>CAWUFW010000056.1:2507000-3760500 GCA_963921515.1 Calotriton arnoldi | reverse complement strand
CATGCTTCATGCTTTGGTTGAGGAATTGATTTTAATGGGATTTCGTGATGAGGTGACTCATCATCCCACCCAACATGATTGCGGTAAAGTGCAGGAGCTAACACTAACGCCCACTCCTGCGCATATGAATTTTTAACTGATTCTGCTACGAGGTCGGAGACAGCAGGTAAAATAACTTCTTCTCCCATTGGGCAATCCATTACGAACTCAGGTGGCCAATCCTTTTTGGTCAAAAGAATATCATATCTGCATGTCAAGTTCTCCCAAAAGAGACCTTTTACCTTCCTAGGTTAGTCCCCCTCCATTTGGAGGACACTTACCCTTTTATCCAGTGTTTCCACCGTGATATGCTCACTCAGCGCTACTACCCCCAGATAGTACATCAGGTTCTGATGAGCTATTGTGACTTCTGCCGCGCTGTCCAGCATCGTCACTGCCCATTCCCCATTCAGAAGCAGAGTCCTCAGTAGCCTGGGCATTTCTAATTTTAATCCCCACTACCTTCTTCTTCTTAAACTGAGGTTTTGAAGTCTTTTGTTTGTCTTTCTGTTTAATGATGTAGTCTGAAGTCCAATGTGTCTCCCTCTTTGGCTTGACTTGCTCTTCTGATCTGTACTCTGAGTGCCCGTCTCTCTCCGAACGCTTTTCGGATGTCTCCTAAAAGGAACGAGATGAGCTTGTATCAGTATCGTGATACCTGTCAGGTTTTCTAATATTGTCACGGTTTCTCAGATTGTATTTTCTTTCAGTGTGTTTCTGTTGAGGAGACCCACCCCATGACCGTGTTTTGTTTTGTTATTTTTTTTTGTTTATTATCCCATTTCTTCTTTGAAGAATCTGGTGCTTGCTTGGAGTTACCTTTTCAGAATTGCTCTTAACTATAGGTTTCCCAGGTCTGGCTCCCAGATTATCTCTTCCAAGTGAAGCACATGTTTCTTCGATAATCTTAGGCAATTTCAGCTCCTGCAGTGCAGGAGCGAAATCCCTCAGGCACTGGCGTATAGCCACTGATGCCGCCTCCCCTTTTATGTTACTTAAAATAATTGCCAAAACTTGGGTAAAATTGCCCATTAGTTTCATCCCCAAGTGCAGGGCAGGCTCTGCCCTGTACTCATTCTGTATTTGTTTCAATACATCTGGTATGACTGCTATTGGTACAAAATTTGGAACGCAAAAAGTTACTTACATACCAGCAAAAAAACGATGAAGAACGACTTATATTTGTTTCAAAATTTTCCACAAGCAGTTATAGAATCAAAAAAGCAATACTAAGACACTGACCGCTACTTACATTAGAGGATGATTTTAAAGGGATCTTCACTCACCAACCAAGATTCGCATATTTACGCACACGCAATTTTAAGGAATTGTTACAGGAGAAAAAAGAAATTACAACAACCAGGTACCGTGGGACCCTTCCATGTCAAAATTGTGGCAACTGCAACGCAATAATCAAGGGAAATCAGATATTGCACCCCACCAATGGAACTCCCATTAAATTGAAGGTCACAGGCACATGTGACAGCAGCAATCTCATTTACATGTTAAAATGTCCGTGCGGACAAGCATACGTGGGAAAGACTCAACGCAAAATCAAAACACGTGTCATAGAACACAAGAGTAACATACGATTAAAAAACACCAAATCGTCAGTGGCAACCCACTTCAACTCGCATAATCATAATCCTAGTCAACTCTTATTTTGTATATTGGAAACAGTTCCGATTCTTCCCGGAAGGGATAACGTACAACACCTATTGAGAAGAGAAGTGTTTTGGATAAATCACCTCAATACCCTGCACCCAAAAGGACTCAATGAACGATTGGAACTTAATTGTTTTCTATAGAATCTGCAAGTCAGTAAGCATGGTTAGAAGTTCATCCTTTTACGTGTTTAGCACAGATGTTTAACACAATATGTATATAGTGCATCTTTGTCTACTATCTGTATACACTATTTTTATCAATGTTGAATCATCATTGGACATATATCATTAGTACCAGTTAGTTACGAGGCAGTATCATTTATATACAAGTTTAAGCAGTGTTTGAACTTACACAATCAAATTTTTTGAATATTACGATATTTTGCTCTTTTTTTTTTTCACCAACATTTCACCATAATGGTTTAGTTCACATTTTTTATCCTGTCACTTTTTATCGAGTTATTTTTTTCATCGAAACATTTGGTGGACAAAACACTTTTACCCTTATTGCACTCGTAAGGTTTCTAGTCTATCTACTGTGTCAGTTACGACTCTATGACGTTCACTTCCGGTTTTTATCACAACATCGGACCGACTCGATTGAACTTTCACACTCAGCAGACTCGGACGTTAGAGCAAGTACCACGCCACTAAGGTGAGTGTTTGTGAATACGATATCTAACACTCTTTTTACCATTCTTGAAAATGGACTAAGTCGTGACCACGCTTGCACTAAAGCACGTATTTTCAACACAGGTGATTACTGAATCCCGTTATCCTTCACGAGTCTTCGCCATGAATTGTTCACTCGTAAGTCATCTTGCTAGCTGTTATCATCAATATTACGCACAACATGCATGTACCCAGGAGCACTTTTGCATAAACAGCACGTGTGGCACTCCGTTTGATAAATCGTTCCACTTTTTACCACACAACACGTGTGGCACTTTGTTCGATAAACCGTTTCACTCTTTATTACACGCTAGGCAGTTTTCTTTCGTTTTACCGTATGTGAGCACTTTTTTAACGACGTTGTGTTGCTTAGCCGTTATCACCTTAAGTCTGTACCTGAGTTCACATGGTTATTCACCATCTTATAACGCACGAACAGTGTTCATAAATGAGGCAAAGGTACTTTACTTTTACCCATCTTCCTGTGCCCTCAGGCCATACACTTATTCCATGCTTTTCACACTAAGATGACTAATTGTAACATCGAATATAAGCTTATCCTGTACCATTAAGAACGTTTTATTTTATGTTTTCAGAGATTAAGTCCCCTGACGAAGGGTTAAGCCTCGAAATGCATTGGGCACAATTCAATGAATAATTTTGCAAAACCACAAATACTATGGAAAGAATAGTATCATGTTGAAAAGAAATAAAACTTCATGACTAAATACACATGGAATTGCTTTCGAAAATTATTGAAAGGTGTGCATATTGGAGACGCTACTCCTACGGGAAATAGTGCTTGTTCTTACTTTGTGTCGACCCCATACTCAGTGGGGTTCACCAATAAGCACCCACATAACTTTGTGACCTTTGATGTATACAAAGGAGTGCGAATGTCCACAGCCCATTTGGATTAATTGCTATTGAAGGGGTACCATGTGTTCTGGTATAAACGGCAGCAAAGACTGCACCCCAAGTAGCACAATCTTCTATCGGGGTAGTCATACTCATTGGCAAGCAAATTGTCAGTATTCTGTGTTTTTCCTGTGGGCCCATACGGGGAAAAACTGCTTCAAGCTGAGCTGTTTTCTGGGCTCTCCAGAACAGGATTTGCTCCTGACTGGTGGAAACCTTTCCCATAACAGCATTTAGTGTTTGCGGGCTAATACCTGTAGTAGCCATGTGGGGTTGTGTAGCCTGAGCAGCCCCTGCAGGTTGGATTGTTAATGTTCTTATTATGTATTGTGTAAGATTTCTGTAAATTTTTACTAAATCTCTGTAGAGTGCACGCATTCCTGATAAAGCAACAATGTCTGTATGCGGTGCATATGAAGCTAAGACTGGCCAAGTCGCTCCTTCTCTGCTGAGCGGACCAAATGTATTCATGAAACAACCGTGTGTGTGCATCTGCAGGCGGGAATTTAACCCAAGGATAGAGTACCTCTGTTCTGAATGCTTCGTGTGCCTCAACCACGAAGGCAACATCTCCACACGTTGCCGGGAGGCCATTTTGTAATACTTTCATGGTAACTGCCTGTCTGCAATTTTCTGAAATATTTAGTCCAACTATCTGTTCTCCAATATAATCATCTTGTCCGTTCATTGTCGCAGCAGTAGTCTTTTAATGTAATTAATTTTTATGGAGCTACGGTATTGCACAATGTGGGAACTTCTTATCCTTCAAGCTTGATTAACCTACAGCCAATACATAAGGGTATACCTACTCAGCTTAGGTGGATTTCCCTTCCCACTACGGACGTCTCAGGTTTAAATTGAGTAGAGGTCTCTGAGAAAGCATGACTGAACTACTCAGATTGACCGTTAAATAAGAATCTAACCAACGTTGGAGGCGCCATGTTGTGTAGTTTCTACCAATCCATAGGATCTGCCATTGTTTGGACAACATAAACTAAGGGCTTGGCATCTAGACTGATTCTGGACACCCCCACAGGATAAACACCCCCACAGGATATGTTGGCCTATAGAACAGCTGGCTCACAGTGCCACCGTAAGCCCCCTAACCTACCAAGGAGCAAATGGTTCCTGGCAACCAATGAACATAACAACCCTGACCCCTCAGGGATCGTGGAAACAGTACAGAACATTCTGCTCAGTCGCTCATGCTCACTTATTCTCAGAGAAATATACAGAGATACACAGTGGGACGTTTTCAATAATATTTATTGAACCACCGTTATTCTTGCATAAAATACGTGTGCTGCAATGATTAGTAGACAGAAGCAGATAAACGTGATTAAGAGCACCAAAAGCCTAAATAGTAGGTAGAGTTCTACCATGGTGCTAAAACAATGTATATATGCAGGCATATAAAACAAAGCAGTAATCGGGCATATTCCTACAATGCGGACCTTACTCTGATGTACCTATAGTGTGTGTAGGTGTAAAGCCAAGAATCCCCCCCAAGGGACGATCCAACCCCATTACCTGATGGGATTGAGTGAAGGACCCCATCTTGGCTACGAACTGGATACCCCTCATGAGAAGTCAGACCACTGCGAGGTGATTTCTGAGCATGCAAGGACCTTCGGTGTCAGGCAGAAGTGTTTCCTCTACCAATCTATTGGGATGCTCATCTTTTATAATAGAAATCAGCCTTGCAATGTGCGTATAGATTAGTGATGTTACAGATATGTAGATAGCCCTGTTGCCCTATGGATGAAGATAGTGATGACATTTGTACATCGTGCAAAACAAGACCTTGTACACGATGTTCAGGGCATTGTGATAATGTTGTGCAAAGCTAGATGTGTAAACAAGTTTAGTTTCAAGGAAACAAATCCAACATTGTTGTGCACGGAAATATGTGAAAAAGGTCATAGCTGAAAAAGTTATTCGAGAGTACAATGTAAGAAATAAGCTGCCTCGCTACATGGGCCTAACTCGGGAATATAAGAATGCCTTTTGGGTTGAAGAACGACCCTGCCAACTTCCAGAGATTGGTCAACCAGGTCCTGACTGGGTTGGAGAACTTTAGTGCCGCCTACGTAGACGACATAGCAGTCTTCTGCTCAAGTTGGGAGGACCATTTTTACCCCCTGGGGGAAGTGTTGAGGGCCCTGCCCTGCAGAGCGCAGGCCTCACTATCAAGGCCAGCAAGTGCCAGATAGGGCAGGGATCTGTGATAAACCAAGTAAAGGGCGGCAGGATGGAGCTCCCTGCAGCCAAAGATTGATACCATTCTGGCGTGGGCACGCCCCAAGACTCAGACAGAGGTGAGAGCCTTCTTAGGTCTCACCGGTTACACCAGGAGATTTGTCAGATGATACGGCACCATTGTTGCCCCCTTGACCGAGCAGACGTCCAAGAAGCAGCCCTGTCAGGTGATCTGGACAGAGGAGAGCCAGACTGCTTTTGACACCCTGAAGTAAGTCATTAGCCGGGAGCCCGTGCTCAAGGCTCCTGATTTCTACAAGGAATTTGTGGTGAAAACTGATGCCTCATAGCATGGCGTGGAGGCTGTGCTTTCACAGCTAAACGAAGAGGGCCTAGATCAACCTGCAGCCGTCATCAGTAGGAAGTTACTTCCCAGGGAACAAAGGTGGAGCGCAATAGAAAAGGAAGCTTTTGCTGTGGTCTGGGCACTGAAGAAGCTAAGGGCCATATGTATGAAGGCAATTTTGCGATCGCAAATGCCGAAATTCGCAGAATTTCGGCGTTTGCGATCGCAAAATTGCAGTGTCCAATGTATGACACAAAACACCCTCATAAAATAAGGAATCGCAAATTTTGCGATTCCCTATTTGCGATTGCATTTAAGGAATCGCAAATTGCGATTCCTTAAATGCAATGTAAGAAGCACAGAACAAGTGCAATTTGGACTTAAGGAATCGCAAATTAACACCAACTTCAAGTTGGTGGTAATTTGCGATTTCTTTGAAAAATGCACTTTTTGCATTATTCAAAGTGCCATGTGACTCACATACATGCCCTTAGGGCATGTATGTGCGCCTACATCTGCACCCATGCTCATTTCAGGGGTGCAACAGGGTGTCCTTTTGACACCCTGGCACCCTTGAAATTGCATTCGCAATTTGCGATTCTCTAATTGGGAATCGCAAATTGCGACATGTCTTCCCATTCATTCCTATGGGCCTCTAGGCCCATAGGAATGAATGGGAGGTATTCCTTAATTGCAAATCGCAATTTGAGATTCGCAATTAAGGAATATGTAGGATTCGCAAAATTTATTGCAAATCCTACATACATAGCATTTTGCGATTCTCAAATAGCGATTCTCTAAAAATCGCTATTTGAGAATCGCAAATGTATCCTTTGATACATATGCCCCTAAGCCCCTACTTGTTTGGGATTCACCTCCGGTTCTGTAGACCACAGACACCTCAGGTGGTTAATGCAGATGAGGGGTGAAAATCATAAACTATTGAGGTGGACCATCTCCCTACAGGGAATGGACCTTACGGTGGAACATCCTCCTGGAACAGAAAACGCCAACGTGGATGGTCTTACCAGGTTTTTCCGCCTTAGTGACGAGACCACCCAAGAGGTTGGGTAGTTCTCCCCACTTTCTGCTGGGGGGGAACACATGTTAGACCTGGCATCTTTTGACGTGGCTTCCCCTGGCTTTTTGCTTCTGATCTCCTGTTTTTGACTGTGTGCTGAACTTCGTTTTTGCTGGTTTTAGGACTCTGGGCACTTCACCACTGCTGACCAGTGCTAAAGTGCATGTGCTCTGTGTCTAAAATGTAATGCCATTTGGTTTCCCCATGATTGGCAATCTAGTAATAAGTCCCTAGTACAGTGTACTGTGCATGCCCAGGGCCTGTAAATCAAATGCTAATGGTGGGCCTGCAGCACTGATTGTGCCACCCACATGAGTAGTTTTTCAAAAATGTCTTAGGCCTGCCACTGCAGAGCCTGTGTGTGCAGTTTTAAACCTTCCCGGATCCAGCGGAGAGGGGTAGGTCAACCACACGGCTTTCATTGAAAGCAGACACATAACTTATATGTGTCCACGGCCCGCTGGATACTGACGAGGCACGATTCAATTAGTGGGTCGTCCATAGAAACAACGGGCGCACAACCCGCTTATCCAAGAGTGGTAGGTAGTTCACCACACCACTGGGTGTAGATAGACTCACTTTACGGTCCTGAAGAATCGCCTTTGATCCTTAAGACAACAATGGCGAGAAACTTGTTGACCCACTAGGAATAGAGCGCCCTGATCTTGACCCATTATAGTCAGATAGATGCCTCTCCTTTTTCTAGGGGGGCCTACCAAGAATAAAATATGTTCCATAAGGCACCCTGACTTGTTTTAACTCACTTCACATACTACTACATCCACACAATCAAAAGGGCCCTTACACCCACGGCACCCACCGGCAAGGAACAAAAGATCTCTGATAAAGAGCCCCTTTTTGGGTGCCCGTCGGGTATTGCAGCGCCGACCCGACGAGGAGCAGGCCCAGATGATGAAGCATGACACCTAGCTTGCTGGGTGTGTGAGGGCACCAGTTCCAAAAGGAAGAATCCCCTTCCTTTCACGACCTGCAATAAATACTCTGTATTCACCGAGGAACCACGTACTTCTTCTTTATTGATTATCTAGGGCATGTACGTTGGACCTTTCCAAAAGCCCATTGTCCCCATTCTTTTGTAAAAAAAATGCAGTTTTAAACTGCCATGTCGACCTGGCAAGTTCACCTACTTGCCAGGCCCAAACCTTCCCTTTTATTACGTGAAAGGCACCCGTAAGGTAGGCCCTAAATAGTCCCATGGGCAGGGTGCAGTGTATTTGAAAGGTAGGACATGTACTTTTGGGTTTTACATGTCCTGGTAGTGAAAAACTGCTAAATTTGTTTTCGTTTTTCACTACAGCAAGGCCTATCTCTCCCATAGGTTAGCATTAGAGCTGCCTTGTAACACTTTACAAGTGTATGTTCCAATTGGGAACAGATGGAAAATTGGAGTTTGGTGACTCTGGAATCACAATTTAAAAACACATCTTTTAGTGTAGCTGGTTTTTAAATTGCAGGTCTGAAAATGCCACTTTTAGAATGGCATTTTCTTGCTTTAACCATTCTGTGCCTCTGCCTGTCCCTAGAATACACATCTGGGTCAGGGTGACAGCTGGGCTTTGTGAATTCACACTAGACAGTCACACACAAAGGTAGCTGAGGTGTGCCAGGCTGATGGGTCTTCCTGCGCTAGAGTTGTGGGAGAAGCAGACACTTGCACCTGAATAGGGCTGTGCCTGTCCCCACACAAAGTGCTGCCTACCGCCCTGTAGTGTATCTGGGGCCAGGGCCAGGAAGGGCAGGGTCTTGTGCACTACAAAGACCTTTCTGTGAAGTCTCCCTACTTCAAAGGCTAAAATGGGTATAAGTATGGGACCACTGACACCATATACTCAGAACACTTCTGGACTGAAGACATTCTGCCAGGAAGAAGAGCTGCTGTACTGCCAGGAGGGACTAACACTTTGCTGCTTGCTTTGCTGTGCTGGCCTGCTGCTTCTTGCCTGGGAGTGAGACAACTGGATTTGACTCACTACATTTTGCATCTCTAAAGGTTCTCCAAGGGCTTGTTGAGCTAGCCTCCTATTTCTAAAGTCTCAGGGATATCAAAGACTTTGCCTGCATCTTGCTACCAGCACCGGGGCTCCTCTGCTGTGAGTCCTGCTCTTCCAACTGGTGCCAAATCCAGTCCTGGCCCCTTGGTAGTGAGTGTTTGGTGCTCCAATCCAAGAAACCAATGCATCGGCACCAAAGCGTCGTTCAGAACCGATGCATTCCCTGAGATATCGATGCGTAGCCGCTGCCTGCACCAAAGCTGTGGACACCGCTCGCCGAGTGCTGGCAAGCTCAAGAATGTTAAGCTAAGATGGTACAGTGGATGTTGAAGTCTGGGCAACATGCTCAGTTTCTATGGAGGCCTCCTGTGTGGTTTTGTTGACATCTGAAGTAGACGAGGGAACCACCATTGTCTGGGTCACTCAACATAACAAGAATCATCTTGGCTTGACAGTACCTGACACAAAGTAGAGCTGGAAGTACTGTTTACTGCATAGTGTGGTGCGTGTTTGGGAAAGCAGTACTTAAAAGCTGCTCATGCTCAGGGCTTTTCAGAGAAGGAAAGGCTGGTGGTCATTGCAGTACACTCGCACTGACTGTATTCAGACTGAACATGCTTAGAGGCCACACTACACAGCAGTGCACTGATATTGAACTATGATTCCCAGCAGGCCACAACGTTTTGAGAGTGTAGACAGATGGCAGCCATCTTGGATCTTTAGGTATACTTTCCTTGTGGTTCATTGTGTCTTTTGCTAGACAATCATGTTACAATGTTGCTGCAGCAGGACCTTGCCACATGGTTTTTGGATTTCAAGTGCCACAACCTACTGCTTTCTAAATGATTGTTCTATGGACATTTTGGATTATAGAGAAGCACACTGTAGTCATATATGGTTGAAAACAAACTTTGAAGTATTCTTTGCACATTATTTGGACTCTTAAGATTGGGTTCTAATTAGTTGCACTCTCACTGGGGAAGTGTGTACAGGATGGAATCTTTACAAGGTATTAGACTTTCATTCTGTGTATATATTGCTAAGTCGGGAACAGCAGGATGTTAATGGTATTTCTTATATTTCAGTTCTACAGAAGTTAAGTAGAAATTATGCTCATCTTCCAAAAGAGCATCCGTGACAAAGTTTGAGGTAGTTATTCTAAACACCATGAGGGTTGTCCATGCATATGTATTTTTAAGATATTCATGTTTACTTGTCTTCAATTTTCAGGAATAAGGTGTATTTAGTACCAAATATACTTACGTTTAGCATTCTAATGACAAGTTTCTTTAGACATCTCTTGTTTTGTAGAGATCCACTATTATTTGCAGATCTCCTTTAACTCAGACGTTTCAAGGCAGAGTGTGGAATCCTGTGTCTTTAGTTTCTCTCTTATCCCATTCCCTTATCTTAATGCATGTGGTAACTGGTGGGGACAGTGAAATGGAAAAGGACATTGCTTCCATTGGAGATTGCGCACAAGGTTAGTGAAACCTGACAATAGTGCAGTTTCAACTGAACAATGGTTATAGAATTGTGGGGAAAGCACATAGAAATTTCCATGACCAGCTCATCCAAAGAGCACTGGCAAGAGTCTGGGTTCTATATTATGGGGGCAAAGCTTAGGCATTTCGAGCTTTAGGATGTGACAAACAGATCTCTTTGTGAGAAGCTCCAGTCTGAGAAATCTTCCAACAGTACCTCATTGTCAGATAGCTATTTGTGGTTTTCTTAGTAGACCCTATATTTGCTTGACGATTCAAGATCTATAAGAACCATGTCGAAATCCTCTGAGCAGCCAGAAAAAAGAGCCTGGATCAGGTGCCTCTGTCTGTCTGAACTACAATTTTGCCCGTCATCAGAGATGGCAGGAAAGCCTTGGGCACCAATTGCACTGCTTTGAGTTACAGAAAGTTGGTGTGATGTGGTCACTCCATTTCTCCTACCAAAGAACTAGAACCCATAGGTTGACTAGATGAGTTCCACAGCCTGCAAAGGATCTGTCTTTGATAATCGTTCGAGCAGGAAGCTCCATTTATAATGCCATTACTTAGACAAAATTGCTTCTTGTGCACCATCACAGAGAGTCAGCAAGCATTTGTTACTGATTATATTTTGATATTTCAAATGCAGGGTTATATTTCTCCCCACAGGAATAAAGTACAGAGAGAGGGGGAACGAAGGAGTCATTGTTTTGTATTAGATGGTGGTCTTTCTGCTGAGGATAGCTGAGGCTGTAAATTATTGCTTTTGGAGCTCCATCTTTGGCGGCATTAGTAAGTTTGACCTTGCTGTTGTTCCCTTAGGGCCTGGAATTCCCATAGAGGGGATTTCACCCTGTGATGTTGCTGATAACGGCAGATGTTTTACCTAAACAGGGATTTGTACAGTTTCCTCTGTTCTTCCAGAGCAACAGCTTTCAAGGTTTCAAAGTATGTGCTGCATTGTTTTCTCTATATGCTGCCCTAAGAGGACAGCACCAGTAAGGGAATGTTTAGGATCTTAACCTAGACTTATAGCTTTAGGGTAGTAAAGCTTGGTAGAATGATGCCACAACAATAGCCTGACAATACTAGATTGACGGAATCAATGGCAGCGCTTATTACTTGATTTGAAAGCAGAAGACCTTCTTGCACCACTTCACTGAAATCTTGCCTTTGCAGATCCTCTGCGAACTATTGTAGGCTCTCTCATAAGGTTCGATCATACCTCCCTAAAAAGATTGTAGAGCTAAACTCTGTCAAAGGTGGAGATTCTGTACCAAACATCTTTTGCCAACCACATCCATTGTTTTCCTCTCCCTGTTTCGATGTGTTGATTTCAAAGGGGAAGACGCATGTCTTTTAGAAACTGTTGACACAATGACTGATTCATGTGTAGGATCTAGTTCAAGGAAAGAATGGTACTGTGCTAGGAGTTTGTATTTTTTAAGAGGCCTTGAAGTAGCTATTTTGGGCGTTTAGACATAAGAAATTTCTCTTCTGCAAGCTCCAGCAAGCCCAGGACCAGAAGTAATAAAGGTCTCAGCAATGGCCAGCCTTGTTTGGTGGGTCTTCATGCCCACAGGAACTGTGGAATAGGGGGTTACCATTAGGATATTATGCTTGCAAGCTTCTCCTACTAGCACATTCTGATAGTTTGGAATGTTATCCACTGACAAGATCTGGATGGGGAACCAATAGGATACAATGGTGTATAAGATGTTGCCATGCAACTGTACCTGAAAGCTGCGGAGAAGGAAGCCTTTTTGTTATTGGTGTCATGGACATTTGCTTGGCTACTAGCACTGGTTTGGGCATAGGTCCAGGTGGCAATTGGTGTAACAATTGCAACGGGACGTGCACTGGGTCAAGTGATACTACGTCGAGTGATGCTATGCTGAGTATGCTGGTGATGCTAAGTGATGTAACATCATGACTCTGAACTAGGAGTGCCTCGATGTCAATGACTTTAAGAACGTCAAATGATATTGATACTTCTGTGTCACCACTGAGCAGGATCCCTTCTTCTGCAGCGAACAGATAGGCACCATACCTAGCACCGATGTTAATGGGAGAGGTAATGTCAGGCGTCATGATGCATGCCGTTTTCCTCCTTTCTCCTCTTCTTTTCCTTGGATCTCCATGTACAAAAGTCTTTTGGATATGAGAGCATAGTTGGAGTGGAAGCTCAATATTTTGGCCTACTTCGATCTAATGTCTTCAAGTTTTCCCCTCTGACTCACGACATGTGTGAGTTGTTCCTGTGCAACTTGCGCAAGGCCACACTGCCTTAGATTATGAATTAGAAGAAAGATCCATTGATATGTAAGTACTTTTATTTTTGCTGACAAACAAAACTCTCCATTGGAAATGACCAAAAGTGAAATAAGACTTGGAGACAACAGTTGTGTGCTTTTAATTAAGAGCACGATAGTACATTTGTCAGGCTCACTTTCAAAACTATGAATAAAAGTTAACACAATGAATTCTTCTAGGTGTTATTAAAATTTACCTCTGTAAAAGGTTATGCACGGACATCGGTATCAGGTGTATTAATTTGCAAAGTGATTTCCAACACAATTACTTGCTAATAAAAGATAAAAAATAAAAGGATGAGGGAATTTAAGAGGCAGGCATATAGACCCTAACTTTAAGGGAGTGTGGAGTACTGAACATGATGGAGGGTGTTATATTGATGGGTAACTGGAGACTGAACACTGAAATGATGAATGACCATAGTGTAGAAGATTATTTCTAACCCAAATGTCAACTGAATAAATGACCCACATTAAATTAATTCGCAAATGATAGTTAGTCAGGTTCCTTACCAAGAACATTCATTCCTGCCTTAAACTCCAGTTTCTTCTCTGTCACCATAGCAGGTTCATCATTCACATCTGCTGTGGTGCTATTAAGTAAGGAGGAGTTTGTCTGCTGTTCAGAATTATTGGCTTGGCTGAGTAATTCATGGGGAGATGGAGTAACAGGAACCTTTTTGGTTACCGTCTGGATCTAAATTTGAGGAAAGAGAAGGGATGTGTTAAAATCATATGTACAGACTAAGGAATATGTTATTATTTCTGATATTAAAATCCATAAAAACAAAACATAAATACCACAATTAATAAAAACACATGATAAAATTAAAAACTATAAAATAACCAGTTAAAAGTTTCTCACTCTCCCATACTTCACATACAAATGCCAATTTGAAGTACACATCTGCACACTGTAGTAATATTTAATAACGTGTAAAAGCAAAAAAATATTAAGATAAGGCAATATAAAGCGAACACCTTTTTTAAGGTATTTTAAAAGAACAGACCTGAAATACAAGCATGTGCTTTATGTGGACTCCTTTCTATTCAAAAGATAATGCCAATAATTGATTCATTAAATTCTCTTGGTCATTGCTGTTCCTAGGTATTTTGAAATCACAATGACTAAGTTACTAGTCAGTTTACAGAGACAAAGCACACTGTTACTATTCTTGATGTACCAAATATAAAACACACAGCTTAAACCAATACAATTCTAAGGACTTACATAGAGGACACTATTGTGGTGTGCCTGAAGCTTACACAGCATGCAGTGATGGAGAACAGTCCTTAAGGGGTAGGTACTTCTGAATTAATTTCTTTATTGCACACATAAGTAGATTCCTCTCTAGTATGTGAATCAGAGAGCGAGTTAGACTCAACGATGGATCTCTATCACTGTCCAGCCTCTCAGTGAGGTTATCTTTTGCCCAGCCATTTTATGTCCTTCCTCCTCTCAACGGTCCAGTAAAATCACATGGCCTCCAGCCCCAAGGACAAAGCATTCTCAATGTTTGTGTTACCAGTTATGCTAGTGGACCCTGTTGCTACTGTACAGATGACACTGCGGACCACTCTAGTTCTAGTCTCCACAATATGGATAGCATAAGGTCTCTTTACCTGTGTGCCGGCAAGCCGATATCGGGGGGTGTAAGGGTGAGGCAGGGGTGGTTGGGGATGCGTTTCCATGCTTCCTGAGGATGCAAAGCACTGTTTACTTCCCATCTGGTGGGCGTTGGCTGCGTGCTGGCTCTGTTTCAATCCTACGTGGCCAAATTGATGACAAGTGTGGTGTTCTTCTCCTTGTTCATGCCAGTTAGCTGGTGCCTGTGACATAGGGTGTTTTTGCAGTTTTTTTATAGCATGAACCTGGCCCAAGGGCATTAATCAATCAATCAGGGAATTGTAAGCATGCTACTCACCCGTGAGGGTCTCAAGGCGCTGAGGGGGGAGGGGGGGCCGCAGATCTGTTTAGCCGAAGAGCCAGGTCTTGAGGGTCTTCCTGAAGGTGTTCAGGGAGGGGGTGCGTCTGATGTCTGCCGGTAGCTCGTTCCAGGTCTTGGCTGCAATGTGAGAGAAGGATCTTCCGCCTGCTCTGGCTCTGTGGATGCGCGGGGTTTCGGCCAGTGCGAGGTTGGAAGATCGGAGGTTTCTTTTGGGTACGTGGAAGTTGATTCTGTCGTTGAGGTATTTGGGTCCGTTGTTGTGTAGGCATTTGGGTCCGTTGTTGTGTAGGCATTTGTAGGCGTGAGTGAGGATTACAGCACTTTACAATGCAACCAGACTATGTTACACATTTTTAGGCACAGCGACTTGCTCAGAATCACAGGGTGTTGAGCCAAAGCCAGGATTCAAACCTAGTTCCACATGCTGCAAAGTCGGCAGCTGTGTTCACTAGATCAAATCGCCTCCATTCCAGTATCTTTAACTGGCTCTTTTCTCTGCCAAGTTTTGGGAAGAAATTAGTGCCTTGCACATTTTTTCAACATATTCCTCGTCTTCAGTCAAAAGCCCAAATTTGTCTGGGAAGCTCTTCAACATCTTCCTCGTTTTCAAACAAGTGTCAAGTTTGTCGAAGCGACTTTTTCTGCCTTTAGATTTCCTCCTTAGGATCAATTCTAGAGGGCACTGGTCACCTATCTTATATTGGAACTGGGCACTTTGGGACTGTGGCTACTGCAAGGGTCGCTGCACCTTTAAGAACACCAGAAAGAAGCAATTACTTCGTCCAACCCTTGACATGTTGTGAAGCCAACATTTTCTGAGCCAGTGTACTACCATGGATACCGTGCAGGCTATGGCTCAAACCCTTCTGCAACAGGCGAAGAAGTGGCAGCAACTCGCTATGGCACATGCTGCTTTCAAACACTCTGGCGTTCGCGAAACTGACATTCCAATAGTTCCTGCTACTAGCCCTCGCATTTTAGAGCACCTATCAAAATGTAATGAGTTTGTAGACTCCCTTTATGGTGTATTTTCCCTTTCCTCATGCACTGTTTTCTTTTTTTAAATGTAATATTTCAACATAAAGGAACTAGACACCTTTATGAAGCGGGCTTGGCTAGGCTTCAGCAATGGCCTTAGATCTATTTTAATACTTTAGGCTTCGGAACTCTACACAGGAGAAAACGTTCCACCTTTCCCTCTTTGCCACCTGTGCTGCTGGCACTAAAACAATTAATTCTTAATGCTGCTTTTTCGGGAACCCCGCCTAGTCTGGGTTCAAGATGCAACAGATGCTGCAGCAGACTCCAGATCTGATCCAAAGCTCATGCACTAGTCAACTTAGTGATGGCCCTGTAAGCGCAAACCTCCTTCACATGAACTTCACCGGTGTTTAACTTTGTTTATTGCATCCTAAACACATTTTAGCTGGCTCTTTCCCATGACCCTTTAGACCTGGCCGTGTCTACAACTGTGTTAACTTACAATGATTCTAGAGGTGCCAATATCTGAGCTGTCACATGATTTTGACATTGCTAAGCATAGCTCATCAAATGCCCCGGCAGTCTCAGTCTCAATTATCATCTCATTCTGCTTTATGAACCCTAGTTATGACTTTGTTTGTGTTTGCCGATTGCTGCATAAATCCCTGTTTGTGCAGTGGTTGGAATTATGAAGTGCATGGTATTTACCGCATCTGGGATTTACCGGGTGTTAAATATCTCGCCCTACGTTAAATTTCAGCAGGTAAAGCCTGCTGGAATTTAACATGGGAATAGTGTATGGTATTTCCCATACCATGCGGATTTTGGTGTAATAAGCACCAAAATCTGCATGTTATTCCCCAGAAACTCGTAATAGGGGATATTTATCAGACCTGATACGTAACGTACCCCAGGGAATTGTTGTTTATCATGTGCGATAAAAAGTACACGGATTCTGACAAACTCAGAGTCAGGGCCATGGTCTCTAACACCAAAAAGGCAGCCCCACCTCTCCACACCCATGCTTCATCTTGTGGTTGCCGCTGTTGGCCACTGCTGAATGATCAGTGACATTGTTGACTCATTTCCTTTGAAGCCTCTGACTGCAGTTTCCATCCATTTCTATGTTGTCTTGTATATTATCTGTTGCCACAGAAAGGAAGCTTTCAATATCAAGGTTCACAAAGGCCACTTTCCTCAAAAAGTGGATGAGCCTGCCTCCTGATGATAGCCACTCGATGGCATGCACCTCTTTTGAGGTTTCGCCTGTACTTTGCTTGCGCTGTGCTTTTGAAATCTCTTGTTTTCAATATATCTTAAAAGGCGGCTCTCATCAGTTCCCATAGACGAATTACTGTGTTCATTCGCTTTCGTATGGAGCTTTTTTTTTTTGTTAACTTCTTCTGGCTGCACGTATTTATGAAATTTCCACTAAAGCTGTTCACACTGTTTAAGCCCCATTCACTGTCAAGATAAGATCTCCTCCCACGGAAAAGGCAGACAGCTTCGAACAGTATGCTGGAATGCTTGCTTTTTCTTACTTAGTTGTGTAACACAGTTGCTTTAGCTTTAGAACGTTTGTGGCATTTCCTATTCATGCCTCAGTACCTTTCTTTGCTCTTTGCAGGCATTATAGGATTAATTTTTTCAACTTAATCTATTTGGTCATTATGATCAAATTCTAAATGTGGTAATAAACATTTCACATTAAAAATAAAGCTAATATACAAGACCAATGCTATATTTTACAACTAAACAGTCAGCCACAAGTGCAGTTACCTAGCAGACAACAGGGTCATGATGTGAATTGCACTGCAGGTGCAGCAGCACTGGGCCCAAAAGTTGCGAGAACTCTAAACAGATAATATTGCTATATTTGACTACTAAACAGGCAGTCACACTTGCAGTTACCTTGCAGTTAAAAAGGGACTTTATTTGAATGGTGCAGCATGTGCAGTGGCACCGAGGCAAAAAGCTCTAGGGACCCCACTAAACCCAGATTATTGCTAACATTTAAAACTAAACAGGGAGTCACAGTGCAGTTACCTTGCAGACAGCTGGGTCATGATTACAATGGTGCATCAGATGCAGTGACACCAGGACCAAAAGCTCTAGGCACCCCACTAACCACCTAAAATTACTATATTTTGCTACTAAACAGGCATTTACAAGTGCGGTTAACTTGCAGACAACAGGGTCATGATTTGAATGGTGCAGCAGGTGCAGTGGCACTGGGCCTGAACGTTGTCAGAACTCCTCTAAACACCTAATATTGCTATATTTTACTACTATACAGGCAGTCACAATTGCAGTTATCTAGCCAGCACTTGGGTCATGATTTCAACAGTGCAGCAAGTACAGTGGCACCGGGACCAAAAGCTTGGGGTACCCCACTAAACATCGATTATCACTATATTTTATAACTAAACAGGCTGTCACAAGTGTAGTTATCTTTGCGGCACTAGGGTCATGATTTGAATTGTGCAGCTGGTGCAGTGGCACCAGGCCAAAAGTTGTCAGAACTCCTCTAAACACCTAATATTGCTATATGAACTACTAAACAGGCAGTCACTATTGTTACCCTGCAGTTGAAAGGGGCTTGATTTAAATGGTGCAGCAGGTGCAGTGGCACCGGGGCCAAAAGTTGTCATAACTCCTCTAAAACACCTAATATTGCTATATATTACTACTAAACAGGTAGTCACAAGTGCAGTTATCTTGCAGGTAACAGGGTCATTATTTGAATGGTGTAGCAGGTGCAGTGGCAATGGGACCAAAAGCTCCAGGCACCCCATTAAACACCTAAAATTGCTACATTTTATTCTTAAACAGGCAACCACAGGGTCATGATTTAAATGGTGCAGCAGGTGCAGTAGCACCGGGCCCAAAAGTTGTTAGAACTCCTCTAAACATGTAATATTGCTATATTTGACTACTAAACAGGCAGTCACAATTGCAGTTAAACGGGTCTTGATCCAAACTCCAACAATATCATGCCACACCATGAGGTCCCCTGGCGCTATCTCAGGGTTGCAATACATGTTGTTGTCACAATTGCTATGTGGATCATGAGAGGGGTGATGGGATTGCATGATATTTCCTATAACTATATCAAAGCAAATGAGCAATGCGTTCATGATGCTTACGTTGTATCAGAGGGCCATGTTGGTCAGAATATTACGATTGAAAACTCAATAAAATTTGTTGTGGAATCAAAAGGGGCTTGATTTCAATGAAGCGGCGGGTGCAGTGGCACCGGGCCAAAAGCTCTAGAGACACAACTAAACCCAGATTATTGATAAACTAAACAGGCAGTCACAAGTGCAGTTACCTTGCAAACAACAGGGTCATGATTTCAATGGTGTAGCAGGTGCTGTGAAACCAGGACCAAACGCTCTAGACACCCCACTAAGCACCTAAAATTGCTATATTGTGCTACTAAACAGGTAGTCACAAGTGCAGTTTACCTTGCAGACAACAGGGTTGTGATTTGAATGGTGCAGTAGGTGCAGTGGCATCGAGCACAAAAGTTGTCGGAATTCCTCCAAACACCTAATATTGCTATATTTTACTACTACACAGGCAGACACAATTGCAGTTATCTTGCAGTTAAAAGGGGTTTGATTTGAATGGTACAGCAGGTGCAGTGGCACCCAGGCCAAACGCTTAAGGGACCCCACTTAACGTAGAATACTGCTAAATTATACTACTAAACAGGCAGTCACAAGTGCAGTTATCTAGCAGGCACTAGGGACATGATTTCAATGGTGCTGCAGGTGCAGTGGTACAGGGGCCAAAAGTTGTCAGAACTCCTCTAAACACCAAATATTGCTATATGTTACTACTAAGCAGGCAGTCACAAATGCAGTTACCTTGCAGGCACCAGGGGCATGATTTGAATGGTGCAGCAGGTGCAGTGGCACCGGGGCCAAAGGTTATCAGAACTCCTCTAAATACTTAATATGTCTATTACATGAATTATTTCTATTATCTCCCTCTTTCATTTCATTTTTCAAAATTTTGCTATTACTCACCCACACTATACCACTAGTAACAACACAATATATTGCCTTTTTGTACATAAACAAGGCACAACACTTTAACAGAATTCTGAACAACTACTCAGCAAGCTACAACTTACAACAAAAAAAGCTTACTATTAACCACATAGGCGAAACCTAATGCATTTACCAATGCTTGTTTATGAAGCCGGTCCTTAGACCACTTGGCTGCCTGTGCTTCACGGTGACTCACTGTGCAACATCTTATTCATCTCTACAGTAGGGGAACATTTTTCAGGAAGCATTTTATTTAGGAGATTCTAAAACTTGTTGATCAGGCAAATCACCTTTTTAGGTCTCGCCTAGCGGTGCAGCGCATGCGCTGCACGTTTTGCGAGGCATGCAGTATACACTGTAGGTGAGGGAAGCCCCGCCCACTCTCCCGCCCACTTTTTCATTGGCTTGTGGCTTTGTTGTTTCTAAATGCTGCCTTCTGATTGGTTTAGAGGCTGCTAGTCCCGCCTTATGACGGCCATGTTTCCTTCCACGGCTATTGGCCCCTTTACTGCGTGTTTCCTGAGCACAACTTTATACCCGCGCCACCCCTCCCGCTGTACGTGCCTTCTCTCCCGCCCCACCCTCTCCCGTTTTTCATGCCTTAATCACGCCCGCCCACCCGTCTGCAATGCATTAGGTCTAGCGTAAATGCGAGTCCTCTTGCATTGCAAATGCCTGTTTGGTTAATCTCCAGCATTATCGGTCGTGGGTAACGCGAGTAGTCTTTCTACTTTATCTATAATTTCCTACTACATGTCAAAGGCAGGGAACGCGGGTGCGCAGAATGAGGGGCATGCGAGGCGAGCAAAGTGACGCTAGGTAGGTGCGTGCTTCAAGACACGTCATACGCAACAACTATGCAGCGAGCGTTACCGGAGCAGACCCGTCAGCAGCAGCGGCCGCTGTCCGAGCGGCGGAGAGTGACAGGTCGAGACTCCGCCCCCGTGTTGACCGAAAGAATGAGCAGTGAGCCCCCTGTGCGCGCCCCGGAACCCGGTGAGCGAATGGGAAAGAATGAGCCAGAGGAGGGAGGAGGTCCCGTCTTGAGACACGCTTACAGAGGGGAGGAGAGGTTGGGTTGTTGTGGGTGAGACAGTGGCCTGCGAGTGGAAGTGGTCAGCCTAAAAGGTACCCCCAGACCTCACAGGCAATACAGGAAGTGTTATAGCTGTATAACGGTACGAGGTGTCACACCTACTATAACGTCCAGGAAACTTCTGCTTCTGTCGCTTCTCTATCAGGATCAATATTTATGTTATCTTGGTAGAGTTCCTGTACTGGTTTTGAGTCAAATTCAAATATATTCTTTATTCGGTTACCAGTCACAAGCAACCATAAAAGCACAATATTACATCTGATAAAAACTATATTGATATATTCTAAATTATAAAATTTTATAAAACTATAGATTTGCGACACTTAAGTACATTTTTTTAAAGCGGACACTGCAGCAATAACAAACACAACATCTAAAAGTTGCAAAGCTAATAACGCAGGACGACATTGTTTTATACCAAACTTCTGTAAAACGGGAATAATCCATCTTTTCCTGGGCTTACTGTAATATTTACAGAAGAACATAATATGTATTGTAGATTGTGCGGAAATCTCATCACAAGGGCATTTAATCAATTCTTTAGACCAATCATTCATGTCAGGGTAAGTAACTAAACGATGTAAAATGTTTAGTTTAAATCGAGTTAATAAAAAACGCTCATAGTCACTCATAGTTAGATTCAAATATGGTTGCATTCCCACACTAGAAAGTGTAAGTTGATGTGCTGATACAGTAGATTTTTAGACTCATTTAAAGCCCTCTTCTCGTGCAAAAAATTTAAACATTTAGTTTTAAAATCATTCCTTGACTCACCGCACATTGATGAAGGATCATTAAAATATTCTGAGTGACCAATACTACTTAAGAACGTTTTAACGTATTGAATCCATCTAAAGCAGCTAACCCCATCTAATCTCAAAGCATCATTTAAAATAGAGCGATTAAATGTAATTTCATCAACCGTCCAGATTTTGAACCATAATAAAACTGGCTGTAACCTGATCAAATCCTCTAAGTACGGTATGCCTAACTCAACATGGCATATATAATTTGCCGTACTATCCGGAACAGCCAAAATAAACTTAAGAAAATGGTTCTCTATAATCTGTAGAGCACTCACATCAGAATATCCCCATATGCCTGCACCGTAAATGGCAACAGATGTACATTTAGCCCTATAAATTTGCAGAAGTTCACATGGTGGGCGTTTACCCAGCTTTTGGCTAAAATTGATCAATGCCTTTACTGATTTGGTGAACAAAAGCCGTCTTGTGCAAATAGCCTGGGTCCAAGATCCAGAATCGCTAAAAAGAATCCCCAAATATGAAAAATCTTTAACACTAATAATAGGTTTTGTGTAGATAAAAATGGGGCCCGCCCTGTTTTTAGTACCCTTACCACAGCCCATAAAAAAAGTTTTCGAGCAATTAACGTTCAGCCCCAAATTAGACATAAAATCTGTAAAAATATTGGCAACCTTTTGAAGCGCAAGCGGGTTTCGGGCCATTAAAACCGCATTGTCCGCATATAAAAGTGCGGGGATGGGTCGCCCCCCTACGAGAGGTAAATCATTACAGTTCTCAACCAATACCGCCTCTAACCTGTTAATGTACAATGTAAAGAGGAAAGGGGCAAGGACACATCCCTGTCTCACTCCTCTTTGTACACGGAAAGGTTTAGTGCATTCACCACACCTTCCGTACCGGACCTTTGCGCTAGCCCCTAAATATAGCTGCCTCAAAAAATTAATAATTAAAATATCTATTCCTAGATTCTCTAAAATTTCCCATAACTTATGATGCACAACACAATCAAAAGCCGCAGTTAAATCAACGAAAACCATAAAAATTCTCCCCCTTAGCTCTCGTATATTTTTCCAAAATGATGTGTAAATTTAACCCTTGCTCAATGGTACCCATACCCTTCCTAAAACCATATTGGAGATCGCTTAAAATTTTATGCTCATCTGCCCACACCTGCAATCTATCCAATAAAACTCGACCTATAATCTTTATTGTAGAATCCAGGAGTGAGATGGGACGGTAGCAAGCTGGGTCAACCCTATTGCCTTTTTAAAAATGGGCACTATTACCGATTCGGCCCATGTAATTAAAAATGTCCCTTCTCTCATGCAGGCATTAAATACTTGTGTCAGCAAGGGTCCCCATAAATCTAAATTAGCTTTAAAAAGATCCACAGGGATCCCGTCTGGTCCTGCTGCTTTTCCTCCAGCACTCATCTCTATGGCCTTAGTAACTTCACATAATTTAAAAACAAGATACGATTCGGTCGTGATCGTCGGGGGTACAGTAAGGATCAAATCTTGAATTATTACAGGGGAATCTGCTACATTTTCATACAACTTAGAGTAATGTGTTATCCATTCTGGTTCTGTGATGGCAATTTCTATTGTTGCTTTAGTGTCGTCTGTAAGGAAAGGTGAATTAACCATTTTCCAGAAAGCCGCCGAATCACGCATTTCTGAAGCCTCCATTAGGTTCAGCCAGGTGTCCCTTTTCAAAACCATCTTTCTCCTTCTTAGTGCTGCTTTATATTTGTTCCTAGCCACTCTAATCATCCCCGTATTCTTAATAGGTGCGTGTAACTGTTTCTTCAATTTCTTATGAGCCATAGTGCAACTTGAATCAAACCATCCTTCCTTATGGGTGAATTGTTTCTTTTTATTATCAACCATAAGAGACTTCTTTATATAATTACTGATTTCTAAGAAATTTGTTATTACTTCATGATCAAGGGCACTATCTCTTAAACAGTTAAAAATCGTTGTCTTACAATTCAACCCCAGTTGTTTAATAAATGCACCAGTATCGATGTTTCTCCATCTTAGGGTATATCCATTCTGTCTATTCAATTCAATATTCTCAACTAAATCAGGAGAAGCATAATTACAACTATATATTTGTGTAAAAAGTGTCAAATCAAGACTCAACGGAAAATGATCACTAAGAGCTATCTCATGTGTTAAAAAATTCGCAACATGAGATGCATGTCTAGATGTTATTAGTATAAAATCAATGATTGAAAACAGGCCTCTCCCATTGAATGTGGGTTTAAAAGGCAGCACAGGTGAGCATAAATCATTAGCGAAGCCCAGATCCTGTGAGAATATGGCATCATTCAACGTACTCCCGATCATATTATGCACAAAATGTGGAAAACTAGGCCCTTTTTCATAGCCAAATCCGCAGATCCCCTTATCTGATAACTGGCATAGTGTAGAATTAAAATCCCCCCAGATAATTAATTCATCAAAGGTCTGTAAATTACTAATTCTTTGTAGAATTGAACGCAATAAGCCCTCAAACATCACGGGTTTTATGTTATTATAGAAGTTTATAATGACTATACGAGGGCCCTTAATTGGATATAAAGTTAGAATTTGGTAAAATTGTTCATTCACATCTAAACTAACTTTGTCAAAATTAAGTTTATTCGACAGATAGATACATAAACCTCCCTTTGCACGCCCATACATTGAAGGGCAGGCAGGAGAATGAAAAGTTTTATAGCCGTTGATGTGAATAGGGTTAACAGCCCAGGTTTCCTGGAAATTGATAATATCATAGTTATTAACAAAATCCACCCAAATAGGATTAGTTACTTTAGACTTAATTCCCGCCGTATTCCAGAACAACAATTTACAAACTTGTTGTGGGCCCCCGGAACATCCTCTACCCCTTGCACTACTACAAACTACCCCATCTAAGACTGTTGAGGCTTCATTAAGTGAAACATCATTTCCTATTGAGTGCAAAGAGGCCGTTGTGTCGTCAAAGTTCACCTCATCATGGCCATCGGCTATATTAATGAATAAAGGTGTATTTTCCGCTGAACCACTAGATCTATTTGTCGGTTGTATCACAGTACCCGTTCGTGGTCAATCCACGTGTTCAAGGTTACTTAGAGGCTCAAAACGATTTTTAATTGGCACCTTAAACACGGGAGGGTTAGTTAATATAGAGGTCATCCCATATGAGGCGTCACTGTTATAAACTAATGGCTGGTAGAAGAAACCTCACGGCAATGGTTTAATATCATGACCGGCACAGTGATGTAGCGTAAACTATCTAGAATCCATTTTACCAGCTGAGGAGTTTTGAATGTTAGAACAACACAATCGCCATTTATAGTTTTGTTCTGCCTGCCCACCCAATTAACCCGTCTTACCATCTTGAACTCACTAAATAGTCTATCGGCATAGCCAATTTTAGCACTTATCCAATACAATGATTTATTTTTAGGGACTCCAACGACTCATTACCCTCATCCTTCAGTCTGGGGACATTTGATAGGATGACCACATAAGGAGTGGCTTCAGGCGGTAATTCTAGATTTATCCTTCGATTTACGTCCCTACCTTCTACTTTTACCAGCCCCCGTAAAACAGACGGGGAATTATTCCTATCAAGTCTCCCGTTATATGATGATGTAGCGTCAGGTATTTCTAGAGTATTGACTGCTGGGGCTGACCTAGTTCTATTCTCTCCATACTTAGTATGACAATCCCACTCAGTACTGTGATCCGCAATATGCTGGGTTTGCATAGGGTTAGAAGATGGCCTAAGTTTATCGTTATTCCGAGTCCCTTCAGCCCAATCACCCATACTACTAGATTCTTTCTCTTTGTAAATTACGCGACCTACGGTCTTTGATAAGACTTCCTCTAACTCCCTATTCTGTTCAATAAACTGCTAAATGAATCTTTTAGAAAAACTTCTAGTGAAACCAATTTGTCCTTCAATGCAGCCACTTCCTTCTGAATTCGATCATTCGTACATGGGGCAGATCTATTTCGGGCCCCACCGCTTTTCCTAGACTGTTTCTTGTCTATCACGGGAATCTTTCTCTGATTTAATTTGGGGCTAGTTCTACTCGATTGCCTCTTTATGGTCGTATTACAAGGCATGGAATCAGGGAGGCTATTAGGATTTCTAGATCTCTTATGGGGAGGCTGAGCGTCACTCTCTCTATCACTATCGGACAAATGGTCAGTTAAATTAATTACACAACCATTCCTATTAGATGGACTCCCCTGTGTGGCTAACTGTAAATCTCGGTTGTTTGGGGTATTATCCTCCGTGCGCCCCTCTATAAGACCCTCCCCAACTTCTCTATTCATAGAGCTAACTGTATTTAAAGATTCTTCTACAGTAATAATTTCTTTTTCAACAGCTCCCATAGCACCTGTTAGATACCTCAACAGGGACTTACATGCTTGACCCTCTGTTTTGGGTTTCTTTTTAATTTGCGCACTCGAGATTTTCCTCTTACCCATTTCTCAATTGCCGAAACAACAAAACAGTCCCCTAATTTTTACACTATATCTATCACAGCTAACAGTCAAATCTCACAATAACTAGACAAGTTACACACTAAAACGTATGATTGATGACTGGTTCACTATGATTAACAGTTAAGCATGATTGACCTACATACAAAATACAAACAAACAGCAAAATAATTGGGAATATCGCACCCTCTTAAAACAACTAATAACGTTCAACGCCAAGATTTCTTAAGCCTACATGATGCAGTACCTCTTATACGATCAGGTGTCCCCAAGTTAAAAATTAAATAACCGGGCCCAGCCCAGCCTTGTCCGGCCTATGACGGGCTAAGACGGGCCCGCCCTTAGTCCGGGCTTCGTCCGCGCGCGCGTCCGCGTTGCGGGAGTCTGTCAGTGTTTTTGTAGCGCCTCCAGGCGCTGCTGGAACTGGTAGCAGCTGTGCGCCTCCCACGTGAGGCAGGCTGGGTGTTGTGGTCCTCCGGGACCGGACGCCACAGATCAGGAACACGAAAGAAGGAACCCCTGAGTCAAAAAAAGAAAGGGAAGGGGTAAAGCAGCAAATGCAGACAGATGTGGCAGCATAACGAGCTATGTAAAGCAAAGTAATCTGATAAGCGACGACCGTTGGCGTGTTTGAGTTTAAGAATTAATTTATTGTATTTGTGTCTCTTTCATGTAGAAATAATTAAAGAAGGATTAGACTGAGGACAGAGAATTGGATACATTTAGACAGGAGAGAAAGCGAGTACCCCACTTTACCCAACATATCCCTCAACGTGTTTGAGTATCCGTGCTAGGAAGCGACTTCAGTAAAAATTGCAAATGCGCATCCTGCTTTACCGAGGGCAGGCAGGAGCTCACGGCGCTCTCCATTACCAGGACCTCATTGGCAGCTGTAATGCAAATGCGCATCCTGCGATGCGCTTTACCGAGGGCAGGCAGGAGCTCTCGTCAGCTGGCGGCGCTCTCCCCTAACCGGACCTACCGCGCCGTCGAGGTCGATAAAATGAGGACAATTCTTTAACTATAAAAATACAGCTATTTTGCGTTAGGGTATAGTTTAAAACTACACGTGTTGTGTTACATGTGTGTCGACACACACACACACATACAGACTCGCCCACGCTGGATCTGCAGTACTTTCTTAAAAGCACTACCTTTTTCAGTTGTAATTACTTCACGAGTGCGCACATATGCTTGCTTTTTAGCCCTGGTCCGTGCTCTCTTAAGTACAAACACACACACACTCGAGCACACACACATGGATACGCACACAGCACGCACACTGACAAGCACACACACTGACACAAAGACACACGCACTGACAGAGGCACACAGACAGGCACGCACACTCACACACAGACACGTGCACACGCACCAGTACCTGTTGGGGATTAGCTGCTGGTGTCCACACGCGGGTCCTGCACGTGCCTCACTGGTGCACACCAGGGTTTGCCCATAAATACCGGGCGTGCATCGTGTGTTGACACAGCCCTTTCTCAGCACATTGTAGTACACAAATGGGCGTTGTGTTGGGAGTGTGCATTCTTCCTTCCAACAATGAGCCTGCCTGCGTTTTTTCCGAGTAAACACAGCTTGAGCGCTCCTTTTGTTAGCGCCTCGACGCCTCGGCCCTGCTCTCCAGGAGCCTCTGTGCTGCAGACAAATGACACACCTGCTTCGTATGCGCTCCCTCACAAAGAGGGAAGGCTCCTGTTGCTGTTCACGGAAGCCTCCAAGGGTCGCATTACCGGCCGTGCGCCTGCTAGTTTTTCTACCAGTGACACAACGAGATTTTTTGTTGTGACTGGGGAAATGATTTTCCGTTGTTCTCTTTTGTGATCTGTATAAACAAATAGACCACAGCCCTGCTTACAATTGTGTATTAAAAAAATAGCACGCCACGCAGCTTCCTTTTCAATATCATTGGAAACCTGCGAACCTCAGGTGTACACTGCGTGTATGGGGAGGTGGGCGCACGAGGGGGTAGCAAATCCGATGGCACTTTATTTTAGACACAAGTATTCGGTGTCCAGCCGTTGCAGAAGCATACGATTTAGGCACAGGTACGCAGCACCAGAGCTCCAGTTCCCACCGACGGACTCCCTCGTATTGAATTACACCTACCTGGTGTTTCAAACATAGCAGGAACAATAACTTATTTCAGACACTGCAGTGCTAACGGCTGCCAGCCAGGGAAACTGCACAGGAAAGGAGTTTATTAATATGAAAAACCACAAAGAGCAATATATCTAATGTATGTAACCTATGGGATTAATGCGCGTTCTGCAGAGCACTGCCAGTAACCTGCAAGTCTCATTCTCTTTTTTGCAGTAAGATAGCTCAGTGGGTTGTTGTTGCAGAGATCCTTGTATAACCTGCAAGGCGTTAGTTCCAACCCTGATATAATAAATCAGTAGTTTAGGCAGCCACTGCTCTATGTAACCTGCTAGGCTGAATTTTCATTTCTTACAAGCACTGTCTCAATCTTTCACTATTTTAAGGGTGATAAAATGTGTGCCATTGAGTTCGATAGTAATATATAAATATTTATTAGCTTGTAGAATAATTAAGTTAGACTTTTGCCCTTGATTAATGTTGAATATTAATTTGATTATGCACATGTATAACATACCTCGCATACATACGTCAGTAGTAGATATGTGTTCAAATATAAAGCTTGAGATAGTATATGCTTTCATATCTCAGTTTGGTATTACATGTGTGACGGCGCTATCAGCCAGCACTGTTTTTTTCATGCCTAAATCAAGTTGCAAACAGCGATGCAGTGGTTATGCTTTGTTACAAAATGTAGCCATGTTGTTTTTCTGTCTACATAAAATATTGTCTTTCCCACCAAATCATGCCATTTTATTTCTAACCAAACTTGCTCGCATGTCTTCCTTTTCTAGTGGTAATAATGCGGTCCTTTTTATTTCATCAGAAACAATATTCACAGGACTCATTGACAAGTTCAAAAGTATTTAATGTGTTGTGATTACCGTCATATGGGAATGTCATATTGCTAAAAATACATATGAGCTAAGCTATGTTGCAGTAATGTGCGATAATATGCTGCATCGCCAAATTCTTATAAGGTCCTAAAGGCGAGACCGATTGCATTGCAAATGCTTGTTTTAAATGCGATCATCCCAAACACTCATTCCCATACTGCCTATGACAATTCTGCACCAGGCTTTAAATCCACTGTAGGGTCTTGATAGGCCCCTCAGCTTACGGTATAACGAAAAAACACATTCGCTACAGTAAAGTCACTGCCATGATTAGTGGTAGGACAGATAGTAGACAGATAGCAGAATTACTGATGGCAATGACAACTTAAACAAGCATTGGCAAAGCCAATAGATCGGCCCTATTTTAGGTGACTTCGCTTTTGTGAGGGCTGCACATTGAATGGATGAAAGATTGCTGTATATTGCAATGCAGATTACAGGAGCCACCAAAGTTTTGGTGCTGAACGACTGAAAAACAAACAAACAGAATTACCACAAGCCTTGTTAATTTTAATGAGCAGTATGAGAATGAAGAAAGTCGAAACTCTGGCTGCTGAAACGGGAGGTAGGCAAAATAGCAAGGCCACCAGTGCTATATCTGATGAGAGCTGGATTTTCATATATCATGACCATTTTGCCATGCTTTTGAGATTAGGCAATTCAGATTATTTGAGCACAAGAAGGATATGATGGACGAGAGAGAACACCACTACATAAACATGTAATAAGCTAAGCTTCCTATAAGTAACACACAAATGAGTATCTAAGTGTGGATCTTCTGACCACAGTCAAATAAAGTGCATATGGTACAGGTGCTATATTATTATTCCATCTGTAATGGTCTGCTTATGTTAACAATCCCTTTATATTAATAATCACTATGTGGAAGTCTGTGCAAAGAATTTCCACTGTGCATCTGGGTCTGTTTCTTGTCGGTCTCATATCCATTTTAAGAAACAGACCCACTCCCTTTTGCTGTGTTAATCGTGACATGCTGTCTCTAGACACTGAACCATGACAGTAAACACAGCGTTGCCCGGAAGGAAGACGAGAGTTTGCAGTTCCAAATAAGCCCCCTCAAGTTTCAAGTGAAATGACATGCAAGGGGGATGCTACAGTGTCACGTAACCGAGATGGGCATTGTAGTCTTCCCTATGTTAGCGTGAGCACGTTGCAGACTGTCCGCTGCTTTGCGCACGTTACTACACAAGTTTCTTTTGCTTGTGCCACATTGCAACTTTTACATAAGAACTTACTGTTGTTTTTACACTTTGCTCGTTCCTGGGATTTAGTCTGAACATTGTAAACAAGGTCAAACAACAATGCCCCTTGTTATTCTGTTCTGGTCAGGCCCTAGCACCTAGACAAAACATGCAGATGCAGCTATTGTTTGGGAACACGCACTTTGGTCATATGAGGGTACACGGATAGGTGGCACACACTTGGAGAGGGACCTTTCCAAGGAGAAGAGCATGACAGCACCTGTGATGTAGATCTACCATCTATAGACTGAGGTGCGGGGTCTGCTGATAACACCCAGAGATCTTCTAATATATATTCATTCTGCTTCTATACAAGGGGAGGGAGGTTAGGCTACTCTGTCATTCATTATGACAGCCGCTTTTATGATTTACGGACTACTTGCTATGCTGCCGCATCTGTGTTAGGCATTTTTCTGCTGATTGTGGCACTTATACTGCATACTAGAGCACGTTAGTTAAAATAAATATTTTAAACTTGTTTGTGTCTCTGTCAGACCTTATTGTGGACGAGTACTAGAGTGTGAGCGAAAGGGTGTGTCTTGCAACGGCGATTCCTGAGAGAGTCTGGAGTGTTGTGTTCTGGGGTGTCTAATCACATGTTCCTCTATAAGTGAGTAGGAGGGCAAGTGAGACACTATAGCTAGTCGGTCCTGGGCTCATGGGTACTAAGGTGGTAGGATAACTCAGTCCCTCCATACTAAGGTCCCATAACCCCAAGCATAGATCTGTGTTTGCGCAGAATCCCTGCAACATGGCGCAGCCGTTTGGTCTGGTACTTAATCACAAGAACCCTGAGTAGTGCTTGTGCTCGTCCATGATACCCTCTCACCGGTTACTGTAGACGTCCGTGGTGGGAGGGCTTTGCCTCCTCCGGTTGTAGGATTCACCTATTGCTGTAAGTTTTTCAAGCTTGAATTCTAAAAGTTTTTTGACCCGTTTTGCACTACCATTTAGTACTATTTTTGCTATATATAATGGCACAACCGATCGTGATTCCGGCACATTGTCATGCGGCGGTTCCACATCATTTGACACAACACGGGGTCCCCAATACGGGGTCTCCACTTGTTTTTGTGGTCGAGGCGGATCCAGCATACCGCTTCGAGGTTTTTTACTCCTGAGTTACATTTCCCGCTGTGGATGCGAATAATTATTTTTTTCATGCTTACACAGTCGCTGCTGCACAGGCAGCGTATCGTCCTTATGCGGTGATTGAAGTTCCTCTTACGTCCTAGGAAAACCAGATTTGGTTTAATGGCGTCATTCCTCACCCTATCTCATTTGTTCGTATGGGCCCCTTAAGCATTGACGGGCCTCATGGCCAGTATTGGCTGGTTCTACGCCACATCCAAATGATCTCAATGCTAATGTGGCGGATGTAGGTTTGCTATACGCTCAAGTGGTTCTTCTCTGTAGAAGAGTGATTCAATTCATTTCTCACGCTTTTTTGGTAGCTCCACCGGGAGGGGCCCCCCCAGTACCGATACAGGGCGGAGGCCTTGTAATAAGTACTGTCATGATTAATTCAGTGATGGGCAAGCGTCCTCAGAATCGTGAGGACCTTTCTTTTTGGATAGCTCAGAAGATTTAACAGCTTGATGCTGTTTTCCCACACACTAGTCCTGTGGAGAAGCACAGGATCCTTACTATGTGCTTACCAATTGGTCTAATTCCCCCTTTAGTGGACTGCAACACGTGGGGGACGGAGTTCGCCTCAGTGTATACACTGTGTTTTGGCACTCCCTCCATGAGCGTTCTACTGAGCGTTCTTAAACGTGTGCAAGATGAACACAGGGCCGGTCCAGCCCTGGATTTGGGGATGAAATTAGTGGGTATTTTTCCCATAGTCTCCGATATGATTCTTGCAAATATTAAAGGTGAAGCAGTTCGCTTACAAGTTCGCCAACGCTTAGCGACGGTTGCGGACGTAGATCGGGAGCGTCAGTTGCCGATTATTATTGCTGATGTTTATACATCTTTAGGATGCAATAATTTGGGTAAACCCCCTCCTGACAAGGAGGGACGTCCTGTCTTTCCAAAGAAGACATGGGACAGAAATAAGCAGCAACAGAAGCCTAAGTCTCGTGCTGGTGCTCCTCCACCTGACGCTTCTGACCGTATATATGATTTATGTGATCGCTCTAAAATTAGACACCTGAGAGGTTCCAGGTTCCTGATCCCCGTTCTCCTCGTTCCTTTCAGGAATCGCCAGATCAACAATTTGGTGGAGGGGGAAGATAGGATCTCAGACATGGCGAGTCCACGCAACAAAGGCAAGACCCGCAACACCAGTTTGATTTCAAACGGGAGGAACCACTTCAATATCGAGCCCCATTTCAGAAGAAAAAGGTTGCTGCTTTAACAGCAAAATATGCTGCAGACGATGAGAACCCTCCTCCTGGACAGGAGTTGGGCAGTGTCTCTCCTCTACAGCGTGGCAGAAGTTACCATAGTTCGCCTGACACTCCACCAGTTTCTGGAGGCGAAAGCAACTGACACTTTTATAACTGTTGAAACCGCGGACACCCGCGTAGCTCCCCTGACAGACTTTATCATGTGGACCTTCAAACTGAGGGTGTTATTATACGCACTATAAATGCAGTTTTTGGGGACAACTTGACGTCTTCCTATGACATTTTACTGGCGGAGGTTGATTGGCCTCCCCTTTTTATCCTTGCATCTCCACGGGGCGAGCAAGTAATTCTTCCTTCTTTTTCGCAGTATGTCCCCGCTGAGAATCAGCACGCTTATGCTTCGGAGTGGGCTATAGCCTTAGCTCCTGCTTTGTATCGCAATCAGGCTGGTTGGGATAAGGATTCTCCTTTGCTTGTTGTTCCTCTACGGTCAACTCCGCAGCCCCAACCTCAATATCCCATTAAACGTGATGCTAAAGCTAAAATTGGAATATCCAGGTGTTATTGAGCCCTGTGTCTCGTCAATGAATAACCCTCTTTTTCCTATATTGAAACGGAATGGTTCATATTGTATTGTTTTGGACTATAGACATTTGAATAGTCATGTTCGTACCTTTGCAGTACAGAACACACATAGAACAGCATTAGTAAATAATATTGTACGTAAGAAATTTAAAACTACTTTAGACATTTCTAATGGTTTTTACAGTCACACTTTGGCTCCGGAGAGCAGTGACTTGACCGCATTCATCGCTCTCGGCAGTCAAAGGCGCTATGCGAGAATGCTTATGGGACATAAGAATAACCCCGGAGTTTTTGCTGCACGCATAGTGTCGCTTTTGAATGAAATTGACCCTGATGTATTTTCATATGTCGATGACATTTACCTGACAGATGACGAGTTAAATCCTCATCTGGCGCGTGTGGATCGCATTATTACTCATTTCACTGTTTTAGGTTACAAATTCAATTTCGGAAAATCACATATTGCATTTTTGACCGTTCTTTTCCTTGGTTATGAGTTGACCAATGAGGGTAGGGGGTTGGCACCCCACTTTTTGAAGAACTGTGCTCAATTGCAACCTCTGACTACCCTCAAAAAGTTACAATCATTGCTGGGTTTCCTGAATTTCGGCAGGACCTACATTCCAGATTATGCTCAGCGTATCAAACTGCTATACGCTTTGATACATCCTTCTTTTTCGTCTTCTAGTTGGCTCACGGATCACACCACAGTACTGCGCTCTTTGCAGTCTGATTTGCTTGCAACGCAATACTTGCAAACTAGAGTGAATACTCCAATTTCGTCATACGGATTGTACCAGGAGCAATCGGCTTTACTTACATAACTTTTAATGAGGGAGACACTGTTCCCAGTGCATATAATTCGCATTTGTATACACCGGCAGAGTTGCGCTTTTCTTCCACTGAAAAGATATTAACAGCTGTACAAATGGCGATTCTGAAGCCAGTGGCGGCTGGTGACATTTGAAATTGGTGAGGCGTAAAAGTGTGGGATAACTGTCGTGTGGCGAGCGAGCCCGACCTTTCTAAGGGGCTCGGGGGGGGTTGTCCCCCCGGGGAAACTTTTGAAAAAAGAGTGGGAAAATGGTGCATTTTCAAGCAAATCTGAGTAAGCAAGAAGGTTAATAAAGCAATTGGGAAAGTGTAATTATGACATCAATAAAGAGCCTCTGGGTAGCATTACTTGAACTGCAGACACTTTGGCAATCTGGGGTGTTCTGGACGTCCATTGGAAAGGCCCCAGGTTCTTGTAGGTACCTGTACATTGAGGAAGATAGGGCTGTGGTACAGAGGCAAATGCTAAGCTAGAACATCTGAAAGCTAGTAGGGCTGGAGAAAAGTCAATCACATGTCAGGCCGGGGTCTCTGAAAGGCCAGCATGGCTGTGGCAGTTGCAGTCAATTGTCAGGTTGATTGACTGAAAGGCCGGGCGGGGGGCGACAGTGTGTGTCAGTCACATGTCTGACTGGTGCGTCCAGCAGATCGGCTGGACTGAGCTGGTGTCAGTCGCTTAGTGGCTTGTCAGGCTGGTGCCTTTGAAAGGTCAGCAGGGCTGGGTCAGTGTCCGTCACTTGTCAGGTTGATCGTCTGAAAGGTTAGCAGGGTGTGACAGTGTCAATCACGTGCACAGGCGATGGCAGCAGGCCAATCATAGTAGATATGGCATTGGTCTGTGGTTTCTCAGTTGTGCAGTGCAGGACAGCAAATCTGGTTGCTGCACTACACTGCTCGAAATATTTGTAAATTTGCCCCCATATTTCTTTACATGATTTACCTGGACATTCATTCAGAAGGGTGGTTTCAAGGAGAAAAAACAGATTCTGTACGTTATCTTTAACTGCTACGTCCTGAGTGATTAGAAGCAGACCGGCTGGCCTGAGCTGGTGGCAGTCGCTTAGTGGCTTGTCAGGTTGTTGCCTATGAAAGGTCAGCAGGGCCGGGTCAGTGTCTGTCACTTGTCAGGTTGTGTGACAGTGTCAATCATGTGCACAGGCGATGGCAGCAGGCCAATCGTAGAAGATATGGCATTGCTCTGTGGTTTCTCACTTGTGCAGTGCAGGACAGCAAATATGGTTGCTGCACTACACTGCTCGAAATATTTGTAAATTTGCCCCCATATTTCTTTACATGATTTACCTGGACATTCATTCAGAAGGGTGGTTTCAAGGAGAAAAAACAGATTCTGTATGTTATCATTAACTGCTACGTCCTGAGTCGCAGAACTGTCAACAAAGAAGGCAAATTGGCCAGCCTTTCATTGGTTCTAAAAATAAGGAAAGCTGTTTCACTGCATCCTTTGTGTCTGTAAGCAGACAAAGCATACAATAAATAGTTTACACATGCAAATGGGTATTTTTATTGGGCCACTGAACCTAATTGATAAACGAGACCTGTAGCAAGTGGGAGGGCCAGGCAGTAACGCAGATGCTGTGATCGTATTTTTGACCTAGATCTCTATGCATATCAAAGCATGGAACACAATGGTTCTTATGGATTTATCAACATCAAGAGGCTAAGCAAGTCTTCTGAGGGATTAAAATCTATGCAAATGTCAGACTCACAGTCCGTCACACAGCAAATCATCAAAGTCTGTATAGAGTCATCCGGAAACATAAGGTGGTGCGACAGCGCAGTGCACGTAAGATGTGACAAATGTGACAAGCAAATAATAAACGACTCAAATTGACAACAGTGATAGCTGCAATTGGCAAATACATTTTGTGGGAACAATGGTATCAATCCTTTTATTTTTCCTCTATATACATAATGAATATTTATTGCACCCTAGATCCTAAGTATCAGTATATGGTTGAGGAACAATTATTGGCTGTTTACAATATATGCTGGGTTTAGCGGAAAAACATTAGCAAAGCAATACCATGGTTAAGAACCTCACGAGCGAGTCAAGTTGGGCAAGCTGAACATTTTCCATCTGCTTGGGATAGCTTGTACAGAAGCAAACCATGTTCACAAACTGAATAAAGATAGACAAGGACAAATGCAAGTTCGATTGCATTTCAAATGCTTGCTTTACCTGGTGCTTAGCACCTGATTCACAAAGCCCATTAAAAACCTGCTCTCGGCTCCCCTCCCGCACTAGGTCCCCTCCCGCACTTGGCCGCCTCCTGCACTTGCCTGGGATACAAACTGCCAGCCTCCACCGATCCCAGCACGTCAGCTGCTTGCTTTTATGAAGAGCACGTGCTGCACATCACGTCGTAGACAGCCTTGTGTTCACCACAGAACTTTCCCAGCTTTTCCCAGGATGGGGTGGGGGCCATGGAGGCTTGTTTCCACCCAGTGCTGTGACGAGTTAGGAAATGGGTGTGGTGCACACAGTGCACCCTCGCTGATTGACAAGCAGCCTTGGAAACCCAGGGCTTATGCTTAAAGCGCCCAGGCTGTTTTCAAACAGTGAAGCTGCAGTGCGTCAACAGAGGGCAGTGACTTACATTGTTGAAAGCCACCGGGGGCCAGGGCTGAAATAAGGTAAGCCCTCTAAATTCTGCAACGGCCGGCACATGCGCTCTAGCACATGTGCCTGGTTTTGCCTGACCCTCACACAGAGCGGGGGTCACAAGCGTAATTAATTAAACGTTTGTAAAAAGAAATAATAGTCGCAGGTAGGGAGTTCCAGAGTGCTGACGCCAACATCCTGAAAGAGAGTCCTCAGCTCTTGCTCTTTTGACTCAGGGGACACATGCTAAGTGCAGATCCGCTGAGCGCAGCGTGCGGCGCGGTGTATACGGCAAGAGAAGATCAGATAGAATAGGAGGCGCTTGGTGGATGAAAATTTTGTGGGCAAAGCATAGGGTCTTGAAATAAATTCTCTTGTCCACTGGCAGCCAGTGTAATTTGGGGATGAGTTTCGATACTGAACAAGATTTAGGGAGCACAAAGAGAGTGCGCGCTGCCGCATTTTGAACCCTTTGCAAACGCTGTATCCCAGATTTGTTAGCGCCTAGATACAAGGAATTGCAATAGTCCAATCTGAAGAAGATCGTAGATTGGATAATGATCTGGTGTGTATGTGGGTCGAAAAACCCTAACAGAGGCTTAAGTCCGCGTAGAAGTCCAAAACAGACCCCTGCCACTGCTTTTGTTTGGGCTTCGAAGGACAAGGCACTGTCCACCCATACGCCCAGATTTTCTACATCCTCCTTGGGTGAGGGCGTGGACCCCAGCGCGTCAGGCCACCATTGGTCCGACCATAAATGGGTATCTTTACCTAACAACAAGATTTCGGATTTGCTGGCAATAAGCTGCAGACAATTGGCGGACATCTAGTCTGCTACAGCCAGCATATCCTCCTGGAATTAATTTACGTTATGGTTGCAGTTGTTGGAGAAGGAGCTAACCAGCTGAGTGTCATCAGCATAAGATACTAATGACAGTCCTCTGTTTTTTGCCACCGCCGCAAGGGGTTGTAGATAGATATTTAAAAGCGTGGGGCTCAGCGTTGATCCCTGCGGAACTCCATGATGGACAGCGTATTCCCGAGAGCAGTAAGGGGGTGCAGTAACCTGAAATGATCTGCCATCCAGAAAAGATTTGATCCAGGCAAGTACAGTGCCTCCAATACCCACCTCCTGCAAGCGTCGCAATAGGATCTTATGGGATACTGTATCGAACGCGGCACTGAGGTCGAGGAGGATCAAGGCTGAAGAGTTTCCTTCATCTAAAGAGCTTTGTAGTTGTTCCGTAACCGCCAGCAAGGCAGATTCAGTGCTACGGCGTGATCTAAAACCATTTTGTGAAGAGTCCAATATCTCGTTGGACTCTACGAATTTCTTAAGAATGGAATTCACATAAGATTCAGTGGCGTTAGCCAAAAAAGGGAGCCGAGAGATGGGACGATAAATTTCAGGTTTAGATACGTCCAGAGAGGGGTTTTTCAACAACAGGGCGACTTTGGCATGCTTTCATGCAGCAGGTACAATCGCCGTAGCCAGAGATAGGTTGATCAGTTCACCACAGACAGGTAAAAGATGTTTTTGAAATTTAAGAAACTGGTCCGGTGTCGTAGGGTCAGCTGGAGAGCCCAATTTAATTTTATTGCAGATGGACTATACCTCTGTCGGAGATAGTAAAGGAAAGAAGAGCAATGAGGGAACCGAGGTACTCGTCCCTTCCTTACAGTTCACGTTGCCCCTTGTCCCTTCCTTACAGCTCACGTTGCCACTCGTGATTGAGAAGTTTTTATAAATATTCTCAACCTTGTTAATGAAATAGATAGCCAACTCATCACACTGAGTATTTGAAATGATGGAAGGTTCGGCTACCAAGTTGGGATTCTTCAGGTCGTTAAGAAGGGAAAAGATGGTCTTTGAGGGGTTACTGCTATCTTTGATTTTAGAGGCAAAGTAATCAGCCCTGGACTTCCGTATTAGCTTGTGATAAGCTTTAATGGATGACCGATACTGTCTTTTAGCATCTGGATCATAACAGCCTCTCCAATCAATCAATCAATCAATCAATCATTTGTATAGCGCACTACTCACCCGGAGGGTCTCAAGGCGCTTGGGGGAGGGGGGTCCGCTACTGTTCGAACAGCCAGGTCTTGAGTTGCTTCCTGAAGGAGAGGTGGTCTTGGGTAAGGCGGAGGTGGATGGGTAGGGAGTTCCACGTCTTGGCAGCCAGGTAGGAGAAGGATCTTCCTCCCGTTGTGGCTCTTCGGATGCGGGGGACGGCGGCGAGGGCGTGGTTGGTCGATCGTAGCTGGCGGGTGGGAGTGTAGAAGGTCAGACGGTCGTTGAGGTATCTGGGGCCTTGGTTGTGGAGGGCTTTGTGTGTGTGGGTGAGGAGTCGGAACGTGATTCTCTTGCTGACGGGGAGCCAGTGCAGGTCTCTCAGGTGTCTGGCGATGTGGCTGTGTCGGGGGATGTCCAGGATGAGTCGAGCTGCAGCGTTCTGGATGCGTTGGAGTCTTTTTGAAGTTTGGCTGTGGTTCCGGCGTAGAGGGAGTTGCCGTAGTCCAGTCGGCTGGTGACGAGGGCCTGGGTGACCGTCTTCCTGGTTTCGGTGGGGATCCACCGGAAGATCTTGCGCAGCATGCGTAGGATGTTGAAGCAAGACGAGGAGACGGCGTTGACTTGTCGGGTCATTGAGAGGGAGGAGTCCAGGATGAAGCCCAGGTTGCGTGCGTGGTCCGTTGGTTTGGGTGCGTTGCCCAGGGCAGGGGGCCACCAGGAGTCGTCCCAGGCGGAGGGTGATGATCCTAGGATGAGGACTTCCGTCTTATCTGAGTTCAGTTTCAGGCGGCTGTTCCTCATCCACTCGGCTACGTCCTTCATCCCTTCATGTAGGTTGGTTCTGGCGGTTGTGGGGTCGTTGGTGAGGGAGAGGATCAGCTGGGTGTCGTCGGCGTAGGAGATGATGTTGAGGTTGTGTTGGCGTGCGATGGCTGCGAGGGGGCTCATGTAGACGTTGAAGAGGGTGGGGCTGAGTGATGATCCTTGTGGTACGCCGCAGATGACTTCGGTGGCCTCGGAACTGAACGGGGGAGGCGGACTCTCTGGGTTCTTCCGGCGAGGAAGGAGATGATCCACTCCAGTGCCTTCTCTTGGATTCCGACGTTGTTCAGGCGTTGCACTAGGGTGCGGTGGCAGACTGTGTCGAACGCTGCGGAGAGGTCCAGGAGGATGAGGGCCGCTGTTTCCCGTTGTCGAGCAGGGCTCGGATGTCGTCGGTGGCTGCGATGAGGGCGGTCTCGGTGCTGTGGTTGGCCCGGAAGCCGGACTGCGAGTGGTCGAGGGATCCATTCGTCTCGAGGAAGGCGGCCAGTTGTCTGTTGACGGTCTTCTCAATGACTTTGGCAGGAAAAGGAAGGAGCGAGATGGGGCGGTAGTTTTGAGGTCGGTGGGGTCCGCTGACGGTTTCTTCAGTAGGGCGCTGAGTTCGGCGTGCTTCCAGCTCTCTGGGAAGGTGGCGGTGTCGAAGGAGGTGTTGATGATGTCCCGGAGGTGGGGTGCGATGACGGCGTCGGCCTTGTTGAAGACGTGGTGAGGGCAGGGGTCGGTAGGTGATCCGGAGTGGATGGAGTTCATCGTGCGGATAGTGTCTTCGGTGTTGATCGGGGTCCAGGCTCGGAGGGTGGAGGTGGGGGACGTTGGAATGGTCGTAGGGTACGTCGGCTGTGTGCTGAAACTGTTGTGTATGTCTGCGATCTTGCTGTGGAAGAACGAGGCGAGCGAGTTGCAGAGGTCTTGCGAGGGAGTGATGTCGTTGTTTCCGGCGCTGGGGTTCGAAAGCTCTTTGACGATGATGAAGAGTTCCTTGCTGTTGTGGGCGTTGTTGTCCAGTCGTTCCTTGAATGCGGTTTTCTTGGTGGTGTGGATCAGCTGGTGGTGTTTTCGGGTGGCGTGCTTGAGGGTGGTCATGTTGTCTGCAGTCGGGTCTCTGCGCCATGCTTTCTCGAGGCCCGGCAGTTCTTCTTGGATTTCTTGAGTTCGTCGGTGAACCAGGATGCTTTCTTGTTGCCGTGTCTGATTGGGGGGGTCTTCAATGGGGCGAGGTCGTCTGCGCAGTTGGTGATCCATCTTGTGAGGTTGCTGGCGGCTTGGTTGGGGTTTGTTGAGCTGGCGGGAGGGTTCTGGCTCAGGGATGTGGTGAGTTGGTCGGTGGTGTTCTTGTTCCAGCTTCTGCGCGGAAACTGTTGCGTGTGGTGGTGCGTGGTGGTACTGCTGAAGCTGAAGTGGACACAGCTGTGGTCTGTCCAGTGGAGTCCGGTGGTGTGGCTGAAGGAGATGTCCTTACTGGAGGAGAAGACGGGGTCAAGCGTGTGGCCGGCGTGGTGTGTGGGGGTGGTCACCAGTTGCTTGAGTCCGAGGTTGGCGAGGTTGTCCAGCAGGGTGGTGGTGTTGCGATCGTTGTTGTTCTCTAGGTGGAAGTTGAGGTCCCCAAGGAGGATGTAGTCAGCCGAGGGGAGGGCGTGCGGGCTGATGAGGTCGGCGATGTCTTCGCTGAATTGTGTGCGTGGTCCTGGGGGTCTGTAGATGAGGGTGCCTCTGAGGGTGGTCTTGGGGTCGGTGTGTATCTGGAAGTGCAGGTGTTCGCCGGCTGTGAAGGTGTCGTCGTAGTTGGTCGTGATGCGGATGGTGTTCTTGTGGACGATGGCGATGCCTCCTCCGGTCTGGTTGGCGCGGTCCCTTCGGGTGATCTTGTATCCGTCCGGGATGGCGATGTCGGGCGCTGAGGAGGCGTTCATCCATGTTTCCGTGAGGAAAGCGACGTCTGGTGATGTGGAGTCGAGCAGGTTCCAGAGTTCCACGGCGTGTCTGTGGATGGAGCGGGTGTTGAGCAGGATGCACTTCAGGTGGTTGCTGCTGGTGCTTGGCTTGGCGGGTGCGGTGCAGGTCCGGAGGCAGGAGAACTTGCAGGATTGGCAGGCGAAGGGTCCGTGGGTGCGACCTGGGGTGGCACGGTGGCAGCCGGGGATACGGCCGGTGTTGAGTGCGTTGAGGGTGGCGGTGTTGTAAGTCCGGTGGGTGGGTTGGCTGCTGCGGGGGCCAGGGGGTTTGGCGCTGGGCGCGGTCCAGGCGCGGACGGGCGCAGACGGGCTTGCCTTAGGCGCGCCTTCGGCGCGCCAGCGGCGCGCCCGCTGCGCACGTCCGCTGCGCGTGTTGAGTGCGTTGAGGGTGGCGGTGTCGTAAGTCCGGTGGGTGGGTTGGCTGCTGCGGGGGCCAGGGGGTTTGGCGCTGGGCGCGGTCCAGGCGCGGACGGGCGCAGACGGGCTTGCCTTAGGCGCGCCTTTGGCGCGCCAGCGCGCGGCCGCGCAGCGGCCGCCATTTATGGGGAGGTGGGAGGGAGGAGCAGCTGGGAGGCGGGAGGCAGGGGCAGCGAATGGGCAGTCAGGGGCGGGGCCGCAGGGACGCAGCGGCGGGAATGGCGAGAGGCAGCGGGGGCACAAAAGGAAAATGGGGAGAGAAAACAGACAAAAATACAGGCACAACGCAAATGGGGCAGCGAGGGGCACAGAAAGGAAAATGGGGGAGAAAACAGACAAAAATACAGGCACAACGCAAATGGGGCAGCGAGGGGCACAGAAAGGAAAATGGGGGAGAAAACAGACAAAAATACAGGCACAACGCAAATGGGGCAGCGAGGGGCACAGAAAGGAAAATGGGGGAGAAAACAGACAAAAATACAGGCACAACGCAAATGGGGCAGCGAGGGGCACAGAAAGGAAAATGGGGGAGAAAACAGACAAAAATACAGGCACAACGCAAATGGGGCAGCGAGGGGCACAGAAAGGAAAATGGGGGAGAAAACAGACAAAAATACAGGCCCAACGCAAATGGGGCAGCGAGGGGCACAGAAAGGAAAATGGGGGAGAAAACAGACAAAAATACAGGCAAGCACGTTCTAGCAACTTTGGCAACAGGATAATCAGCACCCACTATATCCAATAATTTAAATTTTGCTCCAAGATTAGTCTTTCACATTTAGATAAGTCACAAATGGTTTCATGGAGACATGTTTTTAAATTTTCAAATCCTTTATTCTTTTCAAAGATTAAGTCTTCCAAGAGTAGCCAACAGTGTGAATACGGAGACTACGCACGGGGACAGTTCATCTCCACTGATTACCGCGAGCACTAGATGCGGTGGCCGACATTCGCCCGAATTAATTCTGACGAATCTCATTGAAATTCTTGGATTGACAACCATCATCTTTAACAAGAAGACCAATAAATTCCATGAATTGGTTTACAAGAGATGATGCATCACAGATAGGAATCCATTGTAGGTGATCAAGCCCTTAAGAAGTCCTGAGGCGGAACGAAACGCGTTGGCTACTCTTGGAAGACTTAATCTTTGAAAAGAATAAAGGATTTTAAAATTTAAAAACACATCTCCATGAAACCATTTTTGACTTAACTAAATGTGAAAGACTAATCTTGAAGCAAAATTGAAATTATTGGATATAGTGGGTGCTGATCATCCTGTTGCTAATGTATGTGTGAATTTTATTCACTACCTGGGGAATAGGAGGCTTTTTCCCCTGATCCTTGCACCACTTAGATAATATCCCTACAGTGTAACAAGTGCGGTATTCTATGTCTAAGGTCTCTTTGTAAATCTCTTACATTCTAACAACATGCAGTTTTTTCTTGCAAGGGACAGGGACTCATTAAACCAAGGGTTAGTCTGAGTTCTTTTTCTGTGGGTAAGCTTAGAGGGGATACAGCTATCCAGGGCGTGTGTAAGCCAATCCTGGAAAAGATCGTTCGCTGCCTCTATGTTGGGGGGCAGCTGGGGCTTTTGTGCTAGCAAAAGGTCACTAAAATGGACCGCATCTAGTTTGTGCCATGGGCGTTTCACAATAGGATGAGGGCGAAACTGCTGTGGATGTCCTTGCCAGCATAGGGACATAGATATAAGTGGTCCGACCAGGCCATAGGAAGAGGAGGAAGGACCTTCATTGAGGGTAAGTTAGAGAATACCGGGTCTGACAAATGCCCTGCTAGATGCGTAGAACTAGGAACGCATTGCAACATCTGGCATGCTGCCAGGTCCGCTAAAATGTTGGGGATCTCCTTGTTGTGGCAATATTCCAAATGGAGGTTAAGGTCCTCCAGGATGTTAAAATTGGCAGATTTGCTAGCCAATGTGGCAATCAGGTTAGCTAACGCTTCCCAAAAGGTTTTCGATGGGCCCAGAGGTTGATGGATTAACAAGCCAGAGACTGTGATATTACAGTTGAGGGAGATTTTAAAGAGGGCATTTTCACAATCTGGGATATTCTCCCTGGTGAAACTGCAGGAGTAAGACTCCTTAAAGATTAGGGCAATGCCACCCCCCCACCCCCTCTCTGTTACTGACTCTATTTAACTGCTTCATAGCGTAGCCTTGAGGCAGAGCCAGTCATGGCTCGGCTACAGAGTCCTGTGTCAGCCAGGTTTCTGTTAAAAACAGCACATCTTCTTGCAACAGGTCGAACACCTCTACGTGATGTTTGACCAGAGACGGACAGTTTAAACTGAGGAGCTTAAACTCCAAAATATGAGGGGGTGGTGCCGAGGTCAAATCGTCCACCCTCATCTTGAACCCACATTGTTTGCAATGAAGAAATCTCGCCATAGGAGCCCAAGTGTGTTTAATACATGTGTTGGACTGAGCCTTAATTGATAAAAGCTCCTCAAAAGAATACGTTATCTTGTGGCTATTGAAACTGGCAGAGTGCCTGGCGCCTGGCAATGTTCAGGCGTGGACGGGCTTGCCTTTGGCGCGCCAGCATCACGTCCGCGCTGCGGCGTGCATCAAAAAGCCGGGGGCACAACTGGCTCCTCCCAGGCTACCGTCTGATTGGTCAAAGACCAACCAATCAGCGCTAAGTAACAACCACAGGCGGAAGCGTGTCGCTTCAAAATTATTCAAAGTGCTAGTTATTTTAGTGCAAAATCATACCGGTTAAACGGCTGATTGGTCAAAGACCAACCAATCAGCGCTAAGCTTTTTGACCAACAAATCAGCGCTAAGCAACAACCGTAGGGGGAAGCGTTTCACTTCAAAAAGATTCAAAGTGCAAGTTATTTTTAAAAGCAAGTTAAAAGTTTTGTGGCAAGAATAAAATGTTTGTAGCAAGAATTAACAGCAAACGCGGCCCTCCCGGACCTAAACAGCCTCCCAATTATTAGTGTGCAAAATCATACCGAGTTAGGACTTACGTGTGCGACTCTTTTACTGTGTACAGTCTTTTAATGACAATTTTTTTTTTGGAAACAAAATGAATTTCGAGATTTTAAAGGTATCGCAATTAAGCATAAAACGCTTTGGGTGCGAGTGGCCGCTCTTAAGGACCGTTTGCCACTTACACATGTTATCCATACACTAAGACATCAGCGTGTGGGAGCACACGCTGTTGGAAATTCAATGGCTGATGAAGCAGCCAAATCTGCAATAGCCACATTTACAGTTGCAGCTGTTACGAGGTCCATGACTAAAATTGACGAAGACATTTTGGCAGCGATCGCCGCAACTAAGGAGGGTACACCGTTTCCCCAGGGTTTCCCTTCACGTTATACTTATCAGTTGACTACTGACTAAGTACCCTTTCTAACTATTCCAACAGTTGGTGATCATTTGATTCCCAACGAAAACTGCAGACTTTCGCTAATTGTGGCCGCCCATGAAGGCATGGCTTCTGCTCACGCAGGCGTGTCGGCGTCAATTTCACTTTTGCAACAACGCTATTGGTGGCGCGGTTTATACCAACAAACTCGCAAATATGTGCTTTCATGTGACATTTGTCAACAAATCAAGAGTTCTACTGTTTCACGCCCATCACATACTAATTTTTCATTTCTAATCATCCCTTTTGGTGTATTTATCTTGATCATTGCGATCCTTTAACATCTGATACTGCTTTCAAATATATTTTGGTTGCAGTGGATTCATGCTCTAGGTTCCTCTGGGTTTGGCTGCAGCACTGTGCTGACGCTCGTACTGTTATAAAAGATTTGCAAGTCTTTGTAGGGACTTATGCTTGTGGCACCTTCCATTCAGACCAAGGTCCGGCTTTTGCCTCTAAGGCTTACCGTGATTCAATGAAGTCTATGGGAGTGCAGGTGTATTTCTCGTCTCCATATAGGCCAGAGGGCAACTCTGTTGTGGAGCGGATGAACCGTGACTTAAAGCAGTCTTTAACAGCAAGGGTATTAGGAAGGGGCCGTGGCTGATTAACTCACCTCTATGGGGTTCAACGTGCACTAAATAATCTCCCTAGAAGATCTCTCGGTGGGCGGACTCCGTTCAAAATGCTCTTTGACATTAAGATGTTTGTACCAGACCATGACGGTCTAGACATTGAGGTGGCTGCCACAACGTTTGACGTATATAACCACTGTGCTATGTTACAGGAACTACAAAACCAATGAGACGCACTGGCAAAAGGCCATTTGCCCTCACCTACGGATGCAGCTGCGCTGATTCCTGTTGCTGGCTGGCTACCGAAATATGGTTATCTGGTCTGGGAAAAAGTGGCCAACAAGAAGGAATTTGGTCCCTCATACCGTTCTCTGGTCCCGGTCCTTGGCCTCAAGGGCACTAGAACTGTGATTTTACCTCCACTACCCGGATTTAAAGACACACGCTTTATTTCCACTGAGCATGTCAAGTTACACCATATGGCCGATACTCAATAGTATGCCTACAAATATCCCACGTCGGGATGTTTCGTTACAACTTATGAACTCTGTTAGTACTGATTCTCTCAGGCTGCCAGAGGGGGAGGTTGAGTCTTCAGTTGACCAGTTATCAGTTTTACCTTCTCATATTCGACCATGGAAAGCACTTATACTCGCCCCGCCTGTGGAGCTCCCAGAGACGCAACTATGTTCAACTTCTAATACTGAACAGCCCCCCCCGTTGTTTCAGCTGTCATTATATCGACCAAGATCATTTTTCTACAGACACTTCTTCATTGTCTTCAGTTATCGCAACGCCTCCTGCATGGATTTGTGTATTGATTGCGTGGTTAACAAGAACTTATCTGGATCGTCTTTTCTATGGTGTTCCTCTTCATGTGGATTGGATTTGTGACTGTGTTTTTCCTTTTGATTAATGGCCACTACCTACCTGAATGCTCTGCAGTGGAACTGGTCGACGGAGTATTAGTTCCATATTCTTCGTCCCCATAAAATGAAAAGAGACCAAACCCTTGTTAACATTTCGGAAGTGCCAAACGCTGATGGCATTGTGTGGGATAAAGTGCCATTCGATGTATATGGTCCTACGGAGACCCTACAGATACCATACGTCTTCCGTGTTTCCTTAGGTGATGTCATTATACCTGGATTGCATTCAGATGATTGGGTTGTAAATGCTGTCACTTCTTTGTTTTCTGATTTGCTATATTACACTGTTTTTGATACAGAGGATTTATATATGAATTCCGCTAATTATGCTGATTTCTTTTGTTACCAACATTATGGGCATCACTTTCTACACAAAACAAGCTCTCAGCATACACCTTTAAATTATACACAATGGGAACATTGCCCTACTTCATCTAAGAGAAGTTCTAAAACACAAAAAAAGGAAAAATACATATTTCACTGGTTACGATCACCCAGCATCATATTATTTCAAATTGAATATCACTCCATCGACTAAATACATGCTTACCCAGACTAAGTTAGTTTATTCTTCATCCTTCCTTGCAGACTTGTCCCTGAAGGGCTACGATTATTGGCGGGAGAGTGTTGAGTTGACATCTATATGGGACACTAAGTTTTGGCAAGTGCAGGGAACTGAGTTCTCGCATCGAGCTTGTCTGATACCTACTCAAATGATATTTCTTGATCAGACGATCCAGCAAACTACTTGTTTTGGGTTAGCAACTGCTAACAATTTAAATACTCCCACTATTCCGTCCCTGACTCTTTATGAAACATGGCAAACGTATACCAATTACACGACGGATCAATTAAATTTGATGATAAAAACTGGCACTTTTAATTCTACTATGATTAATCCAAGAGGCTGGATATTGTGGCCTATCGACACAAATGCTTGTCATTTCCCTTTTCTGAATACTACGGGTGGGTTTACATTACATAGCCCAGATCCACGCTACCCCGATTCACATACAGTTACCATTCATTCTGTTGGTAAATTATGCCAACAATGGTTGGAACATTCCACACTGTCATCTGTAAAACACCAGCTTTCCCTTTTATTGGGTGGCATAGATCTTTCTGATTTCATTCTGGGTCCTAAGTCCCCTTGCTCTAAACGTTTTGTTTACGCGGCCTATAATGAACTTTGGAAACTATCACAAATGGAGGCAGCTGTACGCTTACGCCAAATAGATCAGGATCATTTGGAAAAGGTTCTTGCAGTTGTCAATAATAGTATAAACACGTTGTAATCTCGTATATACACATTAGATAATATTGTGTCTTCTGTCATTGATATCGCTCAGAATGAAGTGTCTACTTTGTATCATGGTCAAAATCAACTTCGATCTGTTATGCAATTTGGATGGACACTGCAAACACTTACAAATGGGAGGGTACCATGGGATTACCTGAATGCCTCAGCATTGTTTTTACCCTTTAATTTGACGGACAAACAAAAATTAATGGCCATGAAAGACACTACATATACTATGCTACACATTGAAAAATTGTAACAGTTACCATTTACTGTGGCAGAGACAGATCCAGCAGTATGGTTGATACATGGTGTTATTTCATTACCTATCTCACTGTTCCAATTTACGGTTTGCATGAAACATTACCCTGTGGGTAGATACGAACCACTTGGGAGCAGTTACATACATGAGCTATGGTCCTTGCCATTCACATTCTGTTGTCCGCGTGCTGGAAAATACGTTTTTCTTACAGGGGAGGATTGTAATTCCACGGTCGGACATTCCCTTGTATGCTGGCAAGTAAAACTTCACGGCGCTTGCAATGTTTCTGTCCCTAATTTAGCATGTTTTTTAAAGGGTACCCCTGTTCCTGGTATTATTCCGACTCTTAATTTGGTTTCCAATGGCAGCTATGTCCCCCTTAATAATCGGACTGCTGCGGTCTGAGGGCAGGCATCCTGTACATTGTAACTGTTTCACAATGAGTTACTTGTTGCAGCAACGTCCTGTTTCCCCCCCACATGGGAGTATAGATAGTTCGCTGTGGCCTCCATTCCAACTTTGAAAACAGATTTCAATAAGCTAAGCAGACTCAAAGCGCTATTGTTTCAACAAGAAGTGGCTCTCACGTCAGCTCGTGAGACCTTCGAATTGCAGGTGGCGAGAACATCGAGTGAAATACAATTATTGTTAAACACGATTCTCCCCCTGCACTTTGGAGAATTATTTCACCAAATATTTAATGCTTCTGATACGGCGGGCCTAGCCCATTTTTCAAACTTGAGGGCTCCGGCTTTGTGACCTCTTTTCACACTATTTTTGGAGTAATACCTGCTTTGATTCATTCCATTTTTTTACAGCGTAATTGGAGGGTTCCCTCTGCTACTCCTCCTGGTTTGTGGCATTCTTGCTCTACTACTGCTGTTACGCAATGGCTGCTCGATCTGTGGTTCTATCAAGCCCAGAACAGCTGCAGCTGTACCTTGATCGAATGCGACAGCTCTTTGGTTTGATGCCATTGGAAGCTCTAGACATCGATTTTTGGCTAACCTTCTGTTATACCTACTTCACCTGTGTGCAACCTGTGTTTTACTGCATCTGGTGCCCCTTTCAGTGGGCCCTGGACCTCTGCCTTGCTACCACATCACACGCTGCCCTGGATTTTGGACTGTTGATGGATCCGTTGATGTCCCATAACAAGGACTGCTCCTTGGGTATGCGGCTTGTGTACAATCCTTCACTGGGGCCATCGGCAGAAGCGAGTCCCTGTGCTTGTGCACAGCACCTCTTGGATCTGAGTTTCATCGAAATTGACACAGGTTGTCCGGGAATGCTCCTAACAACCACTGGATATGAGTAGCATGTCTGTTTGTTTGAATTACTTAATTGAATGGCAACTCTTTTCACAATGGAAGGTTCCGACGCCTTGTTGGAGCTTATGGAATTCCATTTGGCAATCTATAAATTGGGGCCTGAGGATACGCTATAATTGGGCATATTTGTGGGTACAAACATTTTTTTTTTACTCTCCCCACCTTTCCCTTATGTCTTTTGGCCATGTTCTTTGAATCTGGACATTCAATAGAAACGCTTTGGTTCTGCTTACCTCCGACTTCTGTATCTGATTAGGGCTACCGTCCTGACCAAGGGGAGAGTGTCACGTGGCCCAGATGGGCATTGTCATCTTCCCTATGTTAGCATGAGCACATTGCAGACTGTTTTTGCTTTGCGCACATTACTACACAAGTTTATTTTGCTTGTGCCACATTGCAACTTTCACATTAGAACTTACTGTTGTTTTTACACTTTGCTCCTTCCTGGGATTTAGTCTGAACATTATGAGTAAGGTCGAACAACAATGCCCCTTGTTATTCTGTTCTGGTCAGGCTCTTGCACCTAGACAAAACATGCAGATGCAGCTGTTGTTTGGGAACACGTACTTTGGTCATATGAGGGTACACGGATAGGTGGCACACACTTGGAGAGGGGCCTTTCCAGGGAGAAGAGCATGAAAGCACCTGTGATGTAGATCTACCATCTATAGACCGAGGTATGGGGTCTACTGATAACACCCAGAGATCTTCTAATATATATTCATCCTGCTTCTATATAAGGGGAGGGAGGTTAGGCTACTCTGTCATTCATTATGACAGCTCCTTTTATGATTTACGGTCTACTTGCTATGCTGACCGTATTTGTGTTAGACATTTTTCTGCTGATTGTGGCACGTATACTGCATACTAGAGCATGTTAGTTAAAATAAATATTTTAAACTTGTTTGTGTCTCTGTCAGATCTTATTGTGGACGAGTACAAGAGTGTGAGCGAAAGGGTGTGTCTTGCAACCGCGATTCCTGAGAGAGTCTGGAGTGTTGTGTTCTGGGGTGTCTAATCACGTGTTCCTCTGTGAGTGAGTAGGAGGGCAAGTGAGACACTCTATCTAGTCGGTCCCGGGCTCATGGGTACTAAGGTGGTAGGATAACTCAGTCCCTGCATACTGAGGTCCCATAATCCCAAGCATAGTTCTGTGTTTGTGCAGAATCCCTGCACCAATAGAAAGAATCCAGAACAGCTTCAGTGATGCCAGGGGAAACGGCCTTTGCAACGAGGGCTGAGCCAAGCATGCTGTTTTCCCGCCAGCGTAACAATGCTTGCCTGAACCACGCATCTGCCTTAACCACGCACATGCATGGTTAAGGCAGATAGTAGTCTAGTGTCCGGATGGGCGGGGAGAGGAAGCTTCGGAACAGGAAGCTCCAGACGCGGACAGCTAAGTGGGGCTAGGGCCGGGTTTGGGGAGAGTAGTTTTTAGGGGTGGGGTCGATTTTAGGGCTCAGGGCAGGGAGGAGGGTCGGGGTAGTTTTTGGAAGGGGGCAGGGCTTTAGGGCTCAGGGCGGGGGGAGGGTCGGTGGTAGTTTTAAGGGCTGGGGGTAGATTTTGGGGGTGGGGGTCAGATTTAGCGTTCAAGGTGGGGCGGGTTGTCAGGCAGTCTTTTTAAAGGGGACAGGGTTTTAGGGCTTAGGGAGGGGGTAGAGGTAGTTTTAAGGGCTGGGGCCAGGTTGGGGGAGGGCGGTTTCTAGGGGTGGATTTGGTTTTAGGGTTCAGAGCGGGGGATGCTGGGGTAGTTTTTTTTAAAGAGGGCAGGGTTTTAGCCCTCATGGCGGGGAAAGAGGTAGTTTTAGGGGCAGCATGGAGGTAACTTTTAGGGCTCAGGGTGGGGGGGACTGGAGTCAGGGTCGTTTTGGTTGGGGCAAGTTTTTAAGCCTCAGGGTGGGGGAGGGTGAAGGGGTAGTTTTAAGGGCAGGGTCGATTTAAGGGGCTCAGGGCAGGGGGGCGAGGTAGGGGGATAGGATTTTAGGGCGTACGGCGGGAGGTTGGGGTAGTGGTAATTTACCACACAAATCCCTTTAGCAAACATGCCTTTACAACAAAATACGTTGTAAACGCATGTGTGGTAAAGGCATGCATGGTAAAGGAATGCGTGGTTATGACACATTCATTGTTGGGACAATGTTGTAGAGGCACGATTGGTTGAGCCATGTATGTCATACAACCTGATGCCAGCGGCCTGTTTTATAGAAAATCGTCCGCAAGCACATTGTAGGTTTGCTGGCATGAAGAAAATGAGTTACTTACCTGTAACTACGGTTCTCCAGTATTGGTATCTTTCATAGATTCACATGCTTAAATCATCCCCGTCGTCGTAGTGGGAGCCCAACGGTATACTTATAAAAGCAGTAGATAATACAACCATAGGCTACAATGCAATGAACAGTCACTGCAATTGCCTATTCATTTTCTTTTGGAAAAAAGAACCAAACTTAAGTAGCAGCCAATCAGTCGACGGCACCCTCTAGAACACTCCCAAGAGAGGCTAGGTTCCTCAGATTTTCTAACACAAGTGTGAAACTTTATACCTTGAGAAAATAAGGGAAGCCTCTCAGGGGAGGAGTGTGGGTTGCATGTGAATCTATGACAGATACAAATACTGGAGAATCGTAGTTACAGGTAAGTAACTCATTTTCTTCTCCAGTATTGGATCTTTCATAGATTCACATGCTTGAATCAGAGTAGCTAGCAGTTGCATAGACAAACGTGTATAGAAACAATCTAATATATACATATCTACCCTTAGAGGATAGTGGGTAACAATATACATGCATATACTGAAACGTATGTAAGATATAATGTAGCTATTTACTTTCAGTATATAAACCAAGTAAGATAAGAAAACAAAATTGCATAACAACATTATAAGGTGGCAAAGACACATAATGCCGAAGGAAAAAATACCTCTAAGAGTAGAGGCTTACCTTATTGAAACAGTTGACGTAGAACCACCTGTCCTACCGCTGCTTCGCTGTAAGTTGCCATATCCAGACAATACTGCCGCGTGAAAGTATGTGCACTCTTCCATGTAGCGGCACGGCAAATCTTGTCCAACGGTACTGAAGCAAAAAGAGCGGCAGAGGAGGACACTGCTCTTGTAGAATGTGCTTTGGCCTTGATCGTAAGCGGTTTACCCGCCTTAGTATGAGAGCTGAATAGTAGCAGCAATCCATTGTGCAATAGTTCTTTTTGTGACAGCAGAACCCAGTCTTAGAGGCCCATGAGAGTCTAGCAGTTGATCCATTCTGCGTAGCTGCTTGGTTCATTGCAAATAGTACTTAAGGCACCGTTTGACATCCAAGGACTGGAGAGATTTCTCCGCTGGTGAAGAAGGATGTGGGAAAAAGGTGCGCAGGACAACAGGTTTATTAAGGTGAAACTGAGATGGAACCTTCGGTATGAACTTAGGGTTTGTTCTCAGTACAACATAGTCCTCTGTAAAGCGTAAGTAGGGCTCTATTATGGTGAAGCAAGCGTGAGAAGCAATGCCACTTTCCAGGTGAGAAACTTGAGCTCAATTTTGTGAATTGGTTCAAACGGTGGTTTCATTAATTGAGACAGGACTACATTAAGGTGCCATTCTGGCAGAGGAGGACGAATGGGAGGAAAAGTCCTGAATAATCCCTTCATGAACTGTTTGATGATCGAGAAGAGCAAAGGGAAGAAGCGCCGGAAGTGCGTCTGGAACGGGAGAGGGCCGCGAGGTGGACCGTTACTGACGCATACGCCAGACCTGATTTCGCCAGAGATAGGAGATAAGGCAAAATTTGTCTGGAGATGAGAGAAGAGGGTGAATGTCATTCCGAAGGCACCAAGAACAAAATTGTTTCCATTTTAGTCTATACGCTTTAGTAGTGGACTCAGCTCTGGACAATATATGCCAACAGTCTTGCGGAATGACTAAATCTTTGAACTTATTGAACTCAGGTTCCAAGCATGCAACTGGAGAGAAGCTGGGTGCGGATGCAGGATTTGCCCCTTGCTCATGGTTAGCAGAGTTGTTGTTACGGGCAGGGGATAAGGCTGGGATTGTGAGAGCAGGAGTAGCTCCATAAACCAATGCTTGCGGGGCCAACGTGGAGCAATGAGGATGAGCTGGCAGGGTTCCCTCTTCATTTTCATCAGAACCCTGAAGATGAGAGGGCATGGGGGAAAAGCGTACGCAAAGATTCCTGACCATCTTATCAAAAACGCATTCCCCCATGACCTTCTCTGAGGTTCCCTGCTGGCAAAGAACCAGCATTTCTGGTTCCCTTGAGATGCAAACAGGTCTAAGTTGGGTGTTCCCCATTTCTGGAATATAGAATCTAGAATCAGCTGATCGAGTTCCCACTCATGATTTGTTTGACGTAATCTGCTCAAGGTGTCTGCCAGATTGTTCTTTACTCCTGGGAGATGCTACGCCTTAATGGTTATGTAATGCCGTAGTGCCCATTCCCAGATCCTTTGAGCTTCCAAAGATAGGATTGGAGATATCGTTCCTCCCTGTTTGTTGAGATAATGCATGCAGGTGGTATTGTCTGTACGAATGAGGACTGAGGATGCTCGTATCCTTGGGAGAAACGACTGGAGGGCTAGAAAAATTGCTTAGTTCCAGAAAATTGATATGCATTTTTGACAGAGATAGACTCCATTTACTGCTTATTTGGAGGTCCTGAAGATGTGCCCCCCAACCTTCCAATGACGCATCTATGGTCAGAACAAACTCTGGAAGAGGAGAGAGGAATGACAGCCCCACAGAGAGATTGTTGGCGGATTGCCACCAGGGAAGTGCGCTTCTCATGTTCGGGGTGATCCGAATGATATCCTCAAATGATCCTGTTATTTGAAGCCATTTTTTGTCCAATTGCTCCTGAAAAGGTCTCATCCTTAGACGTGCGTGAGGCACCATGAGGATGGCAGAAGACATCATGCCGAGCAAATATCTGAGGCAACGGGCAGAAGCGAACTCTCTTTTGTAGAAAGTGTGAGCCAGAGATAGAATGGTGTTCTGTCTTTCTGTGGATAACAAAGCCTTGTTTTGAAGGGTATCCAATGTTGCTCCGAGAACGTTATCCGCTGTGAAGGTATGAGAATGGACTTTTGATAATTGACTGTGAGCCCTAGAGAGCGGAAGAGCTGTAGGCATGAGGTGATGGCCTCTGAGGCTTAATGAAGAGAAGGAGCCTTCGCAAACCAATCGTCAAGATATGGGAATATCTGTAGGCCTTTTAATTGTAGGTATGCTGCCACAGGAGCAAGACACTTGGTAAAAACCTGAGGAGCTGAGCAGAGGCTGAAGGGAAGCTCTTTGAATTGATAGTGCGCGCCTGCCACGGTGAAACAGAGACATTTTCAATGCTAGGGACATGGAAATATGCATCCTGTAAATCCAGGCTGGCCAGAAAATCCGAATGGTTCAGAAGCTGTAATATCTCCTGGAGAGTTACCATGTGAAAATGGCTTTTTCTGCAGGTATTTGTTTAGCTTTCTGAGGACCAGAATGGGACGCCATTCTCCCGACTTCTTCTTTACCAGGAAAAAATGGGAGTAGAAGCCCTTTCCTCTCCGAGAGCGTGGCACATATTCTATTGCTTCTTTCTGGAGCATGATCACTGCCTCCTTCTGTAGCAATTGAAGATGGGGTGGTATTGCTTTTTGAGGCGGATGAGGAGGTGGTGCTGTTAGAAACTCTAGGGTATGACCATATTTTATTATATCTAGGACCCATTTGTCTGTGGTTATTTTTTGCCATTGAAATAGATAACGAGAGAGAGTTTTCTTGGATGAAGTAATCGCGGGAAGAGTGGCAGGCGGCGAGACCTCGTCACTGTTTTCTGACAGCATCCCTGGATTGACCTTGTTGCTTCCTTCTGGGCTGTCTTGAGTAAGCAGACTGTGGTGGTGCACGATATTACTGCTGATGCTGGTAGGAAGGGCGAAATGAGGTGTAAGCCTGAGGTTGGTATTTCTGGTAACCACCTCGAAATGAATAGGCTCCTCTGCCTCGTGCTCCGCGAAACGGGGTCTTCCTGTATTGGAGCGTACCCAAAGCCTTAGCTGTGTCAGGCTTAATGGTTTGTAAGGCGTAATTAATTTGTTTGCCAAAAAGCGTCTCACCATCAAACGGCATGTCCAGTATTTTGCTTTGCAACTCAGGGCGGAATGTTGTTGCCTTCAGCCAACCCTGACGCCTGAGGACAGCTGCTCCAGTGAGCTGACGAAAGGCTAGAGAAGCCATATCCATAGAAGCATCTCTAATTTCGAAAGCAGATCTTTCCCCCTCGAGAAGAATTTTTCTTGCCTCTAGTCTTTTATCCTCCGGAAGGAGATCCATATAAGGAGCGATATCGGACCACATTTGGCGGTCGTATCTTGCTCATATCGCCAGAGCATTAGCCTTGCGTACAGTAGTACCTGAAGGGGTTGTAAATCTCTTACCAATATTATCAAGGCGCCTTCCCTCCTTGTCAAGTGGTGCAGTAATAGGTGCTAAAGGATTCCTTGATCTCTGTTGGGCAGCCTGCGAAATAACAGAATCTGGCTTAGGATGCCCTACCAGACAAGCTGGAGCATCATCAGGAGCTCTATATTTTTTTGTCAATCCTGGGCAAGACCGGTATAACCGTGGCAGGTGTTTTCATTACCTTCACACCTTCCTCCCATCTGTGATCTATAATGGGTATCGCTCTCACAGTCTTTCTAGACAGATACTTAAAATCATAAAGAAAACAGTCAGACTGCTTGACTGTCACTGACAATTGAAAACGTGAAGCTGCCCTTTCCATTAGTGCGTGGAAGCTGACAATATTTTCCGGCGGAGAATCCGCAGGTTGAGAAGATGGAGAAGCAGGCGTTGAAATAACATAGTCCTCCCATTCATCACCTATTTGCCCTTCTTTCTGAGGTTGACCCTCCTCAATATCTCCGTCATCAGAAGTGTTATGTTGTTGTGATGGTAAAGCAGTATCCATCACAGGGGACGCCGTAGGTTTAGGCTCAGACCTACATGGAGGAGACACCATTGGTAAAGGTGCAGGCGGAGGCAGCAGCGGAGGTGGAGGAGCAGTTGATGAAGGAAAACGAGTGCGGTAGTCATGTGCATGTCTTGCAGATCTAGAACCAAAGCCACAGGAAGGTGGACCATGTGCTCACCAACAGGCTCCATGTATTGTATTTTTGCAGGTAAAGGGTGATATTCCTACTGATAGTAACTTTCATAGTCATCCTCATCATCGTCCTGATACTTAACATGGAGCTGAGAGGGACTGTGAGCAGTACCAAATATTCCATCATCATCAGATTCCTCCAAAAATGTTGAAGGTGGTAAAGGTGAGACCACTGCAGGATTTTGGAAAAAACGCCCTCGTCGACGGTGTCGTCGACGAGAACATCGTTGACGGGTATACAGGCGTTAGTTGCAACGTCGACGGTCGCTTACGACCAGGAATGGGATACAGCGTCATCAGCTTCATCAACGGCAGCGGTGTCTGCGTCGTCGATGAGGACATGATAGGAGCAGACGGACAAATCATTCTCACTATCGTCAACGATGCGGTAGCGGTCGTCATCGACACGGTCATAGAAAGCGAGGAGGAGGTCGTCAATGGAACCAACATCGTCAACGAGGATGCCGACGAGGAAGTTGTCGTCGTCCAAGTCATCGTTGACGAGCAAGTCGTCTGCAGAGTTGGAGCCTTCGTCGTTGCTAGAAGCGCCGGCGGCGGGACCGTCATCGACAGTGCAGTCGTAGCCGTCATCGACGATGTAGTTTTCGACGACAAGATCTTCGACGATGAGGTAGGTGAAATGCGTTTAGATTGTGATTTTTGTGTCGACGGGGAGCCAGAAGATAACGCCATCGACGATATAAGCTTCCTAGAGACTGTAATCTTTATGGATGGTTCTGAAGATTGTTTTCGTGTTTATGTGTTAGATGGCTTTTCTCCTCAGTAGGAAATGAATGCTTTCCTTTTTGTGAGGTGCCTGCATCTTCCTGACGAGACTTTTTAGAAGCCTTTTTCTAGGAAACTTCAGGAGATTCATGAGATCTTTCTCTCTTTTTAGATGTTTCCTGAGAAGCCTGTGAGGTAGAGCTCTCCTCGTCCTCAGAGACAACATCAGATTTACTTTTCAGTCTCTGAAGCCAAATCAACAACTTACCCTCTCTGTCTTTAAGAGTTTTGGTTGAAAAGGTCCTACAGTAGATACAGTTCTTATGGGGAACTTCAGCATGCAGCCTCTTCTTACCGCATGTTCCTCATGACCTGAAGTGACCTTTCTTTGAAGAATCTGACATTTTGAGTAGAAATCTGGAAAATTGAAGAAGAAACTGAGCACAGCTCAGGGAGACTCCTTTTCACACAACGTGCGGTAGAAAATCTGAGGAACCTAACCTCTCTTGGGAGTGTTCTAGAGGGTGCTGTCGCCTGATTGGCTGCTACTTAAGTTTGGTTCTTTTTTCCAAATGAAAATGGATAGGCTATTGCAGTGACTGTTCATTGCATTGTAGCCTATGGTAGTATTATCTACTGCTTTTATAAGTACGACGACGGGGATGATTCAAGCATTTGAATCTGTGAAAGATTCCAATACTGGAAAACACTGTGTTTCGCAATGAGCAAATATCTGTCCAAGAGCCCATAGATGGACCTGTAAATGATATGGTTGCACCCGAGACAGGTTGATAATGAGAAGTGAGTTCAGGCCAGAGACTGTAGCAGGTCTCTGCAGCTCTTCCTCTCCAAGCAAAGACAAGCAGAGATGCACAGCAGACAGAGGGGAGAGGAGGTGGCAGGACTCGGAAAGTTCTGAATGAATAGAGGAAAATGTTGACTAAAATGTAATTACTGTCACACAAAGATTCTTGCATTTTTCATAGAAGAAGGGTTTGACAACTCCCCCCAGTCTTCAGCCACTTTTTAGGGAGATGTACATGTGCATGAGGAAACTGCAGTCAGAGGGAAGAGAGCCAACAGCTGAAGTGGAATGAACCATTGCTCTTCGAATAACACTTCAATAGACCAACGAATGAAGGCTGACCGAAAGCCCCTGTATGAATATATATGTGTCCGTTTATTTATGAATATTTTGAAAAACATGAGGCTGGCAAAACAAATAAAGCTGTCTCTTGGCTAGACCTAAAAAAAAACAAAATAATTCGACAGTACCAAAAATGGTATACTATTACTCTTGCAGCCTCACTGGACCAACAATGGTACATACAGTAGCCATCATCAAATAAGCAATGGCAAAGCCAACAGGACTTGCTTAATGTGGCAGTGCATGTAAACACAGGCATTTATTTACAAATGCTGATCACATGTTCTGTGTGCACAAATGCTTTTTACCACAATAAAGCCTTCTCTGTTGGCTTCACCTAGTAACCACTTGAAGTACTGCAGCTTTGGAAAAACGTCAGACCTTTACACCTGAATTAAGTGGGATACCTAGTAACACTCTTTAAACTCAAGTTTTCCACAGTAGAAATGACCTTTTCTCTTATTTTTATTTAGGTCTGGCCTGAGACAACTTTAGCTGTCTTGCCAGATTTTGTTTTAAATACAATTCATACATAATATGCATGCAGTGAGGGGCTTCAACCACTGGTCTGTTAAATGGCCATTCACATTTGCTTGCACCTACAATACAGCATGGAGAAATGTGCCAGTCCACTTGACCCATTGGTTCCCTCAACTTTGAGTGACTGCACTAAGCCTGTGCACCATCTCTTAACATTCACTTACAAAGGTTCCTTTCCATTCAGTGACTGTGTTGAATGCCAATGTTAAATCCAGAAGTATTAGGAAAGAGGATTTGTTTTGGTCTAGTAAAGTTTGTATATCATCAAGGATGTTTATAATGGTGACCTCAGTATTGTGTCCAGGCCTAAAATCTGATTGGTGTTTGTCTAATGGGTCAAAATTCTTGATGTGTTCACATAGCGGCTCATGGGCACATTTTTCTACCAATTAAGCCAGGTACAGCAGATTAGATACAAGTCGGAAGTTGTTTAGGTCATTCTGGTCGGTGCCTGGTTTTTTTTTTTGGTAGGGGGGAAACTTGGCCCATTTTCAGACATTCTGGGAGGGATCCTTGTTGGAGAGATGAGTTCACAATTTTAGTCCATAAGGAAGTGACGGATTGGCGGATATCTTTCAGTAGGTGGGAGGGAATGGGATCGAAGTGTCTGGTGGGTTTTATTGACTGTATGTTTTTCTGGATTTCCCCCTCAGACAGAGATCTGAAACTGTTCCAGAAGGCTCTGTTTTTCATAGGACCGTTGGGGTGAGTTGGTCAGAGTTCTTGCTGTGATCTGTGAGAGTGGGGTAGATGTATTCCCTAGGTTGGGCACTAGCTTGGCTGGGAATAGAGTTGCTTATGGTTGTAATTTTATCTTTAAAGAAAGTTGAGAAGGTGTTGCAGATGTCCATCGATTCGTTTGCATTTGTGGGTTCGGCAGGTTTTTCTGATTGTTGTTTTATTATGTCGAAGAGTTTGGGCCTGCTTTTAGCCATGTCTAGTTGAGATCTAATCGCTGTAGTTTTGGCTTTTCAGATAGCCTTTTTGTATGAGGTTCTATGTATTCTTAACTGTTTGGGATGGGTAAGATTTGAGTCCTTCCTCCAAATTAGTTCTAGATGTCTTAGCTGTCTTCTTTCATTGTTTATATTTTGGTTGAACCACAGTACTGAAGGTTTTTTCTTTTGCCTTTTTAGACGTAATGGGGCAGCCGTCTGAACTATACCGTCATACTGCTGTTGTAGAGATGCGTCAGAGCTTGAAACAATGTTTGGTATGTCTGAGGTGTTAAGGAGGTTTGGCACAGACCCACCAGTTAATTTCTCTTTAGGGGGCTGTAATCCCTCACCCAAGTGTTTTCCCTTTTCGTTTGGCCCTTGATTTTAGTTTCTTGTGCGGATATTTAGAAACGAATTTGATGATGGTCTGACCAGTCATTCAGAGTGATGTATAGCATGTTTATTGATCTCAGCTTAGCAATGATGGAGCCAAGTGTAGCACCTTTGTCGTGAGTTGGTCCCATGCATTGTTGAATCAAGTTGAAGTCCTCAAGCAGGTTACTGAGTGTAGTCACTGTGGGGTCTTTGTCATTGTTCCAGTGCAGGTTGACAGTTCCTAAAAGTATTGTATTAGGGAGTGAAGTAGCATTGATAGTGATTGTTTCCATAAGTTGCTCTAGGAAGACTGTGTGGTTACCAGGTGGATGGTATAAAAAGAGTGTCTTTGCTAGTAGATTCTTTTCAAGCTTGATTTCAGATCCCATAAGTTCAAATGATGAAGTATTTTCTAGTGAAAGTGGGGATAAGGTTACGGAGTTTCTGTAAATTAAAGCGAGAAATCCCTGCTGCTTCAATGTGCGGTCAAGACGTAAGATGACAAAATCCAGGGGAATAAGAAGGACCAATATTGGAGCCACCATTGGGTTGAGCCAGGTTTCCATTAGGAAATTAATGTCCAGAAAACGCACTAGGATCATGTCTGCTGTGTCATTTGCATGTTTTGCAGCTGATCTGCAGTTGTGCAGCATACATTTTAGTTTTGTAACTGTTTTCTGAATTAATGTGGTGGATGGACACTGTGTTCATTGCAATGGGGATCAGATTGTCATGATTAACTTGTAGGGGGTTGTATCTCCAGTTTTTGTAGCTTGATGTCTTGACAATCATTATGTTGGATGTTGTGTCAGGAGAGGTTTCCTGAGGGCCCTGATAGTATTTCAGCAGAGTGTTTACCTCTCTTCTGGGAGGTGATTGTTCATTCTTCTCGGCCTGTGAAGCTTGTCATTTCAGGGAGTTGTGAGTCTGCTGCTGTAAATAAGATTTCCACTAGATGGTGCATCCGTAGTCTTGGTAGTTGGCACGTACGTCTTCTCTAGGGTGAACAGAAGTGTGATGACTTTCTTCTTGACCCATGCTATGTCTTCCCTGAGTAGTTGCAAGTTGTCATTGATTTGGATTACAGGAAGTATGTGTGTTGGACACTACATACATTAGCGTTGTGTGTGAATGTTTGCAGACTTTCGTGACCAGTTTGTGTTTTTGCTTATATATATATATATATATATATATATATATATATATATATATATATATATATATATACACACACACACACACACACACACACATTAATAAAGGTTAAATCAACATTATAGGGCCTGATTCACAGAACTAACTTAGGTCAAAAACGTAAAGTTAGTACTTTTTGGTATTCACAGAATACACTTACTCATTTTGGTATTCACAGAAGGCACTTACTCATTTCGGTATTCACAGAAGTTAGTAGTCCTAACTTTAGGACTCCTAAATGCCTTCTCTGAATACTGAAAGTCTTAAAGTTAGGATTTTTCTCAGTTTAGGAGTAGTAAAGTTAGGACTCCTAACTTTAGGACTCCTAAATGTCTTCTGTGAATACCGAAAGTCTTAAAGTTAGGATTTTCTCAGTTTAGGAGTAGTAAAGTTAGGAGTCCTAACTTTAGGACTCCTAAATGCCTTCTGTGAATACCGAAAGTCTTAAAGTTAGGATTTTTCTCAGTTTAGGAGTAGTAAAGTTCGGAGTCCTAACTTTACTACTACTAAACTGAGAAAAATCCTAACTTTAAGACTTTCGGTATTCACAGAAGGCATTTAGGAGTCCTAAAGTTAGGACTACTAACTTTACTACTCCTAAACTGAGAAAAATCCTAACTTTAAGACTTTCGGTATTCACAGAAGGCATTTAGGAGCCCTAAAGTTAGGACTACTAACTTCTGTGAAAACCGAAATGAGTAAGTGCCTTCTGAGAATACCAAAATGAGTAAGTGTACTCTGTGAATACCAAAAAGTACAAACTTTACGTTTTTGACGTAAGTTAGTTCTGTGAATCAGGCCCAAAGTTAGGTGAAATGTTCAGTAACAACGCAGTGTTTTAACTAAAAATCACACAGAAGGGGGCGTGGCCAAGACCCGGAACGAAATGGCCCCTTGAGCTCTCGGCTCCGTGAACCCTATCCCTCCTCCGTCAATCCTGAATGAAGATCCGACTTCCCGAGGTGGGGATCGTGCCTGCATATAAGCGGGGGCTCCGGGGCCAACACCCGCCGCTCTAAACCATCCAGGGCCGAAGTTCTGGGTCCCGGAAGACGTGGGCCTATCCGTATCTCGAAGCCGGGGGCTAAATTTGAAGGTCCGGCAGCCGGGAGAAGGCGGGGGCGCGGCCTGTAGCCCCGGTGGATCCTGCGCAATAGTTACCCTGCGGGCGGTGGCTGCGATCCATCGAGCTGGTAATACGGCCCTCCCGGCCGCGGACCAGAAGGAATTGACGACGCTCCAAGGCACCGAGGTACCGACGTGTGGCGGCTGACTGGTGGGGCCGTGTAACGATCCTGAGACCCTAAGTCAGGGGGGAAGAACGAGAGGGGCCCAAGGAGTGGCGGGTCCCCGACTCCCACACACCAAACCCCCCCCCCCAGCAGTCTGAAAACGGAGCACCGATCCATGCAGGGGTCCGGCTGGGGGGTAAAGAGGAGGCGCCTTCCAATAACCCATACGGAGGCCCGGTGACAAGCGACAGGGAGGAGAGGCACCAAACGGCCAAAAGCTTGCCTACATTCGGCCCGACGGTGGATGGGGCCGATGCTGGGATAAAGCGTTGTAGTGGAGCGGAGGGTGCCTGGCCGCACCCAAATGATCTAACCCCCACGAGCCGCAGGGCCAGCCGGGAACGGGGTAGCAGTGCCTTGCGTCCCCGCTGACTATCGCCTAAGGATTGGCGGACGACGGACTGGGGCCGGAGCTTGCCGCCGCGCTGCCGGGGCACACAATAACACCGGACATAGAACCAAGCGGTGCAACGGAGGGTTGACAACTAGCCACAATGGCAGCGGAGAAGAGCAAAGTCACAGGTACAAGGGGTTCGAAACCGGTGCAAACTAACAAGCTGGACCGCTATACCCTCCCAAAAGATATGCTCCAGAGCCGACAGTCTGGCGGTGGCGCTACCGGAGAACTCGGAGATGAGGACCAGGAGCTGTCCCTAAAAGACGTCATGAAAGCAATCACTATGGGCCAGGCTACGCTGGAACACAAAATGGACACCATCGCCATCGAGGTCAACCTGATCTGGGCTGATCTCACTAAACTTAACGAAAAGGTTAAACAGGTTGAGCTCACCACTTCCAGTCTGGTAGACGATGTGGCCCTGCTCCAGGGTGAAATGCAAGACATGCAAGCATTCCGGAAAACCACAGAACTTAAGCTTGATGACTATGAAGGGCGCCTACGCCGCAATAACCTGCGCATTTTAGGAGTACCTGAAAAGCGGAGGGACAGACTCCGGACCTTTTCGTGGAAGACCTTATATTGCAACACCTAAAACCTAAGGGCCTGAGTAAGTTTTTTGTCATTGAGAGGGCACATAGAGTCCCAGGGGTCGTCCCAGGCCGGGAGCCCCCCACGCCCAATGCTGGCCAGAGTGCTAAACTTCCGGGACAGAGACGTGATCCTTCAAAATGCCAGAACGGGGACAGGCCTCCGCTTTGAGAATGCCAACATTTCCTTTTTCCCGGACTTCACGCAACGAGTGCAGCGTCAACGAAAGTCCTTCACCATAGTGAAGCAGAAACTTAGGGAAAAGGGACTGAAATACTCTATGCTATTCCCAGCGCGCCTTCGAGTAGAAGCCGGAGGGAAAATCTGGTTCTTCGAACAGCCCGAGGAAGCGGCGGACTGGCTGGAACATCAGACGGAGCGGGCCTTGCGAGATCGAAAGGCTGGGGGAGAAGATGCCTCTCAGGCACACATCTGACAAGGAAGACCTGAACAGGAATCCCCTCTAGCGAGGTCTGGCCATCGAGTTTGGCTGGGACAGGTAACGGGCGGTGCGGCGGCTGGATCCCGGGGAGAAGCCTCCCTCTCAGTGACAATTCTTCGGAACCTTTGGGGTGTATCCCACGTAGGGAACTTGTCAACGTATAATACTCCCGGGGGGATGGGAATGCGGGCTGTCACGTCCTCACATTATCTTCTATTAGTTCTTTATTGGGGCGACAGGCACTCTGCAAGTTTCTTATGGGCAGTTCTGAGCCCAGAGTGCAGGGCAGCGGGGTGGGGGGATGTTGGGGGAAGGGGGGTTGGGGGTTGGGTGGTTATGTTTATGTAGTAGCATTGTTTTTACATCGGTATCGCATGCCACAAAGATGACGGAGCCATCTGCCAATAGTAACCTAAACCACGAGCGTCATGGGGGATAAAAATGTTAAAATATTGAGCTGGAATGTTAACGGACTTGGGGACAAGATTAAACGCAGCGTGGTACTCCAATACATAAAACGTCAGGGTCCAGACATCGGACTCCTACAAGAGACTCACCTGGTCGGGAATCTCTGTAGAGCTATGCACAGGGAGGGTACACAATGGTCGCACATGCGGGATTCACCTCGGGCTCCAGAGGGGTGGGCATCATGGTTAAAAACACTTCCCCTGACGGTGGAATCCGTGTGGACGGATGTGAGGGGCAGATATGCTGGGATCTCTGGCACATGGGAGGGCCGCTCCATTACATTCATGTCGGTCTATGTGCCCCCGGGGTGCAGGGCTCCACCTTCGCCGACCTGGGCTCCGTCCTACTTACGGTACCAGATGGCCTCCTGGTCCTCGGAGGAGATTTTAATGCAGTAGTATCGGGCACAATGGACAGATACTCCCCAGGGAGATAGGACCATCTGCACGCTGGCTGCCCGAATTTCTCGACACTATGGGGTTGGTAGATGGCTGGCGAACACACCACCCAGACCAGATACAGCACACCTTCCCTCGGGCGCCCATCATAGCCTATCCCGTTTGGATTACTGCCTGGTCCCCGCAGCACAAGTCACGCACATACATGAAATCAGACACTTAGCTAGGGGCATCTCGGATCACTCTCCGATATGGGTACACATAGTACTCAATCAAGTAGCAGTGGGTAGACTGGCTCCAATTAATCCCTGGTACCTTCGAGACCCGAAACTCCGTAGAGACCTCCACAAGGCCATGGACGACTACTTCTCCGAAAATGTAGGGTCAGTATCTTCATCCCAGTCCCTGTGGGAAGCGTTCAAGGCCGTGATTCGAGGGCAGGCTCTGTCCTTAATCGCTGGGGCGAAGAAAGATAAACAAAAAGAAGTCCTCGCTATAGAGGCAGACATTTACAGGCTGGAAGGCGACCTAGAATCGGGTGTGACACCGGAGAAACTCCATTCCCTAAGCCTGAAACAACACGAATACAAAGCCCTAGTTACAGACACGGCCAAACTCCTGGGTAGGGAGCGACAAGGTAGGATCTACGAACTGGGTGACAAAGCAGGGAAGCTAATAGCATGGCTGGACAAAAAAGAATGGGCGAGTAGATTGGTCCCAGAGCTTAAAGGCGAGGGAGACATCTCCATTACTGAACCTCAAGAAATAGTGGACAGATTCGCCGCCCACCTCCAGAATATATATACGACAGTGACCCCACACACAGAGGAAGACTCACAGGACCTCCTTCGTGATATCAGGCTCCCCTGCCTCTCCTCAGCAGAGCGCGACTTTATGGATTGTGACTTAACCACAGATGAAATCGCGCAAGCAATTCGTGCATTGAAACCGGGCAAGGCCCTGGGACCCAACGGTATCCCCATCGAACTATATAAACTGCGGCCCGACAAACTTGCACCATACCTAAAAGCGATGTTTGAAGAATCTAGAGATTATGGGGTACTGCCAAGGGAGCAGAGAATAGCCACTATCGTTACTATACATAAGGAAGGGAGGCCCAGGACGGACTGCTCCTCCTATAGGCCGATCTCCCTCCTTAATGCCGAACCCAAAATCCTGGCAAAGCTCCTGGCAATTCGCCTGCTAAAAGTAATAAGCACCTTAGTGCACCCAGACCAATCAGGCTTCATGCCCCACAGAAACACGGCCCTAAACATTCGCAGGATTAACGGAGTGCTGGGTAGAGCATCCACCATTCAGGAGGCGGCTGTGATAGTGTCATTGGACGCAACCATGGCGTTTGACACGGTCGAATGGTCCTACCTCTGGGCAGTTCTGGCAAAACTGGGCTTTGGCCCAAAATACATACAGTGGGCTCTTCTCCTATATCAAGATCCACTGGCCCAGGTAGTAGTCAACAATAAACTGTCGGCCACGTTCCCGCTCAGTCGTGGTACCCGTCAGGGATGCCCACTCTCGCCGCTGCTCTTTGCCCTCGCTCTGGAACCACTGGCTGCATGGATCCGATGGGACCCCAGGATACAAGGGCTGGGGTGGGCCCCCGAGCGGGAGGACCGGATTTCACTCTATGCGGACGACATTTTACTCTATCTGGCCTCCCCGAGGAAATCCCTAACAGTAGTGTTAGATATCCTGGTAGTATTCGGGAGATTTTCTGGATTCACCATTAATTGGGGCAAATCCGTACTACTCGTCATTCAAGGGAGCCCCCATCCTCCCGAGAGACTGCCCGCTTCGAATTACTACTGAGGGCTTTACATACCTGGGTGTTTTCATCTCTCTGGATCCCGTGGCCCGATACGCCCAAAATCTTCTTCCACCCCTGCGTAAACTCAAAAAGACATTGCCAACTGGAAAGCACTCCCCTCTCCCTATTGGGCAGAGCGACCCTGTTTAAGATGATGTCCTTGCCCAGATTCCTTTACGTATTACAAAATGCCCTGGACCCGGTACCGGCGCACTTCTTCAGGGAAGTAGAGGGTCTTCAGAGAGAGCTGCTCTGGGACGGCAGATCGCGTATCGCCCTAAATAAGTTGACCCTAAACTGGTACGATGGTGGCATAAGCCTCCCGGACATTAAAAAATACTATTGGGCAGCGCATCTTGCTGCCGTCAATCACGGTACATACGGGAGGGGCGACGATCCTGGCTATGGCATGGACAAATGGCTCCTCTCCGGAGGCAATTATAACAGGGCACTCTACTCGCGGCCCAAAAGATACAATCTAACAGGCCCAACTAACCACTCGGTCCGCATCTGGCATGAAGCAACCAACTCCCTGGGGTGGGGACGAAAACTGACGTTGGCAACCCCACTTTGGGATTCTGAATTATTGGGTAACCTATGGAGGTCGAAGGGCTTCGACAAATGGGACCTCATTGGCATTACAAAAGTCAAAGACGTCTGGGGAGAAGGGAGAGTTAAGTCCTTCACCACACTGCAGGCTGAATACAACCTAGCCGACACTGAATATTTCAGATATGCTCAAATCCAACATGCGATCCAATCGCGTCTGCCCAAAGGGGTGCCCCCCCGGGAAGCCTCGCCCCTAGAGGACAGAATCTTGGACGGCCACCTACCAGAAAAGACGATCTCCTTAATATATAAAAAGCTGATAAATAACACGTCGGACCCACTCCAGACATTAAGGGAACGATGGATGGGAGACGGTGTCGAGATGGACGATGAAGACTGGCGGGAGGCAGTGGCTTCCCCTAGGGTGGTCGCCATACCGGCACGCCTGAGACTAGTTCAGCTAAAAATACTTCATCGGGTATACATCACCGGGCCACGCTTGATCCGGATGGGGGGAACAGATAGTGGGGAGTGCAGGAGAAGATGTGGACACCTGGGAACCTTCCTGCACATCATATGGGAATGTGAACACGTTAGTTCCTTCTGGCGCGAGGTACATAAGGTAATGTTGGAAGTGTTGCACGTCCGCCTCTCGCTGGAGGCGAGACGCTGCCTTCTAAACATATGGGAGCCCACAGACCTGAGCACGCATCAGATACAATGGGCCACCCTGGGGTTCATGATAGCCAAGAGAAACATTGCACAACTATGGGGCGCTGCTAAACCACCGACTCTGGAGGCCTGGGAGAGGGACCTAGATTGGTGTATGTTTAGGGAGAAGACAGTGTATACCACCAGGGATGCCCCAAAAGTGGGTCCGAATCTGGAATCCGTGGAACGACTTTCGCAGAGGAATATGTATGCCACCTGTTAGAGCTGACTCAAATATCCCCCCCTGATCCGAGCCACTCCCCTCTGATGTAGATATGTAATCCTTCTCCTCTGTACACAATTATTATTTATTAATTGGCAGTGATCTCTGTATTGTATATTTGAACCGATGTATGTTGTAATAAAAAGATTTATAAAAAAAAAAAAAAATCACACAGAAATTCACCAGTTAGTGTTATAGTTATCTCAAGTAACAATAACTTATGCCCTATGGTAACTATGCAAACACAAGGAGATGATGGACGGAGTGCTGAAACTTTTCAGACACTCACCCCCAGTCACAGATGTGGGTTGAATCCATCATCATTTTTTAGCTCACTTCGCCACTCCAGTTCAGACCAAGCCATGTGCAAATCAGTCTTGACCCTGTTCCTCATGGGAACAGACCAGTACGAACTGCCAAGCCAGGTCTTCACTGGACCGGAAACAAGCATCCTGGTACAGGTTTCGGGGTAACACCCCTCTTCAGACAGGCTAGCTTGAATCCAGTGGCAAAGTGAGCAAGGGGCCCACGTCTGGGCATACCCTGCCAACTTAGGGCGAATAAAGCAAACACAAGGAGATGATGGACGGAGTGCTGAAACTTTTCAGACACTCACCCCCAGTCACAGATCCGGGTTGAATCCATCATCATTCTTTAGCTCACTTCGCCATCCCAGTACAGACCTAGCCATGTGAAAATCAGCCTTGACCCTGTTCCTCATGGGAACACTCCAGCACGAACTGCCAAGCCAGATCTTCACTGGACTGGAAACAAGCATCCTGGGACTGGTTTCGGGGCAACACCCCTCTTCAGACAGGCTAGCTTGAATCCAGTGGCAAAGTGAGCAAGGGACCCACGTCTGGGCATACCCTGCCAACTTAGGGCGAACAAAGCAAACACAAGATGATGGACGGAGTACTGAAACTTTTCAGACACTTACCCCCAGTCACAGATCTGGGTTGAATCCATCATCATTCTTTAGCTCACTTCGCCATCCCAGTTCAGACATAGCCATGTGCAAATCAGTCTTGACCATTTTCCTCATGGGAACAGTCCTGCCCGAACTGCCAAGCCAGGTATTCACTGGACCGGAAACAAGCATCCTGGGACCGGTTTTGGGGTAACATCCCTCTTCAGCCAGGCTAGCTTGAATCCAGTGGCAAAGTGAGCAAGGGACCCAATGGTAACTATAACACGCGCTCACACCACGCACAGTTTTCTCATCAATAATTTCATTGAAAATGTTGCAGTGATATTATCAATTATGCCATAAAAGATGTCTTAAGATGTCATAAGTGATGTAATATGTGGGGTAATTAGCATTTCAGTGCCTGCCCGCACTGGTGTGGGCAGGGAAACTGCTGTGTCCCAGGAGTGGGTTACCCGGGACACAGTAACTGAGCCGGCCCGGAGCCTTTAAAGGCTTCCCTCCCTTTAAACTTTATTTTGGCCCCACGAACTTCCTTAGGCTCGGGGAAGGCGGCCGCACGTCCCCCTCCCCTAATTAATACATAAGGTCTTGGGGATGGGGTCCCCAGGACCGACATCAACTCAGGGGGGAGGGCACGCCCCCTCCCTTTAATTAAATATACTCAGCACCGCGGTATGAGGTCCCCAGGGCCCAAAATGGGCCAAATTGGCCCTACTCACGCCCCTTCCCCAAATATATAAATATATAAAATATATATCCTGTGGCGCCTGTCACTGGGTGATGTAATATAAATATGTACTCCTGGCCCGCGTTTCGGGCCTCAATGACTTTGCACTTATCTGAAAATACAATAAAAGTTTGATATTGGCACCAGCAAAGAAGTTGTCCGTTCCCTTTTTGTGCGTGCATTGCACATTGGAGTGTAACTGGATATATATATATATATATATATATATATATATATACATATATATATATATATGCACCAATTCCAGTTCAAAATTAAATGACCAGACTCCGACACAGCAGGCTAGGATTCATCTTCTTGCACGTTTATTTATTTTGGCTGTAACGTGTTTCGGCAGTAACTACTGCCTTGATCACACACTAGGCACCAATAATTACCATGTTTTTAAACAGTCAATCTCATGGTTTTACAAACTCTAAACACGGAAAACATACTCCTTAGACCAATATGTTAAAACACAAATGTTAATCGCAATTAGTCCATTTTTCATTTTGTTTTTGCTTTTACCATTTCTTTTCAACTCAATATCGCTTCAATTTATTTTTTATTTCTTGTTATTTCCTTTTTCCTTGTTTTTTTTTTTTCGTGTTACTTTTGTACTCTCATTATTATACTTCCATGTTTAAATTAATCATAATTACCACGTCTCTGACATGACCACTGTCTTATTGCACCAGTCAGCAGCTGACTTGTAAGTAAAGTGCTTGTGCATAAATCAAGTGCCCACAGGATTTAATATAAATATTCCAATACAGTGCAATATAACAACTCATTGTGGTAAGGTGCAAGTGCATTAGGTAAACTCGATCTTACTCTCTCAAAGTGCAAGTCCAAAAATACATGTTTATCAAATTAGACCTATTGCTAGTGCAAATATTCACATAAATACATAAAAGAAAGCGAGAAATTCTTGGCAAGTGTCTGATTTCTATATATTTAACATACCTTCAGCTATTTTACTTGTATCCTACTTGATGTACAGGAATTTCTTCTAATACTATCTCCCTAGTTTATTGCAAACACCACTTGACCATGCCTATATACCTAATTCAATAAAGTGCAAGTGCTCATATCTAAAATACCATTTCTTTTCAATTCATTCTTATTATCTGAGATGTGGTTATTTCTTACAAAAATTATTCAAACTTATTCCATTTCCATGTAACTTCATCTGGCTAGAGAGATATGGAGGTTTCATCTTTATATATGTACATACAGGTCTTCATCGGAATTGAGGCCATTGGGGATCTTAGTGTTAAGCATTAAAATATACCTCGATTCTAACTGCCGTAATTGTATTTCTCGATTACCACCTCTTCTATTCTTCGGTACCGAATCAACCACATAATAAGACATAATGAAACCCTTTCAGACAGAAATAAATACAGATATAACAAGCCTACTTTGAATCTGAATAGACCTACTTTCCTGCTGAATCCTGTGCTAGCCAATATGTCAATATCCTTCTGCACTGAGATTCTTTTGTATTTTCAAGAAATGGATGGCTATCTCTGGGAGCTGCGAATGTTACTGCCTTCTCCCTGCCTTTCTTCATGGTACTTTGATGTGGCTCAGTCTAGGTCTAGCACCTTACAAACTGCCAATAACTAAATCAAAAAGTAAAATAAATCCTCCTGTCACTCCCAGGTCTATACTTGCCAGCTTCCCATTTTTTAGTAAAATATTATGCTAATTTCAACTTTCTAAACTCTCATTAACATGGTTTACCAGCACCCTCTAATGAAGTTCTCTGGATTGTCTGGAAGGTGACATAATATAACAATGTAGAAACTACAAAAACTGCAAAATAAATAAAATATGTAGAGGAATCAAGATTATCTAAAGTAAACAATATTTGCTGGCCAAAGCATTTCGGTGTACCTCTTTGAAAAGAAGTAGGATGAAAGGTGTGATGCTAGACACTGCTTCAATTAGGATCAAAGCTAAAGGATACTTTTAAACAAGAGAAAAAGAAGTGATATGATGAGGGAACAGAAGAGAAGCAGAGACACTGGAAAATAAATATGTGGATTTGATGGAAGGAAAAGCAGAAAAAAGCCGATGAGGAAAAGGAATGGGGCTGACAAATGAATTGAAGTAGAAAACAAGAAGGTGGATAGAAAAGAGGAAAAGGAGGGACCGACAGGTGAGGGAGGATAGAGAAGAAGAGTAAAGCAGAGAAGCAGCGATCAAGGTAGGGAGGGCAGAAAAGGAGGAAACATACAGAAAAAGAGGATAGAGGAAAGGAATGATGGTGGTGAGAACAAGTTTCAGAAAAATAATCATCACTGTTAGGGGAGGGTCACATAAATTATGTAGCAGCAAAAGTGGAAGTGGGAGAAAATATCAGATAAGGAACCAGCTGACAGTATATGATGAGAGAAGGAAATAATACCTGCTGAAAACAGGCCTGCACCAGGTTTTCTGGGAACAGATTTCGAATGAGATCAAGGAAGGCATCCAGACTGGACACTTCCTCATTCCTGGTAGAGATGCTGACTTGCTTCTTCAGCTTGGGGTTCCCAGGATGGATTGACAACACCAGGATCACTCCGAGTACTGCTGCCAAAATTGTGGTGGACATGTAATAAACCATGGCACGAGTACCCATCCTCCCGCTGGACTTAGCATCTAGACCAGCTAATCCTAAGGAGAGAAACCAAACAGAAGAAATTCTGGGGTGATGTGAAGGAGAGAAAGCACATGCATTTTAGTAGTTCCTCACAGTTCAGCTATCACTATTTTTATGACCTTTTCATTTGAACTCCACAAAAAAAGGAGGCCTTGGGAATCAATATTTAAATATGGCAAAAAGATACCTGCGTTATAGAAATCGTTTAGGACATCAAAGCAATGGCATAATCATTGCTTCATTTGAAATATGTGAATATAGTGAACAATCACTACTCTTATGTTCTAAAGCAAAAACCATATGTTGCACATGTTCCAGCTGATCTATCCCTAAAATAAAAGCTGATTTGCCTTTCCTAGGTTTAATATGCCATCTGGATGTTGCTGAATATTCATGTATGAATGTATGTATGTAGAATTTCTATAGCGCAAACCTATCCAGAAATCATAGGGCACTGTACAGGGTTACAGAAAAGCTTAAAGTTAGCAAGTGAAATGAGAGGTACCTGGTGTGTGGACTGTTAATGCATCGGGATGTAGTGTTCTTTAACCCCTTCGACGCTCATGACGGAGCGGTTCCGTCATGCGCGTCGGTTGGGCTGTGCGGATGACGGAACCGTTCCGTCACGGTCCCGGAGATTAACGTTAACCCCCCGCACAGCGCGAAAATCGGCGCCGCGCTGAAGGGGTTAAAGAAGTACGTCTTCAGCTCTTTCCAAAATTGGAGCAGAGTTGAGAAGGCCCTTATGGATACAGGGATGTTATTCCAGATCCTGGATACATAAATGGAAAAGGTCTGCTGCATTATTGTTTTTTTTTTACATTTCTAAGTCTGGAATCTGATGGTGTACTGCGTGTAGGAGTGCTGAAAGCCAGCAGAGATAGTGAGCATGTCTGCAAGATAAGCAGGGGGTGCTGGTCGAGATGGCTTTATAATTGATGCAGCTGGTGTTCAGGCTTGTGCTGGCCGGCAAGAGGAACCAATGGAAATCCATCAGGATGGGGGTGATGTGATCGTCTTTCTTCAAGTCATGGTGGAGGCGTGGATACTACGGCTTGTAGGATGCCATTAAGAGGTGCCAGTGTGGAGTCTGGGAGGCTAGAGAGCAGGGTATTACCACCATTCAGATGCAAGAGTACACGAGCTTAAACAGCAATTTTGAAGTTGCTTTCTGGAAGAAATGGTTCACTTTCTTTAGAAGAGAGAACTGAGACCAATGGTTTTTGTCTTTTTGGCGATGTGTTCCTTAAGGATGAGGTTGGTGTGCAGGGTAGTATTCAAGTAACTTGGCATTCAGCGAAAGTTGGGGTTCGAACCGATCAAGATTCATGTTATTGAGCCAAGACTGTTCTGTTACTTGTTAGTTGTTCTTGGGAAATAAAAGTAATTCTGTCTTGGTTGGTTGAGCTTCAGGTAAGCGCTGGATATCCAAGCTTGATGTACAGGAAGTGTTTGAAGTGCTGGATGTCTGAAGAAGAAGTGACTTTCAAGTAGAGTTGCATATCAGCGGCATATTGGTGAATTTTGATGCTGTTATCTCGGAGTAGAGCACCAAGCAGCTCCATCCAGAGGTTGAAGAGACAGGGGACAGTATGGAACCCTTGGGGACTCCACAGGTGTTAGGTGGTACTGCCAATAGGTATTGATGTGTGAATGACCTAGTACACACAATGGTTCCAATGGCAGCTGTCTCGGGTCATAAGTAACAGCCCCTTTTTTAGAGCCTGTGGCACAAGGATGCCAATATGTTCTAGGATGAGCATTACTGATTTGGCAGATCTTTAAGGGAGAAGAATATGCTAGCGTTCGCACTGTGGTGTACAAGAAAATCTGAGAAGAAATGGGCTGTGTGCACAGAAGCTCTGTGCATCATGGTGCTGCAGACCTCATGTTCTGAAGGATAGCGGTATAGTGCATTAAATCATGGGTGACACTGGTGATGGTGAATTGGTGAAGGCAGACCTCTGCTGTGCTGGCAAAGGAGCCCTTGTGTCCTTGAGGAGGTTGGAGTATATGTGTGTGCGCATCAGAGACCTGCATGCGAAAAGGATCCTTGAGCGACAGAACTCTAGTTCAACAGGAGAGAAGCTTAGTGTTTCTCCGGTGGAACAAGGAATTGCATGTTACAAGTTTCCAGATATGACTGCTATTTGATGAATGGTTCCACTTTAGACCATCTATGCACATTAAACTTTAAAATCTGTGCTTGTGCAGAAGAGATATGTTGGGCTACATAATCTGTGATGGTACAGGAGAGACCTCAGCAGAGGTCCTAGATGACATAAGAAGATAAAGGACTCCACATTAGTGTATAGCCTGGACCTATGACAGAAGTCGGTGGAGCAGTTATACTATCAGGTTCAAATTTGGACTGAGTCAGTTTTTTGAATCCTGATATAAACCAGTCCAATTAGATGGTACAGATGAAGGCTATCCTTCCAATTCCATTGATATTTCAGATTTTAAATTTGAATCTAAATTAACTGGGCAGATTTGAAATATTATGATTTAATGATTTAACATTGTATATATTCTTTCACACGCACTTTTTCACACTGTGCACGGAGCACCTTATTTATGCTTATTGCCTATGTAGTAAATTGAACTATATAGAGGCAATTTATTTTAACTCAGAAATAAATGTGTATGTCTTTCGTGGATCAATGGTTTATTCTTTTTCTTAATTTCTGGTGGGACTGTTTGTGATCTTTTCTTTCTCTCAAGGTTATAAATTCTCTTTTCAAATTCTTCTAACAAACATTTCTTTCCATATATTATATAATGTCCCAGGTTCTGCAAAACACAAGGTAAACCCCATGCTACATTGTATACTATCAGGCAGCAAGAAATCCACTATGCCGGGCATGGGGCAAGCAAGGTTTGTTGCTTGTGTGCATACTCCATGTTTAGAGCCTGTGCATATTTAGAATGATGTAGTTGAGATTGGCATTTGTTCATTTGCAAAACACTTGTAGGTGATGAGATGCATGGTTTTCTGACAGTTGTCAGTATCATTGGCACAGTTGTTTTTTTAACAACATTTTTATTATAGCTTCCAACAATACAACCACCACCTGTAGGGGCTCAATGTGTATGCCAGTTTGCATTTCCATATGTGCAGTACATCAATTTTCATACACTTGCAGTGGAGACATTCAAGGATAGCAATATAATGCACACAAAACAGTATTGATAATAGCCCGTCCCAGTGCAAACGGTGACACCCCAACCCCGCTCTGTACCACCCATCCCCCTGCCCTTGTGGTTTTTTTTTCCGTGTTCCCCAAAACAGAATTTATTGGGGTACATCAATAAAGAACACACTGTCATGTCATACAATTTTATCACTCTCCTCAACAAGTAACAAAGACAGAATAACAGCTTTATCAACTGTGCAGGAACTATTCCACCCCTCAATGCCCCCGTGCCCTCAGACGTGCCCCAGACTTCTCTAGCCCTTGTGGGTGTCTTAAGTGACATCCACTCTGTGCAAGTTGTCCTATATAGTTCTTGTTTCCATCTCGGGCAACAATGGTGTCCCATCGCCCCATTCATCTCTTGCGCATCCCCCTTGGGGAGGTCTAGTACCCAAAATAGATTTCGTTTCTAGGGGGTACCCGGCATCTCCCCAGGTGAGGATGGGTCAGGGTTCTTCATGGAATCTACTAATGTCTCCCAGTTCCTGGCCATCACAAGTGATCGTTGGCCACGCCTGACTTCCTGGAGCAGCACTATGCATTTGTATTCCTTTTTCCACACTGCCACCTGGGGTCTCATTGGGGCTTTCCAGTTCCTGGTGATTTCCTGCATTGCAATGATAAAGGCTAAGTCGTTAGTTTTGACAGTGTGCTGGAACCAGCTCAATAGACAATGCCCAGGGGTGCACGGGACCGCCTTCTCAGTGACCTCAGCTAGTACTCCAGTAATTTCTTCTCATTAGTCTGCAAGCCTCGGGCATCGCCAAAACATGTGTAGGAATTCAGCTCCCACTTCTCCATATCTCAGGCACATTGCCCCCTCAACTGCGAAGTATCTGTTTATCCTACCGGGGATGAGGTACGCTCTATGCAGCACGTAAAGATTGATAGGTTTAAATTAGGCGTTCCTAGACACCTTGGGTATCGGTTCCAAAATGTTCTCTCAGTCCCCCTCTGGAATGGGGATCCCCAGGTCCTCCTCCCAGCGGGATTTAAAGGTGCCCAAGGGTAGTAGCCTGTTCCCCCTAATTGTTTTGTATAAGCAGGTAACAGCTTTAAAGGTCCCCGAAGAAGTGACCAGGTATTGGCAACTTTTAGCATGAGGTGGTTCTGCCATGCCCATCCCTCAATATCTGCAAATTGCTATCGTCACCACACCATGGAGGAGGAAATGGCCCGGAGGCAGGATATGTCCCAAATAGAACTCTTCAAACGAGAGAAGCACCTCTGCTTCAAATAAGTCCCCGAACGTCGTTGCGCCAGATGTTATCCACTCTGTTAGCTCCCGCCAGCCTCCCCTCCCCCCATGTGGGAACGCTTCCAAAGATTCCAGCGGTATGTTGGGAGGCTATGGTATTCTCACACACATCTTCTGCAGACTTCTTGTCCAGCAGCATCGCAGTATGCGGAAATCCGTGGTGTTGCTGCGCTTGGGCATTGGAGTCTATCTAGTACTCTAGTCAGGTTGTGAAGATCAGGTACAAAAGGACCCATTTCCCTCCCGGGGTGAGTCTACCCCCTAGCAACTGCATCAGCCATAGAGCTGCGCTGCAAATTAGTCTGTCTCAAAGTCGGGAACTGCCAACCCTCTGTCTCCCACTGGTCTCTGTAATGGGGTAAGAGCCACTAGCCTGGGGCCTGAACCCCAAATGTAACCTGTAATAGGTGTATCAATCTCTCGGAATATCGCCTGAGGGATCTAAACTGGCAGTACTACAAAAAAATACAGTAGGCGGAGGAGGGCTACCATTTTTAGTAGTGCAACTCGGCCCACTACCGATAGGGGAAGTGTTTTCCAAAACTCAATGCTTGACCGGAGTGCTCGGATGGCCTTCCCCCCGTTCCCCTCCAGTAGGTCAACAGGATCGTGGTAAATCTGTACCCCGAGGTAGGGCAAGCAACAGGGTTCCCACTGCAATGTTCACAGTCCCTCCGGGAAGGTCAATTGAGACAAGTGTGGGGAATAAACACTTTTTCTGCCAGTTAACCAGCAGTCCAGAGAGGGAGCCGAATCGCACCAGGAGACCTTGAGCATCCTCAAAAGCCCCTGTCAGTCATGTAAGAAAATCAAGAGGTCATCTGCTTATAACACAATATGGTGGGTTTCGGCACCCACCGTTATGCCCTGATAATCGTTCCTAGTACTGGCATAGCAAGCCAAAAGCTCCATCGCCAGAGCAAAAAGTAGGGGGGACCCTAGCCGTGAGGGCTGTATATAGGAGCTTGGTCCAGGCCACGAACCTCTGTCCTAGGCCAAAGTGTGTCGTGACACTACACAGGAAGGCCCATTCCAGGCTATCAAAAGCCTTCTCCATGTCCATTGCTAAAATCGCTGCCTCCGCTCTGTCGTAGGTATCAGCCTCTAATAGTGTAAGGAGCCTGAAAATGTTGAGCGCTGTGTGGCGACCAGGGATGAATCAAGCTTGGTCTGAGTGTATAAGTGTAGGCATGTGGTGAAGGAGCCAGGTGGCCGGGATCCTACTAAGGATTTTGTAATCGGTGTTTAACATCGATAATGGCGGTAGGCCTTCCTGTCATGGGCTGGTTTCCCTGCTTTCAGCAGGGCACGATCAGGGCCTCTCATGTGGAGGATAGCAATAATCCTGTGTGTCTATTTGTCTGGTAGAGGTCCACCTGTTTGGGGGCCAGGTCCTTTACATAGGTGGAATAGAATTCAGTCGGGAATCCGTCTGTGCCTGGTGTTTTGTTCCGGCCCATGGATTTTATGGCTGCTCGTATTTCTGGAAGGGTGATTTCTCATCCCCGCCCCAGTACTTCAGCATCCTCAGGGGTAACAGCTGAAAAAGTCAAGGGTACTAAAAAGGCCTCAATGTTGTCAGTCGGACGGTCAGTTGCGCTGCGGTAGAGGACAGAATAGTAGTTATAAAATTCCTGTTATTATCTGTCTGCCAACAGAGTTTGGCTACCAGGTCTGTGTCTAGCTCTGTAATAACTGAGCCCCGTTTTGCCGGGTTCCTAAGCCATGCGCGCTGCGAGCCGGTGCGGTCTCTCTCCACATGCGCCTATACCATATAATTTCTAGAATCAAAAGCATCTTAATCTTTATACCTGCTCTGCGACTCTCTCCTTGGCCTCTAATAGGTCAGGCTGCAATTCTGGGTGACCTGGTCTATGTTGTGCGATAGTCCGTAGTGCCTCTTTAGACGACAAAACTTCAGTCAGTAAAGTCCGTTGGACTCCTACCGATTCAGCTATGCATCGATCCCTGATCATGGTCTTAAAAGTATTCCACTTCACCAGAGAGGACGACGCTGGGCCAGTGCTGTCCTTCAAGTTCATCAGAATGACAGCCCCAACTATGTCACGGAAGACGGGGTCCTCCAGTGACTCCGGCTTTAATCTCCATGACGGGATGCAGGGCTGTGCCCTCTCCCATCCTAGCCCTAGTAGTAATGGATTATGGTCAGATATGGTCCTGAAGAGGTACTCAGTGGTTCGGATGGACTCGTGCACGACTAGTGTGCACAAGAGTGCATCCAAGCACACATGCGGGTCATGCAGAGATGAGAAAAAAGAATAGTCCCTTTCTCCCCCTGGTGGTGTGGGCGCCATGAGTCAACAAACCCCCATTCTGCCTGCCAGGCGGAAAACGTGCAAGCCACTTTGATTGTCAGGGAATCCTGCAGCGTGGGTGGGAACAATCAAGTATGGGGTCCCCTACACAATTGTAATCCTCCCCTCCCCCCCAGGATAGCCGAGCCCACTAAGTGGGGGGCCAGTTCCCTTGAAAGCTCAGCAAAGAATGCCACCTGATCTACATTTGGTCCGTAAGTACTTCCTATGGCTATGTTCCGGCCATCCAGGCATCCAGTGACCACAACATATCTGCCTGCTGGATCTATCAGGTGACCAGTATGTCGGAACGGGACCCTTGGTCGTATCCATACCATAACTCCTCTCGCGTAGATAGAGTAGACAGTATATTAGGCCTGCCCCCTCCACCTGCACTGCAGCGCTGCCCCCTCCTTGGCTATTAGGTGTGTTTCTTGTATCTGGATTCCTTACCTATTAAGATATGAGAAGACTCTTGGACATGGTATGCATCCCCCTAACATTCCAAGACTGGACTTTGTAGATCACAGTGTTGCCATTGTATGTAATAAGAACAAATCTGTTGACACCACTGGGCCACGCTGTCCCAGGCACAGGGAGACACCCAACACCGGTATAACAAGGAGCACCTCTACAGGGCACAATCCAAACAACTCCCCTAAATAGGCAAACAACCAATTACCCAACTCCCACATCCCAGGACAAGCATGTCAATGTCCCTCATCTAAACAGTCAGCAAACATACATGCATTAGTGGGTGCACCCACATAAACCTCAAACAAGGGAACAGTGACCATCCAAGAGAGCCACATCCAGCCCCCTCCCCCCAATCAGACTAGAAGGCAAAGGTATACATCCAGGGGCCGAATATCATATCAATATATCAACTCACAAGCAACAGAGGGCTCCCCCCAATCAACAAATGCAAGTCTTACAGTGCACCATCCGCTTTATATGAGTTTGTCTGCGGTGCCGGGAGTTGCTTTGGTCAGATCGCTGTCCGAGCCCTCAGATGACCGTGTGCCATGGGCAAGGACCAAGTCATGGGCGTCACCCTCACCCAGCGATGAGGATGGGCTCATCACACCCCTGCTCATCGCTGCCACCACCTCCACCACTCTCTGTTGTTCTCTTTGGGACTCCGGACCAGAAGCAGCCACCCCAAGGGCACCCCCACCCAGGTGCCTCAGGTTTCTCTCTTTGGGTGTGCATCATAGGGACCTTTGACTGGGGCCAGCCAGTGGGTGCATCTCAATCCAATCCCACACCCTCTAAGGGGTCCGGAAGAACTGCACCCCCTCAGGGGTCGCCACCCTCAGCTGGGCCGGGAACAACATGGCATAGTGCAGGCCCATTTGGCGGAGATACCGCTTGGCATCAAGAAATGTAGAGTGTTGCTTTTGTACTTCCTTCGTTAAGTCTGTAAAGGGCATGACTTTTTTGCTGTCCACTCTGATGTCCCATTTTTTCCTGGCCTGACCGTGTTCAAGTATATGGTCACGGCCTCTGTAGTATAAGAGTCTGGCTACTACTGGTTGTGTTGGCGCGCCCGGCAAGAGGGGTCGCGCTGGACCTCTGTGTCCCCTCTCTAAAGTGTAAAACGAAGAGAGGCCCTCCAGAGCCCTTTCCTCGCGCAACTATTGCTCAAGGTGAGCCAGCCTGTCTCTCCCCCCATGCGCTCTAGAAGTCCTATTGCGCGAATGTTGTTCCTTCGTGATCTATTTATTGCCATCTTCCGCTGTGACATCCAAAGTCTAGACTTTGTCCTCCATGAGTGTGAACCGTTCACGCATCGTCACCATATCTCATGGGATATCCGTTATTGTTCTCTCTGTTGTCATGACTCTTTCCGCAAGGTGTCGGTATTCATCTCTCAGGCTGCTCAGGACCGCTCCCAGGGTATCAATCTTCATTTTTAATGCTTCTCTGGAAGTGGTAATGGCCTGTAGGATGTCTTGAAGAGTGGGTCCCTCCAGGGATCCCACCTGTGGTGTTGACATTGTGTCCGCAAGTACACTGTCGGCCGCAGTGGCAGGGCCTGGCCTCCCGGGTCCAGATCCTTCTTTCTGGCAACTTTACCCATGGCATTGAATTGGAGACGGGAGGCGCGAGGTGCCTGGGTATTCCTGCCTCTCCAGCCCAAGCATAGCAATATCTCTGCACAAAGAGGACGGCTGGAGCAAGATCTGGCCCGCCTCGCTCAACTGTCAGGGTGCGAAGGTTGATAAGTCAGGATGGTGCTTGGAGTTCACTTCCTAGAAATGGCAGTAAGTCAGAAGAGCGTGCCCCACATGCAGCACAGGGCGATCAATCAGGGCCCGTCCCCGGTATGGTGGTGCGTGGTGTCCCACTCCTCCAGGCCCTGCCATAAAGCCAGCAATATAGCCACTTCGGAGCATGTGGTCAGGGCACCCAGTGGGCCTCGCATATTGCCTTTTTCTCCGAGATATTACTGCAGGGTGCTAGCAGCCCAGGGCACCCATCCTATTTCGCTTCTACCCGCAGGTGCCAGGGCAGTCCCAAGCGTTAACGTTGCACAACGCCAAGACCTGGGGTATATAATGCGTCTCTCCGTCAGAGTTACATGCGCAGGTCATCAGGCCCAATGGACAGTCAGCGCTCCCAGCCGTGTCGTTTACTCTTTTTTTATGCCTGCATATATGGGCTGTGCCTGAACTTACTTCCTGAGACAAGTTCAGGGGGCAGGACATCCACTGCTCCGGGGCTCCAACTCTAGGCTGCAGGGCAGTGGTCACCAGTGCTGCTTTACTCCCTGCGGGCACGGAGGGGCCGCCAGGAGCTGTTGCCTGTTGTACTCTGCTATCCATTTTCCTCCCCGTTGGAAGTCAGTGGCCAGCAGCTGTATCTTTTCTCAGTTCACCAGTAGCAGCCAGTATGTTGCGGCGCTGTCTTCCCAACTCTGGTACAGCACCTGGTGAGCGAGGCGGAGGGAGCCCAATCGGCCGATCAGTGCTCTTGGCCGGTGCGGCCCGCAGTTCCTGTCTCCCATAGTGTGCCTGGGCTCGATCAACCTCGCTTCAGCAGTCACTCACAAAGCTCCATCTGGCGCTACTGCCTCCCGGGTAGTCGAGGGTCCCTGCAGCCCCGCTGAGCAGCTTCTAGCCTCGGCAGACAGGGTAGCAGAGCACCCGCATGTCAGGGACACCTCCACAGGTCTCATCTTGCTGCGTCCTGTCGGGGACAATGCTGCAGCTGGGCTTGGAGGTTAACGCGCCGTCCGGCGACTCCCAGCCGCCACTTTGTCAGTGCCACCTCGCTGGATCCGCAACAGGACGGGCAGTTTCACATCCTGGTGTAGGAGGCTGCTCAATGCCAGTCGTGGAGCGCAGCGGTGCCAGAGGAGCTCTCTGGTATGCTTGGGGGCCCCCCAGGTACTAAAATAACGGCAGGATGTTGTCGATAGGAGATCGCCAGGCGGGAGCTTTAAAACCTGCATCCTAGGGCATCGCCCCCCTCATTGGCACTGTTGTAAATTAATTGGTGGTGTTACATGACTGCCACTGATGCACCAGCACAGACGCAATCAAAAGTTTGTTAAATTGTTATATGCTGTATTTCCTATTGTACATAGAAGTTCTTCTGGGTTTCTACAGTACTCTTTATTATGTTGATTTCATAGGTTTGAACCATTACATCATTCAGAATGTAGCTAAATTTGCTCTTCCAGCCAGGAGCTCTCTATTGCAAGCAAGCTGAGTCTGGGTTATCGGAGCTAATCACTGATTAAAAAAAGGTTAAAGTGAAGTTATTGTTGTCTTTGTTATAACAACTTAGGGTATGTTAAAAAAGTCCCTTAGCGGGGAGTCGTGCGAGCGCGTCTAACAAAATGGCCGCCGCCCGATAGTTCTCCTCCTTCAAGCTCGCATTTTCGACGATTTTAAAGCCATTTTCAGGCTTTTCTCACCTTTTAAACAGGTGTAGCTTTGTTCCTGAGGCCAGCGCTTCCTGGAAACATCGTTTCGGTGTCATTTTGGATATTTTGGAAGGCTTTTGGTTGTGCTGTGCCTCCCACTCTGCTTTTCCTGTGGAGTCTGCCAGAGTTTCCTGTCAGGAGGGCGGAGACATATTCAGGAAAGGGCGAGGCTGTGGCCTTAACCACACCCACAGCTGGTTCTAGCTGCTGCACAGTCTCCTGCTCTGGTGATATCTTATTTAATGTTATTTTGTTTGCGATTGCAGTGTGTTTGAATTCATTATATATAGTTGGCAAGGAAGTTATTAATATGGAAGGAAAAAATGTGCATAATACAACCAACAAACGTAAACAAACAATTTCTCCTCCACAAGCAAAGTCAAAAATTGTGGATTCCAATGAGCCTTTGTTTGCTACTTTATTGGAAGAGTTACAAGCAGTGCTTTCTAATACCGACAACCTTGTTGTAGAACCTAAAAATATTCGCAAAGACATGGCTAGCTTGTCAATGAAAGTCTCCGATAATACATAAAAATTCAGAATAATGAGGCAAAAATTGACAGCATGTTGCCTCTCACTGCAAAAATTGAGCATATGAATACTCTATTACTTGAATTGGAAAATCGTTATAGACAGTATAATTTGCGTATTTTTAATTTACCAGAGGGTGTTGAAGGTTATGACTATAAGCAATATTTGGAAACCTGGATACATGGTCTTCTACATTTAAAATTTCCAGAAAAATTCAAAATTGACAAGGCACATAGAATTCCTTCTCATTGTAATCCAAGCAATGTCAAACCACATCAGGTGATTTTTAAAGTCTTGCGTCACCATCATCTGGTTTTAATCCGGAAAGCAGCTAGAGAGATCCCAACTCTCATGGTTAACGGGAATAAAATTTTTATACATCAAGACTTCGCCAAGGAAACTGTTAAAACTCGCAAAGATTTCACTGAGCTCAGACCTCGACTAAGAAGCTGTGGTTTCAAATATGGCCTTTTTGATCCATCTATTATGAGAATCTGGAAGGATGGTTTCTCAAAATCTTTTCAATGCCCTGATTATCTTCGTGTTTTTTTAGATCAGTATTCTCTGTTCTCCATGGAAACAAATTACACTTCTACTTAAATTTATGCATTTGAACATGATTATTCTAAGCCTATTTGTCAAATTTTCTATGAGGGCAGTGTTCGGGCAGGTCATTCTTGCATATGCATGTGTGCGGTTCTGAATCATTATTTATGTTTCTATGTTGTCTTTTTTTGTTTGTCTTTGTCCTTCCTTTTTCCCCTATCTTCTTTGTCTAGAGCTACTCTTTAATCTCTTGAGCTATATTTTTTCTATCTCTTTTCCAATCTTTTCTTTGCTGATTATGGAAAATATTTATAGAATTAAATTTGTTTCATTTAATGTTAAAGGTTTAAGGCACCCTGTTAAAAGAACAAAAGTTGTAGATTATTTAGCCAGGCATAAGGCAGACATTTGTCTACTTCAAGAAACTCATATTGATGATACAGTTTTATCATACATGAATAAACGTTGGGTTGGTAATATTATTTCTTCTCCTGCAGTTAATAAAAAGAATGGTGTTCCTATCCTTTTTTTCAAAAAAGTTAAATGTTCAAATATTAACCAAATTTACCGCTACAGAAGGTCGTTATATCATAGCAAAAATAAAAATTGATACGGCCATTTTTCATGTAATTAACGTTTATGGTCCAACAAATGATGATTCTAAATTTTGGTCTAGCTTTACTTCTGAGGTGATTAAAATAGGGAATGTTCCTCTTTTTATTGGTGGTGATTTTAACTTAATATGTGACCCCCTATTGGATAGACATTCTCAAACTAAATATCGTCCCCCTAAAGCTTATTTCACTTTAAAATCATTTTTTATATCAACCAAATTGGTAGATATTTGGCGTCTGCACCACCCAAGAGAGAAACAGTTTAAATTTTTCTCTAACCCTCATAATTCTTACTCTCGAATTGACTATTTGTTAATTTCTCGTTCACTAATTCAATAATTTTCTGGTCCTATAATTCAAAATATTGATATTTCAGATCATGCACTAACTTCAGGTGTTTTACTAATTAGTTCCATTCAACAATCCCACTCTCGCTGGCGTATGAATACGAATATTGTTCTTAATGAAAATAATAAATCCAAACTTTTATCAGCAATTCATGATTATTTTTCTTTCAACCCAGAAGGATCTACTGCACTTGTAAATCGTTGGAATGCATTTAAACATATATCAGAGGGGCAACAATATCAATTATGGCACATGATAATAAAGCTTTTAATGCTAGACTTAAAAGAATTAGATAAACACATATGAAAATACGAACGGCTCTTTGTTTCATCGAATGACAATAAATACAAAATGCAGTTGCAGAAATTTAGATATGAGTTAAACTCATTGTTAAGTAAAAGAGCTGTAATAAAATTTCAAATAATAAGGCTAAATTTCATTTCAAAGTTAATGGATCTGGACGGCTTTTAGCAAATTATTTACGTATTAAAAAAGATAAACTCCAACTTAATGCAATCCATGGCTCAAATGGTAAATTGGCATTATCCCATAATGAAATTGTTAATGAATTTTTGATTTACTATTCAAATTTATATAGTAATCCCCCATCTTCAGATATATCCAGTATTGATAATTTTTTGCAATCTTGTGGCTTGCCTAAAATTACTCAGTCCATGAAAGAAAAATTGGATGTACCAATTTCATTAGAAGAAATAAATGTAGCTATTAAATCTCTTAAACTGGGTAAATCACCTGGACCAGATGGTATTCCTGCTGAATTTTATAAAGAATTTTCTCCTTACCTCCTACCTCATTTACTTAAATTATTTTCTCACTTTAGTAATTCAGGATCTACTTCAGGATCCTTTACTGATGCTTTGATTGTAGTACATCCAAAACCTAATAAGGACTCCACTATTGTTTCAAATTACCACCCTATGTCTTTAATTAACCAAGATTGTAAGCATTATGCAAAAATTCTTGCAATCAGATTGGCTTCTGTGCTTGATACTATTATTCACATTGATCAAACCGGTTTCATGAAATAGAGACATTCTGTAAATAACACTAGATTATTATTTCATGTTATTGAAGCTGTGTCATCTGTGCATCTTCCTGCTGGTGTCCTTGCATTAGATGCTGAAAAAGCGTTAGACAAAGTACATTGGCAGTATTTTTTTCGTACTTTATCTGCATTTAATTTTGGCCATTCCTTTATTCGCATGATTTCTGCACTCTATTCTGATCCTTCTGCTAGACTTTTCATTAATGGTCAACTGTCTAAAAATGTTTTCCTTTTTAGAGGCACTCGTCAAGGTTGTCCCTTATCACCTTTACTCTTTCTCATTGCTATTGAACCTTTACTCATTGCTATCAGACATTGCATAGAAATAAAAGGTATTACTATCAATGATGTTACTGTAAAAACCTCAGCTTACGCTGATGTGTTATTATATATTAGTAATCCTGATTCTTCCATTTCTCCCCTATTAAATCTAATTTAAACATATTCCCAAATTTCCGGTTATACTCTAAATACTAACAAGACTTTGTTTTCCCTTAAATGTGTTTTGTACCCCTGATATGCTCCCCAATAACGATATAAAATGGCAAAAGGACAAACTTAAATATCTTGGTATTTTATTCTCTCATACTATTAAACAATCGATTACATTGAATTGTGAATATATTCTTAAACATATTAATGACAAAATTCATAAGTGGTCTGCCTTACACTTATCCTGGTGGGGGGAAATTGATTCTGTTAAAATGGTCATTGCTCCAGAAATATTTTATCTGTTATCTATGATACCTAGTCAACTTCCACTTAAGTTTTATAAATCTTTAGATACTCTAACATCGAAATTCATTTGGAATAATAAAACACCCCGTATAACCTATGGAAAATTGAAAATTGCAAAATGTAATGGTGGTTTTGGTTTTCCGGATTTTTTTAAGTATCATAAAGCATTTATTTTAAAACAAAGCACCTTTTGGTTCACTAATACAGAGTTTAACAATACACCTTCATGGCTTCTCATTGAAAAAAGTTTGATCTCACAGTTTCCATTGCCTACGTTAATTACCATGTCCTCTTCTAACTCTTTAATACGAAGTTCTGCAATAATTAAATCTACAAAATTAATATTGCAAGATTTAGATTCTCTTCCTCAAACACCTATTTCTCATACCTTAAATATGTCCTTATGGTATAGTCCTATTATTAAACTTAATCGAAATATGAAATTTTGGCAATCTTGGAGGTATTTTTTATTTAAAAGATATATATTGTAATAATACTTTTTTATCTTTTGAAGAACTGCAACAAAAATGTATCTTACCTCCATCAGATATTTCTAAATACAAGTTTTTATGTAATTCTATTCTTGATTCATTTCTCAGCAATTTTCCAATGGAAAACGTATCGGATTTAGAGAAGTATATTCAAACAATAGCTACTTCCTCTCATGCTGTGTCATTGTATTATACAAAATTGAATAATTTTGACAAAAAATACATTGATTTTATTTCTTCTTTTTGGAATAATGAACTTAATTTATCTTTTTCTCAAGACGTATGGAGAAAAATATGGTTAAATAGCGTCCCTGGATTGTTACACGTATCTTTATATCAAACTAATTCTTTCATACTATTTAATTGTTTATGGACTCCGTTAAAAATATATAATGCAAAACTATTAAAATTCACCCAATTGTTAGCACTGTAAATTGGTTCCAGGTTCGTTAAAACATATGCTTTTCGAATGTAATACTGTCTTTAAATTTTGGAATGAGGTTTGGGATGTTATTATAAACATTTTTCATTTATCGGATAAACTCTCATATAATAATTTGATTTGTAAATCAATTTTACTTTCAACTAAACTGTCAGATTCTAACAACAAGCTCTTTGATTTCTTACTATCTGCTGCTCTAAAATCAGTTACTGCCAATTGGAAAAACGCTTCCTTATTGTCACTTCACATGTGGTGGTCATGGATATTTTTTACCAGAAAAGGAGCTGATTTGAATATGTTGGGTGTTGTTCACAACACATCCTCTTACCAGTTGTTTTGGAAACCAATCGCTCTATCATGAATATTTTATATTATATAATAAGTAAAGTTTGTTAGATTTTATTATGTAGCTCTGTTATAATGTACTTGCTAAAACTAGTTGTTGCCCCCCTCTTTTATTTTAGTTACTATTGCTTTGTAGTTATCGATGTATAGGTAGAATGCATTATATTTATGAAATACTGTAAATTGTTATGTACCCTATTGGTGCTCTTTTTTGTTTGGTCTATTGTTTTATTATAAATTCAATAAAATATTTTGAACATGAAAAAAGTCCCTTAGCAATTCACCTAAAGAAAAACAGTTTAAGTGGACTTATGGCTCCGGCTTGAAACCTAAAGTCACTGAAATTCGCAAGGTATGGTTAGGATGAGAATCTATAACTCACAACAGGCATGCAAATCACAATTTGCATAACTTTGTGGACCTCCCCACATGCGCTAGTTATCAGGGTGGGCTCACCAAGCCCGTTTTTAAGCCCTTTCAGATTTTTTAGGTTGAGCATCAGCGCGCATGCGCTGTATGCAAGACCTGCTGTAATCACTCTACAGAGTGAAAATACAGCTGCTGCTTGCCATTGGTTCATAACTCAATCGCTTTTCTTTCCTGGCTCCTTATTGGCCGGTGCTCCAGACACAACACTTCCGTTTGGAAGCTAGGAGCACCGGCCTACTACAGTTTCCTTACACTGTAGATCTTATGTATTTATTTATGGACTATTTTCTTTTTTTAACAAGAGCCCCTTTCCGCGCTTTCACTTTAATGGTGACCCCGCTACTTTCTTTAGACTGGGCTCGTCTAAACAAAGGTGTGCGGCCACTATTAAAGTGAATGCGTAGAATGGGGCACTCTTATTAAAAAAAAGCATTTGTTTGTCGACTTGAGAAACAAATGCTTTTATTTGTAAAAGCGCCCCATTCTGCACTTTCACTTTAATAGCAGCCGCGCACCTTTGTTCAGACGAGCCCAGTCTAAAGAAAATAGCAGGGTCACCATTACAGTGAAAGCGCGGACTCCGGCGCTTGTTTCATGTTGTATTCAACATTCAATGTCATCCTCTTGTAAACAAATCATCTCTGAGTGCCTAGTGTGTCTGATTAAATAACGAAAAATGGTCACAAGTCTGAAGGTAAAAGTACCTTTGCTGTGCTTTTTTTGATTCAGTTTCTATTACAGAGCAGCAAATATTGTGCCTGTAGATTTGCCCTGATTTGTTACACCAGTGAACAGTTTTCGTAACACGTCCAACCGTTACATGCTTATTTTGCAGAAAGGATGATTTTAACCTGCAAATGTTGTGTAAAAAGTGAGACGCTCACAGTATGCTGTTCAATGGCGCGGTGCAAATAGAAGCTTCCAGAATAACAAGGAAGATGTAATGTTGAGTGAAATCGTCCGCCTTGTTGGGACCTGGTTGTGGTCGGTGCTTGAAATGGCAATTTAGAAGTTCCGGCAACTGTTCAGCAGCAAACAATTACCCCGGGACAACAAGGGCTGGTACTCTCCCATTATTTGCATTGCAGCAGTGCTGAGAAGTGACTGTACGGTTCCTTCCAAACTAAAGAAGTCCCTTATAATACCTGCACTTTTAAAGCATTGGTTGCAGTAGAATTTGCACGGTTGTGTCAAATAATTAAAGGGATGCGGGAAGATTTTCCAAAGGGTTCACGATTATGACAGAGGGGGCAGAGGTAGAACACTTAATTCCTGCCGATTACTGACCTTCGAACAGACACTACAGAGGACTTAGTTTGAACTTGTGTTAAATTTGGCATACGCAGGGGCATCTGACCCGAATTTGAGGCGCATTGTTCTTGTTTCTTATTCCATATCGAGTCCTTGTAACCGCAGGGCTTGTTTCGCTGTTTCAAGAGTTTAGGAATGTCATGCGTCTGCCGGAAGGAACGAGATGGTGGCCCTCGCGCTTCTGCAAGGGAGGGGTTTCTGGATTGGTTGCTTTTCAAGATTAATTCTGGCCTAAAGAGCGGTCGCGTCTGCCTGCGCCTTGGTATATCATTCATAAAAATAGTCCTGAATTTGCCTTACAAGGAAATACTGGCAGAATGCGTTTATTTTGATCTATAAATTAAGTGTTGTCGACTCGCACTACACAACAGAAGGAAGCTGGCAGGCCTGTGTGGATGAATGTGGGGCCTCGGTGAACGCAATTCAGGACCTCGCAAAGAAGAGTCGTTGTAGGCTTCTAGCAGGGCCGGAAATTATCGGCCCCTATGTCTGTTCCATAGTGTAATAATCACAGAAATTCTGATATTATGCACCACATGACGAAAAACCACCAACTCCATTGGTATGGCTCAACAGCCATACCAATCCCTGAATGAGGACGAAATCTGCTTTTCATTCACCATATCCCCCCATGGTAGATTTACTTTGATGCGCAGTGCGGAGACAATTACACATGGAGTGCCATATGGCTTTTTTTTTCTTGGTACATATTTCATCTAGGCTTCATATTTCGTCACCCACTGTATTTTTTCCCCAGGAATTGATACAAAATCGGGCATCCAAAGACATATGGTCCTTAAGGTTCAGCTTTTTTGCAGCACAAAGAGCACAGTTGAAACAAGCATTGGCAAAGCCAATATGTCGCGCCTATGCAAGAGCTGTTGGCTTTGTCAATGTATTTTAGTCATGTTGTACAGCAGCACGGTTGCAGTGCAGCATGGCTGAAAGGTTTTTTTAAAAAAAGAAATTTTTAATAACTCTTTATTTTTGTATTTTTATTTTGTTAACGGGTACAGCATGTAGCTTAAAACAACCAGAAGATATCATACTGCAGATTACCGTATAGCAGCATTTGCACATTCCTCCTGGCACACAGTCACACATTCCTCTTAATTGCGTTCCGTCATGGGTCTCCCACTTCCTGCGCAGGGCCGTATATTCATTCATTTTGTCCCTTATTCAAGCAGTGGTACTCTGATACCCTCCCACTCCCAACACTTCTCCAACAGTCAATGACAGTCCTTTTACCCCACTACCCCAATCCTTCCCGTCCTGCATTAACAGACAGCATGGCTGAACATTTAAAAAACAAGCATTTGCAGTGCAATAGGTCTCGCAATTGCGAGATTTTGACCTATTGACATTGTAAATGACAATGTCTTTTATTTATGTGTTTAAAAAACCTGCATTAATAAAAGGCATTGTCATTTACAATACCAATAGGTCAAAGTCTCCAAAATGCGAGACCTATTGCATTGCAAATGCTTGTTTTTACAGGATTGAGGGACCGAGTCCCCGAATCCTGTTATGACTCTTGCAACATTTTCTCTCATCTGAGGCCAGCCAATCAGATCCTATCGGATCAGCGGATTCATCTTAGGAAAAGCTCCCTCGGACAATAGAATCTGAGTATATTTTTTAACTCTTGATTCGGGGATCTCAACAGATTCTTAACAATCCAGATATCTATAAAATTTTCTAAGGTTTAACCTCTGCATACCCAACTCGAGTTACTCTTTAAAAGCAATTTCTAACAAATACTGAACAGATTTACAGCAAACCAAAAAGTAGGCACTTAATTTAGTAAAGTTTCAATTTCATGCCAAATTTGGTGTGATACCTTTCAGCTGTTCTTTTGTATTGAAGAGCAGAACTTCCTTTGAGAATTAAAATGGAAAATAGCCCTTTAGGGACTTTTCATGTTCTTTGGCCCCCGGTTGACGGATCTGCAAGAAACTTGACATGAAGGACCCCAAGTGCACGAATTATTGAACGGCGCCAAAGTTATTAAGAAAACAAAAAAATGCTTTTCCTATGGAAGTACAGAGGCGCTATAATCACTGCAATATCTCCATTTATATATATATATATATATATATATATATATATATATATATATATATACTTCAAAGCAGGGCTCGTTTTTGCTGGCTATGTGGCGCATACAATTGTTGAGGGTGCAGTTCTCCTCGGCTGAGCCAAGCCGTGTTAAATCCTTTAGAAATTCTCGTAAAAGGGAGAGAAATGGAGCGCACTCAATGGAGCGTTTTTCATAACAGTTCTTTTTAATCCACAAGTAAATGGGCGAATTTCAGTATTACAGCATAAACACCAACGCGTTTCGAGCTCCCTGAGCTCTTGGTCCCGGTTAGTTTAATGATTAATTACCCAGCATACTTATTTTCAAAAGATATCACATGATTTGTCACATGAATTTGGCCTCTAAGACCCAGGCATTCTGGTCTATGTAGTTTCATTAGAGAAACAATCAAATAAATCATATATAAATTACAACGTTCAAAATTCATAGTTATAATCACTATGCCGAGAACATAAACATTATAATTGTGTTACTAATTCTCACATAATTAATTCAGTTTGTTTGGTGCTTTTGACACACACCAATTCTTTTTCTTTTTTCAACCGTTTTTTCAGCATTGTCAACATAGGTAACTTTAAGCGTCACAATTACAGATGCAATGAATCCCTCCAGTGGGAATTCGTGATTAATCACTCAATACATATTTGATGTTTCATAAAATCAAACTGTGAGTAACGCATGTGGCATATAAGAATAAATCCCTCAGGTGGGAGATAATGTTACCTTGTGACAATTGCAAAAATGTGTAATTATATCGTTCTCGAACAAGCATTTTAAATACTCGACCCTGGTTAAAATAAAACAAAATTCAAAATTAAATAAAAAAAGGAAAATAAAAAGGGTTAAAACCTAATTTGTAGGGAAACCAAAGTTTCTAGATTATTCCTGTTCATAAATGTACAAATAATTCCTCGTCCTGGTTCAAACCATGTGGGATATAAGTTCTGAGTGCCAATATTTGTCTGGATTCTCGTTGACGTAATCTTTTTTCTCTGTTACCTCCTCGTACATGTGCGTCCACTGTTTCTATGCCGTAGAATTTTAGTTGTTTCCAATCACTGTTGTGTTTCAACTCCATATGCTTTGCCACAGCATTGCTTCGATCTTTTGCAATTGTGGCTCTTACGTGTTCGAGAATTCTTTTTTTCAATTCGCAAATTGTGCTTCCTACGTACTTTAGAGCGCAAGGACACTCTATAACGTATACTACAAATTTTGTTTTACAGGTTATTAATTTTTCAATTTTCCATTTCTTTTTATTTGCCCATACGATTTCCTTGGTGTTCTTGGCAATTTGACAAACCTTACAATTGTAGCATTTAACGAAGCCTGTTGTCTTCAACCACTGTGTTGTTTTATTGCCATTGTTCTTCCAATGGTGACTTTGAACTAGTGTGTCTTTTAAATTCCTTGCCCTCCTAAATGTTACGTTAGGATGATTCCCGATTAGATTTGCCACTGTGGGATCCAAACGTAAGATTCTCCAGTTCTTTTTCAAAATGGCTTTGATTTGTTTCGACTCCTGTGAGTATGTTGTTATCAGGCGGATCACCTTGGGGTTTTCCATATGTATCTTAGCCTTCAGGATTTCTTCTCTCTCCTTTATTTCTATTCTCTCTCTGCATTTGTCGATCGATCTTTCTTGGGTAACCTCTTTGTCTAAATCTGTTACTTGTCTGATCCCGATGTTTTACCCACTCTTCTTTTTCTGAACAGATTCTTTTCATACGTAGAAACTCCCCATATGGGATACTGTTGATCAGTGTCATTTGATGGAAACTTTGGGCATGTAACATTGCATTGGTAGCTGTCTTTTTCCGATGCAAGGTGGTCTCAATTTTTATCTTTCACGTAAATTTCAGTATCAAGAAAGGTAACTCGATCCTGACTGATTTCATAGGTAAACTTGAATTGTGCTTCGGTGTTATTGAGAATCAAAAAATATCTCTCAAACTCCATTTCTGTACCATCCCAGATAATCAGCAGGTCATCGATAAACCTGAACCAACTTACTATTTTGGTTACATGGTTGTCATTGTCAGGGTGCCAGGCAAGGTGTTGCTACCACCAACCCATTGCCAGGCAGGCATAACTGGGGCTGAAAGAAAACCCCATAGCAGTCCCTTTTGTCTGAATGTATATCTCATCTCCAAAGAGAAATACATTTTTTGTTAAACAACATTTAATCATTTGCAGCAGCATCTGATTGTGTTGAACATATTGGATATTGCGATTTTTGAGGAAGTACTCGCATGCTTTTAATCCAATGTGGTTTTCTATATTTGTGTAGAGCGAAATAACTTCCATCGTTATTAATTTATAGGAATCCTGCCAAGGTGTATTCTGTAGATGTCTTAAGACGTCTCCCGTATCTTTTATATAAGAAGATAGGTTCTGTACAAATGGCAACAAAAAGAAGTCCACATAGTTGGCAGTAGATTCAAATAATGAGCCATTGGCTGCAATTATTGGACGCCCTGGTGGTTTAGTGGCATTTTTATGTATTTTGGGCAAAAAATAAATTGTTGCCATTCTTGGATGATCCGTTTTCAGATATTTGACCTCATCATCATCAAGCAAGTTTGTGTTGAACCATTCCTGCAATTGTTTATTCCATTGGTCTTTGAATTCCATGGTAGGATTGTCTTTCAATTTTGCGTAATACTCCAAATTATTCAACTGTGAGTGGGCTTCTTTTTCATAGTCTTTCTTGTCCCAAATGATAATATTGCCCCCCTTATCGGCAATTTTGATTACTATTCCTTGATCTTGAGATAGATTTTTCACTGCCTTTCTTTCTTCGTTACTCATGTTGTCCTTGAATGTTGTTGGTCTAATTCTGTAGATGTCCTGTATTACTGCTTCATGAAAAGCGTCAATTTTGTTGCCCGGTGGGAATTGTGGGTAAAATTTGGATTTGGGTTTCATTCCACTTAACCCAGATCCCATTTGGTTACATACAGTGGCAAGTTCCATTTCAACCTCTTGGTTACAAATGTCTAGGTTGATTAGGGTGAGTAAAGGCTCTGCATCCTGTGCCGTCAGGGTCTCAGTTGATGTTTGCTTTATTTTTTTAAGTTCTTTCATTTTTTCATTTTCCGCGAATATTTTTGCCAGTTTAATTTTTCTTACGTAATGATACAAATCAATACGAGTTTGCGCCAAATCCATTCTTCCTACTGGACAAAAATGCAATCCGTGTTTCAGTACTGATATCTCTGCTGCGGACATGGATCTCTGCGTTAAGTTTACAATTTGTAGCTCATCTTCTACATTTGCTTCTGCCACTTACTCCGTGTCAATGTCCCTACTTGTTCTTGCCCTTTTACTCCTTTGTCCTCGCCTTGCCGGCTTCCTCTTTGCCCTCGTTGTCCCCGTGGGCGTCCTTTGCCTCTTCCTCTGAAGGCCTGCGGTTGGTTGCCCATTGTCTGTTCCCATTGTCTTTGCTGTAGCACCAACCGCATGTCCCCTAAAAAAGATCTCTTTGGTCTTTCCCCACTTGTATGTTCTGTTTCTCCTTCACTGGCATCAGTTGATGTCAGTGAGGATTGGCTTGTTGATGCTACAGCGACATCTTCCGTTCTGTCACATGAATTTGGCCTCTAAGACTGGCATTCTGGTCTATGTAGTTTCATTAGAGAAACAATAAAATAAATCATATATAAATTACAACGTTCAAAATTCATAGTTATAATCACTATGCCGAGAACATAAACATTATAATTGTGTTACTAATTCTCACATAATTAATTCAGTCTCAATTCAAAAAAGATTACGTCAACGAGAATCCAGACAAATATTGGCACTCAGAATCTATATCCCACACGGTTTGAACCAGGACGAGGAATTATTTGTACAATTATGAACAGGAATAATCTAGAAACTTTGGTTTCCCTACAAATGAGGTTTTAACCCTTTTTATTTTCCTTTTTTTATTTAATTTTGAATTTTGTTTTATTTTAACCAGGGTCGAGTATTTAACATGCTAGTTCGAGAACGATATAATTACTAATTTTTGCAATTGTCACTAGGTAACATTATCTCCCACCTGAGGGATTTATTCTTATATGCCACATGCGTTACTCACAGTTTGATTTTATGAAACATCAGATATGTATTGAGTGATTAATCACGAATTCCCACTGGAGGGATTCATTGCATCTGTAATTGTGACGCTTAAAGTTACCTATGTTGACAATGCTGAAAAACGGTTGAAAAAGAGAAAAATAATTGGTGTGTGTCAAAAGCACCAAACAAACTGAATTAATTATGTGAGAATTAGTAACACAATTATAATGTTTGTGTTCTCGGCATAGTGATTATAACTATGAATTTTTAACGTTGTAATTTATATATGATTTATTTTATTGTTTCTCTAATGAAACTACATAGACCAGAATGCCTGGGTCTTAGAGGCCAAATTCATGTGACAAATCATGTGATATCTTTTGAAAATAAGTATGCTGGGTAATTAATCATTAAACTAACCGGGACCAAGAGCTCAGGGAGCTCGAAACGCGTTGGTGTTTATGCTGTAATACTGAAATTCGCCCGTTTACTTGTGGATTAAAAAGAACTGTTATGAAAAACGCTCCATTGAGTGCGCTCCATTTCTCTCCCTTTTGGGAGAATTTCTAAAGGATATATATATAGGTCGTCTTGTTGTTTTCTGATGCACTCTGCACTTTGCATGCTTACACTGGAGAAATAACGAAAATGAAAAAAGAAAAATAAATGATAAGTGAACAACGTTAACTTGCCTGGGCTTGCTGATGTAAGTGCTGCCTTTCTGTGACCCTCTGGGACTCTGACGTAAATCATCGAGGGTTTACACGGAAAACTCCTGTCCATATATATATATATATATACATACATATATATATATATTTTTTTTTTCTGTGTGGCTGTGATCGATTGTGCAACAAACTGAGGGGTGCGTCGGGAACACAGAGACAGCTCGCCTGTAACAATAAGTTGATCTCCCGTCTTACATGAAAACAAGTGCTGACATTCAACAGCTGCGTTCTTAGTGTTTTTATTAACAGTCTGCCGGCAGACGTTTCGGCTGTGTACCCAGCCTTCATCACGTTTGAGAACCAACTTTTCAAACAGATACAAGGAACTTCAATGGGCACCTGCTCCACCCCAGATATGCAAATTTAGCCATGGCTGGTGGGAGGAACAGGCGCTGTGGGACCCAGAGATGGAATACCTCATGAATCACATAGTCGTATGGTTAAGATACATAAACAATGTTTTTGTAAATTTGGAATGGGGGTGAAGATGAACCCAGAAGTTTCCTTTCAGCAAATAATACGAATACGAATAAGCCGAATCTTAAATTCGGAAGGATTGATGATGGACCTGGCCCTCTCTGCAGGGTCACCCCCAAACTTTTTGTCTTTACCCTACACTTTTTGCTGAACTAGTTTTTGCTGGTATTAAGGCTCTGTGCACTTTACCATGTAGCACTTTAAACTTGTCTCCGGACTGCTATTGCTGAGCCTGTGTGTGCAGTTTTAAACTGCCATCTCGACCTAGCACAATAAACCTTTTGCCAGGCTCAAACCTTCCTATAAGCCACCCCCAGGATAGGCCCTGGACAGCCCAGAGAGCAGGTTGCAATGTATTTATAAAGTAGGACATGTACTTTTAAGTTTCACATGCTCTGGTAGTGAAAAACTCTTACACTCGTTTTTCAGTACTGCAAGGCCTATCTCTCCCATGGAATAGCACTGGAGTTGCCTTATTACATGTTATAAGTGTAATTTCCAAATGGGAAGAGATAACCAGTTTATGCTTGGTGTCTCTGGAATCACAATGTAAAATACTAACTTATGGTGAAATCGGATTTTAAATTGCAATTCTGAAAATGCCACTTTTAGAAAGTTGGCATTTTCTAGCCCTAGCCATTTAGTGCCTGCAGCCTCTCTCTGGTCACATGACTGGGTGTAGTTGGCAGTTGGGCTTTGTGTATTACTCCTAGACAGCCACACACAATGGGAGCGTAGGTGTGACTGGATGGGCCAGCCGTGACAGAATGGGAGGGAGGAGCTGGGCTCAACCTCATTTAAACCTGAATAGGCTGTGTCCTGCCTTCACATAAAGGGTTGCATTAGTTAGTCTGGAGCCAGGACCAGGAAAGCAGGGCATTTGTGCACTTCAAAGGCATGCCTCAAGAAGCTTCTATCCACTTCAAAGGCCCAACTGCATATAAAAGAAGAACCTCAGACACCATCACTTCAGTACACTTCTGGATGTGTGGATACGCTACCAGGAAGGACTGCTGTGCTGCTGAAGGACTGCCTCACTGCTGGAGCACACTTTGCTGGACCCCTGCTTAGCTTTGATGACCTGCTGCCTGGGTGAGAAGGACTGGACCTGCATCACTTGAGCCCAGAGTGACTCAAAGGGCTTAGTGGCTGGCCTGAGCTGAAGCCTCAGGGACATAATAAGCTTCCAATAACCTTGCATTTGGACTCTGCCATCTGTGAGTCTACCCTGCCAAGCGGTGATATCCCAGTCCTCGACCCTTGGAAGTGGGCTCAAGGTGCTTTGGCAGCCTCTGTGGACCCAGCAGAACTAACGAATCTCTTTTGCTGCGTGGATTGGACTCGTCGCAAAGACTTGCATCGCTGCCACAGCCTGCATCGCCTTTGGAACCGCCACTGCATGATGTAGCCTTGGTGCAGGCCCTCGCATCCCTCATCGAATGGCAGCCTCGACGACGGACTCCGCATCGCAGCCTGACAGTTCTTCGAAACCAACGCTTTGCCCCGACTGCGCGATGCATCCCCGACTCCGGACTTCGCATCGCAAGCCCTTGTAAACAGGATCCTTGTATTCGACAGAATAGGACCTCGCACCTCAGCCTCGCCGCATCTCTGAACTGACACATTGCTTCAGCTGCGCAACGCATCTTCGAAGTGGAACCAAGCAACACTCCACAATCCAAGATTGTTCAGCGGGCCTAACTGGGTTCCTGTAGCCGGCCTGCACTCCATCACGGTCATCCTGAACTTGTGACTTTGTCCTAGTCCGGCACGACCGGACACCTACAGTTGGCACTTTATGCCTTTTGGCACTATGTTCCCTGAAAATTTTAAAATTCAATATCTCTAGTTCTACTAATTGGATTATTGTCATTTTGGTCTTGTTTTATTTATTAAAAATTACTTTATTTTTCTAATACTGTTGTGGGCTCCTTTTGTGTGCTTTCGCTGTTTTACTGTTTGAGGTGTTGCACAAATACTTTATAAATTGCCTCTCAGTTAAGCATGACTGCTCTGTGCCAAGCTGCCAGGGGGTTTGAGCACATGTTAATTTGGGGTTTGCTTGTGCCTTACCCTGAAAAGGACTGTGGTTGCTGCTTGACCAGAGCTCACACCGCAGTCAACCAACAACCTAATTACTTACAATAGAGTTTTTGGATTTACTATTATCCATCAATGACCACACCATGGAAACTTACGTCTTTAGGAAGAAAACAGCAGGTAACTCCATGTTACATGCTAATAGCAGTCACCCACACAATTTTTGTTGAAGTATACCATATAGTGAATTTTTACTGGTAAAATGTAATCTTGTTCCCAAGAGACATTCATTAAGAGATGGACTGAGATGATGGCAAGATTCATACAGACAGGATACACAAAACGGATGCTCAAACAAGCATCAAATATGGTGGATAAGACCAGCAGAGAAATCCTACCTTACAGACTGACCAATGTCACTCAACATAAAGATGAAACTTCCATTAATACATAAAAAACAACTGATTAAAAAAATCACATGTAAAACTGATAATGTTGTATATGTTATCACATATAGAGGACCTAAATAGTATATTTGAATACTCTATTTCCTGTAAAAAGACATGTACTTGTTCATGTAAGGGCAATAACTAATCCAAATTTTACCTACAGCATAGCACGCCACTTTTGTGAGACTCATGTAGGGGATTGGACAGTGATGCAATATTTTGGTCAGACACACTTCCTAAGAACCCCCATGGGGATGATAGAATTCCTGCATTACGGAAACTCAAATATAGATATATCTTTATGACAGGCTGTACTGTACCACAAGGAATGAACATAGATCAGGAATAATACATGATGGCTTTAGCCCTAAGTTTTATGAGTTTTGGTTTTTGGAACCAGGAGATAGCTTTTTAACTACTATGGTTTTTAGTGGGCCACATATTGATTCTGAATTTTCTTTTTTAAGGAATGCTGGTTACAAGGCAGAAAACGCCTTAATCTCATAAATTTAGGTCCTTCAAATATTTTGGTTTGTATATCATTGGAATGAAAAGAATGTGATTGATTATTGTATGACTCTGTAAGACCAACGATACAGTGAGATCATCGGTATCAGAAAATGGCTGTATGCTGAATCAGATAGATGTGAAATGACTGACCAGACTTGATGCCTTAGATGTTGGGGTGATTACACTGATTGTGCTGGGTGGTGTCTTAATATTTAGAAAGGTTGTGCTGGGTTGATAAGTCCAGTTGTTTATTTGTATTATTATAATATTTTCACCATCAGCTCACTTGGGTGTGAGCTATGGTTTTCATGGTGGGGCACATATTTTGTTTTGTTTAGCGCACCTTAACTGGAATATTGCAGGAGGTTTTAGCTTTTGCTTTGGAACAATAAAGGCACTTTAAAGGGTTTTTTCAGGGATTTCCTTAGGTTTCTTCCTATGTAATTGTTACAATAACCGAACCATAGTTTTTTGTAACTGTATTCTTTTCAGTGAATTTCTTAGTTTTCTTTAAAAGAAACATTACCAGTAGGGTGCAGTAGGGTGCAGAGCCATTGCTTACTCATCCAGCCACCACCATCTATTCTATCTCCATTCTAAGATGGATCCCAGCTTTACTACAAATTTGGATCTTTAGTCCTTCTTTTACTTCTGTCCATGACACTATTACAGTGACCTGAGGAACACTGTTTACCAAGTTCTACACACGAGCGATTACCGTGACACAGGTTAGTCAATAATGGGATTCCATATATGGTTTCACCTGCTACTATAAGCTATTTGATGAACACTATTGTGTTCATTTAAATTTTGTTAATACTTCCTCTTATATGTTATAGCTGGAGGATCATACCAGCCTCACTCTGCCTACTTTGAACTTGCTCCAGACACAGAAATGATGGAAGGAATGCAGAACAAATCAAACATTCACCCCCGGTCAAGAGATCTGGGTTCAATCCATTGTTCTTTTGTTCACCATGCCACCCCAGTTTAGACCGAGCCATATGTAAATCAGTCTTGACCCTGCTCCTCAAGTGACCAGTCCAGCCCGAACTGCCAAGCCAGGCCCTCCCAGGACCAGAAACAAGCATACTGGGACTGGTTTCGGGGCATCACCTCTCATCAGCCAGGCTAGCTTGAATCCAGTGGCACAGTGAGCCCGGGACCCACGTCTGGGCATACCCGGCGCATTTATGGCGAGAAAGCAAGAGACACACAAATGATGTACGGAATGTGGAACAAATCAAGCATTCACCCCCAGTCAAGATATCTGGATTAAGTCCATTGTTCTTTTGTTCACCATGCCATCCCAGTTTAGACCCAGCCATATGCAAATCAGTTTTGACCCTTTTCCTCATGGGTACAGTCCAGCCCGAAATGCCAAGCCAGGTCCTCCCTGGACCAGAAACAAGCATCCTGGGACCGTTTTTGGGTTATCACCCCTCATCAGCCAGGCTAGCTTGAATCCAGTGGCACAGTGAGCCCGGGACCCATGTCTGGACATACCCGGCGCACTTAGGCAAGAAAGCAAAATACACACAAATGATGGGCGGAATGCGGAATAAATCAAACATTCACCCCAGTCAACAGATCTGGGCTAAATCCATCATTCTTTTGCTCACCTTGCAACCACAGTTTAGACCTAGCCATATGCAAATCAGTCTTGACCCTGCTGCTCATTGGAACAGTCCAGGCTGACTAGCCAAGCTGGGTCCTCCCTGGACCGGAAACAGGCATCCTGGGACCGGTTTCGGGGCATTACCCCTCATCAGCCAGGCTAGCTTGAATCCAGTGGCAAAGTGAGCAAGGGACCCACGTCTGGGCATACCCATCCCACTTAGGGCGAAAAGTGCTGCGCAAACAAATGATAGACGGATTGCTGAAGAAATCATGCATTCACGCCCAGTCAAGAGCTCAGGGTTAAATCCATTGTTCTTTTGCTCACCATGCCATCCCAGTTTAGACCCAGCCATATGTAAATCAGTCTTCACCATGCTCCTCATGGGAACAGTCCAGCCCTAACTGTCAAGCCAGGTCCTCCCTGGAACTGGTTTCGGGGTATCACCCCTCATCAGCCAGGCTAGCTTGAGTTCAGTGGCACAGTGAGCCAGGGACCCACTGCCAAGAATCCCCGTACTGGATGATCCAACCCCCGTTACCTTAAGGGAAAGAATGTAGGTCCCATCTTGGTCACGAGCTGGACACCCCTCACGCAGAGTTATCAGTAGGCTGATGAGCCGAAGCATCAGCAGGTAGAGACCTCGCCAATGACAGCAAAGCGCTCCTCTGCCAACACCCGGAAATGGATGTTTATTTATAACAAAAGGCATCCTTGCCTTGGGCCGAGATCTTGATCAGGCTGCCATTGTTTGTGTGTTATAGATAGCTATGTGGCCATATTTACGAAAACAACAAGCACATTTGCACACCGTATGTATAAACCTTGTACATGGTGTCAAGGTAGCATGACAGTATTCTTGCGAAGTTGATTCTGTAAGCAAGTATTGTTTCCAAGAAACTAATCCAGACTGTCAGGGATGCAAATCTGTGTCAAAAGTCATTGCGTAAAAGTGAAGGCAACTTTTGGAATTTTATATGTAAAATGGTAGTGTTTCCCTTTAGGCCAAACTGGAACACATGACAAGGCATTTAAGATGTGCACGTAAGACATAGATTTATGTCCAAACCCATTCGTAACAGCACCCCCTCAAGAAAGCCCCAATGCAGTAAAGCCAGTGAGTCTATAATAAAAGTCTATAAATAAAAGAGTGTTGGGGTCTCTGAGGTGGTGCAGTCAAGCTAGAGCCAAGTGTACCCTGTGGATGTAGTGATGGGTGCTGCAGTGGGCATAAAATCACATTGGTAAGGCTTAATAAGGAGAGTAAGCACTTGGAAGAGTCTATTTACAAGGACATTGGCATATAAGTTAATCTCGGTATTTATGAGCGATATCGGGCAATAAGAGTCACATCAATTGAGAAAGACAACGATTGTCGCCCGGTCTAGATCATGGGGGAAGTGGTCCTTCTGGATTGCCTCATCATAGATCTCTAATAACGAGGACAGGAGGACTGACTGAATTGTGCGGTAATACTCAAGAGGGTAGCCATCTGGTCCCGACATTTTACTGGGTTTCATATCCTTCAAGGCCTCCCATATTTCCGCACGCAGGGGTGCCCTTTCGTGTTGCAGAAAGGGAACAATAATGTCCACTAAGGCAGATACTCCGTGGCGTATGGAAGTGGCAAGAGGGATGCTTTTGATGTTCTTTTCAGGGAATCGGAGACTTGCTAGGTGTAGGTGATATACACAATGAAAGTATGGCAGTATGTGGCCTTATCTTCAGAGTGATTTATCTCTTCTTGAAAGAAATCATGAATGGCTTTGCAGCTGGCACCACTTTTAACTGGGTGAAACCCATTCTGGGGGAGACTTGGGTTTTGACTGATGTGGTGCTGCAGACTGACGCGGTGGAATAAGAATGACCAGAGAGACAAAAGTAGTTATTGAACATGCACTGAAATCAAGATATGTATTAACGTTGAGTGCCACAATGGTAGATGTACTTTGAGGTGGATGATACATTTGATGTTGAAAGTTTATTTCTTCGAAATTTTAGTAGTGCCTCAATATTGACCTCATCCTTGATTGTGAACTGGAGTAACTGTTCTTAATGTCACAAATCTTCAATGTCAACTGGGAGCTGGAGTCATCTTCAAGATACTGCTTTCTAGAATTTCTTTTTGTAGGTCCTCAGAGAGAGTAGAAACACTGAAGCTGCCCAAGGACTGCAGACTTCTAGAAAGGCTGATGGTCTGTTTCGTGGTACTTCCAAGAGTCCTCTTGATGCCCCAGAAAATGGATTCCCGCTTTGCCATATAAGGTTGTTCTTTTAATACCACACCTCACACAACAAGATGCCAATATGATGAAAGATAACAAAAAGGAAAATTTCAATTATTGAAAATTACTCTTAGGTATGTAAATGATTTCCCTGAGAAAAGTAGTTTAAATGGCATATCTTGTTCTCCTGGATACTGTAAGAAGGTGATCGAAAAGAAAACTGAGGCAAACACGACTGCAAGACATGATGTAATTCTGCAAACTAGAATAGAAGAAGCAGTGCTACATGGGTTGCTGCACATCCACAACAGGTAATGCAAAGTTTTAACTTTCTCAGCCTCATAAACAATATCTGTAAGGACAATGATCATGGAACATATTGCTACAAAACGTGTTAATTAAATGGACTATAGAACAATGATTTACAATATTTACAAAATGTAATAATGAAAGCAAACCAAAAATGGTTGTTTATAATTTTATAGTGAATAACATCTATAGATACATATATTATAGTTATTCATTCTCAACAATTCACAAAAATACAATTGGTAGTTCATAAGCCAGTAGCCTTTTCCTGTATGTCTGGACAGTGAAAATATGTTTCATTGCCCCAAGGGTCTTTTCCAAGCCAAATGCTCTTCATAAATGGCCTTGCAGGTCAAGGAAAACGTTGCTAAAACACATCAAATATTCAAGGAAAGGCTAAGTTCAATAGTTGTGAGGCATTCCCATTGAATTTGACAGGAAAAAAGTATAGAACACTGTCTGCATCAGTTAAGTCAAGTAGTAAGGTATACCGCTCTTGTGGGTCACTCACACAAGAGAGAGGCATGCATTAGACATGCTTCTACCTAGCATCTTTCTTTCTTACCTTAAAAAATCTCAATTTTCTCAATATATTATATGTTTGCTACAAATAAAGTTTAATCAGGTAATATGCACCTTACATTTTAATATATGCTTTGTGAACAGTACAGACCTTAACCCGTGAGTTCACCATTCCATACGTTTGCGTCAGAGTAGTCAACGTAAATGCCATACAGCTTTTGAATGTTCACCAACCTTTCCCTCAATATCTGATGTGCACTGAGCAACATTTCCCTTGACCTTATGGTGCCATCAGGTACAAAGTCAGAACTTAATGGATCAGCATCCCTCCATATTTCTAACCCCTCCCTGATGCCAGTATCTTATTCACCTTCCTGTATCGTGGCATTCAATGGAGCGATGCTTACCCTCTCTGTTTGATTCACAGAATATTGAACTATATCTTACAAAACTATTCAGAAGCTTGCAGCTACTTTCTCTTTTCTTCCCAGCTAGTTGGAACTTGCATGGTTGGCTTTCTTTATAGCAATATGTTGTTGGAAATTACCATCTTTTGCATGGTGTACCCTAAGATATTTGCCTTAACTGTTTGTGCTGGCTGTGGAGCTCTGTGCACTTTAACCCTGCTAACCAGTGGCAAAGTGCCTGTGCTCCCCTTTTAATATGATGAAATTGGCATACCCCCTAACTGGTATATTTAAACTACCTAAAATCCCTAATATATAGTACAAAGGGCACTCAGGGGCTGTAAGCTAGACATCACTAGTAAGCTGCAGTACCCATTGTGCTACCCACGCCAGTGACATTGCAAACATGACTGCAGGCCTACCATTTGTATCCTGGCTGATGCAGTTTTAAACAGCAAATTTGACCTGTCACAATAACCCCTTTGACAGGCCTAATCTTTCTTTTAAATATTTGAATCAGCCCTAAGCAGGCCTTGCTGCCATAAGGCAGTGTGCATTGTATTTATAAGTAGGACATGTAAAGGTTTAAGGTTAAACATGTCCTTACAGTCAAAGGCCCTAAAAGCTATTTTCACTGTAGCAGGACTAGCTGTTCATTAGGAAAACATTGGAATACACTATTAAAGTTAATAGTGTTATCTCTGGCTAGGAAGCAGTTACAAATCTCATTTTTAGACTTTTTGAAATAGTTATTACAAGCCCAGTTCACTATTAAAGTCGGATTTAGAATAAGGGTATTTTAGAAAGTTACCTTTTCCCTGCCTAAAGTCTCTGAATGTTCATTTGCATAAGCCCAACTGTCAACCAGGGGCTGAATAGCTCGTTGATGAGGTGTGAACTTGCTCCCAGAATTGAGACACAGGCCTTGGGTTTAGGGAGGTATTCTGTTCCTATGGCAGGTAGACTATCAGGGCTGTGCCCAGGAACTTAATTAACTTCACAGAGGCCTACCCTGTCACAGGTGTACTCCTCGTAACATCCTGATAAACCTGGGATTTAGAAACATTTTTGCTCCAAAGACTTCTGGAGGGCTGGGACAACCCTCTCAAGTCAATCCGACGAAGGTGAGATGCCAATGGGCCAACAATTCAGGCTGCTAAAGCTTTTCCACAATAGAAAATCCTCAGCAAGGCATAACAGAGATGGTATCCCCCCTCTTTGAGCCCTGTTTAGCACCCGCTTGCAGCAATACGAACTCCAAAAAGTGACTAAGTCTGATTGTAAAAATCTTTATCGGGTGAAGGCACCAAATGTATCAGACTGGTGAGGGAACTTCCTTGGGCGCAAACTTCCAATTTCTCCTGCCAAGAACTTTCCTGCCAAAAGTCAACAGCTTCACCGAGATCTTGTCCGACGGCTATCCGGCCTTGTTGAGTCCATTTTCCTAGCTACAGCTTGGGGTGGGCAAGGGAGCCCTGCACAGGTGAAGAAAGAATCTGCCATCTCGGTTTTAGTAAGAGAGGGGCACTGTGGGATGGTATGCATTAAGGCACACAGGAAGTTTTGCAAAAGTGGGTAGGGCTGCCTCTGGGAACTTCTACCCTATTGGTTAGGGAGGGGCCAGGAGTCACCTCCATCCACAGGCTGGCAACAGGCATAAATGTGTATCCGACTCGTACTCCATCGCAATCAGCCTTAACTTGCACCTAGGTGCTGGTCATGCTCAACCAGATGACTGTGGTTGGGGCTGAATGCTTTTTGGTGCTATTTTCACATTTGAACTTTAAAAATTCATACCTCTGGTTTCCCTTATTGGATTTTTGTTGTTTTGGTGTTGTTTTATTTATTAAATTGTTCTGTATTTTTTTTAAAGTGGTTTGAGATTTATCTTGTGGTAAGTTTTGATTATATTACTGTCTTGGTACTGCAAAAATACTTTACACATTGCCTGTACGTCAAGCCTGTCTGCTCTGTGCCATAGCTACAAGGAGGCTGAGCTTCGGTTAATTTAGTGACTGCAGTTGTTCACCCTGACAAGGTTTATTATTTGAGGTAGGCAATCACCCCCTCAACTAATACTACCAATTTTTATACATCAGCGGCTGTGTTATGAAACAGCAACAGAAAATTGAGACGTTTCTTTCTCCAGCCTGTTAGCATGAGCCTTTTAAAGACATAGCAATCTGAGTTAGAAAATAGGTAGGTCTATTTCTCTGGCAGTTAATTCACACACTGATTTATATCACATATTGTTAGAATGGTGATCACGTTAGCATACAATCAGGCTTATATTGCAAACAACATAAAGAATACATGTAAAAGGTTTGCCACACAGTTCACATTCATAAGAAACTGGGGAAATGGAATGTGTAGAGGGATGCAACAGGGGGAATCAATCTCATTTTTGTGGCTCTGTTCCTATTCAAGATCAAGCATAAAACCAAAACAGCATAACAGATAGACCTTTAGATGGAATAGAAGAAGCTCAGCAAAAAAGAGGCCTATCATTTGTGAGCAAGTGTTCAACTAGAACGGTGATCTGATATGTACATCTTCATTTTCTTTTTGTAGTGCTCCAAAACACCCTGAGCAGTACAATTATACAATATAGTGCTCAAGGCAGACAAGTTATCGAAGACAGTCTTGTTGCCAAACCAGCATGTGGTTTTTCTATTTCTTATTTCCATTTCCCATTGTTGTCCCCTCACTGACTTCTGCATTCTACATTCAAACCAACAGAGTCAGGAGGAGGGTGCCAAGGAAGAGAGGAGCTTTCTACTCAGTCATAGGATCCCTGCGGTGAAGCAAATGTACCTTAGAGAGATCTCTTCTGCACCTTTGACGTCTGAGGTATATTGCTAATTATAGGCAGGTCTGGCCTGTGGAAGTGATGTGTTGGCATCTAAGGCAGTGTATATCCATTTGGGTTATTTAGGGTCGGTAGTAAATGTAATTATGTATTTGTATATGTTTTATGTAGGTATTTGAGTACCAAATTAGTGTGCTTAAAATGAGACTGTCGTTTATGGACAGTATTAGCATATTTTCAGAAATGGCAAGTGTTTGTGGAAAATGTGAGTGTTTATGATAAAACAAGCTGATTGTTAACCTCTTGACTGCTAGGGCTTTCCCTCGCTAGTGTTACCTCACGTTTAAACTTTCATACATTTTCTTTACAAAACCAAGTTTGCATCCTTTCTTCCCAACATCCTGGGATTTCTCTGGAGGGGACAAAGAAAATAGCAGAAATATAGCAAAAGTTTGTGTTCTGGAAACATTTTTTTTAAAAGTGCCCGCACAAGAAAGTATGTTTTTTTCTAAAATTATCACCAACGAAAGCTTTTACGTGATAGGATCGCCATCTTTCCAGCTTTCAGGAAAAATAATTTTTTTGCCACAGTTTTTTGCATTTTTCCAAAACATAGTTCATTTGTTATATTTTTTGTGGTTTCCCCCTACTTGCAGTTTGTGGTAGAACCAGATATGAAACCCAGGGGTGATCCTGGAAAGCTATACATTTCTGAAATGTGGACACAATTCTGAATTCAGCCAGGGGTCATTTATGTAGATCCTCAAAGTTTTCCAAAAGAAACTAGTTGTTGAACGAAAGAACTAATGAAAATGAGTAGGAAAAAAGCCATTTATTACAAATTTTCATCTGTAACTTCTTGTCACAAAGACCTCTGACCTCCTGGTCAGAGTCACTGCTCTCCACCAAGCAGCCCCACCATTCAGGGACTGGCCTTTGCGCCTCCTTGAGCTTCCGGTAGGTGTTCAAGGCCCTCCTCCACCCACAGGCCCCTACCTGCGCCTCATTCCTGGTGGTCTAGAGGAAGAGCCTGCTCTTCTGCTAGTACGCTCTGAGTGTCATCCTTTTCTGTTTTGCCTTTCTCTTCTGCCTTTTCTCGTTTGCCTTTCTCTTTTGTTTCTTTTTGTCTTTTTCTGTTTGGCCTTTCTTGTTGCCTTTTCCCAGCCACTGCTGTCCCCTGGCCCCTCCCCACCCAGTGTGATCCCGCCACCCACCTGCTCACCCTCCCCCTAACCCCCACTTAATGGCGGCTGCTGCACGGCAAGGAGAGCAAGACCTCTGACCTCCTGGTCGGAGTCACTGCTCTTCCCCGCACAGCTCCACCGTTAAGGCACTGCCCTTAGCGCCTTCTTGAGCTTCAGGTAGGTGTTTGAGGCCCTCCTCCACCCGCAGGCTAATGCCTGCGCCTCATCCCTGGTGGTCTAGTGAAAGAGCCTGCTTTTGTGCTAGTCTGCTCTGTGGGTGTCATCCTTTTCTGTTCTGCCTTTCTCTTCTGCCATTTTCTCATTTGCCTTTCTCTTTTTGTCTTTTTCTGTTTGGTCTTTCTTGTTGCCTTTTCCCTGCTGCTGCAGCCTCTGCGGCACCTCCTCCCCAGCGTGTTCCCGCTTTCGCCTCCCAGCTGCTCACACTCCCCCTGACCCTTATTTAATGGTGGCCACGCCAAAGGCTAGCCCGTCTGCGCCCATCCGCGATCAGCGCCAGGGACCCTGGTCCCCCGACCCTCTGCCACTACAACCCCAGCACTCTCCACGCACTCAACCCTGGACGCAACAACAACTGCCAGCTCTCGACGCCGAGCAACACCCATGGCCCGATCTCCTGCCGGCACTGCTGCTGCACCTTCACCCACCTCCGGACCCAAGCAGCCACCCCCAAACCACCAGATGCCACCGTACACAAGCCACTGAGCTGCATCCTCCTCAACGTACGCTCCCTGTACGGACACGTCGTAGAAATCTGGGACCACCTCAACACTCACTCGCCCGACGTCGCCTTCCTCACAGAGGCCTGGACCAACACCAGCTCCAACGGCCCAGGGGGAGGCATCCCCATCGTCCACAAAAGCTCCCTCCGACTAACAACCACTAACTTGGACGATGCCACCTCATGGAACATATCCACTTCCAGATCCAGCCCAACCCTAAAACGACGCTCCGTGGAACACTCGCCTACAGACCTCCCGGACCCAGCACCCCTTTCACCAACGTCATTGCAGACTACATCGCTCCCCACGCCCTCGCCTCCACGGACTACATACTGCTCGGAGACCTGAACTTCCACCTAGACAACCTCAGAGATCCCAACACCACTGCCCTCCCGGTGAACCTCACCAACATAGGACTGAAGCAACTTGTCTGCACCCCCACACACACGGCAGGACACACACTCGACCCCATCTTCGCCGGAGGATATCAAATTTGCTTCAGCCACACCACGGAACCGCTCTGGACAGACCACCACTGCATCCATTTCTCCTTCTCGAAAACCACCGCACATAAGCGAACTCCCTGTCTCCCACACAGAAACTGGAACAAAGTCTCCGAAGAACACCTCTCTCTGCTGCACTCCTCCCCCTACTACGACAGAAGTCAACACAGTAGCAAGCAACCTCCACCATTGGATCTCCAATTGCGCCAACACTCTCGCCCCTCTCCAGTACACCACCAGACATCACAACACGAAAGCCACCTGGTTTGCCAACGACTAGAGAAAACGTGGAGAAACAGCAAAAACCCCGGAAGCACGCTCCGCCTACAAGACCGCCACCACGGCACACCACCAACTCATCAAATCAACAAAAAGAAACTTCATCCAAGACAGAATCCTCTCCAACTCCCAAAACTCCAAGGGACTCTTCGCCATCATACAAGAATTCACTAGACCCAACAGCGAAACAACGATCATCCCTCCCTCCCAAGACTTCTGCAACAAACTCAACTCCTTCTTCCACTGCAAGATCAAGACGCTCTACGACACCTTCGACGACCAAGACCCCGGCATCGCCCCAACACTCCCCCGCGACACCATCCAACAGACCCTCCTCACCTGGACCCCTCTCACCACAGAAGACACCGCAAAGACAATAATAAGCATCCACTCCAGAGCACCCACTGACCCCTGCCTGCCGCACATCTTCCACAGGGCTGACACCACCATCACACCCGTACTACGCCGAACTATCAACAGCTCCCTCGAGACTGCCACATTCCCCAACGACTGGAAATGCGCCAAAGTCAAACCCCTCCTCGAGAAGCCCTCCGCAGACCCGACGGATCTCAAGAACTTCAGGCCCATCTCACTACTCCCTTTCACCGCTAAAGTCATCGAGAAAGTCGTCAACACCCAGCTAGCACACTTCATAGAAACCAACAACATTCTAGACACCTCTCAATCCGGATTCCGCAGCAACCACAACACTGAGCCCGCATTCATAGCCACCTCCGACGACATCTGCGCCCTCCTCGACCAAGGCCACACAGCAGCCCTCATCGTCCTGGACTTTTCAGCAGCCTTCAACACCGTATCCCACAACACACTAGCCGCCAGACTCCACGACGCTGGCATCCAGGGAACAGCCTTAGACTGGATTCGATCATTCCTCTCAGGCAGAACACAAAGAATAAGACTCCCGCCCTTCCTCTCTGAACCAACAAAGATCAGATGCGAAGTACTCCAAGGATCCTCCCTCAGTCCCACGCTCTTTAACGTCTACATGGCCCCCTCGCAACCATCATCAGAAAACACGGACTCAACATAGTCTCATACGCCGACGACACCCAGCTCATCCTCTCCCTCACCAAGGAACCCGACATCCCCAGGCGCAGTTTCCAAGATGGGATGAAAGACGTCGCTACCTGGATGAGCACAAGCTGCGTGAAGCTCAACTCGGAGTAAACATAAGTCCTCATCCTTGGCTCCACCCCCTCTGCATGGGACAACACCTGGTGGCCCCCCACCCACGAAAACTCACCCACCCCAATGGACCACACTCGCAACCTTGGCATCATACTCGACTCTTCACTCACCATGAACTGCCAGATCAACGGCGTGTCCTCCACTTGCTTCAACACCCTCTGCATACTTCGCAAGACCTTCAAATGGATCCCTCCGACGCCAGGAAGACCGTCACCCACGCACTCATCACCAGCAGACTGGACTACGGAAACACCCTCTACGCCGGAATCAACAAAAAACTCCACCGCAAACTCCAGACCATCCAGAACCCTGCAGCCAGACTTATCCTCAACATCCCATGATATGACCACATCACCCAACACCTCCGCGCCCCTCACTGGCTCCCCGTCGAAAGAAGAATAACCTTCAAACTGCCTACAAAGCCCTCCATACCTCAATGGACCCCAATACCTCAGCCAACGAATCCCCTTCCACGCCCCCAAGAGAAACTTCTGCTCTGCTGACCTCGCCCTAGCCACGGTCCCCCGCATCCACGGGGCCAGAGCGGTTGGCAGATCCTTCTCCTACCTCACGGCCAAGAACTGGAACAAACTACCCCACCGCATCCGACGAAGCCAGACACTGCACCAATTCAGAAAGGACCTCAAGCCCTGGCTTTTCGAATGACCTTCGGAGCTGCTCGCACCTCCTCCCATCCCTCCCCCCCCACCCCCCCAAGCACCTTGAGACCCTCACGGGTGAGTAGCGTGCTTTAAAACTCCTGACTGATTGATTAAATAGTTGATTTAGAAATCCAATACACCGGTAAGCCTGACAGACCCTTATGATTGCAGGGATATATAGGGTTTGTAGGTTATACCCACAGCCAACAACTGAGATGTACCTCACAATGATTTTTCATTGTTTACCGACTATATAGCAATTAAGTTATTAAAATGTAAAGAATGAAAAATGGGTATGAAGCAAACCTATATGTTTCTGAAATGTACACAAGATACTGAGTGTAGCAACAGTGGTCATTTGCTTACCTATTAATTTGTGGTTACCCATACTATCATGTGATTCAGAGAGCTTTTGGCAAAATATCTTCATTCTTGCACATTGGCTTACATTTGGAAGGGACCAATGCAGAGAAATACAATCAGTAATGGCAATTGTTCTACTGTTTTGTGTTCTTAAATATCTCCTGATACAAACATTACCCCATTTGTGCAGCTGGGCCAAACGCCTGAGACACAAAACGACCCAAAAGGTGACCTGAAGACATCATATTCACCCAGCAAAGTCCATGCTTTTTTTAGAGTGAATGTTTGGCAGTACTTCAGGCCACCACCTAGGGAAACGCATAATGCTACATGGACATATCTAATTCTTCCACTCAAAACCAACCCTTTTTGCAATTTGGGTAGCTGTGGATTTTGGGCCCTTGCTTAGCTAGCCCCCAGGAAAACCTACCACACCTGCACATTTCTGACACCTGGATGAACCAGGGGGGGCATGACTTACATGGATCTCATGAGGTTTTCTTTTCCAGATGCTTATGCAAACCTCGAATTGGTTAAAAACACATATTTTTCTCACATTTCTGTTAGAAGAGAGGGCTGGAAACCTACCAAACCTGCACATTTCTGAAAACTAGACACTTGGGGGAGTCCAGGGTGGCATGACTTGCGTGGATCTTGCCAGGTTTTCATTTCTAGAAGCCCTCGCAAACCTCAAACTTTGGCCAAAAACCCCCATTTGCCTCACATTTTTGTGAGGGAAAGTTCTGGAATCTATAGAGAGCCACAAATTACGTTTTGGAGACTTTGTGTTGCATGCGCTAGGCCGAGCCACAAAAGTGGGTAAGCGTTTCCATAAAAACAAGGGGGAAAACGATGTGTGGTAAGAAGTTCCTGGATCAATGCGTATTCTGTAAGTTTACATCGCAGAAATGCTAGCAAAATGATGATTTTATTTAGAGTGTGAAATTTGCAGAGCATTGTGGTTAAGAAAATGTCATGGGATTCATGTGAGGTGTGCCACCCTAGTGGTGCTGTTTCATTTATAATCCCACACTTGCTGTTTTCCTGGTATTTCCTGACATGTCGGGACATGTTATCTTCTATACTGAAATATTATCACTACTGGTTTCTGAAACTTCAGTCTGTAAAGTAACCTAATTGATATGTCTGCTATCTGAGCCTGTAACATCTATGTAGCCCTAAGAGTACTCTGTAAGTTCTGACAATCAATCAAACATTTGTAAAGCATGGCAAATCACCCGAGAGGCGCAGGAGATGTTGGCTGCTGCGAGGTGGGGTGTTCATTCTAAAATCCAGGTCTTCAGTTCTCTCCTGAATTGTGGGAGCGACAGTGTGGTCCTGAGGTGCAGGGGAAGGTTGTTCAAAGCATTGGCTGCCAGGTGCAAGAAGGAGCATCCTCAGCTGTTGGTTCGGCAGATCCATGGGATGTCTGAGAGGGAGAGGGAAGCAGATCTAAGGTGTCTGGACGGTTGGTGGAAGGTGAGGCGTTTTTTGATGTATGCTGGTCTCTCATGCAGGGCCTTGTAAGTGTGGGTCAGCATCTTGAACTGGCATCTCTTCTGAATCAGGAGTCAGTGTAGTTTTTTGAGGTGGGATGCGATATGGGTCCTTCCAGGGAAGTCGAGGAAAAGTCTAGCCTCTGAGTTTTGCATTGTCTGGAGTCTCTTTAGGAGGCGTGCAGTGAATCCAACATAATGTGTGTTTCGGTAATCCAGTCTGCTGGTGATGAGGGCCTGCGTGACGGTACTTCTGGTGGTGACTGGGATCCACCTAAAGTTCTTGCAGGGCATGAGAAAGGTGAGAAGGCAGGCGGATCAGACTAAGTTGACATGTTTTTTCACAGATAGCTTGCTGTCCAGGATGATGCCGAGGTTGCAGGCATGGTCTGTTGGGGTAGGGGACGGGCCCAGTTCCATGGGACACCATGCGTTGTTCCATGGTGAGGTGTTGTTCTTGAAGAAGTGGACTTTAGTCTTGTCTGTGTTGAGTTTGTTGAGTTTGAGACAGATGTCCTTCATCCAGTCAGCGACATTCATCTGTGGAAGTTGGCTCTGGTGTTGGATGGGTCTTCGGACAGTGAGAGGATGAGCTGGGTGTCATTGGCGTAGGAGATAATGTTGAATCTGTGGGATCTGACTGGGTCAGCTGGGGGGTCAAGTAAGTGTAGAAGATGGTGGGGCTGAGGGACGATCCTTTGGGCACACCGTAGATGATCTTCTTTGGCTCTGAGGTGAACGGTGGGAGATAGATCCTCTAGGTTCTACTGGTGAGGTATTGGGCTATCCATTTGAGGGCATCTCCTTGGAACCTGAAGTGGTGGAGTCTGTTGATCAGGATGTGATAGGAAACAGTTTCAAACGTAGCTGACAGGTCCAGGAGGATGAGAGCTGCAGTTTCTCCGTGGTCCAGGATGGCCCTGATGCCATTGATGGCTTCGATCAAGGCTGTCTCGTGCTGTTGTTGGCTCAAAATCCAGATTGGGAGGGGTCAAGGAGGTTGTGGTGTTCAAGGTGTTGGGTGAATTGCTGATTGCTTTCTTGAGCACCTTTGCTGGATATGGGAGAAAAGAGATGGGCCAGCAGTTCTTCACTTCGACTGGGTCGGCAGGCAGTTTCTTCAGGAGGGGTTTAATTTCAGCGTGTTTCCAGTCCTCAGGGAAGGAGGTCGAGTTGATGGAGGGGTTCAGGACTTTCCTAAGCTCGTCACCAATTGTTTTGCTTCTGAGGTTGAAGACGTGGTGGGTGCAGGCGTCCGTGGGTGCTCCAGAGTGCACGGAGTTCATGATGGAGATAGTGTCTTGCATGGTAAGGAGGTCCAAGTAGGTAAGCAGGTGTTCGGGGTTAGTGTTCGAGGGTGTGAGCTGGTTGATACTGTCGGCAGTGGAGGGATGGTGTTTTTAGTTTTCGTAGATGGTCGAGATCCTGTCGTGGAAGAAGTCTGCAAGGTTGTCCCACAGTTCCTGGGAGAGTGGGATGTCGTTCTGGGTGGCGGCGGGATTGGAGAAATCCTTCACGATGGCGAAGAGTTCCTTGCTGTGGTTGTGCTGGCTTCGATGCGTTCTACTAGGGCACTCTTCTTAGTTTCTTTCAGGAGGCGATGGTACTGATTGAGTGCTGTCCTGAAGGTGGTGGGGTCTTTGTCTTCTTGCTGATACGCCACTTCTTTTCTAGTTGGCAGCAGTTGCATTTGGTAGATTGCAGTTCCTCTGTGAACCAGTTGGCTCTTTTGGTTGGTCCTTTGGACTTGGCTGTCTTGGTGGGAGCAATAGTGTCGGAACATTCTGTGATCCACTAGGAGACGTTTCTGGCTGATTGTTATAGGTCAGGTGTAGAGTCTGGGAAGTGTGAGCAAAGAGCCTTATTCCACTGGTTTTCTGATGTCTTTTTCCAGTCCCTGTGCGTGGATCTGAGGGCACAGAGCCATAGTTGGTGGGTCATGAGATGGAGAAGTGGACGGTGACGTGGTCGGACCAGGTGAGTTGTGTGGAGTAGCTGTACTTGACTCTGTTGCTGGAGGTGAGAATGGGGTCAAGCGTGTGTTCTGTGATGTGGGTAGGGTCAGTGACCAGCTGCTTGAGGCCGAAGTTACTTATGCTCTCCAGGAGGTTCGGTGGTGTTGGAGTCGCTGTGATCATCGAGGTGGACGTTGAGGTCCACTAGGAAGATGTAGTGCTCGGAGTCGATTGAGATCGGGGAGATGATATCCGGGATGGCGTGCAGAAGATGGGGCGTGGTCCTGGTGGTATGTAGGCAAAGTTGCCTCTAATGTTGCTTTTTCAGGCTGTGTGGTGTTGGAAGTTCAGGTGTTCCATAATCGGGATCGGGTCGTCGGGGGAAGTCGTGCAGCGGATGGTGTCTTTGCAGATGATGGTGATTCCACCTTGTTGTTTGTTGGTTCTGTCCCAGCGGGTTATTTTGTAGCCTTCAGCGATGGCGATGTCTGGTGCGGAAGCGGGGTTTAGCCAGGTCTCTGTGAAGAAAAAGATGTCCGGGGTGAGGGATAAGATTGTGTCTCAACTCTACGTGGGGTTTTTGCCGAGTGAATATGCGTTGAGTAGGATGCACTGGACGTTTTCCGCAGTGGTCTCATCTTAGACAACGTGGTGGATGCGGTCGCATTTGCGGTGTCTCTGGTGTCGTTGGTTGTCTCGGTGCTGGAGAATGGTCCACTGGTGGTGCGTGGGGATGTGAGGCAGCAGTTGGTGTTGCTGCGTCTGAGGTCTAGGGCTCGGAGGTCTGCAGTGGTGTAGCTTTGTGGGGTGGAAGAGCCAGGGGCCTGGAGCTGGGCGTGGTCCTGGCGCGGGTGGGTGCAGACAGGCTTGCCTTTGGCGCACTGGTGGCATACCTGCTGCTTGTGTCCATTGTGCGGCTGTGCTGCAGCCTCCATTATGTAAGTCCTGGGAGGGGTGCGCTGGGAAAGCGGGCTGCGGGACATGGGTAGCAGGAAAAGCTGGAGGAAAAATGCCACTGTAATGCTAAGGGCTGGCGGGAGCCCAAAAACTAAAGAAATGCAGGGGAAAAAGAGAATGAGCAGAAGCTCAATAACTGACTAGCAGGCTACCTAGAAGTGACCCGTACTGGGCAGGAACAGCCATGGAGGCACTGACTGCAGTGAGGGGGGAGCTGGTGAGGGCCTGCTCAATGGGGCAGCGCTGTGGCCTCCATAAAGTAGGCCCTGGGAGGGGCGTTGGGAAGGCGGGCGGCAGGAAGCAGGGGGCGGGAAAAACTGGAGGAAAAACTGCGCTGTAATGCCAAGGGCTGACAGAAGCACAAACACTAAAGAAATGCAGGGGGTAAAAGAAAATGAGCAGAAGCTGACTGACTGACTAGAAGGCTGACTGGAACTGACACTCACTGGAATACCCTAAGCAGCAGTGCAGGAGGAGGAGGCACTGACTGCAGCGAAGGGGGAGCTGGTCTAACCCAAATACTAACCCTGATATCTATGGTTTAAATTTGTGAGACCTCTGTAAGATTTCACTTTTTCACCCTGCTCCCTGTAAATAGATAGTCATATCACATAACTGAGACTACTGGGAAGGGGATTAGTGGAAAAATAAAAGGACGCAGAAGATCAAAGTAAAGGAAGCTCATATACATGTTTTGGAAAATGGGAGGTGTCCATGGCATGGATGTTTGACAAGCCATGAAAGTATTGTATTATTATATGTGCGCACCTTTCGAATTTCCTGTAAAACAGACATTAATTAGGGATCACCTGAGGTAGCAGCTCACACCCCTAGCTTGACCTTGGAAGCCCTGGCATTGCATTTGCAACCCTTGGCTGAGAGTTGGAAAGGAAGTGTCATGGTGAGAAAGCAAAAGCAGTACTATTATGTATGCAACGCAAATACTTTCTGTATTTGTCAAATCTGAACATGCAATCTGTCAGCGTGCTTCACAACATTTGGAAAATGTTATGTTTGTTGAAAACGACATTAAAGCAAGCCTGGGTCTAAAGTAAAAGATGTGTAGAACTTCACTGAAATATGCACTGGTGTTAGAGGCTGGCTCTATATATACTATACTAAAGTGAGGTATAGTGTGCACAGAGTCCAGTGGATCCCCACAGGCTTTACAGAGGCTAAAAGTAGATAATACTAACGCTCTCTTTTGTGGTAGTGTGGTCGAGCAGTTAGGCTCATCAGCCGGCTGTGATAAGCATTTCTTGTACAGATTCAGGCATGAAATGATTACACACACTCAATGACTAAATCCGAGACTAATTGTTTGTCAAAATATTACTTTTTGTATGTTTATTACTTAGAACCAAACATACTTTGTTGTAGAAAAATATGTTTTGTAAAATCAGTTTTTAAGTATAAAAAGTGGACACGCTGCATTTCTCAAACAGTTCAATGTTAACGTATGAGCGGAAAACAATGTTGTAATTTCACAGGTAAGTACACAACTTACAAATCCAGTCTTCGGGTTTTCCGACCAACACTGGGCAAGGGACAGGTAAATGTAGAGACTTCACCACCAGCGGCACTGGGGCAACCGGATACAGAGGTCAAATTCGGTCACTGGGACCTAATGTTAGTCAATAGAGACTAGGAGCACGCAAAGTGGTGCCGGTTGCAGGTAGTTAAAATCGGAGTTGGGCCTCAATCTCCTGGGGTGAGGACCAGCACTGGGGGGGCCACGAGGCAGCACCATACACACACCCTCAGCGGCACAGAGGCGGCCGGGTGCAGAGAGCCAACACATCACCGGGCATCCAATGCAAAGCAATCGAGACTGACGATTTTGACCTAAGGCTGCAGGTTCGGACCAGGAGGCAGGACGAAGGGAACCGGTGACTCTGGAGGAAGGTTGGGATATTGAGGGACACCTGGGCAATGTTGGTCGGGCTCCTGAAGGCCTGGGGGCTGCAGGTGCAGGGGTGTCCTTTGAAGTCAGAAGATCCTCACGGGAGCCGGTCGCGGTTAGGGGTTGAGGCTGCAGGCATCGTCGTGAAGTCCAGGAGAGGTCACTCTTAGGTGGACTCGAGCTCAGAATTGCTGGGGAACCTTCTTAGGACCGGTGGGCCACTTCGTCCCTGGCCGGAGGCGCCAGGTGCAGAGGTAGGTCCGGAGGTCTGGTTGTGTGGTTCCGCAGGGCACTGGAGCTCTTCATGATGGTTTCTTTGTGGACAGGGCCACTGTCCTCATGAGTTCTTGGTCTTTAGGGAAGGCAAGCCGTCCTCCCAAGGTTGTGGAGGTCGCTGGGCCTGCAGGACGGGTAACCTTTTGGAGCAGGTTTTTTCGAAGGCTGCAGACAGGCGGGTAGGGCTGGGGCCAAGTCAGATGTCGTCTGGAGTCTTTACTGATGGTACTGCTCTTTGGTCCTCCTTCTTCTTTAGGTCGTCAGGAATCTGAGGGTCAAGGTTCAGGAGTTCCCCTAAATACCCAATTTAGGGGCATTACAGGTGATGGTAGGTAGTAGCCAAAGGGCTACTAACCTTTAGGGTGACTACACCCTTTGTATGTCCACTCCCTTTGGGGAGGGGGCATACCCCTAATCCTATTGGCTAAAATCATCACAACCAATATGGAGGATTTTCAAAGAAGGGGGTCACTTCAGCAAAGAACACCTTAGGGGTGGCCCTGGATGAGAAGGGACACACCTCTCCTGCTTAATAATTTTCCCACTGACCTTGCCGCCAAAAGTGGGGCTTGGTCAGGGGGGGGGGGCATCTCCACTAGCTGGAGAGGCCCTGGCTGGCTAGCATAAGAAAGGGAAGGAAGCCTTTGAGGCTTGGGGGTAGGTGTGAAACAACTCCACTCAGAGCAAGCTTTGTTTCTGACCCACTAGAGCAAAAGGCTCCCACCTCAGGGGGTCGGAAACATGTCTGGAAGTGACAGGCTGGTACAGACCAGTCAGCTACACACTAGTGGTGGTTAGGTTTTCAGGGGGCACCTCTGTGGGGCCCTCTGAGTGCCTGTATTAATACATCCAACACTGGCATCACTGTAGGCTCATTAATCTGAGATGTTTGGTACCAAACATCTTGGGATTCAATGGAGCCATCATGGAGCTGTGGAACTCATTTTGACAAGCTCCCAGCCCATGTAATCGGTATGGCTTCACTATGCACTGTAATGCCTAAGAATATACTTAGGGACTATAGGGGCATAACTGCTCATGCGGTTATCCCCTCACCAGAGGTATAGTGCACCGTGCCACAGGGCTAGGCCTGCTTTAGGGGAGACTTACCTTTGCATCTGGCAGTGCTGGCAGGCCTCTAATGAATGGAACCGGAGAACCTCCGATCCCAAACACAGCGCACAGCAAAGAACCCCTAGGGTTTCTGTTCAGATTTTACAAGATGCCTTGTTAATTTTCTAGTAACAAATGAATCCAATGCACCAATATATTTTTTCTGAAGAAATTCTTTTTGTATTCATAATCTTTTTTTAAAGTTGAAAACAGTGTATTCAACACTATCACAAGTGCGTACACAAAAGTTTAACAAAACAAACAGTGTAAGCAGTACAAGAAGATCATTGTACATCTAACTGCACGAGTCCCAATGCATCTCGGGTTGTAATACCCTTCTTCAGGGGAATTATGTCTTTACAACTACAATTTTTTTACAGTGTCCTCCTAATAAAACAGTACAAAAAAACGAGAAAAGCAAAAACAGGTGAAAGAAAAGAAAACATATGATTATTTACAATCTATATACAATGTTGGTTTATCTATGTCAGCATTCCCTGTGAGCTCCATCCTGGTGGAAAATGAGAATAAGGGTGAGACCTGTGATCACACTCATGCGTACCTTCACCAAGTTTATAGGTAAGGCTTAAGAATAACCACTGAAAAGGAGTTCTGCCACCTGCTTATCATGCAAAACGCAATTATCCGTGTGTCGTTGATGTTACTGTGTCGTGCTCGTTCGTGTCAGAACACACGTCGTGCTTTATGTGTAAGTGTAATCTAATACAAGAACTGGTTTCCTACTGTCTGCACCCGTGATGTGCTCATGGTTAGTAAAACACGATATCCAAAACGCCAAAGTTACATGAGGACTACAAATCCCTTAATGCCCTGGTGCCGGTTTCCTTACCGATGTGAAACATGAACTGCTCTTCGAAAGAATACCCGAGTTGAGTCCGACTCACTGTTCTGCGGTAAAAAAAGTACCCATTGTAAATACAACCGTTAAATATTTCCGTGCTTATGTACAGAGATACCGAACGTGTCTGGGGTCTTACCCGTTTGATGCATATGGCGCACAGGGTCTGAAAAATAAGAAATGATAAATCATATGTCTATGTACTAATGCAGGATACTGCAATGTGTCTGTAAGGTGACGCTCATTCACCTACCTTATCGTTGTTTCAAGGTTCACGTTAAATCCTGTCCGAAACCAAAATTTGAATGGTACGGCGCTCCGTTGCCCGTGAGACTTAGTGCTGACTTCCCTGGCGTGTTCACGTAGTGTGTCACCTGATGCGTGTGTGAATATAACGTCACTACGTTCATCACGAGGTGCTCGTTCACCTAAATTGAAAGCTTTATTGTTCATGTTGGCTGTGTATTGGTATGATCCCGTGAATGTGAAATAAACAGACGTAAAGTGCATATATGCATAAGTGTATGATGAACCCTAAAACTCAACAGATTTAAAACGGAAACAAAGATAAATAGTGGATGCATGTAACAGTGAGTGCTGACATAGATTTACATGCCGAACGAGACAGATCTGATGAATGATGACAAAGTTTCAATATAATGAAATCTATTATAATACATAACAATCATACATCACAAGAAACATGATAATTCATAGTGATCATTGAGACCCTTTGGTATTAGGGTCCCCAGGTGGTTAATCCAAAAGGTTTCACGTTGAGCTAAACAAGTGTGAATCTCTAAACCTGCGCGCTCTGTCACTTTTTCTAAGATAGTGAATCTTAATTGCGGTATCGTGTGAGATGTGTCTATCCAATGCGCTGCTAAGCAGGAACTGCGGTTTTTTGTGCGTATCATGCTTTTGTGTTCAATTATCCGCGTTTTTATTTAGCGAATTGTCCTTCCTACATATACCAGTCCGCAGGGACATTGGATGGCATAAATAACAACCTCTGTGTTACAATTAGAGGTGTGTTTCAATTGGATCTTCTTTCCTGTGTGTGGGTGATGGAAGATATTTCCCACGATGACGTTACCACATTGGCCACAATTCCAGCATTTCTGCATGCCTTTCTGCTTCTCTGTGTGTGCCAAAGGTTTTGGTTTTAAAAGTTCTCTCAAATTTTTAGACCGTGTATGGGCAAACAAAGGTTTGTCTGTGAATAATGTTGAGAAGTCAGTCTCCTGTTCCAAAATTTCCCATCTCCTGGTGATAATCTGTTTGATTTTGGTTGCTTGCTGAGAATGTTTTAAAACAAAAACCTCCCGTTTCTTTTGTCTTCTGGGTATGTTTTGAAGTAGTGTTTCCCGTTTCATGTTTGACACCGTTGTTAAGGCTGATTCTAATATCTTAGGTGGATATCCCCGTTTGTTGTATCTTTCTAGTTGTGCCTGAATGGATATGTCTGTCTGAAGTCCATCAGATGTTATCCTCTTGATACGGATCAGTTGTGAAATTGGTAAATGGCGTTTCAAGGATGCCGGGTGGAAACTGCTGTAATGGAGCGCATTGTTCCTGTCAGTTGTTTTTCTGTGAACTGAGGTTTGTAGTCCTGTATCAGTTTTCTGTATTTCGATATCCAAAAAGTGTATTTGATTAGGATGTATGTTGTATGTAAATTGTATCCGTGGGTTACACTGATTCAGCGCTCGTAGGTTTTCCTCCAATGTGCTGCGGTTTCCTTTCCAGATTACTAGAATATCATCTATAAATCTCATGTAGATGATTAGATGTTGTTTCCATTGAATATTGTGCAAAATATGCTGCTCTTCAAAATGTGCCATAAACGTATTGGCATATGAGGGTGCCCCTGGAAATCCCATTGATGTTCCCGTTCTTTGTAGAAAATATTTGTCATCCCATGCAAAATAACTGTGGTACAGTGAAAAGTGCAGAAGTTCCAATAAAAATACTCCATTCGGTAATTCCTGTTCACTGTTTAATATTCTCCACTCCACTGCTTCCAATCCTTCTCCATGGCGAATGGAGGTGTATAAAGCTACCACGTCTATGGTGCATAGTTGTATCTCTTCGTTGAAATGATTGCGAACTTGTTCAAGCTTGTTAAGACAGTCCGTAGTGTCCTTAATGTACGTACTCCATGTCTGCACCAATGGTTGTAAATAAAAATCTAAATAACGACCAATTGGTTCATGTATAGAACCGCATCCTGCCACAATCGGGCGGAATGGAGGGTTCACTGTGTCCTTATGCATTTTGGGTAACATGTATAGCCTTGGTGTTTGAGGGGCTGTTGATTGTAAATATCGCCTCGTATTCTCATCTATCCAACCCATTTCTTTGGCGTCTTCCAAAATGTGAGACAATATGGTCATGTATTCTCTGGTGGGATCTGCTTGTAACTCAATGTATGTGTTAATATCATACACATGATTTTCAACCTTCTGGTTATAGAAACCTTTGTCCATTATGACCAGGGCGCCGCCTTTGTCAGCTGGTTGAAAAATCAAATTAGGATCCTGTTGTAAAGATCGTAAAGTGTGTAACTTCTGCTGGGTCATGTTAGTACGTGTAGGTGATGAGTATGTGATGCTTTGTAAATCTTTTTTGACGAGCAATTCAAAATTGTCCAATGTTTTGTGTGAAAAAGGAGCGATAAAGGTGCTCTTAGGACGAAACTTACTCAATGGTTCCACAGATGTTTGATCTGTTGCAATTGTGTGGAAAAACCATCTCAATCTCAATTTCCGCATAAATTTAAAGAATGCAATCTCTGTTTCTAAAGCATGTGAAGTATATGTAGGTACGTAAGACATACCCCTGTTGAATACTGCTATTTCCTTGGTTTTTAAGGATCTCTGGGAAATGTTCATAATCAGTTCGTCGTCTTCTTGATGTTGCGTTGTGGTCTGGCAGATTCGAGAGTCTTTTTGGTTTTGTCCCTTCCTGGTCCGTTTCCTCGATAAGGTAGGTGAATGAGCGAGTAGCTCTCACCTTACAGACACATTGTAGTAACTGATACAGGACTACAAACCTCAGTTCACAGAAAAACAACTGACAGGAATTTTGGTTTCGGACAGGATTTAACGTGAACCTTGAAACAACGATAAGGTAGGTGAATGAGCGAGTAGCTCTCACCTTACAGACACATTGCAGTATCCTGCATTAGTACATAGACATATGATTTATCATTTCTTATTTTTCAGACCCCGTGCGCCATATGCATCAAACGGGTAAGACACCAGACACGTTCGGTATCTCTGTACATAAGCACGGAAATATTTAACGGTTGTATTTACAATGGGTACTTTTTTTACCGCAGAACAGTGAGTCGGACTCAACTCGGGTATTCTTTCGAAGAGCAGTTCATGTTTCACATCGGTAAGGAAACCGGCACCAGGGCATTAAGGGATTTGTAGTCCTCATGTAACTTTGGCGTTTTGGATATCGTGTTTTACTAACCATGAGCACATCACGGGTGCAGACAGTAGGAAACCAGTTCTTGTATTAGATTACACTTACACATAAAGCACGACGTGTGTTCTGACACGAACGAGCACGACACAGTAACATCAACGACACACGGATAATTGCGTTTTGCATGATAAGCAGGTGGCAGAACTCCTTTTCAGTGGTTATTCTTAAGCCATACCTATAAACTTGGTGAAGGTACGCATGAGTGTGATCACAGGTCTCACCCTTATTCTCATTTTCCACCAGGATGGAGCTCACAGGGAATGCTGACATAGATAAGCCAACATTGTATATAGATTGTAAATAATCATATGTTTTCTTTTCTTTCCCCTTTTTTTGCTTTTCTCGTTTTTTTGTACTGTTTTATTAGGAGGACACTGTAAAAAATTTGTAGTTGTAAAGACATAATTCCCCTGAAGAAGGGTATTTCAACCCGAAATGCATTGGGACTCGTGCAGTTAGATGTACAATGATCTTCTTGTACTGCTTACACTGTTTGTTTTGTTAAACTTTTGTGTACGCACGTGTGATAGTGTTGAATACACTGTTTTCAACTTTAAAAAAAGATTATGAATACAAAAAGAATTTCTTCAGAAAAAATATATTGGTGCATTGGATTTATTTGTTACTAGAAAATTAACAAGGCATCTTGTAAAATCTGAACAGAAACCCTAGGGGTTCTTTGCTGTGCGCTGTGTCTGGGATCGGAGGTTCTCCGGTTCCATTCATTAGATTTGTGTTCACAGGACCATAAGGCAGGTCTCTCATCACACAGCTGCACGCACGGTCAAACTCAGTTCTCATCTCATACTTATTCAATAGAACTCTTCACATTAGGTGTGCAGGCAGACCCACATCTTTTCACAGTAGTGCTGGCAGGCCTGGCACACAGGGATGTGTGCCAGTTCGACTCTTCACTTTTAGTTGCACCAAAACCTGCAGGCTGCAGTGGCAGTGTGCATGTGTTCGGTGAGGGACCTCTTAGGGTGGCATAATACATACTGCAGCCCTTAGAGACCCTCCGTTCACAATGCTCTTGGTATCACTGGTACCTTTTACAAGGGGCCAGAGGTGTGCCAATTTTGGAAACAAAGGTATATGTTTTGGGAAAGACCACAGGCACTGAGAACCTGATTAGCAGGGACCCAGTGCACGTTCAGAGTCAGGCAAAGAAGTGCGGGGTAACCATGCGAAAAGGAGCATTTTTCTACAACAGGTCTTTCCCTAACTGTGAATTTGTTATCTGTCAGATATCGTTAAACTACAAAGATTAAGATATTTGTATACTATGCTTAAAAAAGCAGTAAAAGCTAATGCAGCATATCAATATGATACCACATCATTATTTTTTTCAAATCTATTTTTATTGATTTTAGTGCGGTCTTGGATAACTTTACAGTTCTACAATAACAATTTGCACAGGGTAATGGCTATAAAGGTGCTAGTATACTTCAATACTGTTACAGGAGAGTAGGTGAGTCAATGTCTAATGATAGGTCATAATGATGCAATCTAAACATTAACATGTAAGTAGAACTAACAACATAGGGGAAGAGGGTCCATATTATAGCATCTTAGCATGAGGATAATTCGGGGCGGTATAGATAGCAAATTCGAGCAGCATAATGTATAGCTCTACGAGAATACATCACCTCCCCTTGGCACGCCAGCAAGGGGGACGGGGGGAGGCGTGGTCATGAATGCAAGAGGGAGGGACAAAACACTGCGGTCAACATCCAACCATGGCAGGATAGCTCTTCAGGGAGAGAGAGATCATCACTAGAAGACATGGCTTTATGGGCATATACTGGGGCATCTCAGAGGAGGAAGGTATGCCCTATGTAGGATGCAAGTTTATATAAATTTAAAACAGGTGCTGCATGGAATCTGAAAGAGATATTGCAGCATGGCCTGCCATTCTTTGTCAATGAAGACAGTTTAGAGAGCCTTTTCCCAGGTAAGTTTAGGGGTCTGTCCCTGCATTGTCCCGGACCCATTTATACAGCTAAGTGATCGATTTCCTACCGTATCCTATTGTGTGGAGTGTTTGTAATGCAGCGTGCGTAGGGAGTTCTTTACATGCTGCCAGGTCAGTTTGATCGCGAGCTGTAACTTTCCATAAGTAAGGAATTCACCTGCAGGCAATCCAAACCAATCAGACAAGGCCAAGAAATCTATAAGAAAGTCCTCCTGAAACAGATCCCCAACAAAGGTCCATCCAGCATGCTCCCATTGGGTCCCAGAGAGAGACCATGCCCAGGCGAGCCAGGAGGTCCAACAGCAGAATTGCTCAACGTAGGCAGGCGCTGTCTTACTATATCTTAAAGAGTTGCACAGGCAGGTGGACGCCACTTCAAGTAATAAGGCATAGCAAGCAGGTCCTCTGGCATGGGGAAGAGTGCACTGTTCACCATGCCAGGTTTTATTTGGTCCACTGTAAGACCTGTCTCTGCCAGGTGTGTACAGCAAGCCAGTAGGCAGCCATTGTAGTTGGGCAGCATTTTGGTACTTCCAAGATTAACCTCCAACAAATCTGCCCAAGGAGTGAAATACCTTAATACCCAGGGACTTGAAGGAGTGAGACACTCAGTGTATATGATCTGATCCAAAGCCTATTTCACGGGGAACAGACCCTGGCACATAGGAAAATGTTTTAGTGGGGTTAACTTTACGACCAGAGCGGGCATGAAAATCATTCAGGATAAGAGCAATGGCTGTAAGATCCAGTTTAAAGAAGCGGAGGAATAGCAGCATGTCGTCAGGATATAAGGAGACAACATGCTATGCATCGCCTATCGGTATGCCCCATCCCACTGTTCAATCACATGGTAAATGTGGCGTATGTTGAGGGAGGTGTTACGCTAGGGGACAAGCCTGTTTAGATTTGGAGTAATGAGAGATATAAGCTGGGGGAGGAGGCAGTTGGGCAGGATTTTGCTTAGGATTTTGTAATCAGTATTTAGAATAATTAATGGATGGTATGAGGTGATGTCCATAGGGTCACAATTGGGCTTAGGTATAGATGTGCTGATTGCCTCACTAGTGGAAGGAGGAAAGCTACCTTGTTGAAGAGCTTCAGCAAACAAGGTTGCCAGGCGTGGTGAGAGGAGGGATTTGTAAGTTGCGTTATATTCTACACCTATGTCATATGGGCTAGGAGTTTTCCCAGACGCTAAGGTTCGAATGGTCTGTCGGATTTCTTGCATCGAGATGGGGGCGTCAGGAGCCTCAGTGTCCCCATGAGGGATGCAGGGAATAACTAGCCACTTTAAAAAGTGGTGAAGTGTCCACAGGCCACAAGTGGTGGACCCTCTGCAAACAGCTCTCTATACTGGTGTGTAAATGCAGTAGTGATATCATTTTGTGTGTATGATACCATTATGACACTACACCACACAACTTTGGTCAGATCATAGTGACATTTTGTTCTTGCTAAAGTTATGCATGTCAAGTAGACATCCCAATCTCTGCTCCCTACCTCAGTTTAATGTGTTCAATCTCCTTCCTTCTTGAAATGCCATCTTGCTATCTAATTCAAAGCCCCCAGATCAACAAGAGCATAAATTCTTTGCTTACTTCAGCCTTGTTTCCTCCCTTCAGGAAGTCAGTCTCTTACAGCACTGCACCCTCTGCCCCCTATTATACTAGCACCCTGACGGAACAAAATGTGCTTGCAAGTTGCTTGTACGCGCCTGGTGTCATAATTACTCGGAAAAGACCAAGGCAAAATACTCTCAAGCTTTAAGATGCTATAAGATAAAGGCAAGCTTAGGTACTGTTCTACTTATGAGCAAGAGAAGCCACTAACCCCTCTCAGGAGATTTTTAAAATGGTTCATGAATTCTCTAATCCACAAGTGTTCAAAAGATAATCTTTCCTTCTCTTTTATTTTGTGGGGATTTGTCTATCTTTTTCAAGGACAAACTTCTTTCCAACAGGTACTCTTTAGAATCATGTGGTGCTTCTAATTCTCCTGACTAGTGACTGGGTGTGAGAAAGTGCCCTCTTTCTGCGTGGCTGCCCCCACTTTTTGCTGAATTGCTGATGTGCTTTGACTGAGTGTGCCCTGGGCTCCTGCTAATCAGGTACCCAGGGCCTATGTTCTTTCCCTAAAACTACATTAAAGCCTAAACCCAATTGGCATCTCTGGCCACAGGTCAGCCCCTGGTAAATGGTACCACAGGTACCCAGGGCACTGTGACCAGAGAAGGCCTCTAAGGGCTGCAGCAATTATTGTGCCACCCTTAGAGGTCCTGTACCTTCACACTCACGCACTGCCTTTGCAGGCTGCGTGTTTTGGTGCAGAACAAAGTGAAGAGTCGACATGGCACACATACCTGTGTGCCATGCCTACATCCCACTGCCCTGGCATAGATCAGTCACCCCTCTAGCTGGATGCACTATACCAGTGGTGAGTGTACAGGTGCATGAGCCCTGTACCCCTACAGTGTCTAAGTCCATTCTTAGACATTGTAAGTGCAGTGCTGCCATTAAGAGTATATGGTGCTGGGAGGTTGTCATTACGAACTCCACAGCACCATAATGGCTACACTGAAAACTGAGAAGTTTGGTATCAAACTTCTCAGCACATTAAACCCACACTGATGCCAGTGTGGGATTTAATGAAAAATGCACACAGAGGGCATCTTAGAGATGCCCCCTGAAAACTAACCTACCACTAGTGTCCAGGCTGAGTGGCTGCTTTCAGCTGCCACCACCAGACATGTTTCTGGACCCCTGGGTCGAGAGCCTGCTGCTCTTGGGGGCCTGAAACAATGCACATCCTGGGACGAGGTGCCAAGCCTCCTCCCCCAGGATGGGCAGGGTTCAAGAAGGGGAAGCTTCAAAGGCTTGCCGCCTTTGTGAGCTTCCCCAGGCCACTTGCTGCTTTCAGCAACTGGTCCCCACTGGTTCTGACCCCCACTTTGCGTGGGAGAACCGGCGGGAAAAACAAGTGAGGAAGAGAGGTGTGCCCACCTCTGCCAACTCCACCCCTCAGGTGGGAGAGTCGAGGTGAAGCACAACTCTCAGTCCCCGCCATTTTGCATATGGGGGGACTCAGCCAACCAGGGAAAGGCTTATGCCCCCCTCCCACTGGAGGGTGGCATAATAGGGGGTGTACCCACCCCAGGGAAGGGACCCATTGGTCCCAACCTTTTTACCTACCTGCAACGCCCCTAAATCTAGTATTTAGGGGCACCCCTGAACCTTGCTTCCTCAGACCAGAAGAAACTACAAGAAAAGAAGAAGAGGGACTGAACAGCCGTGCAGAAGCTAACAAGAGGAAGACGCCCACTGACTTGGCCCCAGCCCTACCGGCCTGTCTCCACCTCGAACCTGCTCCTGCGAAATCCCGGTGCGTCCTGCAGCCAGCAAACTCGAAAACCCTGGAGGACCTGCCTGCCTTCAACCACAAAGACTGTGTCTCCCGTGAACACCGGATTTGTTCATCTCCACCCTCTGGCTCCGGCCGGACACCGCGAATCTGCACCACTCTGCACCCGCCGTCCACGGCCCGAGCTCGAGTGGGCAAACACCACGAGGAGGTCTCCTCGGCGATCCTGAACCGAGATCCGGCGACCCCTGACCTGCCTCAAACCTCCAGCCGACGCCTGCAGCCTAAATCCGGAAGGTCCCCCCAACCGCGACCAGGAAATGGTAAGAAGATCTGACCCTAAAAGGCACCCCTGCACCCTACGCCCCACGGCCTTGGGTGGGCCAACCGATGGTGCCTAATCAACCCCCAACTTACCTCTTGAAGTGGTGGTCGCACCCAGAAGACCTTCGCCCCCAAGCCTGCAGTGCCGTTGCAAACCGGAGGTTCCCCATTGCAAACAACAGGGCGCCCAACGTCGAAACAGCACCCTGCATCCGGCCGCCCTAGTGCCGCTGAGGGTGCACCCTTGGTGCTATTTTGTCTCCCCATTTGCCCTGAGCTAAAGTCCAGGAGCTTTGCTCCAACAACCAAGTGGCCTGCTCGTCAGCAGCCACCAACTGGAGGCCCCCCATCCCCCATTGGATAACATTGGGCCTCAGCACTCTGCACCCAGCCGCCCTAGTGCAGCTGAGGGTGTACCTAGAGTGCATCCTTGACCCTGGGACACCCCTGAGTCTACCCCCAGAACCTCAACTCCCACTACCGAATACTTACCCTAAAAATGATAACACTATTTTCCTCCATAGGATAACATTGATTGTTTTTCTTGGAAAAGTTTCCAATAATGGAGTTTGAAAACCTAAAGAAATTCTTTAAAATTGTACTAGCTAACAAAAACGATTTTACTTACCTGTTTACAGGAAATGTCCCAGTGTAATATCCAGGTATACTACACTGAGTAAGAAAAGTAATCTCAAAAGTAACTTACCTGTCATCTTATTGAAAATCCTATACAAAGTATATGTACTGTATTTACAAAGCATTGCAGTTTTCAGAAACAATACTGTAAGTCAAAACAAAGTGCATTTACAATTGCAATCCAAACTGTGTTACAAACTGTATATTTACTGCAAAGTACTTATCACTTACCTGTGCCAGGCTTGCTTGGTTCTAGGAAATAAAATAACTAAAAGAATATATTTATTTTGTTGGGGGGGGTTGTTCAAAGTTCCGAGTCGCAACTCCGATTAGTTTCCATGATTTTGTGCACACACGTAGCCGTGGTCCTCTCTCGATGGTATTGGCAGGTTCCCTCCCCTATGGCTAGCGCGCTTCGTGTAGATCCCGGGACCCCGGGTACCCTTCGAATTATAAGCTGGAATGTGCGAGGGGCCCTGGACAAGATTAAGCGGGGGGCTATTTTACATCAGGCAAAGAGGGCGAGGGCTGATGTTCTTCTGTTGCAGGAGACACACCTTATGGGGACGAAGACACTCTGCCTACAGCGATATGGATACCAACAGGTCTTTCATGCAGGGTTCACAAGGGGCTCCAGGGGGGTGGCGATTTTGGTCCATCGTAGGGTCCCATATATTCATGCGCAGCAGTGGGCCGACCCTCAGGGACGGTATTTGTTTATTAGGGGCAAAATTGGGGAGTTCCCCTTAATCATGGGTTGTGTTTATGCTCCCCCCCCCTTTGCAGTGGTCTTTTGTGGAGAAGTTATTGGCCCTGTGGGCAGATATGCCAGATATGCTTTCTGTGGTGGGTGGGGACTGGAACGATGTTATGGATTTGGCCAGGGATAGGAGTGGGGGTGGGGGTGGACAGGGGAGGGGGCAACCCACGAAATTGAATTCACTGGTGGCCAGCCTAGACTGGCTGGATGTGTGGCGATGGGCTCATGGTGCCGAGCGGGAGTACACGTACCTCTCGGCGGTCCACAAAACCTTCTCCAGGCTCGACTACATCTTTATTCCCCCGGGTGCTGGGTGGTAGGGTGGCGATGGCTGAGATACTACCTTGGGGCCTCTCAGATCATTCCCCGATGTCCCTTAAGTTATATATGGGCCGGGGGCGACAGCCCTTTAGATGGCGCCTCTCCGTGTGAACCTCCAGAATGATGAATACGATAAACATATGCGGGAGGCCATTGCTCAATACTTCGCCTCAAATGAGGGGTCGGTGTTTAGTGTAGGGACTTTGTGGGAGGCTCTGAAGCCTACTTTACGGGGCGTGGATATATCCTGGTGTGCGGCGGCTCGTGTTAAGCGCAGGGAGGAGTTGACTCGGGCGGAGGCCACTGTAGAGGCACTCGAACGCTGGTCACGGGAAGAAGGGGCGGGGCATTGTGTGCGACGACTGCTTCAGGCCCAACAGTCTTGTGCCGCTCTCCTAATGGAAGAGGCCAGGCAAGTTTGGCTGGCGACACGAAGCAGGGTATACCAATGGGGGGACAAGTCCGGAAAGATGCTCCATCGGCTTTGCCAGGGCACCTTCCATGCCCAGGCCCTCCCGGGCCTTCTAGATGGGAAGGGGACACCGATCACGGATCCGCTCACTATAGCCGGGAGCTTCGCTACCTACTACGCTGATCTCTATGCCCCCTGTGAATGCTTGCCAGCGACCACAATAGATAAGTTCTTGGCTGACCTACCGCCTAAGGCGGTGCCGGATGACGTGCGTGATCTACTGGACCTCCCCCTAACTGACGAAGAACTGGGCACGGCCCTGGGAGAGCTGAATACCGGGAAGGCCCCCGGGCCTAATGGGTTCCCGAGTTAATTTTTTAGACGCTATACTACGCAGTTGGCCCCTTACTACCGGGCAGTGGTGGAGGAAGCCCGGGAAGAGGGAATACTCCCTCCCGACTGGAGGCATGCGGAGGTGGTGGTGTTCTTTAAGCCCGGCCGGCCACCAGAACAACAGGCCTCGTACCGCCCCATCTCCCTCCTCAATGTGGAGGCTAAGATCTTGGCAAAGGCATTGGCTAATCGCCTTTTGCCCCACATCTCATCGCTTGTACACCCTGATCAGGCTGGGTTTATGCCCCAGAGGGCAACCAGGCATAATATACGGCGAGCGCACGTTGCGATGGCAGCGGTTCAACAGACCGGGGAGCGGGCGGCACTCCTATTAGTAGATATGGATAGGGCATTCGACTCCCTGAGTTGGGTGTATTTATTTGCGTTGCTACGTAGACTCAACCTGGGCCCGCGCTTTCTCTCTTACTTAACGCTTCTCTATACAGGCCTGACGGCGACGGTGCGGGTGGCGGGGGCGGCCTCTCCCATCTTCCCGATTCGGAGGGGTACACGGCAGGGATGCCCCCTGTCTCCGTATTTATTTGCGCTCACCATGGAGCCACTGGCGGCATGGGTGCGCATGGATGCACAGGTCAGGGGCTTTGAGTGGACGCCGGATGTATCCGACAGGATCGCATTGTATGCGGATGACGTCCTGTTTTTCCTCATGGCCTTAGATAGAACGGGGCCGCGGCTTCTAGAGATCATGCGGATCTTTGGGGAGACGTCGGGACTGTATATGAACCCCCGCAAATCTACGCTATGGGTTCTGGGGGAGCGGACGAGGCTGGGCGCATGGGCGAACACACTCCAGTTAGCTGCCGGGGGGATGAAGTATCTGGGAGTGTTCCTGTCGGATGTACCGGCCGTCTCCTGGGAGCGCAACCTGGTTCCAGTATGGGAGCGTGTCCGCACGGACCTTATGACCTGGTCTCGTATGCCTCTGACTCTATACGGCAGGTGGGCAATTTTCAAGATGGTGGCGCTTCCTAGGCTGCTCTACTAGCTGCAGAATCACCCGTACCCGATCCAGCCCAGATGGTTCCGGCTGGTGAATTCTGTACTGGGGCAGTTCCTGTGGGAGGGAGGCAAGGTGCGCGTGGCACTACGCATGTGTTTTCTGTCCCCCTATTGCGGAGGACTCGCGACCTCTGATATCCTTTCTTATTATCAGGCCTCGCACCTACTTGTCCTCAATGAGTGGTGGTATGGAAATAGGAGGGACCCGGCGTACGCACTGGAACGACTGCTCATGGGGCCACATACTTTACATACCATTCTGTATTCGGCGCCGTTGCGGGGCAGGATGCCGTCAGCCACATGGGTGGTTTTCCTGGTATGGCAGCAGGCGCTGCGCCGTATGGGTTGGTGGAAGACTTTGACCAGGGAGACCCCCCTTTGGAACAATGGGTGCTTGCCGGAGCTGGCGGCCCTACAGGGCTTCTGAAGATGGGATGATATTGGCATCTCGACCCTGGGGGATGTTATGAGGGGCACGACACTCAAGTCCTTTCAGGACCTGCAGAAGGACTTCTCTATGCCCCAGACACAGTTCTATAAGTATCTCCAGTTTCGTCATGCCTTGTCCCCTAGCCTTGAAGGTCTGGAATGCCTCCCTGACTTTAGTCCGCTGGAGGCGAAGGTTTTTATGGGGGATTTGGAGACCAAGAAAATCTCCCAGATCTATCAATCCCTGGTTCTACACTGTTCCACCTCCCTTCAGAAGCTGCGAGGGGATTGGGAGTTGGATGTGGGCAAGCTGGAGGAGGAGGACTGGAAGGAGGCTTTGGTAGCGCCTAGAGAAGCAGCTATAGCAATGCGCCTTCGCCTCATCCAGTTTAAATATTTGCATAGGGTTTACTTTACTCGAGCTCGACTGTACCGAGCGGGATTGATCGCCTCCCCAGAGTGCCTCAGATGTGGTCGAGAGGAGGGCACGTTCATACATACTACCTGGCACTGCCTTTCCATGGATCGGTTTTGGAGGGGGGTGTTTGCCTGCCTGTCAGAGGTCCTGGGGTGGGAGCTCCCCCGGACACCACGGCTGGCTCTGCTCCACGTCATGGTGGACATAGGGGGTAACATTTATAAACGACACCTCATGCAACTTGGCTTCATCCTGGCGAAGCGTGATATCGCCAGAGCGTGGAAGGCGCCGCGGGCCCCATCGGTGACCGCATGGAAGAACAGCTTGGATTTTTGTATGGGGCTGGAACAGCCTGTGTTCGTAGCCAGGGGCTGCCCACGCAAACATTTCAAAATATGGAAAAGATGGGCGGATTACCGGGGGTTGTGGCTGGAGCCGCCGGCTGCTATAGAGGCTCACCCACCAGAATGAGTCCTGATGTACGCCGGGATGTGGGGGTGCAGGGTGGGGGGGACCCGGGGAGGAGGGTTAGACTGTGCTGAGATTCTGTTATGGACTACGCGGAAGGTGTGTGACTTCGGGGGGTGGGGAGAGGGAGGGGGGAGTTGGGAGAGGGAGGGGGGAGTTGGGGGGGGGTTGGTTATATTGTGTTTTGCATTCTTATCATTTTCTGGGAGAATACCTATGAAAGTCACTTGCCTCTGTAACAAAGTGCGGAATGATTCGGCAGATGACTCTGGTGTGCAGAGCTCTGCGATTTGTATGCATTTGACGAATAAAGTATGTTTTAAAAAAAAAAGAATATATTTATACAAAAACAATTGGTCTGAAGTTCAGTCTTTGAGTGTGTGAATACATTTGCTGACTGAGTGGGTACAACAAACGCTTAACACTGTCCTCTGATAAAGCCTGACTGCTGGACCACACTACCACAAATAGAGAGTGAGGTGCTATCTAACTTTACCTCTGCCTACCTTTGGGGATCCACTGGACTCTGTGCACACTATACCTCACTTTGGTATAGTATATACAGAGCCAGCTTCCTACACTGGGTGCATCTTTTACAACCTTGAGCTTTAAGAAACTGCTTTCTGAGATCAGCCCTCGGACTCCAAAAGCAGTATTGACTTAATAAAGGAAGTTAAATTTGGATCCCTAGATGACCCTACCCTGCTTATATTTTACAACTGAAAGATGCTGTGGCATGCACTTTGGTCAATTATTCTCTATTTTCAACACAGACCTCTACGGCTTGGAAAAAGGCTTGCTGAAGAAGCCTTGCCTGGACATAGCCACACTAAGCAACTATAGACCTACCTCTCTGTTACCTTTTGATGCCAAGATAGTGGAGAGAGAAGTCAATGCCAAAATATTTTCTCTCGTCACAGAGAAGACATTGCTTAGTACGGTTTAGGCAGCATGTGAACCGCCTTCTGCTTAAAATTCCACTGAAATTTTCTATTTATTTACATCTCAGAGGACTTCAGTGGGTGCCAATTAATAAATATTTCCTTTTCAAGAGATTTTGCGTTAAGGAATTTGCACAACAAAGGTCCATCTTTTATTTAGCAACGTTTAACTGGTATGCCCTAGCGTGCTTCTTGTGATCAGCTGGTGCTCATCGTTTAGCATTTTCGAGGGTGAGGAATGTGTACCAAGGCAGTTGCGTCTTCGTTTGACAGCTCTCAAACTTTTGGACTTTTCTGCCTGCTGATCTTTACCTTTTTGTCTTTTTGCCTGCTGTGACTCTTTTTTGGCAATTTTGGAGTTTAAAAATTCCTATGGACTCCCAAACTGAAGCCCCTGTGTCGTGCTCCCAAATGCCCCTTTCACACCTCATGCATTGCAAATATGTTATGGGTGGTGGGATTCTTAGACCAACGTGACCCTGGCAAATGTTCAAAGAGAAGTGCAGAAAGATCCATCCTATGAGGCAGCCCCCATTGGCATTAGTTCTCTCTGCACCAGGCATCCCCTATTCAATTGCTCCATGACCGCTTCTCTTAAACTATCAGTACAGCTGAGTGTGCAGGCTTGACAGTTAGCCGAGCTTCACTGCAGTAATACCTTGGTACTTACCATTTAGCAATACCATTGTATACTATCTGAGTAGCATAAAAAAGATCATGAAGGGAAAAACAGTAGTCAATAAAGATTGAAAAAATCCATGGGTCCTGTGCATCAAGTTTCAATTGCATCTTTTAGCAGGCATAAAAAAATTAAGACATGCAAATCTCTGAATTAACAGTAGTGGAAGCAGTTTCAAGTCTCTTTACTAGGGGTTAATGTACCCACAATGTTGAAAATGAGCCAGGATGTAACAGTAAAACAAACCATTTATACTAATCTTTTGTACATCTGCTTGGAGTCTACTTTTACACTCACCCTGCAAAAAAATCTGTTGCGCCTAAACCCCCACCTCTTGACAAATTGGCCTACAGGACGACTGTGAATTTGGAGGTCTATACAGTAACTTTGAAAGGCTCGTAAACAGTTATCTATTATATTTAATGTTTCTGCCCTGTTGACTTTTGAGATGTACAAGCCAGTGAGACAATCTCACGATTGCTACTATTCCATGTACCTACCCACACCTGCACACCTACATCCCCATTCACTTAGCGTCAAATTCTTCCATTTCTCACCTGATATCAGACTGGATATAATCAGTGGAAGGATAAGCATTTTCAACATGCGCATGAGGATGTCACCAGGGAAGGATATCAGGAGCACAATGTTACTATCCAGTGGCGGCAGCAAACGCAGGAGGGTTCCAAATACAGACCCCAGAATCACACCTTCAAGGAAAGAACATACAACAATTAAGTTTCTTAATATAATCCTAAACAATCCAATTTACTTTCTTATTCTACTTATAATAAATAATATTTAAATGTAGTCAAAATGATGTTTCAGCTAGGTGAAGTTAAAGTTAGTTATTGAGACAGATTGACCATGTTTTATTCTGCAAGAGTGACTTTCTCCTCACCAAGGTCTGACTTAGAGAGTAATTCTAAGTGTGGCGGAAGCTGTACACCCACCGTAAACCAGCAGATATTCTTCTGCACCACACTTGAGGGTCCCAGTCTCCCTTAGGGAGAGTAAAGCAGCTTAGTTTCTGATGGTGGAGCCTCTGCTGACCTCACTGTCAGAAACCTTTATACGGTAAGCCATGTGTCATCTGTGGATCAAAATGCCTGGTCTATTTAAGAAAAGCCTTGTGATGCATATTTTTCCTGCAAGGTTCCATTATATGAGGCATTTAGGACTCAGCTGAAATATACAACTTTCCCTTTATAAAATTCAATCATTCAAAAAAATTCCTTCTAGTGAAAATCTTTATAGCCTTCAATGAACTAGTGGACCATTGCCAAACCATCAGTGATGCAGCCCGTACAAAGATTTAGGCTTTCCAAGTAACAGCCTTCACTAATAGTGCCTTAATAATTGTCCAGAGATGCTCCATACTTCACTGACCTGACCCTAAAAATCACTGTCCCATATCCGGAGCCCCGTGGAACGAAAACATCTTGGGAAAGGTATTGACTTTTTAACTCCATCAGATACAATCTTGCAAAATAGTGGCTGTTTACTAATGTGGCTTCCCACATGGCCCAAGTGTTGCGTTGTTAATCATTTCCAAAACTTGGCACAATCGTAAGGAATGCTCCCATTCAGCATGCTTACTCTTTTAGATCACTCAGCCATCTGTGGTATGATCATTCAAAAGGCCTACAGTCAGTAGCTAATATCCCCTACCTCTCGCTCAAAGGTTTCACATACTTTGTGTCTGCTGGCTAGCATGTAAATTGTAATACCGGTGACCTGGTTTCTCTACCTGGCCTGGTGACATGTCAAGACTCAAAAGGCTCCTGTATTTCCCCCTTTTTTCAATGTTTATTAGAACCTCCTTACAATATCTTCACTTCTAAAACCAACAGACAAACACACCTTTATGTCCTAAATGAAAGTGACCAATTCTATTTAGTGTCCAAATGCTTGAGGAAAGGCAGCTCTGGGTAGGTCTAAACAGCCTAAAAGTAATGGTTCTAGAAAAAAGCTACTGTTAGGAATCCACCATAATTCCTGTGTTGTATTAACTACTGCTCACTCCGCCACACCTTACCTTTGGTTGTAGTTTTGTGATCAGAGCATCCCACACGAGCAGAGATTCCAATTACAATGTATGTGTAACTGTGAACTCCGTCTTAATAACTGGCACTGCTACCAGTCTCCCACCAATGTGTGACTTATACTCCCTCACTTTTGATCTTCAGCACTAGGATTTATAATCATTTGTCATATCTACCTATATCAGTGTGAAAAAGACACTTACTGAGCTAAATGACTATTTCAACAGTGGTACTGCACAACAACCGTGCCATCTTTTCCGAATAAGCCTGTTCATCTCACAAGGGGAAGGAGAAATCTCTTCAATTAAAATAGCCACTACCCCTGGCCCTTTGCAAATTTGAGTATGTTGCTGTCACAGCCTAATTAAAAAAATAGCATTGTCATCTACCAACCACCTAGTTCCCGTCATTCCTTTTTAATGATCTAGGGCCGGATGTACAACGCATTTTACTGGTGGGCCGTTTGCCACCGGTAAAATATATTTTTCTCTGTACCAACCCTTATTTTACCGAGTCGGTAACCTATGTCATGAAATGAAATGAAATGAAATGTGATATTTATAAAGCGCAAACTGTCGCTCCCAGGGGAGCCTCCTGGCGCTATCTGATAACGCGTTTCAATAGTGCAGAGTTAGACTCTAGATGAGTGCAAAGCATGAGTCATCTGATGTTCCATAGATCCATGTCTTTAGGGCCTTTCTAAACTGCTCTTCAGATTCAATTGATCTGAGTTTATTTGGCATAAAGTTCCACGTCCTTGCCCCTAATACAGTGGCCGATTTCCCCCCCCTGGTTTTAAGTTTGAAGCCTGGCAATTTAAGTAGGTTTGCAGAGGTGGATCTGAGTGTCCTCATTGTCATGTATACTGTAAATCTTTTGGAAAGGTATACTGGCCCTATTCGGCGCATTGCTCTAAAGGTTGTGAGAAGGAGTTTAAAAAGGATTCTTTTATGCAACGAGAGCCAATGGAGAGTTTTCAGGGCGGCTGAAGCTAACGCTCTACGGGGAAGCTTTAAAACCAGTCTGACTGCTGCATGTTGCACTTCCTGTAGTCTCCTGAGGGTAGATTTATTCACCCCTACCAGAAGACTATTACAGTAGTCTAGCCGAGAGAGTATTAAGGCCACTGCCACTGTTTTCCTTGCAGCAAGCGGGATCAGATCAAAGAACTTTTTCAGGGTTTTAATTAGGCCAAAGCATGTCCCTGCACTCTTTAGTGCATGGGGTTTAAATGAGAGAGAGGAGTCAAACCACACCCCTAGATTTTTTGCCACCTCCACAGTAGATGGAGGGGCTGCCGCCTCTTCTGGCCACCAATCTTTAGGTTGAAAGGGATTATTTTTCCCTATGAGTAGTATTTCAGTCTTATCCGTATTGCAACGGAGATGATTGTTCTTCATCCATTTGATGACTGCTGTAAGACAGGCTTTGAAATTTTCTTCGGCTTCCGTGGAGTTCTCTTCAAGGGACAGGATCAGCTGAGTATCATCAGCGTAAGATGTTGTTTCGATCCCGTAGGCCGAGATAAGCGAAATAAGAGGGGCCATGTATATATTAAAAAGGAGTGGACTAAGTGAGGCACCCTGTGGGACGCCCGTGGTGATGGTGCGTTCTGTGGAGAGAAAGGTACCCAGGGAGACAACTTGCCTCCGGTTCGACAAGAAAGATGTAATCCATGCCAGGGCAATGTTGGAAATGCCACAAGATTTAAGTCTGGCTAGCAAGATGTTATGAGATATGGTGTCAAACGCAGCAGACAGATCCAAAAGGATCAGAACTGCCTTCCCGCCGTTGTCTGTAATAAATTTCAGGGTGTCCGATATCTCCAGTAACGCAGATTCTGTAGAGTGTTTTGGGCGGAAACCAGATTGACGGGGGTGTAAGATCTGAGCTGATTCAGCAAAATTAGAAATTTCCCTATATACCATTCTCTCTGTGATCTTACCTAACATCGGTAATAAGGATATAGGCCTATAATTAGAGAGATTAGAAGGGTCTATGTTTTGTTTTTTCTTTAATGGTTTAACAATGGCGAATTTCCATTCATCCGGCACTATGCTGGTGGATAAGGAGGAATTCACAATCTTATTAACCACAGGATTCACTATATCGATAATATGATGTAGTATTGTTGGTGGGCAAGCATCCAATGGTGAGCCTGATTTACAGACTAAAATGGCTTCACATGACTGAGATAGCGTAACAGTTTGGAAGGCTTGGAGGACAGTCATGTAAAGGGTGTCCCTTCCTAACAGCAAGTCGTGCTGGTATGTACCGGGAATGCGGTTGCAAAACATTAGCAGATTACCACCAATTTCAAGTCGGTGGTATTTCATTCGCAAACAGTAAGGGGTACCCAGAGGACCCCTTTCTGAATGGGGGAACTACACTTTTTCAGAGCAGGACCTCTGCCCACTGTTAAAAAATTGGAAGAAAACTTTTCATTTTTATTTTTGAAATGCATCCCGTTTTTCTTTAAGGAAAAAAGGCTGCATTTAAAAAGAACATAAAACTGCTTTATTTAATCAGCAGTCACAGACATAGTGGTCTGTTGACCCCAGCAGGCGATCATCCCTGTGAGTGCCGGCCATTTCCAATGGGTCGTAAAGTGCGATCTGCATCATGAATATTAATGAGGCAGGTCCCTTGCGACCCATTTGGGAATCGCAAACAATGTCTGAGACACTGTTGTACATCACGTTTTGTATGTATGTATGTATGTATTTGGTATTTGTTAAGCGCATATATCACCCTTAGGTCTCATAGCGCTAGCTTATACTCAAAAACCAGAAGAACAGGGGTGAGAGAGCTAAAATAGCCAGGTTTTGAGGGATCTGCGGAATTTCTTGTGCACGGTTTCCAATCGGAGATGTAAAGGCAATGTGTTCCATATTACAGGAGCAGTTCTGGAAAAGGATCTACCACCGTTCCTGACTGTGCGGACCTTCGGTACAGTTAGGAGTTGTTTACTGGTGGAGCGAAGGGTTCTTACTGGTTGATGTTTTATCAGTTTCTTAGCTAGATATTGCGGTCCTTTACTGTTGAGGGTTTTGTGTACCAGACAGCAGAGTTTAAAATTTAGCCGCTTTCTGATGGGGAGCCAGTGGAGGGTCTTCAGGCTGGGAGCCGAGGGTGAGTGGGGGGGGAGGTTTAGGGCCAGCCTGGCCGCAGTGTTCTGCAGGACCTGGAGCTTTGTTAGATGTTCTTCAGTTATGGATGCTAGTAATGCGTTTCCATAGTCCAAGCGGCTTATAATTAGTCCCTTTACTAGGGGCATGCGAGAGGATAGAGGAATCCATTTGAAGATTTTTCTAAGACTGCGCATTAGACCATAGCTGGTGCGGACCACATTATTAATGTGGTCCGACATGGAGAGTTTGTTATCTATTATCACTCCAAGATTGCGGGCTGCAGTCTTGGGTGGGGGGGCAGGGTCCCAGAGAGGGTGGCCACCAGTCATTGGTCCATAGTTTCTGGGCGTCACCAAAGAGCATGATTTCTGTTTTACTGGCGTTAAGTAGAAGATGGTTGTTTGTCATCTAGTCATTTATGGCCGTCATGCAATGTTTGAATCTGCGTTTAGTGTCGGTGGGATCAGGTCCAAGGGTAATTAGTAATTGCGTGTCGTCCGCGTATGACACTGTATCAAAGCCATAGGCTTTGATTATCTTGGCTAAGGGAGACACATACAAATTAAATAGTGTAGGGCTTAGGATGGATCCCTGTGGGACGCCCTTGTCAATGGACTGGCTACTGGAGGAAAAGGCTCCTATTTGGACCTTGTATGATCGGTCTGTCAGGTAGCTCTTGAGCCAGTTCAGTGTGGGGCCCTCGACACCAAACTCCCATAGGCGCTCCAAGAGGATGCCACGTGAGATGGTGTCGAAAGCTGCCGATAGGTCCAGTAAGACCAGGATGGCAGATTGTCTGGCGTCAAGAGAGAGCCTGATGTTATCGACCATCTCTAGTAAGGCCGTTTCAGTGCTGTGGAAGGCCCGAAACCTCGATTGAGATGGGTCCAGCAGGTTATTGCTTTCTAGGTGTTTGGATAGTTGGCTGTTGACCAGTGATTCCATGATTTTGCCAAACGGGTAGGAGAGAGATTGGTCGGTAGTTAGAGAGCTGTATAGGGTCAGCTGTTGGCTTTTTTAGGATGGGTCTGACTATGGCCTCTTTCCAGAGTGAAGGTACGGTGGATTGAGATAACGAAAGATTGAAGATTTTGGTCAGATTGGGGAGAAGGGCAGGTCCAATTTTAGATAGAATCTGGGAGGAGGCAGGGTCGGTCGGTGAGCCGGATTTAATCCTACTTAGAGTGGAAGATACTTCTTCCTCTGTGACTGCGTGAAATTCTCTGAGAGAGTTTGCGTGCGAGAGAAGGTTCTCAGTGTGTCTCTCTTTTGGTGGCATGTCGGTCGGTTGGGGAAAGAGTTTGTGAATGTCATTTATTTTATTCACAAAAAAGTATGAGAGGGAGTCGACCCACTCCTGGGAAGCGTCATGCGTTGTTTGGCAGGAGGGGGGGTTTGTAAATTCCTTCACAATCTTGTACAGCTCTTTGTAAGAGTTAAAGGCCTGATTATTTCTGTTGCCTAAATAAATTTTTGGGGCTGTGGCTATATGATCCATGTAGTGCTGGTGTGTTGTTTTGTAGTGCTGTCTGTCTGTTGCATTTTTTGTATGCCTCCATTTACGTTCTGCCTTCCTAACGGCAAGTTTGTCAATTTTTAAGTCTGGGGTGAACCAGGGGGAGAGTTTGTTTGGACATTTGATTTTTTTTCTAGGAGCGATTATGTCTAGGGTCGTGCTGATGGCTTGTTCAAGACATTTGGCTGCCTCGTTTTGCGAATGCAAATTGCGAGTCGCTAAATAATGCAATTTGTGAGTCTCAAAAACCTGATGGTCATACATGTGGCCACTCGATATCATCTTAAACCAGCTATCACCTCCCCCTGATCAACACACAGCACCCAGCCTACTCATGGAGTTCCTATTAGACTTAGGTTTGTCTCCAACCAACTTAGCCCCCACCTGCTGAACACTGACGCTTCCGCCTCAGACTCATACAATTAAATTACTATATCCACGCTCTCACCTGACTCTTGCTGCATGCTTTAACATGCAAATTAATATTATATCTACTAATCTCTTCTTTCAGCTCCTCTAACCACCTATATAATGATGACATGGAGATCGTCCCCCCTCCTTTCACTTATCCACAGACTCTACCCTGAAGTCAACAGTTGCCTGACTGCCATATGCCACTGCATGGTGCTATCACCTGCTCAACTAACCAAAAGCATAACATCACTAATCAGGTCTCTGAATATCTTCTTGCGTGCTGACAAACTCACTCCTTACCCTGTGGCTGCAAACTTGGAGTACTTTTCAAGTCGAAACCTTTCATTCATAACACAGCTAGCAAGTTAGCAAATATCAGTTAAGTATTCCCCCAGCTTGTCATTTCCAAGCAACAAGGCACTAATAAATACACTTGTAATTAACAGGATGGGCTACTGCAACAGCCAGGTTGTTAGCCTCCTTGAATACTGTTTTGCCATCTTGATAACGTTACAAACTCTACAACATGTGTTCTTCACCTTTAGACACGTTTGACATACACTTTTCACAATAAACAAGTCAGTCCTATTGTCTTTGTCATAACAGTTAATAATAAATAGATCTGGCCTTTAGACTTTCTCATTGGCTTGTCACCATAAAAACCCAGTACTTACGTCCACAAGGTAACCATCAGCCATATAGTCAAAAAGGAATAGTTTATTACCTGTAACTCCAGTTCTCTCATAGGGGTATTTCCATTATAGTCATAAGCACTGAATAGTCCCGCCCACGTGTGTGGACCGCAGGGCACTTTAAAATATCTTCTTAAGTGTAGACTTTTGCCTTTCTTGATGAAGGCCTGCAAAGACCCTTAAGAAAGAGACAGAAAATGCAGCCTATATACCTAGGCTACAATGGCAAAATTCTTCATCCTGAAGACAAAAAAAGGGCCAGAAAAAAGGGCAATTTGAGATGATTTGCAAACAGCATATATCTCCCTCACAAACCCTTTTTAGGTCGAGCCTAGCGGCAGCGCGCATGCGCTGCTCGCTCTGCGAGGCATGCAGTAGTAGAGTATGCTGTGTAAGCCTCACCCACTCCCCGCCCATACTTTTCATTGGCGGGTGTCATTGTCCTTGGTAAATGCTGACTTCCGATTCATTCAGAGGCTTGTTAGTCCCTCCTTGTTACCGCCCTGTCTCCATTTGTTACCGCCCATGAGGACTTGATCTTTTACTGTGTCCTAACTCAGGAGCTTTCATTACCAGTTCAGAGAACTATTTACTTCATTAAGGGACACAGCACGCACAGGGTGCCAGCTTGGTAATGGCGGCCGCTCCCTAACCTAATTTGCATTTTGTTTAATACAGAGCGCAGCGCCCACTTCAGGGACACCGCGCTCAGTTTATTATTTTTATTCATCCCCCCTGCCCGCACTCCGTTGTCTGTGCCTTTTCGCCCCCCTCCCACCGCCCGCACTCCGTTGTCCGTGCCTCTTCGCCCCTCCTCCCCCTGCCCACACTCCGTTGTCCGTGCCTTTTCGCCTCCCCGCCCGCTGTCTGTACCTTCTCGCCCCCCCGTTGTCCGTGCCTTCGTCCAAAGCCTCAGTATACTACTATTGATTTTTTTGATTTTGTTGCGTGAAACTGTTTTATCTTTAGCTTTATGCACGAAATTTTTTAATACAAATATATCAGTGTTCTCTTGCAATCCAGCGGCTCGCGCGCAGTGGCTGCAGGGCTTGAAGCGGCTCGCGAACCACGTAACTGCTCTGATTGGAAGCCAGGGCACTCTGAGGCATCTCCGTGTCAACCATCGTTAAAAGGGTAGCGCTGGGCTACACTAATATTGTGCCTGGAGAGGAAGAGGTGGGAATTCTCTTTCCACATCCTGGGCTGGAGGCTGCTTCTCGACAAGAATGTGAAATCTGCAACGGTCCCCTCTGTTCACTTTCTTGTCTCCTCCTCGTCATCTGTTTCAGATTACAGGAGAATCCGTCCTTGCCTTTGTTTGTCCCAGATCATATGTTTGTACCGTTGACTTGCGACTGTGAGGAACTGGACTTCGAGGGGGGGTAATGGTGTGTTTTTTTTCTATACCGAGGGGATCAGGCCGACTTTGTGACGCTCTGGCCTGCCTCTGTTTAACTCTTAAACTTTTTAAGATTACCCAATCGAACTTTGTAAAGTGGCTGTAAAACAAACAAGCATTTGCAATGCAATCGGTCTCGCCTTTGGGACCTTATATGTATTTAGCTAGGCAGCATATTAGCCTGGGTGCTGAAACATCTACTGTTCTTTAACATGGAGGGAAAATAAGCACCAAACTGCGTGACATGCCAGGTATGGGAACACATAGAGAAAAATATTGCCTTTTAGCGGGAAATGGTCTACAGGTTCTCGTGGAAGACAATTTCTATGGACTGGAATCTAGAGAATGCTAAAGTGATTCTGGTATTTTACTTACCTCTGCTGGTCGTTTTCTGTCAAGAAAGTTAAATAGAGGCAGTTGCCAGAAAAATGAAAAAAAGAAAGTCCCTAAGCAGAAAGCAATTCTGGTATTTTACTGACCTCTGCTGGTCGTTTTCTATTAAGACAGTTAAATAGAGGCAGTTGAACAGAAAAAAAAGTCCCTAAGCGGAAGCAGACAAGTCCTAAGGCTGATATCCAGAGCCCACAAAGTACATACACATACAAGCATTTGCAATGCAATCGGACTCGTGTTTGGGACCTTATAAGTATGGACTGTGAGACACTGATCATGGATCTGGCAGTTGATTTGGCAACAGACAAGTGAACGACAAACAATATTATATTGTATTTAACTTTTCACACAAAACAGCTGAAATGTTTCTTTGTAGAGGCCCAAAAATTATTAAAATGACACTGAATAGAGAGAGAGTCAGAAGTAGGAAGAGAAATGGAGCGTTGTTCTGGTAGAGAAATTAGAGAAATCAAAGCAAGAGGAAGAAACTGAGAAATATATCTTTACCAGGGGGAATTTAGAAGGTGGAGGCCCTGGGCTATTGCACACGCTGCTTATGCCTTAAAACGACTCTGCGTGACTGTAATATAAACAGCTCACAGCAACTCTTCCGAATTGTGCTTCCAGTACCATGATTCTGAACAATTAAAATACGTAAAATATGGTTTGGTTGGCAGGTACAAAGTTAACTTATTTCTTGGTTTGTTGAAAATGATGACGACCTCACGGATAAATAAAGGCACCTCGTTGTAAGCCGATTACCTCACTATAATGCAGTGCCTTTGGACCTTGTTTCCCCAGGCAAGACATGGCTGCAGTGAGAGTTGCGAGTGTTCAGAGCCTTATTATCCCAGAAAGGTCTTGTGAATTCCCATGAATTTGTGAGTTGAATAATAAAAACCCTTGTGATGGCAAGGAAAAATTTAGTTTGCGGTGTGTGTGTGATATAAATAATTGAGGCTATTATAAAAGTGACAAAGCCTTAAACTTCTAAAGTTGAAAAAAAGTAATAGTTTTGCGGAGCTGTATTTTGGGCTGTGCTGTGTTTATGCAGCACTAAATAATAACTACAACGCAACTAAAAGAATGTTCTGTGAAAAATGCTACATGCGGGTAAATCGATCCTTAAAATGTTTCCAATTTTGTATATTGTACATGTGTGTATATTCTAATGATATTTGCTTGTAACTTGTTTTCTACGGCGCTCTGAGGTCAGCATGATATGGTTTATAATAAAGGAATCCTTAAATCAATAAACTGATTAAAAAAAGAAATTTAAACTCCAGGACATCTTGGTGACTTGCATAGGCCCTGAGCCACTCGTCCGCTAAAATCAAAATCAGATATTAAGACCCCAAAAAAAGACAATGTATCTAGTTTTTCCAATGTTTTCATATTAAAATTAATCATTTCATGAGACGGGGTGTAGCCGAAGGGAGTCCTGCCAATCCCTAGTGCCAAAATGCTAAACTCTTTCAATGAGAAACTAGATAGGTCTGAGAAACATCCTGTGCTTCCATGACAGTTTCTCTTAAGTAACCTCTCTAAGCGCCTTTCTGCAACGTGGAAATGTGCCACCCCTGAAATAAACATAGACAAAGTCTGTGAGTGGCCACAAACCCATAATCTGCCATAGTTGCTCCCTTCACTTTAAACTCCTGAAGCTAAGCTTCTCCAGCAAGAATGGATTTTCTTGCATTTCTGTGTTCCCTTTTCCCACGCTACTATCAGCGCAATCCTCTCCGTTTATTTTCCATTCATTCCACACATGGTGATTTTTGCACATATATTTGAGTGTGTTTTTCGTAAAGTTCATTCTCTGAAACCAATAATAGGAATTTTGCTTGTTTATTAGGAATCTGGTATGTGTCCCATTCAATAGAAAATTTGATCTTAATTTGTAAAACCCACAAAGCATAGTTCCCATACTGAACCCTACTAGTAGAAAAAAAATATATCAAAAATAAAAGGGGGAGTTCTCGCGATAGAAAACAATAACAGAAAAAAATGCCTGTTTTCTAGGCTGTCTAGCTCCAGTCTCGGCAACACACACAGCCTTCCAAGGTTGGAAACGGTTCGTTAAACAGTGATTGTTAATTATACACGATGTACGGTAAAAAGCCAATATCCATAAATCACCAGTATATTAAGGGAGAGTGTTGTGGTCCAAGGCAAGCCCTAGGAGCCCCCACAAGGCAGTGCCCCTCGCAGCTATTTTCGCTGAGCCGCCTCACGTATAGCTCCCGGAGGTACGCTAAAGAGCCTCTGAACCAAAGTTTACATTTCACTTGCAGCCTTTCACTTGGCTACACATAAAAGGCCCGCTCTCCAAAGAGAAGAGGAAAACAAGCAGTGGCGACGTCACCCTTATCGGTTGCTTCCTGTGCCCTCTTACACGGCATGCACCAGGTCCCTTCCCCCACACTAATTCCCTGTACCTTCAGGTTAACTGCTGGCAGCTGTTAACCTGTTGTTTCACTAAAGTCTAAATTTCACGTGATAGTGAAGGGCGGGCCATTATGTCAGCAGAGCTAACGAGTGTTCTAGTAAGCAAAACAGAACCCAACACTTTCTAAGGGAGGAGGGGTTCAAAAGCAGATCCTCAGCCCACTAGTCACCATAAGCCTTTTCGCCCCCAATGAACTCTGTACCTGCAGCGTGGCTCAAAAGCACAGCGAGGGGCGGCATTTTATCTTCAGCACAGCGCTGGTTCACGGTGAGCGTGCCTCAAAGAACATTAATTGGGGGCTGCTCCAAAAGCGCTGAGTTGCGAAGAGTGCATCTGGTGGCCCAGACGTGCTCTCTAAAGTGATTTACAAGTTGCATGTAATTCAACTCCACGAGTGCGCGCCGCCAGTGAAAAGCAGCTTGAATGTAAAAAAAAACAAAAAACTAGGAGCACACCCTCCTCCGTCACGCCAAACAAAGATGTCCACATGGGCCGTCCTAAAAGTGGACAAGGCGGTAACCTAAAAGCCCGATTTTCAATCACGCGCCAGCGTTTAACATAAACGCTGACGCAAGCCAATTGAAAACAAGGGCGTGGCTTAAAGTTCGCTTCCAAACTGTATCGATTCCAAAAGGCCCTCGCAGAGCGAGCAGCGCATGCGCGCTGCAACGCCAGGCGAGACCTAAAAAGTGCAGTCTGTGACGTGGAAATGAGACATAGTATACTGTCTGTGATGTGATGGTATCTTTAATGTATAGTTTGATAATTTTCTCTGCCCTTTGTGGTGCACATGAATCATAGAACTTAAGTTCAGAAACGGAATTGGTGTCTGCCATCTCAATACTATAGTATAGGTGGGCACTCGGCATTATAACGTAGTTTCGTATGTTTTTTTAATAATAAATATTCCATCATTCAAAACCTTATTTTTAGTTTAGTATAGCCTTCATACCGTTATTGAATTGTAAATTATATGGGTTAAGAAGGAGGAAAACTTACCCCTCCCTGGCTTTTATAAAGGCACACATCTCTCATCATATCATAGCTGCCTCATACACAAATGCATCCATTAAAAAGCGCCTGCATATCTCAGTAGCAAAATACAGCACTAGACCCGTGGTCGCTCCCTCACACAAGAACCTTCTCCAGAACTGACTGACATTGTGCAGCTGATAGGAGACAGGCTCCATGCAGGCCAGGCACACCTCTGAATATGCGTCCAACGTCCATCTGCAAAACATCTAGGAAAAAAAATATCATCTAAACCCAGGGCTTTAAGTGGGCCGGGTCCGTCCGGTGCTGCAGTTCTAAAAAGCAGGTGCGAGACCGGTCCCTATCAGGTTCTCCGATTTTGCCCTCCCCCAGGGTGAAAAATAAACCTTTACTCTGCAGCAGTACCACCCTTCACAGCCTTTGATGTCACTTCAAAAAGACTCGTTACAGTAATTTCACAGTCTCATCGTTTCAGAACTGAGGCATTTTATATCCTCTACAACGAAGCCATAGTTGCTTATTTATCTTATGCAACTAATACCCATTGTCAAAGCCAATAGTCATGGCTTGTTGTAGGTCTAATGTTACTTGTATCATATGTCTGGATGCAATGACAGAAGCAGCAAAATGCCAGTGGGGCCGCACATTATGGTAAGCACAGATTTTTAGCTTGGGTGTTGTACAGGCACGCCCTTAATCCAGGATTATATGCTCAGCCACCTGGATTCAGCCCAACCTTTCGGTTACTAAAAAAAATCGCATACCTTAGAATATGACATTTAAGGGTGTTCGATATTATATCTCAAGTTTGCAGACCTTAAGCTGCCATTGTTAACTAAATCAAGTTAACAAACAAACAGTTCTTGGACCATTGCAGGCTTAATATCTGCTTTTTTGAAGTTGTATGCGCTTAATAAATAAACAAATTGTTGAATGAATGATGTAAGCTACTATTCCATTTTGGCTCTGCTTCAAACTTGGGAAGCCCATACCTTTATTATTGAATAAAATAGTATAAAATGAAATTGTAGATGATGATGATCTTGCAGGTTTGGGACCCTGGGTTCCACCAGCAGCTCTCAGCTCTCCAGCAATGGGCAGTTGCCATATGGAAAGTGAACATTAATGTTCAGGAGGTGATATGATGGTGATTATTACAAATCCTTGTTCCACAGACCTAAAGGAACCCACGAGGGTCTCCTCTTTGCGCTTTCTGCATGAAGCATCCAATGGGCTTCTACTGGCATTGGGGTGGAGATGGTTTATAACCTCCCTCCTAAATCAGCTTTCTGGGATATTAACCTCCTCAAGCCTCTGTGTGCAGCCTCCTTTCGGGTGCAGTCTCTGGTGCACGCATGGATGTAAACTGTTGGCACTGCACGGTTTTAATACTCTCAAGAGGCGAACTCAAGTCGGGAGGGGTTGAGACCAGTGGACCAGCGTCATTCTGCTATTTATTGCGGTTGGGAGACGCCAGCCCCTTTCCGGTTGTGGCCAAGGGAGGAGAGGCCAGGCCATGTCTTCGTCTTGTGACACCCCACACCAAGCCAATTTACATAGGCAACCACTGCATGCTGTGACATACACTTGCAACGGAGCCTCATGTTGAATTTTAACCATGACCCCAGCAGCATTCTCTTTGCCTCTGAAAGGGCTCAGGAGGGGTCCTCTTTGTCTTTAGAATCCCAACGCAGGGGTAAGTACCCCCAATTTACACTTCCATTGCTTAACAAGATGTACGCGTTTTCAGCACTCCACTGCAAACAAAAAAAAATAGATAAAAAACATTGCCATTTACAATGCCAATAGCTCCAACTCCAACAAATGCGAGACCTAGTGCATTGCAAATGCTTGTTTATGATAGAGATGAAGGAGAACAGGTCAGAGTAGCCTCATAGGCTGTCATTATATGGCTAAAAAAGAAACTGCACCTTTAAGAACCCAGAGACCACCAATATCCCATCATGCTCAGCAAATGGCAGTCTTCAGTTCTTTTTGAAGGCGATGTGAGAGCATATGTATATTGCATAAATACCTCTGTCCATTCCACCACGAAGGAAGGAGGGTTGCTTATGACTATAATGGAAATATCCCTACGAGAGAACTGGAGTTACCAGGTAAGAAACTATTCCTTCTCTCGTAGGGGATTTCCATTTATAGTCATAAGCACTGAATAGAACAGCAAGCCCATCCCTACTGAGAGCGGTGGAGGGGACAGAGGTTGAACCAGGATGTTCAAGCAAAGAGATTTCTGTGGAAAACCTGCTCTATTTGAGCGTCTGCTCTAGCATCAGAGTCTAGGCCGTAATACTTTGTGAATGTATGAACTGATTCCCAAGAGGTTGCTTTACAAATTTCAGGAATAGGCATATTCGGCCACAAAGCAGCAAAAGCCAACTCACCCATAGGGGAGTGTGCATTAATGTTAGGAGAGAGTGTTTTGTTAGCTTTTTGATAGCACAATAGGATATAAGAAACTATCCAACGGGAAATGGATTGCTGGTAGGTGGCTAAAGCTGTACGGACTGGATCATAGTTGAAAAACAATTGGTCTGATCTGTGGATATCCCGTGTTGTCTCCTCACATCCAGGGAATGAAGAGTTCTTTCCACTGGAGTAGAGGGATTCCGAAAGAATGTAAGGTAATGAGATAGTCTGGTAGATATGAATGTCTGAAATAACCTTAGGAAGGAATTTTGGGTGAGTTCTCAGAACCACTTTGCTAGAGTGAAAAACGGTGTATGGTTCATGAGAGCATAGAGTTTGGCTCTCATTAACCCTGCAGGCAGATGTGATCGCCACAAGGAAAACAGTTCCCCAAGATAGATGTTAGAGAGATGCTTTGTGTATGGTCCCAAAAGGGTCCTGCATAAGGCGTACAAGGACTACAGTAAGTTCCCCTGGAGGGGAAGGGAACTTAATGGGAAGGAAAAACTTTCTTCAACCCCTTTAGAAAATCCTCGATGACGGGAATTCTGAAGAAAAAAGGATTTTGAAGGACGTTTTCTGTAGGCAATAAAAGCTACTGGGTGAACCTTTCTAAAAGAGAATTGCCAGCCAGATTGAACCAACTGGAGTAAGTATGAGAGAATGATATTATCCTGGTCAGGTGTAGCGTCCACGTTCTTAGATGAACATCACATGGAAAATCTCTTCCATTTCAAGGCATATGCGCCACCTGGGGAAGGCCACTTAGCCTCTTTAAGAATGTCCATGCAGTCTTGCGGCCAAACTAATTGTCCATACTGCACTAGCTCAGAAGCCATGCTGCCAAATACAAGAGGAGAGATCGAGGTATCCCATTTGGCCACTGAACTTCGTGAGCAGGTCTGGTCTGTGTGGTAGTTTGAGATGTGGAAGCCCATGAACCACCACTGAGGTGGCCACTCCTGAGATATAAGGATCATCTTGATTCTTGATTGGGACAATTCGATGAGGACTGTTGGGATCAGATGAATTGGCGGAAAAGCGAAAAGAAATTTACCTGAGCAGTAGACCCATAAGGCATTTCCTATCGTGCTTGGTTGGAAGTACCTTGAGAAGAAGCTTCTGTATTTTCTGTTGTCCGTAGTGACGAACAAGTCGATGGCCGGAGTTCCCCACCTTAGGAAGATGATTTGGACAACGTCGTCGTTTAAGACCCACTCATGGTTCTCTTGCAAGAGTCTGCTGAGAGAGCCTCCCTGAGCGTTTTGTACACCTAGAAGGTGAGCTGCTGTGATCGTGAGGTCCCTGGCTAGGAGTAATTTCCAGATTGTCTGGGCCTTATGTGAAAGATCCTGGACCTCGTCCCTCCCTCTTTGCTGAGGTAGTACATGGCTGTTGTATTGCCCGTCTGAAAACAGCAGGGAGTGGGATCTGAAGGACGTATTAAATGCCTTGAGCGCTAGATGGACTGCGCGCAGCCCGATGATGTATGTCGATTCCCTCTGTACCCACTTGCCTTAGGTTTGGAGGTGATCTATGTGGGCTCCCAATTCCAGTAGTGAGGTATCCGTGACTATCGTTTGAGGAGGGATCCTCTGATGAAATGGCGTACTTCAAAGTAGGTTGGTTGGAGAGAACCACCATTTGAGGGAAAGCTTAGCATGAGGGGAAAGCTGTATCAGGTCTCCTCAATTGCTTGCCAGTTGGACCCACTGGTCCACTAGACATTCCTGCAGAGGGCGCCTATGGAGACAGGCCTTCAGAGTGAGAAAGATGTTGGAAGCTATTGAGCCGAAGGCAAAGGATACTGTCTCCCCATTTGATGAGAGACTTTCATGAGAACCTGTCATTTCCAACGGATCTATAAGCGTTTCTCCTCCGAAGGACACACTCTTACCTGGATAGTGTTGATGGAGGCACCCAGATAGTGTAGTCTGGACCGGGAGAGGTGTTGACTTGTTGTGGTTGACATGAAAGCCCAACCTTTGGAGGAGACTGCAAGTCCAGTTATAATGAAGCTGAGCTTCTTGAGGGGTGGACGCTTTGATCAGCCAATCGGCTAGGTATGGGTAGACAAATATTTTGTGCCTCCGATGGGCAGCCACTACTACCATGCACATGGAGAATGTCCTGATTGATGTCTTCAGGCCAAATGGAAGTATGTGATACTGATAATGGTCTCGCCGAATTTTAGGAGCGACCTCAACAATATGCTTTTGCAGCTGGCTTCTGGATGAAAAATTGTGAGATGGTGCCCTCTACTGAAGATAATAACAGAAGAGAGGGAACAAAAAGGCTATGGCTTAGTGCCTACTGTCTGTTGTCCCTTGCTTGATACTATCGAGGTAAATTAACCCTCTGAGGATAAAACAGGCTCTGGTACCCTTGAGGGAATGTTTTTGTTCCTTGACCCTTTCCAGGCCAAGCGCCGTACGAATCTCCATTTATATATTCTATGTGCGGCATCTTGTTGCCAAAGAGGGAAAAATTCTGAATCTGAAATATCGAGTATTGTCTGCTGAGACTCTGGAGTAGGAGCCCTAAGACAGAGCCAAGAATGTTTTCGAAAGCCTATGCCTGTGCTGGGTAAAGGTGGAATCACTTGCCGCATTGATGACCTTATTAAGCACTATGAAGCCTGTATTGACTATTTGTAGGAACACTTCCCATTGGACCCTGGGAAGGTCATTCACTAACTTCTCATTAGATTACCAGAGTGCTGTCTAATAACAACCTCTTGTACTGGTATCTTTTATGATGGTTGCGGCCGTGGTTGATGGTCAATATGATCTGTGAGACCGAAGATTCAGAGCAGAGGACAAGAGAATCCCGCTCAGGAGAAATCAATATAGCAGAGGCCGGATGTAACACAATTCCTGTGCTAGCTTAAGAGGACCGGTACTAAAGAACGTAATGGTCACGACGGAGAACCTGGTATGTCAAGTGCTACAGCACTTCTTTCCAGAACTGTCTGGAAAGACAAGAGCCTCAAGATATTACTGAAGCCAAAGACAACGGGACTGACATCTGTAATGCTGTCCACCGAAGAAAAGCGAGACGGTGTAGAGTCCGACAACAGTTGGCATAAATCTCCCTGTAGAAATGGAGGAAGAGTATTGTGATTGGCGCCTAGATCATGTGCGTGATCTGGCTTTGATCAAGACCCATGACTTCGGAGGTGAAAACAACTGTAAGAGGTGATGGCGCAAACAATGGTGCTTATTTTATTTTTGGGGAGAAAAAATCAGTTCCAGGAAGAATTAGCACAGGATGGCTCTGATAACAGATGGTAGAAGCAGAGGAGGCGGAGGAACAGAGTTTTTAATCTCCTTGACATCAGTTCTCGCCGACACATAGATGGCGGCATGCTCCTCGATGCTGACCTCCTGTAAAAACTCTCCGACGTTGATATGTCTTAAAGTCGGTATACTCCTCATCGTGGACCTCCTGTTTCGCCTCGATTCAGACCCATTCCTTGACGTCAACTCTGACTTTGACGTCGATGGTCATGACGTTCAAAGCCCATGACGTTCAAAGCCCATGACGTTCAAAGCCCATGAAGCCAAAGCCCGTGGCGTCAAAGCCCGTAGCGTCAAAGCCCGTGATGTCGAAGCCCGGGACGTCTAAGCCCATGATGTCCAAGCCCATGACGTCCAAGCCCATGACGCCGATGGTCATGACGTCGATGGTCATGACGTCGATGGACATGACGTCAATGGTCATGACGTCGACCCACTTGACGTCAAAGGCGATGCTCTTAACATCGAGGCCCTTGACGTCGAGGCCCATGCCGTCCAAGCCCGTGACGTCAATGGTCATTACCTCGATGGTCCTGACGTCGATGGTCATGGCGTCAATGGTCATGACGTCGATGGTCATGACGTCAATGGTCATGACGTTGATGCCCTCGACGTTGATGTCGATCCTCTCGACGTTTTTGTGCTGGAAGTCTCAGTTTGGAGCTTCCACGTCCTTTTTAGAAGTAAATGGTAGAGCCCTGGTAGAGGACTGACCCTCTCCTCACTCTTCATATCTCTTTGCTCTTCAAAGGTAAATGGCAGAGCCCTGGTAGAGGACTGACATTTTCCTCGCTTCGAAGTCCTACCATCAGATTATACTTGCTTCTCGCTTTTCTTCAGAGCATGTTAGAAGTTTCCTGTCATAGAGATGCTGCCTAGAAGGCAGAGTCTTGCTCCACCAGACAGGTCATTTTGAAAAATAAAAAAGAGCATTTCATTTGATAAAAATACACAATTTTTGTCAGAAAAAGGCGGAAAGTGCAAGCGAGAGATGAAAAACGTCGAATGAAGTGTTGAAACCAAAAGAAAACAATGATTTTGAAGAGAAAAAAAGTAATAATGCTGTAGCTCAGTGATCCAGGATCCTGTCAGCAGGTGCCGGAAAAAAGAACTGAAGCAACTGCCATCTGCTGAGCATGATGGGATACTGGTGGTCTCTGGATTCTTAAAGGTGCAGTTTCTTTTTTAGCCAGATAATGACAGTCTATGAGGCTACCCTGTCCTGCTCTCCTTCATCTCTATTATAAAAAAGGGTTTGTGAAGGAGATTTATGCTGTTTGCAAATCATCTCAAATTGTCCTTATTTACTTTATTTTGGCCCTTTTTTTATCTTCATGATGAAGAATTTGGCCATTGTAACCTGGGTATATAAGCTGATTAATCTGTCTCTTTCTTAAGTGTCTTTGCAGGCCTTCTTCAAGAAAGGCAAAAGTCATCATTATGGAGATATATTGAAGTTCTCCGGGGTTCACGTACATGGGCAGGACTAGTCAGTGCTTATGGCTATAAATGGGAATCCCCTACGAGAGAATTATAAATATATACAAAATTACATTTGACAAAACAACTCACAGCACCTCTAGATAGGGCCTAACAACGGTTATCACAGTGCAAATACTCTACTTCCAGATTTTGTCAGATAGGGTAATTATCACTGAAATCCTCCCCTACTTCCATTGTTATGTTCCATGTAACAAGTGTACGGGCTTTATCACAGTGTAATAACAGTCCTCCCTTAAAGGCATATTGACTTTAACATATGCTTTACACAATAAATAGGTCAGGCTTACTGTCTTTGCCATAACGTATCTTAATACACAGATCAAATGTATTGCATCAAACATAAAATTTTCCAATGAATCATCAATGCTTATTGTCTTTATCATTGCCTCGACAGCAAAATCCATCCATGCCTTCTGTATTGAGCATACGTTTTCTCCAAAGCAAACATTAGGCATACAATTAAAAACATGTAAAAATTCACAGCTGACAAAACAATATACAACCCCTCCTAAGAGGGCCTAACAAGTATTATGCCAGTGGAAATCATGTACCTCCAGGGTTTGTTGGGGGTGGGGGTAACCAGTACTGAAACTCTCTATTGCAGTGATATGTGAGATTCCATGTAACAAAATACCTATGTACAGGCTTTACCAAAGTGTAATAACAATTCATGTCCAATCCATGGCAACTGCTATATTTCCAGATTCAAGAAAAGAACAGGTAGTAATGTTCCCTAAAAGGGAAGTAACCGCACATCCAAAGACTATAGCTGTGTTCAAAGTATCAGTACTATGCGTGACAAGTATCTGTGTTGCTATATTAGCAACCGGGTGCTATATCAGCTTCAAAGACCTACTACCTGGAGGTGTCGCCTGCACATTACAAATATAACATGCATATATCGAAACAAAAAATCAAAGCTATTGCAGCACAACCATTCAACCTAACTTATTTAGTTAGCCAAAAACAATCTTGGTCATAGGTCAAAGTAATCACTTTATATAGTTGTAGATCTCTTGAGTAACGAAGATGATAAGGAAACACCAGTCCGTTCAAAGGAATCCAATCAGATCATCAAATAGAGTTTTCTTATATACTTTATTAAAGTCCCAAACATTTTTTACAATTCCCAGCACACGATTAGCCGACACGTGTTTCGTCCGATACACAGACTTTTTCAAGGCACTGTTTGGGAATATTGGCGAACTGTACTGTATACGCAATCCGTCACTGCAGTGCATCAGAAGTAAAAAGAACCAGGTTCCAAATAAGGATACTGCAACCTATATGATAGAACATTGATAGGAAGTCACAATGCTGGCGCTGGCCTTTCGCCACTCAGTAGAATCCCACAAAGCGCACAGCTGTACTGGGCCACGATATGGCCCAACACTAAAATACCAATCCTTCATTCCCATTCCCATTCCCAGCAAGAAAGAATGTTATGGTATTAAGATATATATGCTGAGTGAAAGTGCCATTGGATATTTGTATAATTTCAGGGTGTACACTGATAGGGATTCTTCAATTGACCCCCTTGGTTGCCTTTCCACTTCTAGAGTTAGTGAAAAGATTGTGTGGGAACTTGATAGAGGGCTTTTTAATAAAGGTCACCATTTATACGTGGACAATTTCTACACAGGTGTGCAATTATTTAAGGAATTGTTCAAGGTAGGCACAGTGGCACAATCTGCTCTAACCGTAAAGGTTACCCAAAAGAGCTTGTGTGTAAAAACGTCAAAGGGGACAAAGCAGTGCCTTGCGTACTAATCAACTTCTTGCTTCAAAATTTTCAGATAGAGGAGAAGTCCACATGCTCACAACTATTACATTAGGAAAGCACTTCACCTGTGACTGATTGGGGTTAGGTAGCAGAAGTGCGTAAACCTGTGTGTATGGGAGGTGTGGATAGAGTAAATCAAAGGTTGCAGCCTTACATTCTGCTCGAAAATCATACAGCTGGTAAAAGAAGTTGGCTGTTCATTTATATCATTTGACATCCTTCAATGCTTATTTTGTTTTCAAAGATTGTTCTCCAGATTCCATGAAATGTTTTGTAGAGTTTCAGCGGTCTGTAATAGGCAGCCTTGTTGAAGTTGAGCAGGCAAGTGGTCATAGACCTGGAGTGGTGGAGGATGTGGCTAGATTGAAAGATCGCCACTTTCCTGAATACATTCCTCCAACACCCAAAAAAGACTTTTCTTTTCGAAGATGTAGAGTCTGTGTCCGAAGAGGAGTGCCAAAGGAGCATTGTATGTACTGTCCTGAGTGTTCTTCTAATCCTTGCCTTCGTTGTGCCCACGTTTTAAATTGTACCATACACAACTCAAGTATTGGGCGCAACCATGACAGTAAAAGGGAACTGACTGTGGTCTGTATTGCTAAATAGTTTCTGCTTAGATATGTAGGTGGCAGTAGTTTGATGTTCTTAGTTACACCTGTAGTGTATGCAGTCAGTTGGTATTTCATCTTCTGCCAATAGGTAGGTTCTTTCTATTTGAAAACAAAATGCTGGTTTTAGATGGATGTTTTATTTTTTCCTGTCTGTTGTTTGTGTGTGTGTAATCTGTTAATTGTGGGAGTGTTTTAGAAATGAAAGTGGTGTGGAGCTACATGGTGATGTTTGAGTGGCGTTTGGCTGTGGGGGTAGCCGGCTTCTGGCTAGCGGTGTGTGTGGAATGGCATTTGGTTGCCTGTGCTTGTGTGTTTAGTGATCAGCAGCATGTCACTAAACACAAACACACCTCCATTGAAACACCAGTCCACACATTGCGCCAGCCTCCAGGTGGTGTGATTGTTGTGTCTGAACTGGCATATGGCTGGTGGTGTCCGACGGTGGTGGTGTGTGTGACTGGTGGTGTGTGTGGCAGTACTTCGGCTGGCGTTGTGTTAGAGCAGGCATTTGGCTAGCGGTGTGTGGGTATAGTGACTTGATGCTGTACACTGCACACTCACTGTACGCCAAATGCCAGTTCACACACTCCGCCAGCTGCCAGGCGGCGGTGATTGGTGTGTCAGTCCTGTGAGCGTACAAAAGTGAGGGGGTCTTGAATGGTACCGTTTGTTGATGTGAGTGTTGTAATGTGCTCGACATGTGGCTGACGGTGTGAATGGTTTTGTGTGTGTGACGCATGAAAGGTGTGCAAATGGCCTGTAAAGCGGTTGTTGCCTTGTGGTGGCTTTACAGCTCTGAGTCACTGGTTCAGTATTCGGAAATTTCAATTATCTTATTAAAAGTGACTTCTATGTTTTCATTTTCGTGAAATCTTTTGTTAACAAAATTTAAATTTTTAACTTTTCACTCGCCCTCGTGCCAAATCCAACCAATATGTGTGGGTACTTGAGTAGTAGATGGTTGTGCAGCAATATTTCTCTTTTCTGTCTTTCTCTACTAGGGTGTACATTGTCTCAAGGAAAATCTAACAAACCCAGACATTTTCATAAACTAGACACCAGCGGGACTCCAGGGTGGTGTGTTTTACGTGGATCCCACAAGGTTTTCTTACCCAGAAGCCCTTGCAATCCACAAACACAGGCTAAAACACACCTTTTCTTCATATTTCTGTGACTCAAAGTACTGGAATCTGTGGGAAGCCACAAATTCCCTGCCACCCAGAGTTCCTACATGTCTCCTGACAAAAATGGTACCTGAACTGTGTAGGTGGGTCAAGCACCCGCAAAAGGGCGGGATCCAAGACGCAATTTGGCAACATCAACAAAAGGGGTAGCTGTAGTGTTTGGGCCTGGATGCAGCAGCCACTTAGGAAAACCTGCCACACCCAGGCATTTCTGAAAACTAGACACGGTAGTGCGCCTCTCATGAATCCCACAAAGTTTTCTTACCCACAGTGCCCTGTAAACCTCAAAATTTGCCTAAAATCGTATATTGTCCTTGCATTTCTGTGACCTTTCTTTCAGAATCAAAAGAAATCCACAAAATTCTTACCACCTGGCATTCCCTCACTTGTCCCTATAAAAATGCTGCCCCACTTGTGTGGCTTGGCCTAGTACCCGCAACAGGAACGGATCAAACTAAGTTAAATGGGAGTCCTCATTGACCTTAATTAGATCTGTTCCTGTTGTGAACACTAGCCCAGCCACAATAGTGGGGCAGTGTTTTTATTGTGATATAAGCGGGAGAATGCTGGATGGTAGGAATTTTGCAGATTCCTGCTGATTCCGAAGTTTAGGTCACAGAAAATGTGCAATATTAGGAAAAGTTTGAGGTTTGCAGGGCATTGTGGGTAAGAACACTTTGTGGGACCCATGCAAGGCACACCACGCTGGACTCCCCTGGATGTCCAGTTTTCAGAAATGTCTGGGTTCGGTAGGTTTCCCTAGGTGGTTGTCGATCCCTAGCCCAAAAAACTCTGCCACCCCCATGGCCAAATCAGAACAATTTTTTGACAGGAAATATTGATGTCTCCACATTGTATTTTAGGGCATTTCATGTAGCAGGCACTAGCTCTACCCACACAAGTGAGGTACCATTTTTATTGGGAGACTTGGTGGAATAGTAGGTGGTAGGAAATTGGTGGGTCTCTGCAGATTCTACAACTTTCCATTACAAAAATGTGAGGAAAATGTTTTTTAGTCAAAGTTTGAGGTTTGCAAGGGCCTCTCGGTAGGAAAACCTGATGAGAACCACACAAGTCAAACCACCTTGGATTTCGCTAGGTGTCTAGTTTTAAAAAATGAACAGGCTTGCTAGGTTTCCCTAGGTGCCAGCTGCACTAGGGCCCAAAATCCACAGCAAGCCACATTGCAAATAAAGGGTCAATTGTCAGCGGAAATATGTGATGTGTCCATGTTTCGTTTTGGGGCCTTTGATATCGCAGGCACTAGCCCTACCCACACCAGTGAGGTATCATTTATATTGGGAGACTTAGGGGAATTCTGAGTGGTAGGAAATTTGTGGCTCCCCACAGATTCTAGACATGTTCTCACAGAAGTGTGAGGAAAATGTGTGTTTTTGGTCAAATTGTGATGTATGCAAGGGCTTGAGGCTACGAAAACCTGGTGGCAGTAACACAAGTCAGTCCACTCTGGATTCCCCTGGGTGTCTAGTTTTTAAGTATATACAGGTTGCTAGGTTTCCCTAGGTGCCGGCTGAGTTGGGTCCCAAAAACCACAGCTAGCTACATTGCAAACAAGCATTTGCAATGCAATAGGTCTCGCATTTGCTAGAGTTTGAGCTATTGGCATTGTAAATTACAATGCTTTTTATTTATGTGTGGGTTTTGAAAACAAATAAATAAAAAACATTGTCATTACAATGCCAATAGCTTAAACTCTGGCAAATGCGAGACCTATTGCATTGCAAATGCTTGTTGTTTTTTTTGTGGAAAATGTTAAGAGTTGCCATACATGTGCGCAGTACGGTTTGCACTGGAGCAAAAGGCTAAAAGGCTTTTCTGCAGGAGAAAAAAAAAATAGAAGCATCGCACAGTAAGAATGACGTGGGGCTGCTTTCTATATCTGCAGTAGCATACTTAGCAGATGACACTTGTGAAGTCATCTTTTAGTGGGTTCTCCAGATCGGAGTGTATGTAGCCAATGCCCTGGGTGCACATTGTGACCCAAGCCCCTGTCAGTCAAAGACTAAGGAGAGGAAGGTAGATGGATGTTGAGGTTCGTAAAATGTTGGCAACTGTGCTTGAATTGAGATGGTGCTTTACATGCAGGAGCAGTTTAGTTTGTGGTCTTGTACTTGTTTGAAAATTCCTCGGTTTTATTGATTTTTTTAGCAAAGTCCGGCGAGAGGGGGGGGGGGGGGTTCGGGCGTGTTACGAAACGAACGAGTCCTGGATTTTATCAATTTTAGCAGCAGATGGCGGGAGGAGGTGGACTTGTGGGTGTTAAGAAACAAACGGTGGGAGAAGGGGTGCTGAGAAACAGGCTATTGCCAGAAGAGGACACGAGCTACGATATAGGAGGAGGGCGGGCAAACAACCGACATGGGAGTAGGGTGGGAAAACAACTACTTGCTCGAAAAGATAAAATTCAAGAAACTAACTCACCGAACCTTGAAAAAGACCCGAAGCACCACAGTCCTGCTTTGAAATGAAACACAGCAATAGGACTATTAAAAAGAAAGAGAAAACAGACCCAGTCCTGCACTTCTCGTGACCCTGCAGCAGGGAGCTCTTACAAACAAAAAACAAGGTAGGACAGTCCCGAGCCTGGCGGTAGTCGGTGACACAGGGAAACAAGCAGTCCAGGCGCAACAGAACTGTTAAAAGACACCTTCAGCTCCTACCTGAACTCCAACAAGCTGAACAACAGAGGCGACATCGCGGGCGCACTCCCTGCCTCCGGTGCAGATGGCGGCAAAACCAGAAGTCAGGCAGCCTTCGTTGGGACGTGGGCGGAGCCTGCCAAACAAACAGGAAGGAACCGCCGGAGAGGACGTCCGGAACCCTGCAGGCTCCATGCTGAAGTCCCGGCCCCATCAGAGGGACCGGGCGAAGAGCGAGGCAGACTGCATGGCACCAGAGGCAAGACGGGGCTCCCGAGTGGTGAGGAGAGCCCCGCGGCGTGCTGAGGAAAGGGCCAGGGAACCTGCAGACCGAGGAGAGACGCCGGAGTCCTGAATCAGCCGGTGAGTGAGGGCTTGGCTGGGTGCATTGCACGCTGAAGGACACGCCATGAGCGTGCACATCGGCTGTCTGAAAGAGACGCCGTGAGCGTGCACATGGCCTATCCGGGCGCCGTGAGATGTGCACGCGTATGGTGCGAGCAGGAGTTGTGAGAACGCCGCGAGCCGTACGCGTGCACATCTCCTGTCTTGCCATACGCGTGCACATGTCCTGTCCCCCTTCCGACCCAAGTCGACAACAATAAGTCTCGCAGCGAGCAGCGCTTTGCGCTGCGTCGCTAGGCGAGACCAAAAAAGGGTCAGTTTTCAAGGAAACAAATGTGATGTGTCCATGTTATGTTTTGGGCCCTTTCCTGTCGCAGGGACTAGGCCTACCCACACAAAGTGTGGTACCATTTTTATCGGTAGACATGTGTGAATACAGAATATTAGAACATTTGTTATTACCAATTATATTTCCCTGCATTTCACCCTTCCAAATGTAAGCCATTGTATAAGGAAGAAGACATTTTGAAAAATGCCCTCTAAATCACATGCTAGTATGGGTACCCACAAATTCAGAGATGTACAAATAACCACTGCTCCTAAACTCTGTATCTGGGTCTATTTCAGAAATATATAGGTTTACTTGATAACTATTTTCAGTCTTTATATTTTACCATATGAATTGCTCTATACCCGATACACAATGAAAATCCATTGTAAAGTGCAGTTCAGTTGTTGATTCCAGGTACCTCGGGTTCTTGGAAAATCTACAAACCCTATCCCCACAATCAGAAGAATCTAGTGGACATAATCATATGCTGCTTTTGTGAATCGGCCATTGTGACAGGAAGTTACAGATGAAAACATTCTCACAAATGGGCGTTCTTTTGTACTAATTTTCAATATTTTATTTCAACATTTAGATTATTTGCAGAAACCTTGAGGGATCTACACAAATGACCCCTTGTTGAACTCAGACTTCTGTCTACTTTTTAGAAATCTATAGCTTACCGCGGATCACCAATGGGTTTCACCCCGGTTTGTACCACAAACTGGAAGTAGGTTGTAAGCACATTAGGAAAAATGGCCTACCTTTTTGAAAAATGACAGAACTGTGGAAAAAAAATAGGCGTTTTGATTCAGCTCTGCATGCTCCTCAGAGACGGGAAAATGGTGACTTTAGCACAGCAAACACTTTTTTTGCAGAGCACTTTTTTCCTATTTTTCCCAAAAAACCCAAAATGTAGCTATTTTTTTAAACTTTTGTCTCAGTCTCCTTCAGGGGAATACACAAACCCTGGGTACCTGTGGATCCCCAGGATGTTGATAAAAAGGACGCAATTTTGGCGTGGATACCTTATGTGGAAAAAAACTTTAAGCCTTCTCACAAAGCAACCATAAGGCAAACAGACATAAAAATTACAGATATGTGCAAAATTAGTTGACAGAAGAATATACAATCCCTAAGAGGGCATAACAAGAGTTAACAGTGCAAATATTCTACCCTCAGGATTTGTCAGAGGGATAATCCTTTTCTTACTATGGTAATTTATGAGATAATATGCATAGACATAGCTACTTACAGGCTTTACCACAGTGTAATATCAAGCCACTGATAAAAGTCTATTGGGTTCAGGATGCTCTTTTTATAATAAATAGGTCAGGCCCACTGCCTTTATCTTACAATCTGACATATATCAGCATTGGCTTTTCATCATAACCAATTCAGATCTATTGTATTCAGCATAGGTTTTCAATAAGGTATAAAATATAATACAACAAACCGTCTTCGGTGAAAGCACACGTGATCTGCCCAATCAAATGCTGTAGTTAAGGCAACCAACATGTAGGCAGAGCCAAAGACCCTCTCTCATTAGTGATTTCTAAAGCTCCTTTTCTGATGATCACATAAGCTATGGCAAAAGCAGCACTATCACGCAAGACCTAAGCATTTTTTAGTAACAAAGTCAAAAACATTTCCCTTAAATGTTTTTTTACCCTATCAAAAGGTTTGGAAACTGTTGAAGATGGTTTGTCTGAAAAACCTGCAAAGAATCGTACTTGAAAGATATTGTCAAATCAAGACACTAACACCAAGGCAGCAGTGGAAATATGATGTTAATTCAGTTTGAAGTTCTATGTTTTGAAAGTGGTGTTGCCATTCAATAGAAGTGTAGTTGTGCACTGTCTATTTACCTTGCCTGTGGGGTGGGGCCAACCAAGCGTTTGCCCTAGGTGACATTAAAGAGCTTAGGTTCTGATTCAGAGTTTGGAGGACAACTGTGGAGGAGGAACCTGTCCATCAAACTCTCGCTCCGGCAGCCTCATTTACAAACAGGCAGACAATAAGGTTTCTGTCTATTGAGCCCCTGTTGGCTGCGTCGATGGAAAGCTTCCTCTGACCACCAGAAGGAGTAGGGAACGTCAGAGGAAAGGCAATGCAATGCCCGCCCTGTTTAGGGTGGATGGTATAATGTCCTTTTTTCTGTTGATCACTGCCAGGAAAAACATGGCAGTGAGGGACAGAAAAAAACTTTAATAACTGCCAAACCCTAGGTTTTGGGGTCATTTGTTTTCTTAAAAGAAACTCCCAATTTGAGGAGTTTTTTTTCAAAAACAAAACATGCTAAAAGTTTGATGGACAGACATCAGAACCGACAGACTTGACATGGTTTCCGCGCTGAAAGTGACGTCCATGTCACCTATATAGGCGCCACCTCGAAGCGCTGACGTCAGTTACTTTTAACAACTTGCCACGCCAGAAGCGCAGAGACATAAAGTGCACTGGCACTGGTGTGTCTAAACTAGGGCCCTGAAAGGGATCAGCTCTGACCCTATAAATCTGTCCGCAGAGCCAGGAGGATGGGTGTGTCAGTAAGGAATCAGCGGCTAGATATTGTCTCTACCAGATAAGGCATTACCGAAGATAAGTAACTTGTTCATCTGATAGAGATATCAAGCCGCAGATTCCTTATCTTTGAATAGGTAACCAAGCAATACCATCTCTGGAGGTGGGTCTGCAGACAAATTTAGAATAAGAAATCCTGCAGGACTGAATGGGTGAAGTGCCCGTCCCTGCAAACCTGACTGTCCAGGCAGTAATGCTTGATAAACTTTTGCAGGGATGCCCACGTTGCTGTCTAACAAATGTCCAGGACTGCAAATCCACAGGCTAATGTAGTGGTCGCAGCCTTAGCTCTGGTAGAATTAGCTCTTAAGCCTTCAGGAGGCTGCTTCTTTGCCAGTGCGTAGCAGATCTTGATGCAGAGAACAACCCATCGAGAGGTGGTCCTTTTCTGCACCGCCCTACCTTTCTTTACACCAATATACCCCAAGAAGAGTAGGTCGTCCACCCGGAACTCTCTTGTGTGCTCAAGGTAGAACGACAACACTCTTTTTGGGTACAGACGGTGGTCACATCTCTTCTTAAGAGGGTTGATAAGGAGCAAAGAAATTTGGCAAGGTGGCAGACTGACCCACATGAATTGGTGCTACCACTTTTGTCAGGAAAGAGACCCTAGTGAGAAGCACCAGTTTGTCTGAAAAAACTGAAATGAAGGGAGGTTTGGATGATAAAGCCTGCAGCTCACTCACCCTCTTGGCCGATGTAATCGCCACAAGAAAGGCTGTTTTGATGGTGAGCAGTCTGAGGGGACAATTGTGTAAAGGCTCAAAGGGGGCTCTAATCAGAAATGTGAGAACCAAATTAAGGTCCCACTGAGGCATAATGAAAGGAGAAGGTGGGAACATATGGACAAGACCTTTGAGAAATCTATTTATAATTGGAGATTTAAATAAGGAGGGCTGGTTAGGCAGTCACAAGAAGGCAGACAATGCAGAAAGATACCCTTTCACAGTGCCCAGAGAAGAGCCCTGCTGGGCAAGGGTCAAAATAAAAAGTAAAATATCAGAAAGGGAGGCAGAAAGAGGGTCAATAGACTTTTCTATACAATATGATACAAACTTTTTCCATCAGCAGGGTGTACCGTATACCGTCTTGGTGGAGTGATGCTTGGCTGCCAGAATAACATTACAGAGTTGGGGAGGAAGGTCAAAAGCTATCAACTGCCGCTCAAGGCAAAGAGTTGACAGGTTCGGGTGGAGGACCCTCCCCTGCTGCTACCGAACAGATAGCCTCATCGGAGGATCTATGCTCATGTTCAGAAGCTCAGGTTACCAGATTCTCCGTGTCCAGTCCGGAGCCACAAGGATGACATGAGCCCAGTTGTTCCTGATCTTCTTGAGAACTCTGGGCAGTAGTGGTATGGGCAGAAAGGCACACAGGAGGCCTGAGCTCCACTCAAGACAAAAAGAGTCTCTAAGCGTGAGCCGTCTTGGAAACTCTAGAGTGCAAAACTGCTGACACTGAGTGTTCTCGACGGAGGCAAACAGATCTAACCAAGGTTCTCCCCACTGTTGAAAGAGACCTTGAACCACTTCTGGGTGGAGACGCCATTCGTGATTCGCTAGGCATCAACGGCTGAGTTTGAGCGCCATGGCATTCAGGAAACCTGCCAGGTGTTAAGCCACCAGAGAAATGCCCTGCTGTTCCAGCGATGTCCAGAGATGCAGGGCCTCTTGACAAAGCATCCACGACCCCACCTTGCCCTGTTTGTTGCAGTACCACATGGTGGTGGTGGTGTCGTCCGTGAACACTTGTACCAGTCTTCTCTTTATGGAGGGCAGAAAGACTTTCAATGCCAATCGGATTGCTGGGAGCGCCAACAGGTTGATGTGGAGTCCAAATTCTGCCAGAGACCAGAGTCCTCTGATCGCCACCTCTCCCAGTGACATATCTGTTACTACTGTGAGATCTGGTTGGGAAAGGGAGAGGGGTCTGCCTCTGACCCAATCGCGGTTCGTTAGCCACCACTGCAGATCCTTTGCAGGTCCCTCCAAGATCTGGACCAGGTCAGAAAGATTTCGGATGCTTCGCCCAGTGGAACTTCAGGTCCCACTGCAGAGCCTGCATATGCCATCTGGTATGTGTCACTAGAAGGTGCAGGAGGCCATGAGATCCACGAGCCTCAGAGTTAGTCTCATTCTCATTGCCTTGTGGGATCCCTCAAGGTTCATGATTAAGCCTCACGTTGTTTAACGCCTATGTTACAACCTTGGCTGACCTTATTAGATCATTTGGATTCTCGTTCACGTCTTATGCCGACGATACACAGATCGTGGTTTCCCTAACCAATAGCGAGCAGAACACAGGCACCAGATTTCACAACTGAATGAGAGCAGTCAGTGTTTGGATGTCTAAGAATTGCCTGAAGCTTAACTCAGGGAAAACAGAGGTCCTCCTGTTTGGAAACCAAGCCTCGTGGTGGCCTGAGGAGCGAGGCACCCTAAAAACCCCAGTTAGTAAAGTTCGGAATCTTGGAGTTTTAGTGGATGATAAACTAACATTCGGTGCTCAGGCAAAAGCGGTTACGTCCTCTTGCTTCCATACTCTCTGCATATTAAAGAAGATCCTGCCTTACATCCCTGCAGACCTACAGAAAACAGTAGTCACTTCCATGGTCCTTTCAAAACCAGACTACTGTAATGGACTCTACCCAAACATTCAACAAATTGAACAAATTGCAAACCCTGCAGAAATCCGTCTGCACGGCTGTTGTTACAGATGCCTATATTTAGATCTGCTTCTATGGCATTTAAACAGTTGCGCATGCTGCCAGTCAGACAGAGAATTGTCTTCAAAGCCCTCTGTATCGCCTTCAAAGCCTTGCATGGTATAGGACCTGACCATTTGGAAAAAAAAATCAAATGGTGTGTACCACCAAGGATGTTACGATCCTCCTCTGCCAAAAATGCGATGGTTTCCAAATTCAGATGCTCCTCTTGGGGTGGAAGAAGTTTTGTGATCTGTGCATCCAAAACCTGGAACACCTTGCCTCTGTTTATGAGGTCCATGAACAATCTGCTCCCTTTCAGGAAAACTTTAAAAACATGGTTATTTAGTTCCCAGTGAGCTTCTCAGTACTAGATTTCAGTGGAACTAGTGCCAAGACACCTCCGGGAATACGTGTGCTCTAGAAATACATTTAACATAACATAAGACCTTGGACTCACCTTGGTGTCATGGGGTTTGTAGGGTTCCCTGGTTGCCAGGTGAGCCAGAGCCCTAACAGTGCGGCACCATGGCAAGTGAGAGGAAATTAGGATCTGCCCTCCCATATGGCAAAACTATGCCAAAAGAATCCAAAATGTCAGCTTGCTTCCCATGCGGATCTATCTGGATGCTCTAGCCCCAGTAGAGCAGAAAGACTGTAGGAGCTTTAGGCGTAGGGGTAAGGTTTGATGCCTGTCTGGGCAGGTTGCCCCAACCCACTATTTCTTTTCTAAATAATCCTTTGCGTCTAGTGGGTTTTCTGCCTCCCAGGAAGCAGACTAGGGGTAAATCCCACCAATCTGCCCCCTGTGGTGGGCCACCCCACCTGTTTTTTTTTATATGGTCCTTCCCTGATGTCTAGTGGGCTTCTGGTCCTGGAGTGTGGGGAGGGGTGACAGATTCAGGGTAAACATTCTTAATTTGACTGTCCCCCAGAATGGGCAGAAAGACTGTCATGCCCTTAGGGGGACACGGTACAATGGAATGGTAGGCCACCTACATTTCAATTTAAAATCAGGCCTTGTCAAAGCCAATACGTCTGGCCTTTGCAAGCATGCATTTTTTTTTATTTAGCATATGAGAGAAAAAGAAATTAAATATAGGAGGCGGAGGGAGAAAAAATAGAAAGAGGAGGATACCGAGAAGGAAGATGAAGAAGAAAGAAGGAAGGAAGGAGAAATTAGAAAGAAGAGGAAGAATGAAAGAGTAAGGTGGAGAAGAAAGGAAGGAGTAGAGAGGAGGAAGAAGAACAAGCATTGGTAATGCATTGGTTTCGCCTATGTAATAAATAAAGAGCTGTTTTCATCAAACATCGTCTGGGAGAAGTAAAGGAGCTCCCTGACAGATAACACAGGAGTGGAGAGGATGCGGCGCAGCAGCCAGAGCTGCTAACTTGAGAGCTGGGGATCCAGGTTCAAGTCTCGGCGGCGCCGCACAACATCCTGTGATTTTATGTAAATCACTTAATCTCTCTGGGTGATAAATTGTTATATAAATGTGCTGCAATAGTGAAAGGCAAAACTTTATGAAAATATAGTTCCACAAAAGCAGATGGCAACAGTATTTCGGCAGCGGAAACTGATAAGAGAAGCAGACGAGGAACAAGCATTGGTAAATGCAGGAAAATCTGCTACAGCCACTAGAAATGGAAGAAAGGTAAGTGGCACACACAGGAACCAATGAGAAGCCAGGAAAGAGAGGAGGAGGGATGTAAGTCCCTTTTAAAGTTTAAATTAAAAACAATAGATTGCTCAAGCACAGCGCAAGCGCTGTGCAGGCAAAACCTAACAAGCATTGGCATAGCCAATAGGTCTCGCCTTTGGGACCTTCTAAGTGTTTAGCCATGCACCTTTAAAGTAATTTCTGCTTAAACACTGATTTACAACTCGTCTTTCCAACAGAACGTGGGAGAAATACATAGCGGAGCCTTTAGCAAAAACAACACAATTAATTTTAAAATATCCAATGGCATGGAATGTTTTTCAGAAAAGAAAGCTTTGGCTATGAAAATAAACATGTTATAATTATGAATTTGATATTTGCCCTCGTGGGCTGTTGGACACTTATTACGTATAAGAAGTGAAGGATTGTCTTGTTTACATTCTTAATTACCATGGAGAGGTTAGTGTTCATAGTGGACCGGAAGAGCAGGCCCTGGGCATCAGATCAATGAAGGGCTGGGAGGAGGATGATGCGCAACAACACCGGAACGCGTGGAATGGAAAAAGGAAGTTTATGTTAACGGGGGTTGTTTTCTGGACTCTCTCATCTGAACAGGAATAACGCTTCTCCCCGCGCACTCCATTTGTTACAACAAAAAGCTAACTTCCCTGCGTGCGGGGTCGTTAAGACTCAGTGCTGAAACACTAGCTACGGAAATGCTGTTGTGAAATGGGTTACAATTCTTCCCCGAGCTCCTGGGGCTTGTTGGGAAGACTGCAGCAAAGCTGCTTCCTCTTCCTGCAGGCTTTGAAGGAAACAGGCTAAATATAATGAGGCTGTCCGAATGCGCGCAGTCTGCAGAGTGCAGATGATGGCTCGGGCGGTCCGGAGGCCCCCTGTTTGTCCTGATAACAATGGGGTTAACCCTGCTTTGAGGCGAGAGGAAGGAACCTGTCTCGGTATCTGCAGCCTGCGCTCTGGAAGTCCTCACTCTGTATGGTTCCTGTCATTGTGAATGCCCCGAAGGCTGGCCTTTATTACTACAGATAATGAGTGACTCACGGGCTCCAGCCCCGATACCCGGGCCTCGGCCGCCTTATCAGTCCAACGCGAAATGTCGCTGCTACGAAGGACCGAGCACCATAAAAGGGCTCCCCAGCCTACCCAGGGGCTACTGAAGAGCAGGATGGCAGGCAGAGTGCCCCGGTGCAACTACTGGAATGTACTATTTAGCAGGGGAGGGGTGCGTGTCACAGAAGGGTCACCCGGACCACTTAAAAGGAGTGATCCCACCCCTTTATACTCAACCGCCTAAATGCGATTTTAGGACTACAATAATTTATACACGAGGCAAACTTCGAATTTCGAAATGCGTGTGTACTTCGACATAGGAGGGTGGGGTGGATAAGGTTGACCAGCCGGTGATGTACACAGGGTCGGGGTGAGAGAAAAAATAGGCCAGAGACACCAAAATAAAAGACCACCACACCCACCCCCACCATTAGCAAATCAGATTGCTAAAAAAAAAGCTCGTATATTTGCAACTCGACAGTTTTCAACATGTAAAGGCATGCTATATTGGTGTTTTGCAACGTATGGGTGACTGCATACATTTGCGCCTCCTGCAGGTAATATGTGAGGTAATATTAGGGAAGCTGGCAGTAAACGGTCTACCAGACCATAAACAGGCACACAAGCTGTGAAAAAAACAAAAAACAAAACAAGCAAAAGCGAAAGCACGGCGCGTTCTGTGTAACCTGACCCACCAGGAATGCAGCTGCCACCCTGCGTGCCGCTGCTCGCTCCCGAGAGCAAAACGCTGTGGGAGTGACACATTGGAAAGGAGGTGCGTCATGCACCCGCCTTTGGCCATTTGCGTGCTTTCATTATTGAAAGACACACGCAAAGGCCAATCCAATGTGTGGGAGGAGTCAGACCCACACAAAGAAGTTTAGAGTGCTTACGAGAAGCCTCCCCATAGAGCATCGCATGCGTGCTGCGCTAGGCTCGACCTAAAAAGGAGGACAAGGAAGGAGAAAGGAGGAGGAAGAATTAAGAAGAAAGAAAGGGAGGAGGAGGAAGTAGAAAAAGGAGAAGGAAGGGAAGCAGAAAAGGAGAACAATATTAATAAAAAAATACTTTTATATAATTTTGTATACAACATTTCCGCTGTTTCTAAGCACTCTACATAAGAAGTATTAATATTACCAAATTATTGGAACGAAGATTTACCCAGCTCATAAGAATGGAAGGCTGAGTGGTACCTTAGCTGTACTTCCAACTGATGACATGCTTATTAATCCATATTTCAGTAGCAAGCATTGAGATATCTTGCTGGATAAGGAATTGTGAAAAGACAATGAATTGGTGTAAAATCCACCCCATCTCTGCTTCAGGAACACTTTCTAATACTCCTCTACTAACTTGTTTCGTACTTCTGAAATCCTATTTTCCAGTTAGAGATGATGGCTATGGACATGGGATGGATGGGAAAAGAAGTGTGTGCTGAACATTTTGACTCCCTATTAACAAGGTAAGCGGAATTAGATGACTTTTCGGCCCCCGCAAATGAAGTAATAACTGCTCAGGGTGGACACTACTCAAATATGTAATGGGTGTTATTTTTGTTCCTGTGAATAAGAGGGATTGCACAAGAAGCCTTTAGTTAGGTACTCGGAGGACTTTATTATTATTTAATATATGCTCAGTTCCTAAAAACGATTGCATTAAATACACCGATAAAATCTATCATTTAAATTACAATAAGAATCTTTACAAAAGTCACATGGGTAGAAGTTCTCACTGTTGCTGGCAAAGGGTCGCGATGGGCGTAGAGTACATAATAAACTATAAAATTCGTAAAGTTCATCTGGGAGCCCATGAGTTGTGGACGGAAGCCGGCTATTTTCCACTATGCCAGTTAGCATCGTCATCTGAATTTCTCCCTGCAGGAAATTTTATGACAATACAAGTCAAAAATGTAATTGTCTGCACATTTAGACTTGTGTTTCCCCCGTCGAAGCATGGATTACAGCTTGTGGCATGTTCGCACTCCTAACGTTTGAAAACTAAGGCGCAAAAGATATTGCGCTCATTCAGGAATGCTGGCTAGATGCAAATAACATGATTGACAGTTGCAGGGACCTTGTATCAACCTCTGCAGAGATTGTTTCCTGTTACAAGCCATTTTGAGCGTAGGTCAAGTGTGGGAAAATCTCCCAAACGAAAGCACATTAGTTTGTAGGTCTCGCCTAGGCAGTGCTTGCGCTGTCTCTTCGAGACATGCTGTATTCAGGATATGTGCATAAAGCTCCACCTACTTCCCGCTCATCTTTTTAATTGGCTCCTGTCCCTGTCCTTTGTAAATGGTGGCTTTTCATTGGTCATTAGGCTTTGTAGTCCCTCCTTAGTACCACCCTGTCTCTTTTTGTAACCTCCCATGAGGACACCCCCCTATTACATGTGCTGTTACGCCCTAGGTTTTAATTACAGCCTCAAGACACTATTTTCAGACAGGACACTCACTTGGTCCTAAACAAGGTTGGCAGTGGTTACTTTACTCGCTAGCACATTTCACATTTATATTAGATCTTCTATAAATTTCCCTTCATCAGCTCCACATAGAGTACAACCTAATCCCGGAATTAATGTAATAATTCTTTTGTCACATTTTAAAGCTACTAATTGTATATATTGAATGTACTGTGGTACTGTCTTGCATGCAGTGCATTATGGGTAGGGTGGATTTACCATATCTTCAAAGTTTATGATGCTCACTAGGGACCTCTAGGCGCAGTTTGCGGTACTGCACCTACACGTGGTACTATCTTGCATGCAATGCATTATGGGAGTACCATATGTGACCAAAAGTTTGATGCTCACTAGGGACCTCTAGCCGCAGCTTGCGGTACTGCACCTACATATCTCACATTTATGTTAGACCTTCTATACATTTCCCTTCATCAGCTCCACATAGAGTACAACCTAATCGGAATTAATAGAATAATTGTTTTGTCACATTTCAAAGCTATTAATTGTATATATGGACATAGCTATTTGAATGTACTTGTGGTACTGTCTTGCATGCAATGCATTAGGGGAGTACCATATGTGACCAAAAGTTTGATGCTCACTAGGGGCCTCTAGGCGCAGCCTGCGGTACTGCACCTACACATCTATATTAGACCTTCTATAAATTTCCCTTCATCAGCTCCAGATAGAGTACAACCTAATCCGGAATTAATATAATAATTCTTTTGTCACATTTCAAAGCTACTAATTGTATATATTGAATGTACTGTGGTACTGTCTTGCCTGCAATGCATTATGGGTAGTATGGATTTACCATATCTTCAAAGTTCATTATGCTCACTAGGGACCTCTAGGAGCAGCTTGCGGTGCTGCACCTAGACAAGCAGTGCTGGTGCCTTGCTCACTAGGGACCTCTAGGAACAGCTTGCGGTACTGCACCTAGACATGCAGTGCTGGTGCCTTGCTCACTAGGGAGCTCTAAGAGTAGCTTGCGGTACTGCACTGAGACATACAATGCTGGTTCCTGGCTCACTATGCAATCATTTGCAATGCACTAGGTCTCGCATTACTGAAAGTATAAGCTATTGGTGTTGCATTATTATTTGCAACACCAATACCTCAAACTATCAGTAATGCGAGACCTATTGCATTGCAAATGCTTGTGTTTTAATGTAGGTGGACTTTCTCCTCAGCCCATAGACAGACAACGAAACATGTGTATTTGTAGAGCACAAGTTCACCCAAGGGTATCTTGGCACGGAATAACAGATGTTTATTGTTACCCAACTCAATAGTACTAATTTTATCGACCCCAGAAGGATGAAAGGCTGAGTGGACACACTGGGATTTGAACCTGTGACCATGAGGTCGAACACACGCGTACAGTGGCTGCATTAGTCCACTAAGCCACTAGACCTGGCTCCCTTGTGCTGTTTCAAGACAGATGTTATTAAAATTAACAAAATAAAAATTAATCAGTTGTAATTGAAAGGCTATTTTACTTTCACCAATAAGTGTGGTTTTAGCTCTTTTCCAATTCTATTTATGGCTGGAGTGCATTAAATGACAAAACAGTGATGTTCACAGTGATGTATATTTTAGGAGCTTAGGGCTACAAATAAACATGTATCAAATCACCACACTGCATTCACTAACCACAAAAAATACCAGGCTAGATACGCGGTGAGCTTATTTCAATGCATCTCAACCAAAGCTACAGTCAACTGCCACAAATGGAACCTCTACCCAGTTCAAGCCTCAACATTCTGTAAAGAACACTCATACAAGGAAGTTCCAAGACACCACGTAGTTTCCCTGTTAAACAGAAACAATAAAACAGATTTGGGAGGAAATCCACAACTTCAGGAAACACAACGATCATTATCAGGAAGTGAAACCCAAAGGGTGCATAACTAAGGAAGGGCTGAGACCACCAACAGGTAGTCCAGAGTCTTGAGATAGGTCATGGGGTACTGATTTAACACAGAAACAAGATAAAAATAAAGTATTAAAAAATGTAATCCTTCAATTATGCAGCTTTTTGCCCAGCCTATGGCACGGAACACCAGAGGGATAATATGCTTCCTGATCCAATTGACCACTGGGAACTTGAGCGAGATTTCTTTCATCACCACACATGATCTATCCAACACTCTACTCAACGCAACGATCTTGTTCATATTCCAGATTCTTCTAACTGATGTTCTGACTGCATTCCAGAAGCGCTTAATAACCTTTCCAGGTAGCAGCACATTAGGGTCCAGCTTCAGCATCACTGGGTATTCTAATCTTCACCAGATCCCCCATCTGCACAAAGTATTCTCACACACACTTTCTCCTATCATATTTTTTTCAGTGCTGCCATAATATCTCTTTTCCTTGTCTGACACACCTCATCTTGATGAGCCAAACAATGTTTTCTCTACCCCGGGTACGTTTACTGTTCGGCACCCTTCCCCTGAAGAGCTCAAATGGGGTTCAACAAGTAGACCGATGAGGTGAAACATGATACACCACTACCCTACCACAAAGTTCTTCTATCCAATCCAACCCAGAAAACTTAGCTAACAGTATTCCTTCTTTGAGTGTTCTATTGAACCTCTTCACTGCTCCATTAGTTTCTGGATGATACAGAGAGCACTTCTTGTGAGCTATATCATTCAGTTTTGAAACCTCCTCCATCTCTCTGGAGCACAACTGTTTTCCATTATGAGTCAAACCCTCAGTATCAAAGACGACTTCCAGAAATGTTATCACACTCTTTGTGTTGGGACCTGCTCTTTGACCGATAAGCCACCTTCAGTAAAAATTCACAGAGACAAACAAATAAAGAGTAGCAACCTCCCCTTTTAAAGGAGCCACAACATCATAGGCTATTTCTTGACGAAAACAATGCAGCTGCCGTCTCAAGCACATCTGAGGCACACAGATTTCTAACACCTTGTAAAATCACTCAAAGTGTTTTCTAACCACCCTTTCCATTTCTACATCTAACATGGGCCAACAGAAATACATGCAAACTATTTTCTTTGACTTGTCTATGCCCAGATGCACCACATCTGCTAGTTTGATCACTCTCTCAAGTTGGGTACAACTATTCTGGTCCCTTGGAGCAAAACTCCATCCCTTTCAAATAGTTCATCTTTAATCAATCTGTAAGGCTTCCACAAGCTTGTGAATGTCTCTTATTTGGTTCCCATCTTTAACCACACCACAGCCTCAGCTGATACAGGATCTTCACATACTTCATCCTTCCATTCAATTTCCTGTAATACTTTGTCAGCAATCGCATATACTCCTATTCAATGTTCGTCCTACACCTCAACAAGGCCATCAACAACAATATCCATTACCAACCGCGGCAAACAATCTGCTGCCCTATTGTGCACACTAGGTAGTATGAGATGTTAAAAGAGAAATCTTGAAAACTAATTACCCATTTCCTAATCCAAGTGGAAACGCTATCCAATCCTTTTGAGGTGAAAATCTCACATACAGGTTGATGATTAGTTTTGAGTGCAAATTTCACATCCTATAAGAACATTCTGAATTTTTCAATGTCCCATTTCATCGCCAAATCCTACTTCTCTATGACAGAGTAGTTTAAGTCAACACCCTTAAGAGCATGTAAGGCAAATGCTATGATTCTTTTTCACCTGCACCTCCTTGTACCAAAACTGCTCCCAAACCTTTACTGCTGGCATCAGTTATCACTACGCAGCCGAACAGTCGTCTCCAGAAAAAATGCTATTAAATTTGGTGCATTTTCCAACTACTTTTTCTCCACTCAAACACCTTTTAACCCATTATAATTCTATGTTCTTTTGCATGAGATTTCTCATTGTTTCAGAATTCTCTTAACAAAACATGGATAGTACTCAAGCATGCCAAAGAACAACATGACCTCTTTGTTGCATAGAGGTTCTATTTTTCTTGTTACTTCTGCCAAATATACTTACCCTCAATACCATGTATTGGATGACCAAGATATGACAACTCTTCCCTCCCAAAAATAGCACTTCTTTGCTCTGAGAGTCAGACCATCAAAGTGTAGATGGATCCTAGAGGCTAGAGCTACTGACTTTAGAACCTATACAGGTTCAAATCCTGGTCTGAGCAGTTGGTTCAAAATTGTGTGATTGTGGGCAAATCAAGTGTTGCGTAACTTTTTACACTCTTGAGCATATCTGAAAAATTAGAGAGTGGAAATTTATTCAGCACCACCTCCTTGTTCAGGGAGTGAACATCAATACACAACCATATCTCCCCTCTGACTTTTCTGGCCAGGACAATGGGAGCCAACCACTGTGTTAATCGTACTGTGAACTGATGCTAGGAGACAACTATCTCTTATTGACACCGACTGTGTACAACAACGTAGTTTAATGCAATACACATACCTTTTCAAACAGCCTAACTGCTCACTGAAAATGGCTGAATAAATATTGACTGGATGCGTATTCTCAAAATCCTCAAATGCTTCATCAACTTGTCGTACAAGCACCTGAGGATTTCATCCTTCTTTTTTAGATGTCTTTTTATTAAAGATTTTAAAGAAAATACAATGGAGTTTACAGCTTTCACTGTCTGTACACAAACATTTTATTGAGGGTTTGATTGCAACCCCCTGACAATTTCCCCCCCCCAATAACCTCTCAGAGTGGACCTCTTCCAGCACCAGGAGTACCACACCTGTTGATATGGCATATCAGTCCGGGACCTGCTGGTGGCAGTCCGCTGTAGGAGTTCCACTTGCTCCAGTTCTTTCCCCAATTCCTTGGCATCCCACCCTCATATATCACTTTTTCAGCCACCATACACCAGTCCATGTTGTGGTTGCAGGAGTTCAGATACGGCGGCTCTTGGCTCTTCACCCCGTGGCATTATAAGTTTTTATAGCATTTTTGGCATTTTGGGGCTTCTGCCCAGCAAATACCTTCATGTTGATCTCTTCAGTGTCACACCCCCTGCCTCCCCCATGAAGTCAGAGAGTTCCGCCCAGAACATCAGTTTTGCTGGGCAGATCCACAGGATGTGAAAAGAGGATCCTAACTGCCCACATGTCCGCAAAACACACTGAAAGTGGATCTTTCCTATTTTCATTAGGGTCATTCTATAGTAATCGGAGTAATGCAGTTTGCGGAGCTGCACCAGTTGAAACTCTGATCTTATGGTGACCTCCCTGGGGGTGCCTAGAGCCTCCTCCCACTCCCCATCTTCAAAGCCCTCCACGTCCTCTTCCCACCATTCGTTTAGCTGTTGCAGAACAGGTGGGGTATGATTTAGGATCTATTTTGTATGTCGGTTATGTGGCAACCGTAGGGATTGGGTCATCTGGTAGCCTGTCCTCCAGAGGGGATGATTCCTCTAGATCTGTAACCTTTGCTATCATTGACCTGGTATGTCTCACATGTAGGTATCTGGAGATCTCAGAGGCCACCAGCTGGTACTCACTCATTAAGTAGTTCACCCAAAGGTCGTCCAATGTAGCTATAACCATTAGATTCCATCTGTTGAATCACTTCACAATCCCCAGAGTAGCCAATGCTGCCGAATTCCAGAGCGAAGTTGCTTGTGTAAGCTTGTTCCTCCAACATAGATAGGTCATTATCTCTTTCCAGATTTTGACCACTGTTCCCGGGGAATGGGGAATTTCCTCTGTGGTCACCTGCCACACAACGCTGCTGGGTATCCCATATCGCCCATCACACACCTGTCCATCGGCAGTGCCGGCTCAGTCTGTGCCTTAAAGGCCTAATTGTTACCCATGATCAGCTGGGATGCCCAGTAGTATTTCTGCAGATCTTGAAGTGCAATTTCCAGCCTCTTGTCCGTTTTGATTGGGCGATGCACACTGGTCAGCCAATCCACAGCAATAGTCGTATTTCCGTCTCTATCGCCCTGAAGTATGTCTTCGGAATCTCATACGGGGTATTTTGTAGCACATAGAGGAAGTGTGGTAAGGACATAATTTTAAATATTGTGGCTCTGCCTAAAAGGGAGAGCGGCAAGTCCCACTACTGACTCAAATCACCCCTAAGTCTTTCCAGCAGAGGGAACAGATTTTGAGCGTGAAAGAGGCCGGCGTCAGCTGTTACACATATATTGAGGTATCGAAAACTATGCACTGTGGTCTCTACCTCGCAGTCCTGTGGAAGACGTGGTATCCCCCACCAGTGGGTACACCAGGGACTTATGGCAGTTAATTAAATTTTCAGAGTATTTGCAAAAGTTTGTGCGTATTTGCATTATTCTGGATACCGTCATCTCCGGGTCTTTAATATAAAGCAGGATTTCCTCTTTTTTTAAAGAGTCACCTGAGGAGATGAAATTGGCCCTTTGTTTTAATTGTCTACTTTCTTGAATGTTAATAATCAGACTGTATATACGAAGAGACATTTTAAAATTGTAAGCTTTTTATCTATTTTGTAGTATACTTTTATGTTACTGAAAAGTATCAAAGTCCCCGATTGATTGATTGTAAAGCAGGATATCGTCCACGTATATGGATATTTAATCCTCCCAGGCACCACCCCAGTCCTGTCCCCTGTCCGAAGGATCCTGCCGCACCCAGGCTGCCAGTGGTTCCAGCACCAAAGCAAAGATTGTGAACGACAGGGAGCAGCCCTGCCTAGTGCCCTGTCTCAGTCTGAAAATGGATGAGTGTTTCCCATTGGCCCTGACCCTGGCTAGTGGGCCACTACAGATCAGGCATATCCAATGCTGAAATTATTGGCTGAAGCCCAGTCTGTCCAGCAAGGAAAAGATATAGACACATTCAAGTGTGTCAAATGTCATCTTAGGGTCCATGGACATCACTGTGCAGTGTCTCCCTTCGCCCCCACACTCTATAGTCGTCGCAGATTGAGCCTTGAGCTTCGATGAGACATAAAGCTAAATTGATTCGGGTGGATCAGTGACTGAATTACCTTTCCCAGGCATACCACCAATATTTTGGCTTGCCTTCTGTGTTTAATAGTGAAATGGTCCTGCACAAGTCACATTCCTCCGGAGGCTTCCCTTCCTTCTAGAAAACTATTATTGTGGTGAGTAGTTGGTCTTGCGTGAGGATACCCACTGCCGACCCCCTTGTACTTTGTTAGTAGGTGTGGGGTGAGTTTTGTGGCCATGGCCTTGTACAGCTCCACTGGGGGCCTGTTTTGGCGCATGTCTCTCCCTAACTGTAGCTCTCTTATCGCAGCTGAAATCTCCTCCACTTCTATCTGAGTCTCTAAATAGTCTTGGTCATTACGTGTCAGCCTGGGAAGGCAGATGTCTTTAAGAAAATCGTCCATCTCTTGGCTGTTCTGCTTACCACCGGTAAGTACTGGCAGGTGTATTAAGTGGCAAAAGTCTCAGCTATATTTGACCGCCCCTCTAACCAGTACGTCCGCCTCACTTTTAACCTCCAGCATCCAGTTTCAGGAGTGATCACTCTTGTTCAACCAGGCTAATAGTTTACCGGCATTATTTCCTACATCGTATAGCCAGTGCATGTTGGCTCTAAGTGCCGCGGCTGCTGCACTGTTAGCGAAGCTTTATACTCTTGCTGTCTGGAGCTCAGTCTGTATATTGTTTCTGCATCAGACCCAGTTGAGGAGTTGTTCCAGTACCATTATGCCCCTCTCCACTTCATTTAGTTTTTCTTGCCTGTCTCACTTGACCCTGGAAATCAGTAAGACAGCCTGACTCCTAACCACTGTTTTGTATGCTTCCCTTAGTATAAGGGCTGAGTCTACTGTTCCCCTATTGTCAGTGAAGTACCAGTCTGTACAATTCTGAAGCCCCTTCATAACCATACGTCCACCAGCCCCCATTGAGGCCAAGAAGTCCGGGAGTGGAGTTGGATTTCTTGGTGTAGTTATACATGCTGATCCGTCCGAGTCCTCCCTTGAGGCCATATTGAAGTTCCCTCCCAATATCAATGTGCCCACCAGTAGCTGGAGGAGTTGGGAGCCCATGTCTGCTACACCAGTGTATGTAGTTTGGGCTGAATATATAGAGCCTATATTAACTGTCATATCTTCCCAATTTACAGAAAGTGCCATGTATCTGCCCAGTGGGTCCGTCCACGTCCTCTGGGGGACCAAGGTAACAGTTTTGTCAGTGGTATGCCCACTCCTCTGGAGCCCGATGTGTATACTGCCTGGGCATTAATTTTATAAACCTATCCATCTAAGGCTTTGTAGAAACTGCCCCTCATATACGTCTCTTGAAATATCACTGTGAACCATTATTGTCAGGTGCATGTCTTTTGAAGTATTGCAAGAGAACTCCCCTTTTAATCTTGTCCCCTAAACCTTGAAAGTATCTTTAACAAACTCACGTTGGCCATGGTATGGCAGTGTAGTCCCTCGTCTGTGGTCTCCTCATCCATAGAAACAAGCATGTCTAATGCAAATTGCTCTCGCATTTGCTTGAGTTTGAGCTACTAGTGTTGTAAATGACAATGTCTATTATTGAGTTTGTGGCATGCTGGCTTGAGTCGGATATTGTGTGAGGCACGTGTTGAGGCATTGCTGTTCTGGAAGATACCCTCTGACGACTTGGAAATAACTTGTATAGGAAGCACCAGAAGTAAATAATCTGTAACGAGGGGCTGCATAATTGGCCTGGGTACATTAGCGGAGTAGTTCTGGGATGTGGGAGCAGGTGCAAGATGTGCGGTCAGTGGATATAGGTGAGAAGGGACTAGTAGGTAGTACAGGGAAGTTGTATCAGTTTAGGAATGCAAAGGGGTGTTAGGATATGGAGGAAGGGTGTGAAGATGAATATACCAAGGTGGATAAACTAATACAATACTAATACAAAGCGAGTGTCACAGGAGTTTAGACAGCCATTTCAAGTTTAATAAATGACATGTGAGACTAATGTGAGCCAGCTCCAGACGCGCCATTTTCTAGAAGCGCTGTCATGGTAGCCTGGCTCTTATATTTTAAACATAGATCAAATTCCGGCCAAGCTTAGGGAGATTTAAGCATGTGAGGGAGCAAAATATGTGAATTTGATCTGAACTGACGTTAGAGCTGTAGAACAGCCTAGGGCACTACTGAAGTCAGCTCCTATACGAATCCATTTAACAATACTGATCAATCAAAGTGAATAGGAATACCTGTGCGTGGACATGAACCGGAGTTGTAAAAATAATCCGGTGTCCAGCAGCGTGGGATTTATATTGCAAATGCTGCTTCCTCACACCCCCTCCCAAAAACTGTTAAAAAATGCAGAGAATCGGGCTAAGGGGTTAGAGCTCGTGAAAAGCACTCCTAAAGGAATAATAAATTCTCCTCCCATCCCTTCCTGCAAGAGAGTGTCCACGTTGGAGTAATAAATTCAGTTATTACCACCTTTCCCAGACAAGGAAATAAAGAATATGCTAAACATAACGCTCTTTGATCGGGTTATCACTGCGCTTTGGTGACATACATGAAAACAGACGGGGAGTACATGGTGCATTTTTTTGGGGGGGTAGGGGTGAAATAACGCAAAATGCTTCCTGTGAGAAGGAGTATATTGTTTGGTGAGTGGCACAGAAGTCCAAAGGGCGAAGGAAATGGGTAGAGACCTTCATATATAGCAAGGCGGAGTTATGTTGTTTTCAGGTCCCTCACCTGCATAACCCCAATGTTCTCTCTCACCAGCCCCTCCATCAAGGCATCCATTGCCTTCTGCAGCCGTAGCTGCTGCTCCTCCACACTGGCCATGCTCTCTCAGTACCCCACACTAAATGGTACAGGAAGAGATTCTCCTTCCAGGGACAGCAGCAGACCACAAAAGACAGCAATGTGATAGCTGTAGGCGCCATATTGGAACAGAGCTTTTCCCGCAAGGACCACATCAGAATAAATGCAAGTTTAGACTTTGAAGCAAATAAAACAAGCAGTATGTGATTCCGGGGAATGCCTTTTTGTTGATGCGCATAAATAAAGTGTTGTGGACCCAAAGCTCCGCCGCGCCGTGCATAATTAATGGAAAAGGGCGGCCTCCCGACGAGGGCCCATGCTTAAAGCTGAAGCTTCAGCCAATCAGCATATGCCTTCTCTGCCACACCCACGACCAATCCAGCGAATAATGATGGCACTGCAACCGGAACCGAAAAGAAGGTTTATGAAACTGTTAGCAACATTTGAACACGTCAGCCAGGAAAACGCTATGCAGGCTCGGCCTAATAAAAAGGAAGAATGGCATCAAATTAATGCGGTTATGTCACAAACCAAGCCAAAAGAAGCAAGTTAGAGAGCAAGGAAACGGCTGCAGCATGGAGAAAAGGGGGACTTCTGTGGAGGCCCCTGCTCTGTGTGCATTAAGGTGTGCTTGAATCCCACAGAGGAAATACAACAGATTGTCTAGGCTCAACCTAATAAGGCTGCAATGCCCATAGGAGAGATGGGGCAATCACACGCTATAACAGTGTGATGACCAAACAAAATATTCCCTTAGTGAAATTGCCAGGGAGAGTGCTAAGTGGACAAAGGAGTGGCATTTAAACAAATGCACCCATAACAAGCTAGCATTTCTAAAGGGCACAGATAACGACCAATGACCATTGTTGTGATGCAGCAAAGCCCATAGGAGAGAATACAACAGGTCTTGCAAGGCTCGACCTAGAAAGGTAACAGATAGAAACAAGTCTCCCAAAAAACACTCCCCTCCCTTCATGGTTGTCCTAAAACTGCCCACCCCACCAAACTTTGCAGAGCGCCTGTTGTCCTAGAACCGTGGTGTACCAAACAGGTGACGCGGCCGTCAAGTTCTGTTAATCATAACGCTCCCCGCCAAACCCCAGCTATCAGTCACTGTTTTTCATTAACCGTAAGACGGTCAATAGTAGCTGAGATATTCAAGCTTGGACATGCATCTTGAGCATCTGCGATGGCTTCGTTCTCATTGCCAACTAATAGGTTCCATCTGGAAATAGCCGCTCCATTCGCTAGTGGGTATCTGCATTCTGATCCCTCCAGGTATTGTCAGTTGGGGATTCCCTGCCATCCCCGTGTGGCGACTGCGGGCTCTGTCGTTCCCTGGGCATTCAGCAAGGTCCCTCAGTATCTCGTGCAGTCTTGTGTGGTCTAGTAGAACTATTTTGTTGTGTCTGTCTGCCTCTGCCAGGCCTACATCCATCGAGCCAGTCCCAGGCCCCTTTGGGGATCCAAAGTACCATGTTTTCCCTCTATCACTACTCTCAGTTTCACTGGATACATCATTGAGTATTTGAGGTGCCTCTGTCTCAGTATTTTCTTGACTTCCTCAAAACTTCACCGCCGTCTCTGCACTCAAAGTGTAAAATCCGGGACATGCTGACAGCGGCATTCCCGTACATCAGGGGCTGACTTCATCGGACAGCCAGCAGGATCTCGATGGTCGGGTGGGGGAATGGGAGCCCTTTATGCATGTTCTCTGGAGAAGAACTTAGAAAGTCCTTCTGTTTTTAGTGTGTTCATGATCATGTCTTCAAAAAATAAGTCAACAATAGGACCTTCCGCATGTTGGATGACACCTACGACCCTAAAATGATTTCTCCTGGATCGCCCTTCAATGTCCTCAAGTTTGGCCCCTGTTGTCGCAGCCTCTGCTAGTTGAGGGATGCCTAGCTGCCAAAATCACATTCACAACTTCAGAAGGGAGACCGAAGGCCATCAACTGTTGCTGCTTTCTCTCCAAGCATGGATGTGTATGTTGTGCAGGCTCGTTGCAAAACCCTGCCTTATTGTTGCGACAGTAGGTCCTACTCTAGAGGGAGCCTAATAGGATGACAGATGCTCATGGCCAGACGTTCTGGCTACCAAACTCTCCTGGCCCAAACCAGAGCCACTAGGATGACTTGAACCTGGTTGTTCCTGATCTTCTTTACAATTTTGGGCAGGAGAGTTAGAGGTGGGAAGGTGTACAGGAGTCCGGAGCTCCAGTCTAACAGAAAAGCATCTCCAACACGTAAAAGCTTGGACATTTTGCATTCTCAGCTATGGCGGAAAGACAGAGCCAAGGTTCTCCACATTGTTGTGAGACACCCTGTGCCACCTTTGAGTGCAGCCGCTATTCATAACCTGCTAGGCAATGCTGGCTGAGTTCATATGCCCTGGCATTTAAAGATACTGCCAGGCGTTGCACGTCCAGAGAGATGCCCTGACGACTCAGCCAGTTCGGGAGTGGTAGATCCTTCTGGCAGAGGACCCACAACCCCACGCCGCTCTGCTTGTTGCAGTACCACATTGCGGAGGTGTTGCCCAAGAGAACCTGCATCCATTCTTCCTTGATAGATGCGAGAAAGGCTTCCAATGCCAAGTGAACAGTCCACAGCTCCAACAAGTTGATGTGACGGCAGGTTTCCACCGGAGACCAGAGTCCCTTGTCCGCCACCTCTCCCAGATGACCTTGCTAACCCAGCAATCATGCACTCATCACTGTCAGCTCTGGGTGGGTAGGGAGACGGGTATGCCATCCCAACTCTGGTCCTGCAACCACCACTACAGATCTTTTGTACTCTCCTCCAACACCAGAATGGAATCAGATAGGTTTCCTTGGAGCTGAGTCCACTAAGACTTCAGATCCCACTGTCGAGCCTGCAAGTGCAGTCAATGGCGAAGGTTGCTGCCTGCTGCCACATTTGTCAAGGTCTCCGGCCACACTAGTAAAGCGTCTGTGATTGTAAGTACACGTTCACATTCTTTGTATAAGCGTTAGTCACAGATAAACTCTTGGTACGCTGAACGTATTTAAAATGAGGTGGGTCAGCCCCAGTGGTAAATTGCAGCCACTTTATGTTATTGTTTCGTAGTCCAATAGTCCGATACTTCGGCATTTGTCCAGCATAGTGAGTTGTTGGTAACTCAGGTGGATTGTAAAGAAACATATTCCAATATGGCGCTTCAATTGTACCTCGATATAAGCTCCAGTATAAGCACAGGTCCGCTAGCCCATATGAAGTTTGTTCGTCATTACGCACTATGTATTATGCGTTTTAAACCTCAGTCGACAGTTAGGCCAATATACAGCGGGTAGCCGATGGCATGGGTTGCTGCCTGCTGCCCCTTTTACTATGATCTCCTACTTCACTAGTCAAGCGTTGGTGATTGTAAGTACAGTTTTATACTTTATTCATAAGTAACAATCAAACTTAAACCAATGGAACGCCGGCTATGTTCCTAAGTAGGGGGGTCAACTATAGTGTCAGCTTGTAGCTATATTGTGTTCTCGCCTTGTGACGTAACAGTCTGATATCCTGGCCTCTACACAGTATAATGAGTTGCCATTACTCCTACGATGTTAAGAATTGAGATACAATCTATATAACTATAGTTAGTACGAAGACTTAGGTTCTCTGTGGCTTTCTATTCTAGGGATCCAATCAATTTATGGAAGCCTGAGCCAACTTTGATCGAATATAGTAAAATTTAAAGATTGCCCACATGAAGCTACGTCTAATGTGGTGCCACCAATATGGACCATAGGTGCGTTTGGCCCTTCTAAAGGCAATTTTCCACTCAAGTCATGCCTTAAATAGGAACTCTATGCCTTTTGTCAATAAATAATACGATATAATTCATTTACAGGCAGTTATATCGCCTCACAATTGAGTATGACTGACAATAGGAAAAAGAAAAAGCTCCTTGTTTGAAGACTAAGCACAGAGAAAATTGTTTTGGTAAGGCACCTCTTTTGGGAGTAAACGCAAACAAATAATATATAAATTGCACTAGAATCCTTACTTATGTCTGCTATAGTGTGTCACTGTTTTTGCTTTTATTTTTTGGAGAACAGCTCACAAACGCCACACAGTGTCTGACCTTTGTGGCAGGCATCTATTTCTGATTCAGAAGATTTATTCATAGCCGGGCCGACTGTAGGCGGACACTACTTGAGAATATCCCTTGCATTGTTTTTAGCTGTAAGCGATTTATGAATCATTCTTATGAATATCTCATGCCAATCTTGTGGCAAGCATGACACTGCAGTGTTAAAGCATGGCTATGAGACATCTCTGGCTATATAGAAAAATCTCTTTTATTTTATACTTTTATGATCTCTCGCATGAACTTCTCACTTGTATTCTTTATATCTTGGTGGCGTAGTTGCTTTGAGAATTCTTTTGAAGTCATTTGTTGTTAACAAATGGGAATATAAGGTCCCATACACTGTTTTCATTATCTTTTTCATTTCTGGTGAACTGTTTAACCACACACTTGGCAATCCTTCTGATGATATTATGGTCCAATCAGTTTTCAAATGTTTTGCTTATGACATGGGTTATTGAAATACACTGTTTAAATATTTGTAGGTACCCCTACTATTCAGTGAATGACCTATCATTTGGGAAGGCCCTGAAGAAGGTGGTGCACATTCAACATACTCCACCGAAACGCGCGTCGACCCTTTAGTATGCGCTCAGCCCACAACACAGTCATGGAGTTTTTTTTACATCTATGTCCCCTTCTGACCAGGATGTGTATGTGTCTTTGGGTTGTATGGTAGATAGATTGGTGTGATTGGAGGGTGATTGGTAACTTGTCATTTTGATTAGAGTGTATGTTGTCAATATAGGGGTTCATTGAACAGCACCGAACTTATATATGTATATAAAGATACCAAATTGTTGGCTCTTTTTAAAAAACAATTGTATAAAAAAAATACAAAAAAAGAAAACTTTGTTAAAAAATAGATGAATTTGTTTGTTCTAGATCGAATTCTATTTGTTCTGATGTTTAATTCAAATGCAATTCTTAAAGCAAAATGAATAAATAACATTTTTTGAATAACAATATGGTGTTGTTTTCATAAGGATCGACAAAATGTACATTTAACCCATTCAAATTAATTCTCTATGCTGAAGAAATACAGGTCGCGAGGGAGGTATATTATTCATTAAGCCTGCAAGTATTACCTGGCATGGTCCATTACCAAGATGCAGGAGGCCAAGAAGACTCAAAGTCGCTCTTACTGAGACTCAGAACAAGAACTGAAATATCAGCATCATTGCCCGAATATCCGGGGCTCGTTGAAGTGGAGGGAAGGCTCAAAACAGCACTGTGTCCAAAATGGCGTTGACACATGGGGTCCCAATGCAGGTTTCTGTGTCACTGGGGAAATCAGAGCAGGCGTCAGTGCCGGAGTTGGGGTGTGATCAGGAATGGGTGAAGAGGCACTGTCTCAGCCAGTGACAGATACACCGGCCTAACCCAACTGGAGGCCTACTTGGATCCATGAGGCTTGATGCCTCTCAGAGGGATCGGGTGGGGTACCAAAGGTACTCAGTATGGCCTCCTTGAAAGCCTGGATCTGTTGTGGCACCGCTGATGGACCCTGAAATTCGGCTGGATCGGGACTAAGATCTGGATCGGTTCAGAGGTACCCAGACACCCATGTGACTTCTCCTGGTGAGAGTGGCAGGAAGGGAAGCCATGTTTGGTCTTATTGTACTTCTTTTTCTTCAACTTACCAGAGGACTCTGAGTGTGACAGTGACCTCTCTGGGGAACAGCCTCTGGGATGAGAACACCTCCACGTTCCCAACAATGACTGAGACCAGGTCTACCTACAGTGCTAGGCGAAACATAAATCTGTGTGGCGGTCCTGGATGACCTTGGGATTCATCCATGCGCAGTTGCTGCATGACATTGAATCAGGCGAGGAGCCAGAGATAGACCTTTTGAGGGTCTGTCATTGACATCTGTTTGTGGCAATCCTTGCAGAGTTAAAAATCTGTCTATTTAGGGGGAGACATGTCTCTTGCACACTGGAAAAGTTTAAAACTGTTTTGAAAAATGAAGTCTGTCAGTTGACAGAGATAGAGGGAACGATCTCCGGATCCACATCGAAAGGCGCAGAAAGGAACTATCATTGATGGGTGGAGGTTATATTAGGACCCCAAGGCGGAACGGACCCAACACAGAGCCGCATGACGCCACCTACTGGCATGTGAGGGATTTGCTGAGAAAAATCTAAGGATCCAGTTTGCCACCTGGGGGTATTCACAAGGTGAGGAATCTCCGGTCACAATTTTTTTAGCAGAATATAATTTTCATGAAAAAAGTTCTATGAGTATTGGAGAGAAAGGTAGAAATACATTATGTTTTTCTTAAAAATATTGATTTGTTATTTTAATGATAAGAAATCAGTATTTTGAAAAAGAATCTATTGCTACCTTTCTGTGCAACAGGCATGGATTTAAGATCAAAATTGAAACTCATTATGTGTTCTAAAGCACTGCCTGCTATATTGAGTGTTGCTTTTGAAGTTGAAAAGCAGTGAGAGACTTGAAGCAGTCTCTGCCGAACTGCCGGGCTCTCACAAAATAAAAGGATAAATACATTTATAAAAGCAAATCATGTATGTTTTTTAAATGGGCAGATTGCCCTTCTAACTCTGGCACTGAAGGAGACTTCTCGTAATAAAAATGTGCACACTCTGAACAAACATTATACCGTCACTCTCAATCAGGGAAAACAATGGCTGAAGTTGACTTGGCTATTGACCCATGCTGTATGCTGTGGTGGACAGAAGCAAAGACTGAATGAAAAATGAACAGACCACTGGATGAAGAGGGTTGGCAAAAAGCCCTGATATGTATTTATTATGTGTACTATTTTTTAAAAGCAGTAGTCTGGTGAGATAGCAAAAGTGTTCTCAAAGGCCAGACCTACAAATGACCTTCCCTGGTGTATAGTGGGTGTTCTGCCCCACCAAGATGGAGGAAAGAAGGTTGCTGATAAACATTCCAATCTGCCCCCAAGTAGGCAGAAAGACTGTTGTGTCAGCATGTGCTAATGAAATAAGCCACTGAGCCTGACAGGAAACATTAAGTGTAACAGTTAGACAGTTGAGGCATGGGTAGGCTGAGGAGTCATATGTACTCTGTGAGTTGGAGATGTTTATAAACTGTTGTCATTAAATGACTGCGCATGGAAATTAAACTGGGAAAGTGTCACAAAACTACTCTATGGTGGACTGTAAATTGTGTTTCAAGATTCAGTTAATGAAATAGTATGTGCTGTACATGCACATTTTTAGGTCTAGTTTGTCAATCTGACACATTGCTTACAATATACAGAGTGGGTTCTGGGTCAGCCCCCTTCAACCACAACCTTTTTGTGTCATCCTCTTTAGGGTTTGTCTTGATGTTGCATCAATCACATCTTGAATCAGCCCAGAAGAGTATTTTTGTCTCATTTTTAGGCCGAGCCTAGAGCCAGCGCGCATGCGCTGCTCTGCGAGATCTGTTGTCTCTACTGTATGGAGTTTGGGCACGCCTCTCGCACGCCCTCACTTTTCTTTGGTTCTTTTCAGGTCTTATCTAAATCCATTTCTTTATTTCTTTTTAGTGGCTAATAGGTCCCATTTGTCCCTCCCTTCCCTGTTTGGTTCACGCCCATGGCGACTGGCCCTCTTACGTGTCTCATCTCTCCAAGGGGCATTTTGGTTAGTTTGGCAGGACTATTTTCTTTGCTTTGCCTCTAGATTTTGGCTTGTTGACTTTAGGGGTGGGGAAAACAACTGTGCTTAAGGCAAGGCGATTTTCCCCATGCCATCCCCTCTGCCGTCGCCCCGCTTCTATCACTGCTACTCTCAGTGCGACGGCCGCTTCCTGCCCGCTGGGATCTGTGTGAAGTGAGTGCGACACCGGACATCTGAGCGTCATAAGTTAGCATCCTAAACCCCACAGACTGCTTCAGACCCACACCCAACCCTTGTGCGTTGTGATTGTTCACCTCAAAATTATCATTCTTATTGGAATCAGTTCAGTGTCACATGTGCGTGCATCTCGGGCACTGGAGGGCAATCAGCGCCGTCTGCTTTCTTCCTGTCGGGCAAGCGTTTGTGTGTTCGTGCAGGCTATGTTTCCGGGTAAGGCTATTACACAGGCCGTCCGTATGGCACACTGCAGCTTTTCACCCTTTGTGACAAGTTATTGCACATTTAGTAGTGTGGTGCCGCCCACCATTGTGGCTGTATGCGGGGCCTCTTCTTTGGATCATGCGAAGGGGGAGGAGTGTCTGTGCCTCGTTAACATGCCATATTTTCTTCTTTCTCTGAGGTCATGAGAGACCAATCAAACAGGAAGCTGCCATTTAGAGGTCAGGCACCTCTGTCCACACACCTGCAGCGTTTTGATGTTAATCGCAAACGGGTTAATTAATGTGCAAATCTAGATGCGATTGCTTTCCCTAAATGATGGCAGACACGGCCCTGCACGTCCAGCGGTTATGTATGTTTGTAGCTCTTGGGGAGGGGGCGGGTGCATTCTGGAGGCATTAGCCGAACATTTAAGCCTCTTCCGAAAACGAAAGCATTCCCACAGCTTAACCCCTTGTTCCTCTTTACTAAACATTAACCCTTCGAGAGAATTCTAACTTCTACCACAAAAGTCAGTCATGGCGAGGGCTGGGGCCCAGGAGCAGCAGCAAACGGCACAGATTTCGTACCTACAGGGACTTTGGCATCATTCCAAGTACAAAAAGAACAATTGATGGACAGAATGCAGAACAATGTCATACATTCACCCCAGTACAGAGATCTGGGCCTAAATCCATCGTTTTTTTGCTCACCATGCCATTCCAGTTTGGACCCAGCCATATGCAAATCAGTCCTGACCCTGCACCCAATGGGAACAGTCCAGCCCAAACTGCCAGGCCAGGTCCTCCCTGGACTGAAAACAAGCATCCTAGGGCCGGTTTTGGGCTTTCAGCCCTCATCAGCCAGGATAGCTTGACTCCAGTGGCATGGAGAGCAGGGGACCCACGTCTGGGCATACCCGTCCCACTCGGGGTGACAAATGCAAAAAGAACAATTGATGGACAGAATGCAGAACAATGTCATACATTCACCCCAGTACTGAGATCTGGACCTGAATCCATCGTTTTTTTGCTCACCATGCCATTCCAGTTTGGACCCAGCCATATGCAAATCAGTCCTGACCCTGCACCCAATGGGAACAGTCCAGCCCGAACTGCCAGGCCAGGTCCTCCCTGGACTGGAAACAAGCATCCTAGGACCGGTTTTGGGCTTTCAGCCCTCATCAGCCAGGATGGCTTGATTCCAGTGGCATGGAGAGCACGGGACCCACGTCTGGGCATACCCGTCCCACTCGGGGTGACAAATGCAAAAAAAACAATTGATGGACAGAATGCAGAACAATGTCATACATTCACCCCAGTACAGAGATCTGGGCCTAAATCCATCGTTTTTTTAGCTCACCATGCCATTCCTGTTTGGACGCAGCCATATGCCTGCTTAGTTGGCAGGGTATGCCCAGACGTGGGTCCCTTGCTCACTTTGGAAATAGGAAACCGCCTCCCACATGGCCATAATTACTTTGATGCTTGCTAACATGTAGCATAGAAAGGGGTCATTGACTTATGATTTCTCCACACAAAGGTCTAAGTTTCATAAAGAAGCTTTTTTTTATTTCATTATTCACTTATTTAAAAAAGCAATCACATAACAATCTTAGTTTGCATTATGACATTTTCTTAAACATTGTTATTTCTTTACAATGTGTCAACAGATTTCAATAATACATATTCTCGTAATGATCATATTCTGTGCAAAAACTCATAATCTGTACACAAATTCATTGAATGTTTCCTCTTGTGAAACTAACACCAATATTACAAACCAGAAATTACCCCACATTTACACCTCATTCACCTAGTCTACACTCATATCACTAACACATACTACAACACACATTCATACTCCCCAGTACAACATCGCAAACAGATGAAAAAATACTCAGGGTGAAAACATCAACCCACAGATGCTATGCTGATAGCTGGGGCATCATACTCTCAGGTCGACGTACGTTTCAATGGATGTGACACTTTGTCTCCATCTTCATCAGGACCTATTAGTTCTTTTAATTTTTCTTTTGAGGGTGAACCATGGGGAATCTGGTACTTCTTGATGTTGTATAAACACACTCCAGCCGGAGTGATGCCGACCCCTGAGCCATTGGAAGTTACATAGGGCATCTGTTGTCAAGAACCAGTTGGAATCTCCGAGCGCGTCCGTTTTCTTATTGTTTGCGGAGGAGGCTCCGATTTTATGCGTCAGCTTGATGACCTCCGGACAATCTAATACGGGGGCCAACGGTGTCCACTGTCTTATTGTTATCCATTTCTTTCTTTCATGTGGGCAGGCTTATCGCTTATTTGTTGGGGTATCCTGGACCCCACGAACTCACAAAGTGGAGAAATTGGACTGCTTTAATTCTTAGCAGTGTCTGTTCGTTTTGTCAATGCACTAGAATGCGGATCATGTGGCGTGACGCCCTCTGCCGCTCCCTTCGCTTGGCAGTTCGGGCTGGACTGTTCCCATGAGGCACAGGGTCAAGACTGATTTGCATGAAGCTGTGTCTGAACTGGGGTGGCAAAGTGAGCTAAAGAACGATGATGGATTCAACCCAGATCTATGACTGGGGGTGAGTGTCTGAAAAGTTTCAGCGCTCCGTCCATCATCTCCTTGTGTTTGCTTTGTTCGCCCTAAGTTGGCAGGGTATGCCCAGACGTGGGTCCCTTGCTCACTTTGCCACTGGATTCAAGCTAGCCCGGCTGATGAGGGCTGTTAGCCTGAAACCGGTCCCAGGAAGCTTGTTTCCATTCCGGTCCAGTGAAGACATGGCTTGGCAGTTCGGGCTGGACTGTTCCCATAAGGCACAGGGTCAAGACTGATTTGCATAAAGCTGTGTCTGAACTGGGGTGGCAAAGTGAGCTAAAGAACGATAATGGATTCAACCCAGATCTGTGACTGGGAGTGAGTGTCTGAAAAGTTTCAGCGCTCCGTCCATCATCTCCTTGTGTTTGCTTTGTTCGCCTTAAGTTGGCAGGGTATGCCCAGACGTGGGTCCCTTGCTCACTTTGCCACTGGATTCAAGCTAGCCTGGCTGATGAGTGCTGTTAGCCCGAAACCGGTCCCAAGAAGCTTGTTTCCGGTCCTGTGAAGACATGGCTTGGAAGTTCGGGCTGGACTGTTCCCATGAGGCACAGGGTCAAGTCTGATTTGCATAAAGCTGTGTCTGAACTGGGGTGGCAAAGTGAGCTAAAGAATGATGATGGATTCAACCTAGATCTGTGACTGGGGTGAGTGTCTGAAAAGTTTCAGCGCTCCGTCCATCATCTTCTTGTGCTTGCTTTGTTCGCCCTAAGTTGGCAGGGTATGCCCAGACGTGGGTCCCTTGCTCACTTTGCCACTGGATTCAAGCTAGCCTGGCTGATGAGGGCTGTTAGCCCGAAACCGCTGCCAGGAAGCTTGTTTCCGGTCCAGTGAAGACATGGCTTGGCAGTTCGGGCTGGACTGTTCCCATGAGGCACAGGGTCAAGACTGATTTGCATAAAGCTGTGTCTGAACTGTGGTGGCAAAGTGAGCTAAAGAACGATGATGGATTCAACCCAGATCTGTGACTGGGGGTGAGTGTCTGAAAAGTTTCAGCGCTCCGTCCATCATCTCCTTGTGTTTGCATTATTCCAAGTAGGTCAGAAGCTTAGAAACATTTTAAGTAGCTTACCCACTCAGCATCAGCAGCTTTTGTTTTATCAGCAGGTTACTTTCATTATTTTGCAGTTTTGCCTGTAACTGGTTTCCAATCACACTCACCGCTTCTCCGTGGGCTGTCCCCATCACCCCACCCCTACCCCCTCCTTGTTCTTGTCTGTCTTTCTCATTTTGGCGAATACCGGATCTCTTATCAGGCTTATCAGCCCACCACCTGCCGCTGGCCCCAGGCAATGTAAAGCAAGTAATTAAAACACTTTGGGGCATATCATCAAGGCCATGCGATAATTATCGCTCAGCGCTCTTAGCGCGAGGATAATTATCGCCGGCCAACTCTGAATTTTATCGCGGAGATAGCGTGCTATCAGCAACGCTTATCTCCAAAGCGATAAGATTTAGAGCGCAAGCTGCCAATTGTGCGATTATCGCTGGAAATACAGCGATAATGGCACAAGGTTTGGCGATAGCTTGCTGATAGGGCAAGACATACTTAGCCATGATATCCACCTTACATAGGCTATCATGGCTAAGACAGTCTTGAAGCAGGCGTAGGGAAAGTAGCGATAACTGTGGTTATCGCTACTTTTCTTATCGCTCTGCTTGTTTGCGTGCAGCTTGATAATTGGAGAAATGTCGGTTAGCGACATTTCTCCAGTTATTTTAACACGGAACGCCCACTTTGCATCTCATTAGAGATGCAAAGATGGGCGTTGGGGGAAAGGGCGATAATGCAAGGATTCACGCGATAGCGTGACCTTGCTGATTAGGAGATAAAATTATCGCCGCTTTCCGTCAGAAAACGGACGCTAAAGCGGCGATAATTTTATCTCCGGGGCTTGATGATATGCCCCTTAGTTTTTACAAAGTTCCATCTCTATTTAAAACAATTTTCACCAGTTCCAGTACTTTTCCTACCTTCACAATACATTTTGAAGTTCCACTAATAGGCTCTGCTTTTGTTTAATCATCACGTTACTTTCATTGACTTGTTTTGCCTGTTACTGGTTTCAACTTCCACCCACCATTTCTCCGTGTGCTGGCCCCTTCACCCCACCCCATACCCCGTCCTCGTTCTCCTGTCTCTCTCATTTCTAACAGATCTCTTATCAGCCCACCATCTATCGCTGGCCCCAGATGTAAAGCAATTAATTAAGACTTAGTTTTAATTTTACATAATTTTTCCTCTATTTAAAACCATTTTCTCCACTTCCAGTGTCTTTCTTACTTTTACAATAGATTTTAGAGATTCACTTCTAATGGGCTTTCAGGCATCTACATTTATGTTGCATATCGTCCCTGCGGATAACTTGTCCACTGCTTCTTTTGTTGCCACAAGCCAAGCCAGCACAACATGTTGATAGGTTTATAGACCGAGCCTCGTGACCAGCACTCACTTTAATGAACCCCAAATACTGCAATGCGCTGCCCTCAGTATTAATCACAGCATAAATCAAATAGCGATGTAAAGTGCAGTAAGCCCTCCTGTACAACTATATTTACTGTACAGATCACTTGTCTGCCGTACAGTTATGTACCACATAATCTAGTTTAATAACTTTAAAACAGTTCAAATGTAGTACTGTTATAGGGCTGCATAATTGCAAACACACGGTTTAATGCATGACTCCAGTGAACAGTAGTTATCTAGAAAAACTGCCACCAGATATCTCGTCCATCTCGTTCTTCAATTTCTTTTTTTTTAATCCATCATCGAGCTTTGGTTATAAAGGGGCAAACCTAACTCAGTGTTTTCTTGGACTTCTCTAATATGGGGTGGCAAAACCATGTATCAAGAAACAGTTTACCACCTACCAGGGTATGATAATATACCTTGCTTTTTCACGTTATATGACCGTGACGAACAGTGCCTATCAGTGCACAACTCTGTGCCTACTACCGTCAAAGCTTCTTTGTTAAAGAAATATGTTTTTGAATTTTCCTTTTTTTAAAACACCCAAACACACAGATCTGGAGCTTAGCTCCTACTTTGGTTTTTTTTGTAACCAAAAGGGAAAGCTATCCAGTTCCATTCCACACATTTCCAATCCACACCACATAATTCAACATCAAACCACATAATTCAACTCAACACACCACATACATTCAATCCACACCACAGAATTCCACATCATGCCACAAAATTAAACATTACACCATATAATAAAGTAAAACCACTACATATCACTCCACAACACAAAATACCATTCCACATTATTACACTACATAACACACAACCCCACTCCACATAATTCCACTACACTCAATACCACATAATTACTAACCATATATTTCCACTGCACACCATGCCACATAACTCCACTACACAAATCCACTTCACAATTCCATGCCATACAATTCCACAACTAACAATTCCAATCCAACCCATATAATTTCACTACACACCACATACATACACTCATTTACAACGCTAATAACTCTAACTCAAGCAAATGCGAAACCTATTGCATTTCCATTGCTTGTTTTTTCAGGCAGCATATATTACTTTTGTTACTGTTTTGCTGCCTCTCGTCCTCGTGTGCACTGGAAAACAGGAGTGAGGAAAGTATTTGATGTTCTTTGCTGACCTCTAGTGGCTAATGTTAATTTGAAGTTATGGACACATTTTAACTTTTAACTGCATCACATCCCTGTGGCTTCTTTCACTCCCACCCTCATGTCCATTTTCCTTCTTCCCTTCCCATCTCCTTTATGTCCAATAAACGCATAGGAAAAATATATTGTCATTTACAACGGCCATAGCTCTAACTCGCACAAATGTGAGACCGATTGCATTGCAAATGCTTGTTTCATACTATTGGCTGTTTTGTGTATTACTTCACCTCCTATGAAGTCCTTCCAGTGCAATGCATTAGAGACTATTTCATATCTTAAAAGTACAAGGATTCTTTTTTTTGTCCAATTTAATTCAATATGCCATTAATTTAATTTTAACACACACCAATCTAGTATTTATTTTTCAATGTAGCATGCATTATATATGCACGTCAGGAAGCCTGTACCTATGGAGTCTGCATTACTGGCTTTTCTGTTCGCCGATCAGGAACAGCCTGACCCAAAGACAGGTGCTCCAACTCTTGCAAGAACAATAATAAAAGCCACAACTGTGCAAGACTTTGGGCATCCAGGCGTAATAATTCCAATACTCACAAAATATGGTAATTCCATTTTGGTGAGCCCAGCAGTGCAGCACCGTTAGCTTCACCAAAGTCTAGCTGCAACTGACTCAAGATTTATACAAACCTCTTCCAGGACTTAAAATGCTACATACTCAGGATAAATGATGGCTTGCGATGGAATATTTATATAGTGCATGACATGAAACATCTTTCTCTCTCAAGAACAAAACAATAATCATGAACATAAAATAAAATGAGCAGTCTAACGTGTGCAAAGCAGATGCTAATGGGTAGATTGTATTTAAAAGTATACATTTACAATCATAATCCAAAGATCTAGCAAGCCTTCCAGATTTTCTCTTGGTACAGTTAGAATGCCTTTCAATTCCTACAAGGTCTGCCAAGATCGGCCTCAATACCAGAACATTCCCCAAATGCACTAGTTTGCAAATCTGATGAAATCACACATGGATAAAAACTAGTTGATCGAACACTAGCAGAAGGCACGCAACCATTGATAAATAATCTTTACTCGTCAAATGATCTACCTCACTGTTCCAGAGCTACAGACCCCCATAAAATAGCACTCACTCTCGTTAAAAAGTTATCAGAATTGACAAATGAATTCAGTTGTTCTTGCTTTTGTAATCTGCATATGAAGATTCTTCTGGGTGCAATGGTGTGGCGTTAGTACACTTGTGGTCTTTAACAATTCACAATGAAATCAAAGTCCCTTTACCTGGGTATACAGCAGCCTATACACCATCTACTAGTTCGGTCCCACTGTAACAATTTTTAAAGCATAATTAAAGTATACAAATATGGACTTTTCTTAATTTTGGAAAGGTTCTTTAATCTATCTAGTGATTCTCATTTTTTTCAATTTAGATCTTTATCAATAAACTTATTCCATACCTTGTTCCCATATGTAACATTCCCATGTGACCCCTGGCCCTTTGTGAATGATGGAAAAATATTTTTAAGAGCAGGCTGTGGCCCCACGGACCACTGCCTTCTCTCAAAAAATAAAAACAAAAAGTTTTTCATTTTTTGTTGAAACGCATCCCGTTTTCCTTTAAAGAGGCGGGTTTGCATTTCAACAAAAAAATACCTTTATTCAAAACCAATCTCAGACATGGTAGTCTACTGACCTCAGAAGGTCACCATCCGTGATGGCAGGCATTCCTAATGACTTGCAAACTGCAACCCATCTCCTAAATATTCATAAGATAGGCCTCTTTGCGACCACCTTGGAATCCCAAGTATGAAACAAAAGGTTTCATACAGAAGGGAGAGCGGTTTCGAAATAGAGATTCGGATAAAATCACTATTTGGAAATTGCTATTCCTAATCTTTTTACATCTGGCCCTTTGTTTCCAGAGAAGCATTTTAGCTATTAGTTGATTCACAAAGGAGAGGAACATTTAGAATAAATTGGAAGGGTAAAAAGGTATGCACAGCATAAGCTGAAGAATCGTGAGTGAACAGGTAAGAAAGTGACTGTTGAATCAGGAATGTGTTGTCATGTGGTCTCATAACAGATCGAGCGAGAACACCACTATTTCGCACGTTCACGGTTTAACTTGAAATCTTTTCTTGACCTTTTACATTGACATTTGACACACATTTCATTGCATGCCTTGGCAGGATAATATTATCTGAAATGGCTTTTGCTTACATTTCCACATCATGAACATATTATCATCTACCTTCAACATCCTGTACAATGGATACATTCATTACGCAAAATATTGTCACTTTTTTTTGTCTGCTCAGCGACAAAGCGATCACATTTGAATAAACAATAGCAGCCTGACTGGGGTCTCAGCATGGCAGTATGAATGATGCTTATTATATAAACAGCATCACTTCCTTGTTTAGTTAGAGGAGCATTTCACTGATACTGCGAGATTGCTACATGCTGGAATTTCAGCCCAGCTGATTCTTGTTTACCTCTGCGAGGAAGGATGTCCAGTTCTCTAACAAGACGGGCACCCTGATGATACTTACCCACAGGTAATGGGGAGTTAGATCACCCTACAGGGATTTGGCAGATTCAGCCACCCTAGGCAAACTAGGTTAGGTAGTGCTAGGTAAAAGTACAATATAATACAGTACTTATATGCCAGCATATATTCACTGTTATAGTACAATGGTTGATCTGTTTATCTTTTTCACCATTCTCATAATGCTAATTAATTACGCTATTCTGTTTCCTTCTATTAATTATTGCACTACATGTCTTTTGTACAAGAATCACAATGCCTCAATAAATATTGAAACGCCTTGCTGAGTATTTTTTGTGCAAATCTTTGGGTATGCAAAAGTAACCAAACAAAATGGTTCTAGATCTGTTACCACGATTCCTTGGGGAGTCAGGGTTGTCATGTTCTAAGGTTGCACAATCCATTTGATACCTTGCCAGGTCAGTGGTACAGATGGTGCATTGTGAGCTAGCAGGACTAAGGCCAACATATCCTGAGGGTGTAAAAACATACAGTACGGTGCACCAAATAACACTGGTGAATCAGGTCAACAGTCCAAACAGACAGATTTCCGATTTTTGCGTGAATCTTCTCTTTATTTTAAATGTGGATTCAAATGGTCCTTATATATACATGACACACAAGCAGCCAACGCATTTCGTCCAAAGGTGGACTTCTTCAGGGCTGCAAGCACAACATATACAAACATTTATAAACCCACACAGACATAACATGTATAACATTACAACACAGGACCATAAGTACATTTCTAGTATCAAAACCAAAACAACCTACTGTTATGTACAATCTTACTAAGTTCACACAAAAAAAAGAAAATAAAAAAGTTTATACAATTAGACTAACAAAAAACCACAAATACGACCACAAAGCAACATTTAAAGATGATACGCTCGACTTCGCAAATTTATGTATTTAAATCAGAGCCTACACTTACCCACATGTATAAAAACTAAGGCAAGACACCATAACATTGACAGGTATCTACTAACGACACATCTATACTTACATATGGTTAAAAACAATACAAAAATGTTATGTGCGTAATTAAGAAGTAGTTCGAAAATAAGAAGGGACAAGAATGGGAGAGCAGAGAAGTCAAGTGAGATAAAACTTGTGTATATACATACAACCGATTCATTTAGAGCATTAACAGTTAATTTGTAGCAAAGTTCATCAATCATAAATTACAGGACAGTTTCAAAGTTAAGACCTTCATGAAGTTGAAGAGACCAAAGTAATTGAAACGAAAAAGAAAGATGATATATATTTGTTTAGGGACGAACCACATATTTGGGGTCCCTATCTTTGGGTCCTATTTAGCGCTATTATGAATGGCATGCCAATCCCTGAAACCTGGGCTGGGGCAGAAATTGTCCCAGTTTTTAAAAAGGGCTCTCCTCTAAACCCTGCAAACTATAGACCGATCAGTCTGATCGATGTCACACAAAAGCTATTTGCAAGGGTTTTATTAGATCAAATACAGACCTGGCTGCTTGAGAATGACATCATAAGCCCCTACCAAGCCGGATTCAGGAAAAACATTTCTACCGTGGACCAAATCTATAGACTTCAACTTATAGTTTGGAAGACGGTATCAATTGAGGGTGGCAGCCTCTTTTTGGTTTTTGTGGACCTGAAAACGGCTTTTGATTTGGTCCCCAGAATTAAACTTTGGGGGGTGCTCAGAGAACTGGGGATTCCCCCCCACCTGCTTAGCATGCTTATTAAGCTGCATGAGGCCACTTACGCCCAAGTAAGATGTGGCAGGGTGGAGAATTAACTAACAGACTCCCAGTTGACAGAGGAGTGAGACAGGGTTGTGTGCTCGCACCCACCCTTTTCTGCCTCTATGTCAACGCATTAATTGCACAACTCTCTGAGGTTGAGGATAATGATGCCCCTAAGTTAGCAAACTCAAAGATACCGGCATTGATGTTTGCTGATGATACTCTTTTATTGTCTAAGACGTCCAGGGGGGTTCAGAGGATATTGGATAGGTTTGTTGCTTTTTGTAATAATAGGGGCTTGGTGATAAACACCTCAAAAACAAAATTTATGGTCTTTAATCCGCCTAGGAAAATACACTCAAATCCTAAATTAAATGGCATTCCACTTGAAAGGGTTTCCGTATTTGATTATCTGGGTGTCACCCTCACTGAAAATATGGAATGGGCTTCCCAGATAGCTAAAGCCAAGCTAAAACTTGCCCAGACTGCCGGGGGAATAGCCAAACTGGTAAGGGAATCAACGATGAAGCCCATTGCCCCTGCCATTGAGATTTATAGGGCGCAAGCGAGGGAGCTGCGTTGTATGGGGCTGAACTCTGGGGACATTGCTCTTCTGTCCCCTTAACTAAGGTTGAGAACAGTTTCCTCAGGCAAATCTTGGGCCTTCCACCTAGTACACCGCTAACCCTCTTGCGGCTAGATATAGGTATTGCCCCGATTGAAGATGAGGCTGCCTTACAATCCCTAACTTTTTGGCGAAGGCTTTGGGTGACCCCAGAATTGGTTGAATACCAAGCAGAAACGAAGGATCTTCTAGCTCATCTAGGGGCCCTAAAAAAAGTCCCTTGGTTTATGCATGTTAGGCATCTATGTGCAATGATAGGTAAACCAACACTTTGGACTAATCCTGAAGAAACCAGTTTTATAGTTTCACGAGCTGAACTTGTGAAAATGTATCGAATAAAAAAGCTTGAGGCCATTCAGGTAAACCCGAAATTAGGTCCTCTAACTACACTGTTCCTCACAGTCAAGGAGGACTACAAATTTGAACCTTTTTTGGATGACATTTTACCTCCCATAGCAAGGAAATTATATGTGCAGTTCCGATATAGTATTTTACCTATCCGGGCTTTTACTTCTAAATGGGCTCATTTGCCCCCTCGTGGGTGCCCTGCTTGTAATAACCACGAGGAGACTGAACTGCATGTTTTATTATTTTGCCCTGGGTATAAAGAAGCAAGGAAAAGTTGGCTTGTACAGTTGTGCAGGAATCTGGGGTTTGTGCAATGTATGGTGGCATTTAGAGTTTTGAAATATGACACTTCTAAGCCTATAGTTTTTGCTGTTTCTCGGTTTCTAAATGCAATGTGGCGAAGGAGAAGGGGTTTCCTTCATAAGGAAATACAATTAAAAGATAATAGCCTGATTGCAGTACTAATATAAGAGCCCAATGCTTAGACCACTGTAATGGGAATTTGCTTTTAAATTTTTAAGATCAATGTAGATTCTTTCTTCTTTTTTTTTTTGTATTTTAATTGGAACTTGTTTTTTATCTATTTATTGCAACATGTCTTTTGCTCAGGGCCTGTTTAGTTATACTAATGAACCGACCAACTATAGGGAATCCCAGCCCTATGTGGTTTTCTCAATGTACTTGCAAATGTATGGATGTATTCTATTTTTTTAGGAAATTTATGTCACGATGTGTATCCATAACTCTTCTAATGGAAGTGGTTTTATTTTCAGGTTGGAATGTTTTAAATCCAGAATGTAGTTTTACCGATCTTTGTATACTTTTATGGTCCTAGTGACCGAAATAAAGGTTTTGAACTGAACGAACGATATATATATATAAATGTGAATGAACCTACCAACAGAAACGACCAAAGTAATGTCATAGCCAGTAGTGTCAATGTATATATCAATGCAAAAGTGCCAAATAGATTCCAGATTTCAATCTTCTCTGCAATTGTGTCCCTGTGTATAAGGAACATATATAAAGAACGATCAATGCGGCATGTGAGCCTGACAACAGGTAAAGCCCCTAATTGATAAAGGGTATTATAAAATATTTATAAATAAATTGTACTCACTACGGCCATCATATTCACACAGTAATGCGGTATATTTAAATCATGGCGCTCCTGTGTAAGCCAAGCACCTCATATATGGAATTCGAAGATATATAGGGGTAATAGTCAAACCCCAACTGCGGCACCTATCAGGGAAGAACAAATGTGCAAATACCATATAGAACAATCCATAATCCTAATATCCACTGTAGTGAAAAAAATAATAATTTTCCAGTCTCTCATCCAAAATGCCCAGTTCAAATTCCAACAGTTACACTGTAAGCATATACCAACTGACAACGACCAGTGAAGACAACACGTTCTAAAACAGGGTGTCCCAATAAAACACCGTACGTTAGAACGAGCAAGTCCTTACATGCAGATAAGTGAGGGGCCCCAAATGTGTCAACACCCGACATCCAAGGACATCCAAGGAGTATCAGAAATGGTTTGACTACACATTTCAAACGAAAATAAAAAAGAGAAAAAAAGGGGAAAAGGAAAAGATGGCCCAATTTTAAATGTGTATGTCCCTGCTAATCAAAGTCCGTAACCGGACCAGGAACGTACCCTCAAGGGATTAAAGCCAAAGGTTAAAACAACACCGTACTAGAAACAGACAAGGAGAATGACCCGGATTAGACTAAGCTTGTCCATGCTTACTGGGATAAATAACTCGTAACCGCAGCGTAGCGGCCACGTATCGGTCGATCAACCTCGCAACTGAAACGAAGCTGTGGTCCCGGAAGCGGCATCGTTTCAAAGCAACCGCCAATCAATCAATCAATCAATCACAGAATTTGTAGAGCGCACTACTTACCCGCGAGGGTCTCAAGGCGCTAGGGAGAGGGAAGGGGGGGTGGATGCTGCTACTGGTCGAACAGCCAGGTCTTGAGTAGCCTCCTGAAGGTCAGCAGGTCTTGGGTCTTTCGTAGGCTTAGTGGAAGGGTGTTCCAGGTCTTGGCGGCGAGGTGTGAGAAGGATCTGCCGCCGGTGGTTGTTCTTCGAATGCGGGGGACGGTGGCGAGGAGAGGTCGGCGGAGCGGAGCTGGCGGTTGGGGACGTAGAAGAAGAGTCGTCTGTTGAGGTAGGCTGGGCCAGTTTTGTTGAGTGCCTTGTGTGCGTGGGTGAGGAGTTTGAAGGTGATCCTCCTGTCGACGGGGAGCCAGTGCAGGTTCCTCAAGTGGGGGTGATGTGGCTGTGGCGTGGTACGTCGAGGATCAGTCGTGCGGAGGCGTTTTGTATGCGTTGCAGTCGCTTGATGAGCTTGGCCGGGCTCCCGCGTAGAGGGCGTTCCCATAGTCCAGTCTGCTACTGACGAGGGCCTGGGTGACTGTTCTTCTTGTGTCTGTCGGGATCCACCTGTAGATCTTGCGAAGCATGCGGAGGGTGTTGAAGCAGGAGGAGGAGACTGCGTTGACTTGCTTGGCCATGGAGAGCGTTGAGTCGAGGATGACTCCCAGGTTGCGTGCGTGGTCGGTGGGTGTCGGGGCTGCTCCCAGCGTCGTTGGCCACCAGGAGTCGTCCCAGGCTGAGGGGTTGGAGCTGAGGATGAGGACCTCCGTTTTGTCCGTGTTCAGCTTTAGTCGGCTGATCTTCATCCAATCGGCGACGGCCTTCATTCCTTCATGGAGTTTGGCTTTGGCGGCGAGGGGTCCTTGGTGAGGGAGAGGATCAGTTGAGTGTCGTCGGCGTAGGAGATAATGTTGAGGTCGTGTTGTCTGGCGATGCGTGCGAGCGGGGCCATGTAGATGTTGAACAGTGTTGGGCTGAGGGACGATCCCTGGGGTACGCCGCAGATGATCTCGGAGGCTTCGGATCGGAAAGGTGGGAGGCGGACTCTCTGGGTTCTGCCGTCGAGGAAGGAGGTGGTCCATTCCAGGGCCTTGTCTCGGATCCCTGCGTCGTGGAGGCGTGCGCGTAGAGTGCGGTGGCAGACAGTGTCGAAGGCGGCGGAGAGGTCCAGCAGGATGAGGGCTGCGGTCTCACCATTGTCCAGCAGGATCCTGATGTCGTCAGTGGCGGCGATGAGGGCAGTCTCAGTGCTGTGGTTGCTGCGGAACCCTGATTGGGATGGGTCCAGGATGCTGTTTTCTTCGAGGTATCGGGTTAGCTGTTTGTTGACGATCTTCTCGATGACCTTGGCTGGGAACGGAAGCAGAGAGATGGGCCGGAAGTTCTTGAGGTCTCTCGGGTCCGCCTTGGGTTTTTTGAGTAGGGCGTTGATCTCTGCGTGTTTCCAGCTCTCTGGGAAGGTCGCGGTCTCGAAGGAGAGGTTGATGATGTTGCACAGGTGGGGTGCGATGGAGCTGCTGGCTTTGTTGAAGATGTGGTGCGGGAAAGGGTCTGACGGGGAGCCGGAGTGTATTGTGCTCATGGTCTTGATGGTGTCCTCGATGTTCACGCTGGCCCAGGCTGGCAGGGGGTCGTGGTCGATGGTGTGTGGCGGGTCTGGTGTATCGATCTTAGTTGGGGTTGTCTGGGTGTCGAAGCTGTCGTGGATGTCGGCGATCTTGCGGTGAAAGAAGGTGGCGAGGGAATCGCACAGGGGTTGCGACGGCGGGATGTCGTTGGTGTTGGAGCTGGGATTGGAGAGTTCCTTCACGATGTTGAAAAGCTCCTTGCTGTTGTGTGCGTTGTTGTCGAGGCGGTCTTTGAAGGAGATTCTCTTGGCGGACCTGATGAGGTGGTGGTGGTTACGGATGGCGTCTTTGTGGGCTGTGTGGCTGTCCGGTGTCTTATCGCTGTGCCATTTCTTCTCTAGTTTCCGGCAGGTGCGCTTGGAAGCTAGGAGTTCCGAGGTGAACCAGCTGGCTCTTTTGGTGGTGTCGCTGTAGGTGAGCTTTTTCAGCGGGGCGAGGGTGTTGGCACAGTCGTCCATCCATCGTCTGAGGTTGCAGGCAGCGTCGTCGGTGTTGGATGGGTCGGAGGGTTGCCCGGAGTTGGTCTTCGGTGACTTTGCTCCAGCAGCGGCGTGGGATCTGTTGGGTGCGGTGGTGTGTGGTGGGTTTCTGGAAGGTGAAATGGATGCAGCGGTGGTCGGTCCAGAGGAGTTCCGTGGTGTGGCTGAAGGAGACGTGGGAGCTTGAGGAGAAGATGGGGTCAAGCGTGTGGCCGGCGCAGTGGGTCGGTGTTGTGACGAGCTGGCTCAGGCCGAGGTTGGCGAGGCTGTCGATCAGGGTGGTGGAGTTGCTGTCGTTGTTGTTCTCCAGGTGAAAGTTCAGGTCTCCGAGGAGGATGTAGTCGGTAGAGGTCAGGGCGTGCGTGCTGATGAAGTCGGCGATGGAGTCGCTGAACTGGGGTCGGGGCCCAGGGGGTCTGTAGACAAGGGTGCCTCTAAGGGTGGTGTTGGGGTCCGTGTGGATCTGGAAGTGCATGTGTTCGGGCGGTGCTGAGAGTGTCGTCGGTGCTGGTCGAGACCCTGATGGTGTTCTTGTGGACGATGGCGATTCCTCCTCCTACTGCGTTGATGCGGTCTCTGCGGGTGATCTTATAGCCGTCTGGGATGGCTATGGCGATGTCGGGGGCGGAGAAGTCGTTCATCCAGGTCTTTGTCAGGAAGGCGACGTCTGGTGATGATGTGTCGAGCAGGTCCCAGAGCTCGACGGCGTGTTTGCGTGCGGAGCGGGTGTTCAGCAGGATGCACCGGAGGTGGTTGAGGTCCTTCTTGGCGGGCGCCTCGGTGGCTCTGAGGCTGGTGTAGCTGCAGTTCCGGCAGGTGAAGGGACCATGGGTGCGTTTCGGGGCGGCCTTGAAGCAGTTGTGCGTCCGTCCGGGGTTGAGAGCGTGGAGTGTGGTGGCATCGTATCGGCGTCGGTCCTCGAGGCTGGAGCGGGGGGCGTGCGGTCCAGGGGTTCTGGCGCTGTGCGCGGTCCAGTCGCGGACGGGCGCAGACGGGCTTGCCTTAGGCGCAGGGGACGCAGCGGCGGGAATGGAGAGAGGCAGCGGGGGCACAGAAGGAAAAACGGAGAGAAAACAAACAGAGAAATACGGGCACAGTACAATGGGGCAGCGAGGGGCACAGAAGGGAAAATGGAGAGAAAACAAACAGAAATACGGGCACAGTACAATGGGGCAGCGAGGGGCACAGAAGGGAAAATGGAGAGAAAACAAACAGAGAAATACGGGCACAGTACAATGGGGCAGCGAGGGGCACAGAAGGGAAAATGGGGAGACAAAAAGCAAAGAAATACGGGCACCGAGGCCACAAGCGGAGGGGCGAGCTTACCAGCAGCAGCAGCGGGCGGACAACACAGGCGGAGCTGTGTGGTGGGGGAGCGACCTACCTGGCAAGGTCAAGGGTCGCTCTCCTCACCGCGCAGCGGCCGCCATATATGGGGAGGTGGGAGGGAGGAGCAGCTGGGAGGCGGGAGGCAGGGGCAGCGAATGGGCAGTCAGGGGGGCGGGGCCGCAGGGGACGCAGCGGCGGGAATGGAGAGAGGCAGCGGGGGCACAGAAGGAAAAACGGAGAGAAAACAAACAGAGAAATACGGGCACAGTACAATGGGGCAGCGAGGGGCACAGAAGGGAAAATGGAGAGAAAACAAACAGAAATACGGGCACAGTACAATGGGGCAGCGAGGGGCACAGAAGGGAAAATGGAGAGAAAACAAACAGAGAAATACGGGCACAGTACAATGGGGCAGCGAGGGGCACAGAAGGGAAAATGGGGAGACAAAAAGCAAAGAAATACGGGCACCGAGGCCACAAGCGGAGGGGCGAGCTTACCAGCAGCAGCAGCGGGCGGACAACACAGGCGGAGCTGTGTGGTGGGGAGCGACCTACCTGGCAAGGTCAAGGGTCGCTCTCCTCACCGCGCAGCGACCGCCATATGTGGGAGGTGGGAGGGAGGAGCAGCTGGGAGGCGGGAGGCAGGGGCAGCGAATGGGCAGTCAGGGGGGCGGGGCCGCAGGGGACGCAGCGGCGGGAATGGAGAGAGGCAGCGGGGGCACAAAAGGAAAAACGGAGAGAAAACAAACAGAGAAATACGGGCACAGTACAATGGGGCAGCGAGGGGCACAGAAGGGAAAATGGAGAGAAAACAAACAGAAATACGGGCACAGTACAATGGGGCAGCGAGGGGCACAGAAGGGAAAATGGAGAGGAAACAAACAGAGAAATACGGGCACAGTACAATGGGGCAGCGAGGGGCACAGAAGGGAAAATGGGGAGACAAAAAGCAAAGAAATACGGGCACCGAGGCCACAAGCGGAGGGGCGAGCTTACCAGCAGCAGCAGCGGGCGGACAACACAGGCGGAGCTGTGTGGTGGGGGAGCGACCTACCTGGCAAGGTCAAGGGTCGCTCTCCTCACCGCGCAGCGGCCGCCATATATGGGGAGGTGGGAGGGAGGAGCAGCTGGGAGGCGGGGAGGCAGGGGCAGCGAATGGGCAGTCAGGGGGCGGGGCCGCAGGGACGCAGCGGCGGGAATGGAGAGAGGCAGCGGGGGCACAAAAGGAAAAACGGAGAGAAAACAAACAGAGAAATACGGGCACAGTACAATGGGGCAGCGAGGGCACAGAAGGGAAAATGGAGAGAAAACAAACAGAAATACGGGCACAGTACAATGGGGCAGCGAGGGGCACAGAAGGGAAAATGGAGAGGAAACAAACAGAGAAATACGGGCACAGTACAATGGGGCAGCGAGGGGCACAGAAGGGAAAATGGGGAGACAAAAAGCAAAGAAATACGGGCACCGAGGCCACAAGCGGAGGGGCGAGCTTACCAGCAGCAGCAGCGGGCGGACAACACAGGCGGAGCTGTGTGGTGGGGAGCGACCTACCTGGCAAGGTCAAGGGTCGCTCTCCTCACACGCACAGCGGCCGCCATATATGGGGAGGTGGGAGGGAGGAGCAGCTGGGAGGCGGGAGGCAGGGGCAGCGAATGGGCAGTCAGGGGCGGGGCCGCAGGGACGCAGCGGCGGGAATGGAGAGAGGCAGCGGGGGCACAGAAGGAAAACGGAGAGAAAACAAACAGAGAAATACGGGCACAGTACAATGGGGCAGCGAGGGGCACAGAAGGGAAAATGGAGAGAAAACAAACAGAAATACGGGCACAGTACAATGGGGCAGCGAGGGGCACAGAAGGGAAAATGGAGAGAAAACAAACAGAGAAATACGGGCACAGTACAATGGGGCAGCGAGGGGCACAGAAGGGAAAATGGGGAGACAAAAAGCAAAGAAATACGGGCACCGAGGCCACAAGCGGAGGGGCGAGCTCACCAGCAGCAGCAGCGGGCGGACAACACAGGCGGAGCTGTGTGGTGGGGAGCGACCTACCTGGCAAGGTCAAGGGTCGCTCTCCTCACCGCGCAGCGGCCGCCATATATGGGGAGGTGGGAGGGAGGAGCAGCTGGGAGGCGGGAGGCAGCGAATGGGCAGTCAGGGGGCGGGGCCGCAGGGACGCAGCGGCGGGGAATGGAGAGAGGCAGCGGGGGCACAGAAGGAAAAACGGAGAGAAAACAAACAGAGAAATACGGGCACAGTACAATGGGGCAGCGAGGGGCACAGAAGGGAAAATGGAGAGAAAACAAACAGAAATACGGGCACAGTACAATGGGGCAGCAAGGGGCACAGAAGGGAAAATGGAGAGAAAACAAACAGAGAAATACGGGCACAGTACAATGGGGCAGTGAGGGGCACAGAAGGGAAAATGGGGAGACAAAAGCAAAGAAATACGGGCACCGAGGCCACAAGCGGAGGGGCGAGCTTACCAGCAGCAGCAGCGGGCGGACAACACAGGCGGAGCTGTGTGGTGGGGGAGCGACCTACCTGGCAAGGTCAAGGGTCGCTCTCCTCACCGCGCAGCGGCCGCCATATATGGGGAGGTGGGAGGGAGGAGCAGCTGGGAGGCGGGATATGTATATATGTATGTATATGTCATTGATAATACAAACACATATGTGTATATGCATACATTTATCCCCCATTTCAGAGTATACCGAGGGGAGGGGGTATATACATAAAAACATCTTTAAATCTCAATATTAAAACGGGAGAATCGTCTAAATTATCATCAAAATCATAAGTTCATATTTCACAGAACCAGAATATAATCACAAATAATATGGGAAAGGCCCTCATAGAAAATAATGTAGCTCGTCAGCCGAATTGTGGCCCAATTCCACACAACGCAATTTACATATCCAGCCAGCTTCATTGCGTCTAAGAGAGAGTTCCCTATCCCCACCTCTGATGTTGGACGGTGTATGATCTATACCATGAAACCAGACATTAGTCCCATTATCATGACATTCCTGCATATGTTGAGTGAGGGGGTATCTCATGTCACCATTTTTTATCGCACGGATGTGTTCTTGAATGCACAATTTTAACGGCCTTATAGTACTGCCCACATAGATCTTATTACATGGGCACTCAATGATGTATGTGACATATCTGGGCTTACAATTGACATGTGGTATAATTTCATATGTTCTGTCCATATTGTATCTGAAAGTTTTAATCTTTTCTTTTCCCAGGATGCACATATTGCATTCCCTGCATGTGTAGAAACCAGTAACAGGGGTCGATAGCCACGTAGGGGATTTTTGTGAGACCACATAGCTCGGGCAAAGCCAATTCCTGTTCGTCTTCCTCCTACGATAAGTAACTTTCGGTTTCACAGGGACAATGTCCCTAAGGCCTGGTATGTCAGTAAGAAGATTCCAATGTCTTCTTAATATGCCATAGATACATTTTCTGCATCTGTTGTACTGTGTAAAAAAGGCTACCATGCTTGATCTATCTGAAGTTTGTTTTGGATCTTTCTTTTTCAAAACCTCTGTTCTTGCAGTTTGTAATATTCTTTTCTCAGCTTTGTCCAAAACCTTTGTATCATACCCACGATTTATGAAACAATGCCTTGTGTTTTTAACGTTAGAAACAAAAGCCGCCTCAGTGCTGCAATTGCATCTCACGCGCACCATTTAACCATAAGGTATATTATTGATAACATGCTTGGGGTGTGCACTAGAGGCAAGAAAAGTACTGTTACAAGCTGTCGCTTTGCGGAACATTGTACTCTGTGTTGTTTCATCTCTGACATAAAATAAAATGTCAAGGAATTCAATCTGTTCTTTACTGTAATTAATCGTGAGTTGTACGTTAAATTCAAAATACCGCAAGCAGCCCAGGGAATTAAAGCCGCACTGCCCTATACGTCACATCAAAGTACATTCAAGTTAAGATTGACAATGTTGCCCACCTCAATTGTCCGCTGCTCACAGACCATACCCTAAAATAGACAAATCATGAAAAAGAGAGGCAACAGTAGCAACAAGACAATACATAAAACAAATGTTTTTGAGGCTTCTCTGTTGAAGATGTGCACTTCTTTATTGTGTGAAGTCAGAAAACAAACAGCGCAGCCAACATGTTTCACCCTCAGTGCTTCATCAGGGCTGCAAATCCAACATAACCACGTCAACAACATTTTTTTTTTTTTTAAAGATTACCTACTTATTAAAGTGCGAGTACAAAAAGCAAGCGCTCTTTAAAAGAAAAATGCAATACAAAAGATATTCAAATCATATCTCAACACGTGATAAAAAGTTGCCAATGACATACAACTGTACGTAATCAGAGACAAAAAAGGGTCACCTGAAGTGTGAATAGACATGCATAGAGAAGATAGAAAATGGGAATAGTTTAGATAAGCATGAAAAATTTATGCAGTTCAGAAAAAAAGTTTTAAACTCCAAAAAGGTCACCACAAACGTGAGGAAACCAGAAATGGAGAGAAAACATGTGAAAATTTAAAGAACCGATCCTCTACAAGGGAGGGAAAAGCACAATAACAACCTAATGACACAGGCCAACCCAAGAGTAACATACACCCAAGGTATATACGGTGTCACAGATTCTCTGCGACCCTTACCATAAATGAATCACGTTCAATAAACTTTCTAAGACGAAGCCATCATTCAGAACGGTACTAACAACATTTCATTATACACGCCTGTAAAGAAAAAGGAGTACATCAAAAATTCTTCTATAACAAAAAAGTGACTAGCTCGAATAGTATGATACCACAAAGAGTAAAGTACCTTATGGCCGGGAGAGTCACGTCTACCATCCAGACGTGACGTAAGTCTAGCAAGGTCCAAAATTGCCAGAACACAATGCGAGTTCCAATCAGGAATAAGGGCCAGTCTGTCCTATCCCATCTTCCTACAATCCCTAGGGTCGCAGGGATCTGGTATGGTATCCAAGCTAAGAATAAGATGTAATCATGAATGCCATTGTTCAAAATCCATTCAACGTACAATGCATAAAACATGCTAACTTTGGCTGTGTCACTTTAATCCTTACAGAGACTTTCTGCCACGGCGACATCACAGAGGGCTATTTACAAATTCAAAGCCTGATGCTAACAAATAACTGGTGAACTAATATTCAAAAAGGGGGTCAAATCTAATCTTTATAGCGAACTAGGTTGACTACCAACACAACCAACTCTTACAAATTCCTCCACGATAAGTTAAAGAGAGGTATCCTTGAAATGATGCTAACAGGAAGAGCGGGCAGTTACCCAGTATAATGTAGCTGACCCATAAAGACAGTAAGATGAGTGGGCAGTTGGACGAATAAACATGAACATTAATCAGATGTCATGTATACAACCCCGTACTCACAAATGTCTCAACCGACATGTTTGCATGGGGGCATCCACGTAAAGACACACACAAGCATTTCTCTAAACAGAAGTACTGCGTGGGAATACACCCACAGCTTACCCATGTTCGGCAAAAAACGCACGATTGTCAGGTCCGGAACGCCAAAAACGCCTCCTGCGTCCCGGAATTTAAATAGTTGCTTCCTTTCCGGATTCTTAACCTCGGCCTATGGCCGTGTACAACGTCACCCCCGATGGGAGGTCTATTTCCGCTTTTTTATCATGCCACTCCCAAGCTTGACCCCATAGCAAAAATGAGGTTGCGGTCTTACTTTGTTTTCAAAATGAACTTTATTCATACAGACATACCGCCTGCTACAAACAACCACATAGGTTCGAAGTCCTTTCCCAATCTTTTATTACTTTATTTCCAAACGTAACTAGGCAACCGTTCTCTTTTCAACCACAACTTTATTCAAATAAGCAGAATCAAAAAACAAACTAGCCACCCAAAAATAATTTTTGTCTCTAATAAGAATAACAACTCCCATTTAAGTGACAAAGATAGATATTATATAACATGCACAATTAATGGACAAAACGTTCGGCATAAACATACCCTATCGACACCTATTCCAAAAAGGAATCCACACAACGATGTCAGTTTCAGAAAATAACCTTAAGTGTAGTCAATGTTGGGTGTAGGGAAAAATTGTTCGTTCTACAAGATAACACAACTACCAAATCCAATTTTATATGCGGACTAGTATGTCGGCGGACTAGTATGTCAAGCCAATTAAACTTTTAACATGAGCCCAAGTTCTAAACCAGACAGGGATGAATACAGACACAAAGAGAGAGCACAGCTATACCATATAGAAAATGGTACGCAAAGTCTAGAATCTCCTATTTTCAAACCATATTCGCATCACGCCTTCAAAAGAAACAGAAGATTTAAGGAATAAGAGGACCAAGAAATGAGTCTAGAAAAAAGTAAAAAAGGTCCAAGAAAAGACCGGAGACATGATAAAATGTAATAGCAACAAGTATCTCACAATGAATATTACTTATTCCCTTCAGTCAATAGGAATAAGAGGACCAAGAAGTGAGTCTAGAAAAAAGTAAAAAAAGGTCCAAGAAGAGACCGGAGACATGATAAAATGTAATGGCAACACATATTTCACAATGAATATTACTTATTCCCTTCAGTCAATACAGAGTCATACGGTATGAATGCAATAATTCAAAATCTTGTATCAATAAAATTGACAGTAAAATGCCCGTTACTTGGTGACCGAAAATCATGAGCCATCAGGGTACACACACTGATCTGATACTAGGCAAAATGTAGAGAGCCAAAAATGTATAAAGGGGGAAAACAAAAATGTTTAACAATAAAAGAAATGAAATCATTAATCATTAAGACAAAGTAACTGTGAGTTCCTATACAATTTTGCCCGTTGTCCACATGAAAGGGTGCTTACAATGTAGAGTAGTAAGAATATTTTCATGAACATTGTTCCTTTAGATGACAAAAATAGATAACAACTCATGGCAGTAAGACAGGTTGTGTTGTATGTTATATGGATTGTCATTCAGGAACTTGTGGTAGGCCATCAACTGTTCCACTGTGCCATTCCAGAGCATAATGATATCATCTATGTACCTCCCCAGAATACAACATGATTTGTCCAGAGGGAAGCAAAACGTCCCCAGGCATGCTCCAGTTCGTACCAGCCCATAAACAGCTCACCATAAGCAGGAGCAAACCTGGAGCCCATCACCGTACCCTGAATTTGTTAGTACCACTGGTTGTTATGTAAAAATAATTTTTTTGAGAGGATGATGTCCATCATCTCCATTAGTAAGGCATTATGCTCAAGGTGGTCAGCCGTCCATTGTCTTAACAAAAATTCAATAGCCCTAATGCCAAACTCCTTCTTTATACATGTGTACACGCTTGTAACATCCAAGGTTACGAACCAGAGATTATCAGACCATGTGACCCCCTTAATTTTGTTCAAGATGTCCTTACTGTCTTGGATATACGTGGGCAAGTTGCAAACAAATGGTTGGAGGAATTTATCATTATACTCAGAGAGTCTTTCTGTTGGTGATGCCACCCCCGAGATAATAGGTCTTCCCGGAGGGAATTTGCCCCCCCTCATGTATTTTGGGTAGAATATAAATACATGGGAAGCGTGGTTCTCTGACTAGAGGGTACCTAAATTCTGTATCCGTTATAAGGCAACCTTCTCGCCACTCCGATAGTCTCATACTGATGTGATGCGTAAGATTCTTAATAGGATTAGATGTCAATTTTTTATAACAGTGGCTGTCTGCTAGTTGTCTGTCGATTTCCTGTATATAGTCAGTCTTATCCATTACCACAACATTACCTCCCTTGTCCGCCTCCCTGATGACTTTTGATGCATCTATCTGTAGCTCCCTCAGTGCTGCCCTTTCTGACCGGCTCAGATTGAAATCAGTCTTAGATGGAATAATAGTGCGGGCAAACAGTTTGTATAGTTCTTTTGTAACCCTTTCCCTAAAGATATCAATATTCTGATGTGTGCCCTCTGGTATAAAATAGGAACATAGATTTAGACCACTCTCAATATATACATTTTCAGTAATATCCAATTCTGCTCGCAAAACATCAATATCCATAGATACATCATCCTCTAAGGACATAAGTAGTTGAACATCATGTAGGTCAGACACAGTATGCATGGGTGGCTTAGGTGTCACCACTGGAGAAATCACCTGAGAAGGATTGCAGTAAAAGTGCTCCTTTAATTTTAAAGAACAAATACATTTGTAAAGGTCTACAAAAATATCAACATTATCTGAGTAGGACAAATGCCTAGGCCTTCATCAAGTATATTCTATTCATCCACAGTCAAAGTACGGTTTAATAGATTAACAATTGTCAATTCCTGAACATTCTCAGTAACCTCATTCCTGAGGGTGTGCTCAGAGTCAGTCTCACAGTATCAACGTTTATGTTGTCCAAAAAAATGCACAGTTTTAATTGAGAAAGTATAAGTTTTAAAGCTGAAAGAGATGAATTTCAATTTTATTCCAAAATGAAAGCAAGTACTTAGTACATCTGAAGTCTTCTGGCAGTGAATTCTGAAGGGTTTGGGCAGTGCCAGAGAAAGACTGGTTAGGAGCACAATGATGTAAGATGTTTTTTGTTCCTAATGACAAGGCTTCTTTGCTCCTCAGCCTTATCTAATCATCAGATATCTTTGGCCATTTGTGCAGGTATTCCAGTTGTTTTTCCTGGAGTGCTTTGAAAATAATGTAGACAATTTTGAACTTAATCCTCGCCTTCCAAGGGGAGGCAATGTATGTCTGGGTATTCAGCCAATATAGTCAACAATTTTACCTCCACTGCTGGCTGGGAGAGAATCCAACTGCGTACAGTTCCACCAGCAGCTGGCACGCAGTTGAATACTGTTAGGACTATGTAAGATAATACATTTATTAATTAAGGATTTAGTCTCAATACATTTTGGGACATCCATTCTTAAAGTTTGGGATGTTAGCTTTCTGATGTCCTGAAACAATTGTATTTTCAGATATAATTGAGTATAATATGCAAACTAATGAGCTAGAACGTCAGCACCTTTGAACAACTTTCTGCGTGGTTCTAGGTATATGTTTAAAAGGGTAGGGGATTAAGCTGGAACTTTAAGGGACACCACATAATATAGGAGCAATGTTTGTGGTTGCCAATTCTCACTTTGTTTTCAGTTAGAGAGGTAAGATGAGGCCAAAAAGAAATTGTTCCTTTGATGCTCATGTGATGATGAGGTGCAATTTAGTTTTTGGTGGCCTATGGTATGAAAGGCTGCCAACAAATCAAGGATGAGTAGGCAAACATTTTTAACAATGATGGAATGAGCATCATGAAGTATTTTTAATTTGACAGTTTCTGTACTGTAACCCTTGTGTGAGAAGTTGGCCTGGTATATGCTGTCCACTAATTAAAGTGGGCACCTTGCACCAGTCCAGACGACCCTTATTGATGATTAGGTTAAAGACAACCTTTATAGAAAGCTATCCTAGTGGTAGCTGTGGAGAGCAGCCTTCAGGCTAAGTCTTGAAGGAATGTAAAGCAGCTTGTTTTACCAGTATATAACCTCTTGAATGACCAAATGAAAGGAGAACCACACAAGGTATATATAAAATATATGTATTTATTACTAAACACTCTCTACTAACCTCTTTATGAGATTAAAGAACAAGGCACACAATTACACAGTACTAGAACGACAGTAAATAGCACAATACACAGTGGGCTCCAGGGGGAGACCAAACCATATACTAAGAAAGTGGTATAAGAACCACGACTTGACTAGACACAGTGCCTAGAGCACATAGAATCGCTGGGACCCCAAGGAACCACCCAAGGTAGTGACACAGGGGACCCACGGAGGACGGGTGCAGTGTGGGAACACAGACGCGAGCTCTGTACAACTCTATGGGAAAGTCGCGGTTGGAATTTTAGAGTTTAAGGACACTTAGGAGAGGACTTCAAGCAAACCCAGCTAAACTTAGAAGGTTCAAAGGCCAGCACCCTTGTGAGTACCGAGGTACCCGTGTTACCTAGCCCAGGGAAGCCGGGTGCATAGGGGTCAAGTGGTGTCGGAAACCCTCGTCGTTTTCTATGGCGTGTTGCGAAGAAGAGCTGCTGCCGTGGAGAAGAAAAGTGATCGGTGTGATCCAAGCCTGGATCGAAGATGTGAAGAATCTGAAAGCAGAGGGGACAAAGTCTGGGTCACTTCACGTGAGCAATCAAATGCCCACCGATGTCGGGTGCTTCAGGTGCGAAGAGGTGAAGCTTGACTCTGCAGCCACGGGGACCAGGAGACGTCGACGATGACCAGATTCCGCAGGCGAGCTGTCCCACAAAGGATGTCGATTGCTATGGGGTCAGTTTCCGGATTGGAGACCAACAAGCCTTGGCAACTGCAACCCATGCGGTCAAAGTAATGATGCTTCTGTGAGGACCAGCAAGGTCCTGGGGACTCCCCAAGCGATGGAGAGTCAGGGTACATCTGGAGCAACCAGGGAAGCCCATTGAAAGTTAGAGTTGCCTTCTTAGGGACCCACAGGTCAACGGACCAGGTATCGCGAAGGGACCTCAAGAGGAATCACAAAATGGCGGCCCACGGAACACTCGTTGAGTGTAGGCCAGCAATCTTCGGTGTAATTACTGCTTGGGGTCAGGGCTACAAGTAACCCAAAGCTCAGCCTCAGGGGTCGCCGGAAAGCTGATGCTTCTGCAAATAGACGCGGTGTCCAGGGGTTCGGGTTGCACGGTCACCACGAGGGATACGGGCCTCAGACTTGCTGTGGGCACAGATCAACCTCTCAGACCTCGGGAACCCACCACCTGTGCTGCAATATTCTTCGGAGTCCTCAGGAGCTTCGGAGATGCAGACCGGTCAGATGCGTTAAAGGTGCCTGCCTTGCAGGGGAGTAACTCCTTTACTCCAAGGGAGATTCTTCAGTCATCCAGCGTAGTGTAGATCGTCGAAGTACTTGGTTTCTGTAGCAGAGTTTAGTACAGGTGTAATCTTAAGTCCTGTAGCCAGGGGTTCCTACTTTATACCCAAGGAAGGGGTGGGACAAACTCTGGGGACCCACCTATGGGAGGGTCAGGACAGAGGGGTGGCTACACCCATGTCCTTTGTCCAGTTTCGTGCCAGTTTGAGCTGGACTATGCACAGGGACACCAAATGTGCCCCCAGTGCAGACATCAAAGCCCTCTTGGAGTGCACCCACCCAGCCCCAATACACTAAAGCCTGTCTGGGAGGTGGTCACACCTCCCTGTGATAGGAAACCTATTGTCAAGCCTTCCCCTGCCGGAGTTTTGTCCAGCAGCAGGAGGGCAGACTCATGTCTGTGGCTGGCAGCATTCATTTTGTGATGCCAGGGCTCTGTGAAGCTGGTACCGGGTGTACCGGTGCTGTCATATTTCTCCTCTAGGAGGGAGGAATCATACCTCCCACACCAGTTACTGGTGTGGAGGTATGATTCCAAGGTGTTTGACACCAAACACGACATAATTCCTTGCAGCCATTTTAAAGTTAGCATTTACCGCGAGGTTATAATGCACTTAAGAGTATATGGTTGGCTGCATCACAGACAACCCCGGAATAGTGGTTCCGAAGGCTGCAGAGGGGCTCTGCTCATGCATGGGCACCCTCTCACATAAAACCCAGCACCCTGCCTTCAGGATTGATAAGGCCTGCCATAGGGGTGACTGATAGGCTTATATGTGCAGTGATCAGGATAGATATAGTGAACCTATATCTAAGTAAGGAGTGCATGCACCACCTTACACAGGCTGCAGTAGCAGACCTGTGGTGTCAGTTTGAGTGGCCTCTCAGGGGTGGCATAATACATGCTGCAGCCCCTTGGAGGCCTCCTGGGGTACCTATGCCCTGGGTACATAGTATACCATATACTAGGGACTTATAAGGGTACCCCAGAATCCAATCTGGAGTGTACCTAAAGTACATGCAATCAATTTAGAGGAGAAAGCAGATAGACTGGGGTCCTGAATAGCAGGATCCCAGTCAGACTAAGTCGAAAACAGTGAAACATCAGCAAAAAGTGGGGGTAACTATAAGAAGCAGATCCTACTCTCCTACACCTTGTGTGATCTAATAAGATAAAATATGTTAACAGTTTTTAGAAAGACTTTTAATTGATTGGATACATATTTCTCGATCACTTAACCTAGCCAGAGTTAAGTTGATGACTGATCTGAAGCTGGAGAGCACCCTAGGGTTTGCAGAAGGTTTCCTTACAACAGGAGTAATTTGACCTGTTTTTAGTGTTACTAGGAAGATGCTATTTCGAAGTGAGGTGTTGATGAGGTAACACAATGTGTTGAATTGATGGAAGTTAGTTTTGATTAGTTTGACTGACATGTTCCAAACTTTTGAAAACTTCAGAAAGATAATCTTCGAAGAGCAATCCAAATTATCTCCAGATGAAAGATGAAATCCATGTTTATTGATTGTTTGATGTTGGTGACCACTGACTACCAAGCGCCCTACTTTGTGCTGTAGTGATGGAGTTTCTGAGGCAAGATATTTTTGAAGGGAAGAATAGTGTAAAATCAGTGCATTTGGCGGCTGAAGATGGATTTGTGTCATTCACAGATTTCGTGTTCAGTTTGACAACGTTGAACAATTCTTTAGGTTTGTTGGCAGCATTGTTGATTTTATTTTTTTAAATATTGAGATTCTGTTTGGATGATGTCTACCTAATACTCTTGCCTTGTGGATTTTAGCTCAGATATAGATTTAGGTGATCTTTTCGTTTTTCAGCTTCTTTCAATCCTTTTAAATGTGCATGTTAGAAATGTCCCTAGGCCCACACACACTAATATTTCTCACTCAATTAAAGAGTAACATTCTTATGCTGGTGATCACTACCTGGGAGCAAAAGCGATTGCAACTTCCTTTCCTCCCTGTTCAGCCCCTAACCCTTTCCTGCAAATGACGGTGGCAACAATACCTTTTAACTCTGCATCAATACAGTTTTAAGCGTCACACATCAATGTCTAACCTTTTCAAATATTTGCTGGTGTTCCCTTGTACATTCAAATTTCAATTGGATTTTTAATGACTGCCTTATCCTATGTGTTTTTTCTGAGAAATGATTGACAAATTTAGATTTAAAGCTCTACTAATCCAGCAACAGATCTTATGTTGTCCTTACTCTGTCGTGGTGAAGTTTTCTTAATAGCCTCTAAAAGCCATTTCTTTGTACTGATGGCTTTGTGACTTTGTACTTCGCAAATTCAGCTGTTGCAGCGTGTTCCTCAAGTAGCCTCAAAACTTTCTTGAGTCCATCATGTCACTGTTAATGATACTTATAGAGTGCACTGTAATCTAAAAAGAATTATGCTGGCGCTGAGGTAAAAAAAAGCTGTAAATACACAAGAGCACTTCTCCTGTGAAATGCCAGATCTTTAATGCTTTTCAAAAGGGTAGTAGTTGTAGCAACATTTGCAAGGAGGGGGGTAACAAATTCTGGCGTTTAGCAGCTTTAACCAAACAAGCATTTGCAATGCAATAGGTCTCGCATTTTTGGGAATTTGAGCTATTGGCGTTGTAAATGAGAATGTCTTTTACCCATGGGTTTTTGTAAGGGGTGGAATGGATGTATGATGTGCGGAGTGGAATTATGTGGGTTGAATTGGAATTGTTAGTTGTGGAATTGTGTGGGGTAGAATTGTGTGGTGTGTAGTGTATTTGTGTAGTGGAATTATGTGGCATGGTGAATAGATAGAAATGAGAGCTGCACAGAATGAATAGAAAGGTAGACAGAGAGGGATAAGTAGTTTGAGCACGAAGTGGTGAATAAATTCCAGACAGAGGAGCAGAAAGAGTATGTGAGAAAGAGAGAAATAAGGGGAGAGCAGGCCATAGACACATAAAGAGGGAGCGCATGTGTACGCAGAAGAGGAGGAAGTGTGGGTTTGACGGACGGAAATGTTGAAAAGGCAGGGGAAAGAAACTGTGCTTGAAGACCTGAAGTGAACCACATGAGAGAGGCAGCAAGAGTTATTGAGAGAGGTGTGAGAGAGAGTACGAGAGAGAGAGAGAGAGAGAGAGAGAGAGAGAGAGAGAAAGAAAGAGAAAAAGAGAGATGAGTGGGAGGTGCACTCGGGCAGGGAGGTGGAGGCGAGAGGTGGACCAGTGCACAGCATGAGAAAACAAAATTGTGACGAAAATTAACCCAAAAATAAAAGAGAGAAATGAGGTTCAAGCCTCTGTATAGAAAATCACAACTAGCATACTGTATATAACAGCCAGAAAGACAAAGACAGATTGAGTCAAGCTACATATCACATCTGTTACTGTATCAGGAGAGCTTTTACTAACTGAGGGGCCTGGGTCAGTCACATGTCTGTGATGTTTGTGCTGACAGTTGCAGTTGGTGGGCACCAGCATTTATTTAAAGAGACCAGGTCTTATATTTCCTATTTAAGGTTTGACACAGAGCAAAAGAGAGAAATACAAGAAAGGGAGACAGACGGAGGAAGAAAAACACTGGTAAACGGACAAGAGGAGATTGCAAAGATGGGTAGGAAAAGAGTGAGATTAAAGGCCAGAAGCTGTAGGATGGGGGGAAGAAAGAGGCATAAAGTGGAATCAAGGCTAGACAGCCTATTTACAAATTTAGCCATGCATATCAAGCTATTGCTCTAAAAGACTGGTCACTTTTCAGATCGGTGCAATGCAGGAAATAAGGAGGATCCCGACAGAACACTGTCTGGCATCTATTTCTGAGTTTGAACTAGGATCCAGGCGACCCAGAAAAATATACTGAATTTGTCCTCGTGTAATTTTCCAACACAATTCAGCAGTGCTTCACATTGTCTGCTTTCAGTTCAGAGCAGGTGGCGAAGGGACTTTCTTATTTTCACTTCCAGCTGGACCCAAAACAAAGGACTACCAATTGTGTTAACATAACTCTAGATGCATAGCAATTGGCAGGGCTATCTGATTCACAGTCCTGCCAAAGTGCTATGCATCTAGAGTTAAGTTAACGGATTTGATAGTTTTTCCCGCATTACCAAGGACCCGAGACTGTCATGCAATCAGAGATATCATTGTGTTAGATTTCACAGTGCCTTGCAGTATGCTGGATAGCTAATGTCTTAAATCAGTAGTTGGAAGTTATACAGTGATGTGTTTAGTCTCTGTCCCAGGCTGTTACGTTATCTGCCCTGGTAAGTGTTCAGACAATGGCTCTCCTCATTCTCAGTGGCAGCAGTGGGTTCAGATGATAAAGTATGTAAACAATCCATAGAGTACCTGCTGAGCACGTCAGTCTCATGAGAGAGAAGCCCAGTCTTGACCGGAGACACACAGAAAGGCAGCATGAGAGACCACACTCTCTCCATTAATTCAGCCAGGAGCATAGAAGAACATGGAGGACAGTTTGGCACCGGACCTCCGTCTGTAACTCAGCATGATCAGGCATTGGAATAAAAACAAGGCTTTTAACACACAGACAATAGGACAAGTGCTTCAATGCAAGTCAACAGCACTATAACGTTCTGTGTGTGACTGTATCATTGAAGTCTTGAACAGCTTGAAGAATATGCGTCCGGTACTGACAACAAATTGGGCAACCCAATAGACCCTTGGAGGTTTGGGTGAATAAAAATCAAGATAAGATAAACGTGCCTGCAAGGGATTGTTTTATGACAAAAAAAATCTTATTGACTCAAAGAGATAAATCTGTAAAGCCCTAATTAGCGGCTTCAAGCAAACAAATTAACAAAATCAATTATATTCATTCAAAGCAAGTATATCAACAAAGTAAAGCAAGACGGGTGTATGCTTTAAAAATACACATTTATGTAGAAAAATCTGTTTATAAATAAGGGTACAGAATACAACTCGCATAAATACAAAAGTGACTGAGATAGATTATCTTCACAGCAACTGTTTTCTCGTGAACACTTTTGTTATAGCCCATTTCAAATATTTTCAAATGAGGAGAACATCATTGAATAAACAATGAACATTTCCAGGAAGGTCCTTTATACATGCTAATGGGTGGAATTGTCAACGTTTCGGTCTTGTCTCGTGCTACAATGTATAAGGCCATCTTCAGGACGAAATGTTCTTATGTGGACTGAAGACCCCAGATCAGTGATACTCAAAGTACGGCCCGGGGGCCGCATGCAGCCCTCCTGACCTTTACATGCGGCCCCCTGGGCAGCAACTGCTCTGGGCTGCTCTTTACTCGACTCAGCACTAACATAGAAAAAAATGTTAAGTATACAGCAAACACTTATTTAAAGGTTAATTTCAGTTAGGGAAAGGGTGTAACTAGGCCCTTAACTTTAGGAACACCTTCATTTTTAAAGACCGCTACTATATATACATACTTTGCTTCCCCTACTTCCACTTTACACCCCCGCGAGCATCAGTGCGGCCCTCGGTCACACCATAGACCAAACCTTGCGGCCCCCGGGAAAATGTTTGTGAGTACCCATGCCCTAGATCAATGAATGAACGCAATCTGATAATGATGCATGGAGATGAAGCAAAAAATGTCCTCCAAAAATCTAAACTAATATTATGATGGCAGTCCAAATATCTAAACTCGCCACACGTATGTCATAAGAAATAGTATAAGACACCCCCTTGGATGTCCTACGGGTGGTGTCAGAATGGGAACACAATCGATTGAAACAAATTTGACGCCGTCACATCGGGATTCCGTCGCTGATCGGGTCTCGAGACCCGATCAGCGATTGCGGTCATTCATTGATCTAGGGTCTTCAGACCTGTTAGACTTGGCATCTTTTGGCGTGTTTCCCCTGAGTTTTTGCTTTCTGCTCTCCCGGTTTTGACTCTGTTTTTGCTGGTGTAACGTTTCTGCGCGCTTTTCGCACTGCTGATCAGTGCTGGTGCTCCTGTGGTAAATTGTGTTATGATTGGATGTTTGACTTACTTGTCAGTCCCCAGTAAAGGGCACTGCGGGTGCCGGGGCTTGTGAGTCAACCGCTACTCGTGGGCCTGCAGCACTGATTGTGCCACCCACGTACGTAGCCCGAAAAAGGTATAAGTGACTGAAATTTGGTATGCCTGAACTCAGCGTCTAAAGACGCAGCCTTTAGCGAGGGTGCCCTTTTCATTCTGAGTTCATAAAGACCACTTTTAGAAAGTGGGTATTGTTTTGCTCGGTCATCCCGTGTGCCTCTGCTGGAATGTGGATTGCCTGTCTGGGTTTTGGACGACAGACGGCTAGGAAGCAGGGTGGCTCCCGATAGTCTAGGTAGGTCAGGAAAGGGCTAAATAGACCTGGGCTGCGATGGGGGGGAAGAGGGAGGAGATTTCCTCGCACCTCAAAGGGCCTGGTCTGCCTCTGACGAAGCCGTCTCCACCTCCTGCCAGGAATTCACACCAGAGAAGGCCGAACTGGTTCTGGCCGGGCACAGACACCCTCTGCCTGGAAGATCAAAGGATTTTTGTGTACAAATACTGGGGCCCAGACCCCTGAACTTTAGAACTCATCTGGATCAAGAAGACTGCCAAGAAGAAGAGCCGGAGAAGCTGCAAGAAGGAACGACTGCTTTGCTGCATGCTTTGCTGGGCCGACCTTCAGTGGCTGCTTCCGTCTTGGGCAGTGAAAGGCCTGGACTGGACTTTCTGCAACCGCATTGGTGAGACTCTCCAAGGGCTTGAAGTAGAGCTTGCACCCTGTTCACGGAGTCTCAGGAACATCAAAGACTCCAGGTTCTTCGACCCGCAGCACGGGGGACTGTGTGTTTCGTACTGCAACCCGAAGAACACCACCTCGACGATGCCTACGACGACCCTGCCGACCCCGTGTCCTGAAGGCATCGCAGAGGGCACCGCCGCAATGCCGCACCGCGACCCTGGTCTCCCCGACGACGACGCTGATGCCATCACCGAGCCGCTGCTCGCACCGCAACCTGTGGGCACCGCACTCCGCACCGCCTTGCTTCGCGCCGAAGCTTTGGCACCGCAGACGGCACTGCCGCAACGCCGCACCGCGACCCTGGTCTCACCGACGACGCCTGCTGACGCCATCACCGAGCCGCTGCTCGCACCGCGACCTGTGGGCACCGCACTCTGCACCGCCTCGCTACACGGCGACGCTGTGGCCTTCCTGACGCCGCCACTTCCCGCCGAGATCGACGCCGCTGCTTGCACCATGGTTCGGGGGCACCGCTCGTAAGTTACACGACGCACCGCCCTCATCCCACACAGCAGCCTTGGCCCACCGACGCCGGTGCCATCGACTCCCGCTCGTCAACCGACGACAGCGCTTCAGCAACGACGACGCCGCTGCTTGCACCGTGACCTGCTAGCACCGTGACGAGCACCGCCTCCATCTCGCACTGCGACCCTGGTCTCACCGACGACGCCATCTGATGCCGCCACCGAGCCGCTGCTCGCACCGCGACCTGGGGGCACCGCACGCCGCACCGCTGCCCTTCGCCCCGCAGCACCCGACGCCTGTCGGTGCCAGCGCTCCTGATCCCATCAGAAAGGAGCTCGACCTGCAACGCGAGTGACTTCAAGGGCCCCATCGCCCTGCATCTCTGAAAGGTACTGTTTGCGGGTCTTCCCGACACCGTAGCTGGCCTGCGACCCCGCGGTCAGCCAGAACTGTTTTTGGATTTGTGTGTTCACGACGCCGTGGTAGCCCGGACGGAGCTATCCACCCAAGGAACTCTTTTTAATCAGCGTATTTTTGAACTGTGAACTTTTAAGTATAGTATTGTGGCTTTTTATCGTTTTTGGTCTTGTTTTAATTATATAAAAATATTGGATATTTTTCTAAACTGGTGTGGTGTCCTTTTGTAGTGCGTACACTGTATTACTGTTGGTTATGTGCAAATGCTTTACACGCTGCCTCTAAGATAAGCCTGGCTGCTCGTGCCAAGCTACCAAGGGGGTGAGCAGGGGTTATTTTAGACGTGTAACTCCCTTATCCTGACTAGAGTGGTGGTTTTTGCCTGACTTTGGCCCACGCCCTAGCCTACCAAAAATCCCATTTCTAACATTGGTTGTCAGCGGTGAGGATAGGACTTGCGTTTGCACTTGACTTACAGTGATTGGTGTGCACTACTACCATATCGCAGGCCATTACGTGCCACATACTAACCCGGTTTCTTTTTGGCCGATTTTTGTGATCTTGCCAGGTGAACTTTCTGCTTCATCATGCCGGAATCAATAGCATCATCCGTTGCATCCATGGACATTGCCTTTGAGGAGGATAGGTTGGAGCTCTACACTGTTCGGGAATTGAAATCCGTGTGCAAAAACCTAAAAGTCCAAATCAGAGGCCTCACTAGAAAGGACGAGCTACAAAAGGCGCTGAGGGCCTGGGTAGCAGCCAGAGACGCAAGTGGGCAATCTGGTGACCTTAGTGGAGAGGCGGGGGAGCCTAGTCCTAGGATGGATGTGCTTTTGGGAGGGGGGGAACCCTTCCGACCAGGCAGCAGTGGCCTGTCCCCAGAGGAGCTGGAGGACAGGCGGGAAGCAAGGAGAGCCGCCACGGAGCTAGAAAAGATTAGATTGGCCATGGAGGAGAAGAGAATGCTATTGGAGCATGAACGAGGTCTTAAAGAGCTGGAGCTGAGGAGTAGGCCCGTCTCGGATGGTGGCAGCAACTCGTCAAGGCAGACAGACCGAATCGTACACATCCCTAAGAATGTGGGCAGAGAGTTCAAGAAGGGGGATGACATACAGAGGTGGTTTCAGGGTTATGAGGCAGCGATACACATGAATGGGGTCCCTGAGGAGAATTGGGGAGCAGGATTGTGGTCTCTGTTTCCAGAGGAAGCCAGGGATACTTTGACAGCTTTGGGTAAAGGGTCTAACCTCACCTATGCTGATATGAAGGAAGCCCTCCTCACTAGGTATGGTCTCACTCCTGAAAAGTACAGGGATCAGTTTAGGTCCTGGAAGAAATCTGATGTCAACATGTGGCTGGAATGTGTGGATGGGTTTTGTCGATCGTTGGACGGCTGGGTGAAGGGCAGTAATGTGACAGTTTTTAAGGGGCTCTACAATTTGATTGCGTGGGAGCACCTGTCCAGTCTATGTTTTGCAGATCTGCGCCAGCACCTAGTAGATAGTAAGCTGACTGACCCGAGGAAGCTTGCTATGGAGGCGGACCGCTGGGTGAGTACCAGGGTCCACAAGAAAGCGTTTGGGGGAGACTCAGCCAAAGGTGGGCAGGGTCCCCAGCTGAAAAGTGGGGGGGACAAGGGTAAAACACAGGAGTTCTCGAAAGGGCCCCAAAATAACAACCAGGGTAAAGGTTCCCATCCCCCCGGAGATAAGAAGCCAGGGGTCTTGACAGGAAAGCCTGCCGAGACCGGCCCCCGCAAGTGTTTTGCATGTGACCAGGTGGGGCACATGAAGGGAGACCCCAGGTGCCCAAAGGGGACACAGCTACCCACCAGTGGACCGTCCAAAGTATTGGCTAGCGTAGCGCTTGGGGAGGAGGAGGAGTCCCCACAGGAGGGTGGGGACCCCGCAGAAATGACCCTCGTCTCACTAGGGGACAGTGAGATGGTCCCAGGAGCTCAGGTGCCCCCTAACACAAAGAAATACAGCACCTGGGTGACCATCAACGGGAAAAGGGTAGAGGCTCTCAGGGATACGGGAGCCAGTGTGACCTCTGTTCGGTGTCACCTGGTCCCTGAGACGCAGGTAGTCCCCGGGGCATTCCATCAGGTGATTGCAGTCGACAATTCAGAGCGCCAGTGTCTGGTGGCGCAGGTTCCCTTCGAGTGGGGGGGTCTCAGGTCCTTTAAGGGTAGTTGTGAGCCCTTCCATGCCTGTCGATTGTCTGCTCGGTAACGACCTGGAGCAGTCCTTATGGAAGGATGTTGAGCTCAGGTCCCACTTGGAAATGCTGGGGTTGCCAGAGTGGGCCTGCGTGTCCACTCGGTCGATGGTGGCCAAAGAGGGTGATCAGAGGGACCCGGAGCCTGAAACAGTGGCTCAGGTCCCTGCCAAGAGAAAGGGCAAGGGGCGTGGGAAACCAGCCCCTGAAGTTCCCACGGCCCGGGAGGAGGCGGTCCTCGAGGGGGACACCCCGGTGCCTACAGGGGAGCAGGTAGCCGAACTGGGGGACATCTCTGAGCTGACCCATTGGCAGCAAGAAGGGGGTCCCACGAGGGAGGAGTTCTGCCGGGAGCAGAAAGAGTGCCCTTCTCTGGAGGGTCTGCGGCAGCAGGCCGCAGCCCAGGCGACTGGTGATCAGTCCGGATCACATTGGATATATTGGGAGAATGATTTCCTGTACAGCGAGCCTAAGGTCGTGGAACCTGGGTCAGCCCGTGTGCTGGTGGTACCCCAGCGCTTCCAGACCTTCCTACTGGGCCTGGCTCACGACGTGCCTTTGGCAGGACATTTGGGGCAGGACAAGACCTTTGACCGGCTTGTCACCCACTTCTTCTGGCCTCAAATGCGAAGGCAGTCGGATGTGCATTGTCGGTCTTGCCAAACTTGCCAGGCCAGTGGCAAGAGTGGGAGGAAGGTCAAAGCTCCTCTCCAACCGTTCCCCGTGGTGGGGACACCCTTTGAAAGTGTAGGGATGGACATCGTGGGGCCACTGGACCCCAAAACAGCCATGGGCAACAGGTACATCCTGGTCTTGGTGGACCATGCCACCCGGTACCCGGAGGCAATCCCTCTCAGGACAACGACGGCGCCAGTGGTGGGCCGGGCGTTAATGGGGATCTTTTCCCACGTGGGGTTCCCCAGAGAGGTGGTTTCCGACAGGGAGACTAATTTCATATCGAAGTATATGACATCCCTATGGAAGGAGCGTGGTGTTACGTACAAGTTCACCACTCCTTACCACCCCCACGGTAACGGTCTGGTGGAAAGGTTCAACCAGACCTTGAAAGGCATGATCAAGGGTCTCACTGAACCCCTGAGGCGTAAGTGGGACGTCCTCTTACCGTGCCTTCTCTTTGCGTATAGGGAGGTACCCCAGAAGTCTCTCGGCTTCAGTCCCTTCGAGCTTTTGTACGGTCACCCCGTGCGGGGACCTCTAAGCTTGGTGAAGGAAGGCTGGGAGGCCGCTCCCAGGAAGACACCCCAGGATGTGTTCAGCTACATGCTGGCCTTCCACAACCAAACTGCCCGCCTTAGGAAACTCGCTCAGGCGAATCTCGAGGCCAGCCAGGAAGAAATGAAGAAGTGGTATGACCAGAATGCCACTCTGGTCGAATTTCAACCTGGACAGAAAGTGTGGGTCATGGCCCCTGTGGAACCTTGTGCCTTGCAGGACAAGTGGACGGGGCCCTTTGAGGTGGTGGAGCACAAAAGTGAGGTCACCTACCTGGTGGATTTGCAGGTTCCTCGGAACCCGTTACGGGTCCTCCACGTGAACCGCCTCAAACCCCACTTCGAGAGGTCCGAGGTGAGCATGCTCTTGGCGACGGACGACGGGGAGGAAGCGGAGAGTGAGCCTCTCCCGGACCTCCTGTCTGCCCAAGAGGGGGATGGGTCGGTAGATGGTGTGACCCTCTCCCCGGCCCTGACCGCTGAGCAACAGAGCGAGTGTCGCCAGTTGTTGGGGCAGTTTGCCCCACTGTTCTCCTTGACCCCAGGTGTTACTCACTGGTGTACCCACGACGTGGATACCGGTGACAGCCCCCCGGTGAAACACAGGATTTACCGGCTGGCTGACCGGGTCAAGGCCAGCATCAAAGAGGAGGTCTCGAAGATGTTGGCGTTGGGGATGGTTGAGCCGTCCAGCAGCCCATGGGCCAGCCCCGTGGTCTTGGTCCCGAAGGCAACGGCACCCGGTGCCGCCCCAGAACTGCGGTTCTGTGTGGACTATCGGGGGCTCAATGCCGTCACGCGGACGGACGCACACCCCATCCCCCGAGCTGACGAGCTCATCGACCGGTTGGGAGCGGCCAGATTCCTGAGTACGTTCGATTTGACGTCAGGGTACTGGCAGATTGCTCTAACCAAGGGAGCCAAAGAGAGATCAGCATTCTCAACGCCGGACGGGCATTACCAGTTCCGGGTGATGCCCTTCGGATTGAAGAATGCCCCTGCCACCTTTCAGAGGTTGGTCAACCAGGTGTTGGCCGGGCTGGAGGAATTCAGCGCTGCATACCTGGACGACATTGCGGTGTCCAGCTCCAGTTGGGACGAACACTTACAACACCTCAGGGAAGTGTTGAGGGTGCTGCAGACGGCAGGCCTCACGATTAAGGCCAGTAAGTGCCAGATCGGGCAGGGTTCGGTGGTGTACTTGGGACACCAGGTAGGGAGTGGCCAGGTGGCGCCCCTACAGCCCAAGATTGACACCATTCTGGCTTGGGAGCCCCCCAAGACCCAGACAGAGGTGAGGGCCTTCTTAGGACTCACCGGATACTACAGGAGGTTTGTTAAGGGGTATGGCACCATCGTGGCCCCCTTAACTGAGCTGACTTCTAAGAAGCAGCCGAAAAAAGTGATCTGGACTGAGTCCTGCCAGAAGGCGTTTGATACCCTGAAGGCCGCCATGTGCACGGCCCCCGTGCTCAAGGCCCCAGATTTCTCCAAAGAATTTGTCGTGCAGACCAACGCATCAGAGCATGGAGTGGGAGCAGTGCTCTCACAACTGAACGAAGAGGCCCTAGATCAGCCGGTAGTCTTCCTTAGCAGGAGACTACTCCCCAGGGAGCAACGGTGGAGTGCCATAGAAAGGGAAGCTTTCGCTGTGGTCTGGGCAGTGAAGAAGCTGAGACCATACCTGTTTGGGACTCACTTCCGGGTTCAGACCGAGCACAGGCCCCTCAGGTGGTTAATGCAGATGAGAGGGGAGAATCCAAAACTGCTGAGGTGGTCCATCTCCGTACAGGGAATGGACTTCACGGTGGAACACCGTCCTGGGACAGAACACGCCAACGCAGATGGCCTGTCCCGGTTCTTCCGCCTTAGTGAGGAGAACTCCCAGGCATGTGGGTAGTTCCCCCTACTTTCAGCTGGAGGGGACGTGTGTTAGACTTGGCATCTTTTGGCGTGTTTCCCCCGAGTTTTTGCTTTCTGCCCTCCCGGTTTTGACTCTGTTTTTGCTGGTGTAATGTTTCTGTGCGCTTTTCGCAAAGCTGATCAGTGGTAAAGTGCTGGTGCTCCTGTGGTAAATTGTGTTATGATTGGATGTTTGACTTACTTACTTACTTGTCAGTCCCCAGTAAAGGGCACTGCGGGTGCCGGGTTTGTGAGTCAACCGCTACTCGTGGGCCTGCAGCACGGATTGTGCCACCCACGTACGTAGCCCGAAAAAGGTATAAGTGAGTGAAGTTTGGTATGCCTGAACAAAGTGTCTAAAGACGCAGCCTTTAGCGAGGGTGCCCTTTTCATTCTGAGTTCATAAAGGCCATTTTAGAAAGTGGGTATTATTTTGCTCGGTCATCCCGTGTGCCTCTGCTGGAATGTGGATTGCCTGTCTGGGTTTTGGACGACAGATGGCTAGGAAGCAGGGTGGCTCCCGATAGTCTAGGTAGGTCAGGAAAGGGCTAAATAGACCTGGGCTGCGATGGGGGGAAGAGGGAGGAGATTTCCTCGCACCTCAAAAGGCCTGGTCTGACCCTGACGAAGCCGTCTCCACCTCCTGCCAGGAATTTACACCAGAGAAGGCCGAACTGGTTCTGGCCGGGCACAGACACCCTCTGCCTGGAAGATCAAAGGATTTTTGTGTACAAATACTGGGGCCCAGACCCCTGAACTTTAGAACTCATCTGGATCAAGAAGACTGCCAAGAAGAAGAGCCGGAGAAGCTGCAAGAAGGAACAACTGCTTTGCTGCGTGCTTTGCTGGGCCGACCTGCAGTGGCTGCTTCTGTCTTGGGCAGTGAAAGACCTGGACTGGACTTTCTGCAACCACATTGGTGAGACTCTCCAAGGGCTTGAAGTAGAGCTTGCCCCCTGTTCACGGAGTCTCAGGAACATCAAAGACTCCAGGTTCTTCGACCCGCAGCACTGGGGACTGTGTGTTTCGTACTGCAACCCGAAGAACACCACCTCGACGACGCCTACGACGACCCTGCCGACCCCGTGTCCTGAAGGCATCGCAGAGGGCACCGCCGCATCGCCGCACCGCGACCCTGGTCTCCCCGACGACGACGCTGACGCCCTCACCGAGCCGCTGCTCGCATAGCGACCTGTGGGCACCGCACTCCGCACCGCCTTGCTTCACGCCGAAGCTTTGGCACCGCAGAGGGCACCGCCGCAACGCCGCACCGCGACCCTGGTCTCACCGGCGACCCCTGCTGACGCCATCACCGAGCCGCTGCTCGCACCGTGATCTGTGGGCACCGCACTCTGCACCGCCTCGCTACACGGCGACGCCGTGGCCTTCCTGACGCTGCCACTTCCCGCCGAGATCGACGCCGCTGCTTGCACCGTGGTTCGGGGGCACCGCTCGTAAGTTACACGACGCACCGCCCTCATCCCACACCGCAGCCTTGGCCCACCGACGCCGGTGCCATCGACTCCCGCTCGTCAACCGACGACAGCGCTTCAGCAACGACGACGACGCTGCTTGCACCGTGACCTGCTAGCACCGTGACAAGCACCGCCTCCATCTCGCACCGCGACCCTGGTCTCACCGACGACGCCATCTGACGCCGCCACCGAGCCGCTGCTCGCACCGTGACCTAGGGGCACCGCACGCCGCACCGCTGCCCTTCACCCCGCAGCACCCGACGCCTGTCGGCGCCAACGCTCCTGATCCCATCAGAAAGGAGCTCGACCTGCAACGCGAGTGACTTCAAGGGCCCCATCGCCCTGCATTTCTGAAAGGTACTGTTTGCGGGTCTTCCCGACACCGTAGCTGGCCTGCGACCCCGCGGTCAGCCAGAACTGTTTTTGGATTTGTGTGTTCACGACGCCGTGGTAGCCCGGACGGAGCTATCCACCCAAGGAACTCTTTTTAATCAGCGTATTTTTGAACTGTGAACTTTTAAGTATAGTATTGTGGCTTTTTATCGTTTTTGGTCTTGTTTTAATTATATAAAAATATTGGATATTTTTCTAAACTGGTGTGGTGTCCTTTTGTAGTGCGTACACTGTATTACTGTTGGTTATGTGCAAATGCTTTACACACTGCCTCTAAGATAAGCCTGGCTGCTCGTGCCAAGCTACCAAGGGGGTGAGCAGGGGTTATTTTAGACGTGTAACTCCCTTATCCTGACTAGAGTGGTGGTTTTTGCCTGACTTTGGCCCACGCCCTAGCCTACCAAAAATCCCATTTCTAACAAGACCACATAAGAATATTTTGTCCTGAAGATGGTCTTATAGATGGTAGCACGAGACAAGACCGAAACATCGAAAATTGCACCAATTTTCATGTATAAAGGACCTTTCTGGAAATGTTCATTGCTTATGCAATGATTTTCTCCTCATGTGAAAATATTTGAAATGGGCTATAACAAAAGTGTTCACGAGAAAACAGTTGCTGTGAAGATAATCTATCTCAGTCACTTTTGTATTTATGTGAGTTGTATTCTGTACCCTTATTATAAACGGATTAGTCTACATAAATGTGTATTTTTTAAAGTATACACCTGTCTTGCTTTCCTTTGTTGATATACCCCCCTTTGAATGAATATAATTGATTTTGTTAATTTGTTTGCTTGAAGCCACTAATTAGGGCTTTATAGATTTTTTTTTTTAACTCTTTTTTATTAAAACATACAAATTCTGTACATACAAAGAGCCTTGATAGTACAACCACAGGGGCTTTATAGATTTATCTCTTAGAGTCAATAATATTTTCTTTGTCACAAAAAAATCCCTTGCAGGCAAGTTTACCTTATCTTGAATCAGCGTCAGGGGCAAGTTATGCTTAACACAATAAGATGACAGATTTTACACACCTCCCTGTGTAAACTATGCAAAACTCTCTGGATCACTTCTCTGCATGCCATTTACTGTCCAACATCTTGAACTATAATTTTAGCCACACCCGCAGTGACTACATGCAGAAATTTAAAAAAAAGAAACGCTATTCATTCTGGTCTTATATGCTGCTAGATAGGTACAGTTCTCAGCTAAGTAAACAGGCACAACAGCTAGGTTTAACATTCTTCAAATATGTTCACCTGTCACTGAGCCTGGATCATGAAGGTGAATGCACAGAGGGCGAACAAAGGTGTGGGGGCAGATCTGCAAGAGTAATGCTAGATCTTTAAGCTTGCTAAGTAAATTCAGACTCCTCTTCAGTCTTTAATACTAGTCCTTACAGCAGAGCCATGTGCTCAAAGCTACTAGTTATCTAAACAGTTAATTCATGCAATATTAAAGGAAGTAAAATAAAACTACATCTCCCAGAATGCACTGATTTAATAAATCAAAACTTAAATGAAATCCAGCACCGGAACTGCGATAACCTGGAGACACAAGACGTTCTATTATCTCTTCGCATGATGCTTGTGGTTGCTATCCACAGTCTCCCCTCAATGCAGTGTCCCTCTTACAGACTACAATGGGGTCTCATCTGCATGCTGCTTGGCCAGCTCTGCGATCTCCTTCTGTTTGAAGAGGTAGGACTTTGAGCTAAGCCACGTACTTAGCAGTTGAATGACCACAGCCAGGAAAGCCAGCAACAGCAAGGCCTATAGTGCCCGGGAGCTGAGCACAGCCATGCTGCAGCCAGAGAGGACCTTGGGGGTGCAATGCTCTACCTGCAGCATACGCTGCCTCTCTGCTCCTGGCGCAAACTGCCAAAGTGGCACAGAACAGGGGGCTCCGCGAGCATGCACCCTGCTTGACACTGACAGCCTGGAGACAGGAAGGTCTAGCACGCAGCCACCCACCTCCTCTCGCTTGTCGTAGAAGGGGGTCGAGACACTGTAGCTAAATCAAGCACTATCTTGGAAGGGTGTAGATTCTAATGAGTCTTCCTGAATGTGAGGATAAGAGCAATTATTTCCTCTTGCTTTCCTCAGTATTTGAGCGCTTATGTGACAAATAAATAAATAGTAACAAAAAATCCACCAGTACACAGAATCACAAAGAATGCCACCACATTTAATTTGATGTTAATGTGGCCTGTTAAGCACATACTCCTCCAAAAAATAAACAAGCTGTGCAGAACAAAAGAAAGGCATGGTCGCCATGCTTAAAGATAAAGTGTGGCATGTAAAATGTTGGCAAAGTAAACTAGGTCGACATCCAAAAGTGAAAAAAGGCTAAAACAAGCCCATTCCCTCTTAAAAGGAAGTTCAAAACCAAACGTATATCTTACCAAAAGAAGCCCAACTGATGGTCAACATCAAAAATGTTTTTTAAAAAGGCTAAAAAATACGATCAACAGAGTAGGAGGCAGCACTAACACAACTGTGGCATTAAGAGGAGGTGGGAGGGAGGAATGCTATATCAAAATGTAAGCAGCTATGATGCTGAGGCTGAACACAGACAAACAGAAAACTAAATAAAATAACCCCCCCAAAAGTGTAAGGATACCATACTTGGTCAATGCTCCAAGTGGAAGGAAACAAATGACAAAAAGGAGGGACAAGAGAAAGGATTGACCACTATCAACCAAGTATTTTTAAAGGACACTGAAACAGGCAAATGAAAGCAAAGGGCAGGCTGTAAGCCCACAAAAAAGGGTGTGTGTGTGTGTGTGTGTGTGTGTGTGTGTGTGTATATATATTTATTGCAGGGTCGAAGTTTATGAAATTGTGAATAACGGGAGAATTTCATTGCAGATAACCTGGGCCTTTGCCCTATAGGGCACGATGGAACAAACAAAGAGGTATGAAGCTGACATTTTTAGAAATTTTGAGCCAGTGCAAGGTATTTAAAGCTGCAGCTGCAAAATACAGCTGAGGCAACTGTAAGATCAATCTTGCAGCAGCGTTCTGAATATGCTGAAGCCATTTTAGCAGCCTGAAAGGTGAACCAAGAAATAGAGAATGACACTAATCAAGACTATGAATTGTCGCAAATTTTGGGCAGCAGGCGTAAAAAAGAAAGAGATAGCAGACAGATGGGTGACATGGTGACAGATGTGAGTATTCAGCAACAATTAATCATCAAAATAAAAAACCTACATTTTGCACAGTGCCCACAGAGCTGGAGTAGCTCTTAAGGAGGGTAACCAAAAGCTATTGGGTAGGGCAGGCCGAAAACCATAGCCATGAAAGAACAGGATCTCTGCCTTGTTCACATCAATTTTATGGAGATGTGTTTCAAACAAAAAGCAACATCCCCCATACAATCATGAAACGCCACACAGGGGCCCAGAACAGTGTTAAGAACAGAAATTAAAATCTGTGTGTCATCAGCATATCATAAAAGTGATACCAAAGGATCGAATCAACTGGGCTAGAGATAGAACTTAATAATCAAAAGGTTAGGAGTAAGGCTAAGCAATAGGACATGATCCATTGAAGAACAGGTCCTTGAATATCGGCCTCTGCCAACCTTATGAGCAACTTATCAAGGGACACTGTATCGAACGCCGCAGAAGATCTAACAACACCAGGACTACTGAGTGTCCTTCGTTCAGAGATCATCAAAAACAAGACACCAAGGCAGTTTTCCTCCCATGAGCTGGGCTTGTGCTATGTTCAGGAAGTTATGAGAAATCATGAAATCTGTCGGTTAGTAGTTAGTTTTCTCCAGACTTGTTGCCTTATATAGTGCTTAGTTTGGAAAAACAATAAGTACCAGGACCCTCATCATGAGGCCTCTGCAGCTTGCACAAACCAAAGCCTCTGCCAGTGCTGACAATGGCAGTACCAACACAACTACTGACCATCACACTCCTACAAGTGTGACAATCCAGACTGTTCCAGGCCACCAAAGTTATAAGAGTAGCTTGGGCGGCAGGTACTAGTCATTTGTAATGCATGTTAAGTTGGCAAACATCGCCATCATGTGGTAGACTGTCAGAAGTGCAGGTGTTGACAATTAAGTGCTAGCGCCGAGCACCAGAAACCACAGGCTCAACATAATCAATAGAAAGGGATAAAGAATGAAAGATAGGCTTCTTTAACATGGGAACAACAACCATCGCTTTTGCCAATTATCTCGTACACACGCTTGTATGACTGATTCATTACACATTTCAGGGAGATGTCTTGCTAGACATGGTGATGCTGCCTTCCAAATACCCGGAGGAATAGGATCGAGTGGTGAACCTAATCATACTCCTTCATGTCTTTGCCCATTATCAAAATATTATCCTGAAAGAAAATCACCACCTTGGTTTTCACAAACAATTTCAAACAAAAGTCTTTGAAACGCCTGTGCTAATTGGTGTGATATTTATTGCGCCCTATATAATCTTACTCTCCTAATGAATTCTGACTCGGCAGTGATAAATACCACCCAATGCAAATCCACATGTTACTGTAAATACTTGCCATGCCCTTCTCCCCCGAAAAACATTGGGATGCCTGTCATTTAGATATTTATCACAGAACTCCTAAATGCGATTTGTGCTTTAACGGGATACCCCGTATATTGCAGCTAACTGGGACGCTTGTAATTTATGCCTTAGATGTCATGACCTAATGAATGGAATTAAATCCTTTTTTTCATTGGTAAAAGGGTTATCCTCAACAGCTGCTATGCTTTAATATTCTGTCCAATCTTCCCCCAGCATCAATTGGTCACCTGCTGTTACAAGAAGCATCTGTAGGGGGGATAAAAGGAACCAAAAATAATGCAATATACAATATAAGTCGTTCTGTGTCTTACTCTTTTCGTCACCAGGAGAAGAAAAGAAAAAAACAGAATTCTCTCAAAGCTTTCCTGAATGAGTGTACGAAACATCGTCTAACATACAAATAAACATCCACCTATACTGACCATGTGTATTATACACGGTACCACCTGCCACAAAAATTGGCAAGTTCACTTTTTTAAACAAACTTCAAAATGTACTGCAAGAAATATACCTTGGCACTACAAATTAATCCTGCTCGACTGCACAAGATTTCCCTTGTGCTCGTTTGTGCTTTTCAAAGTGACCCTCAAACTAAATGGTCCTTCTTACACGTCACAGAAAGCTGTGAACATCAGCGAGAGTGTCTCCTTTGTTTGGCTACGTGACATCACTTCCCTGCTTTGGTGACAATCTGTAGGAGACGAGCTCTCCACACGCCTACACGCTGTTTGCCACACTTGGGGAAGCTGTGTGCATCAGTGGGAGTGTTTCCCTTGTTTTAATGCTTGGTGTTCTCTCACTGTTATGAGGACATCGTGCATGAATCGTGGCGTTCTCTACTAAGTATCTAATTTGTACCAAAATGAATGCTGGCACCCACATTTTTCCTAAGGCAGCTGACGTCCACTTCTGACATCTCCTAGAATCTAAATCCACCATTGGCAATGCCCATTCCACTACTGACACTACCCACTTTCTGAATTGACAGTGAGCCCGTTTTACTCAAGGAGCAGGTGAGAGAAATGTTCTCTCCCCCAATATAACTTTGAAAAATGGGGACAAATAGTGCATGTACAAGGACAGTTTTCATGTGAATTTGCTATAACATATATAGGCTTGAAATGAGGACATTGTTGCAATCTCGCACACTCTAGAAACACTTTGAGAAAATGGCAGCAAAAGAAAATAAGTTGCTTACCTGTAACTGTAGTTCTCCAGCATTGGAATCTTTCATAGAGTCACTTGCTTGAATTATTCCCGTTGTCCAGATGGGAGTCCCACAGTACATTAGAATAGCAATGCAAAGTTAAACATAGACCAGAAAGGCCCTAGGCCCTTTAGTTGTATAACATATCATAGTCATTGTTAAAAAAGAGACCTAACATAGGTTTGAACCAATCAGGTTGCCCTATCCCCCTCTAGAATACTCCTGAGAGAAGCTCAAGTACCTCAGATTTTCAAAGCATGATTGTAGGAGATACACCCAAATAAAAAGAGGGAAAGGTGAATTGCTCAGGAGAGGAGGGTGGGTCGCAAGCGAATCTATGAAAGATGCCAGTACTGGAGAACTACAGTTACAGGCAAATAACTTATTTTCTTACTCCAGTATTGGAACTTTCATAGATTCACATGCTTGAATCAGACTAAAAAGCAGTTAAGGATCACATTGTTTCTGTTCCTTTTTTTTATTTCAAGCATGAATTTATAGATATGTCATATCCAAAACCAGACATAAAGCATCAATAAATATGTAAATATAAAAATATACAAATATATCTAATAGGAAAGAGTAAAAAGAAAAAATGTGCATAGTCAGAAAAAAAGGATAGAAGGGTGAAGGGGGAAATCTCAACATCACTGGAAAAGATGTTGCAGTACCGCTTTACCCACTACTGTTTCATTGCGAACTGCATAATCCAAGCAGTAATGCCTGGTAAAGGTGTGTGCATTATTCCAAGCAGCTGTGCGGCAGATGTCCTATATTGGCACATCAGCAAACAGCGCCATTGAGGCTGAAACAGTTCTGGTCGAGTGAGCGTGTACAGATGTCTATAACGGCTTGCCTGCTGCGTCATGGCAATAGCGAATGGCGCTGGAAATCCAATGAGCAATACTCTGTTTGGAAAGAGGACAACCTATTCGAGGAGTACTGTAGGCCACAAAGAGCTGACTAGACTTGAGCAAGCCTCTAGTCCTTTGCAAATAGAACTTCAAGCATCTGTTGACATCCAACAAATGAAGGGCTCTCACCGCAGGAGTGAAAGAATCTGGGAAGAATGTTGTAGGAGGCTGGCTTAGTTTATGGTGCACACTTATTCACGTGGTGCACCTTGCACTAATCCAGACAACCTTTATGGTGATTTTAGTGGCCTTTGATAACCATAGAAAGCTCTCAAAGTGGGGGCTGTGGAGATTAGCCTTCATACTTATCTTGAAGGAGTGTTAAGCAGCTTGTTTTACCAGTCTTAAGAGATGCACACAGGCCCCTGCAGTGGATGCATTAGTCCACTGAGCCACCAGACCCACATGGTCTGCTTTTCAGCAGCCTGTGCAAGATCCGAGCTGTGCAAGATCCGAGCTGTGGAAGAGAGGCAAGCCCAGAGATGTGCACAGGTGACCTATGCAGAGGATGAGCTGCAGCGAAGAGGTCAATGCTGTCCCGGATGTATCAACCAATCAGCAGTTGCAGAGCAGGGCACTGTCACCCCTGGGGGGATCTGGGCGCTGTAAGTTAAATGAAAAAGAACCACACAGTGTTTATATAAAAATACTTCTATTTATTACACAACACTCACTAACACATTGGTATATCTCCTAACCCGGAGATAACAACATCATAAACAAGAATGCTTCAAATACAATCAGGTAAGTAGCCCAATACAATCAGGTAAGTAGCCCAAAATACATTGGACTCCAGGGGGAGACCAAACCATATACCAAAAAAGTGGAATGCGAACTGCAAGGGAGAACGGGACATCCAGAGGAGTCGGAGTCGGGGACACAAGGAACAACCCAAGGTAAGATCATCAAGATGGCCGACTGAGAGGAAGCTGCTTCGGAAGGCTCCCAGGCAAGGGATTGCTATCGGCGTACATCCCTGTGGAGCCCAGCCCCTTGATCTCTCTCACAGTGTGTTTCACTGCACTGCATGCAACCTGCGAGGAATGCAGCGAAGAAAATTGAAGCAGAAGTCAGCGGGTCCAATCTTCTGACCTCACTCACTGGACTCAAAACAGACGATCCTGCTGTGCCCCGGGGACTCTCTGAGGCTTTGTACTCCTCTGCCGCCCACTACTCGGGACCGGAGCGCGGTGGTGAATCCAGGCACTAACGGTGAGCCTCCCCTGCCCTTTCTCCTCACCTCTGCTGTTGGGACTTCCCGACGCTCCGTTCCCTGGCTGGGCTGTTGCTGACCGGAACTGTGTCCGGCGAGGAGACATCTTTGTTGTTCCTCCTCTGTCGCAGCATGGAGGATGGGCGGCCCGACTGCCAGAATCAGTAATTCTAGCTCACTTATTTCAACTTCTTTGAAGTTGATTTTCGCCTCCTCTGGTCTTGCTCTCATCGCGCCGCCTCCGCTCCAGATTCCCCGCCACCTGGTTCTCAGGCACGTCTACGACACCATTGCCTTCCCTTCCACTGCTCTGGACGCGGTGTGTAGAGCAATGGTGGTTTCTGCAGCATCTGGAGACTCTTTGGCTTTGTCCGTCTGAGACTTGGGGACTGACTCTGTGCTCGGCTTCATGTTGGGGGCAGTCAGTCTGTTCTTTAACGCTTTGGGATTGTTTTTTTTTTTTTTGGTTGCTTATTATTTTGTTTGTTTGGGTTTTTCTTTTGTAGCCAAACTTATCGAGTGCACCCTGGAATTATTCATATTTTTCTCCGAGCAAGTTGTAAAAGTGCTTCACTTTTTCAAAGGATAACAGTTTTGATTTTTGAGATTTCAGCGCCACCTACTGGCCTCTTCCAATACATCTACCAGATAACAATTCACATTCATGCCACATCATTCTGTAGGAAAGTTCCTACCTATACTTTGTTATCCTAAACACATCTTCAGATTCCCTGCCTATTTTGCTCATCTCTCTCTGGTTCTTTGGTGCTAGACATATCCTTCCCCCTCCTCCTCTCACCTACCTGATTCCTCGCAAGATAGCTTAATGGCCCTTCTCTCTCCCTACATTTTCCCTCACTTTCCACTTTGTGTTAACAACATAAGGCCTTCTTCCACCACACCAGCTTTACATTTGAAATAGGACCCCTTTTAATTTTTTCCCACACTCCTGCTTGCGTCTCGTCAGCCAGCTGTTTGGTTCCAGTCTCCTGCTCCCATTCTCGTCCATTCTCTCCCGGTGTGGTATCTGACTATTATTCCCATACTCAGCCTTCTCTCCCTTGCTCCTCCTCTTTTTGCCCGGCATCATGGAACCTCCACAGGATGCTAGACAGAACCACTCACTGTCCTTCGCTGGTCGCAATTCGTTTAATTTCGACTTTCCCCCAATCTTTCCAAAAACGCGACAAAAACCTTCAAGCACAAAGCTCTCAAATCTCATCCTGAAACTCTCTTTCTCGATTACTATTTTTGCATTAACAAGGGTACATTAATTAATGACCTTATCTTCTTCACCTTTCGTCGTGCTCAGTGGAGAAAGGCCCTATCCTCAGTTCTCAAACCCACCACCACCAAGAAAATACCTCACGGTCACAAACTAAATATTTCACCCTCCCCTTTTTACAAGGCAGAAGCGACTATCTCCATCTATAATACTGGCATAGTGCTCATTCAGTCTTCTAACCGCAACCTGGAACTTTTTGACAATGTCTTCCCTTTCCTCAAGGACAAACTCAACACTGACTTTACCTCACCCCACCTATCCCAACTACCTAAGGATCCCCCTCCCAATAACATACACTGCCCATCCATTCCTATCCACTCGTCCTCCTACTGCTCGCCCCGGACTGTTGCCCACACTACCATACCTGATATCTCATCATCTCAGAACAGTACCCCCACTCGGATTGGCGCCGACCATTCCTCCAACACTCACCTAGTCAACCCTCATATCCAACCTAATAACAAAATAATTCACAACACGGCTCCCTCTCAGCTTGGGATACACAGCTCCCCCAGTCAGCGAACCACTATCACTACACATGCAGGGGCTTCCACAAACCATATGTCTCCTACTTCCTCAGCCTTTACATGCTCCTTCTCTGACATCAATACTTCTGAACAGCAGCCTCTCAACATTCTCTCCACCTCTTGTCTCCACGACCTCTTCTCTTCGCGTCCCCTCACTCATCACATTACGGTGTCTGACCATAATCCCATCACCTTAGGTAGGGATACTTCTAAGACTACTAACTATTGCTCCAAACCAAAGAACCCCTCCGTCACATACAATATTTTAGATAACTCCCCTCCCCCATCACTTCTCTGCCGTAACACCACCCACAATAATACCCCATTACTCTATTCTACGCTGGATACTATACAATCTGATATACAGTTGTTGCGGGCTGATATCCTTAGTCTTCTACGCATCACCTCTAATCTAGAACTCAATATGTCAAACCTTTCGATCTACCACCAGCACTGTAATCTTCCCTCTCCCACTCGCCCTTCCACAGTTAATGGTGCATACTCCAGATCTCAATCTAGATGGAGATGCAAACCTAATCTAGACCACTCCACCCGACCCAACAGGCTTGTCGAATACCTTTCGACCACAGATATCCTTTTCCTTCTCTTGCTTTATGATCCCACCCACCAAGTCCCACCTCCAGTTAGGATTCAAACCATTATCACCCAACCGCAAAGGTTACCATATACCAAACCCAGACTCATCAATAAATCTAACCTCAAACTTGTTCCCATCTCACACTCTTCCACTACCATTACTAAAACCAACCTAAAATGCTCACTACTCAACTGCAGATCAGCAGTGAAACACGCGGCCGACATACAGGACTTATTACTCAACTTGGACCTGGATCTACTAATTCTCACTGAAACTTGGCTAAATGATTCCTCTTCTACTATACTAGACATCCTGGTTCCACCCAGTTACTCTATCATCCGTCAAGATCGCGCTATCCGTCTTGGGGGCGGTATTGCTTGTATTTATCGATCAAACCTCTCTGACAAACAATCACTTTCCTCTCCAACATCTGGCTGTGAATATATGATGATCAATATCTCTACCAAAAACAACTCCACCTGCACTCTGAACACTTTCTACCATCCCCCAGGTGATAATCTTACCTTCATTGAACAAATCATGGAGATCATCTCCACCAACCTTACCCCATACAACAACCAGATTTTCCTAGGTGACTTCAACATTCACTGGAATGACACTAAGGATCCACTAGTGAATTGCTTTAAGGCTTTCCTCCAGGACCTCAACCTGACCCAAGTCTGTAATCGTCCTACTCATATAAAAGGGGCCATCTTAGACTTAATCATAGCCAAGGAAAATACCATACTATTGGATTCTATTTCACCCTGCGACTGGACCGATCATCACTGCATCACCTTTTCCATTGTTGTAAAGGCAACCATCCACAAAGGCCAGCCTGTGAAAGCTAAACATTGGATCAGAAACACCCTCAATCTCAATCCAGACATGATATCTGCCACCAGCCTTAACCTCCTGTCTCCTCCCACTGATATGGTTGATGCTCAAGACCTCACTAAGCACTACCTTAGCTCTATGTCTAACATCATGGACTCCATTGCCCCCAAACAACTAAATAGAGTCCCGATAAGTAAAACCAATACCTGGTTCAACTGTAGCCTTAATGAGGAACGCCGTGCCCTTAGACTTGCAGAAAGAGTGTGGAGACAGACCCCATCTCTTTCAAACCTTAAACTGTTGCGTAAAAAAGAAGGAACTACAATAGGTGCATCAGAAGTGCCAAATCATCATTTTTCCGTTAGCAACTGGACACAGCCTTCAACCGTCCAAAAAAACTCTTTGAACTAGTGAAACAACAAACTAATGGAAAGCGTAAATCCTGCACATCTGACACTACAACCCTACCTAATTGTCAATCATTTTCCTCCTTTTTTTCTGATAAAACTAAGTCAATTGACAATGAGCTCCGCATTGCTGTGAATTGTTTACCGCCTGAAACCCAGTCACAATGCACCTCCACCTCGCAGGAAATTTGTCCTAGCCACCTTCTCTTTAAACCTAAAAACAATGCCTCGTGGTCCATCTTTCAGACATTTGAGGACACTGACATCTCAAAACTACTGTCTTCCACTAAACTTTCCAACCACTTTAATGACCCTCTCCCCTCCAAATTCCTCAAGGAAACTTCACACCTCCTGATACCCCTATGGACCAGAATTATCAACGCGTCTCTTACGCAAGGCACCATGCCGGAATGTCTAAAAAGTGGACAAGTCACACCTATACTAAAAAAGCCAGACGCGAACCTCTCTGATCCCAACAATTTTCGCCCTATTTCGAGCATCCCAACCTTAGCCAAGCTCCTGGAAAAATGTGTTCATCAACAACTCTGCAATCACATTGACCAGCACCAACTCCTCGACCACTGCCAATCTGGTTTCAGACCAGGTCACAGTACTGAAACCGCCATGGTCCACATTGTCGACGATGCTTTACGCTTTCTCGATCATAATGAATCCTGTCTTTTAATCCTTCTTGACCTATCATCAGCGTTTGACACAGTCAAACATGAAACCCTCCTGAACCTCTTAGAACTTAGGATGGGTCTCTCTGGCACTGTCTTAAAATGGTTCTGCTCATTCCTACAAAACAGATCTCAACGAGTCCTAATCAATCATGACTTATCCGATCAGACACCGGTCACTATCGGCGTTCCCCAAGGTTCTTCACTTTCGCCCACCCTGTTTAATCTTTACATGGAACCCCTAACTGAAATCCTCAAACACTCCAACATCTCCTACCATATGTACGCTGATGATACGCAATTGTACATGAAGATTACCTCTCCTAACGACATCAGCACTCTCAATAACATCTTGAACAAAACTCAACACTGGTTAACACTTAACCACCTCAAACTTAACGCCCTCAAAACTGAATTCCTATTAATCTCGCCTCCCAACACCACCTCTAACATCAAAGACTGGCTCCCACTACTCACCGCCTTGAACTGTACCCCACATATTGTTGATTCAGCAAAATCCCTAGGAATAACGCTAGACAACAACCTCTCCATGATGAATCACATCAGCTCCACAACCAGAGCGGCCAATTTCCATCTCCACATCTTAAGAAAACTAAAGCCTTTCCTGCCCAATGCAGATCTCAAGATGGCGGTTCAGGCTCTTGTGATCTCCAAACTTGACTATGGGAATGCTACCCTTGTTGGCCTACCGAAAATAAAACTAGCACCGTTGAGGGCTACCCTCCATGCTGCTGCACGGCTCATCACAGGCGTAAAGAAAAATGATCACATCACCCCAGCCCTCCACTCTCTGAACTGGCTACCTTATGAATCTAGAATCTACCTAAAAATAGCATGCATGACATACAAAGCCATCCACCACAACACTCCTCGCTACCTGGCTCAGAAACTGGTGCTATCTGGAAGGAATAGAGCTTCTCGTAGTACATGCTCCCTACTGCTGAAACCCCCAAAATTTCACAAAAAGAAAACCTATAAGAGATCTTTCTCTGGAATTGCCCCAAGAATTTGGAACTCTCTTCCCCCAGAGATCAGGACCATCCCTTCATTCGTTCTTTTCAAAAACAAAGTAAAAATGAGACTGCTGAATAATGTCCTTCCTATCTGAGGCGACTATCCATGCCAATTTGATTTCTTTGCTGGTGTTTTCACTATGTCTCTTTGTATTATCTTTTCATGCTTTATTGTCTATATTTTGCTCCTTGTATATTTAATGCTATTTATTAGGTTGTACAGCGCTCTGACACCAACATTTTGGTCATGTTCGCGCTTTATAAAACTTTATAAATAAAAAAATAAAAATAAAATAAATAAAAATAAAGTACCCAGGAACCCCGAGGAGGCTGTGTGCAGAGTGGAAACTCAGCAGCGTGCCCAATGGAAGTCAATGAGAAGTCGCAGTTGCAGTTTTGCAGAAAAAGGACCCTTCACAGAGGACCCCAAAGAGTTCCTTTGGAGGATGGAAGGTTGGAGAGTAACCTCACCTGTGGATGCTCTGGGAACGAGGTTACCTACACCAGGGAAGCCAGTTGCACAGGGGTGCCAAATGCAAAAAAACATTACCACTTCAGCCGATAGGTCTTCTGAGTACCGCTTGCACAAGCGCTGGACAGTATTTCCCTGAATTCCGACGATAGTTTAAGATGGGCAAACTCGTTGTGCTCAGGACCTAAGTAGATAAATGAAGAGAATTTGGATCTGGATGGAGCACTTGGCCTTGGGACATCGTTAAGAGACATGGAATTAGTTTCAAGAGAATGTGATGTTTCTCCGAGAGTAGGGGGAGTTCCGTAAACCAATGTTGGCGCGGCCAGGAGGGAGCTATGAGGATCATCCTGCAGGCCTTGGCTTTCATCTTCATGAGCAGCTTTGGTAGGAGAGGAATTGGAGGAAACGCATAGGCAAAGATGCCTGACCATGCCATCGAAAATGCATTCCCCCATGATCCCTGTTGGTGATGCCAACTTGCGAAGAACTGGCATTTCTTGTTCTGGGGGATCGCACAAAGATGGAGGTTCGGCTTGCCACACCGGAGGAAGATGCTGTAGAGAGTAGCTTGATCCAGTTACCAGTTCCAGCTTCCGCGCCGGGACACTCTTGAGTAGCCGTGCGCGTTATAAATGTTAATAACATAACATAACATAACATTCGTGACAGGACAAATTTTGTCTGCTCATAGTGTCTGCTGTGGGGTTCTGGCTGCCAGGAAGATGTTCTGCTCTTAGGGATACTTGGTTGCGAATTGCCCATTCCCAGATGCACTGTAACCCTTGGGATAGGAGGCGTGCTCTCGTGCCACCCTGCTTGTTGATGTAGTGCATCATGGTGGTGTTGTCCCTCCGAACGAGCACGCTGAGTTCTTTATTTTCAGTAGGAAAGCTTGTAAGCCCAGATGAACCAGCTTGAGCTCCAGTTGATGTGAAGGAGGCGATGCAGGTTTTGCCACTTTCCACTGACTTGTAAGTCTTGAAGAAAAGCTCCCCATCTGCCGAGGGAGGCGTCGGTAGTGATGATCAAAGGAGATGGCAGGACTAGAAAGGAGAGACCGACTGAAATATTCTTTTGGTGTGTCCACCATGAAATGGCTTTGACCATGGCTGGGGTGATGGTGAGTAGATCGTTGAAAGATCCCTCTGCTTGAAGCCACTGCTTGTCTAGCTCCTCTTGGAGAGGGCGCATCCTTAACTGGCAGAATGGAACTAGAGGGATGCAGGAGGACATCAACCCTAGGGGAGATTTGTAATAGCGAACTCAAAGAGACCTTTTTTGTGTGAGTTCTGATAGCGAGATTAGTTTTACTTGTCTCTCGACCGATGGGAATGCTCTGTGGAGCGTTGTGTCGAGTGTTGCTCTTAGGAAGGTAACAGTTTTTGAAGGATGCAAGAATGACTTTTCTGGATGCAGGGTAAAGCATAATTTCCTGAACAGCATTGTGCAGGGTACTGTGGATGCCTGACCTGCGCACATGGACGGGCCTTGACCAACCAATCGTCCAAATACGGGTACACTTGGTGTCTTTTTTTCCTGAGAAAGGCTGACACTGGAGCTAAGCACTTTGTGAATATTCGAGGGGCAGATTTGAGGCCAAAACGGAGGACTCTGAATTGATAATGGCTCCTGACTATTGTGAAGCGAAGGAATTTCCTGTAAGATGGGTGGATGGAAATATGAACATACGTGTGCCGGAGATCGAGGGTGGACATGTAATCTCCTGGGTTCTAGAGCAACAGAATATCCTGCAAGGAGACCATGCGGAAGGACTGTTTCTTCAGGTAGGAGTTGAGATTTCTCAAGTCCAGAATAGGTTGCCTTTGCCTGAACATTTTGCGGACCAAAAAGAAACAGGAATAGAACCCCTTCCCTCATTGTGATGCAGGAACTGCTTCTAGTGCTTCCTTTTCCAACAATGCAAGAACCTCTAAACAGAGAAGATATAGAAGTTTTGGAACAGATGGTTAAGGTGGAGTGGGAGGTAGAATTTGAAGAAATTCTTGAATATGGCCAAACTGAATAATGTTGAGAACCCATCGGTCTGTAGTTATAGTATGCCAGCGATGAAGGTATGCACATACTTTGCCCCCTAGTTTGATTTGTGAGGGATGAGGAATAGCCAGAGCCTGAAGATGGTCATTGGCGATGAGCTGAATCCTTGGTCTGATGTCCTGCTCTGCCTCTTGCAGAAGACCGGCTGTAAGCCGCTGGCAGTGGCTGACGCTGGGCGAACTGGAGATGATAGGGCTGAGATGAAGAGGAGTAAGCAGAGTCCCGATACTTCTGGTATCCTCCCCTATAAGATGGAAGGCCTCTCCCTTGGGCGCCTCGAAAGGGTACCTTATGAAACTAGAGCGTCCCCAAAGACTTAGCCATGTGGATATCCGTCTTTATAGCTTGTAGTGCCTCATCGACGTGTTTGCCGAACAGGGCTTCTTGGTCAAAAGGAAGGTTGAGAATTTAGTTTTGGACCTCAGGGTTTGAAGGAAGTATCATAAGCCAGCCCTGGCGGGGTAAAACTGCTGCATTTGCCATCAGTCTAAAGGAAGTTGTGGCAATGTCCATCGTACAGTCGATGACTTCCGACCATGTGTGATCTCTTTCCTGGAGACTTTTTTGGGCCTCTGATTTACTCTCGTCGGGTAGCTGATCCAGGAAAGGGGCAAGATCAGATCATATCTGGCGGTCATAAGTGCCAAGAACTCCAAGAGAATTTGCTGCCCTAACAGTGAGCGCTGACATGGAGAAGAACCTCTTCCCAACATTGTCAAGGCACCTGCCTTCTTTGTCTAGAAGTGCTGGGATTGGTGCGGGCCGGTTTTTTGACCTGCGTTGTGCTGCCTGAGAGATGATTGAATCATGCTTCGGGTGACCGGTGAGACAAGCAGAAGCGTACTCTGGAGCCATGTACTTTTTCTCCAGACAGGGGAGGACCACAGTTACTGTGGCCGGAGTTTTCATGGCTTTCAAGCCCTCCTCCCAGATGTAACTTACGATGGGCATAGCTCTTACAGTTTTCCTGAACGGTTCCTTAAAATCATAAAAGAAGCAGGGGCATATTATCAAGAAACGGCGTTAAAAGTATCGCCGCTTTAGCGGCAGAAAACTGCCGCTAAAGCGGCAATAATGGGCTTGATAATATGCCCTTGAGAATTCCAATAGAAGCCCATGTTCTGGTGTCAACATGGGCTTCTATTGGAATTCTCAAGGGCATATTATCAAGCCCATTATCGCCGCTTTAGCGGCAGTTTTCTGCCGCTAAAGCGGCGATAATTTTCACTCCGTTCTTGATAATATGCCCCGCAGTCTATTTGCGTAGAAGGCATAGGTAAGTCGAAGCGCTTAGCTGCTCGCTCTAGTAAATTGTGGAAACCACCAATATCCTAGGGTGGAGAATCAACAGGGATTAGAGAGGGAGATGATGATCATGAGGAGTGTGAGATCCAAGACCCACACAAAGAATGGTGTGGGTCTTGGATCTCACACTCCTCATGATTATCATCAGACGTCGCCGTATCTTGAAGCAAAGCAGTTTGCGGTGAATGGCGTACAGAAGTAGGTAGCAAGAGTGTATTTTGCCGTGAAGTAGATTAAGGAATGGACACAGTCGGTGGTGGTGGAGTGGCTGGCACTATAGTCCTATAGTCTGACAACATACATTGCAAATTAGTGAGCAGTGTGGAGGGTATGCAAACCATCTCTTCCTGATACTGCAGTTGATATTAGCTCTGAGGGACATAGTAGCTGTGACCCTCATACTCTTTCTCATTATAATCGTCGTTTTGGCACTATACATGCAGTTTTAATGGGCTGTGCACATATCCGTAGGGTCCTTCGTCATCATCATCAGAGGCATGTTTTTCAAGCAGCTGTGAGGAAAGCAACGGTGACCTTACTAGGAGAGTTGTGTTCAGGGGTCAATTGTCTCAGTCTGTCCTGTTTTATAATTTTATCGGCTTTTTCCGCTGTCGACGGTTTTGTTGACGGTGTTGTCAGTGGAGCTGTGGATGGAGATGCGACGAACGCCGTAGAAACCATGGTGTCGTCAATGGAGGTGACGTCATTGAAGAAGTTGTTGTCGAGGTCTACGGTATAGGTGGAAGTGGTATCGTCGATGAAGGCTCTATATTCAACGATGATACTGACAGCACCTTTGGCATCGACAGTTTAATTCCATAGCCCGTCAACGAGGAGAACATGGTTTTTGAGGTCTACTTGACTCACCACAACTCTTTTATCTCCTTTCGCTCTTTGTGAGGAGATTTAGAAAGGCTGCGCCTGTAAGACTCCTGACAGGTCCTTTTTGAGGCTTTATGAGGTCGCTCAAGGGTAGAGTGATAGTGAGGAGATCTCTCCCTTTTATTAAATCGTTTGGAGGATGAAGATGATGCCTCCTCACTGTCATCACTGGACACAGGTTTCTTCCTAGCTTTAAGGCTTTTGCAGCCTTAAGACCAGACACCTCTCATGGCCCTTCAAAGTTTTATTGGAGAAAGTGCGACATACCTGGCATTCTTTGGCTTTATGGTCAGGATGAAGGCATTAAATGCAGTCCTTGTGAGGGTCATCGGTGTGGAGGCGGTTCTTGGGACAGGTACCACAGGAGCTGAAAAGGCTCTTCTTCTCCTTGTCGGGGCATGTTTGAGAAAAAAACACTAATACAGACTCAAGATGAAGCGAGCAATAGTCTGTCAGTATAAATGAGCCAGAAAAAAAGTTGTTTAAATGCTAAAGCATGCTTTGGAATGAAAAAAAACTGAGCAGAGCCCAGTGGAGACTCCCTAGCACGACGTTCGGCAGAAAATCTGAGGGACTGGAGCTTCTCTCAAGTGTGTTTTATAGGGCAGGGCAACCTGATTGGTTCAAACCTATGTTTGGTCTACTTTTTTAACAATGACTATGATACGTTATAAAACTAAAGGGCTTAGGGCCTTTCTGGTCTATGCTTAACTTTGCATTGCTATTATAATGCACTGTGGGACTCCCATGTCGATGACGGGAAATATTAAAGCATGTGAATCTATGAAAGTTCCAATATTGGAGTATACGTGTTTTTCAGCTCAATTCCCTAGAACAAAAATCTAAATAAAATCATAGGACATACTAGCAGTTCTGAAAACAGACATTATTTTCATAGGACATTATTTTCCATGGCACCTGTCTACACTTCTAAATTTCACTTCCTTTTATTGTTCCATCCTTCGTCTTCTAAGTAGATTTTCAATCATATAACTGATCTCTCTGATAATTTTCTTGGAAAGGGGCAGGATTGACAAATAGAAAGAATATAAACAACAGACCGCCTCAAGCCAGCACTACAGTAAAGACTGGCATATCTTTCATGCTTAAACACCAATAGTATTGCTCATCTTACAAATGCTGATTTGTAAAAGAAACAACCACTGGCAATGCCAATAGGTCTATCTTTAAAGAAATCTGGTAACGTGAAGCATTACAAGTAAATATCATGGGAATAGATATGCATTTGTGTGGAAGCAAAAAAATAAAATATTGGTGCAGGTTAAAAGGTCAAGTGACAGTTTCACTGTCAAGCCAGACCTAAAATCCAATGTAGGTTACTGACTACCCTCCTCCCATCTGAGCTGCTGCCAGAGAAAAACAACTTAGTTTATTTAGTTATCTAAGATACCTTAAAAGAATTACAACAACGTGTGTGCCCCTGAAATTTCAAGTCGAGGCAGCTTGATAAATAAACAAAATGATTACAGCTGTGAAGAGCAAACACTTTTTTTGTGGAGGCACACATTTTCTGCCCAATGAAAACATGTACTCCTGGCCCACAACATCTCTAGTGATGTTCACATAATTGTCTCGCGACAGCTGCACTCCTAAACCAGACCATAAAAATTACAGGGATTCAAAACGGGCTTTGTGGAGGTTGGCAAAGGGCCCTTGCTGAGTACTGTCATCCAAAGCACTGCTCATTGACAGTGCACCTCAATAATGACCCACAGCAAATCCAGATATTGTAGTCTAAATATGTACAATGTCTTTTAAACTGACTTGTATTGAACTGTTTTTAATATGTGTTTGCAACAAATATCTAACAGGTTCTTGTTATGTTTAATTTTTGCACTGGAGGTTTTATTTTTATTCTTCATGTTTGCAAACATGCTTGCTTTTCCATATGAAGGTTTTAAGTGGTCAGTGGGAAAGGTGATGGTGTGACCATGTATTATATGGGACGTACATGATAAGGATATTGCAAGTCACCTCAGAGTTCCATAAGCTTATAAAGGAACTCTGCCTTCAGCCTCTTCCTTCTATATGGTTACGGAACTCCTCGGTGACTTGCAATATCCTTATAATGTATGGGAGGGGGTAATTTATCCCATATATACATTTTAAAATAACATACATCATCAAAGTCATGTGTGTTAATGGGTCTCTTATGTGATGCTCTGTGCGAGTCAGACCACGACTATATACTTTACACTTTACATGTGTGTGCATTTTTGTCTACATTATACATGTCTGAATTTGTTTTGTCTGTATGTGTGTCACCTGCTCGATCTGGGTGCTTGGTGTATTTCAGCCCAACAAAACAAAAACCTGACACTGAGCCTCGTCTGCAGTGAGGACAGCAGCCAGCACAGCCTCCATGAGTTGTTATTTATGAAAATAGGCCGACATAAAAGAGGTTCTGGCAAGGTGAGACCCCAGACATTTGTGCTGTGGTAACACTGGCCATCACTTCCACAAATGAGCCACTGTCTCTACTCCCCGTGCACTGGTTATTTACTGCTGGAGCTCACGCTGTGCTCTCTGCTGCAATGGTAAAGCAGCTCGCGAGTGAGCTGTACCTTTCACAGCTACAATGGATTCTTCACCAACAGATTGCACGTCAATTGGCTCTCGCAATCAATATGAAGGTCTTCACCAGCAGAAACTCATTGCTATAAAGGTAGGGTGACCAGATTCTTTAAACAAAAAACCGGGACCGGTCACAGACATAGAAGTAGGACTACAGTGCTGAGTATACGAAAGATAGGAACCGTGAAAGGTTGTAAGAGGCTTTTTTAAGTTAAACTGTAACATAGAGGCCAGCACAACCGTCCCGACCACAGCAATTCTCCGACTGGTCATTAATGACACAAGGCATTCTAAGGGTCATCAATGACACATATTCATTCTATGAGTGACATGTGTACATTCCACTCCTGCACAATACAACACATCTCATTCCTTGCAATAATAAAACTTGAACAATAGAAAGAGATGAGCATTAAGATAACAAAAGAAAGGTTATAGGGTAAAAATAAGTGGAAGGAGAATAAAAAACATAACAATAATGAATAGAATAAACCCCCAACTGAGGGCAACAATTAGTGATTTAAGATAAGCAACAATATCAATGTGGAGGAAAAAGGAACTAAAAGGAAAAATTCAATTAAGAACTACAGTAAGTAAATTAATCCCTGAGGTACCCAGGAAGTCTAATCTCTCTCCCAAATGTGTTAAGGGAATGACCCTCTGGAACAAGAGCAGACTGGCTAGCAATTTCTTGTGTCATACTCTCATCATGATCACGATTCTGACAGGGATCACATTCACGGAAACTGTGACAAGTTCCAACATTCTCTTGTGTCATGCTTTCACTTGGGGTCATACAAGGTTGACCCTTGGGTAGAGTATGAGACTCATCATGGAGAGAGTACAGCCAATAAAATTCTTCTCCTTTTTGGAGATCTACCCAATCTTTCAAGCCTTTGTCATACTTCACCAACCTACTCATATGCCACACCTTCCCATCACCCAATTTTACTGAAAATTTACTCTCACCCTTCTTCACCTTGAAAGGTAATTTCATTAGGAAAGTTTCTTTGGCATTACGCTTAATTTCACAATACTGCTTGTACTTCTCTTGGAACAACTTGATGTTTGTTTTAACTTTACCTGGAGACCACTCATTCAATCTGGAATGTTTCAACCAACACTGATTGTCCTTGGTGAATGGAATCCTTCCCCTCATTATGGTAAAAAGGACTGTAACCACTGACAGTGGGCATCGTACGATACAGCCAAAGCATTTTCTTTACAGTAACCACAAAAGTTTGATTTTTTAATTGAGCCAATAGTAGAGACTCTTAAATAACACGGTTAAAGCATTCAACTTCACTGTTCCCACTGGGATGATAAATTGAAGTTACTTTATGTTCAATCCCATTGCGTTTAAAGAACTGCTCCACACACAAACTCTTAAAATGAGCACCATTGTCTGTGATCACCAGCTTAGGCAACCCTTCTATCTGGAACATCTCATCCAAGAACTGAATCAAACTCTCAGAGTCGGCACGTTCCACAAATTGGACTTCTGGCCACTTAGAAAAGTAGTCTATTGCAACCAGAATGAACCAACTTTGCTGATGATCAACTATGGGGCCCATTATATCAAGCCCCAAGGTTTCCCACGCCATCTCAGGACAAGGAATAGGTGACAAAGGAGGTTTAACTAACCTCTGTGTCTTGTCGGAATTAAGACATGCATAACACTGTCTCACCGCTCTCTCCACCTCAACATCTAAACCAGGCCACCAATAACCCTCCTTGCTTTTGACAATTCCCAGGTGACCCTCATGGCACAAGTTAATCAACTTAACTCTCACCCCTTTATGAGGAATAACCTTTTCACCACGTAAAACATTACCTCCCACTAAGGATAATTCTTCATGTACCTCCCAAAAATGCCTTAAAACCTCACTTAATGACTTTTTATCAGGCCAACCTTGCACAACAAATGTTTTGACTTTGGATAACACCTCATCTTTGGTGAACAACTCATTCCATTCATTGATGTTCACAGCTTCACTCCCAAAAATCCTCAATTGAAGCCACACTCAAATCATTCCATGACTCTGGCTCACACTCTAAAGGTAGAGGCAACCTACTTAGGCAATCGGCAACCTGGTTCTTTACTCCAGGTATATATTTCACCGAATACCTGTAATCAAGTAAAAGTACAGACATCCTAGCAATTCTTGGAGTAGCCTTAAGTAAACCTTCCGTTAATAACACTTTGAGGAGGGGTTTATGATCGCACCTTACTTCTACCTGAAGACCCCAAATAAAGTTTCTAAAGTGCTCCAACCCCCATACCAACGCCAGTGCTTCTCTTTCAATGACCTAATAGCGTTCTTCTGCTGGAGACAAGGCTTGAGAAGCATAAGAAACAGTGCCTTCTTTCCCAATCGTTTCCCTTTCCAATAAAACAGCTCCAATGCCCTTACTGCTAGCATCCGTGGTAATAATACAAGCAAGTGTGGGATCAAATCTCATCAAATTCTTAGCTTCGCACAATTCCTGTTTTATTACTTCAAAATCCGACTGTAGGCACTCTGTCCATAAAAAGGTGGACTTGTTTTTCAACAATTGCCGTAAATTGTATGTTTTTTCAGAAAAATGACTGATAAATTTGCTGTAAAATTCTATGAGGCCCAAAAAAGACCTTAATTCGTCCTTATTTTTGAGTAAAAGAGCATCCTTTATGGCTTTCAACAATTTTTTTTAGGCTTAATCCCTTCTGACGAAATCTCATGCCCCAGGTAGTCCAACGAATGAACCCCAAACTTGCATTTGGACAGCTCAGAAGTCAAACCACTCTCACGTATGCGTACCCTACTATCATGGACTTCTTTCGACTCCCCCATGACAAGGATGTCATACTGGAAGAAAACTACTCCAGGGATTCCCACAAACAATTTATGCATGAGTTTTTGAAAGACGGCAGCCGCCGAAGGTAACCCAAAAGGCATACAAATGAAACAATAACAACCTTGGGGCATCATAAATGTGGTTAAGTTTTTGCTATCTTCGTGTTATTTTGCCTGATGGTACGACAAAGACAAATCTACCACCGAAAACCCTTTCATGTTCTTTGTGAATGACACTAGATCGTTAATCTTTGGAAGAGGAAACTTCTCTACAACAATATTCTCATTAAGACTTCTCAAATCGATGCGTAAAGGAATCTTACCATTAGCTCTGCGAGCTATGACCATGGGTGCGACCCATTCAGAAGCATCGACCTCTTCTATGATGCCACCCTCTAATAAAGTCTTAAACTCCCTTTCAACCTCCTCTCTAAGAACTCATGGAATGCCCCTGGATTTGTGAACCTTGGGTTTGGCATCCTTCTTCAAAACTATTCTATGTACAAATCCCTTCAAACTTCCAATTTTACCTGAAAACACTTTGTGATATACCTCCTTCAACTTCTGACTAAAAAGGGCTTTCTGATCCAACGCAGGGACTTGTTCAGGATTATTTGGGTCTAAAAAATGTTTAAATGTCTTTGATCTATTCAACCCACCTTCGATGGACCTTCAAGGGCAACATATAATTTCCCAAAGGCTGATCTCCCTTTAAATTCAAATTTTAGCTCCCTGTACCCCACAAGAAATATTTTTTCACCCGTGAAACTTTCAGGTGCAACGTCAGGTGGTAACAAGTATGAATTAAGGACAACAGCAAACTTCCTATCCCACTGATCCTTGTCAATAATGGTGTAGCGGGGCCCCGAGTCAGCCACAATCAGCATCTCCACACCTCCAAAACACATGGAACACACCGGTTTACTTTTACACTGTAATTTCAATAGAGACACATTGTCTGTAATACCCAACACACAATCCACAACTTGAGATGAAACATCACCATTGGATGTGTCAGACCCTGAATCTCCATCATAACATACAACCAATGAAACTTTTTTCCTATTAACTTTGCTCTACCTACATACTTTGGCATAATGCCCAACCAAGTCACACTCTCCACATTTTTGGTTTTTTGCAGGACACTGCTTACTATATGCTAGATGGTCTTTACTTCCACACCTGTAGCATTTCAATTCCTTAGATTTATATTCCTTCCCCTTGTCCATTTTAAGATTAGTGGATTTATTCTTAGACTTACTACCCACTTTACTGACAGTAACCCTCTCCTCGTCTTTAGGTACCCCTGAGGCTGCCTTAGCACACTTCTTAGCAATTTCAGCTTTCTTAATTAAAGCAACAACTTCAGATAGTTGTGCCTCACCATACACCCACATCCGCTCTTGAATGTGCTCATTGTTAACATACATAATGATCTGATCGCGAACAAAATCACTGTGCAAAGGGCCAAATCTGCAAGTAATGGCCAACTTTTTCCAAGTCTGAAACAAACTCCTCAATTGACTCTTGCTTTCCTTGCTTTCTGCCGACAAATTTGTGGCAATCAATGGCAATACACACTGACGTAGAGTAATTTGTGTCTAGATCTTCCAACGCATGAAGAAAAATACCAGGTTCTCTAAAAGGACAAACTTTTTTTCTAAAGAATTATACACCTTTAGACCTTGAGGACCAAGAGAATGTAACAAGATCTTTTTCTTTCTAACTTGGAATAACTCCTCTTCCCCTTCTTCTATAGCATCAAGGTAGTTTAAGAAATATTCCCTCCATTCTTTTTTTTATTTGAAAATCTTTTTATTTTTTTGAAAGAAATCAACATAAAACAATACAAAGAAAAACGGGTGCAGTAGAAAGCAGTATCTGAGATATTAAAAGATGAGTAGCCTAAAATGCAAATAAATACAAGACAATACAGTGGGTCAGGAGCACATACAGATAAATCACGGTCACATTTTTCCATTAGAGCACTAAGGTGTCTCATTATCCATAAGGAAAGGGGAAGTGTCGCTAAAGGGGGTACAGAGCAAACCCCTACTCTCGTTCCATGGGCCCCATATTTTCGTCCATTTGCCTGGGCATCCCCTGCTTTCATAGACCACCCTCTCCGCTTGCATACACCAGTCCATGTCTGACTCCCAATCAACATGTCTGGGCCTGACCCCTCCCTTCCATGTTCTGGCAATGTTGCGCTTTGCCACCATACAACCCAGCGAGACCCAAACTTGTTCTGTTCTCGACAGATCCGTCGCCTCCCAGATGTTCAATAGACAAAGCCGAGGGGATGTCTCAATGGGTTTCCGACATATCTGAGACATAGTGGACACTATTCTACCCCAATAGCGCTGGAGGACAGGACATTCCCACCAGTGATGTAAAAAAGTACCGGTAGAGCCACAGCCCCGGGGGCAAGCCGGGGATCCAAGAAGCCCCATCTTAACAGGTGCTGTACTGGTGTAGTAGGCTCTATGAAGTATTTTAAGCTGTATAAGTTGGAAACGAGAGCGGATAGCCACCTCCCGGGGCGAGGCTAGGGCCTCCCTCCAGTCCTCATCGGTCATGTCCCCCACATCGTCCGCCCATTTTATGCGTATTCTATCGTGAGTCTCAGGTAAGTTATTGAGGATTTTACGATAGGTCAGTGATATGGTTTTTTCTGGGAGGTAATCGTCCAAAAGCCTATCTTCTACAGGCGAGGAAACAGGTGGGTCGGAGCCCTTGGGAATTACTTTATATAATGCACTTCTTGCCTGAAGATATGTAAAGGTTTCCCCCCTCGTGCAACTGATACTGTGCTTGTAGCTCCCCAAACGGGACAACCCTGCCCTTTGCCCACATGTCCCCTACTGTGGTGAGACCGATCAGGTCCCATTTGTCAAATCCCTGCTGTTTTGAAAGCATACCCAAGTGGCAGGTCTCCAGCAGTGGAGTGACCCGCGTAATCTTACCCTTCAGCCTAAGGCAGCGGTTGCCGCGTGCCAGATGGAAACCGTAGTAGAAGTTGGGGTAAATTTAGGTGCGTATCTCGTCCCTCCATATAGCGCCCTCAGATGATTGCCAGCAACCATATTATATCTGTCCATTCGGTATGCCGGGTCAGTAATGGGACGATGTGTCCAATGATTAAGGACCACTAACTGTGAGGCCCAATAGTATAATCTGATGGCCGGCAAGGCGATACCCCCATCATACCAGCTTTTTGTGAGTTTGTTAAGAGCGATTCGGGGCGTGCCATTGTTCCAAAGTAGAGTGCGTACTTCGGAATCAACCGACTGAAAATAGTGAGGTGGGATTGAATATGGCGTATTCTGTAAGGCGTAAAGGAAACGGGGAAGTGCCATCATTTTGTAAAGGGCGGCCCTACCTAACAACGTAAGAGGTAGTGTTTTCCAATGTTGTACATCGGTCCGGAGACGATGTAAAGGAGGTAGGAGATTCCGTTGGTAGAAAACCTCTGCGTCTCTCGTAATATATATGCTCAGATATCGGAAACCGCCTGTGACTATGGTGGCATCACAACCCGTGGGGAGAACCGGGGGGTCCCCGCTTAAAACATATACCAAAGATTTGTCCCAGTTGATGATGTAACCGGAATATTTTTGGAAGAGGGCAAAAATATGTAATACTCTGTGGATGGAGAATCGGGGCCTGGCTAAGTAAAGGAGAATATCATCAGCGTAGAGGGAGATTCTATCCGACCACTCTGGTGACCAATTAAGTCCCAGAATAAGGGGGTCGCCCCTAATCCATAGGGCCAAGGGCTCCAAAGCCAAAGCAAACAACAGCGGTGACAGGGGGCAGCCCTGCCTTGTACCTTTTCCCAATTCAAAGATTGGAGACCTACCACCGTTAACCGTAATCCGGGCCAGGGGTTTTGAGTAAAGGAGACGCACCCAGGATAAAAAACGCTCACCAAATCCGTATCTCTCGAGCGAGGCAAACAAGAAGGGCCATTCTATCATGTCAAAGGCCATCTTGGCGTCTAGAGACATAATCACAGAATCTTCCTGTATGGTGGAAGCTCTACCGAGTACCCCGAAGAAGCGACGGAGATTGAGCGCAGTGTTCCTAGCGGGCATAAATCCGGACTGGTCCGGGTGAATCAATTTGTGGAGATATGGCGAAAGGCGGAGAGCCAAAATTTTGGCTAATATCTTAACCTCTGGGTCAAGAAGAGATATAGGTCTATATGAACCGCATCGCTCCGGTGGTTTGCCCTTTTTATGTATAACGACAATATTTGCCAGTCTCTACGTTTCAGGCAGGATCCCTTGAGCGACACCCCCATCATACAGTCGGACAAGAAACGGAGCGATCGTCAAGGAGACAGTTTTGTAAAGTTCAATTGGGAAGCCACTCGGGCCCATGGCTTTCCCAGATTGTAATGCACCGATCGCCTTAGATACCTCCTCAGGAGTCAAATTGGCGTCGAGCTCCTTTACGTCCTGCGGATCTAACACTGGCAGGGGCAGAGTGGAGAGCAATTCTGCTGCCTCCTCTTGAGTGGATGTGGACGAGGGGACATAAACACGCTCGAAATGTTTAGCGAATGTCTCTGCAATCCCGTTGCTACCACGTTGACTCACTCCGTCTTGGTCTACAATTTCAGCCACCCATCTATTGGCTAACTCTCGTCTATCTAGCCATGCCAACAGCTTACTAGCTTTATCACCGATATCATACACCCGGTGTTGAGTGGCCCGGTATTGGGCCTTGGCCGCTTCTTCTGCGATATCTCTGTATTCTTTTTGTTTGACGGCCAATTTATGCGAGGCTTCTGGCGATGCAGATGTCACCAATTCGTTTTCAAGGAGAGCTATCTCTCTCTCAATATCTTCCAACTGTTTACGCGTTTCCTTTTTGTGGCCTGCTACTGCGGCCACCCCACAGCCCCGGATCACTGTCTTGTATGCCTCCCATAATGTTACATCCGACTCAACCGAGCCATCGTTTTCTTCGAAATAGTGTTTGGTGGCCTTCTTCAATTTATCCTGTATCGCTGGTATTCTAAGGTACCAAGGCCTAAGAACCATTTCACGGTGAGTGTGCGGTGGCGCACCACCATACCAAGTCATGATGGGCGAGTGGTCAGAGATACCCCTAGGGAGAAAGGAGATCGCGCCAAACATGGGAAGTTGGGTGGCTTTGCTAAAAAGGTAATCAATGCAGGACATGCTCCCATGGACCCCGGAGTGGAAGGTGTAGCGTCTGTCAGAAGGGTGGCATATTCGCCATACATCTATCAGTCCCATGGCCCCCAGAAAATCTGCCAATAACTTTCCCGGGGGTTCCCCTCGCCTGGATGCCTGGCGGTCAAGTTCACCGTTCAGGGCGGCGTTACAGTCTCCCCCCATCAGTATGTCTCCATCGGGCAGTCCCAGCAGGTGTGTACCTAGGTCAATCAAGGTAGAGGAATGCAGCTTGGGGGGTACATATAAGTAGGTCACATTGAGAGGCCTACCCTCCCACTGTCCAGAGACCGTGACAAAGCGGCCCAGAGGGTCGCAAGTGGTTTTATGGACCCGGAAAGGGAGGGAGTTGCGTATCAGGATGCCCACCCCTCTGGATCCACGAGTAAAACCTGCGTGAGCTATCAGTTTATAACCCCACCTATTAAGTGCACAGTAGGAGGTACCTTGTATGTGTGTTTCTTGAAGTAATCCTAGGTCAGGGCCCTGCCATTTCAAATATTGTAAGACTATATTCCCTCCATTCTTGCCACTTAATTGGAGGATCACCAGTGGAAGCAAGAAACGGCTGTGGAGGTGTCAATGAAGAAGTCTGAGAAGCACACATAATGGGTTAAAACAATGAACTGTGACTTGCAGCAGTCATATATTGACAATTAAAAATTACTGCAAATAGGGGTGCCTGTCACCGTGAATGACAAGCTGTAACACTTCCAGAAAATAATATGGTGTGCTTGTCACCGTAGAAGAGACGAATATATGCAAGGCTAGTATGAAGAACGTGGAAAATACAATAAACAGCATCGAAAGCATAGACTGAAATACTCTGCACAAGGGTGGGCCTGTCACCGTAAAATGACAGGCTGCTGCACATTCCGGTGTGCAGTGTGCCAGTCACCAATGAAGACAACGCTGGTGTGGTCGACACTGTATAAACTCAGCTGGCTGTAAAACCAACAAACAACAATGAAGCGTCGTTAGCGACACGGAAGATCCTTTATACGGCAGGGAACCCAAACCAACATGTGCTGACGTCAACAATCACCTGGCAATCGCCTTCAGAAGAGCTGCGCCATCTCCGTACAAGACAATGGAAGGAGAGGCAGCTCGCGAGGGATCGGCGGGTGCCCAGAACAATGGCGAAGACAGCACCAACTGTTGCAGCTCTTGCTGTGCCCAACTGTAGTGCCCAAAGTGGTAAGTGAGGGAAGAAATATCCCACAATGTTAAAACATGCTGCGCGGAGCTCCGGAGGACGCGTCGGGGGCTGATCTCTAAAACAGTACTCACAAACTTGTCGTTTCCGAAGACCTTGTCCGGAACCACCAAAGAAGTAGAAGATTGACGAGGTAGATACACGCTCTGTAGGTCCGTAGATAAATCGTCGCCAAAATTGTTGAGTATACGAAAGCCAGGAACCGTAGAAAGGTTGTAAGAGGCTTTATTAAGTTAAACTGTAACATAGAGGTTAGCACAACCGTCCCGACCACAGCAATTCTCCAACTGGTCATTGATGGCACGAAGCATTCCAAGTGTCATCAATGACACATACATTCTATGAGTGACATGTGTACATTCCACTCCTGCACAATACAACATAGAGTTTGCAGTAACCGTTGACATAAAAGAAGGACTATTTGACAGCTATCATAGACATAGAAAAGGGACTACAATGACAGCCGGCTCCACAGATGAAGAATTACAGACGACGAATCTGATGTGTGACTCAGACAGCAATGGAGTTTTCGCTTTAACAATGCCTCAAAACTACTAACTTGCAAAAATGGCTAAAAAGCTTGCCCCATGCCAGAAACCGAGAAGGGGAAGAGGAAGAAGGAAGAGAAAGAGAGACAAAAGGCACTACGAGGCGGGAAGGGCTGAGGAGGTAGCAGAGAGATGACAGCAGGCCTGTCTGTGCCACAGAGATGAGGGGAGGGCTGAGAGAAGGCCTGTCTGTGCCTCTGAGGTGTGGGATGGGCTGTGACTATAGGCCTGTCTGTGCCTCTGAGATGAGGGGGAGGGGGGGGACTGTGGCATTTCTCAGGTAGAAGGCTAACTCTGAATTAGATGCAGTTTGTTACTGGTGATGTCCGCTCTGTGCACGCTGCTGTCATACAGAAGTGTCTCCTTTTGAGCAGCTTTAAAAATACCTCTAGGTACTGTGTATGCATCCATTCTTTTCTGTGATAAAACCCATGACATCATAGTGGTTAAAAACATTTCCCCAAGTGCATTTTAGGGAGTGCCTTTCTTTAGGGGGCAGTTACTGTCCAGTTGCAAAGGGGCATGGCCGATGTAATTAAGGGCATGGCTTAAAACTCATAAGCTAAAAAATCTGTGCTTAGCATGTGTCCCGACCGAAAAATGTGCTGCTTCTGTCATTGTATCCAGATGAATAATGCAACAAGTAACAATACACCTACAACAAACCAGGACTATTAGCTTTGCCAATTGTTAGCTGCATAAGCAAATAAGCAACAACTCTGGCTTCGGTGTACATAACATTGAAAATGCTTCTGTTCTGGAATGATGAGTCTTTGAGGGCAGTGAAGTGTGGTACTGCTGCAGCACAAAGATTTTTTTTTCACCCTGAGGGCAAAAACGGAGCGCCCAATAGAGACATGTCTCAGCACCTGTGCAAAGTAAGCATGTGCACTGAGACACTATTTAAAAACTGGGACATTTCTCTGTTTAACCCAGGCACTGCACAAAAACCGGGACATTTCTTCAATTTGGAGCAAAGTGTTGGGACACTGCTCCAAAAACCGGGACCGTCCGGGGAAAACCAGGACGCCAGGTCACCCTATGCAAAGGTGATTCTTGGTGCTCACCTTAGAAACTAAATGTAGAGTTATCATGTACAGCAGTTTTGATAGGTGCTGCAGCTATCTTCAATCCTTTCCTGCCGATGGCTGCATGAGTGAAACTAGTGTTGTTGTATGTAGTGCCTTACACTAGGTAATCTGTTAAACATTGTAATGTGTCTTATTTGCCACCTATTGTTCCATCCTTGTCCCTCTTCCCTTTTATGTACCTCCTGTGTTTGTGCTCCGGACGTCGGCACGCAGTGTTTGGAGGATTCTAAAATGATGTAATGTTGACAGTTGGCCATTCAATGCTGGAAACAGACAGAAAAATAAAGCGTTATCACCCACACGTGCCTCATAACCCCAAAAGCTTAATTGGGTGATGATCATGGGGTCGTGCACTTCACCGTACACCACCTACCATGTGGGAGCTTTGTTCAAGTCAGAGGCGGCTGCTTCCAATCCGACGTGGTAGGGCAGCGCAGGGGAAAAAATAATAATAAATAAAGTAAATAAATGTAAACTTATCTTTTGCTGCAGGCTGCCGCCTCCATGGTCTTCTGCTCCCGTGCCGCACCTCACTGTTCCTCTGCTCCCGGCTCCCCATGAGCACAGGCTCCCAGACTCCCCACGCAATCCCAACGCTGCTCTTATGCTATTACCCAGCATGAGAGAAGCGCTGGGATTGGGCGGAGCGGGCCGGTTTCACACTCCAGCGGTGACTGGGAGCCTGTGCTCCTGAGCACTGCTGATATCTCCAAGAAACAGCCTGGAGATATCCAAGTGTGCGAGTCTGTTTGGCCGTCCTAAAATGGTCGGCCAAACCAACATGCGCACTTTCAGTGCATACCTCTCCTCCTCCTGCTGCTGATGCTGCGAAATGGCCTCACCCCGCCCTAGAATGGGCGCACTGGAAGTGAATAATAAAATTATAACAAAATAATTTATTGTCATTTTATTTTGTCTCCTGACTTTTAGCAGTGGGGCAACGCTCCTCCGCCATAGCAGAGGAGCTGCTCCTGGTTCAAGTGCAGGAGGAGACAAAAGAGACCAAGCGCCGTCATCATTGGCTCTTGATGTGGGTGTGCACCTAATACATAGTGTCACTCCATCTTCTCTGGCTCAACTGAACTTTCTACAACGTCACTGTGCATGATTGAAAAAAGAAGGGCAAGAATCTCCCCACCTTACCCACACCGCTGGGCATGTACTTGCTAGCTATGATGCTTTAGTATAGGTTTTATACTACTCATCACCATGTATTTTTGCTAATTAATTTTGACAGGTGGCAATGCCCATTTGGTCCGCTGGTCTATATTGGAATCGGTCTGTATCTGTTTTTAATCGGTCCTTATAATGTTTTGATAAGATCATTGTTTTTCAATGTTTTATAGGATAATGATAATTTGTGAATCAATGCTTATAAAATAATACTGTAATGAAATCAAAGTGTATAAAATGATAAAATCAGATTTTGAAATAAGTACAAAATGCTAAATTCGGTAATCCATGCGAATAATACGAACGGGCATGCAGGTCAGCGAACAAAGAAGTGGGCGTAGGGTGAAACCGGAGTCTACACGCGTACCACGGGTTGCCAAGTGTGTTCACCGAGGATATAAGCGAACAGACTAAAGAATGTACGGTTAAGAATTCCAGCTTTTCTGACAAAGAAAACTCCGGCTTTAAGACAACTTTAAGAATGTCTTGCAATAGCGTAAAAACTGGACCCTTAGGAGAGACTATAACAGTGATGCTGAAGGAAGCCGCAAACGCTGCAGACGCCGATGCAGAACTCGATGATACAAAGGAGAAATCTGGCACCACAACCACCTGAGCATATAGCAGCAGTGGCTTCTGTGGTATTGCTGAACAAAAAGTCCGAGACCATCGCCTATGAACAGTCTGCAGAGGATGTCACTAAATTGATGAAAAATATTGCAGATGCTACAGACGGCAGAGAGAGATCTGAGCAACGTGAAGACGACGAGGGCATTGGCCTACTTGAGCCAGAACCTGAGGACTCTAGCAATTAACGGTGCAGAGATGGATTCTAGCGAAGAATCTATAAATGACCCTGAGAAGTCGGTGGATGATCAAGAAGAAAGATGTGAAGACAGAAAGCGAAAAGTAAGTACAATTCACACTTTTTCAGCAAATCGTGGGGTCATGTAAGTGAGTGATTAGGAGAGTAGCTGTGAGGAAGGCTGAGGTTGAAAAAACCTTTTTTCTTTTTATCAGCAAAAGAGAGTAAGAGGAGCCCCGGGCGACAAAGCTGCAAGCATGACTATGGAAGGTACACATCCGGCGCTACGTTTTTCATGTCTCCGCTGCTCAAGACAGGAAAAACGTTCCATAAAAACTGCAGCTGTAAGCAATTAGATGAAATTTGAAAACACTGTCTTGGGATAAATTGACAGTTAGATGAGTATTGCACGCTTCCGACTGTGATAGCGGCGATCATAAAATTGTGCTTACGACGAGGCAGTGGGAGAGGTCTACAGAGTGAAAGAAATGTTAGAACCCTCTGAAAGTTTTATGATGATTGTGAATTGTTTAATAGTATATTATAAGAGTACAGGCTCCGCCAGAGAATGAGGAAAGCATGTATGAGGAGAGTGATGAGGACATACGTTCCATAATGAAACAACATCTGAGGAGGAAGAATTATCGAAGATATTTTAGGTTAAAGAATCTTTATAGGAGTTTAAAACCGAGGAATATGAAATTTAATAATGCACAGTAAATTAAAACATGCAGAAGTTAGTGGCTGCTACTATTATGTATGTGTGTTTTTTGAATGCAGGAAAGTATTTTTCACCACTTGGTGGAGATTGGGGTTTGCCCCGGGCGTTAAATGCCTCGAACACGTGTTTCATTCGATCTCTCTATGCCGTAACAAGCAATTTGAAATAGTAGACGAGATCCTCGGTTTGGGGTGTGGCATCTTTGCTCTGATCAGAAAATGAAATGCACATTCAAGGCATTTAACGCCCAGGCAAACCCCAATCTCCACCAGAAAAAGTGCATACTGCGAATGATGATGAGGATACACCAGATGAGGGAGAGTTATTGGAAAATCTAGTATTCCTTGTAGCAATCATTCACAAAGAAAAGGATAAAAACCAACCCAAGTGTGATCTCGAAGTGAATGGAAGCAAAACACATTTCCAGTTGGACAGTGTCAGAAGAATCACAGTAATCTCCAAACATGCATTTTTAAAAAAAATATTTTTATAGGCATTTTCACTTTATTATACATTAGATGCAAAAAGAATAATCAAAGAAACAAAACATGATGTACTAATAACATTTGTCCAAGTTCCGGAGTGCATACTCCGATTTATCGGGTATATTTATAGAATTGTTGGGGAGTACACTCCACCGCCGGTCAACCATAATACAGATCTGTAATGAGCTATACTTTTACCTTCCAAACACTTTATTCAGGTACGAAAGTCGATACAAGGAATGAAGGAAAACTGAAACAGTAAAGTGCAGCCAATTAAGTAGGAAAAGAACAAACAAAGAAAAGAACCAAAAAAGAAATAATAAGAAACTAAACCATTCATGCAGAGGAGTGGTGTGCGCGCAGCTATTCATCTTCACACTATGGAGAATGGATCGTGAAACATCCTGAGAGCAGAGGTATCAGGGGGACCCCCCCCGGGGCCACCTTAGTTCCTACACCTAGTCCAGTACAGACGAGGACTGAGTACTTCCGAACCTCGCACTGTCTAGGTCAGTCTCTTTGGGCATTGGGAGATCGCGCTCTGGGTATCAGTCCCGGCATCTATAGGGGCGTCCTCCTCCGCCTCACCCTCTTCACTGCTGGTTCCCCACGGATTCTCCCATTCTGCCACTACCTCTCTCCATTGGTCTGCAATTGGGCGCAGTCTCACACCTTTGGCCTCTTCCCACACCAATGCTCTGCCCTCCGCCCCAGCCCATGCTATGACATCTCTGTTCCAGACCGCTACCTGTGGCCCTCTGGGTGACTTCCAGTCCATGGCTATCCTACACTTAGCAAGGCACAGTGCAAGGTCTATCAGGCGGTTTCCCACTTTACGCTTAGGGGGCCCAGGGAAGAGACCCAGCAAGCACGTATGAATCGGCTGAGCCAATTCCCTTCCAAGCACATCCTTTATCTTGGCCAGTATCGCCTCCCAGTATGGGCGCACCCACTGGCATTCCCAGGTCATGTGGGCAAAGTCAGCGTCCAAGTGGGCACACCTGGGACACTGTCGCACCTCCCCTCCATACGTCACGTTAAGTCTATGTGGTGTCATGTACGTCATGTGGGTGTAGTTGAATTGTGTGTATTTCAACCGGGTGTTCCGGGAGAGCTTCCCTGCGTAGCGCAGAGCTCTGCGCCATTCGGCGTCTGTAAGGGGCCTGTCACCGATCTTTTCCCAACGCTCCCGCAGTCCGTCGAGGGGGCCGGTGGAAGCCTCCACCAGCGCAACATACAGCCATTTCACTAGGTGGCCCACCGTGCCAAGGGTGAGCAGCGCGTGTAGGACAGGGTGCGTATCAGGCTCCGCCCTCCCAGTTCTCCATAGTCGTGTAAAGGTGCGCGTCAGCGCCTCGTTTATCAGAAACTGGCCCGCGGGGAGGCCACTATTCTCTGCCAGATCCCCGAAAGGAATCAATTCCTTATCCAGGTAGCAATCCCCGACGCTGTCTAGCCCGGCTTCTGACCACCTGGCCAGCTGGGCGCCCGTGAACGTAGTTTGAGGGTCTCCATGCGGCAACCCCACCAGAGGTAACATGGGGGAGTATTTCGCACTGTGTTGTCGACCGCTGCAGCATCTCCTTCACGCCTGGAAGGCTGTGTTGTGGAGTAGGGAGCAGGAGGGGACGGGGGTGGACGGCAGCAAGAGCTTCGTAATCATCAAGCCGCGACTCAGCGCTGGATCAGACAGGCACGTGCCCTCCTCATTCACTCCTTCCATCCACAGCGTTAACCATTGTAGCTGGGCCGCCAGCATGTAACATTCAAAATTAGGTACCCCAAGTCCTCCCACTGACATAGGGCACTGCAGGGTCTGTAGAGACACTCGTGTGCGCCCATCCCCCCAGACCAGTTGCCGCAGGAGGGAATGCAAGGGTCGGAACCAGCTTTTCGGCATCAAGACCGGTAGGTTTATGAAAAAGTACAACAACCGGGGCAGCATAACCATTTTGGACAGCGTGATCCTGGCCATGATGGGTAGTTGCAATGTGCACCAGAACTGGACACAGGAACGAAGGGAGCGCAACGCTCGACCCAGGTTCCCGTCCCGCAGATCTTCTAGGTCATGAAAAATATTAATGCCCAAATATTTAAAGGTGTGCTGCGCCCAGAGTGTGTCGTCCGGCAACGCCTCCGGTCTGGGCAGGGGCCCTGTTATAGGGAACAGGAAGGTCTTGGTTTTGTTAACCCGAAGGCCCGAGAGAAGAGCGAAGTCACCCAGAATCCACAGAGCTTCCGCCGCCCCCTCGACCGCCCCCGCAAGATACAGCAGTAGATCGTCTGCGTATAATGAAATGAGGTGCTGCCGCCCGCCCAGCATCAATCCAAGCCCGCTCCCGCCCAAGCGAAACCGTTCAGCCAGAGGTTCCACAGCCAGCGCAAAAAGGAGCGGGGACAGGGGGCATCCCTGCCGGGATCTCCGGGAGATCCTGTATATTCTAGATATGGTTCGGCCCGTCTTGACTCTCGCCATAGGCGCAGCGTAGAGGAGTTGCACCCATCGCCCCCATTCATCTCCCAGACCCAAACGGCGCATCACCTTGAAGAGGTATTCCCAGGACACTGTGTCGAATGCCTTCTCCAGGTCCACCGACAACACCGCCACCTGCTGGAGCGCGGGTGCTCCTTTGTGGTAGAGCACAGAGTAAAGTCTGCGAAGATTGTATGAGGTACTACGTGAGGGGATGAACCCGTTCTGGTCCGGTTGGATCAGGGCCTTCATATGGGAGAGTAGCCTACCCGCCAACACCTTACTCAGGATCTTGAAATCCAGGTTGAGCATGGAGAGGGGACGGTAGTCCCTGACTCCCTCGTCGGGCTGCTTGGACTTGGGGAGCGGTAGCACAAGGGCCAACTGGGTGGTATCTGGCAAACCTCCCCCTCCCTCAAACGCTTCCGTATATAAAGTCATCAGACGCGGGGACAGTGTATCGGTGAATCGCTGGTAGAACTCAGCCGGCAGGCCGACCGGCCCAGGAGTCTTACCGGGCGCCAATGCCGCTATCGCCGCCTTGACCTCGTGGACGGAGATGGGGCCACCCAGGGCCTCCCTATCCTCCTCCTCTAATGTACGGAGCCGCAGGGGGGCTAGGAAGTGCTGTATATCCGACAGGGGTGCTGTTGTCGGGCACTTTACAACTGTTCATAGTAGCGGAGAAAGAAGTCATTAATGGCCCCAGGGTCATGCACCACCTCACCCGTGTCCAGGCCCAGGCGCGTGATAGGCATTCCCCCTGACTCAGGTCGTATAAGTCGTGCTAGCAATCGACCCGCCCTCCCCTCCTCCCTCTGCACCCTGTCCAGGTAGTCTTTGTAACTATAGCACCGTAATCTACCCAACACATCATTGTATTGGGTCCGCGCCTCTTGCAAGGACGCCCGGGCTGAGTCATCCGTACCTTGCAAGTTAACCTATCTACGAATAGTCCCTTCCAAATCTGACAGTTCCTTATTCAATTCCCTGTGCGCCCCACATGACTGGGCCATGCAATGGCCCCTCACCACCACCTTGAACGCCTCCCACTCTACCTGTGCCGAAGAGGCGGTGCCGGCATTAGCAGGGAAGTACATCTCAGTGAGCGAGGACAGGGAAGCCCGAAAGGGGCCATCATCAAGCAGCGCCGGGTTTAACCTCCAAGTGGGAATCGTAGGACGGCGACCCAAAGGCTGGAGCACTAGAAGCAGTGGGCTATGATCTGATAGTGTCCGCCCTAGGTATTCCGTGTGCGAGACCAGGCCATTAAGGGTTGGAGAGCAGAGAAATGTGTCCAGTCTAGTATGGACCTGGTGGACCGGCGAAAAAAAGGAATACTCCCTATCTGCCCTGTGCTGCAGTCGCCAGGTGTCCTCTAAACCCCAGTCGGATATCCAGGACCGGAAGCCAGCTGCTGTGCGATGTGGCTGCGTCCCTGGCAGAGGAGGGTGGGAGCGGTCCGTGGCGACATCTGCTACCCAATTGAAATTACCCCCCCAGTATAAGAGAGTCTGTATGGCATTGAGCCAAGGAGGCAGAGAATGACTCCAGAAAACTAATTTGGTCCTGATTAGGAACGTAAACCGTGCCCAGTGTCACCTCCCGCCCCGCCAGTCGCCCCGTAAGTAAGACGTACCGTCCGTCCACATCAATCCATGAGCAGTCGAGGGCAAAGGGGATCCCAGGCCATACCCAGATCAGCACCCCCCTGGCGAAGGCCGAGTAGGTAGTCGCAAATATCTGGCCCCGCCACCTCTTCCTTAACTTCCCAGCCTCCTCCTTGTTCAAATGCGTCTCCTGAAGAAACGCAATGTGTACATCTCTGCGCCTTAGGTAGGAGTATATATTGTGCCTTTTGGACATCGATCCCATCCCCCGGATATTCCACGTGAGGAACCTCAGACCATTTGGTGTGCCCCCGATTCCCGCAAAAATGCGCCCCGTGGCGCCCACAGGGTGGACCCCCCACTCTCCGCCCGCACACACTCTCCCCCCCTTGCAATGAAGCAAACAAAGAAAAGCCAATGAACCCCCAATGGTGAACAACTCCCCGAACTCAGGGCAATCTGACAACGGTCAGTCGCCCAAACATCGTACAGAACATTTCCCATAAGGAAACCCTACACTAGTAAGGCACCCCGGAGGGGGTGAGCAGAGGAGCTAATATAGGAAGGAAACACCAAAGAAAGGGGACACACAAACTGTTCTGGGCGCGCCGGCCCTTTCGGTTCCAAACGGCCCAAGACCAGGGTCCCGCAGCAGCAGGCCAGCCATGACTCATGGAACAGATGCAAGTCCCAGCGGGGTCAAATGACTTCATCTGCCGTGTCCGGGGTCACCACCGGAATCTTCATGCTACCACTGCCGGATGAGTCTGAGTCATTGCCCCCAGTGCCCCTCGACGTGTAGGGCCAGGCCCCCAGGGAGGGGCTCCTGCTCCTCATAATCGCCGCCACAGCCTGCAGGGCATCCGCCCTCTCACGCTCAGTTTGGGACATAGTCGGTTTCTTGGGGCCCCCCTACGGGAGCGGCGTCGCGATCGTCTCCCGGGCTCCGCTTTATCTCGCCCCTGTGGCCGAGGGCCCGCAGGCCGAGAAGATCCAGCCCTGTAGGATTCAATCCAGTCCCAGGCCTCCTCCGGGCTGTTGCAAAAATGGGTGCTGCCATCCAGCTCAATCCGCAACTGGGCCGGGAACATCAATGAGTACTTGAGGCCCTCATCCCTCAACACTTTCTTAGCCTCTAAAAACGAGGCTCGTTTCCGCTGTACCTCCAGAGTGTAGTCCGGGAAGAGAGAGACCTTACTGTTGTCAACGGAGTAGGGGCCATCCGTCCGCGCCCTCCGCAGGAGCAGGTCCCTATCCCTGAAGTGAAGTAAGCGAGCCACCACCGGGCGCGGAGGGCGCCCCGGCGCCGGAGGTCTGGCCGGGACTCTATGAGCTCTCTCCAGGGTGTAGAAGGCGGACAGGCCCTCCGGCGCCACCACCTCTCGCAGCCAGCACTCCAGGTAGGACACCATGTCTTTGTCCTCGACTCCTTCCGGTAGGCCCAGGATTCGGACGTTGTTCCGCCGATTACGGCCTTCCGCGTCTTCGGCCCGCCGTTCCAGCACTCCCACCCTATCAGCGAGGGCTCCCACCCGCTGCTCCAGGGCTTTTTGGGCAGGGGCTATAGTTCCGTTGGTAGACTCGGTCTCCTTCACCCGCTTCGACAGCTTCTTGTGATCCTCTCGCAGGAGACCCAGGCCCACCGCCACTGTGGTAATGTCTTGGTGGAGGGTGGCCTTAGTATCTGCTATGGCCTCCAGTATCTTGCCCACCTGTTGTTGGAGCGAGGCGACTGGCGCTGGCTGCGACTGCTCCTGGGCGCTGTCCTCTGGGTCCTGTGAGGCCCCGGCCTGCCGGCCCCGCAGCTTGCCCATGATAGCCAGCGGACCGTCGGTTGTCAAACGTGTCCAGGGGAGGAGGGGGTCGGGCCAACAGCCGGTCGCACAAATCCGCCCCTCACTCCAAGTCTCCAGGGGGGGCCAACACACCAGCCCCAGCGTCTGTTCCTCCGCCGCAGGACACTCGGTGATGAAAACGCCCACAGGGCTGACAATAGGCCCACCAAGGCCCAGGCACCCTCAGGCTACCGGGTGTAGACTGGTAGTCTGAGCAGTGTCAGGTGGGTCACAGCCGACCACAGTCCTCATCCGCCAGGGCTACGCCCACCCCGTCTGCCACCCCTCTAAGCCAGTCCTATGCATGTGGGGTCTCGAGGACTGCCCGGTCCAGCCCCAGGGCACTCGGGTGAGAGGAGAAGGGGGAAGGCTCGGTCCGGCAAACCACAGGCCACCCCTGAGGGCGTCACTGCGAACTCCACACCACTGCGGGTCCCCACCGTCGCGGCGGCTCCAGCGTGCGCTCCGCTGTACTGCGATGCAACCGGACCAGCACTTCGTCTCTTTACTGCGTGGTCCGCGGCTGGCCACGGAGCTGCGCCACTGCGCAGGCCGCGATCTCACGGGCCAGACTGCCCGCACAGCTCGCCCCCCGTCCAGAATGGGCCTCGGGGTCTGCCTGGTCCGCTTCCAGATCACTCGGGCAAGGGGGGAAGGGGGGCAGGCACAGCCCGACGATCTACGGGTCACCCCCAAGGCCGTCACTGCAGTCTCCTCACCCCAGCGGGTCCCCGCCATCACAGCAGCTCCAGCGTAGGACCCGTCGCCTTCCAAGTCGATCGGGCCAGCCCTTCCGCACTGCACTTCACGCGCTGCAGGTGGGCACGGGCCACGTTGCTATATCGGCCGCGGTCTCACAGCTCAGGCCGCCCTCACAGGTCTCCCCTGTCCGCAACGGGCTGTGGTAGGCGCGATCTCTGGTGCGGCGCAAGTCACGGAGAAAGCCAGGGCTCCGCACTGCGCAATCAGGGAAGACCGCTCCGGGCCGCCATCTTAGATCTTAACCGGCGCCCGCGGCCGGCAGGGACTCAGGTGCTACGCTGCTGTTCTGGCACCCTCTCGACCGTCAGGACCAGACACCGTGAGTACTGGTGTCGTCCGGTCTCTGCCAAGGCTGTCCTGGCCTCGGGCACCCCTGGGAATAGCTGATAATTGACGGGCCGGAGCGGAGCTCCAAGCTCACGCGTCCGCCATGCACAGCTCCTTAGCCCTCTCCAAACATGCATAACATGAATTGTAGACCAAGAGTACACTTGGATCTAGCAGAATAATAACCAGAGGACATGGTATTCATAAGGTCAAACTTGAAGGTGTGTTCAAAGCCCAGACGACATTCAAAGGCAGAACCACACACGTATTTGTTCTTGATTATGAAGTGAACATTATTGGCTGGACTGAACAGCAGAGCTTATCAACCCACGTAAGGCATGATACATTTTCAATATCAGTGACTTTGATGTCATATCCTTCTTTGACGAATTCAAGGACGTTTTCAGTGATTATCTGGATGGTTTGAAAAAATCTGAGTATCAAATTGTTGAGATGGAAAATGCAAAAGCTGTCAGCCAAAAATTATGTAACATTCCCCTTCCTGCTTGCTCTGAGGTCAAGGAAGTTCTGGCCAATGAGTGTAGAGAAGGTGTAATTGAACAGACCAACAATTTCGAATGATCATCTCGTGTGGGGATAGTATAAAAAAAAAGATAGGACGGGTTAAACTATGCATTGACCTTTACCAGCTGAATTGTGTGGTGGGTAACTGCCAACCACTGCCCTTCATCAACAAGAAGGTCATAACTCTGGGAAAAGTCAAGATATTTTCAACACTAGATTTAAGCTAGGCATATAATCAAATCTTATGATAAAGGGACTCAAGAAAATGCACTGCTTTTATAACTCATCAATGGGCATACAAGTCTGCTGGATGCCCTTCAGCCTCGGTTCTGCATTTGCTGTCTTTCAAAAGGTAATGAATGAATTGTCTGCAGGTACGCATGGCGTAAACTCCTTTCAAGATAATGTTTGAATTTACACTGAAACCATTGATGAGCATTTTTCAGCACGGAAGAGTGTTCTGTGTAAAATTCAGGAGAGTGGCTTGACTTTAAAAACAGAAAAATGCAAATTTCTCAGGTCTAGCACTGAGTACCTTGATCATGTGATTAGTAACACTGGTGTGGGCCCTAAACCTTCCCTTGTGTTTGCAATATCAAACTCTCCTTCTTCCCGCATCCCTCAACTAGGAGCACCTTGCAACCTTTTTAGGTATGTGTAAATATCACTCTGAAATCGTCAAATTCCCATGGAGTGATGAGTGTGAAGCAAGCATGAGGGAATTAAAAAGTAGTTAGAAATTGTTTCCTCTCATATCTTTTGATGTACACTTGTGTTATCACCACTTTTAACAGCCAGATTGGTCTAGTGCAGGGGCTGCTCCTCCGCTAAGGCGGAGGAGCGTCACCCCACTGCTCTCAGAGCAGAAAAAAGGAAAAACAAAATGATAATAACGTTGTTATTATCATTTTATTTTTCGTAGGTTTGGGGCTGGATTGGGGCGGGGCTGGTGGCACAGGGGGAGGAGTGGTTCATGCAGTTAAGTGCACATGACAGTTTGGCCTGCAGTCTTGAGCCAGCCAAACAGTCATGCGCACTTTGCATGTTCCCCACCAGGCAGTAATGCACAGCCTGATGGGGAACATGCACAGGCTCCCTGCACCCGTCTGAGAGCCAAACCACGGCACTCAGACCAATCACAATGCTGCATTGCAGTGTCATGATTGGCTTAAGGGAGCCTGTGTGCTTCCTGCTTCCGGGACTTGCCAGAGAAGCAGAGAGACAGCGTTGGAGAGATGACGGCTGTGAGAAGGTGTTTTCTTTTTGTATTTTATTTCCCCCGGCTTCCCCCCACCCTCTCACCCCTGTTCTCTGCCAGCCGCTACTGGTCTAGTGGCTGTATTCATCCAAACCAGCACAGAAAATAATTTTAGCTTCACGTAGGCTCAAAGAAGCTGAAACTAAATACTCCATAATAGAGTGTGAGCTTTAGGCTATAAATTCATTTAAAGGTTTCCTGTGGTCAAAGGAGTTCTTGATTGGCATTGACCACAAACCTTTAGTTAAACTACTAGAAGAAGGTGGAACAGGCACCACTTCCCCCCCGGATTGCCAATTTGTCATGCAAGTTACAGGAGTATCAGTTTAAAGTTCAGTTCATTATTGGGCAACAGAATATCTCAGCTCACCCCAGGATAGGACATCGATCCAATGGGTATGGATCATGCTTGCAAGCAGGTCATGTAGGTGTTGAAGGTCAGGCTGACAGATGAGCTTGGGGTACTCCACAGAGGAGTTTGCAGGCATCTGAGAAGTAGGGGGCCAGGCTCACTGACTGGGTACATCCATTCAGGAAGGAGCATATCCAGAGGAGTGCTGTTCCTTGGGTACCTGCTTCATGCAGTTGTTGGATAATGATGGGGTGGAATGCAGTGTTGGAGGCCGCACAAAGGTCTAGGACGATGTTGGTTGAGGGGTCTCCTCACTCATGATCATGTGGATGTCGTCTGTTGAGGCGCTCAGGGTTGTTTCCATGCAATGATTTGTTCTGAAACTAGATTGAGTGGCACTGATGAGACAGTGTTCATTAAGGTATTTGGCTAGGCACTTGTTGATGAGCTTCTCTATACTTTGGCTGTGTATGATAGCAGGGAGATGGGTCTGTAATCAGCTAGAGTTTCAGGTCTGTGGAGGGCTTCTTGAGGTGTGGGAGTAATGTGGCGTGTTTCTAGGCATATAGGTAGGTGGCTGTTATGATGGAGGTGTTCAGGAAGGGGAGAGTGCTGAGCTGATGGGTTGCAGTCCTTTGATGAAGACATGGTGTGGACTGGGGTTGATTGGAGCCCCGGAGAGGATGGATTGCTTGGTGGAGGTGGTTTCATCCATGGTGATGGCAACCAGTCAGTCAGTGTGGTTTCTTTGGTCAAAATTGGGAAGCATGATGGGAGGACAGCAGGGTTTCTTTTGGATGTTGAAGTTGTCATATATGCTGTTCATCTTGCTGCAGAAGTAATGGGAGAGATTGGTACAGAGGGGTGATGCCTGGGGAGCTTGCGGCTAAGGAGCTGAAATCTTTTATGATAACGAAGATCCCTTTGCTGCTATTAGTCCTGGTGTCTATGCAATAAGTGAGAGCGGAATGTTTGGTGGCTCAGAGCTAATGGTGGTGGAATCGTCTGAGGGTAGATTTGAAGGTTTCCCTGTCTGAACTTACTGGCTCATTTTCCATTTTGTGTTCCAGTTGTTTGTAGTGGCGCTTGGTCATTCTATGCTTCACCATGTACCAGATGGCTTGTGTTCTGATCTTGAAATGTTGTTGAGTTTGAGGGCTGCAAAGGTGTCAGCACAGACAGTCATTAATTTATAGAATTTAGAGATGATATCAGGTAAGCTCCTGCTGTGTGTGGGTTTATGTTCCAGGAATTTGGTAGTCCATGCTTCTTCAGAGACCTTCTTCCAGTATTAGCTGGTGGGCTTAGTGGTGGTGGTCCTGCTGTGGAAATGGTAACGTTGATGAGGGCATGGTGGTCTAGGTGATAGTTTTCCCTAACATGATGACGCTGAAGGTGGTGAATATAGCATCCAGTAGGTGTTCAGTGGTCTGAGTGGTCCCTTTAAACACGTTGGACAGAGGTTTCTAGGTCTTCACGTAGTGTGGTCATGTTTGGGTAGGTGTGTTCTTTGAGGTGGAAAGTTAGGTCTCCAAGGGGGATGAAAGAGCTAGAGTTGAAGATAAGAAGTGCAACGAAGTTGTGATGGTACTGATGACGTTGACGTGTGGTCGGATGATGAGGGTACCTCTCAAGGTGAAGTTGGCTGTAATGTAGAGCTTGAAGATCAGATGTTTCATGTAATTGGGGGTTGTATCTGTGGTGGCAATTCAGATGATTTTGTAGCCAGGTGGGATAGCCATGGCGAAGTCAGGGGTGGACAAATGGGTCAGCCGAGTCTCTGTGAGAAAGAGCAGGTCTGGAGAGTGGTCTGGAAGTAGGTCCTAGATTTCTGTCCAATGTCTGCTGAGGGTATGGGTGTTTATGAGTATGTAGGAGAGTGAGAAACGTATTGTGGTGGATGACTGATGTGAGTGCGGCAGGTGTTGGATGTTGTTGGTGCGGGTGCAGTGAGCGGAGGGTGTGGGAGAGTGCAGTGAACTTGCAGGTTGCAGAGGAGAACATCCCTTTAGTATTGTGCGATGTAACACGGCTGCAGAGCACCACGTGGCATTTGGGGTTGAGCATAAGGAGGGACGCGGAGGGGTAGGAGCGGGGGGAAACTAGAAAGGAAAGCAGGGAGAGGTGGGCAGGGCTGGGAGGGGGGTGCAAGAGCAGGGGGAGGTAGAAGGTTGGGGTTGGGTGGGGGCATGTGAGGCAGGAGAATGCAACAAGGGGAGGCAGGAAAGGTAAAAGAGCATGTAGGGAAGCTAAAGAGGAGAAAAAGACTGAGAAATGGCCAAAAAGTGGGCGGGGGAGATGGAATGAAAAAGCAGAAAAAGAGACAGAGAATAAAAAAGCTAAATCAGTGAGATGTGAGAAAAAGGGGAGAAACAAATAAGCAGAGCAAAAAGAGAAGAAAAAGCTAAGAGGAAGAAAGAGCTGTGAGATGAGTCAGGTGGAGAAAGATAGGGAGCAAGAGAGAGTGAAAGAACGAGCGGAATGGTGCAAAGAATCGAAATAGCAAAAGAAAAACCTAAGCAGAGCAAGAAAAGAGGCAAAGCAAACCACCTAGGCAAAAGAAAGCAACATCGGGCCCGATTCACAGAACTAACTTAAGACAAAATCCTAAACTTACTACCATTTTGGTATTCACAGAAGGCACTTACTCATTTTGGTATTCACAGAAGGCACTTACTCATTTTGGTATTCACAGAAGGCACTTACACATTGATGAGTAAGTGCCTTCTGTGAATACCAAAATGAGTAAGTGCCTTCTGTGAATACCAAAATGAGTAAGTGCCTTCTGTGAATACCAAAATGGTAGTAAGTTTAGGATTTTGTCTTAAGTTAGTTCTGTGAATCGGGCCCATTGATAGAGCAAGAGCAGAAGGGCAACAAGGCAAAACAGAGAAGCAGGCAGCAAAGGAATGGCAATAAAGATAGACCTGGTGAGAGAGTAGAGGAAGAGTAAGAGAGAGGGTGCCACAGGAGAGCAGCAGCTGGAGGCGGGGAGCCTAACACGCACAGGACCAGGTACAGGCGAGTCCTATATAATGGCCAGAAGGCTGCTACTTAATGGATGGTCTGTGCTGCATCTACCGTTAAATAGGTCCAGGAAAACTGTGGGGTGAACATGGGGCAGGACTGGGAAGGGGCATAAGAGGCAGGAAAAAGGAGAATGGGGCCAGGGCAGGTGGGAACGGCAAATGAGTGCAGGGAGGCCAAAGGATAAAAAAAGAATGATAAAGCCAGAAAACAGCAGAGAGGAGGCGAAAAGGCACAACAACAGTGAGAAGAGAAAAAGAATAATGAGAAAAGAGCGAGGGAGGTGTGAGAAAGGGGTGGGTGAACGAGGAGACAAAAAGAGCAAAAAAAGCTAAGAGCAAGAAAGAGATGAGAGTGAGGGCATGAAAAATAGAGGTTAGCGGGCAAGTAAGGGGGGAGGACAAGTGAAATGGCAAAAAGAAGCGAGATGACAAAAAAAAAAAGTGAGTAGAGAGAAGAGCAAAAGCAGGCAAATCAAGGCAAAACAGCTAGGTAACAGATGGCAAAACAAATAACAGAGCATTGGCAGAAGACGGACAAGAAAAGGCAAAAACAGAGAACCAGAGAGAGACGCAGTTAGAGACACAAAGTTGACCACCCCCTGTTTCATAATTCATACTCAAACCCCTTCCAGTACTTACAATGTTAAATAATCAGAAGGAATGATGGCTCATTATGGAATACTTACATAGTGCGTGATATAACTTCTGTAGGAGTAAAAAAGAAATGCTTCTTTTATCTCACATCTGGGTGTCGCTCATTCTCCTACATTGCACCCAAGACATGGAATGACCTCCCTCAAAACATCATAGCCTCCTCCTCACTTATTGAGTTCTGCAAGAAGCTGAAGCACCTTGGGACCACACATCAGCACACCTTGCCCAAGCTCCTGGATACCCCCTTAGGTGATTAGTGTGCCTGTTTATTAGAGACCTCACCCAGCCCCAAAAGTCCCATAAAGAGTCTGTGCGTATGGCTATATGATACCCTCACTTAAAATTTCAATCCAAGAAACTCGCAGCGATATCCTATGGCATCCTTAGAATGCTCAGGAAAGTATTAGTTCTTCTTCCCTTCCTTTCCAGAAGGCTCATTTCACAGGCTTGATAATTTTACATCTGGACTATGGAAATTCTATGTATTTCGTATCCCCGCTACATAATAAAAAGGCTACAGTTCATACAAAATGCGACAGCTTGCCTTCTTTTAAACTTCCCCAGGCATCAGTGAGCAAAAAGGGCACTGGTAGACCTTCACTGGCTCCCGATGGAACAGCCGGTGCAGTTTAAGGCATTGTGTATTGCTCATAGGGCCTACTGCAACAAAGGTCCTCTGCTACTACAATCACTGGTTGCACCCTACATTCCTGGTAGAGCCTTGAGATCGGCTAACTCACATCTCATGATGGTACCAAAAATCCACCAAGCAAGATGGGGAGATGGGGGTCGGGGCTAAGCGCCGATGTAGGAGGAAGCGGGCTGCGGAGCTCTGCCCGGAGAATCCCCCGGCTGAAATGATCCTGTACCCCAGCCTGCAGTAAAATCGACTGGAACGGTGTGGGAACTGTCCGGAGTAGTTCTCCGCCGGTTTGGACGGGCCCTGAGCCGAGTGTTGAGCAGGGCGGGCAGAAACCGGCCGCGGAAGGCAGAGGACAAAATGGCGGTCACAATGCCCAGCGGCTGCTGAGGCGGGGAGGGAAAGGCGGAGAGCACAATAAACTGAGGAATGCAGCCAGAGGCCCCGTATTGAACCGACTCTGACCAACCTAGGGGCAGATTACACCCGGCGGAGCTGATTGGCAACGGTGGAGAGGCAGGGCGAGCGGCCTCGGCTGGCGGATGAGAGACCGCGGAACTTCAGAAGGGCGACCCAGCGCTGAGAGAGCAGGTAGGTCGCGGGAGCCCCCGTGCGGCGGAGCTTCTGAGGGATGCGACCTGAGGGGGGCTCTGTGACTCCCCTGCGGCGACAGCGACCAAGAGGGTCCGAGAGAATTGTGAAGGTGAAATTGCACTGGGAGCGGCACACGAGGAGAGGCGCTATGGCTGGAGACACCTGAAGGCCCTGAAGAGGCGTGAGCAGCGGCCTGCTAAGCTAAGGGAGGGTGCAATAACAGCCTGGTGCGGTGGTAGATACTCCCTCGATGACAGGAACAACCGGGGCTGCACTACATGAATCGGGCACAGCGCAGCAGGGGAAGAAATAAGCACTGATGCGCAGTAGTGACACAGGGACATCGGGCCTTGCAGGAGCCGAGGCGGAGAGAGGCCTGCAGGTACCACGTAGGGGGAGTCCAACACGATTGGTGAATCGCAGATCAGAGGAGCGCAGAAGGGAGTGGGCCAAGGAGACGCCCGAGGTGGGGCAGGGACGCCAAAAGGAGGGCGCCAGGGGGACGGTCCCTTCACGCCAGCAAACCTGGAAAATAGCTCTGGAGTACAGAGCATGAGAAGTTCATGTGCTTGATCCATTAGCCTGCGAATAGAGGTAGGCCAGAGAGTCGGAACCAGATAGACTATCTGGGGAAGGCCTGTGGGAGGAACAAAGCGCTACACTCGACAAGAGCCTGTGAGGACCAGGAGTACACAGGCCCCATTGAAGGAAGGGGAAACCAGGGGCAGTTGACTCCGGTGTGGCAGCAATATACTACTGAGCGGACTGTGACAACCCCAGATCCCGAAGGGGATACCAAGACATAGAAGCTGGAGGTTAAAAGCGTCCAGAGCCTCCATAGGAAAATTGGCAACAGCGGACAACCAGAAAGGGGCACAGAGAACCGCCCACCAGCGAGATAAGAGCACACGGAGATTTGCGAGGAGTTACTGGCCCTACTGGCAGGTACCCAGCCCGAAGAGAGGAGCGACCATCTGGTTAGATGGGGAAAGTCCCGAAACGCAGAGGACACAGTGCCCTCAGCATTGGGGGGTGGGGGGCGGCAGCGCCCAGACAGATGACGACGACGATGGCCTGGAATCGGGGAAAGACACCTCTGCCACGCGGCCCACCCTGGCGGACATTATGCAAGCCATCACGGCCTCCCGGGAGGCCCTACAAACGAAAATAGATGCCATTGGCACAGATTTAAACCTACTGAAGGATGACCACCGCAGATTAAAAGAGAGAGTAGCGACCACAGAAAAGGCACTCTCCGATCTCCCCACAGAAGTGACGGAACTGCAGAAATCCCTCAGGGACATTGAAGCCAAGGTGCGGATTCTAGAAGTAAGAGCAGAAGACAGTGAGGAGAGGTCTCGTAGGAACAATCTACGTACAGTGGGGATGCCGGAGAGGGAAGAAGGAACGAATATGGTGCAGTTCCGGGAAGACTGGATCAAGACAGAAATAGCACCAGAGGGACTCTCGCCCTTTTATGCACTGGAGAGGGCACACAGAGTCCCAGCCAGGATCCCCAAACCGGGCCCACCCCCACGACCCATAGTGGCACGGTTTCTGCACTACAGAGACCAGGACCACATACTCAAGTGATGGAGCAGAGTAAAAGAAAAAATTTAACCCCTAACAAATTTTATAAATATTTAATAAATATGTTCGTTTAAATGTATTAATCAACAATGTATGTGAGGGAAGGGTAACACGCAAGTATGTGTGCTGAATAATCTATTAACAAATGTCTGTGTGTCTAATTATAACATAAAATTTATTGCGTACTAAATAAATAATAAATGCATGATTCGTGCTTCATAGAATATAAAACGTGACTTTGCAAAAACAATAGTGATGGTAAGTAAGGAACAGCTTAAATGTTGCTTTCTGCTAGGTAATAACTAATTGGGGTACGTAGATGACGGGAGGGAAACGAAAAGGCTATGTTTCTCTATTTTAATTATGTTTTGTTTACTTCTAAATAGTGCTTCTAAGTCTAATCGAGTGGCGATATAAAATGGCTGCCGTTTATTAGAGTACGCATGCGCTGAGAAAACACATGACAAGGGAGAAAAAGTTGGAGAAAGACTGACCACGTGATGGTGCTGAAAGGCTAGGATGCAAGAATGGTCAAGGCTGATGTGACCTATTTGAACTGATAGTGTGCCGTGGTGATCAGCAGAGAATCGTGGGAAACAGTTTTAAGAGAAAGGACAATGCCTGCAGAGTTCTCGAATGTATCGAAAGAAGTTACAAATGTACTGATCGAAGCGGATGGAAACATGTCTTGAACTGTGAGAAAGGAAATGAACATATGCATTCCAGAAGAACAAGCTGGATCCGGGAGAATTTGATTAAAACTGAATAAATGAACTGAGTGGACCAATGAAAGAAAAGCGCGTTATTAATGTTGCAACAATTTAGTTAGCAAAGTTAGAATTAGGTATAAGAAGGCCTACTCTTAGTGGGAGGGGTAGTTGGTGGCTTCCAGTGCTTGCGGTTCCAGATCGATCCATTTTACTGAGCGGGAGATGCTGAAAGACTGTTAGATGAGACGGGTTGCGGTAGCTGATGCTGACGAGCTGAAGTTTCTGTTGCTGTCTTATTTTTCCAGTTGAGTATGAGAATCAGGTTATTTTTCAACTTTAAACTTAGGTTAGAAATTATTAGGCTAAATTAGGAAGATAGGCAGGTTAATTAGGATTTTTCTTCATGACAAAATTTCTTTTCTGCAATAAAATTGATTTTGCTTAATGAATATTTGATTTAATAATGTATGAATAATTGAATAATAAAGTCTAAATTCTTTTCCATGCCTTTAAAATTATATAAAATTTGAGATTCTTAAATCAAACGACTCAGTGATTATTTACTAAATGGTTGTGAAATTAGTAATTAGTTATTGTGATTTAGCTGGTCTTGATCACTATCAACTGATTTTCACTAGATGATCCATCGACAAAACAATGAGCAGGAATATCTTAAGAAATAACTAAGAAAGCGATAGGTTAAGGTAATAAGGTATCCCGGCTCCTTCCAGCGGTACATCATGATGATTTTCATTTAGTTTTTTCTTTCTCCTAGGAGTATAGATTCGTAAAGGTGTAGAGGAAATCCAGGTGTGTGTGTGTGTGTGTTTGTTAGGCGATGTCATGGGCCCCATCGTCATGTGGATGTGAGAAAATATAAGTCGCGCCTGGATGACCGATAAGTGACCTAGGAGAAATAGTTTTCATTGTATCCGCTGCATCAGATTTCTTGGTAGCAGAGTTATGGTTTCTATAGATTAGTTTGGTGATTATTGATTATTGATTATTTTGATGACTAATACTATATGTTGAGTCGCGTTATGTTATATGTGAGTTTTCACGCTTCTGGGATGTAGGAAGTGGAACACATGTGGCAAGAGAAGTCACATGGAATTTGGTACATGGTCTGAATTCATTTTTTGGTAATAACACAGGTTGTGTTATGTTAGGGATTTTCCGTACGAAAGGTGTGTAACTGAGATAGCAAATCACGTTTTCTTGTGAAACTCTGGCCTTAATTCTCAGGAGCATAGTCTCCACAAGTGTCTTATCCCCAGAGAAACGGGTTTACTGTTTGCTTGAAAGAAGGGTAAGGTAGAGGGAAGTGCTACTTTATCGGCGAAAGTTAATAATTCTGTGGTAGGGTAGAGGTAAGCGCTGCCTACTGGAAATACAGGATTCTTGTGTAAAAGGACAAAGCTGTCACTTTTGTTTAGCGAATCAGACTATGGAATTGTTTTAAATGTTGTATCTAACAAAGAAACATTGAAAAGAAAAAATTGCCGATAATTTTTGTAAAGGAGGGGTAAAAGAGCAAGAGTGACATAGACAGTGCCGCGCTAGGATTGGATAGTGCGCTAGTCACGTGAACGCAAAGACAGGGGTGACGTAGAAAAGTGCCGCGCTAGGATTGGTTGGTCCGCGGAAGAAGGAAATCGTTCTGATTGGTGTGTTGGTGTGAATCGCGCTGTGATTGGTTGAAGTTTTGTACACGGAACAGTGCTGGTTTTGAAGAGAAAAACCAATCGAAAACATGCCGTATTATGAGTATGAAAGGGAGAGAACGTCATGGACGACAAAAATTAAGAATTTCTTTAAGAGAGACAAAAAGGTTGTGACTAGAGAGGGACAAGTAATTCCTCTGCCAAAATCAGCAGCTTCACATATGATGCTGAAATATGGATATCATACATGCATATGGTTAGAAAATTGGGCAAAGTATACGAAGAATGATGGAGCATTAGCTTTCCCTGAGAATGGTTCATTTAGTGTAGCGGTTTTGCGGAATTTGAGAGAAAAGATGACAAATTTAGAACCTAGACCTAGACCGACACAGTTTGAAGCGTTGACGGAATGGGAAGATGAGATGTATGAGCGAGAGAGATTCAGAGGTTTAAGGGATCATGAGTTTATGCCTGGAAGAATGTGGGGAATAAATCATGAGGATAGAATAAAACGATGGAGATGTGCTAACATGACAGGAGGTTTGTTTCCAGCTTTTACAGTTGAGGAAGAGACTAAGAGAAAACGTACTGAGAAAAAGAAACATATGAAGAGGGAAAAATATATGCATGAGAGTGAAATGGATGATGAATTGCTGGAAGATATTCTAAATAGAAATCCCCCTCCGTATCAGCAGAGTTCTACAGTGGTGACACCTAATGCGCCGCAAATAGAGACTGTGCGAAATAAAAGTCCTGTAAAAAGAATTGAAATAAATAGGTCACAAGATCACATAAGAACTTCACAAAATGAAGGAGTAGAAAGTGACAATGCAACTGAATTAGCAAGAACAACAAAAGAGCTGACTGAGAAAATTAGGGAATTAACGAAAAACATGGAAGCTGTAACTGTACCCGTAACAATAGGTCCAGTAATACCAGTTTTTGAGAATCAGAAAATTGATGAACGATCTTTAGTGATTCCTATGAATTCACAATTTCAGAGAGAAAAAGAAAGGATGGAACCAAGTGCAAGTACAAGTAATTTGGCTAGTACCTACAGACCAAGTCCACCTACAAATTTAACAGTGAATGAGTGTAATGGTAGGAAAATGCCTATGGTAACAGAATCTGCAACAGTGACCCCTGAAAAGAGTGGTAATTGGATAGAACTAAATAATACGCCAATAGGTCTGACTCCTGATGAGTTAAATGAGTGGATGAAGGCATTTAAAATAAAAGAACCAGAAGAAAAACCATTAGATGTAATTAGGTTAAAGATTGACATGGAAGAATTAATTTTAGGGACGATTGGTACAGAAAAGCTGAAAAATTACCAGGATGATGAGATTATGTTTCTGTGCAAAAGTATTACATGGAGAGCTAAAAATTTACATGACAAACTGGAAGAGATAGCAAGTGAAATTGGAGTAGATTTTGCGAAAGTGAAAACATTGCAGAAACCGTACAGAGTAGACTTTTGTGAGAAAGATATTGAAAATTTGAACACAGCAGGAAGGTTGACACAGATAAAAGAGTTAATTGTTTTACTGAGAAAATGGGGTGATGTGGACAGATGGAAAGTCAGATGGACGAAAAAGTATGAGAAAACTGCAGACAAAGCTTCTTTGGCTTTTATGATAACTGAAAAGGAACCTGTTGCAAGAGAATACCCTATGAGAGAAACTCCAGGTGGTAGTTATGTGCATGTTCCCTGGACTAGACAGGATATACTGTCATTTACAAATGAATTTCCGAAGCTGAGAGAGAAACCAGTTGAATGGTACCGACAAGTGGAGAGGTTTGTGAAGGTTTCAAAGGTGTTGTGGATAGATTTAGATGGATTGTTTGACATAGTGGTGCCAACTGATTTGTGGTCTGAATGTAAAATTACAGTTGACTGGCCAACTACAGAATATCCAAGAGATCCTAAGACAGGAGCTCCAGGTCCTGAGGTGATGAGGAAATATGATAAGGTGATTACCTTTTTGAAAAATAAGATTCCTCCTAAAGAAACAGATTGGGTAAAAATAGACAGAACTACACAGGAAAGTAAGGAGTCCGTACATGCCTATTATGAAAGATTGTTGTTGGTTTTCAAGCAGTATAGTGGATATGAAGAGTTGAGTGAAAAGGATATGAGTCATTTTGTATATAGATTTGTGTTTGGACTGAAACCAGAGATTAGTGAAATTATTAAACAACATATGATTAACTGCCAAAACGGCACTGTAGATGAGGTACTGAGGTATGCTAAGTATTGTAGTGATGATATTGAGAGTAGACAGCGTAAATTGAAAGAGAAGGCAATGTGGGCACAGGGGAAAGTGGCAGAGAAACAAGAAGCTCAATTGGATAATAGTGGGAATGAAACAGGACAGAATAAATCCCGACCTAACATAGGTAAAGGGAAAGGTCAAATGAGTCTAGAAGAGGCAAAGAAAAAATGGCCATGTCATAATTGCGGAAAACTAGGGCATTGGAGAAACGAGTGTAAGTTCCCACCTAAACCTAATCCGGAAAATCAATCATTAAATCCACAGGTGCAGAGTGAGGTAGTTGTTCAACAAGGTCAGGTGCCACAACCACCACTTCCCAACAATGTTAACCAGCAAAGATACAGTACAGAAACAGGATTCTACGGAGGAGAGCAGGTAACACAGTTGCCGCGAGCAGCTAACATTTCTCAGTATTGGTTGCGTCAGAGTGAGGATGAGTCGGATGAAAGTTTCTGACGGTGCCTAGGAGAGGGAAAAGAGTGCGTACTTGGCGCAACTCTAGAGGTAGATCAGTCTGGTCCCTTTGTGGATGGAGAAGTGAATGGTGCAAATGTAACATTCCTTGTCGATACTGGAGCTACCCGTTCTACTGTTAGGTCAGTGGAAATTCCAAACCTTCCTCTCTCAGGTGAATATATCCAAGTAGTTGGAGTAGCGAATCAGCAGATTAAAACACCACTTACTGAATTAGTGGAAGTAAAAATTGGTTCTTTTAGCAAAATGCATAGATTCGTAGTGTGCGATTGTAGTCCCGTAAATCTTTTAGGTCGTGACCTTTTGTGCAAGATGAATTGCACAATTTATTGTACGCCAGATGGAATTGGATTTCAGACCCCAGATGAAGATGTATTGTATAAAGTGACATTGATGAATCAAGAACCTGAAATGAATGGTTTGTTTCCTGCATTTGATGCAGAAAATCTTCCAAAAGAACTGAAAGAGACAGTGAAAGAGAATGTGTGGGATTTTACAGGAGAAGATATTGGATTGATGAAAGAAGTAGATCCCGTAAAAGTAACAGTAAAAGAAGGAACAACTTACCCAAATACGCCACAGTATAAATTGACTCCAGAAATAATTGAAGGAATAACTCCTGTAATAAATAAAATGATTGAACAGGGAATTCTAAAAGAAATAATGAGCAGTCCATGTAATTCACCTATAATGGGACTGAAAAAGCCAAACGGAACATATAGAATAGTACAGGATTTGAGAAAGATCAATAAAATAGTTGTGCCTTGTTGTCCAATAGTACCAAACCCTGCAGTAATTCTATACCAAATTCCACATGAAGCTGAGTGGTACACCGTGATAGATTTGTGTCACGCATTTTTCTCTATTCCTTTACATCCAGATAGCCACCCATTATTTGCGTTCCGGTTCGGAGAGCGTATTTTGGCATGGTGCCGAATTCCTCAGGGGTATACAGAAAGCCCCTCAATCTTTAATCAGATTTTAAAGAAGTCCCTGGAAGATTTGAAAATGCCAGAAAAGTCAGTGATGGTGCAATATATCGATGACCTGTTGGTGGCATCGAAAACAAAAGAAGCATGTGTAAGCGATACAATTGCTTTACTGAACCATCTAGAGAAAAGAGGACATAAAGTGTCCCCTTCGAAATTGCAGTTTTGTCAAAAAGAAGTCCAATATTTAGGGCATAAAATTGAGAAAGGAGTGCGAAAGATAACGACTGAGAGAATAAAAATGATTCAAGGAATGAGAGCACCAATGACGCAAAGAGAGGTAAGAATGTTTCTGGGAATGATTGGATATTGCCGACAATGGATAAGTGGTTTTTCCTTGATTGCTAAGCCATTACAAAAACTGACCAAGAAGGATGTAAGAGATCCTTTTGAATTGAATGATGAAGAAATGAAATCTTTCAAAGAGTTGAAAAAGAAATTGTGTGAAGCCCCTGCTTTAGGAATGCCTGATTACGAAAAGGATTTTGAATTGTACTGCAGTGAAAGAGATGGATGTGCATTTTCAGTACTGGTACAAAAACATGGAACAATGAAGAGACCAATTGCTTATTTTTCAGCTGTTTTAGATCCTATAGCAAAAGCGTTGCCTGGATGTCTGAAAGCTGTTGCTGCTACTTGTGTAAGTCTGGAACAAAGTGAAGGTATAGTGATGGGGTATCCACTGAGAGTATATGTTCCCCATTCAGTAGAGATTCTTTTGACAAGAACAAAAACACAGTACATGACACATAGTCGGCTGACTAAGTACGAAAAAGTAATCTTGAGTGCAGAAAATGTGACCATAGATAGATGTATGAATGTGAATCCTTCGACATCATTGCCAGATGATGAGAGTATAATTGAACAAGATGAAGTAGATCATGATTGTCTGAATGTGCTGGAATATTGCACAAAACCAAGAGCTGACATAAAAGATGAGCCTTTAAAAGAATCAGATTATGTCATGTTTGTGGATGGCTCTTGCTTGAGAACGAAAGAAGGAGTTTTAAGCGCAGCTTACGCAGTGTGCACAGTGGCGACTGTGATGGAAGCGTCTTGTCTGAAAGGAATAAGGTCTGCCCAAGTTGCAGAACTGATTGCTTTGATTCAAGCATGTAAGTTGGGAAGAAATGTACGAGTTACGATTGTGACCGATAGCCAGTACGGTTTCGGTATAGTGCATGATTTCGGTCAGATTTGGTCACAAAGAGGTTTCTTGACGTCTGCAGGAACACCTATCAGAAATGGAGATTTTGTAAAGAAACTGCTTGAGGCGATACAGCTGCCTAGGCAGATAGCTGTAGTGAAATGCAAAGCACATAAGAAAAATGAAGATTACATAACTGTCGGAAATAATTACGCCGACGAGATAGCCAAATATTGTGCAGAGAACATGGTATCCCTGAATAAGAATCGCGAAAGGGAGTATATCTCTTCTCCTTTGCTTTTTACTAACACTGTCGAGACATGGGATGAGGTGAGACAGTTACAGGAAGTTGCAAATGATGAGGAAAAAGATTACTGGATAAAAGCAGGATGTAGAAGACAAGAAAACAATGGTGTGTGGGTTTACAGAGATGAAAGACCAGTTATGCCTGATAGCATGATTTCAGACATGGCACGGATGTACCATGGACAAGCTCATATTGGGAGAGATGCAATGATCAGACTTTTTAGACAAACATGGTATAACCCAAAATTCAGAGCCATAGCTGAAAGTCTTTGTCAAAGATGTCTTATTTGTCAACAGTTTAATCCAGGAAGAAAGACAATAGTGAGTCTAGGAACAATAGGACGAGAAGGAGGTCCGTTCACTAGAATGCAATTAGATTTCATTGAAATGCCCCCTTGTAACAGACTAAAATATGTTTTAGTGGTCGTCTGTTTGTTTTCTCGTTGGGTGGAGGCATACCCAACTAGAAGGAATGATGGAATAACGGTAGCAAAACTTATGCTGCGAGAGTTCATTCCAAGGTATGGTTTTCCAGTCACGGTTGAGACAGATAGAGGAACACATTTTCAAAATGAGTTGATTCAATTAATTTGTGAAGCATTAAGTATTAAACAAAAACTGCATTGTGCATACAGACCAGAGGCTTCTGGGGTAGTAGAGCAAATAAATGGAACAATTAAGAACAGGTTAGGAAAAATGTGTCAAGCTACAGGACTCAAATGGCCCGATGCACTGCCCCTTGTCCTGATGACCATCAGAAGTATTCCTGAAAAGAAAACTGGACTTAGTCCTCATGAAGTGATCATGGGACGAGCAATGAGACAAGCACAAGTACCTGTCAACAAGTTACTGACTATAACTGATGATCTAGTACTGGATTATTGCAAAGGACTGGCTGATGTGGTGCGTTCTGTGTTTCATCAGGTTGGACCGGATGCGACCAGTCTTGAAAGAAAACCAGCCCACGACTTGAATCCAGGAGACTGGGTCCGCATAAAAGTCCACAGGAGAAGAAACTGTCTAGTTCCTCGCTGGGACGAGCCACGACAGGTAATCCTAGTGACAACGACTGCAGTCAAGTGTGCAGGAGTGAAAAACTGGGTCCATGCCAGTCACACAATCAGAGTTCAAGAACCTGAAGATCAATCAATCAATCAATCAATCAATCACGGCATTTATAGAGCGCGCTACTCACCCGGGAGGGTCTCAAGGCGCTGGGGGAGGGGGTAAGTTACTGCTCGAACAGCCAGGTCTTGAGCTGCTTCCTGAAGGAGAGATGGTCCTGGGTTCGCCGAAGGTGAGTGGGGAGGGAGTTCCAGGTCTTGGCTGCCAGGTAGGAGAAGGATCTTCCTCCGGCGGTGGCTCTGCGGATGCGTGGTACGGTGGCGAGGGCGTGGCTGGTTGATCGTAGCTGGCGGGTGGGCGTGTAGAAGGTCATGCGGTCGTTGAGGTACTTGGGGCCCAGGTCGTGGAGGGCCTTGTGTGCGTGGGTGAGGAGTCTGAACGTGATTCTCTTGCTGACGGGGAGCCAGTGCAGGTCTTTCAGGTGTCCGGTGATGTGGCTGTGTCGGGGGATGTCCAGGATGAGTCGTGCGGAGGCGTTCTGGATGCGCTGGAGTCTTTTTTGAAGTTTGGCTGTGGTTCCGGCGTAGAGGGTGTTCCCATAGTCCAGTCGGCTGGTGACGAGTGCCTGGGTGACGGTCTTCCTGGTTTCAGTGGGGATCCATCTGAAGATCTTGCGGAGCATGCGCAGGGTGTTGAAGCACGAAGATGAGACGGCGTTGACTTGTCTGGTCATCGACAGGGAGGAGTCCAGGATGAAGCCCAGGTTGCGTGCGACATGTGAGTCGACATCTGGAAGTGTGTGATGAGAGTTCAGCGTCTGAGACAGAAAGAAGCAGAAAAAGGGTGCCAGAACTTGAAGATCGACCTGAAAGTCGACATCTGGAAACCCCAACTGCAAGTACCTCTATAGAGAAAGAGAAAGAAGAAGAAGAAGAAGAAATTGCAGAAATTCCAGAACTTGAAGATCGACCTGTAAGTCGACATCTGGAAATATCTGACACGAGTTCAGGATCTGATGATTCAGTTGAAAACTGTGAAGAATTTCGAAGGAGAACTTGGAGATTTGAACAAATTAGAGAAGAGAATGAACAAGAAAATGATCTAAATGAGCAACCAAGTACAAGTTATGGTGGAAATCCTTCAAAAGTAATATTAATAGACAAAGAAGGGAAAGAGACAATTAAAAAGTTAGAAAATCGAGAAGAACCCCGAGGAGCAATAGGGACAGATAGTGAAACAAAAGAACAGGGAAAATTAGAAGCAGAGAGTGAGATAAATACCAATTCGGAAGAACATCGAGGAGGGACAGTAATAGGTGAACACAAGAAGGAGAAAATAGAACCACCAGTAAAAGAAAATGAGATCATAAGTTTCAAAATAAGAGACAATTGTGAGAAAATTGAAACAGAATCTGAAGGAAGCGGAGAAGAAGAGAAAACAAGAACTGAATCAAGAAAAAGAAACTGGAAATCAGAAAGAGGAGAAAAGGAAGGTGAAGTCAAAAGGCCAAGAAAAGGAGACAATTGGCCCAGCAACTATATAAGAAAATTGAGATACAGAATAATCAGAACAGGAGAAAAAAGTGCTGAACAGGTGAATGAAATAACAAGTCAAAAAGAACAAGAAAAGCCAAGTGGGAAACGATTGCAAAAGTCTAAAAGAATAAAGAAAGTGAATTCGAAATACAAGTCACCTGAGTGGCTGTACATCGCTCTAACTGATTACAAAGAAGAAAGAAACACTCACGAGAACCCGAGACTGAGAAACCGAATGGGTAAAGGTGAAGTGCAACAAACCTGAAGTGAAGACTTAAAGTGCTTCTGCCGGATGTGACAATTCTATTGGATGTGACAATTTTACTGGATATGACAAATCACCGGATGTGACAACGAAAGAATTCTGAAAAGAATTAAAAGAAAGTACCAAGCAAAGACTTTTGAATGCAGAGTGGCATTTGAGTCATTTCTGAGGTGTAGTGACACAATTTTCTGAGATTTAACAAAAGATAAAAACAAAAATGGAGAATACTAGAGATAGGAGAGATAAATGTGAGTTTTTAAAAAGATGGTGTAAAATGTGCTGCTTTTGTACAGGTTTATTAATGACAGTATGGATAGTTTTAGCAATCACAATTCCTATTAGTATAGCTGTAGTAGAAGCAAAGAATGATACTAAACCAGAAAAAGAAACTAATATTAAAGAACCAGTTATTTTAAGAAGTAGTGCAGAGCTACATAAGGATAAGTCAGTAGCAGATTTTTCTAAAAATGTTTTTACAAAATTGTTGTACGAATATGTAGAGACAATGGATGTGAGAGATTGTTATGTTTGTATGCAGTTGCCTGCATCAGTGTCAGAAGGTGTGACTTATCATCACCTACCTCTAACTTATGGAATAACATGTAGTGTCGTAGCAAGTTTATTTTATAAAACAGGTAGATTAGAATTTTATTACACTGATGTAGATAAGATTTTTGCAAATGTTCCTGTAGTTCCAGAACTTAACAAAGTAAAACAAGCAAAAGTTTTAGGAGAATTCTTTTTAGAGCATAACATTTTAACATTAGAAGAAATAGCTAAAAACAACCTTACCTGTGAGTTAAAGAAAGAAGAAAAAGTATTTTTAGAAATGGTTGAAGAAAGAAGGATGAAATTTCAAAAAGAAGCAATAAAAGAGAAAAGAACACATCTATGGACGTTTGAGGAAGAAAATCATGAAGGGAAAAAGATAAATGCAGCAATGACATTAGATTGGCCGCAAACAGGAAAGTTGTGTATTAGGAGAAATAAGACAGTCTATGACAATTATTTTGTAGGTTCCAGTATCTGCCATGACAATTATCAAATTTTGGGAGGTTGGGGATTCAAAGGTGGAAAAGATCCAATATTTCCAGGTATCTATTATATTTGTGGGAATAGAGCTTATTACAGGTTACCGGACCATTGGTATGGAACTTGTTATGTAGGCCTGGTCTTTCCAAAAATCTTTCATATGGACAGAGAAGAAAAAGGAACATACAAGATGATTAATAGCTTTACACGTAGAAAGAGGGAAAGTTTTTCAGAAATTGTAGGTGATATTTTTGGAGCATTAATACCAGCAGTGGGAATATCTTTGAATGCATTTAAAATTCGGAAATTATCCACAGTAGTAGATCGTTTGTCTACAGATACTGCGGGAGGGTTCTTGATGGTAAATACCGAAATGGTTGCCATGAGAGCTATGGTGATGCAAAATCGGCTTGCCCTTGATATTCTATTGGCAAAAGAGGGTGGAGTTTGTGGAATGTTGAAAGTCCAACATTGTTGCACTTACATTCCTGATAAAAGTGAAAATATACAGAAGTATATCACAAATATTACAAATTTGCATAAAGAACTAGTTCCACTGGAGGTTGAAAGTGTCCTTGGAAAACTTGGAAAAGGGTTTTCTTCAGTAGCAAATTGGTTAACAAGAATGAGTAGACTAATGATAGGGAAAGTTATAATAATAGCAACTGTAGCAATATTGTTAGCCATGGTGTTGAAAATTGTAATAACGTGTATAAAAAGAAAAATAAGACAAAATAAGATAAAAAGAAATAACAGAATAATGAAAGAGAGAGAGAGAGAGAAATGGGTGAAATTGAGTTAGAGAAAATGAAAGAAAGTATGTATAAAGAGACAAGAAGACAAGATGAAATGGAAACAGATGTATAACTAACAAAAAGCAAAAGGATGAAAGATATATGCTGCCTGAAAAAGAAGTATAACTTGGGTTTTATGTGGTATTTAAAAATCACCAAAGGGGGAGTTGATGGAGCAGAGTAAAAGAAAAAATGTAACCCCTAACAAATTTTATAAATAATTAATAAATATGTTCGTTTAAATGTATTAATCAACAATGTATGTGAGGGAAGGGTAACACGCAAGTATGTGTGCTGAATAATCTATTAACAAATGTCTGTGTGTCTAATTATAACATAAAATGTATTGCGTACTAAATAAATAATAAATGCATGATTCGTGCTTCATAGAATATAAAACGTGACGTTGCAAAAACAATAGTGATGGTAAGTAAGGAACAGCTTAATGTTGCTTTCTGCTAGGTAATAACTAATTGGGGTACGTAGATGACGGGAGGGAAACGAAAAGGCTATGTTTCTCTATTTTAATTATGTTTTGTTTACTTCTAAATAGTGCTTCTAAGTCTAATCGAGTGGCGATATAAAATGGCTGCCGTTTATTAGAGTACGCATGCGCTGAGAAAACACATGACAAGGGAGAAAAAGTTGGAGAAAGACTGACCACGTGATGGTGCTGAAAGGCTAGGATGCAAGAATGGTCAAGGCTGATGTGACCTATTTGAACTGATAGTGTGCCGTGGTGATCAGCAGAGAATCGTGGGAAACAGTTTTAAGAGAAAGGACAATGCCTGCAGAGTTCTCGAATGTATCGAAAGAAGTTACAAATGTACTGATCGAAGCGGATGGAAACATGTCTTGAACTGTGAGAAAGGAAATGAACATATGCATTCCAGAAGAACAAGCTGGATCCGGGAGAATTTGATTAAAACTGAATAAATGAACTGAGTGGACCAATGAAAGAAAAGCGCGTTATTAATGTTGCAACAATTTAGTTAGCAAAGTTAGAATTAGGGTATAAGAAGGCCTACTCTTAGTGGGAGGGGTAGTTGGTGGCTTCCAGTGCTTGCGGTTCCAGATCGATCCATTTTACTGAGCAGGAGATGCTGAAAGACTGTTAGATGAGACGGGTTGCGGTAGCTGATGCTGACGAGCTGAAGTTTCTGTTGCTGTCTTATTTTTCCAGTTGAGTATGAGAATCAGGTTATTTTTCAACTTTAAACTTAGGTTAGAAATTATTAGGCTAAATTAGGAAGATAGGCAGGTTAATTAGGATTTTTCTTCATGACAAAATTTCTTTTCTGCAATAAAATTGATTTTGCTTAATGAATATTTGATTTAATAATGTATGAATAATTGAATAATAAAGTCTAAATTCTTTTCCATGCCTTTAAAATTATATAAAATTTGAGATTCTTAAATCAAACGACTCAGTGATTATTTACTAAATGGTTGTGAAATTAGTAATTAGTTATTGTGATTTAGCTGGTCTTGATCACTATCAACTGATTTTCACTAGATGATCCATCGACAAAACAATGAGCAGGAATATCTTAAGAAATAACTAAGAAAGCGATAGGTTAAGGTAATAAGGTATCCCGGCTCCTTCCAGCGGTACATCATGATGATTTTCATTTAGTTTTTTCTTTCTCCTAGGAGTATAGATTCGTAAAGGTGTTGAGGAAATCCAGGTGTGTGTGTGTGTTTGTTAGGCGATGTCATGGGCCCCATCGTCATGTGGATGTGAGAAAATATAAGTCGCGCCTGGATGACCGATAAGTGACCTAGGAGAAATAGTTTTCATTGTATCCGCTGCATCACAAGCAAGCTCACCAGAAAAAAGATCTGCAAGTGGGCAACAGTAAGGTGATGGTGTTCCCTGACTTCACTAGGGATGTGCAAAGACAGAGTGCTTCATTCTTAGCGGTCAAAAAGAAACTGAGGCAGCTGCAAGTCCCATACTCAATGCTGTTCCCCCCAGCACAACTGAGAGTGGTTGGCCAGGCGGGAGTACAGTTTTTTCACATACCACAGGAAGCCTGGAAATGGCTGGACTCTGGCTCGGGACGTGACAAGCGAGGAACCTCCCCGGAATCAGTGCCGAAGAAGAAAGAAAGGGGGCCGGGCACAACAGGAGCGCCCTCCTTGACAGAAGCCAGAGTAGAACGGCACAAGGCCCTCAAAGCAGTGGCAGAACTCAGTCAAGGGCGGGCTAGCTGCAGATTGAGCAGAAGTGATCAAGAGACGGAATGCTCAGATGGCTCGCCGGCAACAAGCGCAAATGAGGACTCGGAGACACTTATTACGAAGATAAAGCCCAAATCTGTGGATGAAATTATCTAAAGAGGGAAGAGGACGCAGAGAGGACATGAACATTGCTGGAACAGAGAGGCATATTAGCAAGACCGGCGATAAAATTATCGCCGTTTTAGCGGCAGGAAACTGCTGCTAAAACGGCGATAATGGGCTTGCTAATATGCGTTATAGAATTCCAATAGAAGCCCAGGTTAGATGTGCAGGACATCTAACCTGGGCTTCTATTGAATTCTATAACGCATATTAGCAAGCCCATTATCGCCGTTTTAGCGGCAGTTTCCTGCCGCTAAAACGGCGATAATTTTATCGCCGGTCTTGCTATTATGCCCAAGAGTCTTTTGGAGGTAGAGTCGAGGGCGGGGATGGGAGGTCCAACTGGACGAAAAGATGATAGACAGAGCGCAAGCTGGGGCTGAAGATCCAGACATAAAAGAAGGGGAGATATGGCCAGCGGGCTCCCGGACCTGGTTGGTAAGCTTCACAACCCCAAAGTCACGAGGAACTTTACCTGTATTTTTTAGGTCGAGCCTAGCGCAGCGCGCATGCGCTGCTCTATGGGAGGCTTCATGTAATCACTCTAAACTTTTCAGTGTGGCTCAGACTCCCCCACGCATTTGGTTGGCTGTTGCCTGTGTCATTTTGTTTTTGTAGCCTGCCAATGGCTAAACGCGGGCGCATGTCCCACCTTTTTGACAAATGTTCACTCCCACAGCCTTTGCCTTGCAGGAGCGAGCAGTGGCGCGCAGGGTGGCAGCTGCATTCTTTACATTCTTTGCAGTGCGCATGCACCACTCGCGGTCTTCTTGTTTACGTTTCCATCTCACTGGAGTTTCCATCTCATTGTTACGCTCGGCAGGCTGGGCGGTTGATATGTATGTTCACTGCTGACTGATGAGGGTAAGAAGCGGCCTTTCTATGAATGCATGCCCTGTTAATCGCGCCCTTGTTCCCTAAAACAGGCGAGCACGGCCGGCCTCCGCGTGTCACGGCGCCGGGCGGGGGATCCATCGCTCGCCGTTTGATCAGCCGCGCCTGAAAGGCTCCGGGATTGAAATGATTACCACTAAGGAACCCGCCCGTGAATACATCACGTCGAAGTCTCGCTTCTTCCCAGAACCCCGAACAAATAATAACCTCGCCTGGCTGAGTGCGTAAATTCCCATCTTTCCCTATCCCGTGTGCTCTGATCCCCTCCCCCCACCTCTTCTGCCTGTGGTTTCCACTCCGTCTCGCTCAGTAGTGGCAGGGAGATTTACTCTCTGCTAAGTAAGGTTCCCGCCTCTACATACTGTGGATTTCTTCGCCGAGTCCCGCCATGATGGTGATTTCTGCTCTATTGTAGCGGGGTGATCGGACTACATATTTACTTGGCGTTGGAATTCGTCTTGAACGAGATATTGTCAATTCTGCATTTCAGGGCAGAACGTGAATCTCTCTTCGCGCTTATTAAATGTGAAGCTGCAGGCCCGGCAAATACAGCACGCTGTTGTGTTTCTTTTGTCGGTGGCGGGGGACCTTGTGAATGGATCGGTTTGCTTGTCTCCCATAGTCGCCATACACTGTATAATCTTATTATTCTGAGAACATCTGAGTGCGGTAAATATGAGGTGGCGTCAATTTCCAATTTGATGCTACTCAATTGGCCGAGCTTTAAAGGATGAAGAGCTGAGGTGGCTTTGGTGGGACTCGAACTCGTGCGGTGCAGGCCATACAGATGTGAAGGCCCAGAGTTCAACGCGGTCCTTGGGCCACCCTGCGGTGTAACAGGGGCTTCCACTTCCACAGTGCCTGCACCAAGAGCCCCCACACCCTTCACTCGGGCTACCCAGCACCCCGTCCCCCCTGCGTGCGTCTGAACACATCTGATATGCAGTGTGCACTGAGATCCGGTGGACTCTGGGCACATCTTCTCTACAGTCTGCATTGCGCCCGTTAGCGGTGTGTACGGTTCTTTACAGTGTGGACTGATCTCCATTGCAGTATGAATGGATATTCTCTACAGTATGCACTGAGTTTCACTGTAGTATCAACGGGTATTCTCTACGGCGTGCACTGAGCTCCACTGCAGTATGAGCGGATCTTTTCTACATTGTGCATTGAGCTCCACTGCAGTGTAAACGGCTATTCTCTACAGTGTGCACTGAGCTCCGCTGCAGTATAACCGGATATTCTCGACAGTGTGCATTGAACTCTACTGCAGTATAAATGGCTGTTCTCTACAGTGTGTATGGAGCTGGACTGCACTATAAGCAGGAAATTGAATGACAGACGTCATGAAAGACAGCATGAAGAGACACTTATAAGAATCCCAATTTTCTGTATTTTTCCACTTTTAAAAATAAATGCAGACAGAAAACAAACGTCAATAGCTCTAGATAAACACTTATAAGGTCCCAAAGGCGAGACCTATTGGCTATGCCAATGCTTGTTCTTGTTTGGACGGGATCTGGACAACCTTTACCTGTCCTGGGGAGGGGGAGTTGGGGTGTTTGTTTGCATTGGGAGTTACTTTCAGGGGCCAGGCGTGTCAGGTGTAGGGAAGTAGATGGGGAACGGACAAGACCAATCCAATGGCATCCCCATAGACCTTAAGTGCATCTCGTGGAACGTGCGAGGGATGCACACCATGATAAAGCACCATAGGGTACATGCATACTTAGTGAGGAGGGGGCCCAAATTGCAATGTTGCAGGAGACACATATAACTGCGAAAGAAGGAGCTGCGCTACAACGTAGATGGCGGGGGCAAGTATACTACACAAACTATTTAGCATTTGCTAGGGGAGTCCTAGTATGGGTAAGAGCAGAAGTACCGTTCCAATGCACTAAGCAAATACTAGACCCCAAATGGAGATATGTAATCCTGTTAGGCAAACTAGACGGGAAGGATGTGATGATTGGTAGCATCTATGGACCAAACGCTGACCAAATCCCGTTTCTAGCACACCTTTCTAGGACACTGGCGCCAGCGCTGACTGGATCGGTGATAATGGGGGGGGGGACTTCAACTGCATTACAGCTGTGGTGCTGGACCGTTCCCACCCACCCCTGCCAGATTTACCCATACGTAGAGCAGCAGAAGCATGCAAAAACTGGCAGCAGCAATGGGGGCTGATAGACACTTAGAGGGCACAACAGCCGGGGGACAGAGACTATTCGTCTTTCTCGCCCCTACATGAGCTGCATGTTAGGTTAGACTCCATGTTGTGTTCCCCGGATGTGCATGAATGTGTGCAGACGAGTGAATACCTGGCGAGAACGATCTCGGATAGTAACTCGCTGTTGGTGGGTTTGGTCTGGACTAGGAGTAGGCCAAAAATTCCAACCTGGTGCCTTAGACCAGAGGCGTTGGAGGACCAAATACTTCAAGCAACAATACGCACAGCGATTGGACAATACTTTGATGAGAATGCCAGGACAGCTGCGAAACCCTTGGTAGAATGGGAAGCCTTCAACGCTGTGATACGGGGCAGGTGCATCTCTGAGGTGGTAGGGGTGACAAAGGTACTTTTGAGGGACACCATAGTAGCAGAACAACGCCTCCAAGAAGTACAGAAGGAGAGACTGGAAAGGAGAGACAAGAAGAACTGCTGGCGGCTAAGGAAACAGTAGCTGAACAGGTGGAGCGGGTGCGCTGCTTTGATTACAAAAACTACATGATACGGGCCCACAAAGAAAGGGATAAGACTGGGGCACTGTTGGCCTGGCTGGCTAGCCCGGCTAGGAGAGGGTCGGTATACTGGAAATGAAGGGGGAGCGAGGGGAGATCCGTCATCGACAAGAGGATATCAATGATATCTTCCTGAGGTATTATACAGGGCTATATGAAAGTAGGGTACCCCCCACAACCGATGAAATAGACGATTTTCTGGGAGATATTGAGCTGCCAGCAATATTGGAGGAGGACGCGGAGTCACTAGGGAGGGAAATAGAGCTAGGAGAGGTGAGGAGTGCTTTCAAGGCCATGGCCAGAAACAAAAAACGCCAGGGACAGACGGACTCCCAGTTGAGTTTTATTCCACATATATCAACCTCTTGGGCCCTTGGTTAGTGGAAATATACAATCAGGCAAAGCAGATTGGGAGACTCCCAGAGTCAACGAGGGAGGCAGTGATTATCCCGCTGTTGAAGCCAGGGAAACTTCCTTCTGATAAAACGGCGTGCAGGCCACTGTCTATGCTCAATTTGGCTTATAAAATTTTGAGCAAGATCCTGGCCACCCGTCTCCTGCCACACATGGTAGATCTCATACACTAAGATCAAGCAGGATTTACACCCTCCAGGAACACAGCGTTGAATGTTCGGAGGCTATTGCGTCTACTTGAAGCCAACTCCTACTGTAGGGAGGAAGCTGTCATCTTTGTACTAGACATAGAGAAGGCCTTTGATAGCCTTGAGTGGCCTTCCCTGTTTCGAGTGATGAGAAGGTTTGGGGTCTGAATTTGTGGCATGGACTGCCTTGCTATATACAGAATCTATGGCTAGAGTCAGGACGGGCAAACCCATATCAGACTGCAACAGGGTGGAGCGAGGAACACGACAGGGGTGCCCTTTGTCGCCCCTGTGGTTTGCCTTGGCCATGGACCCGCTGGCAGCCAGAGCTAGGAGAGAATACTTCTACCTTGGGTTGGAGGTCGCCGGTCAAACACACCACATCGCACTATATGCCGATGACTTACTATTATTCCTTAGCAATGAGAGGGAGGAACTTCAGGGAGCCAGGGAACTGCTAGCAGCACTGGAGAGAGTAGCAGGCCTTAGGGTAAATTGGACAAAGTCATGCCTCTTCCCTGCCAAGGAAGGTAGAGAAAGACCACAGGTGTTGGTTGGAGTCCTGTGGGAAAATCGATGCTTACCGTATCTGGGAGTCCAGATATATCACGACCAGGCAGACCTGCTAGAGGGTAATGTGGGGAGAGCATTGAGGGGAGTGAAAGCTACTTTTGATTTCTGGGGGACCCTTTCCCTATCAGTAGCAGGCAGAGTAGCCTTACTGAAGATGGTGACCTTACTGAGACTCTCATATTATTTCGGAGTGCTCCCGGTTCGGATCCGAGCGGGGATGTTTAGACAGCTCCAGGCATTGATGACAGCGTTTTTATGGGGAATGGGAGGCGCAGAGTAGCACTCACAACTCTAATAAGGCCAAAAGCAGCAGGAGGACTTTGAGTATAATTATATAGCGGCCCAGCTACAATGGCTCACAAAATGGATAGCAAGCGGGGTGAGAGGGACGGCGCAACAGGGTGATGCAACACCAAGTCTGCGGCTCCTTTCATGTGCGGTGCTGTGGCTCCAAAAAAAAGCTGAGGCTCCCCACTCAGGAGGGAGAGATGACCACTGAATCAAAAATAGTTCGCGAATGCTGGAACAGAAGCCTGCAGAGATCCAAGACTAAACGCCCATATGCCCCAGATATCCCACTGTCTATATGTGAAGCACTTCCTCGTGGGGGAGATTGGCGAGGATTAGAGGACTGGAGAGAAGCAGGGGTGACCACTGTAGGGACGCTATACGAAGAAGGAACCTTGCTACTCTTTAATGACTTCAGGGAGAGGTACAACATACCCGGGGGAGACTTCCTATTACATAGAGCTCTCACAGCGGCGATACGCAAACAATGGGGAGGGGGGCTCTCGGAGCCACCTACGTCAGAGGGGTGTCAATATGTGGTAACGCAGCGGGGACATATAAAGCGGTCACCTGCTTATACAGACGGATTAACCATGAAACACTCCCCGCCCTGAGTAAATTGCACCAGAGATGGGAAGAAGATCTAGGAGAGCCAATCGCCGAGAAAACATGGGGAGAACTGGTAGAACGAGTGAGCAAGGGTACCAGAAACACCAGATTTCAACTTGTTCACTTCTATGTCCTGCACAGGGCATACCTTACGGCGGGACGCATTAATAGATACTTTAATATAAGAACAGCGGTATGCCCGGGCTGTAATGAGGAGGGAGCGGAATTCCTCAATATGTTCTGGAGTTGCCCAGGCTTGAGTGACTTCTGGGGTGCAGTGACTTCGGTACTGGCGGAGGTGACGGAAAAGCAGCCACAACTCCAGGGTACTGTCTGTTGCATTGGTTTCCCCACACTGCTAGAAACAAGGTGGCAAGTAAGTTCCAGGACTTGGGCCTTGTTTTAGCGAAGAGAGATATCACAAGCCACTGCAAAGCACGGGGGGTCCTAATGTACATAGGTGGAAGAGGGAGTTCATAAAGTGAGCAGACTGTGAGGGAACAGTAAGATTATGGATAGCCAAGAAAACTGGCAGCGAAAAGTCGCTAGAGGCAGCTACATCGTGGGCAGCACTGGTGGAGCTATTAAGGAACCCAGAGGCCGAGACAGAGGAAATGCCGCAAGGAGAAGCCCAGGAGAGGGAAGCAGAGGACCATAGCTTATGAACCAGTATGGTTAGAAGAGGGAAAAAAGGGAGAGAAAGATGGAGGCGCCACTGCCTATAAAGACATGAGGGCTAGAGAACAGCGTGATAAACCGAGGGGCCTAGGGCACGTAACACTCCTCGGGTAAGGCCTGATTATTACATATGACACGCCTGGCAAGGGGAGGGAGGGAAGGGGGGGAGGGGAGTGGAGTTGTTTTGTTGTTTTGTTTTTCTTTCCTCCTTGGCATCTTGCAAGAGGCAGGCGAAATGATGCAACAGGCTTGAGCTCGTACCTCATTGAGGATCGCTGATGTAACTAGGGGGTTTGTAGGGAGGTGGGGGGCATCAACAGGGACAAGACATATGCTAGCAATGATGCCAAGTCATGGGACCTGTCAATAGAAGGGACAATGGGAACGAGCGAACTTTAATAATGCTTGAATATAACATTAGCTGCATTTGAATGTAAGATGCCAAGAGTAAATGCTCAATAAAATCTTTTTTTTTAAAAGCAAGATGGGGAGACCGCTTGTTTGCGAATCTGACCCCCAAATTATGGAACTCTTTGCCGTGAGTTCTGTGCTGAATGGATCTAGAATACACTTTTAGAAAATCTTCAAAACCTGGCTGTTTGTAAACAAGCAGCTTTTTTTTTAGATCTGGACGCAGTTACGGTGCGGGTTGTAGGAAGCTGGCTTTTTATGTGGCAGTGCCATTGTAAGGGCACACTATGCAAAAGTACAGACAACCCTTATTGGTTTACAGGGCTTAAATCCCAAGCACACCTTTTGTGGTAGTGTGGTCGAGCCGCTTAGGCTTATTAGAGGGTAGTGCCCGGTTACTCACCGGTAATATTCATTACTCCGAGTCCTGGTCTTCCCGTCCCATTCCTTAACAGTGAGCAGCTAGTCTGCTCCACAGAAACCTATTACCTAGCCGAGCTTTTCGCACTTCCCCCAACATGGCGCCACCATCAGGTGACAATAAAGGGGGAAGTGCATCATAGAAACATCCTGAGAATACCAAAGAAAAAACCCAGAAAGGAAAACAATCACACAAAAAACCCAAAACCAGGGAGGGAGGGAAGGGCTCAGGAATGGGACGGGAAGACCAGGACTCGGAGTAATGAATATTACCGGTGAGTAACCGGGCATTACCTCCTCGTCCTGTCTTCCCGTCCCATTCCTTAACAGTGAGCCCATACCCAAGCACACGGTGATTGTAATAAAACAGACCAGAAAATGCGAGAAAACAGGTCCATTTAATCAACAGAAAGCAGTACAAATCATAAACCATGTACAGCAGACAAAACATGAGAGCCAAAGGCAGCCGAGGCCGCCATCCCCAACTAAAGACGATAATGGGAAACAAACGTATGGGGAGAAGCCCATGTGGCAGCATTACAAATGTCTCTCAAGGAGGCTCCCATGAACATGGCCCGGGAGGAGGAGACGCCCCTGGTCGATCTACCCTGAACAGAAGAGGGGAGAGGACAGCGGGCAGAATCGTAGGCCGAAACCACAACACCCTTCACCCAACGAGTTAAGGTGGACAAGGAAGGACGAAGACCCCGCCCAGAGAGGCCGTAGGTGACAAATAAGGAATCAACCTTACGGAAACCAGAGGTCCGATCCAAGTAGATGCGGAGAGCCCTCAGCACATCCAAAGAATGGAGGACCAATTCCTCCGTAGAGGCAGGATCTGGAAAAAAAACAGGGAGAACAATATCCTCCTGACAGTGGAAAGATGACAACACTTTGGGCAGAAAAAACTGACTGGGACGGAGAATTACCTTGTCAGCGCAAAAGCGCAAAAAGGGGGGCGAAGCCATCAAAGCCCCAATCTCACCAACCCTCCGCCCAGAAGTAATGGCCACCAGAAAAAGAACCTTAGCAGAAAGGAACTTAAGGTCCACCGAGACCAAAGGCTCGAAAGGGGGACCCGTCAAGGCCTGGAGAACCAGGCGAAGATCCCAGGCCGGTACAGGAGAGCGAGAGACAGGACGCTGAAGCAAAAAGCTCTGCAAAAGGCGAGCCACCAACGGTGAGACAGAGGACACAGAGGAACCCCGAAAGGCAAGAATGGCAGCCCACTGCGCACGCAGGGAAGAGACAGCGAGCCCCAAGACGAACCCATCCCGCAAGAAGTCCAACACCCTCACAGCCTCACAGGAGGAAGAAGAGAGACCCTTCCCAAGACACCAGGAGGAGAAGTTCTTCCAATGACGGTCATAGGACTTCAAGGTGGAAGGGCGCCGAGACAACTGGAGGCACTGGGCAACCTCAACCGAGCAACCCTGACCCAACAAACTCAACCTCTCAAGTGCCAAACCCCCAGCCGGAGGCAGCGCAGGGAGGCAACCCTGAGAAGAGGAGCCCGCAGAGGGGAGGGACACAGGGAAACCTCCAATGGGGGCACACAGACAAGGTCAGAAGCAGGGGAAACCAAGACTGACGAGACCACTCCGGCACAACCAGAAGAACTTCCGCCCGGTTCAACCGAATCTTCCGGAGGACCCGCGGAATCAAAGCAAACGGAGGGAAGGCAAATAGGAGCCCCAGTGACCACGGAATGGAGAAAGCGTTGATCGCCCACACCAACTGTGAGGGAACGAGGCTGCAAAACCGAGGAAGAAGGGCAGAATCCTCCGAGGCAAAAAGATCCAGCCAAGGAAGGCGGAACCGGAGGACAATCAGATCGAACAGATCCGGGGACAGACACATAGTCACCGAGGAGGGGAACACCCTGCTCAAAGAGTCCGCAGGCCCATTCTCGTTCCCCGGAAGATAGACCGCCGTCAGAGACAAGAGATTCTGCTCGGCCCAAAGCCCGATCATCCTGGAGAGGAGAAACAGAGACCGACACATGCCCCCCTGACGATTGACATAAGCCCGAACAACCTGGTTGTCGGTCTGCACTGAGACAGCATGGCCCAGAAGGAGAGGAGCAAACCACCGAAGAGCCAACCAAACCGCCCGCAACTCCTTCCAGTTCGAGGACTGGAGAGACTCGAAACGGGACCATCGACCCTGAGCCTTGGAGGCACCCATCACAGCACCCCAACCCATGGCACTGGCATCCGTGGATAACACAACCACATCCTGAGGAGGAAGAAGATCGAACCCCTGGGAAAGAGACAGAGGGGACAACCACCATTGGAGATCCACCCGAATCCCAGGAGAGACGAAAATCAGGGCCTCGTAGTCCAGGGAGGCAGGATCCCAGTGCAACAGGACATGATGCAAGAGGGGATACAAATGCAGCCGGGCCCAAGGGAGGAGATGCAAAGTGGACGCCATCTCCCCCTGACTTCTCAACCAGAGACAGGCAGACACCTGGGACTGGGACAGAACCCAAGAAAGGTGACGAAACAAAGTCAACTGGCGCTTCTGGGAGAGGAACACCATCCTGAGATCCATACGGAAGAGAGCCCCCAGGAACTTCAGGGTCTGGGAGGGCACCAGGGAGGACTTCCGGTGATTGATGAGGAACCCAAAGGACCCCAGCAGATGACACACCTGATCCACATCCGACTGAGCCTGAGAAAAAGAAGGAGAAACAATCAACCAATCATCGAGATAGGGAAAAACCATCAGACCTCTGGAATGAAGAATACCCACCAGAGGGGCCAAGAGCTTCGTGAAAACTCTAGGCGCCGACGAAAGGCCGAATGGAAGCACCCGGAATTGGAAGTGCCGGGAACCCACAGCAAACCGGAGAAACGTCTGATCCGCAGGATGGATCGGGACGTGCAGCTAAGCATCCATCAGATCCAGGGATGCCAGGAAGCTCCCAGGAAGCATTAGATGCAGGATGGACAACAAAGTCACCATCTTGAATGTACAACGGGGGATGAAGCGATTGACCCTTTTCAGATTCAAAACAGGGCGCAGATCCGAAGTATCCTTCTTGGAGACCAGAAAGAGGATCGAATAACAACCCTCGCCCCTTTCCAGAGGAGGAACCTCCACGATAGCCGCCTTCTCCAACAGAAAGCGTACACCTTCCAGCAAGGCCTCCCGACGCAGAGGAAGACGGGGCAGGGGAGTCACAAGGAAGACCGGAGGGGGAGGAGAGGAGAACTCGATCCGATAACCCTCCGACACGATCTGAACCGCCCAGGCATCCGGAACCGACAACCACTGTTGCAGGAAAGATTGAAGGTGACCCCCAACCGGCAAAGGCAGACAGTCATTGTGAAGAGGAAGAAGCGGCGGCAGCAACACCGTCAGGGGCCCGGGGCTTGGCACCTCCATGAGCCCCCCGGCCATGACCCCTGCCACGAAAGGGCTGCGAAGCACCCCAAGCAGAAGGCCCAAAGGCACGCCGGTAGCCAAAACCACGCCCCCGAGAAGGAGGGCGGACCGGAGCCACAAGCTTGCGGTTCTCCGCCGACTGTTTCACCATCTCTTCAAGTTGAGGCCCGAACACCCTGGAACCCACAAAGGGCAACTTAAGCAGGACCGACTTCTGAGAAGACTCAGCTTTCCAGGAACGCATCCAGAGATGACGCCTCGCAGCAATCGAAGCACCAGAAGCAGCCGCAGCGGCACTCAAATTGTCAAAGGAAATATCCGACAAGTATTGCACCTGCAACTCCATGAGGGACAAGAGAGAGGAGGCATCCTCCCCATCCTGCAAAAGAAGAGACAGGGCCTGAAAATCCTTGAGGAGGGACTGGACCATGTAATTAGAATAGGCAGTCGCCCTGACAGAAAAATTGGAAGCAGCATAGGAACGCTTCACCGCCCCTTCAACAAGCTTATCCACTGCGTCCACAGGAAGGGCGTCATCCGACAGGACCAAACCCTGGGAGGAAAGACCAGCCATCAAATTGTCAACCTTGACAGCCTGTGGAAAATCAGCAGCAAAACCCTCCAAAGGATAACGCTTAGACAGAAAGCGAGGGAAGGAGGATTTATCCACCTCCTTCCACTCATGATCCAGCACCTTGCGCACAGCACCATGCAAGGGGAAGGACTCAGGAGTCGGCTGGTGATATTGCGTAAGGAAGTCATCCTCCAGGACATCGGACACAGGAGGAGTGAACCCCAAATTATCCCGCACATGGGCGAACAAGTCAGAGAGCTCCGCACCCTGAACAAAGCGTCCCCAGACACATTCCTCCTCATCAGGACCCATCTCGCCATCAGGAGCGTCCAGCGGATCTACAGACCCACAAGGCACCTTGGCAGGAGGGCCAGCAGCCTCCCGAGCCCGGAAGGCAGCAGCCACCGCCTCATCAATGAACAGGCGCAGGGCATCAAGAGGAGGAGCGGATGAAGAGGCACCCGAGTCCATGACAGCAACCTTGGGGATCAGCAACGCTCAGAAACACAGCAAAACGCCACCAGAACAGGCACTCACAGAGGACGGGTGCATGAGGAAAAGGACCCCATTTAAAACAAACGAAGTCCCGAGGTCCCGAGCTCACGCGGGACCAGGAAAAGGGGCCGGCGTTTAAAAAAGCAGCCGGCTGCCCAATATTTGCCTCACAGATACCAGCAACATCGCGGACCACTCCCGCCGCATGAAACACCGCCGCAACCCCGCCCGCTAACGCAGGCCTCAGCGGGACCGGCAGGAAGGAACACGGCCACTAAGGCAGGCCGCGGAGACATCCCCATTCAGGTGAGCACAAACGGCCGCTAGAGTGGACCGCGACCAAGGCAGGCACAGCAGGCAGCACAAGCGGAGGGTCCAGGGCATATATACATAAGCAAGAAGGCGGCCGCTAAAGCAGGCCGACCAAACAGAAAAGAAAAGAAGGGAAAACTTACCCCACAGCTCCGCTAGGCACACGAAGGAAACCGCGAATGCAGAAAAAAAAGAGCAGGATGTTTCTATGACGCACTTCCCCCTTTATTGTCACCTGATGGTGGCGCCATGTTGGGGGAAGTGCGAAAAGCTCGGCTAGGTAATAGGTTTCTGTGGAGCAGACTAGCTGCTCACTGTTAAGGAATGGGACGGGAAGACAGGACGAGGAGGTAATGTTAAGCATTTGTTGTACACACAGAGTCAAATCAAATTGATGCCGTACTCATGACCCCCAACCAGATGGGTTTGAAACTTTTTTTGATGTCTTTCTCAGAGTTTATGCAGGATTTGGGCCTAACAACCAGCTTAGCCAAGACCTTGGTAATTAAGCGCAGGAAGGGTATGGTGAGGTGCCGCGATTTATTTGTTAACAACACTAAGTTAAGTTTTACTCCCTCATTTTCATATTTGGGGGTTATGTTCCCACACATCGGGTCTTGGAAAGTGGCAATTAATACTAGGAAGTTAAAATTTGCAAAATCAGCCGCTGCTTTGTCTGACTTTGCACATAAACTTGGTAAAAAGCTGGTCAATACAATGTTAACAATATATATAACCAAGTGTGTATCTACAGCATTGAATGGGGCCGAGTTATGCAGCATTTGTTGATACTAATCCCCTTGAAATGGTGTAAAATTATTTTTTTAGAACTTTATTGGCAGTTCCCCAGAGATGTTCATCCCAAGTTTGCCATTCAGAATTGGGGATGCTATTTTTAGCTGATACAGCACGAACCCATCCTATCCTTTTATGGCATAAAGTGTGGACCAGTGCTGATACTGTTTTTAACCGTAAAGTGCTTGGGGACTGCCTTAAATTGACTGATTTTTCTCGAATACCTTGGTTGAATAATGTCAAATGGATCTGCTACGATTTGGGGCACCCGGAAGTTTTAGAGTGCCCTGAAACATTGAAACAAGGAAAGATTTAAATAAAATGTGCCTCTCGCTGTTTGAGGAAGCAAGGTTGTTGATTGAACTTCCTAAACCGAGTTTGCTTAGGAACCATTTAACACTAGTTAGCTTTTCATTGCAAACATATTTAAAGTTTGTCCACAATCCTCAACATAAGTTTGTATTGACCCATTTCAGACTGGAATCCTTTCACCGTCTTGTTTCAGTCCCAACTATGAACGATTGGTCTAAAACCTTACCCAAATGCCCATGTGACAACATTTCTTCCCAAAGCGCTATATATACCCTTTTTTCTGCAAATTTTATAAGGTTCTGAGAAAACATTATATTTTATCGATTTTACGCAATTTGAATTTTAAACGATGTCACCCTCCATTCCTGTATCTGTAAATATTTCCATCCCTTGCAATTTGCTACTCTGTGGCAACTTACTTGTGTGGAGATTTACAATGTAGGAAAAAACTGATTTTATAGAATGATTTTATGATGATGAGAAATGTTTACCGAAGTCTTTTTTATAATGTACGCTTTTATGATTTCTGATTAATTCATATAAAGTTACTTTTGATTTGATACACACAGAGTCAATAAATGGGACACACACAAAAGAAGAAATTTGAAACCAATTTAGAAAAATAGCACAGACTTTAATATATTTTTAGACACCAAGATCATGGAAATCAGGTAAGTACTTTCGGAGTAATAGATTTTTGTACAAATGGAAAATATAGTTGAATAACGATTTTGTAGCTTGAGCCTCGAACGCGGTAATGTTATCCCATGGGAGAAACATACACTGCATAGATATACTTGCAAGCGTTTCTGGAGTGTGCCTTCCAGGACTTACATAGCTTAGGTCCAAGAAACCACCAGCAGTTCAATTCCACCAGCCCTGGTGGGTCCGGGTGCAGAGGTGCTGATCGCGTTGGTAGCCTTGAGCGCTACACGTTAAAGTCTATGGAAGAAGTACCTGCAAAAGAAAGGCTGCAAGTGAGGACTTGGGGACAAGTCCGGCAGAACCCAAAGGGGGACACGGCTCTTGAGGGTTTCTGGAGCACAGGGACACAGTAGGTTTACGTGAACCCAGGTAGGGGGCACAGGTGCAGAGGTGTTTTGTCCGGCGGGTCGCTGTAGTTAGAGGTTCTCACTTGGCTTTAGTGACCTGGAGAGCGAGAGAAGACAAGGCAGCAGGGCACTCTCGAAGAAGGCCTTGTGGATCCTGAAGTCCCTCGACGACAGGTCGGTGTTGGCATTGGTGTTGTCCAAACTGGACACACAAGAAGTCTTAGTAGATGCAAGCGCTCCAGTACCCAGGGTATTAGTGTTGAAAGGCTCGTGGAGGGGTCAGCGTCTCAAGACTTGGTGAAGCAAGGGGGCTGACATTCTGGTCTCACGATAACTTCTTCCTGGCAAGTCACGCCCTCGGTGGGCCCGATGGCTGGCAAGATAAAGTACCAGGTCGATGCAGATGCAGGGGGAAGGCTCCTCCACCAGAACAGTCCTTTAAGTGTTTGGGGAGGCTGTTCAGCTTCTGGATGAGTTGATCTTTGTGATTGTCACGGTGCAAGCAGCCTGGCAGGATTTCGCACCAAGATCGGTGCAGGAGCTCTGTTCTCACGACTTTGGCCTTTCTTTGTCCTTCATACAGATCCCAGAAGGCCAATCTACATTCCTGGTTTCATGAGGACCCCTAAATACTGAATTTTGGGGAGTGTAGGGAAGTAGCCTAAGGGCTACTTACCCCTGGGGTGACTACGTCCCCTATATGACCACTTCCTGAGGAGAGTGGACATAATCCTGACCCAGAGTGCCTAGTTTCACCAAATTCAAAATGGTGAAACCCTTTTGCGGCTGTCCTCTTCAGGTGGCCCACCTTACGGGTGTGCCTAGCCTGAAAGTGCAACTTGCTTATTGTCTATCTAATGTCCCGCCTACTATGGTGCCAAATGGGCCCCAAGGCAGGGGGTGGTGTTTCCCAAGTCTGGGAGGTAGCAGTTGTCGCACATCAAGGGCAGCAGAGGCTCTGAAGCCTCTGGCCTTGACATGCTAATTCACTAGCCAACCTGCTGAAGGAGGTGTGATTACCTTCCGCCAGAGCAGGCATTGCTTCTGATCTCTGACAGCGCGGGCTTCCACCTACAGGGGATCAGATACTCCTCTATGGTGGCAGGCTGGGAGGTATCAATCAGCCAGCACACTAGAGAACTAGTAGGTTTTCAAGGGGCACCTCTAAGGTGCCTTCTTGTTGCGTCTCATAATAAAGCTAGTACTGGCATCGGTACAGATTTATTAAGACAACGTGTTTGATACCAAGCACCATTGGTTTCATTGCAGCCATCATGTAGCTGGGTAACTTGTATTGACCAGTGCCCAGTAAATGTCCTTAAGATGGCTGCCTGATCACTTGCAATATGTAGTAATGGAACTAGACATCACATGGGCACATCTGCTCAGGCAGATGTGCCCTTACTTATAATATAATGCATTCTGCCATAGGGCTTCTAAGGCCTGCTGTAGGGGTGACTTACAAATAGTATATGCAATGTACCTTGGCATGGCACACAGGGAGTGTGCCATGTGGTGTATTCAAAATGGTTTGCACAGTTTCACACATACCGCAGTGGCAATCAGCATGCAGTTTTTCTGTGGGTCCCTTTAGGTGGCATAATACATGCTGCAGCCCATAGGGACCCTCAGTAGTACCCATGCCGTGAGTGCAAACAGTACCATTTACTAGGGTCTTACAAGAGTGCCAAAGTACTTGCCCATTGGGTTACAATTGGGTTACAATTAGACATTTACCTTGTTTTAGGGAAATTGCACTGGCTCTGGGGGCCTGGTTAGCAGGGATCCAGTGCACTTTCAGACAAAAAGCATCAGTACTGGGGAAAAAAGTGAGGAGTGACAATGTGAAACAAGCATTGGCATAGCCAATAGGTCTCGCTTTTGGGACCTTATAAATATTTAGTTATGCAGCACAATATCCTTAGTGCAACAACATCAACTGTTGCATGGCTAAAAACCTATAAGGTCCCAAAGGCGAGACCTATTGGCTATGCATTTGCAATGCAATAGGTCTCGCATTTACGTGAATTTTAGCTATTGACATTGTAAATGACAATGACTTTTATTTATGTTTTGGTTTTTAACATGTAAATAAAAGGCATTGTTATTTATAATGGCAATAGCTTAAACTCTCGTAAATGCGAGACCTATTGCATTGCAAATGCTTGTTTGTAAATTGGACCCAAAGAGTCTAAAAAAGAACACAATTGGCCCACAAAGACACAGGTGCACGGAGGTCTCTGGTAAAAGGAAAGAGAACCTTCCCTGCGCCGTTTTTTGAAAGCTGCTTTTGTTGTTTCTGCCTCAACTAGGCAGGCAAAGCACGTAAGATTAAGACTTATTTCATGGCTGATTAATTAAAAGGCTGCGACTAATTTCCCCTTTGCCCAAATTTAAAATGCTTGTTAACTGGATTTCAAGAAGTATTTTTGAATTAAATGCTATTTTCTTTGTCTCTTTGACCTTGTCTGCAAGTATGCTTCGCCCTATCAATATTTTTTTCTAGCGTTTATGCAGTGCCGGTTAGAACTGGTACTTTTCTTCCAGAACTCCTAAAGGCGTGTTTTCCTGACGAGAAAACTTAAAACAAAATATATTTGCTAATTGTGATCCTCGACAACTTTTAATTTGAAAAGGTCGGAAGCAATTACAGAGAAACAAAGGAAAAGGTTGAAGCTTCCTGTTTCAAGGCAGTGGAAATGGCCACAAAAATCTACTAAATAAATGGTCTGATGTCACCGCTTTATGGTTCACTTAATGAGCACAGAGTGCACTGAAACAATGCTCATTACGCGACCTTGCTCCCTGTTAATCAGCTAATTTGCATGGCTTTGCCCCTGTGGAAAATGTGTAGTTACAGAACCAGGTCTGGATTCCATAAAGTCAAGCAGTCTTCAAAGTGCTGGGCCATTACAAGGGGAAGAAAGCCTTAAATTTTACCCAAAGTCCCACACATTTTAGGGCTTTTGCGTTCCTCTTACATCGTGCATTTAATTGGTAAATAATAACACGAATTGGTAGAGCCAATAGGGTATGCCTTAATCCAATGAATAAAGGCCTATTGGCTTTGACAATGCTTTTCGTGGATGCTGTGCAATGGCAAATGGAGAAACAAATGCGTTTTACCGTTGCTGTGCAGCATCGGCAAACAAAGAAAAAAGAGCCTGATGAGATGTACGCAAGAATATGCGTCATGGTGCTACAGCTGCCCAGTGTGATGACATATATGCTAAATTGCCTCACCACGCATGCCATGCACAGTAAATGACGCAACTGTAATTTTTAAATTTACTCTTTCAAGATGGAGGACGGCAATCTTGGATCAGTAAATACAATATTTGGGTATGTGTGATCAAAAGTGTTTTAAAATAAAAATAAAAAAATAAAAAGGATCGACCCAGCATTAAAATGCAGCTGCTACGCACTCTAAAAAATGAAATAATATAACAAAAGATGCACAAAGCGGTTCGGGGGAGGAATGGTGGTGGAGAGGTGTGGGGGCGAAGTAAACGCTGCAGATCGGTTAGTATAACAGGAGGGGCGGGAACAATGGAGGAGGTGAGGGGGCCATGAAAGTGAAGCGGCCGCGCAGCCGCAAAAGTGATCGCGGGGAGTGGGAGGGAATTGAAAGTGATCACGGGGAGGGGGAAAAAGTGACGCGGCGGGAGGAGCTGGACGCGCTCTGTGGTGGGGGAGAGGGAGGGGCGTGCGTTGAGGCATGGGAGAGCAAGAGGAATGCCAGATGGCGGCTGCGCGCGTGCATGCGCGTGTAACTGCACGCTGGTGGCCGGCAAAAGTAGCACTTTCAAAAGCCCCTTACTAAATGTCTCGCAGAGCAGCGCATGCGCTGGCTCAGCGAGACCAAAAAAGGGCACTTTCCAACACAGGTTCATCTAAGCGCTGGGAAGCCTTTGGGTAGCCATGCACTCTACAAAACCAACAGAATTGAATAGAATATAACATATCATAACATAACATTTCCTTCACCTTGCTTGTCACCATTCTCTACGCCCAATGCTACTTTTGCCTCCTGCTCACTCCCCCCTCTTATTCCTTTGGTTATATCACTCAGAGTTTAAGCAGGCTTTGAAAAGACCAGAGCCGATACACCACAAGTTACACCTAATCATGAAACCATTGAACCAACCATTGGAACATTTGGCTTTTCTCCATTCTCTCTACCTCCTTACTCTCAATCTTTTCACCCAAGTCTCACTCCCAGGCACTGCATTACGATATTTACTGCAAAACATTTTCTAAGGCAGGGGAGACAACACAGTTTTGGGCTATTCTCCACTGTCTTGAATCTAGTAAAAACAAATGCAATCCACCCTTCTTTGCAAATATTTAACTCACATGGGAGTTTGCAAATGACGTACAGTACTCAAAAGAATTCTGGAGTTTCTTAGAGTACACTATGTAAGCTGAGTCCCTTCTTTCGCTCCCATTGATATATTCTCTGTGGGTCTGGCTTCATAATTTTAATGATCAATTAATAATCAACATAATGCCTTCACCTACTTTGTTTGAGCCATCATGTAAGCTCAATCTCCAGCACTGCCTAAGTCACCAATTGCTCTGAACGCTGTCTAAAGGGAGTTTGTAAATGATGCAATCATATCGAGTATCACATTTCATAAGGAGTGGGAACTGTCAATGCAGGCTTCTAAATTGCCATTCTGTTGAGTGGTATTAGAGCTTTTAGACCCTCGTTACGAGTAGCCTGAAAAATAGGATGCATTTTACCCACCTGCAGAGTTACCAATTCCAAGGGTAGCCTGGAGGTTGCAAAAATTCAGCCCAATCAATGAATTAATTAATCAGTAGATTTATAGAGCACGTCTTGTCACACATAAGGGTCAATCAAGGTGATTAGACGAATAGCCAGGTCTTCAGGGACTTTTGGAACTCTTGAAGAGATCCGTAAATAGGGTAGCTTGTTCCTAGGTAGGTGACGCGACCTCCACATTTGCTACGTCAGATGTGGGGGTGAGGGTTAGAGAAAGGGAAGCGGACAGGAGGTGCCTGATGTGCTGATGGAAGTTCAGGCAATGCTTCAAGTAAGCGGGTCCGCAGTTGTGCAGGGCCTTGTATGCATGGGTCTTGAGCTTGAACTGGCATCTTTTCTGTACAGAGAGCCAGTGGAGTTCCCTGAGGTAGGGGGTGATGTGGGTTCGTCTAGGGAGATCAAGGACAACTTTGGCTGTGGCGTTCTGTATGATCTGTAGTCGTCGGAGTAGGTGAGCTACGATCCCTGCCTTTAGGGTGTTGCCATAGTCAAATCAGCTGAAGATGAGGGCCTGGGTGATGGTGCGTCTTGAGCTTTGGGGTAGGCATTTGAATATCTTACAAAACATGTGGAGGATGAAGTAGCAGGAGGAGGAGACAGAGTTGACCTGAGTCATCATGGTTAGCTTGTTGTCCAGTATGATGCCTAGGTTGCTGACGTGGTCAGTGGGGATAGGAGTAGGTCCGAGTTCTGAGGGCCACCAGTATGCATCCCAACAGGAGCTTTTGTTTCCAAAAACCAGTGCCCTTATCGTGTCCGTGTTGAACTTCACCCAGTTGTCCTACATCCAGTAGGTGATGCCTGTCATGCAGCTGTGGAAGCAGGTCTTGATGTTGGTGGGGTCTTCAGAGAGGGAGAGTATGAGTTGCGTGTCGTCTGCCTAGGATATGATTTAAAGTTAGTGGGTTGTGGCGTTGCTGGACAGAGGTGTCATAAAAGTGTTGAAGAGGGGGTGGGCCTGAGCCAGGATCCTAGTGGTACTCCCCAGATGATTTCCTTTGGTTTGGAGGTGAAGGGGGAAGGTTGACTTTATGAGTTCTTCCTGTGAGGAAAGAGGAAATTCATCTTAGAGCGGCTCCTTGGATGCCTATGTTGTGCATCTTTGTGTTGAGTGTGTGGTGGGAGACCGCATCGAAGGCTGAAGAAAGGTCTAGGGGGGTCAGAGCTGCAGTCACTCCTCCATCAAGAAGGGCTTGGATGTCATCGGTAGCCACGATGAGCACTGTCTCTGTGCTATGGTTGCTACAAAATCCGGATTGGGAGGAGTAGAGTAGGAGGTTCCGTTCCAGATGTGAGTTTTTGGTTGATGGCTTTTCCTAATACTTTGGCTGGGAATGCGAGTAGGGAGATCGGTCGGTAGTTGGTTAGTTTGCTGGAGTCTGCCGATGTTTTTTTTTGCCCATTATCAATTGGGCTCTTCGGTCTGCTATGAAATAAGGACCTGCTGGAGGAATTGGTAACTGCAGGTCTATTTCTCCTAGAAATCTCTCTTTTACTTGGAATTTCACACTGAGGTTTACGCTGTTTTCAGCAGCCGAAATCTCGGTGTCCAACTAAACAGATCCACATTTGTCCCACGGATCTAATAATTCCGATGAGGACCTTAGGGGAGGGTACTACCAGTGCTCAGCTCCAGCAGGAAGACAAAAATGGGCCTCTACCAGGCCCTATACTAACTTTCTTAACTTAACAAACAAAAACATTGAACTTTCACAATAATGGTACAAGAAGGTAATCCAACTTAGTGATGCAGTCCGTGTTTACTAATCATATCTTTTATTTATGATACACGTGTCCCTATTCCCTAAGAGGATTTTCTTTTTCCAGGTGTTGTGCTATCATAATTTTGTTTTTCATGCAACATATGAGTCTGTTATAGCACACAATGCCAGTTGAAGTGCCTCTAGATGTCTTGGTGAATTCAGGGTGTTCACGACAGGGTAGGACTGAGAGCTCTGGAGTTGAGGCTGAAGGCAGTGCAAGTTTCTCACAGTGCCTGACACCGGTTCATGAAGGTGTTAAGATTGATTAATCACTCAAGCTGTGCACAAAGCAATGGTCACATATATGGCAACTGTAATTGTAATTCTACGCTAAAGTGTGTGAAAGAGGTACTCAGCTGTTTAAATAATCTTTTTGGTGACTGTTCTTTATTATAATGGTTTCTCATGATATAAGATGTGTGGAGGCAAAAAAGGCACAGATGAATGCTGCAAGTGAGGCAACTCAGATCAAACAGTCTGAGATCTTAGATAGCAGCCTATCAACAAGACACACAAACCAACAGGCATATGCCACAGATCACAAAGCTATGCCTCTATGGATAACCTAATTCGCTGATGGGCTCAGTTCTTCCATAGCTAAGAAATCTACAGGTTATGTAGATCTCACGTGTCATCTTGAGCACAGCAACACCCCTCAAAGGTCCACACAACTCAAAGTCAAGACCCCAAATTAGCACAGATTACCATCAACCAGCATAACACAAACTGACAGACAAGCTTCTTTCCCATATCTTCTGAGCAGCACAAACCCAATTTCAAATAGTTATTTCACAGAAGAAATGTTGGATTGCACAGTGCCAAAAGCAACATTTTAATTCATTTTGGTTCATACTAATCGGAAAGTCATCTTTTTCGTTAACCAAAACTCACATAAGTTCCTCCAACTTCTGGGTGGTGATGAAGTGACAAATTTCTCAACTCAATACCCGTTTACGTTTCATAAATACATTGCTGCCTTATAATATGCTTATAATGTTTCCCAAGAAGTAGAAAGGGTGAAGGTTATGCAATGAAATACTTATTCTGCCCAGTTAGTACGTTTTTGTCAGTGGCAAACTACTGTCGTGTGGTTGCATAGGCCCTGGGCATAAACACTTCAATTTTCTAAATTCACATTTAAAGTTGACATCTTTTTACACAGTGACCTTTGTAACACATTTTGCTTACACATCAGAGTACTCAGAAAATAACTGCTTACATGTACATTTCTCTTTGTAGACTCATTATCGTCTCTTAGAACGCTCTGTACATGTTCTCCGGTACAAACTGTGTTATGGATTGTTGCCTGTTAGGCGAAAGCCCTGGTTGGATAGAATAAACAAGATGTGGCTGGACCAGAACTCAGGCACTGAATGCATGGGTTTAGTTTAATATATGAACTGCATGGACCCTTTCTTAGGCAGAGGAGCATTTCGACAGGATTGTCTGGGTCACTCTGTGCCTAAATTCTAGCCCAGCAGGATTCCATCCATATCCTGAGAAGGACGACGGCCTGCTCTACATCAGACACGCTGTCAGATGACAGACGCACATAGGTAAATGGGTAGTTAGACCACTCTATGGGATCTGGCAGATTAGCACACCTATGCTCATTAGGATAGGCAGAGCTAAATAGGAGTACCATTATATGTATTCATATAATCTAATGCAATTGTAGAATGGTTGAATTATTCACCCTGTTTACCATTCTTGTCATGCTGGTGACATTAGTCTGCTTCATTCTATTAATCATTGCAGCGCATATATTTTACACAAGATTCCAGCTGCCTCAATAAATATTTGAAACACCACTTGTGCAATTCTTGTGTACCTCCTTGGGCCTGAGTTACAAATGAAAAGGTAAGATTTGTTTCCACAATTTCCTTGGGGGATTTCCTTAGGGCTGTCATGTTCTGAGGTTGCAGACACCATCCGGTGCCCTGGTTTGTAGCCCATATGGCCCACTGTGAGCTAGCTAAGAACCAGGTCAATATATTCTGATGTATGTGTGGACGCAGTCACACATAGTTTTGAAGCTTATGTTGCCCAAAAGCACAGTCTTACTTAGAAAGTAGGAACTGTACGACTTGGTGCTACCAATGTACCAAGTTGGATACTTATTTAATAGGTCTCCCGAGTAGTTTTCTTAAATGTGCCCAAAGATCCTACTCACCAATTAACCGAAGACGTCCGTGGTGTTAGGGATACATTTTCCTCAGGTAAATAGGAAACCCTATTTTGTTTTTAAGCTTGAACCTTTAAAAGGATCACCCCACTATAGTTACCTTCTCTGAATTTCATAGACATGGCTGACGATGAAATAATAAACATAATACGTAACTGTAGACATGTGTTAACACCAATGTTACTACATCATGGGCTCACCACTGCAGGTGGAGATATTACCTTTGTGGTAGGGGCTCACAAAGTGCACATAACAGAGGTATTCTATTCATGGGTAACAGTTCCAGCAACTGATGGCCGACCGGATATTTTCATGACTACAGTGCACAAAACGTTCTCAACAATTACACACCATATGCGGATCTAGAAATACCACTCACATATCAGGAACACGTAAATTGGATCCAAGGCGCCCTCCCACATACCGCAGCTAACATTAGACTTAATCCCCTCAGCAATGAAGGAGCAACATGGCCAGTCTTAGCCGGTTACACATTATACCCAGATATAATACACCTTACAGCAGCACAGATACATGTACTTTACACAGATCTAGTTAGGTTATACAGAAGCATGACACAGCATATAATGCGAACAATGGCACTAAACCCAGCGAGGAATGCTCAAGCTTCACAACCGCATGTAGGAATGCAGGCAATTAGTCCAGTAACTATTAATTCAATAATGGGAAAGATTCCCGCTGGACGGGAGGAAATTCCGTTTTGGATTGTACAAAAAACAAATCAGATTGACGCAGTATTTCCCTACACAGAACATCAAGAAAAACATAGAATTCTCACAATATGCCTACTTTTAGGAATGGTTCCTCCGGCCACATGGGGCACAGTGTTCACTGCGGTGTATACCAAAATACATGGTTCGCCATCCATTGCTGTTACAGATTCAGAATGAATACGAGCCCTGGACTTTGGGATGAAACCGTTGGACAACTTTGCCACAATCTCCTCAATGATTTTAAGTAATATTACAGAGGAAGCAGCAGCACTAGCGGTACCCGAATGTCTCGCAAAGTTCCAGCAGTGAATCAGGAGTGAGAACTACCAAAATGTATTTCAGAAACCTATAGGTCGAGATAGTTTTGGTGCCAAACCTAATCACCACAAATTAGGGTCATTCTGAAAAGGATAAGTCCAAACAAGCACCTGAGTCTTCTAAAAAACGCTGGGAGAATAAGAAGAAAGAAAATAAAAATGTAAACCACGGGGTGGGTCTCCTCCACAGGAGACTTCTGTAAAGCGCTATAATCTGTGCAACCGTGAAACACTTAAACAGCCTGATAGGTATCAGTATACTGAGGCACCTTCTTCTCGTTCCTTTCAGGAGTCATCTGAAAAACAGTCGGAGGGCGATCAGAGTGCAGGATGAAGGAGTACGTGAAACCAAAGAAGGAGTCACAACGCTCAACAGACTTCATTATAAAAAAGGAAGAAAAACATCCGCAAGAAAAGTCTCAGTTCAAAAAGAAAGGTGGCAATTATTTTGGTTAGATACGCCACAAATACTGAGGCCTCTGCTTCTGAACATGGAGTGGGCACTGATTCTACTAGACAGCGCGGTAGAGGTATTGATAGTTCGCCGGAATCTTCAGGAGTCTCAGGTGGTGAGAGCATTTGAAGAGTTTATTCGGGTGGAAACATCAGATCTAAGACTTAGCTCTCCAAGCAGATTATATGATTTGTTACTCCAAATTGAGGGTGATAAAGAATGCACTATTAAGGTTCTCTTTTGGGAAAACCTGACATTAGTCTATGACATTCTCTTGACTGAAAAAGATTGGCCACAGGAGCTTGTAATAAAGCCCCAGTAGGAGAAACAGTGACACTTCCAGCCTTCTCCAGGTGTGTTCCAGAATCAGCTAAACATGCATATGCCAGGGAGTGGGCTCTTGCACCAGCCCCAGCATTATATCCCAATCATGAAGGCTGGGATGAGGATTCGCCTTATCACATAATACCCATAAGGTTTAGCCCGCAAGTGCAACCTCAGTACCCCATTAAACATGAGGCTAAAAAGCAGTCAGAGAAATATTAACAGAACTTGAATATAAAGGCATCATCAAGCCTTGTAACTCACCAATTAACAATTCTTTGTTTCCAGTAGCGAAACCAGATTACTCATACATATTAGTCTTAGAGTACAGACAATTAAACAGTCATACTCACACAGTGCTGCACTAATGAATAATATAGTGAGCAAAAAATATAAGACCACATTAGACATATCAAATGGCTTTCTCTGCCAAAACATAGCACCTCAAAGCAGGTATTTGACAACATTTACCGCATTAGGGTCACAAAAATAATTCTGTTGTTTGGCACAGGAGTATAAGAACAGCCCAGGTTTGTTCTCAGCCCCTGCAACAGAACTGTTACAAAGACTGGACAATGAAGCATTGTCCTATGTCGATGATACTTACCTTACAGATGATGACTTAGATGCCTCTCTGGTCAGGGTAGATCGCTTAATGCTGGGATTGCTATGGTTGGATACAAAGTCAATTTCAATAAAGCAAAAATTGTCTTTCTCTGTGTCCTGTTCTTGGGATACGAGTTGTCAAATGAAGACAAAACATGATTGGCACACTTCTTAGAGAAGTGCGCGCTTTGCAACCATCAACCTCAATAAAAAGCCTACAATTGCTTTTAGGTTTTCTAAATTTTGGTAGAACATCCATACCAGATTATGCATGGTTAAACCGTTTTATGAACTGATCCATCCAGACTTCTTAAGTACACATTTGACACCAGAACACACAAAGATTTTGCTAGCTGCAAAATACTTATAAACATGTGTAAAATCAACAAACTTGGTAATGCGCGTAATTGTGGGGACCACAGGATACATATATGTCACTTTCAATGAGGGTGATACTGTACCAATAGCATATAAATTGCACCTACACTTCAAGGCTGAAATGTGTTTTGCTCCCACAGGAAAAATTCTGACAGCGGTACAGACCACTATGGTGAGAGAAAGATTGTTGGCTCAGGGAAATCGCATAATTGTCGTGACTGCCATCCCAGCCTTAGAGGCTATGACAAAGGCTAGTGTTCCTAACACGAAAGCCTTACATCCTTGATGGATACAGTGGCCAAATTCACTACCAGCAACTGATGTAGACTATATATTTGACTCTACGCTACAAACACAAGCATGCCTACAATATGAAAAAGAATATCCTCTGCCCAGTCAAATAATGCCTCTAGATCAGTATTTATGTTTATCTATTTTTTTATTTTTTTAAAGTGTGAACTTGACTTAAAGGTATCAGAGCAATTTACTGAGTTTGCACAGCAACATTTACAGGGACTACAGAAGAGAAAATCCAGGGTAAGAATATACAATAGATGGTGTAGTGGACGGGCAAAAGAGTTTGGAGGTAGTGATGGTTGGCTGATACAGGGGTAAGAGGAGTAAATGCACAGTTCTATACAGAGGCAAAGATGTTCAAGCTCATTTGGGGTTGGGGGAGACATGTATCCAAGGACATTGATTGTTTTAGGAGGTAGGGTTCAGGTATTTGTTGAGGAGAAGTAGTTTGAGGTTTTTCCTGAAGTGTAGGAAAGACTGAGTGGTACGACGATTCTGTGAGTGGCACATGGTTGCTAAGCAGTCTTAGCATTAGCATCAGAGAGTTCAGGACATCTTGAGCCAAAGCAGAAAAGGCCCATACACATCAGTTTTTCTTAAACATGTAAACTGCCATGAAGTGCAGCGAACCAGAGCAGAGGAGCTAGACAGTGCTACCCCACAGCAATTAATTCAAATTAATGGTTAACTGTCACCTGAATTGGAAGAAGATATTCACAATCCCTTGAATAATATGGTCAGTCCTTATGAACAACCTGGATACACAAGATATTGTCAGGTATTTTTGCACTCATGAGCAACAGTTTTAAGAATGGCTTGCAATAGGTGAATGGTACACATGGTACAATGTGGATGCAATAAGTTACTACTGATCTTTGGATGACAGGCATGAAAAATGGCAAAATCTTTGACTTTTTTTTCTTGGGATACTGAGAAACTCAAGAATTTTCTACAGTACGTACCATGAGTACACGTGGCAGGGGCAAAGTTTAAAATCCAGATTCCTTATCACAGTGATGGTCAAGAAAGAGGCAGAAAATTACTAATCTTAGGTAATTATATTTCTGGTAGGTACTACATCATGTCACAGATTCCGCGCCTTACCAATATGACTTTATAGTTTACACTGATGGTTCTGCCCAGTCTGCAGTCGGAACAAACCATCAATACTCCACAACTTGCACACCGGTTAAGGGTAAAATGAGGGATGGAGAATTCCAGCCTTTATAAACATATAATCACTAGATGATTGCACTGCACAGCTGGTGGAACTAAAAGCTCTAAATCTGGCACTAACAAATACTGATCCAGAGCTCCCCACACTTATAGTGTGTACTCCATATTACTGAGTCCAGTCTTACAATGAGTATTTACACTATTGGAGCCAGAATCGATTCAAAGACTCAAAAGGTTATACTGTCAAGCATAAAATGCTTTGGAGAGAAGTGGCAAATCTCAAAGCAAATTTGCCACAGACTCATGTTATTCACACACTAAGCCACCAATGTGTTGGAATACACGCTGCAGGGAATTCAATGACTGACGAAGTCGCAAAGGTTGCAAGAAAAACTTGTTCTGTCGCTGCAGTGACTCATTCCAGTATGAAGGAAACATTATGAAGACTGTCTGCTCTGCGTGGTGGCACCCCCTTACCAAAATCATTTCAAGCAAAAAACTCCTACATATTAAGAGCGCAAAATATTCAGTTTGCTCGTCTTCCAGGAGTGGGAGATAGAGTAATACCAAATTTGGACCGCAGGCCAGAATGAATCTTACCAGCACATGAGTGGTGGTGTATGCTCACACAGGGGTGGTGGCTACAGTTTCACTGCTACAGCAATGATACTGGTGGCCAGGTCTATACAAAGAGACTAAAGACTATGGGCCATAGGTGTCGGTCTCAACACCATCCTAAGCAATATCCCCGCCCGCCACATTAGGATGGCGGGTGGTGTGTTGGCGGTAGGAAAGACCGACCGATTACCATGAATCCGACGGGCTCCTTGAGCCCGCCGGTGCGTCAAAGGGAATTGTGTTCCCTATAATGATGGCAGGCACCGAGGTAGGGATTACAATATCCCTTTCTAACCCGCCATGAAAAGGCAGGCGGAAAGGGACTTTGAAGGCCCGTACCGGGCCCCTCTAGCCTCCTACACCCCAAACATAGGTGCCCCCCTAATATCACTGCACCATGTGGCAGGCACCGCATGTGCAGTGTCTCGTTTTTGTCTTGCGGTATGTGCTGCAGCCAGCAGTACACGCCGCAACACAAAATATAGGCATTGCGACCGCCGAGGTGGCGGTCGCATTGTAATGCCTATGTCAGGACTGCCGACAGACTGTCGGGCGGTCCCATTTCCGATACGTTGTCGGCCCACCATCGTAATCAGCCCCTATGTCCTTAAATGTGACATCTGTCAGCAAATTAAAGTTTCCACTGCAGTACGTCCACCACAGACACCTCTCTTAATTTCCAACAAGCCTCTTGCCTGCATTATATTTGTACCACTGCGGGCCGCTATCTAGTGACGGCTGTTTCAAATCTATACTACTAAGCAGTGGATTCCTGCTCTTGATTCCTGTGGATATGGCCACAACAATCGTGTGGCACTCGAACTGTTATTAAAGATTTGCAGGTCTTCATCAGGAAATATGCAATAGCTGCATTCCATTTGGAGCTAGGACCCGCGTTTGCCACTAAGGCTTACTGGGACACCATGGAAATAGTGGGTGTAATGGGCAGTACTCCTTCCTATATCATCCCAAAGGAAATTCTGTTGTAGAGAGGAAGAACCATAATTTAAAGCAGTCTTTAACAGCCAGTGTATTAGGTTTAGGTCATAGTTGGCTGCATCACCTACATGGGTTCAGAGAGCTTTAAATAATGTGCCAAGACGTACCTTGGGTAGTCGGACTCCCTTTGAGATCCTTTTTGAGGTCGCGATGTGTGTACCTGCCCTAGACATTCCTGTCCCAGTGATGGCAGAAATGCCTTTTCATATCAGTGAAAGTTTAGCTGTCTTGCAGGAACTGAATGACTTCTGTGAGGACAACAGCAACAAACTGAATAAACGTTCTGCCACTAGAGAGATGGGGCCACAGAAACTATAAATGTGTAAATTAAAATGTCTTGATGTACTTATGTTATTTACACATTTATAGTTTCTAATCACAGAACATTTCTTTCAAATTTACAAATGGCCAATACCATGTGGATTACAAGGGGTGATATCAAATTGATTTCAGTAATATTGAAAAATCAATTGTGCATGATACATCTCACGAAGTGTTCACAACAAGGGTCCCGTCTGACTAGACCAATAGGAAGGTAATGCAATACATCATTGAGTTAACATGAGCACGTAATGCCATTGCCGCACACGGCCCGCAACGATTACAAAGGCAGGAGACGCCGGCCCGCGGACATCTTCGGGATCCCGTACCAAGGCTGGAACAGGTGTCCGCCGAGGCAGGTGACCATGACGAAGTAAGTGCGAAGAAGGGGAAACATTAAGTATTTCTGGACATTTTAACCAAAAAAAATGGTTTACATTACAAACACTCTCCTCTATTTTTCTTAGAGTGTGACTACAGGCACTGCCCCTACCAGGATCCATGTCGCCCAATCCTAGAGCGACATAAGTGAGGCACATACCTTTTGTAATAGTTTCACCATACTCCACATATTACGCCGGATTCGGCTGGGTGTTTATCTTTTCTATAAAATATGGAACAATACATTATTTTCATCATTAACACAATTCTATGCCACATTGAGGGTCACTGTGACAAATAAACAAGATGATTAACTTAATAATTTTAACAGGTATTGACTCGAAACAGACGGTAACTACTAGAATTTTGGCGGGACAGGCTTATAGTATTAGGGTACCAAGCATATCCCACACGTGAATCAACTGTAAGATAACAAATAAATAATAAGCAATAGCATTCTTTACAACAAATTTTGAACGTATAGACTAACTATTGGAATATAATTTGCATGCAAAGATGAATGTTCAATTGACATGCCACCACCTATGGTGTGATTTTTCTTTACCAAGCATTTGCTCCCCTCCCAGTTCGCTATGTACCAGTTATTATTTTATTCTTTGTTGACCCCTTTCGGTTGTAACCTTTTTGTTTGGCATGCCTATTTGATATGTGTCTTGGTTGGTATTCCTATTTGATGCCTGTACTGCAATTGTTACCTTCCTTCCCTCCAATTGTAAAGCGCTCTCATATCCTGCGGGATCATGTTCGCGCTATATAAAACTTTATAAATAAATAAATATGGTATATAAGATACCCCACAGATAACCTATAGTCTATACTGCTTCAAAATCAATTATGGATTGTTGCACTTTTATCTTACAGGTACAACGAGTCAGGTGAAAACCGTAAGTTACGTTTTCACCCGAGAGAATAAAAAAGAGAGAATTTCTCCACTACTCAGCACACCTTAGTGTGTGTCCTTTCACAACATTCCAAAGCCTAAAAATGTTTTGGGGGTTTTCACTTATGGTCCTGAAGAAAGCCTCCTACTGACTGTTTTCTTTGTGCTGAAACATGTAGACCAATTTTTAGGATCCAGGTGATCAATTATTTCTCCCAGATATCCGCAGTTCTACTTTATTAACCCTGCCACAGTACCCCATTATTAAAATACTCCTGGTAAGGAGGGGGATCCTGTAGACAGTTTTAACTCACCGCCTTAACAACTTGTCACTAATAAAAACCAGCTCTGCTGTAATCAGGTGTCGAAGCAAACCTAGGATGCACTCGGCATTCTAGGTGGGAACCCAATGATGAAGCATGCCACCAACCATGTTGGTGGGTGAGGGCTCTTTTAAAAACCTATAGGTTTTGCTCACGCAAATGGTTTTTGAATGCAGTAAAAATGTTATATCTCTACCAACACCAACATTCCACTTCACGAGTTGTTTGAAACATTTTCAGGCTGGCAGATATGAGGTGTTAGAGCACAGATTCGTGCATGAGCAATGGGTCTTAACTTTTGAATACAGATGTCGAAATGGAGAAACCAAGGTATTTCTCAGTAGTACAGACTGCCAGAACACTTTTGGCCATTCATTAGTTTGCAGCGAGTTAATACTTCATGGGGCTTGTAATGGGTCCCAGGCAAACTTAGCCTGTTATCTCAAAGGTTCTCCAGCTGCCGTAACTGGTATGACATTTAGATTTCTTTCTAATGGAAGTTATTCAGTGTTGAATGACCAAGGTTGCTGTGGGATGAAACCGGGAGTGCCCTATGTGGTTACTGTTTCCTGGGTTGTGACCTGATGTTGCAATGTTTTATTTACACCAGCCCGCACAGATAGGAATGCTTGAAAACAAAGAAAAAAATAGCTCCAAAAACTGGGAGCAGTGTAAGGAGACATGTACTTGGTCCATGCGCTACGGGAGGGCCAAACACAAGAAGTGGGCATGAAACCTACATGCCATGACAAATGGCATCAAAGAAAATGAGTGCGACGTAGAAGTTAGAAGTTTACCAATGGTAGGAGATGGGCTGCCTGTAAGCCCACATATAGAACACAACACGTCTCTTTGAGACAGCGCATGCGCTGTCTAGCAGAGACCAAAAAAGTTGTAAATTCATGTCTGCCATGGAAGGCCACATATCATCCAATCAAACTGATGGCAAAGAAGCTATGCTCCAAGGGAGGCAGAACACAAGAAGAGGAGAGAAAGACAATGAAAAAGAAGTAAACAAATGAGTTTTACAATAAATGTAATTTTCAATAAATAATTGGCTGACCAAAAGGCCACTAATAAATAGATATTTATTGCTGATATTAAAAAAAACATTGAAGGCTGTCAGTAAGCAAGACCTAAAAACATATTTTAAAGCAAACCTGAAAAAAATATGAGAAGCACTTAAAAAGAAAGACTTAATTAGTTTCTAGAAAAGTAAATTTTTTCATGCAAGCTAAATCCTGCACTATCCGTTGCTTTAAGCAACTCCAACGTAACAATTCACATTTTAAAATTTACTTCTAAAGGATGTGGTGACTGTATAGTAGATCTCTAAGCTTTACAATACATACCTTCTCTCTAATTGGAGACTTTTGCACTTCATTGGCTGTTTATTATTAAGAATTTTGCAACCCCTTTCCATTTACCCGTTGTTTATTAAATAAATGATAGTTACGGCTTTGCAGTGCATTGTCATAATTAGGCCTGGGCGATGAACTCCGCTCCGTTCGCGGAGTTTGCAGAGTTTTCTGCACTCCGCGGAGCTTGCGGAGGGCAGAAAGCTTCGCTCCTCGTAGTGCAGCGGAGTTTTTACCCCGCTCGCGCTCGAGAACGGTAAGTTTGCGAGCTGCCGCTCAGGTACATTTCTACCCGAGCGGCAGGAAGACCAGCGTGAGCGGCAGTTCGCACTGCACTCTGCCACTTGCAGAACTCCACTGAGTTTTTTTGTCACTTCGCGGAGTTCTGCGAAACTCCGCGAACTACGCCCAGGCCTGGTCATAATCAACCCAATTCAAAGTATTGAACTTCAATGTATAAGAGGCAGAATGGACCTTAATTCAAACCTGTGATATGCAGATAAGGAACATCTATTCAGAAGATGCATTAATCTACTGGATTTCCCATCAGCTTAGCTATTTGTCATATAGGTACCCTAAAAGACTGGCAACTATTCTTAGAAACAGACTCTACATGCCACCAGATTTTAAAAGCCCACATGAACAATAACGCTCTAAATATAAATATAGTTTACAAAGGAGAAACTAGTTTTGTTTAGAGACTTTGCACATAGATGTATCCACTTTGTGATGTCGTCTACTGGGCCACCGTGCTGGTTCAGCATTTTCAGGGATACTTCTTGCTGCAGCACAAAATGGTTGGTACCTTGTTTTTACTTTTTAACACTTCTTAGTCTACAGTCTGATAGTGTTCTCACTGTGGGCGTGCCAGGAACCACCAGAGTTGGTGAGCTTAATGGTAAGATAAGTGGGGGTGCTGGTCGTGATGGCTTTGAAAATAATGCAGCTGGTTTTGAAGATGGTGCAGGCCAGCAAGGTGAGTCAATAGAACTCATCAGGTCAGGGGTGATCATATTTCTGCAGGACCTGGATAAGATGTAGGATGCCTTTAAGGCGTGCCAGGGTAGTGGAGTGTGGGAGGCCATGGAGCTTAGGGTTACCACCATCTAGATGCAAGAGTAGTGTCTTGAAGCCTATAAAGCATTGTACATCACTATCGGGCCAGCCAAACAGCCCACCAGTTATTTGAATTGCTGTCTCTTTCCTTTGGCCTACATAAACAAAGAAATAGGTCTCATTTTTCATCATCTAATTTTATTTTCTCCCCCAGAACATGGATCTCATCTCTCTGTCACTGTCGGTCCTTTTTCCTCCAACAATAGCAGTCTTTCTCTCCATTACACTGATAACACATGCCTTCAACGCTGGTCCTGACTGGGTCAGAGCAGTTTGAGCAGATTCCTCTGCATTGGGTTTCCAGACAGAATCATTGCCACCCTGGAGGCCTGGAATTCGCCAAACCTACTCACGCTAAATCGCAGTCTAATTCTGCTGTACGCCAGGCACAGAGAAGGCAGCCGGTGCTACACATCTTTAAGAGGCAAATAGGTAGGGATGGAGGAAGGAAGGTCGATAAGAAAATATCTGATTTAATCTTAGGTACGTGGATACTTTTTAATTTCACTTTGATGCAAATATTCCTGTGCGCTAAAGGTTCTCTGAACTTTTGAAAGCATTAGAACATATGGGTGGGCAAAATCCTTTGTTTAATCCGCGGTAGGCGGTTGCACACCCACAGGCATTTCTGGCGATATAACATCTGCCTGCCCCTAATAAAAAAAAAAGTGGGATGCAGTCAGAAGGCCCTGCAGAACAAGGATTCCACAGTGAGGAATGGATAGAACAAGAAATTCTTGTGAAATCCTGCACTGTCAGGATACGGATAATGTATAAACTATATGAACTATAACTATGACTAAACCATAACTATCACTTTAATTATAATTCTATTAAGTTAGTTAATTATATTGTCCAGTTCCTTACAGTATTCTTCAAAGCAGTTTTTCCAGGATGGAAGCTTGCGTGTGGTGCTGGCCTGCTGGAAGAGCAGGAGTACCCTGCCAGCAGGCATGGCATACACACTTCCCTGCTGGGAAGTTGCTTTAAAGAGCAGTGTCAGGTGCAGGCAATGAATTTACCTTAGCATTAAGTAAAAAAGATTGAGCATCCCTTAACAAATAAGCTACTTACACTGGGTAACACTTTTCTGGTACAGACTATCTACCTCACGTAGAACATTCCCCAGGTGTCAAACTGGATCCGGAAAATTTTGAGCAATACCTCTGAGCAGCAGAAGGTGGCGTTGTTCGGCTCCACGTTGGAAGTGCCATCAAGGTATATATAAGCACCACTCCAGCGTGCTGACATCAGTTTCTTTTGTAAGTATTTGCGCTCCAAAAACACAGCCACATAAAAACCGTTACGGAATTTAAGTAATTTGTTCTTCTGGTAGAAACTTCTAACAACAGATTCCTAACATTAGAAAAGAAATCCAAACAATACCTCCTTGGAAGGGGGTCTAGGAACTGGCTTAGACCAAAAAAAGGCAGAATGGGTAAAATGCCCATAACGACTGACTTGGCTGTCTCAACAGTAGTGCTTCCTGAACAGGTAGAAGGACGTCCATGTGGCAGCCTGGCAGATGTCCAGGACAGACACCTAGTGCGCTAACGCAGTAGTGGCGGTTTTGGTTCTGTTAGAATGAACTTGCAAGCCCTCAGGAGGTTGTTTCTTTGCCAGTGTGCAGAAGATTTTTATGAAGAGTATGAGTCATCGAGAGATGGTCCATTTCTGCACAGACTTATCCTTCTTCGTTCTGGTGAACCCAATGAAGAGTTGGTCATTCACCCGATAGTCTTTGGCACAATCAGTACAAAAGGAGAGAGCTCTCTTAGGGGGCCAGTCAATGGAGTTTCTCCTTCTTAGAAGGATGATGCGGAGTGTAAAAGCAGGCAGAGTTATGCTCTGGTCAATATGATAGGGGATGACCACCTTCGAGAGGAAAGAAGCATGCATACGAAGGACCAGCTTATCTGGGAAGAAGTTGGTATACGGAGGGTGAACCAAGTGACCCTGGTGGCTGATTTAATGGCCATCAAGGAAACCAGTTTCATGGACAAGAGCTGCAAAGAGCAGCTATGTAGGGGCTCAAACAGAGAGTAAGGACCAAATTAAGATCACATTGAGGCATCACAAATGAAGTAGGCAGGAATAATGTCGTAAACCTTTAAAAAAACAAGTCACAACTGTTGACCGAACAGGGTGGATTGATCTGGCAGCAGCAGAAAAGCTGACAAGTAAACCGTAACAGTGCCCAGAGCAAGGCCTTGCTGGGCTAAAGGTAGAATGAACAGCAAAACCTCTGACAAAGGTGCAGAGAGGGGGTCCACATGGCATGAGGAACACTACGCCACAAACTTATCTCAAAGGCAAGAGTAGACAGTTTTGGTCCATGGATGCTTGGCTGCCAAGATGACATTACAAACTTCCAGATGGAGATCGAAACCCTCAACTGTTGTCACTCAATCTTCAGGTATGCAGGCAAGGCATGCTCAGGTTCGGGTGCAGAACACTGCCCAGTTGCTGTAACAGCAGGTCCTCCCGACGGGGCAGCCTGACTGAAGGACAGAGGCTCATACTCAGGATTCCAAGATACTATACTACCACTGCCCAATCCAGAGCCTTTAGTATGACTTGGGTCCGGTCAGTCTTGATTTTCTTGAGAACTCTGGGCAGGAGTGGTATCAGTGGGAAGGCATTAAGGATCCTGAGTTCCACTTGAGGTACAACATGGCTCAGAGTGGGAGCCGCTTTGGAAATGTCAGCATGCAGAAGTGTTGACATGGCACATTCTCAGCACCAGATGCTGCATGACCAGGAAGATTTCCTGGTGCTCCAGACATGTCCAGATATGCAGAAACTCCTAGCACAGAATCCACGCCCCGTCCCACCCTGTTTGTTGCAATACCACATGGAGGAGGTGTTGTCCGTGAACAACTGAACTAGCTTTCCCTTGATGGACGGAAGGAAGTCTTTCATTATGAAGCAAATAGCCCTCAACTCCAACAATTGACTAAAAGACCAGAGTCCTCTGATCTCCAAGTCTCCCAGGTGGCCAGCCAAACCCATGAGAGACACAAGTGGCACCATGGTGGACTCTGGGTGGGGAAGGGAGAGGGGCCTTCCACCGACCCAATTGCGGTTCGTAGGCCACCACTGCAGATCTTTTGCAGTTCCCTCTGATATCTGAACCACGTCGGAAAGATTACCCTTATGCTGCACCCACTAGAACTTCAGGTTCCACAGTAGAGCCCGCATATGCCATCAGGCATGCTTTACCAGTAGGATGCAGGAGGCCAGCAGTCTCAGAGTTAGTTTCACCGAAATCCTGGATAGAGGCCAAAACATCAAAATCATAGCTTGAATATCCTGGACTCGATGCTCTGGAGGATAGGTTCAGAACTGCACTCTGTCCAGAATGGCTCAGATGAAGAGGAGCATCTGAGAAGCGATGAAGCGTGACTTTGGCATGCGGATAATGAACCCCGGAGAAGGCAGAAGGTTTTCCCTAGCTGGAGCAGACATGCAGGCAGCTGGAGATAGTTAACCTCTGCCACCTTGTGCATCCCGGTAGCAAAAGATGCGCCTTCCTCCGAAGCCTGGCCTAAAGGGGAAAGTATGCCAGAGTCTGGGGAGGGATCCAACCCACTGATGTCACCCTGCTCCTCATGCCAGTTTTTCTGTTCAGTGTCCTCGTCTAGGGACTCATGTACCTCCTCCTCATTCCCCTTTCCGGGAGGAAGGGCTTGTCAATGGGTGGTAAACCCAGGGTATGGAAAGGCTTAGCACCGGCATCGATGACAAGGTCGCCATCGGGGTAATGATCGGCTTGTCATTGTGCAGTGCCAAGGGTGGCACCATGTGGGATAGAGCCGAGGTAGATGGAGACATCTGTGGTTGCATCAGTTCGGATCCTGGAGCGGATCCAGATGGTCCGGCTGGTGTCAAAGGTGAAACCTGCGACAGTAACTCAGCAGGGGCACCTCTCCGCTCCATGGTGCCCAAAGGAACGCCAGAGGAAGCCGGAGGCCCAAACCAGAAGAAATCAGTGGCCCAAAGATGGCAGACATGGCATCATAGAAGTCCTTAAGCAAGGGGGTGTGGGTGTCGCTCCAACACCGGGAAACTCGGAGTCAAAAAAAGTTGGTCAAAAAATTACCCAGGTAGCTCTATGTCTCTGCGTTGTTGCCGTGGAAAGAAAGGAACTTATGTCAGCCCGCCTGGGTGGAGCCTATATATGGACAACACAAAGTCACTTCCAATGTGGATGGATGCTGATGCGGGCCAAAAAATGCCACCTAATGGCGTGCAGAGCTACTGCTCAAGATTTTCCGGATACAGTCTGATGCCTGGGGAATATTCTAAAGTGAGGAATCTGATTAGAAGTCTCTATCAGAAACTGCTTTTAAAAGCAATTGTGCTTTTGACCTAGGGCTTTTTTTTCAACCTATGGAGCAGCGGGTCAGCCCCCATTCTGCTCCATAGGTGGCAGAATAAAATGTGAAAAATTTGCATGTTTTGAAATTCACCCAAATATTTCATCCATCTCCATTGGCACAAATATAGAAAACACACTATTCAACAATGTATTTCTTGGCAAAGAGAAATTTCACTACCTCCAAACTTTGATAATGGTTGCCATGCATAGGCATTATAAACAGTACTTCGCGCACTAGAAATCAAAAGTTCTAATTTTGCTTCAAACAAAATCTAAAAATTCCAACGAAATAACCAAATGTTGGGTGACGTGGTAAGGAGACTACGGACTATGGGGTTTATTGTAAGTCTGCTGACAAATTTAGACTTCAAAGCCCAAATAGTGGCAGCAGCTGCTCTGGGGAAAAGAAAAAATGATGGCATGCCATGTTTATGAAGACAGTCCAGAGTAGGCAGGGGCATATCACATGGCCTCTGCATCCCCCACGGTGCAGGGGGGCCCCAGTCTGGAGGGGGACTCTCAGCCATCTCTGCAGCCTTTGTAAACAAGCATTTGCAATGCAATAGGTCTCGCATTTACGCGAGTTTGAGCTATTGACATTGCAAATAACAATGCCTTTTATTTTTGTTTTTGTTTTTGTTTTTAAAACATAAATAAAAGGCATTGTCATTTACAATGCCAATAGCTTAAACTCGCGCAAATGCGAGACCTATTGCATTGCAAATGCTTGTTTTGGTAGGCACGGAGAGATTAAGTGATTTGCCCACAATCACAGAATGATGCGCCGGTGGAGAGACTTGAACCGGGATCCCCAACTCTTAAGTCAGCCACATCTTACTGAACACCGAGGTTATCGGGGTGAAACTAGATTGAAACAGTCAGCTGGGAGAAGAGACCCACAAAGAAATTTGAAAAGTATTGCCAACTTCGGTTCCCACATTTTTACTCCCAGTAATAGGGTCAATAGAATAATTCAGCAGCGGATGGACAAATTATTAGGCGTCACGTGCCAAATATGCTGTGTTAATATTTCAACATTTTCAAACAATGTATTATATTTTTCAGCCTAAATTGTCACCTTTTTAAAAGCCCGATTATAGCAACCCATCGCTAAAAATGACGGGTTAACGTTTGCGAAGTGCTCGGTGATGCCCCCCCCAGTTGCAGAAATGTGAACAACTTTTGCACCACTTGACCATGAAACTTTTTTTGTTAAATTCTGTAGGTGATAGGGATTCATATGTATGTGGAAACCGCCGCCATTTTAGTTTCTCCCGGAGGCTATATATAGTATTAGTGGTCCAATGGTGTATGGGATTGCCAGAGGCCCTGGGGTGTGAATGTTCATTGCGGTTAGATCCAAGGCTGTTATAGGTTATGATTTTTTACGTTTTAAAAAAATAAAAATGTACTGCACTGATTATTAGGTGATGTTTCCTCACGGGTGCCAGATTCTTCACAATGTGTTGCTGTTATGCTATCTATTGTGCTTCACTTGTTTGTAATAAAGAGGACTTTCCCACCAATCACTGTGTGTTCTGCCAGTGCCTCGTTTGGATGGAGGAGGGGCGCGGGCCAGGCTGAAGTTATTCAGGTCCTAAAACACAAAGCACAGCGAACTATGCACAACGACCTCACAATCTTGGAATATGATCATCCCCTCAGATTTTTTTGTTGTTGTTGCAGTTTTATATAGCACCAACTCGACCCGAAGGTATTGGAGCGCTTTACATGAGCACCAGTTACATTAAACAAGGACACATTAATTTTTTGTTCGCAAGGGGAGATGAAGTGTTTTGCCCAGAATCACAAGATGTTGAGCCGACGCCGAGACTCGAACCTGTCTCCCCAGCTCCAAAGTAGGCAGCTCTGGCCGTTACATAATTAATGGAATTAAGTAATCCACAGCCTGATGACCTCACAATAATAAAATGTTGTGATCCACGGGTCCACGACACATTATTGTGATAACCATTCACTATATAAAATATATAATTTATGGCCATTGTTTGCACAATTATCTAACGTAAACATCTGGCATGATGAGGCCCTCTGAGACCCACGTTGGACATCCTGCAGTAGGAAGACAGCGCTTAGAAACAGACTTGCAGCACAAACGCTCTATTGTGGCCTATTCTTCACAAGATGTACACCGCCAAAACGGTCCGTTTCTCTCAGAATTTATCAAATAAATCTAAATTCGATATTATTGTCTGAAGCGGGCATGCGAGATTTAGAGTCATAAAAATGCACTCTGTGACGTTGTAACAGCACCATTTAGGCGTTTCTGGTCACACTTCACATCATTCTACCTTCCTTTTAAACCATGCCCCTCCCCCCCACCCGTCGCTTAACACTACAGTCAATAACTCCCCGACCCCACACACACAGTCTCCCAAACCCTGCAGAGCGTGCCCCCCACCCTGCACTCGCCCCATCTCAGTGCCACCGCCTCCCTCTCAATAAGTCCCTACTTCCCACCCCGGGTCACCAGGCCGCGCCCCATCCGCTTGGAAAGCTGAAACCTACAGACACCATCTGGAAATGTTTAGACACCCGCCCTCCCCCTCGCCCAGTGAAATTCCTCCAACTGCAAACAGTGAAGGGACGGGTTTATTATTTTGCTCTGGGTTTTGGTTCCCGGGGACCCGATGAATGTGTTTCTGGCGGCCTCCCTGGCCCTGCTGACACTTCCCATTTGCGAGAGGAGCTTCGAGTTTCACATCTTCAGCTTCTATGTGTCGGACAAGCCACGTAATCCGGCCGCTGATCTTTGGTTCCCCTCACGGATCCTTGCTCGGAGCTCTCACTGACGCACAGTGCTGCCAAGTAGCCCCGAGCTAAAACATCACTCGTGTAGCGCCTTCCACCATTAATGTGACACATTAGCTCTATCTGAAGCCCGGCGCCAGTTTTACTTGGCACCCTCAGACGGTCTGGCCATTTTAGCCCACTTCCTGTGGTCGGACTTGTGGTGTCTTTTAAGAGCAACTACAACTCCCATAATGCAATACTCTGTTGGATAAAACGAAAACAGGATTAGCTAAAAGGTATATTTTATGACGGACTTGACTCGCGCCCTCGCCCTGCCACGGGGACAGCAGACCCCTTACCCCTCCCTGGGCATAGCAGGGCACACCCACACCCCTGGCCCTGCCACAGGGCCAGGAGGCCCCTTGTCCCAGTTCACTACAATGTCGCCTGGTTCCCTCACAGACCTGGTAGGGCCCCAAACCCCGCTCCTCACCTTGACACGAAGCCAGCTGGGCCCTCACCCCTCCCAAGGGCACGGTTGAGCACTCTCCCGGCCATGGCCCACGGGGCCAGAAGGCCCCTTGCCCGCACTCACCAAGTGGCCAGCAGGGCCTTTATGTAACCAATTTAACAGCGGACACTTGCCCCCGACCCTCGCCCTGCCACGGGGCCGAGAGGGCCCTCTCCGTGTGTGCTACTAAAAAGTAGTCTGTGGTACAGCGTACGTGTAACTCTAAATGATAACGATGGGAGCCATTATATGCGTTTGTGGCTGCGGCTCAGATTACAAAGCGAGCCTGTGTGCGTAAAATGAACAGGTAAGTAGAGTAAGCCAACAATCAAAGAACGAATCAGCCGAGTAAACATCAAAGAAGGGAAAAGTAAATCAACCCTGAGAAAAATATACCAAGCTGTCGCCATTGCGCGAATGAATGAAAAAAAAAGTGCTTTACAGACTAATTGAAGGCGACAGTCTAACGCCGCAAGTAAAAGATCAAGTCCGGATGGGCCGTCCGAGAAGGAGACAGGGCGGTAACAAAGAAGCCTCAGTTACAATCAAGAGCCAGCGTTTAGCATGAATGATGACGCCAGCCAATGAAAATCATGGGCGGGGCTTTAACTCCACTTCAGAAATCTTATCAATTACTATACGCCTCGCAGAGCGAGTAGCGCATGCGCGCTACAACGATAGGCGAGACCTAAAAAGCATGCACAGTAATTAAGAGCAATCCCAGCCTGTCTGCATACAGCCGGATTCAGCACTGGGTCTTTTCCGAGTACTGAGCACCAAGTATTGGCAACAATGTTGGCAAATAACTGTTGCAAGTAGAGCCACACCGCCGCATCTGTGTCTCTGACACTGGGCATGTGAGCAGAGAGTAAACTACATAAGAGACAGAGAGGGACAGGAAGGAGGGTGTAGAGTGCCACCAAACCTCTACTATACAATGTATCACACAAGCAGCCGGAGGACCGGGGATGGCCCGAAGGTATAAATAAAGAGATGGGTGATCGCTCGTGGCCACTCATCAATACCCAGTATCCAGTGCGTTAGTGTCCCTGATTCAGAAAGTGCCAGTGACATACCTCAGCACCTCGTCCCTTTTGCCGCAAGACTGCACACTGGTGACTAAGGTGGAAGTATAACCGTATGCAGGGGGCTCTAGACATCAAGGTCAGCCCAGCCAGGAATCACGCGGTGCGATAGAGAAGCGTAGCGCATGGAGGGAAGTACACCACCGCCCATCAGTGAGAAGAACAAGGCCCGAGGCTGCATGGGCATTAAGCACCCCCCATACTGGCTCCTGCAGCCCCCCGCGTGGGCAGCATAGCCCCCAAAATGACAGTGACTGTTGCAGCCTGTGGAGTGGCTGCAGCACCACATGGCGATTAATCGCCGCACCGTGTCTCCGGGCCCAGAGAGTAACACAGCCTGCAAATGGCCCACAAGAAGGACCCTGGAGAACGTGGAGAGGCTTTAACACCACTGCAGGCATGTTGGGGCAAGGCAGGCCCCGGGAACGCACACTCTGGACACATACACGCCCAGGTAGTTTCCTGCATGTGTAAAATTTGCAAGTAACTGCATATGGGCGCGTCCCAATAACCTAAAAGAAAAGAAAAATTAGAAGAGGGCAGAGTTATATTAGGAAGAAGGGATGTGAAACATAAAGAGAGAAAGAGTGCACCTGTAAGAAGAAAATCACAGGGAGAGAAAAAAAACAAAGGAGGGAGGAAGCATTGCGCAAAACACGTGCAGGCCTCACCAGGGGGAACACACACACTCCCCCCCCCCCAAGAAAAGATGTCTCAACAGTAAGGCACAGTGCCTCCCACTCCCCAACAGTGTGCGCATGCGTCAGTCACAGCAATGTCAACATTTAGTCAGCTAGTGGATCCCGCTACTGCTGCCCTATGCTGGCGCCAATGGATCGGATACCTGCAGCACAACTTTCACACCACGCATGAGACAGACGGGGCAGTAAAGAGAGCCATGATGCTCCACGTCTGAGGCGAGGAGCTATACAACCTATTTGAACACCTCTGCAACACGGGAGGCAACGACGACCTCGATGCTACCGTAGCAGCCCTAAACAGACACTTTGATCCCCCAACTCAACCCAGACTATCAGAGGTTCAAAGTGAGGCAGGCCCAACAGGCAGAAGACGAGCCTTTAGATGTCTCTTGCGCACACCAATGCAAGCTGGCAACCACCTGCACTGACATAAACCAACCGGATGAGATCAGGGCCCAACTTATCCAATCCAGGGTTGCTGTACATCGACCCTAAGAAAACTCATACTACGCCAAGCAGGCATCTCCCTAGACAACATCCTGATACTGGTGAGATCCCACGAACTGGCAGACAGCAAGGCGGAGGTCATGGAAGTAGCGCTGGCAAGAGTCGCATCCCAGTCGAAAGCAAACAGGGCAGTCAAGGAGGAGCAGGTCGTTGCCTGGCCGCATAAAGCACACACTTCCAAACAGTCTGAAAAAGGGAGTGGGAATTGCAAAGTGGCGCACCGAACACCAAACATATGTCCTGCGCAGTGGAGAACATGCTTGAAATGTGACGGCATGAACCACTTCGTCAAGGTATGCTGCAGTGGTGGGTCAAGCACACGCACAGGATACCGTGGGGCAGAGAGACCTGCCCTCGGACAGCTATGTCTTGACAGCAACGGGAATACATGAATCGCCCCAAAGATGATGACGACAATGAAGACTTCACAGCCTCATTCGCTGGTAATGATATCCAGTGCAAGAAACCCCTTCCAATGTCCACAGTGGTAATCAAAGGAACCCAAATCATCACCCTCATCGACACAGGCGCACCCGTAAATGCTATGGGCACAACTCAGTTCCATAAACTCACGCCACAACTGAAATTGGACCCCATCAAAGCCTGGATCTACATATACGGAGGGACAGTACCGCCGCCCCTGAAAGGAGTTGTGGGCATAACGGCTGAGAATAAAGGAAAGACAATGCAGGCTAGATTCCATGTAATCAAGGGAGAGGCAGGCACTCTTCTCGGATGCCACACCACGGAGGACTTAGGTTTAGTCTTCTTTGCCCGACAGGTGCATAACTCGCACGCAACGAACATTCTAGAGGAGTTCCCGCTGTTGTTCGTAGGTTTGAGACACCTAAAAGGCTTGAAAGTGAAGCTCCACATCGACAAGGCCCTAAGGCCCGTGGCTCTCAGGCACAGAAGAAAGCCGATCCACCTGTGCCCAATATTGGAAAAGGAAATGGACCAACTCTTATGTCTTTGGAAATTAAGAAAGTGATGGGACCCACCCCAGGGGTGTCACCCCTCGTGATGGCGCCCAAGCAAACAGGAGCCATCAGACTATGGATCAGCATGCGGCTTCCAAAAACTCAATACGCCGTGAGCGGCACATCACCCCCACGGTGGACGACATATTGGCAGACGTCAATGTAGCTCGGTGGTTCTTGAAGTTGGACCAAAATGCAGGGTACCACCAGCTCGACAAAGTGAGCAGGTACATAACCAACTTCTTAACTAAAGTGGGTCTATGCAGGTAGAGACGCCTCAACTTTGGAATTTCATCAGATGCGGTTACTCTGTGTGCTAAACGTCAGCGATGACATCCTAATATACTAGGACCCCTTAGAAGACCTCCACGTGAGGCTGAAGGCAACACTGAAATGACTAGCTGACTGCGGATTGACACTCCACAAGCAAAAGTGCTCATTATTCATGACTGATATCGAATTCTTTGGATACCACTTCTCGAGCGATGATTTGCAAGTCGATCCGAAAAAAGTCGATTCCATCAGAAACGCAGCTGTCCCTCGAAATGCATCAGAGAAGAAAAGGGATGGCCAACAACTGTAGATCCCTTACCTGGCCACGCTAGCAGAACCCCTACGAGCCCTAACAAAGTGTGACATCCCATGGAAGTGGGACAGCTGAACCGAACTACCATTCAGTATGATGAAGGAAGCACTTTTGAAAGGCATGACAATGGTATACTTCAATCTCAGAAGCAAAACAAAACTGGTAGTGGATGTGAGCCCCGTTGGCCTTGGCGCTGTCCTGCTACAAGAAAAACATGAAGGGTCATGGGTTCCAAGCGCCTACCAGCAGGAACCTCACGGACACAGAGCCCCGGTACGCTCAGATCAAATGTGAAGTGTTAGCAATCCATTGGGCCTGCCGACACTTCCACCTGTATCTCTGCTGGCATAGGTTCCGGGTGGTGACTGATCACAAACCGTTGACCCCCCTGTTTGCCGGCACCGCCAGAAATAAACCACCTCGTATCGAACAATGAGCAGTGCAGCTCCAGCTGTACACATTCAAAACTGTGTACCGCCCACGGTTGCATAACCCAACAGACTACCTGTCCAGGCACCCGGCACCACAAATTGGCACTAGCACCACTGAGGAAGATGAAGGAGCCGAAGACTATGTGAAAATGATTGTCCACAAAGCATGCCCACAAGTTCTTTCTTTCTCAGAAATCCAGGAAGCCACTGAAAAGGACACAAGTATCACCAAAGCTAAAGAGGTGCAGCTTCCTAGACGGTGCAAAGGCCATCAGTGAGGACGATCAAGCAGCAAGGAGCCAAATCTGGAGAATACGAGATGAGCTCAGCATGAGCGAAGAAGGACTGCTGTTTCAAGAATGGCAGCTCATGATGCCAAGGAGTATTTGGGCAAGGGTTGTTGAGCTGGCACACCAGGGCATTGTAAAGACCAAAGCATGCCTCAGAGACAAAGTGTGGTTCCCTGGCATGGCCAAATGGGTGAATGACAGAGTCAGAAGCTGCTCTCGTGTGCCTCACAAGTGGAGATCCACCGTCTGCCCCGGTAATCACCGAAGAAGCCTGCCTAACAAACGGGTTGTGCATCAGTATGGATTTTGGAAGTTTTCCTAATGGCCGGCTCACAGCAGTAGTGGTGTACAACCACACCAAATACCCAGTAGTGGAACTGATGTGATCCACAGCTTTTGGATACGTCATGCCCATATTAGAAAAGATCTTTGCCTTACTAGGAACAGTAGCAGCCCCTGCAGGTAAGAGGGGTGGGGTGGTGGGCAGGGCGGGGGGGGAGGGTGTATTTCGACAGCTGACGGCGAGGAAAAATTTAATATTTACTTCATTTTCCCTTGTGGTCGTCTGTGGAATCCCTCCCAACCCGCCCCCACTGCCCCACTGCTCTTACCTGCATGGGCCGCTGCTGACTAGGCCTTTCTAACGAGATAAAAACAGACAATGGCCCCCCCCTTCCAGGGACAAGCGTTCCAGTCCATTCTCCACAGCCTGAGCATAAGTCACAGAAAAGTGACTCCACAGTGGCCCCAGGCCAATTGAGAGGTGGAGCGCATCATGCACACTCCGAATAGATTGGAGAGGAGCGCTGAGAAGATGCAGAGTGCTGCCTGTATGATTCCTGAGGGCTTACCGGCAGACACTGCACAGCACCACAGGGTGTACCCCAAGCAAACTGCTGATGAGGAGGTGCACCCAAGCTTCCTGCTGGATCCAGCTGGAGCCCCGCAGTCATTGACATCCAAGCCGTGCAGGAGAAGTGGCAAACCACGAACGACCGAGCCAGTCAAGCTCGTAGGGCAGTGGTCTCGGACCTTGTTGTCGGAGATAAGGTGATAATGAAAGATCGGCACCCAGGATGGAAGTTCCGCACTCCATTTGAAGGAGAAGTGTGGGAAATCACAAATATCAAGGGGACCATGGCCACTGTTCAACAAGGACTATCCACAGTATCCAGAAATGTATCCTGTTTCTAGCAGATCAGGGCAGGAGAAAACTAACAGGAAAACAGTCAAGAAGCTGTGGATGATACACCCGACTACAACACGGGCACACTCACCCCTCTGAGACACTTTGTCAGAAAGGACAGATCAGGCAATGGTGGCCCGGAGAGAAACAAGCAGCCAAGCACCAGCGATCCATGTGGGCATGAACGACGGACAAACCATGAGTCAAATGACGAGTGGTCGCAGCCAAAGGTATGGAATTCAGCCCAATTCTGCACCCAGCCAGAGACTAAAAGACCATGTATGTTACATTAAAGTAAAGTAAACAGCCTGTTGTTGTTCTGTATTGGTAAAAGTTGGGTGGGATGTAGAGTGCCACCTGGCTTCTACTATACAATGTACCACACAAGCAGCCGGAGGGCCGGGCACGGCCCGAGGGTATATATAAAGGGCTGGATGATCGCTCGTGGTCACCTGGCGATACCCAGAATCCTGTGTGCTAATGTCCCTGATTCTTAAAGCATCAGCACTCTACCCAAGTGTCTCGTCCCCTTTGCTGCAAGACTGCACGAAGTGATTGGTAAAAGGACATGACAGGCACCCAAGTGAGAGAGCATGAGAGATATACAAGTGACCGATGTTAAAGATAGGTGATGAGGAGGCTGATGACAGAGCACAGAATGGAGAGAGACACAGATTTGTAAAATCGTATTGTGATTTTTCATGAATTTGAGACTGATGTTTTGTAACTCACCTTGGCTTTGTCACAGTGGGAAAGGTCTCTCGCCTTTTTCGATTTAGGGCTGGCTCTATGGTGCGGCTCCTGAGTTTACCGGGCACAGACACCCGAGTGGTGTGATAAGAGATAGTCTGACCTTGTGATGGTCACTCAGAACAATCACTGATGCATTTTAACGTTTTTTGACCGTTTTAAGATTATATTTTAAAGCATTTATAAAACGGATCTTAAAACCCTTAGGCTTCAGGAAGTGGAAGGATGCAATGTTCTGCCTTTTTCTTCTAAATACTCATGAAGTGTGTCAAGGGGTTTGTGCCTTGTTAAAAGCTGCTTTGAGTTCAAGGAGAACGATGGAGGGGTAAGGGGATATATTTGTCTTTCACAGAGGAGGCATTGGCAGCCCGTCCGACCATTTTTTGGTTTCTTGGCCTGGGTGGCTTTTAGGGTGGGAGTTGCCGATATCCGATTAACTGAATTTTATGTGCTATTAGATATGTTACTCATTGGTCTTCCTTTTTACTGCTGTTTGTCATTTATTGTTTCTTATATGGCTATACATATGCTGAATGAAATAATTTTGACTTTGACTTTGGAAACAAGAGTGAGATGACAAAAAGAAAGTTTTGAAATGGGAATGGGGAGACGTGTGTGTGTCAGTTGAATGAGAAAGGGGTGAGTACAGGTGATAGAGACAGCTAAGAGAGAGTTAGGGGGGAGAAATGACAGATGCACAGGCATTCACATTGTAACTTGAGAGATAGCTTTGCTCTTTGAAGTCTGAGGGCCTGATTCACAAAGGTAAATGTAATTTACTAATAGTATCCTTATGACTATTGAGTCTCTGCACATAAAAAATAGGACTGCCCTATGTTTGTAGGTGCGGACACTCCGCAGTCCTAAAGATACTAATAGTAAAATACTTACACAATAGTGTACGTTTACCTATGTGAATCAGGCCCTGAATCTGTTCCTTCTAATTCACCAGACGAATAGATCAGTAGTCAGAATCGAGAGTATGTGGGCCTATGTAACCTGTGGGATAGCTCGATTCTTTGAGGCCTCCAGAAGGCAGAAAATGGGGAAGGAAAATGGCATGGAGATGTAGGGGGTTCCTTACCATATCTTGCTGGGGGCCCCCCAAAGTTTCCGTTACGCATATGAAAGTAGGGGGCTTTTTTCTGAATTGGCACTGTGAGTTTTCTTTTGGGTTGTGGGACTTTCAAGAACCTTTTCTGTCTGGGATGCTATTGTTGACATAGGGGTCCTAGACAGAAAGAACACCAGTGGGAATGACATTATACATGTCGCCCTAAATAGCACTGCCTCTTAGATACTGAGGAAGTGTAATCTTGATCCCATCTGAAATAAAAGTAGGAGTGCATCTTATCTATGAGTAGTCAGCCCTTAAACATGTTTTGTGTGATTTATATACTAAAAGGTAAAGATGGGGTATAGCATATATAAAGTGCTCCACGTATAACAGAAGCGTCTTATAAAATGTGTTTAAATTGTGATTAATAGAGAAATTTAATATACTATTTTATTAATGAATAGGAGAAATTTATAGATGGTTTACCGTGAAACTAATGAAACGAAATGTGCAAGCTAATGTTTAGGAGATTCAGGTGTAATGCAATATTATGCTCATTTGAGAGTATTTTATCAATAATTCTTAATAGCTTTTACATTACCCATGCGTGCTGAGATTTCATTTATAGTGCGTTTGCATTTTGTGCACATAGTTCTAACCTAGTGCACTTGCTAAAGTTAGCTATTATTTTGAGGCCTAACGTGTATTTTGGTTTAACTTCATGTGCAATTTCATTCCAGCCTAACGTTATGTTTCAGTGCAAGCTCGCCTTTCAATCTCATGTTTGTCTGTGTTTAGCCTTTGCTGTGAAATGTTTTCTCTCATTTAGTTTCCATTGCAGGTGTGGATAAGTCTCATTAGTTAGAATAAAGGAGTTTTGTCTTATTAGATAGTAAGGTATGGGAAGGAGGAGTCAGCCGAGGGAATCGTGATAACGATCCAGGTGAGCAGTTCTCATTGGACAGAAGAGGAATAATCAAGGACAAGAGAAGATTACAACCTTTCAATGTGGGAAAGGTAGTGAAAGTTTGCAGTCATGCCAGATCTATGGAAATTTACCAAGGAAGATGTCATGTGGGAGTGTCAACTTGACTGTAGCTGATATTATGTGCTGTACTTAGTGAGGGAGAGAGAGTCCTTCTTGGGTTTTCACGGAGAACAGACCTGTATTTCTGTTTGAGTGGCTTTATGCCCTTAGACCCATTGTTGGAGTACTTCTACAGAAGACTCTAGATGCTGACACCTTTCTCTTCTTCTTTGCCGACCGCTACCCGATACCTTTAGAATAAGGATGCCACTTTAAAATAGTGTAGGGAATGATAGGTTGCTCATGTTCCTTAAGGAGAACTGTCCGATGACATTCAAAGGACAATTCTTTTTCCTGATCATTCGCACCATTACTTCAGAGTTAGTCATTTGCTTTGTACTATATAGGGTACATCTCTTCAGGAGATTTCGACTAGTTCTGCCATTTCTGTATTGCTATATGATTATATTGAGATTGATTTACATGGACCTTTTTCTAAATCTAGAATTAAACTTTTCTAAACTCAAATTAAATTGTCCAGTGGATTTCTGTGTGGCCACATTGGTTGCACTGTAATGATAATTTAATCAGTGATAGATGTCTTCCTCTGCCTCTCATGCTTCCACAAAGGTCGTCACTCTGGAAGTAACTGATGGTTCGGGCCCAAGTTCTCACAATACCATTCCTCCACGTTTTGTGGTCACACAATGGTTTACTTAACAGCAAGCCACGTTCCTCAACCTTTAAATGCGGCACAGTAATCAGGAATGACAGATGTAACATCTTCCAAATTTTGGTGAATGCCACATTTCGTTCTCACCTCTGTAATTATGTTTTCAAATGGCGACACAATTTAGTAGCACTATAGTGTTGTAATTCTGAATATTCGACAGCACCAGCTTGAAAGATGTGACAACTATAGAAGGCTTTAACAAAACTGTCAGTATGAGCTATCATTGTCAGGAAGAGAAACAATTTTGCATGGGTTGAGTGCTTCCTGGACACTTTCTTCAATATGCAAAGTTGACTGGGATAGCCAGGTAAATCTTGGTGGACTTCCCCAACACTCACGCTGCCTCAGAAACCCTAGGTATACTATTGCCAATGAGAGGGGACAGTGGATTGGTTTTCCTCATTTATTGGGCTCTGCGAAAAGATAGGAGGAAGACCCCAATTAAACCCAGACGTTATGAGAAAGTTATTTACAGATGCTATTAACAGAGTGTGATTGGGTCAGATCATGTGTACTGGAGCAAGAGATTTGCATTAATGGTAGATTTAAACTGACCAATTTAAATTTTTTACATGGACCTACATGCCCCTGCCCCCCAGAAAGTGAGTAGGATTTACACTGACACATCCTTTGCATGCCCTAAATGTAGGGTACGGATGCCATTTTCATTCATATGACATGAGCGTGTGGAACACTGACTTCCTGAGGCAATTTGCATCAAAGAGTAAAATCAATTAATATTCATGTGTCAAAGGGCATTGCCTATCAACTAGAATAATTAGACCAGCGGTTGTTAGTCTCTTGGCTTCGGTGGACCCCCACCAAATCATTGCTGGAATCCGAGAATCCCCACTGCATCATTATTGGAAGCAGGGACCCCTGACATAACCAATTTTTACAATTTAAAACTCAAAACAATACACAAAAATACATCTAACAAATACAAAAATATTTAAATATTTTATTCCATTGGACCTTTTCTAAATTCGTTTTTTAATTCTTAAAGTTGAAGAAATATGCTAAACTTCAGCACATCACTATATTTTTGTCTCCTAATGCATGCAATTCAATTGAGGCCATCCATTGTCTATACCAGCGTTTCCCAAACTGTGGGTGCAGACCCACTGCTGGGAGATCAGCCGATTTCTAGTGGGTGGTGAAATAGCAATAATGCCTTTACATTTTGTACTTATCTTGTCACATTAGTTGTGTTTCAAAGACAGAGGACAAGTGTCAGCCAATACCTTCTGAAAGATTGCTGGGTTTTTCTTTTAACATGGAGATTGGCGTTTACTTTTCTTTCTCTGACTGCAAAATGAGAGCAGTTTTTAAAGTGAACTATGCGACATCTTGCTGGGGTACATGGAGTGTGAACAGAAAGGTTGTAGGATGTCATTTTTGGAACACACAAAAAATGTAAATACTTGCAAATGAAGTGTACACATATTTCAGAACAATTTAGCAATTACGAAAATAAAATGAAGCAATTTTTTTCTGTAATTCTGAAGTGTAATGGATATTGGGCAAGCAAGAGTTACTGGCCAAACCGTGGAGGTTAAGGCCTTTTACTCCTGATGTCCTGGGCTTGACCTGCTATGGAGCCTGAGTACTCTTTCAGTAATTGACTCTCAGTGGTAGCGAAGATCGAGCAGTCCAAGGCTTCTCAGGAAGAGGTAGACACAGGGGGGTTGAACACAGGCTCACAACTCAGAATACGAGCAGTAGCAGCAATAAATGATTGTGCACTCAAATACCTACTTTTATGAAATAAGGAGCATTTATATGCGACCAAAAACGTAAAATGAAACATTCACAAATAACCTACACAATCCCCGAACGTCAGGGCTCTTTAGTGTTTCATAGGAGGGTCTCTGAGTCGCTCTCCCTACCAACTAGCGGAAGCGGTTATTCCCCAATCACTACAGGGGACATTTTGGCTAAGTCCCACTAGTAGTCTGAGTTTCAGGAGTCCCAATCCAATTCTCAATTAAAGTCATAAGTGTTTCAGCGCCGCAGAGCTATCTGACAAGCAAGTTACCGCTGAGCGTCTGGCGAAAAATCAGTCTTACCCACTCCAGCAAGATCCAAACGACTGGAGTCTCTGAGTGCACCTCCTTCTCAGACGCTGAAACTGCAGCGGCTCATCCAATTGGTCTTTCACATGCGGACGAGGAGGGCTGTGGTCATGTGTCTCCAAGTTTGTCACATGTAGGCCTGCAGTAGTCAGGGGTTCTCGATGCTACTCTGATGCTTGGTAAGTTCTCCAGGTTCCTTGCCACAGTTGGGGGTGGTGTGACGATCCTGAGGGTGGTCCTCAGTTACGGCTTGGGCTGGCTCAGGTCACCACAGTGGTCTCCTTCCTCTGTCGATGGTCTCGACCAGACAATGCCTTTTACTCTGTCCCAGTGCCCCCCACCAGCATACGGGGACCCCGTACCGCCTCTGTGCACAGGCTACACCGGATCAGCACAGCAGCAAACTTCACGGCAGCTCCACCTGACACACAGGTTGGCAACTTGATACCGCACACGGGCTATGGCTCAATCAGCACAGCAGAAATATTCACAGCTGCCCCACCTTGCACACGGAGTCGCTGACTTGGTACTGTACTAGGGCTATGGCCCGATAAGCATGGCAGCCTCATCTGGTAAATAGGGTCACCGACTTGGGACTGCACACAGGCGATAACCTGTTCGATGTAGCAATGGTAATCGCTCACTTCACAATAGCCCCTCTCTAGCATACAGGGGTCGCTGACTTGTCCCTGGACATGTCAATGACCCAATGGGTGCAGCAGCCATCTCCTCACACCTCACTAAGGATATCCAATTGCCAGGATCCCTCCACTAGACCTCGCACTCTCCAATGCTCTCTCTCAAAGGGCACATAGGCCTTGGCAAGTAGGTAGGTGCCGGTGCTCCAGGCTCCAAGGGTAGGTGGCCATGGATTCCCTGGGTGAGGTCTCCTCATCCGGCTGGGAGACTAGCAGGCCTTTGTCCCCAATCGTGGTCACAAGCAGAAGTCTTGCAGAGTTACTCCTCCTCACACAGCTCGATTGGTTGTTTGATAGTTGACAATCTTTGGGTTCTCAAGCTTTCTTTCTTATAGTCTACTTCCAGACACCAAATGTGATTTAGAGTCCGAATCTTTGAAGTTTATGTGGGGGCTCTGCATACTTTTGAAGTGCTATCTCCTCTTTTCTTTCAGAAAGCAGTCTGTCACAGCAGGAGAGACTCCAAATCTGATAGTGCCACAATACAGGCCATGGGATTGACTAGAAGTTTGCACTTGGATGTCAGCCACAATGATATGTGTATCAAAAGGTTACCGCAGGGCCTCAGCCCTACTCTTTATGATTCTCTTATCAGGCCCATTTCCTCCCTGAGATGTGCTCTGGCCCCTTCCCAGTGACCTCGCTCTGAATCGTACAAAGAGCTTGGCTCTCCCTTCCTCCAGTGTGTCCCATCCATCTTTCAGGAATGCACAATACACAAATCTGTCTGGTGGGATTCCTCTACCTCCTCTCCTCATGTTCCTCCAGTCAGCACTGGGTCTCCCAAAATGGAACTGTTGCAAAGTCATCCTGTGCCCCAGGCACCCCCCAACTTTTTGTGCTGACTAGTACTGGTGGTAACTGACTCTGACTGACCCTGGGCTCTGCCTAACCAGGCCCAGGGCCAGTGGTAAGCTGAAAGAGCCACTTAGAATACAGTGAAAACACCTACCCTAGGGTACACTAGGGGTTAGGGTACCCCTGTGATTGGCATGACCTCCCCTATAAGGCCCTAGTACATAATAGGGCAGGGGGATTGAAACTACCTGTAAGTCCCTAGTATAAAATAGAGCATGGCAGTTTAGAGGCCAGCAGCCCTTTCTGCACTTGCGTGCATCCACTGTTGGAGCCTGAGGTTAGTTTAAAAGCAGCCCTGTGTTGCAGGACTGCTGCTTTTAAAATGCCCAAACTCGACTTTGGTGTTTGGGGCACTTAACAACTAATAAACTACAATGTTTGGGCATATTAGGTACCCCTAGGATCTCCCTAGGTTTCCCAGGGGTGGGGGGTCTGGTATTTATAAGGAGGACTCTTATAAAATGAGTTTTAGATGCTCTGGGTTAAGTGAAATTGCACATTTCACTCCCAACATTGTGTTAAAGTGTTTTACAAAATCAACGTTTGTGCTAGGAGGACTGTGGAGTGAGGATCTGCAATATTTTTAAATATTCAGTACCCCTAAAGTCCCCCTAGGTGCTCCAGGTGTGGGGGGTCCTGTAGATATAGGCAGGGTCCTTTTATTTTTTTATAAGCCCTAGCGTTGAAAAAATGGCCCAAGTCATTTTTCCCATTGCAAATCCCCTGCCACATAGGTTAACATGGCAAGAAGCTATTAACTAATAATTCATGCTAGGAGAATAATAAAAATAGCATTCAAGGACTTCCTAAAATAGTATTGATAAATCTAACAATATGGTACTGTTGAATGTCTCGTCTTTAAGCCAAAATTCAGCCTTCCAGTGGTCTGTCCTGATTGGTCAAAGTTAAGTGGATTAGACAGGCTCCTTTGATTAGCTGATAGAGAGCCCTTGGGGTTAGACAGCTCTTCTGGGAGGGCATCTGGGAGGGCAGTGTTCTGCTACATGGGAATGCCAGAGCAGGGGGAGGGGTCGTAAACAATATGGAAGAAACCAGTTTCATTTACACCTCTACACTTTGAACCCAGCCAGATGGTGAAATTAAGGAAGGAATGAGCAGATGCAAGGGGGAGAGACTATGGAGATTAACCATCCTGGGTGTGTGTTTAGACGGCTCTTCTCTCCCTGCTGGAAAATCAGCCATGATGAATTTTGGAGAAATGGTGCTCTCTGGGAGAAAAAAGTGCCACACTTTGGAAGATGTGGTCATACCTTGAGGTGTTGCCCTGCACATCAGGAGTGCCCACCTGCTTGACCTAGAGACCTTGGAATAAGTATTGGAGAGGGGCAGAGCCTCTTAAAACTGCTGCTTGAAACTCAAGAAAGAAGAAGGGTCCATGCTGAGAAGTTTGATTTGCACCAAACAGGCCCTGCACTCTGAAGACTGCGCCTGCTGCACAATCTAAACTACAGCCCTGTGGACTACCTTGCTTCAAAAGGACTAAAGAGTGGACTCACTGCAAGATACAGGTTAACAGAGCTCACCTGGAACATCACCACCAAAATTCCTCAGTCTAGAGTACTACCAGTAGATTTGTAAGGGTCTTGTTTAGGTGGATTGCGGGAACTGATGTCCCAAACTTTCAAGGACCATCTTGGAGCTTCCAGAACCTTTGATTAAGTTTTGGACACTTTAGGACCCTTTGGGGAACTTCAGGAAGAAGTTCCAGACGTTTGGAGAAGTTTTGAGCAACTTTGGAAAAAAGCTCCATAATTGGACCGACTCGACCTGGCCAGTCAAGCCAGAGACCCTCAACCCAGAGCCAGCCTGCCGTCCAGGTTCGTCCCGCTGAAAAGCTCAAGAGGTCCGACTTCCAGAGTTTGAGTGGGAGTAGGCTGAAACCCAAGCCGGCGAACCCTCACCAGCTCCGGCCTGGTGGAGAGCATCGAAGGACCCCACAAGAAAAAGCTCTGTAAAAGTTTCTAAGTCAGAATGTAGAAAAGGTGCCCGGGACCAACCGCGAGACCGCCTGGATCTCTGGTTCGTCCCGCTGGAAAGCTCCGGAGGTCTGACTTCCATAAGTTTGACCGGGAGCTCGTCGCAAGGCAAGCCAGCGAACCCTCACCGAATCCGGACTGGCTGAGAGCTTCGAGGGACCCTAGAAAGAAAAGCTCCAGAAAAGTTTCTAAGTCAGAAGATAAAAACTTTGACCGAGACCTAACGCGAGGGTAGCCGAGCAGGGCTCCATCACTGTCGGCCTGAAACTTTGACTTTGTCCCGGTCTAGCGCAACCAGATGTCCCAATAGGCGCTATAGGTTTCTATTTGCTATATAGTGCTAAATCTTTAAAAATTCATATCTCCGGTTCCCTACATTGGACTTTTTCGTTTTGATGTCATTTTAAAGATAACATTGTTTCCTATTTTTATAACTTGGTGCTGGATTTTTATTGTGTGTTGTGCCTTATTATTTACTGAATTAGTGTTTTTAAATGCTTTACATACCTGTCTTTGAAGTTAAGCCTGCCTGCTCGCAGCCAAGCTATCGAGGACTGAGCAAGGAAATAATTTTCTAAGACCTATTCTGAGCCCTAGACTGTATTAGTGGCCTTATTGCCAGATGCAGATATACATTTGCCACTATTAATAATCCACTTTACACAAGGAACCCAGAGAGTTTTATGTATTGTACCATTCACAGGCACACCCAGCACATGCATATAATATACACACATATCCATGTGTTGTACTGTTCACACGCACACATACACTCGCACATGTATACCACACATGCACTGCGCTGCACTATACACCAAACAGATGTACCTCAAGGGTGAGTTAAGCACACAACAGCGGAACCTTAAATGAGTGAGCCTGTAGGCCCCACTCCAGTGACACAGTTAAAAAGGACCTGTTCACTCCTACTGATCACTACACAGTATGTTGCCGCCACCACCACACTAGTGCTGCTTAGTTCCTGGTATAAGCAGTAGCCTTTCACCTCTGTGAGGGTAGCGCTTAGGGCACCCTCCCAATCCAAAAGGACTGCACTAAGGGAGACAGGTCTATGTCATGGTGCAGACACATCGTCCGTGGTTGCCCATGACAACAAACACCAGTATTAGGGATCCAGACTTCAGTACAGTTGGGGCACTCAGGGAAGGGGTGCACATCTATCACCATGGAAAATACTTTTTTGTCCCAACAGATGGCAATAAAGATTTTAATAGGATCAAAATAAATCAAGACACTTTTACTTGGCGTTGCACAAATGATAAATATTCACTGAAACCTAATTTCCACAAATTATCAAAAACTGCATGTCTGTGCTAAATTTAGTGCCCAATTATATGGAAAAGGTGCTGTCTGTAAATGACAGTGCGCTATCGCATGATGCTTTAGTAATATATTTGCGACCGTGTGTTTCAAAATGCACCACCAGTTTCATACTACATCCTTACCTCTCTCTTGTGGAATCCAATTGCTTCACTTTGATGTGATGTAACACTGATGCCAGAACCCCCACTCTCAAATTGTTCAAGGACCACTGGTACAAAGGTGCTGAACTATGTTCCAAAAGTCGAGTTTTAAGACAAACCCTTGCAGGAATTCCCAAGCAAGACACTCAGTGAACCTTCCAGTATTTTTTGCTGCTCTTTTATTAACTTCACAAAGCCATCTCAACAGAGAATGTAGCCACTATACATAATCATATACAATCATTCCACTTGTATATGACTTTCACAAATAAATTGAGAAATATCGATGTGGCCTAATGGCCGGAGCTACCGACTTTGGATCTGGGGAACTAGGTTTGAGTTGAGGCATTGGCTTTAAGCAAATCACTCAATCTTCCGTCCTTAAAATAAAATGAATCTAACAATATGTAATGTAATCCGATGCTCATGTAAAGCACACCAATGCCCTTGGGCAGTGTGCGCACCATATAAAAGTGCAATATATATAGAGAGAGAGCCAAAAATGCACCATTGGGCCCCGTCTTAACACAAAAATGGATATTAGGCTTTATCCAATACTCTGCTGTAGAAGGTTTTTTCAAATTTGCTAAAATCACCGGCATCAACAAGATTTTGCAGAAGCCTTGTGATTTTAATGAACAGGTGCCACAGGCCACCACTCCACTCTGAAAAGTGTTCCAGCTCCAGTGCAATTCACCATCTGCTACTTTTATGAGCAGAACAATATCTTGGTCAGAGTCCGATAAAGACATATCGGAGGGCATGGCCAAGGTTGTAAACTTACAAACGATTGTAAAGAGTATGTCATTTTGGTAATCCAAAGCATTTTAAAAGCACATCTACTGTTACATTAAAAAATCGCACCACCTCATGTCCTTTAAAGTTGGGTGTTCTAAAAATTGGGTTGTGGTTCGAGAAAGTTTGAGAAGCACTGCTCTAGACACACTAGTCCCCAGAAATTATGAACAAAGCATGAATATGACTCAGGTGCAGGTTATAGTTTATAGGTGCCACACAAGTCTCAATGCTCAATCAGTTTACTAGTTTGCCTGATTTGTACCTCTAATGGTGCAATGGGTGGAAATGTACTAAATAGTCCCTCACGCTCAACTGGTTCAAACTTAGTGGCTTGCATCACTGCAGGCAGAGGTCTGAAGGACTCCGGTGCGGTCGCTTGTAGACTACTGAAGAGGATGGATCTGATGCTGGTCTGGGTTCTCGTGCCGGCACCGACTCAGCAGTCACAGCACCCGTCCAGCCGAGGAGGCAGAGGCAGCCCCTGACTGGGCGGATGCAAGCATCACAGTCATGCAGCTCCGATAGCAGGCACTACAGTCCCACACATCACCCTTACCATCCACCAAATGGCAGGAAGATGTAATAAGCAGCCCCTTGCTAACAAAGCATTTTTGGAATTCTAACAGTAGCTCTGTCCTCTTCACTTAAGTGTCTGGCTCTCCAATTTCTAGCCACAGAAAGGCAGGCTATACGTTTCCACTGTCTAGGGAAGCTGTCCTCATCCTCCATCTTATGCCATGAGAAACCAGGGGCATCCAAAATGTACATGCTACAGATAAACTACATTCACACACAGGTTTGACATACATACAGCATATCAGCATATGGTTTACAACAGATTTTTACATGAGAGGATCATTAGGCCACACTCTTACTGACTCAGAAAAAAGGTCTCGTCACACCATCAATATCAAAACATTGTATGCTGTCACCACCGCTTTATGTGCTATACCTAGAACAACAGTAGTCCTCTGTTCACTATAAGGCTATACTTGGTGTGCCTCTTCAGGCCACATGACAGGTCATTGGCTTCGCTGAGTAAAGAATAGGCCTTGGCCTCTTAACTAACCCTGGGCAAAGCACTACGCTACGCTTGCGTAGTTTGCGAAGTTTGCGCTACTTCGCACTACGCGAATTGCACGTAGCACAGTGCAAACACGCGTAGCGTTGCGTAGTGCAGCGGTCATTTTTTTGCTTTCTCGCGGTCCTCAACGTCAAGTTGGCGACCGCGAGCAAGCAAAATGACATCCCGGCAAGACTTTTTCCTCGTTCGCGATCAGCAACATCAAGTTGCCGATCGCGAGCGTGGAAAATAAACCTCCCGGCGAGATTCTCAACGCGGGGAGGTCAGGTTTCTCATTGCGAGTGGTCGCGTATGCTCGCGACCGCTCGCGATGAGAAACTACCAGTCCGCGTTGAGAAAGCTGCCGCTCAAGTAAAAATCTACTCGAGCGGCAGTAAAAACAGCTCGCACTGTGCAAGATGCCGTTTTCAATGATTGCACAGTGCGGACAAGCATCCGGCACTGTGCAATCATCGCGAACAGCGCACTACGCAGTTCGCGTAGTGCTACGCGTAGTGCGAAGTGCACTTCGTGTAGCGCTACTTCGCGAACTACGCCCAGGGTTACTCTTAACACAAGCTAGATTAGTGCAACACCTAAGCCAAACTAAAAAATCATGATGCCATGTATACAGGCAGTCGGCACTTAGGGCAGGGAAACACACCCGTATATTATGGAGGCAACATCCCGTACCAACAGTGAAACTCATGTATAGCATTCATTATTTGATTCAGGAAGCAAGAATAGTGGTGAAAATAGTTATCTCCAGTGTATTCTCTGAACGCATACTCCTGACAAAGGGTGGTAAATGAGTATGGTCTGTCACTTTTGAAACAAGCATTGACAAAGTCAATATGTTTGGCTATTGTATACATGTACACTGTGGCACACAAACGATGAACATCTACAGCATGCACAGAAACCTGCAGACATACATGTACAAAGACCAACGAACATACAGGAATCATTGCACACAAACCAACAGTTATGCATAAACATGTGCAGCAGGAGCCATAAGGTGCTGTGCATCATTGATGCAAAAAGTAATATGCAGCAAGGGCACACACAGAAGTACTGAAGAAAAGCAGAGGGTAAAGAGCACCGGGAATCAGAGAATTACAGGGTGATGCACACAAAGAGAGTACTAGTGATGCATCTCAAGGGAGCACTTGGTTAAGAACCTTACAAGAACATTGCGTGAGGTACCTCATTGGAGTGCTGGGTGCTGTGCATCAGGTGAGCACGTGAAGCCAGATGTATTTAGCTTTTTTGAGGTTGCTAACAGCGGGATCACAAAAAAGCATTTTTTTATGTACAAATGCCCAATTTGAGATTTCGGTATCCTATTACTGAATCGCAAATTGGTTTGCGATTCGATATTAAGAAGGGGCATGTTTAGGGCATCCCTTCCTAATAACGACTCGTAGTGGTAGCCAATTTGCAAACGGGAAGGGGTACCCAAGGGGACCCCTTCGTGAATATTAGGAAAAACATTTTTCAAGAGTAGGCAGTGGTACTCTTTAAAAATGAAAAGAAGACTTTTCATTCTACATTTTGAAACGCATCCCGTTTTCATTAAGGAAAATGGACTGAATTAAAAAAAAAATCTTATTTAAAAGCAATCACGGACATGGTGGTCTGCTGACCCCAGCAGGCCACCATCCCTATGATTTTTGCGATTCCCAATAGGTCGCAAACCAAGAAGCCCCCATTAATATTACTGAGGTAGGTCTATTTGCGACCCGCTGGGAATCACTAAATGTGTTGAACACACATTTGTACATTGCTGTTTGTGATTACTGAATAGGGAATCGCAAACATTTGTTATTAGGTAATTGTAAACCCTAGGATACCTACATCTGGCCCTTGGTGAGTTACAGTTCAGGTTCTACGCATTAAGTAAACACTGGATGATGTACAATGGGTGGATATGGTGATGTAAAATTAGTATGACATGATATGCGTCATATCTTGTGCAACGCCTTCCCCCAGTCCTTGTTATTTTGGTCAGCAGAATTTTGCATGCTGGAAGTTTTAAGCTTTTACATGTAATAGTAAAAGGACAACTTGAATACTCAGACTGCAAAGTTCTCTTGGCTAAAAGTAAAAATGCCCTCTGCGGGTGTCACACATGTTGTGGGCTAATTGGCTGCTACGCAAATGGGTGAAATAAAGCATACTCTTCCTCTTTCTGAAAATGTGCCGAGTATTCGGTTTGCTGCAATCCTTAGGCTTAAATCATTGTAAATATATAGATTTTGGGCCTTCATGTACAAAGAATCGATTTAAGGAAAAGTAAATTGCCGCAATTTGCGATTCCATACATGGAATGCACAAAAAGGATTTGTTAAAAGTCGTTGCAATTTGCACACCACCTTCTGATGAATCCAGAGTTATTTTGAGAACCAACCTATGTATTAATAGATTGATTGTCAAAATTCTGATTCGTAGTGGGTCGCAATTCAACCTACCACACTAATTTGCATGAGGTAGGTCGTACATTGAGACCCACTACAATTGGCTGCAATGACTGGCATGGTGGCCTGCTGGTGTCTGCAAACCACCATATCGGTGACTGCTTTTAAATAAAACATTCTTTTTTTTTTTTAATGCAATCTGTTTTCCTTAAAGGAAAATGGTATGCGTTTAAAAAAGACAAATGACACAAACCTCTTTTATGAGCAGGCAGTGGTCTCATGGACCACTGCCTACTTATAAAAAATGTTTTTGTGAACATTCACAAAGGGGGAGAGATCCTCTGGAGACCCCTTCTCATGAGGAGGTGGTAAAATATTAATGTTTTGCGACCAGATTTAAGTCGCAAAACATGAATACATCCCTAAAGGAATCAGTATTTGGAAGGGACGCCCTTATCTTGGCCTTCCAAACACCAATTCGATATCTATTCCCAAACCCAATTAGCGATTCAGTACGATTCGATAACATATTACCAAATTGCTAATTGTGTCAGAAAAGCTTTGATTTTACGAATCAGAGCCTTACTGACCATTAAATGGCCTAATACATGAGAGCCTTGGTTTCTTGCCCTACTTGGCAACTAAAATACTACAATACCATTTAATCTATTTTGGTAACTTTTGGTTATTCAATTAATCACACTTTACTGTAGTTTTTGTGCCCCAGTAACGTCACATCATGTGATGTTATCAAGAACTCAAATGTTATGTGATGTCCATTTCCTGATATATCATAAGATATCAAATGGCGTGTGATGCCACTTTATCTATTAATTTCATGTAAATTGATATCCATTGCACTTGAAGCTGTACAGAGTCGGGCTATGTAACACCCCTTTTTCTTCATTGGTTTCAAACTAATTTTAATGTATTATGAAATATGATCTATTGTTTTTAACATATACTTTTATGATCTATGCTTTCAATATAGATCGAATAAAGTTTAAATTGATTGATTGATTGATATCCATGGCTCTTTCCAGTTTCAAGTAATATACTTGAATATTTTATTCAAACAAGGTGCTGTGTGAGATAAAACATGTCCTATTGTACCTAACACCACTGTCTCACCTACAGGCAGGGATGAGTCCCGAACTGAAAGACGCAAATGAATCGCATAGCAAGGTATATGAATATCCTATTTCCACACAGAGTAGATCACAACAGAGGCTTTTTGGTTCTGAAAAGGAGCATACAATTGAACGTAATAACTTCATTAATTAAACACAAGCATGTAATTAAACATCTTTTTTTCTTTTCCTTTCTTTCCCCAAATTATACAAAATGTAATGGGATCCACAAAATACATGCAAAAATGGAGTGCAAGGAGTCTTGAGATTTCCTATTTTCAATTATTCTTTATTTGTAGTCAAATGCATCATGCATTGTGGATCCCATTACATTTTGTATAATTTGGGGGAAAGAAAGAAAAAAGAAAAAAAAGATGTTTAATTACATGCTTGTGCATAATTAATGAAGGTATTACGTTCAATTGTATGCTCCTTTTCAGAACCTAATTACTTTGAGAGAAAGTCTTTTCTCTTATATTTGTGACTTCTTAGCGGTGGGGTCACGGGAAGTTGAGCATCTCTACTATACATATATGAGAATTAAATACACTGGAGAAGCCCCTATTGCCCACACTGCTGTTTGCATAACTTCACAACAGAGGCTATTCAATTCTGTGAATTTGTAAATATCGCAAATCTTTTACAAATCACTCACCAGCAATTGTCAAGATTAAGAGGAGATTTCGTCTCAGCCACATGCAATGTGTGGAACAGCAGTTCTTGATAGGCAGTCTTTCAAGATTCAGGTGGTTGAGGTGATGACCATCTGAAACAGGAACTTCAACGTTGTTGGTCATTTCTAGTTTTTCTACCAGCCAGATGGGAAACGGATGCAGGGAACCTGAAGAGATGGGCAGAAGAGAGAGAGAAAGCAACACATGAAAGGGAAGCAGAAGCACCACATGAAGAGAGTAGCTGGTTACTTGCAACCAGAAGTGAGAGAGGTCACAATAGTGAATAAAGTCACAAAAGAATAACAAAGCTGAGGCAGCAATTGTCTCGAGGCCTATGCTGTCTTGAAAGAAACACACTGTTTTTACTTTGCATCAAGCAACAGATGAAAACAGAACCGAATGATAAATAGGTGAAATATTATGCATTTTTCCTTTCACTTATGCATCACATTTTGATTCCACTTCACTCCTCTTTCACGCCCCATTACATTATGAAGGATGACCCAAACATAAGACAGACATGTAGTCACTAAACAAATGCAATCAATTAATTTACTCAATAACTCCCTACATTAATTCATTACATTAATACATTAATACATGAATCCCTAGATTAATCAATTACTCCCTACATAAGCACAGTGGCGGCTAGTAGGGAACGGTGGCGGGGGGCAGGGGGAGGTGGGAGCCATTAGAAAAAAAAAGAAAAAATAACTTACCTGCTGGTCGCCAGTCGCCGGTCGCCATCCCCGCCTCTCCTCAGATGCAGGAAGCAGGAACTGGAAGCACCTAGGCTTCCAGACTCCCATAGCCAATCACGCGGCTGCTAGAAGCAGCATCGTGATTGGAGAGCCTGGGCATGTTCTCCACCCAGGTTGTACAATACAGCCGGTGGAGAGCATGCAAAGTGCACATGACGGTTTGGCTGACCCAAGGCGGCCGGCCAAACCGTCATGCCCACTTAAGGTGCAGCAGCAACCATTCCTCCTCCCTCTGGGTCAAGGGAGCCCAGACCCGCCCCAACCTAACCTGCAACTGCAAAAGCAATACTAAAAATAAAATGGTAATAACGATCTGTTATCATTTTTTTCCCTCTGCACTGCTCTTAAAGCAGTGGGGCGATGCTCCTCCGCCTTAGCGGAGGTGCCGACGCTGCATAAGCATACTGTTATATATGTGTTGCTCTACTATAAAGCTTCCTTTTCATGTCTCCTTCTGAGGCAGGCATACCTTGGATTCTAAGGAGGTCTGCCTTGTTTGAGCTTTGACTCTGGTGTTCGTTCCAGTGCCCAGAAGGTGAGCAGTTGCACAGCTGCACATCACACTGCATAATTTGTTAAAGAAAGTGTCTGCAAAGGTGGGCAGGAGAGTCCCGGAGCCAGGTGTTGTAAATCCCCCTGTGCTCTCACTTCCTTCCAAGATTGCTGTTCAGACTAATTTATTAGATGGATAAACCTGAATACGTAGCTGGTAGGGGGAGCCTAATAGCAGGATGGAAGGCGCTCGACAAAGTGACACACGCTGAAGTATCTTGTGCTTTCAGGGTGCTCGTTAACTTTTCATAAATTGGATGAGGGGATGTATTGCAGAACTCCTCTGCAATGGCGATCTATCTCCCAGTCCACCTGGGGATTCGTAAGACTATTTTTTTTAAATATCAAAAGCATCCGAGAAGGCTTTGGTGCCTAGCTGGTGGCCAAAGCGGCACCCCCGACGAAGCTCTGCTACTGGCTTTCTAATAATCTCCAAATTAACTTTCTAGATCCTAATGTTGATGGGAAATCACAGTAGCAACTAAGGTCACAGTTCCTGAGAACTCTATTGATAAGCACGTGGAGGGATTCTTGGGAAGCCCCACAGCAACTCATTGTTTGCCTTCAGTTATGTAACATAATTCAGCTTAGACATCCAAGGGCCTAACAGGACATAGAAGACGGCTCCGAGCGTGAGGACCACGCTATTTGAAAGGTGGTCCATTTTTTCATATTTTGACTTTGATTCCATTATACCCCTTTTGAGTTCAGCAGTAACAATGGTTTTAGGTGTAGACTGCTGTGGTTCAAAACTTTGAAGGTGGACCAATCAACAATTCACAAAGTGCCCATTTTGGGTAAGAAATATTTTTGGGAGAAATGGTCAAGGGGGCGATTAAAGGTGGGAAGATTGGGGGGTTTCCTATTTGCCCCAAGCTTACTTCCTGTTAATGGCCTCTTTTTGTGAACCACATCGCTTCACTATGAATAAATAAGTGAATGGTAGAGTGAATAAATGAACAAGCACTGGACACGCAAAGCAACTGGTTTCAGTCAGACAGAAGGGGATGAACCTTGATAGCAACAAGATGATTCTTAAGAGTCTGCAAGAGCATCAAATCAATTGAGATAAAGAATTAACACTGCAGATACTTGAAAAGCCGATTTATGTGTAGAAGAACTCTTGTTGCAGAGCTTCAAAAGCCACCGTATGATTTAAGCACGCAACATTTCTGAGTCCATTATCCTCATGCAGCCCTAGTCAAGTAAGCAGTGACCTGCCTCAACCTGGATCCCACCCAAAGGTTCTTTTATCAGATGGACTTGGGGCAGGGTAATATAGTGCCCACTCCTTGCAATTTACATTTACATTCTCAATGTGCTTTTCACTGCATTACTCAGCGTGCAATTCATTAATCAATTGTAGTTTGGGGTTTTATATTCACTTTAATGACAGCGACCCGTATATTTAGCTGAATTATATTAAGTGTATTTACCAGGAAAAAAATGTATGCTTTCTTTAAATTGCGTTTGATATAATCTTTTATGCTAACTGTATTAATTTAGAACCTGTTCTGAACCTAATGTTGGCATAACCTGTAACTAGGCCTTAGTGCACACGTTACAATTTATAAAATGTTCTGCAACTGCAAGAGTTTTGTTTTCTCTCCTCTGCAAGTGCCCTATTAATGTGCTTGTTAGGATAGAATAGGCTTATTTTTCAGTTTGTTAGGTTATGCTTATTAATTACATTTTGGCCTCGGATATGAAGACAGAAAGGTGGGAGAAACCATTGTGTACCAGGCAGACCGGACTGATGTTACATCCAAGGCTGTCCAGATGAGTGCTTCTTTGTTGGAAGATGGGAAACTAGGGAGTCTACCTATTGATTTGAGAATGTGATCCAACTGCTTTACAAGGTAAAGGGGTAGAGCAAGGTGCAATTACTGTGCTGTGTGAAGTGTGACAATTTAAAAAAGCCCAGTACCGACTAATACATTCTTTCAGCTTCTTCATGACAGTGTGTCCAGCTGATGAGGGCCATGAAAGGGAGGCTGAACATCTAACACTGGAGAGTAAAAGGTCATCTGACCGTTCGTGCCCCTGGGCGCTGGAAGTCAAGTGGCAGAGGCTGAAGCGGGCCCGTCTAGTCAGAGGAAGAAGGTAGTAAACAGATGAGCAGCAGATTAGATTTGCTGAGGGCTTGGGGTCGTGACTACCTGTAACAGGGTTGCTGTTGATTGCAAAAGTCGCTTCCAAGTTGGGTAACGCCGAGTGGCAAAACTACTGGTCAAAGCAGGATATCATTTGCTTCCAAGAGACATGGGCCAAGGACCCAGTGTATTTGATGGGTATCGTTCCTTTTATACACCCGCTGTGCCCTCTGCATCACGCAGAGCGAAAGGGGGTCTATTAACCATCATTTCTAACACCCTACGGATTCAAATAAAGCAGATAGGCTCTCCGAACAATCACTTCCAAATGTTACGATTGGAGCTCACAAAGGAAGATTACTGGATTTTAATTAATTTTTATAATAATGAATTTGGGGGCAACATGAAGAGACCAGTAGTCGACCTGGGTAACGAGCTGGATCGCCTTAACCCACGCACTTTTAAGTCCTCCTGCAGCTTAATCTGGATGGGGGATTTTAACATACACCTGTGCAAGTATAATGAGGCCAGGGTGTGTGGGCTGGATGACCATCAGGGTAACCCTCTCTGTCACTTTTCACACACTGAATATGGTGACACTTTAAACCAATCACTCTACTCGAGGCATCTGAGCGTAATTAACAGCTCAAGGATCGGTCAAGTGGAGAGTACTTTTAGGAGAAACAATACCGAGTCAACAATTGACTTCGCCTTAGTTTCTCTGGCTACACGAGACAGAGTAGACCACATAGCCACCCTGTTTACTCCCTATAGTGATCACGCTATTTTATACTCCCATTTGACCCTTCCATATAAAATGAAAAGAGACCAGCAGGTAGTGGATGACATCGTAGTAGCCAGGAAAAATGGTTACCAATTAAAATGGACCCAGGTTGTTAAATTAAATTTGATCGACTCCATAATAGCCCAAGTAAGTGATAACATCTTATACTGCCTGGCGGAGGATTTTCCTCCCTCCCAAATAGTCACACAGTTTAGAGACTTATTAATAAAATTAAAAGGCGCACTTACCTGTCCCAAACCAGCCAACGACTTCCATCTGAGCCGATGGTTTGATACAGTTTGCTCTAAAGCAAAGAGATCTCTAGTAGGCGCCTTAAAATCCAACCCCAGAGACCCGGTACTGGTAAGAACACTGAGAAGTGAATATAAGCAGGCGAGATCCAAACGAATAAAGGATATAAGGGGGAAGGCATGGGAGGACCTTGAACAAGCTGCCAGGTCTGGGAACAGCCGGGAGTTCTGGAAAATCATAAACACCCCCTACTTCAAAGACGTAAAAGATCCGTCACTAGATACGCATGATGGGGAAGAGGCGTGGATAAAGCATTTTGAGGGCATTTTTAGTTTAAAAGCTACCGTAGAATCTACGCAACCGGTCCCAGTATTCCCCCCCCTAGTAGCTTCTTGACTTTTTCGATCCATGAAGTAAGAATAGGGTTGGCAGCCTGCGTCCCGGGAAAAGCCCCAGGCCCAGACGGAGTCCCCATTGACCTCTTTCAGGTAAATGGAGACATGGGGGTCCCACTTTTAACAAACATATTTAATAGCATAGCCATAGAGGGACCCCCCACCCCCCTCCTGGAAACACAGTGTTCTAGTCCCCATCTTCAAGAAGGGAGATAGGGGCTGTCCAAAGAACTATAGACCCATCTCCCTTCTGGATACAACGGCAAAATTAATGGGCCGGCTACTACTAGCCAGATTGGAGACATGGGCACTGGAACGAAACATCTTAATGCAGGCTCAATATGGCTTCCAGAAGGGAAAGGGGACGGTGGACCAATGTCTTAATCTTTCGCTATGCATAGACAAGTACACAAAGGCCAAGGGCGGAAAGCTATACATGGCCTTCATGGACTTGTCAGCTGCGTTCGATTGTGTGTCCCATCAGAAGTTGTGGCCCATGATGGTGGAAATGGGGATCGATCTTCCAATCATTCATTTAATTTATCAGCTATATGCTAACGCCTCGGCCTGCGTGAGATATGGCCGAAATGGAGAATGCACACGTGTGTTTAAAATAGAGAAGGGGGTTAGGCAGGGTTGCGTCCTCGCCCCGTTTCTCTTTTCCATCTATACTAACGGGGTGGAGGCGGCCCTGTCTGGCACAACTTTCGACGTCCCCAGATTTGATGAGTCCCCCTTACCATTATTGGCCTACGCTGATGATGCTGTGTTACTAGCGAGGACAGGCGTAGTTCTTCAGAGTCTTTTAACTGCGTATGCTGCCTTTATGGCCTCGCTGGACCTCCGCGTTAATGAAGGTAAATCTTTTTTTATTATAGCTGGAGCTACCCGAGGTGCAAAAGTGCCTCATTTTCATTTAGCCTCCCAAAAAATCGAAGTAGTTGACTCCTTCGCATACCTGGGCGTTCTGTTCGACAGCAAACAAACTTGGTCGAAATTGGTGGCTGCCAGAGCCCTGGGCATGGAAAGAAGCCTACAGGCGTTAAGAGGCTTTATTAAGAAGCTGGGGGCCAGCCCCATGGACACAATTAAAACCATTTATCTAGCCAAAACAAAGGCGGCGGTAACTTATGGGGCTGGAGTCTGGGGGATGGCTCATATCGAGCAATTACAGAGAATGGAAGACACCTTTTTTAAGTCTAGGGTCTCATTCCCACCTTCAGCATCTAATTTCATCTTACACCTTGAATTAGAACTCCCTTACTTGTCTGATTGCATTAGGCTGGCACCGATCCTACTGTGGCTCTTCATCTGGCAGAGGACAACGGTTAATTTAACCCAACGCATTATTGGTGATTGCCCCAGGTTGGAGGGTTGCAGTGGGAATCGGTTGGCTCAGTTATGTGGAAGCTGAGCTAAGAGTTATCGGGCAGGAGGAGCTGTTTAAAGACCCAGCTTCCTGTAGGAACGTTTCTAAACGGAAACTGATTGCTCTATACATGCAGAGGGCTGCTTTTATTCGCAGGGGAGGATCTGTCACCAACAGGCGCTTATCGCTTATGCCTTTGTTCCCCCTAGACCTGCGGGAGAGCATCACTATTTCTATCTCTCACGTATTACTATGGCTCAACACAGATTTATTCTGGTGCGTTTCCGTCTTAATTTTATCCCTCTGATGCTTGGGTTCCCAGAGAGGAAGTTCAAGCATGCTGACCTCATCCTGTGTCCGTGTGACAATGTCTCACCCCAAACTGATTTACATTTGGTATTGTTTTGCAAATGTTATTACAGAGAAAGATCAGCTTTCATTTCACCCATTTTAAAACATCAAAACTTTAAACAATGCAGAGTGGCACTGTATTTTTTTAAGTCTTTACCTAATTCGTATATTTGTTTTTCAGTAGCATCTTTTTTGTGGGCTTGTATGAGAAAGAGAAAGTCGATGGGCACGCTAACTTGAATGACTGTAAAGGTTACCCAAATTATCATGATTGTAAATTGTTTTATGGTTTTTTAATGGCTTGATATGATGAATTTGTGCTTTTATGATCTTTTTTTTTAATAGATCGAATAAAGATTTTAAACGAAACGATTGCAAAAGTCAAGTGAGTTAAAGACCGTCTCATCCATTCCCTCTTTTAGGAGCTACCTTGAACAGAGATTAATTTGACACAGGCTCTTCAAAAAGTGTATAGTGTGTGCTGCAAATGACTTTCTCCTACTCTTGCTATGACGGATCACATGACGGGCGAGTGAGGCTGGGCGAGTGAGCGGGGTGACGACTGATCGGAGCTTTTGAGCTTTGGAGCCTTGGAGCCTCGGAGCGGAGCCTCGGAGCCTCGGAGCGCCGACTGATCGGTTGATTGACCAGCGGCCGAGAAGAAGGGTGATCGTAGTGGGGAGCTACGGAGCTACGGAGCGGTGGTGGTGGAGAGACGAAGAGCGACGGAGAGACGGTGAGGTTGCCGGTAGTAGGCTGGTAGGTGGCTGGTAGTAAGCTCGGACTAGAACCAGGGCTCGGCAAGGTCTGATACTGAATGCTACGGGAGCAGCTTGTTATCTCCCTTAACCCTTAGCCTCCCTTGCCTCCCAGCCTCCCTCCCCCTTTGCCCGGCATCATCTCCTGCAAAATCTCCTGCAATCTCCTGCAAAATAACGTACCGCACCATTGATTGTACAGCCCGGCCCGGACAACGCTACAATCCATCGAAAAGGGCAAGCGCGGCTGCCCTTTAGCAGGCGGCCGCACTAAGTGAGTGCCCCTGGCTACTTGCGGAGGCGGCCTGTTAGATCAGGTCCGGCCTGCCGTCCGCAATAGCCCTGTGAGCCCTGCTTGCCAAATCTAATACCAAATTTAATACCTGCACCTATGCTTGCTCTCGCTTCAGCCACGCTTCAGCTCTGTTGCATTTAGCTTGCAGCCCATAGCGATAAACATTTGCTGCAACTGTGCTACATTAAACGGACTCAAAAACCGACACGAAATACTGATTCGAATTACTCCAGCTTTTCCTACTTTTTCTATTTTTCATCTCACACGCAGCGGAGTGGAGCGGAGCGGCTCATTTATCCCCACTTATCCCCTTTTTTTTTTTTTTTTTGCTACGTTGTTGCTACACCTAAGCTCACTTTGTGCTGACTCATAGACGGAGCTTTTGATTCGCTCTAGCCTCCAGTTTTAGAGCACTTATTTATATCGGAGCCTGCGCACAATTAGGGAATAACAAGGGAAATTGAAAGTGTTTCCTGCCCTCAGCCGATTCAGCATCCGAGTTTCTAAAATCCATCTAATTCGGCAATAGGCAGGTCAATCAATCTAGTAAACACCCTTCGTAATACCAACAGTTTTAGTCTTTTTCAAGTCCAGTGAGTTTATTAAGTGTGGAGCTTTTTTAAGTTAAACTTGGTCCAATTTTTGGAAGCCGGTGGTACCCCTCCCTTCAGCAAGAGTCCTTCAAGTATGAGATCGGGGCGGGTGAGGAAAGTACTAATAAAGTCCACACAAAAAAACACGCAAAAGAAAAGGCCCCCAATAGTCTGGAAGTATTGACAGAACCCTCTAGGCAATCTCAATTCCAATCACCTGCAAACCCACATATAGTTTCTGATCTTGACTCAGGACACGAATCTAAATCCCGGCAGTCCACAGTGCAAGAACAACCTACCAAAATTCACCTGTCGCATCCTGCTGCAGGGGGATGGCTACAGCGCAGGAACATAGGAGAAATGAGGTTCCAAACCAAGGTTCAACAGTTTCCTTAAATCTAGCGACAAAACAACTTTCATTAAGGGATTATTTTAGGAGCTTAGCTCCATCGGCAGCCCCGAAGAAAAACCCTAGTTTAGCGGCATCGCCTCAGGTTTTTCCCTCCACAAAAGCAGTCGCTACCCTGAACCAAGTTCTTATTCAGCCTATGATCCACGCAGCTGCCAACGAAGGTGAAATCTGCTCGCAGCCATGTCCCATAGCAACGATGGAACCACACAACTCGGCCACTTCAGTAGCCCTAGAAGGCAACCGATCATTTCAAGCCCCAGGACTGTCCCCTTTGGTCCAACAGTTAACTCAAACAGAGCAGGTCCTAACCCAGGCTTCAACTTTCAAAGATGTTGGTTTGTCAACCGTCCAGTCTGCACGGACTTCAATTCAGCTTTCTCCATTATCATCAAGACTTTCATTGGCATCTTCATTTGACAGTTCAAAAACGAGCGTTAGCGTTATGATCCCTCAAGTAGTGTCCCATCTTCATCCTCAATTTAAAAATTCTGACCTAGAAAGTCAATCAGAAACGGCCGTCCTAGGTGATCATACGGGTAATCAAGAGGGGTCGGGAGAGAACATTATCCTTACCCCCTAGATCTCTCGTTCTTCTCAAATGAACAGCAAAAATCTGTTGTCCATGAAACTTCATCAACAATTGACCACAACGATCTCTGGTCCCAGCTATTGCAGACTCTTCAAACCTCGGTTGCCGCTTTAACTTATCATTCTGATAAAATGGACCTGCAGGTGCATCTTTTGAATACGTTAGCAGTGTATACCGCCGGAATAGACCAAAAACTAGAGGCACTTAATCTGCTCATTACAAAAGCCCAATCCCAAGCCAAATTGGTCCAATCGGTATGCTGCTGTTCCCCCATTATCGATTCATTATCATCCCTTCCACAATTTCTTTCTTCAGTGATAACAGAAATTAAGAAGCTACCGTCGGCAGGGCCACCAGTCCCCCCATCCTCACCCTCACCTTTCAATCCAGCCGAGGGACCCACTGCTACGGAAGACCAGTCTTTGTCCATCTCCCCGCATTTTATGGTGTTAGAAGACTGTAAAGTAACCCCCACTAAATTAGTTCAACAACACAATAAACACAGGTTGTCTAAAAGGGAGAAAAAAGACTACGGAAGAGTCGGAATAAATATACAACAGAAATTAAAGCACAAAACGCTAGATCCCCCGTTATTATCAACTCAGATCAAGTACAAGAGCTGCTGCCCATCTCAGGAGCAATCCCGAACTTGAATTCAACGGTACAAGTCCTGACCCCCATAATGACCGTTTGCAACTGAATACACACCAAGAGGGACTGTTTCAAGGCCGACAGCCGTTTTTAGAGCGCTCCACGCAAGTAATACCTGGATCTGGGAAATCCGTAACAGCTGCTTCTGCGCTAGTTACAATGCAATTGGGAATCGAAAACCCTTTGACGCTGCCTTTAGACACCTGCCTCAGCAGCCCATCATTAGCGGAGTGCAATCACTTCGCTTTGCAACGCACAGTTAATCAGTCTGTCTATCAGAATCTTCCAAACGTCTCAACTAGTCAAACGTTGGCATCTACGAATAAAAGATCTCTCGCTTTGCCACCAATTAATAACCATTGTGAGCCGTCTCTCTCATCGGCAGTCACACGCACGACCATGCAGGTTCTCACTGAAAATTCTATAAAAATAAAGTCTTCAATCGACGATAAAGTTTCCAAGCAGCCAATCATCAACCCAGGCACCATACTACTGCTAACCCCAGAGTATGTCTCAAGAGGCCCCCATGACATTTTAAATCGAGGAAACATATTAAGACTTTTTAAATCAATACCGGACTTGAGCGCCCTGCAGTCTAATGACATAATCGCCATTGAATTCATTCCATCATTAGGAACCAAAGCGGGCGAAACAACTAAACTATCACTGGCGACCCCAGCAATTCGAGAACTGGTCCAGTTAAAAGTTGATCAATTTAAAAATTGGGGCATTACAATATCACCATTTAGTGCCCCCTGTTACCCATCAATTTTGGAAAACAATCAGGCTCAGATTCTCAGTGCAAGCCTGATTCCTTTTTCAGTATTAAAATCAGCAAGAAGTCGCTCGCCCACAGTAACCCAGGAGCACATGACAAGCCAGCAAAACCCCGATACGGTTGACTGGTCATGGCTTCCAGGGGCTTTAGTTAGAAGCCGGAATGATTGAAATATCCTCAACCCTGGTATATCAATATGTTCCTGGAACATCAACGGCCTAGGACAAACAATTCAATCAGCAGCCACCAGTGGTTTTCTAAAGGAGCATGATATTGTCCTACTGCAGGAAACCTGGGCAGAAGACAATATACCCATCGAAGGCTATCTAGAATTCGCGTCCCTTGCAACAAGACAGTTTAAGTTCGGAAGGCCAAGTGGCGGCCTGGCAATTTATGTGTCAACCAAATTATCCCTGTGTACCAAGCAGCTAAAATTTGATGAAGATTGGCTCAGCGGAATACTTTTGGGAAGTCGACAGATCGCCAGTCAGCTGCTTCTCCTTAATGTTTACATATCTCCGCGCACCACTGAGAAAAAATCCAAATTGGATTGTCTGACCAACATCGTGTGCAACCTGCTCAGCGAGTACGGCGGCATACCAAGTATAATTACAGGAGATTTTAACACTAACCTTTTCTGCAACCCTTCTGAGGATCCAGAGATTGCTCCCCTAATGGTTCCATCATACCTTGCCACACAAGTAATCCCCGTAGGAAATAGACCATCTAAATTGGGGGAGTACGCAGTCACCCAGCTAAGTAGCGTAGGTTATACCGTATTGAACGGTCGTTTCCATACGGATATCCCACCAGCCTGGACACGATCTGATGGCCGAACTTTTTCTTTTCTGGACTTTTCCCTAGGCAGTACTGAAATTCTCCCTTTGATAGAGAGTTATTACATTGCACCTCAAGGTGAAAGCGATCATCGGCCACAAATAATAACAATATTTGTTAAAACCCCACGTCATCAGGAGCTCGCTTACACCCATGCAGGCTGCCATACAGAGAATTTAAAACGAATGAAATGGTCAGACGACGAGGCTCCTCTCTTGATGGAAAAATGCAGAGCATTGTTAATCCAACAACCAGACACAGATTTCTCTGCTATTAGCAGCTGGGCTAGCTTTATCAACCGTCTATTAGAAGTAGCTCCACTTAAGAGGAGAATTGGGCAACACGTATTTCGACTTCATATTTCACCAGTAATAAAAAAACTAAAGCTCTGCAGAAATCGAGCCCTTCGGCAATCAAGGAAGAGCCCAGATAATAAAACCAAATTTTCCAACTATAAACAAGCCCAAGCAGCCCTTAAGTCTGCCGTACGCAGGGAAAAACAAGAGGCCTCAGATCAATTTTGGCTGAAGCTCTTCTATGAAAGCAAGAAATCAAATTCAAAGCAATTCTGGTCTCTGGTAAATAGGGGACAGCGAGGTGGAAGTTTCTACGGCAGTGCAAGTATTAGTGCTGACGAATGGACCCACTTTTTAACATCCCATTTCAATATCGTTACCAACAAAGAAAACTGCCCCAACCTTCTAAACATAAATAATGCAAATTTATTATCACCGGAGGCTACTGAAACAAACATGGCTGCGCTCCAGCTCCCCATCCATTAGCACATTCAAAGAGCCTGCAAACGTGGCCAGTGGGAACAATAGCGACTCATCCCCTGTGACAATAGTGACACCCGAAGAACTAAAACATAAGATTCTACGCTCAATAAAGAAAGCTAGGGCAGATGGTGCACCTGGGCCAAACGGTCTCCCCCAGGCAATGTTCAAATCAGAAGCCGAATTTTGGTCAGACCATCTGGTTCCTTTGTTTTCTCAATGCTGGTTAAACAACGTAGTTCCTGAGTCCTGGAGAGGTGCTATCATTCACCCTATTTATAAAAGTGGGAAGAGAAATGATCCCAGCAACTATCGAATGATAGCACTCCTAGATGTGGAGTCCAAATATTATGCCAGTATCCTATTGGAAGACCTGCAGACTTGGGCAAACGAAACAAAGCGCCTCCCTTTCAATCAGACGGGTTTTGTGGCCAATTCTGGCACAATAACCAATCTACTAACATTATCCGTTTTAATAGGGAAAGCAACAGTTCAACAAATCCAACTGCACTGTTGCTTTGTGGATTTTAAAGCAGCCTTCGACCGTGTGCCCCGGGGCCTACTGTGGCAGAAATTAAAGGGCTGGGGCATTCCCCAATCTTTGCTAACTGCAATAGTTCAACTCCACTCCGAAACATGGGTAAGAATCAAGCTGGGTGAAGGTTCCCATGTTTCTAGGAAGATCGAGACCAGAAGCGGAGTAAAACAAGGGTGCGTGCTGGCTCCACTCCTTTTTAATTTGTTCATATCGGACCTTTCGCCAATCCTTGACAGCGTTAATTGCCATCCCCCTCAATTAGATGGAGTACGTATCAGTAACCTCCTATACGCCGACGATCTGGTGCTGCTTAGTCACACGAAGGTAGGCTTACAGAGGCTACTTGATGAATTGCTCCCTTACACTAAAAACAACCTTCTAGAGCTGAATTTATCAAAAACAAAAACAATTACTTTTGGGAAGCAAAAGAAGACGCGTGGAGGGTGGCATTTTAACAACGTAAAAATCGATTCAACACCTCACTACAAATACCTGGGAATATTCCTTGACACCAGAAGCTCATTTGTCAAGCAAAAAGAAGTACTGAGGACCAAAGCCTTGGCATTAGAGGCTGCTGCTACAAAACTGTCCAAAAAATTACTTGGTCCCAGTTTAATCCCAATGTTGAAAGTGATGAAGGCGAAGATAATTAACTCATTGACGTATGGCCACGAGATCATGAAGGGAACCACAAATACTTTTTAAATAAACTAACAATCAAAATCTTTAAACGTGCATTCCACCTGCCCAAATCTGCATCGCCGGCACAAGTCCGTCTTGAACTTGGTCTATTAGACCATCACGGCGTTGAGGCTGGAGCATTTATAAAGTTTTGCAATAGACTGCGTCATGCCCGGGAGGGTTCCCTGGAGGCCAGACTCTGGCAAGAAATCCAGAAAAGTCATGCCAGTCATAAATATCGGCTTCACCTGAACCATAGTTTACAACTACTTGGTATTAAGGAATTCTGGGGAACAAACCCCTCCCAGCTAGCATTAAAAGCAGTAATCAAGAAGAGTGTTAGGTTGTGGTCCTTTCACTCGGATAGGGCAATACTGTCAAAAGGAAACACGCTTGGGCAGTGATCACCAATTTTAAACCAGGAGTTGTACCCTTTTATTTATCAAGCACGTTCGCACTTTATTTGAAACGAAAGTTCCTGGCCCTGAGGTTGGGTGAATGGCCTTTTCTAAAGAATCTCCCAGAATGGCGCCGCCAAGACAATCATACCCAATGCAGGTTGTGCGGCTACCACACCGAAGGAATGGAACATATAGTTTGTTTATGCCCAGCAATGCTTACTTCTAGACGATTTTTACTGCGGGAAGAATGGAAAAGGCTTGGAATTCGATCATGCCGTCAAGCCATAATAGCAGCCTTTAACCCGGACAACACGAAGTTGAATATCGGGTTAACAAAATTTGTTATCAAGGCGTTAAATCTGCTGGAAGCCATTGGCGCTGCTAAGCAGCGCGACATTCCACCATTGGACACAGTAACAGTTTGTCGACCATCAATAAACTGTTGATCAGAACCCGGCCTTCGAGTCGATCATCACTGCTGAGAAATTCAGCACAGTTTTAAGTAAAATATTAATTGTAATTTGAATAATTTTAATTAATGTCTTTTCTAAGAATATGTTGCTCGCGTTTTTATATTGTAAGGGTTTTAATTAACCAACAATAAAGTTCTTATACACCCGTACTCTTGCTATTAGAATCACGTGTGATAGGCACATATTTTGTTTGCTGTATGACAAACTCAGGAGCGTAGCTATCAACGGTGCAGCATGTGCAGTGGCATCAGGGCCCATCATAGTTATGTTAATTAGTACTTCTACCTCTTTTTGGTAACATAATTGTGGCAAGTACACACCCCACCTCCCCCCAAACCTTGTAAAGTACTGATTTGGACCTGCTCATTGGAAGGCATGTGGGAATGCCAAAGTCCAGCATGTGCCTTTTGGCCCCAGGACTGCTCCTGTCACTTTTCAGCACCTGGTGACTCATGTTCTCTTAGGGCTAGAGGAGTTCTCTGTATCCTACATTAATGATATTGCCATCTTTAACAGTTCAAGGGAGGACCACCAGAACTACCTAAAACAGGTGCTGGTCAGGATGCAGGGAGCAACATTGACCATCAAGGCAGCCAAATATGAGGTGAAGCAGTTCTCTGTAATAATATACTGGCTATAATGTAGGCAACACGAAGCTCTACCCACTGGATGCCAGGATCTAGTCTAAGTTGGTATGGTAGTTTAATACCACTCAGATGCAGATGACAACTTTTCTAGGACTCACTGGACATTATAGGAATATTATATTCAACTATGAGACCACGTGTGCCCTTAACAGCTCTCACATTGAAGAGGCTACCTAAAAAAGCAATATGGACTGTAGAATGTATGTCGGCCTTTGAGGACCTGAAGAAAGCATTATGTAATTCAGCTGTGTTGTAGGCATCTGACTATGGTCAGCCCTTTATTGTACACAGTGACGCCTCAGACCAAGGACTTGGAGCGATACTGGCTCAACTCAATAATAAAGAGTAGAAAGAGTCTAGTGGCCTTTATTAGCCACAAACTGCTTCCTCCAGAACAGGACTGGGCAGTCATTGAAAAGAATGCTTTGCCGTAGTGTGGGCTTTGAGGCGTTTCTGGACTTACCAGACAGGTACAAACCACTCAGGTGGTTCATGGAAAGTATGAGAATCGCAAGTTGCTGAGATGGTTTATTCTTTTGCAAGTCATAATAAGCACTCCGCAAACTTAGAATGCATCTCCTGGTGCACTCAGTTCCAATCTTCCCCTGCAATTGGCTCCAAAATGTTTTCAAATGATTTAACTTCTTCACCATCTTATTATCTTCACATGAGAACCAGGTGTGTTGTTGATACTTTTAAACCATTCCTTCATTCCTTATCTTAACCCTTTCGCTGCTAGGCCTCCCCCATGCTAAGTCTTTTTTGGGATATTTGGGGTAGTTTGTGCTTTGCCCCTGTAACATTTTGTCCACAATAAGATATCCATGCCAAATCTGCGTCCTTTTCTTCCAACATCATGAGGATTTTAAAGGTACCCAGGATTTGTGGATTCCCCTTAAAAATGGGGAAAAGTGCTGCAGAAGAAAGCATCTGTTTTTTCCCCTGCAAATGGTATCAACAAAGGGTTTGTGGTCCTGAAATCACCATCTTCCCAGCTTTCAGGGACAGGCAGACGTTTGTCAGAAAACCAAAGTTTTCTACACAGTATTGGCATACTACTGGGACACATCCTATTTTTGCTACTTTTTTTGTGCTTTCAACCTCCTTTCAGTTAGTGGTAGAAATGGGTGTGAAAGCAATAATGGATCCCTGAAAACGATACATTTCTGAAAAGAAGACAAAATTCTGAATTCAGCAATGGGTCATTTGTGTAGATCCTTCAAGGTTTTTTTTATAGAAACTAACGGTTGAAAATAAGAAATATTGAAAATGAGTTGTAAAAAACAGCCATTTGTGCCAACGTTTTCACCTGTAACTTCTAAGTATGTCAGATTTTTCAAAGCAATATACCATTACATCAGCTGGACCCTTCTGGTTGTGGGGATATATTGGACTTGTAGGTTCACCAAGAACCCAAGGAACCCAGAGCCAATAACTGAGCTGCGTATTGCAATGGTTTTTCATTGTGTAACAGGTATATAGCAATTCATTTGGTAAAATATAAAGAGTGAAAAATAGGTATCAAGGACACCTATGTATTCCCGAAATGGGAACAAAATATAGAGTTTAGAAGCAGTAGCTATTTGCACATCTCCGAAATTGTGGGTACTTATACTAGCATGTGAATTATAGGACATTTTTCAAAGTGACTTCGTTTCTACACATTGTCTTACATTTGGAAGGCAGAAATGCATAGAAAGTCAATAGGTAATAACAGTGGTACCTCACTTGTGTGGGTAGGCCTAGTGCCTGCGACAGGAAACGGCCCGAAACGCAATATGGACATATCAAATTTTTCTAGTGAAAATTGACCCTTTTTTGCAATGTGCCTAGCTGTGGATTTTGGACCCTAGCTCAGCCGGCACTTGCGGAAACCTAGCAAACCTGTAAATTTTGAAAACTAGACACCCAGGGGAATCCAGGAGGGGGTGACTTGTGAGGCTCTAACCAGGTTCTGTTACCCAGAATCCCTTGCAAACCTCAAATGTTGTCAAAAAACAAATTTTCCTCATATTTCTGTGATGGAAAGTTCTGGAATCTGCGTGCATCCACAAACTTCCACCCGACCCGCATTCCCCAAAGTCTCCCGATAAAAATGGTACCTCAATTGTGTAGGTAGGCCTAGTGCCCGTGACAGGAAACGGCCCAAAACGCAACGTGGACACATCACATTTTTCTAGTGAAAACTGACCCTTTTTTTGCAATGTGCTTAGCTGTGGATTTTGAACCCTAGCGCAGCCGGCATCTAGGGAAACCTAGCAAACCTATACATTTTTTAAAATTAGACACCCAGGGGAATCCAGGATGGCATGACGTATGTGACTCTCACCAGGTTTTGTTACCCAGAATCCCTTGCAAACTTCAAACTTTGTAAAATATAACACATTTTCCTCACATTTCTGTGATGGAAAGTTCTGGAATCAGTGTGGATCCACAAACTTCGACCCACCCCACATTCCCCAAAGTCTTCTGATAAAAATGAAACCTCACTTGTGTGGGTGGGCCAAGTGCCCACGGCAAGGAAGGGCCCAAAACGTATTGTGGACACAACAAACTTACCTATCACAAAACGACCTGGTTTAGCAAGGGGCTCTCCTGGGTTTTTGGCTCCCGGCTCAGCGACCATCTAGGGAAACCTACCAAACCCAGACATTTCTGAAAACTAGACAGCCGGGGGAGTTCAGGGAGGTATGGCTTGCGTGGATCCCACAACATTTTCCTACTCAGAATCCCTCTGCAAACATCAAATTTAACTGAAAAAAAAATCACATTTATTGTGATGGAAAGTTCTGGAATCTGCGTGGCTCCACAAACTTCCACCCACCCAGCATTCCCCAAAGTCTCCCTATAAAAATGGTACCACACTTGTGTGGGTGGGCGAAGTGCCCGCGGCAGGGAAGGGCCCAAAACATATGGTGGAGATATCAAAATTACCTATCACAAAACGACCTGGTTTTGCAAGAGGGGTCACCTTGGTTTTTGCCCCCAGGCTCGGCAGCCATCTAGGGAAACCTACCAAACCCAGACATTTCTGAAAACTAGACACCCGGGGGAGTCCAGGGAGGTAAGGCCTGCGTGGATCCCCCAACATTTTTCTACCCAGAATCCCCTGTAAATCTCAAATTTAGCTGAAAAAAAATCAAATTTTCCTCACATTTCTGTGTAGGAGTTGTGGGATCATTGCACGGCACAAAGTTCCCACCACTCACCGTTCCCCTCAGTCTCCTGATTTAAATGTTACCTTACTTGTGTGGATGGACCAAGTGCCTATTACATGGAAGGGCCAAAAACTTGTAGAGATTGGGGGGGGGGGCAAAGCGGGTCCAAAAGGGCAGTTTGTTTATACGTTTTTAGGCTGACGCTACTTTGGGTACCCACACAAGTGAGGTATCAGTTTTGTCGGGAGGCCAAGGGGAATGCTTGGTGGTAGGAAATGTGTGCCTGTGCGGTGATCCTACAGCTTATCCACACAGAAATGTGAGGAAAATGTGACTTTGTAAGTAAATTTGAGGTTTGCAGGGGATTCTGCAAGCCAGTCAAGAGTCAGTATACGCACACCACCATCCACGCACACCACCAACCATGGGCCATCCACGCACACTGCCAGCCAAGCGCCATCCACACACACCGCCAGCCAAGCACCATCCATGCACACTGCCAGCCAAGCACCATCCACGTACACCGTCAGCCAAATACCATCCATGCACACAGTCAACCAAGCACTATCCATGCACACCGCCAGCCAAGCGCCATCCCCGCACTCCGCCAGCCAAGCAGGGTGGACTGGGAACAGCAACCAGCCTTGGCAGATTGCTGCTCGACCAGCCTTGGGACAGGGGGGCGTGCTAGTAAGAAGCACAGCTGCCGCTTTTGTTACTGGGGGCCGATATTGCAGCATTGCTGCAAAACCAGACCCCAGTGACAAAACCGGCCCCCACTGCTAGAAAACCGGCCCCCACCCCTCCGGCCATTGGGGAAACGCCCGGTGCCCCTGCAGCCAAGCACCATCCATGCACATAGCTGGCCAAGCACCAGTTCACGTACACCGCCAGCCAAGCTCCACTCCATACACACCACCAGGCAAGCACCAATCTACACACACCGTCATCAAGCACGAGTCCAGCACACCATTAGCCAACTGCAGGTCCACACACACCGCCAGCAACATGCCAGCCAAAGGTCAGTACACGCAGACCATCAGCCAAACTCCACTGTACACACACACAAACTCTCCCTGGTTTCTAGTGGTTTTCTGCCCCCGCTTGGGTGCAGATGCGACTAAAGATATCACTGAAACAGCCAAAATATGTGCCTGGAAAAAAGGGAGCGACCCTTGCCTATGGGGCTTCTCACTGGCATGCCCATAAACATATCCCTGGTGCCTAGTGGGGGGGCAGATAAGGGGCTATTGCCCTGATCTGCCTTCTGGGGGGGCAAAAAGACTTTTTGGGGGTGGGGGCTTTACCATGCCCATTCTCGACAGCCCCCACCCCTACGTATTAAAAAAACAACAAAATCCCTGGTACCTAGTGGGCTTTCGAGGCAGGTCATGAACTATTGCCCCCATCGGCCTCCCGGGGGAGGCAGAAAGACTTTGGCAAATTTTTATGTGGAGGTGGGGCACTGGCATGCCCATTCTGGGCAGCCCCCACCCCTAATAAATAATAAAGACATAATCCCTGGGGCCTAGTGGGCTTTTTGCCCTCCCGGGGGGGGCAGATAAGGCGCTATTGCTCCATCTGCCTCCTGGGGGGGGCAGAAAGACTGTGGAATTTTGCGGGGAGTTGGTGGCATTAGCATGCCCACTCGGGCAGCCCCCACCCCTAAATGTCCTTAAAAAAAAAATCTCTGGTGCCTAGTGCGCTTTCTAATAAATCCCTGGTGCCTAGTGCGCTTTCTGCCCCCCCAGGGGGGCGGATTGAAATGAATGAAATGAAATGAAAATGAAATGTATAAAGCACGATACAATTACCCGAAGGTATCAAGGCGCTAGCTCATCAGGTAAAATATGCCGTCAGATCTTAGTTCAGAGTCAGAGATTGAAGAGCCATGTTTTTAACGCTTTCCTGAAAGCCAACAAGTGTGTTTCGTCTTTTAACCTCTGGGGAAGAGAGTTCCAGAGTCTGGTCGTACCAACCAGAATGCTTCTGCCGCCCCAGGAGCTTTTCTTGAACCTGGGAATCACCAAATTGTGAGATTGAGCTGAGCGTAGAAGGAGCGTAGGAGTGTACTGTCGGAAGTTCTGCTTGAAAAAGACTGGACCTTCGTCATGGATAGCTTTAAATGCTATGCAGAAAGCTTTGAACTCAATATGTCTCTTCACTGCTAACCAGTGTAACTCTGTTAGCGCAGCAGTGGCAGAATTATGCTTGGGAATATCCAGCAAGATGCGCGCTGCAGCATTTTGTACAATCTGTAATTTAGTTAGGCATTTAATCCGGAGGTTGATAAAAAGACTGTTGCAGTAATCGGCTCCGGACAAAACCAGAACAGAGATCACCAGCTTGTGTAAATTGACAGGGATGAATGGAAGGATCTTTCTAAGTAATTTTAATGTATAGAAAGATGCAGAGGTGACCTGGTTCACGTGGCCTTCGAATGAGAGCTTGGACTCAAAGGTGACTCCTAGGTTTTTTACCTTATTTGTAGGGATGGGCAATGAGCCCAGCTCTGATCGCCAGAAAACTGGAGACCAGAAGGTAGTGTTGCTGCCGAAGAGTAGGACTTCAGTTTTACTGGAATTTAATTTCAGACAGTTGGTGGCCATCCAGTCCCCGACTTGGCGGAGGCAAGTATAAAACTGTGATGCTGTGTCCGAAGGCGAGCCGGTCACTGAAACCACAATCTGGGTATCGTCAGCATAAGAGATTGCTGAGAAACTCAGAGATCTAATCAGCCATGCCAGGGGAGCAACGTATATGTTAAAAAGGGTGGGGCTCAATGATGAGCCCTATGGTACCTCACAAGGCAATGTAAAATTGGGTGAATTGAATTTAGAAAGAGCTACGAACTGTTCTCGGCCAGACAGAAAAGATCTGAGTAGGGTGGGAGCTTTTCCTTTAATGCCTATCCTCTCCAGGCATTCCAGTAATTTATTATGATTAACAGTGTTGAATGCGGCAGAGAGGTCAAGCAGCACAAGTGCTGCATTGCCCCCTGCATCGACAGTCTGCCTAATCTGCTCGGATGCTGAGATCAATGCCAGTTCTGTGCTATGGTGCTTTCTGAAGCCGTACTGGGTGGCATCCAGGAGGGCATGTTTCTCACTGTAGTCAGATATTACTACGTTCATGGCCTTCTCAACCATTTTTGTGGGCAGGGGGAGTCTTGAGATTGGACGATAATTATTAGGATCCGCCCCATCTAAGTTTGCTTTCTTAAGAAGAGGGAGGACGGATGCCAATTTCCAATTAGTGGGAAATATGCCTGAGGAGAACATTTGGTTAAAAATGGGAGACAGATGAGAAGCAATTACTTCTGGTAGAAGATGAAAGATCTTGGGGGAGCAGGGGTCCAATTGGGAGCGGGATTTGGTAGACAGAAGTAGTTTAGTGACCTGATCAGAGGTCAGTGATGGAAAGAGAAGTAGTTCAGGAGGATCAATAGATTTTGGGGTAGCTAAGGAGGGTTCCTTTATCGTGTTAGGAGTGACTGACATAGATTGGGAGGGAGTAGCACATTGAGACAAGGATGTAGAAAAGCCACTGTAAACTGAACTGACTTTGTCCTGAAAGAAGGTGGCCAAGGAATTACAAAAATCCTGGCTCATTGGTGTGTTTACAATTTCGGGGGATTTGGCTAGCCTTTTTACTCTGTTGAAAAGTTCCTTGTATGAGTTTTTTTGCTGCTATGGCTGTAGTAAAATAGCGGGTTTTCTTATCATTCATTAATCTTTTCTAATCTAGCAAAGATTGTTTATAGACTATTCTGTCACTAATACCATAGTGGGATCTTCATTTCCTTTAAAGACGGCGACATTTTTGTTTTTGAAGTCTAAGATGTTCAGTATACCAGGGTTCAGAAAGTCTTGATCTACGATTAGTAGTGGAGTTTTCAGGTAGAACATGATCAATTGAGCTGCGAAGCCACTGCTCAAAGGCGACTGCTGCTGTGTTTGGATCGTTATTGATCTCAGGTGGATTCTGAACCAGGGAGCTTTCTAAGGTTTCAGTTACAATTTTGTTCCTAGGTCGGAACTTTCTGGGATATTTATTTCTTAAATTCTCTTATCCATATTGATAAAGAGAAAGGGAGAACATGACAGCTTTGTGATCCGACCAAATAAGCGGGAGAGATGGGAGACATTGTAGAGGATTATTATTGGAGAATACTCCATCCAGAAGGTGCCCTGGCAGAGTTGGTACTGCCAGTTACCTGCTGAGTAAGTCCCAGGCTATACATGATATCGATAAAATGTACTGAGTCCCTCTCTGATGGGTCTTCAAGGTGTAAATTGAAGTCACCCAGAAGTGTGAAATCCAGTGACTGAGATATCACATCCAAGGACTGACCCACAGTGTTTAAAAAGTCTGCCCAGGAGCCAGGGGGACGATAAAATAGTAGGCCGTTAAAAGTATAACAGTTATCTATTGAGATCTTGAAAGGTAGGGATTGCAAAGTTGACAAATTATTTTGGGTAGTGAAAGTCCCTTTCCAACTACTACGGAATATTATGTCCAGCCCACTGCCCCTTTTTCCAACCCGGTCCTGTTTAAAGATTGTACACCCAGTTGGGACAGCCATGGCTAAGTCTGGGTCAGATGAGGCATCAGCCCAGGTCTCGGTAACGAAGGGTAAGTCAACAGCTTGAGCGTCCATAAACATGGCAAATTCAGAAGCGTGCTTATATAGAGAGCGTGCATTAATTAAGGTACAGATGACTGATCTAGTCCTGCATGGCCCTCTCAAGATGGGGGTTGGACTGGATGACACCAATTGTGGTTTAGTGGGGCAGATGTGAAGGTTACAGTCTGGGCAGTGGAAAGGTGCAGCGAACGGGTCAGCGCTAAGGCTAGGATTGGAGCTATTGCCCCTATCTGCCCCGCGGGGGCAGAAAGACAATGTGCCACAATACAATCGGGGGAGCAGGGATCCACTAGGGAGGGATACCATTGGAATGGGGAGATTCTCCCCTTTCCAATGATACCTCTCCTGTCTTTCTACGTGCTCGGGGGTGGGGGGAGGGGCTGAGATAGCCCCACGGGCACGTAGAAAGTGAAACTGAAGTGAGCCAATCGGCTCATTTCAGTTTCGGTTTCTCTGAAATGACATCAGTGTGACGTACTCGCTGATCGTCATTTCAGAGAAACCAAGGGAACAGCCTTTTGAGCTGGGAAAGCTCTTCCCCAGCTCCCGAGGCTGTTGGGGGGGGGGGGGAGAAAGGAAATCCCTCTGGTGCCCGCACCAGAGGGATTTCCAGTGCCATGACGTCGGACGCACGGAAGCTGTCTGACGCACATGAGCACTTTTGCGGACGGCTCCCGTGCGTCAGACGCTCCGAATGGGTTAATTCATCACTTTGTTTATTTGTTCAATCTTCTTTGTTAAGGCCACAATCAATTTCAGGAAGCTCTTCATCAAGAGACAAAATTCATGAGGAGGGACAAACAACCCCTAAAAAAGACAAACACAGAAAAAAACTATACCGTGCTAGTATCTAATATCCATAATAAACCCATGCATAATTCCATGATTGTGAATCTGCGATAATAAAACATAATAATATAACATCAGGGAAAATAAAGATATGATTGGTTCATCTGGAAACGAATTAAATGGTATCGACAGTGAATATCTGCCCAGAGTCCTTCAGTTACCATGAACTGATGGAGAAAAGAAGCATGGAATTGGTGAAAATAAGGATAACTAAACAGTTTAGAATAAAAGACTGCTTTAGGGGTTTGGGTCCCAGATAATGCAAGAGCAAAATGCCGCAGATTACTGTGTTATCTGTAGCAGCCACTGCTGGACAGCATAGGGCAGCCACTTCTTTCGCCATTTACAATTGTGAAACGTAAATTGCTTAGTGTTGTTTGTCAGTTACCTGTGGGAATGCCGTTTTGAGCGTGGCTGAAGGAATTATCTGTGTGTTCAACAGAAGGAAATTTAACTTCCTTGCTCCAATTTTAAACACTGTTGCAGAAGAAATGGGAATAACGACAAATCCAGGGCCTCAACTTCCACTAAGAAACATTTAAGGTGTTGGCTTTTGCTGGCAACATTTTGCCGTCTCTCACTGCACCCTCACACTCGCTCCACGGGTTTTGATCCCCTCATTAAAGGAATGCCATTCGCTATCTTGACAAGTCAGAGGGATTTATATTGGCATGGAGGTAAAAATTAGTGACAATCCTACAGACAGACACCACCTTTCTATGGGCATTAAAAGGGCTTAAATACCTGGGGATTATCCTAACCTCAGACTTGTTGTATGAATGCGCAAGGAGCAATTTTAAGATTTTATTGAAGACAGCTAAAGTTCTCCTAAATTTATGCCGTAATCATGCTTTATCTCTGCTCGGGAGAGAGGCATCAATTAAAATGTCAATTCTCCCAAAGTTATTGTACATCTTCCAGGATCTCCTACTCCCCTTAATTTGGGACGAGATTTCAATGTTACAAATCATCTGTAATACTTTTGCTTGGGACTGGAAAAAATGTGGTTGCATAAATGAGTGTGCAGGACACACCCCAGACAGGGTGGATTGGATTTGCCAAGCATATGCCCCTACTATGATGTTGCACAGATGCACTACGTAGTAGAGTGGCTCCAGGGAGAAAGAGGTAAAATATGAGGCTTAAAAGATCAAAATCTAGCTGCCCGCCACCCACTACGGGAGGTCTTTTGTGTTCCAAAGTGACAAAGGTGTCCAAACCTTTACGTCATTACATCTCACCGATAACAAGGAATCTGGGACTATTTGACCCGCCATAAGGGATTTACCTCTTACACATCTCCAGTGACCACCATTGTGAGGAATGCAGACTTCTCCCCAGGACTCAATAGAATCATTTATGAAAAATGCAGGGATTCCTCAGACTTCGCAACTTTTACCATAACGGGGAAATTCGCTCTCCCGATGATATTAAAATTGCATACAAAATCCCAGAGAGATACCACTAGTTCATGCTCAGGCACTGGGTTACACAACCACACATAAAGGAGAGAAACTTTTGAAAAAATCTAACACAAACCCTCAACACAAACAGGACATTGAGGGGCAGATTTACAAGCCCCCTGCAACACATTTGCGCCACCGTCGCGTCACTTTTTTATGACGCAGCGGCGGCATAAACAATGGGCCACGTTGCGGCCCATTTACAATGTGATGCATCTAGGGAGATGCGTCACCTTGTAAAGCTCTGCGCGACATTATACCTGCGTCAGGTATGATGTATGCAGGGTGGGCGTTCCCACACGGAAAAACCTCATTGAAGTGACGCAGTGAAATCTACAAGATTTCACTGTGCCACTTCTTGGACGTCACTGCGTCAAAACCCTACACCTGCAGGCGTAAGGAGTGACCCAGGATATTGGGAATAGGCCTCCCCATGCATTGCTGGAGTTGCGTCGTGCTTGCGATACGACTCCAGCAATGCGTGACTTCTGCGCCGACAGATGCGTCAATATTTCTGATGCATCTGTCAATCCTTGCGCCATGGTGCGCTGTATTGTAAATACGACGCATCCATGGTGGTGCAAGGGTTTCGCACGCAGACAAGTTTCTTGTAAATTTGCCCCTTAGTATTCAGACTCTAAGCTAGCCTCAGCACCCACTCCCCAACAGCCCAACTTTCGCTACCAGAAAATCTGGGCTAAAGATCTCAGCATCACACTAGGTCTAAACTCTGGGTTTTATATTCCATATAGGTACCCCAATATAGGCTCAGGTAACATCGTAACCTTTCACCTATACTCTCCCCTACATTACACACATAACGGTTCTTGGGGACTGACCTTTTACCTAGATATGACACTGCACACAGAACGCGGGATTTTCCCTGGTAAAAGCCTCATATATTATGCATGAGGATTCTAGGAAACTCAGCAGGACTACCATCTCCTGTATAATAACTATGTATAAAGTTCATTCCTGACTTCATCCTAAGTCCGACAAGTGGCACAGCAAGGTAGGATCCCCGGGGAGACCTTTGGGTATATAAACATCACATCTTGCTGAGACAAAGAGAGGAGAACTAGGACTTCCATGCCAACACACTGACGCAAGACACTGAGGCTCCTGCATGCAGATACTCCAGCTCGCAGTGGTCTAACATCCTTTGCGGGGTGTCCAATTCGAGACCAAGACGGGGTCCCACGGTCTCTCACTTCAGGTAATGGGGTTGACTTTATCCTAGAGGGATTCTTGGCTTAACACCTACACACATGCTAGGTACACTTAGGTACATCTAGTTAGGATCGCATCGCAGGAGTACGCATTTTATTGTCATGTATTTTATATACTTGCCTGTATACATGATTTTAGCATAATGGTAGAAATCTACCATCCTTTTACTTTCCTAGTGCTTCTAATCATTTATATCTGTTACTGTCTAGTGATTGTTTCAGCACACCTATTTTACACTACAATGACGACTGTTCAAAAAAAGTTTATTGAAAAACGTCCATATCGTTTATTCTGTGTATCTCTCTGAGACAAAGTGAGCACGAGTGACTGAGCGAAAGGTATTACACTGTTTCCACGGTCCTGAGAGATCAGGGTTGTTCGATAGTTGCCAAGAACTATTCTCTCCTTGGTAAGAGGGGTTTCTAGTGGCACTGTGAGCCAGCTGGTATACAGGCTAACATAACATGTCTAGAATCAGTCTGACACCAATCCTACAGTGTATGTTGTCAAAACGCGCAGATCCGATATAGGTTTTATAGGAACTACACGACAGGGATGCCATTTATGCATGGGCAAATAACTTTGCATTGCACACACAGGGATGAGAAACACTTTACAGAATCTTATATCAATAGCATAACACTCCCTTACACCTACACACCATAGATGAGACATGTCGCAGACAATGTGGTGAGCCAGGCACAATCATGCACATACTATGGATATATCCTAAGCTTGGCCCAGCGCCATTATCTTTGCACTTCCTATAGATGAAACATATCCACTACACTCAGCCAAAGGGATAAGAATTTCTCCCTCACTCCTTGTCCCTAAGCAAACCATTTTGGGGTTATCGGGCATGGGAATGGCTCCAAGTTCAATGGCTACAAAAGCTTTGGCAACTACTCACCTACAAGAAAATGGCATACAATCTCAAATTAAAAACCTGAGTAAGACCACTTCAAGTTGTGAAATCTGAAAACTCAATAAAAATTATTGAAATCTAAAATTTTACTTTCTGGTTTTCATAATACTATGGTCATTATTTTTTCTCTAATGAATCCACTCCTCTCACCACTTACTATGGTATAAAAAATTGGAAGAGCAACAAAGTAGCAATGCCAGATATACCTTCTGGGCCTCTTCAGTCCACTGAGTCTAATTCTGGTTCTTTTCCTGGCTGGCTGCTCTCAAGCTTTCTCCCTCAGGAAGGGTGTCAGAGTCGACTGATTATGTGTATGTTGGCACTCAGAGCTTTTCTATAACAGGAGGCATTATAAGGGCGACCTACAAATACCCCCACAGATGTTTGCATTGAGGAGTTTAAATAAAAAATAATTTTTTTATGTTTAGAGCCAATAAAGGGTCTGATTTAGATCTCGACGGATGGGTTACTGTCACAATGGTGACGTATATCCCGTCCGCCGAAATATAAACCCCATTATATCCTATGGGATTTATATTTCGGCAAACGGGATAACTGTCACCATTGTGACGGAGGAACCTGTCTGCTGAGATCTAAATCAGGCCCAAAGTGCCTATCTTGGGGTGGGTTACCCTCATGATGTAAATAATGGGACAAGGGTGGGTAAGACTCAGCGTAATGAAGATTAGCAACACATAATCTCAGCTTTTTTATTAAATGCTATATCCAAGCGTCTTCCATTTGTAGACTGAGATTCCTCAAGTTATACAAGCCAAAGTTAAGAATCTGAGTTTTACTAGGAAATACAAAAATCTCTGAAAATGGTAACCACAGAGTCTCTGTAGTAGTGTGATATTTAAGCCACATCTACACCCTTTTGCTACCTCATCTTCAAGTTCTTAAGTGCTTAAACAACAAATAACCATCATGGTCTGCATATCATGTCCCAATCTAAAGCTGATAACAGCTGTTGCTAAATTTAAACTCCTGATCTGACACATGAGTGACCATTTCTAATTTCAAACCCTTCAGCCATCAGAATAGTTCTAGACATTTTACTCTGGTTTGGGGATTCTTGTGGTAAAAGATTAATATTCCTATATCTGAGGTAGTGCAGTGGAATTTCCTGGAGGAAGCAGGCAACACAACACCATCATTATAGAAGACAGTTGAATAAGTATTTAGTTATTACAGATACCGCATGTTTTTGATATCTATCATGTAAATCATGATAATAAATGGGTAGAAGTCAGTCAGATGCCAACCCAGAATCAGAATCTACCAAGCACTTTGATTAGATGAGTGAATTTTGTAAAAATGATCAGTCTTTCAAAATTCCTCTTCATGTTTCAACAGCTTTCTGTCCGTATACTGGATGCATTTTTTCCACTAACTAGAGTATTCTATAAATAGCTTCATCTGGTAAAACTCTATTCCAAAATAGTCAGAAAAACTATATCATGATTTGGAGCAGCTGGTTTAAACCATTAGATGCACTTTTATGAGACCTTATTTGGGATGGGGTACGACAAAGTATTGTAAACAATACCGGCCGGAAGGCCTGAACGGTGGAGAGGTATTTCCACACAGGGGGAGTGGAATCAGGGGAAGGGATACGTCCTCCCAAATAATACTCAGTCACAAAAGGTATCCTGCCCAATAGAAATCGGATCTAGGCACACTTCTCTATCAAAGGGGGGTCTAATCATATGCTACTACCACAACTGGGAGCAATACCTCTTTGTATAGTAACCCTCACACACTCTTTACGCTTCATCATCGGGTTCACCCTGGCTCCAAAAGGCCAGGGTGGGCTCTACCGTATCTCAGGGAGCACTTTTGAGAGAAGGCCAGGGGGGTTAAAGATTAAAAATCCACCAAATACTCCAGGTATCCCTTTAATATGGACTAATGGCGGATATTAAAAAACAAAAAGTAGGGTGCTCCCAGGATACAATGGTCCTATGACCCTAATACCATTGCTAACATGTTTCAGCCAGTGAACGGCCCTATGGGTCCACTGCTTTCTTCAGGGCAAATCAAAGCGATAAATCCCTCCCTGGAAATATCAACACAGTGGAAAGTTCAATTAAAACCTGTTTAATCCAAGGAAACGCTGTATGGATATACTTATCCTCGATGTGGCGTTTACTCATACGTTCGTCCAACCTGTAAGGAGACAGAACACAATACATCGTGTATTGACCACAAGCTGAAAGATATAGTATGCCTCGCGATGTGTGCCCCTCCTATTGTCTGCATTCATAGGGGGACTGCGCAGTGCTATCATGATGTGGTGTGAAACACTAAGCACACCCCGTGTTTCTTCTATATAAATCGAGATTAACGGGAAAGCCCGGAATCCCGTAAGATGCACATTATCCCATCCACTATCCAACATGCAAGTGTGGCCCCCGAGGGGTTCTCGTTGTGAAAGTTAAGAAATTGTTCACGTCATCCTATACAATATAAAACAACCATATATCGTCACACTAGTTGAAAAATGGCCTCAAATTTGTGAAGTGGGCCACCACTTAGCCTAGGTTCGAAATATTGCCCATTGTGTGTGGTCGGGTATCAAAGTTATGACTCTTACCAAATTGCGGCGGACCACACACGTCCCACGAGTGCAGAAAAACTGGGGCAGTCCTGTAGTCAAACACTAGGAAAAGAGTCACCAGAAGAATCGTTATGATATGGGCCCATTCAGAGCCCCTGGACATAAGCTCATAAAAAATATATGTTTAAAAACCCTGTCTGCCGCACTCTATGCGAAATCAGGAAACTTACATTATCAAGGATCCTGGCCCCGCAGCAATATCTATTAGGTTCTGCAACTCCCGGCGTGAGTGCCGGTGAGTTGAAACCGCGGTCTATATGAAGGAACCGGAAACAAAAGGTGGGACCCACGTCTGCGGGTGAATCCAATTTCGATCTCTCTTCGCATATCTATTGCGTCATATCCGTAGTACCGAAAAAAGAACTACCAGGTCCCCGGGGGCATCATGGGAGAAGTAGTTTTCTTCTATTCCAGAGACCAGACTTTTTTTCCCGAGACAATTGCGAACTCAGAAAACTTTAATTAAATTCAGGCCGGGCAAAGTGTAAAATAACCCAGAAATGAATATATCTGGTGAAGGGGGTGGAGGGAAAAACCAAGGAAAAAATAAATAAAGGAAAAAATCTATATAATTTTCCTATCGATATAGCCTTATAGGCCTCGTGTTCTGGGGACGGAGATTTTTCTTAGAAATGGAACATCGAAATCTCAATGATTTTTCATTATTATCATTCAAAGCAGGCACAGTGTAGAACAGCCCCAAAATTGAAGTCGTCCGGTAGGAGTGTACCGGGTGTGTAATCCAGTCATGCAGTGCAGGGCGTACATTTAATACAGTTCCTCAGACTAATGATGCCATATCTCCCTCGGTAATGGGGAGTACCCTGAACTTAGCCGGGCTACTAAAAAAGGGGTGATGGATATCCAACAATAATATTTGTATTGTAATCATAAGCGTGAATAATGTATAGGAGTATACCCTTCTTGTGAAGGGATCGGTGTCAGAATTTTCGACAACAGGGATTAACACTACTGTCATGGCCATGAAAAATTCATGGGAGTATAAGCTGGACATGCTCCGACGGCCTAATTTAGAGGGGGGCATTGGACCTCCTGACTTCGAGCTTTATTAACTGGCAGCTCAACTTCAATGGATTGTTAGTTGGTTGGTTGGTGTGAATCTGGCTGAACTGGACTGCGAGGGTTGCTCACCTGATGGGCTTGCGTTACAGGCCCGCCTGCTGCGACGTATGCCTGGGCGGAGGGCTGAGGGTCTACTCTTAGAGATAGCGCTCTGGTGTTGGAGGCGGTGTGTGACTCGGACTCAAGATCTCCCACTCTACGCCCTTTGTTGCCTCTAGTGGGACTCCCCCATGGCTACCCCCTACACACTTCACCGTGGCTCGGTTGCCACCGTGGATGGAAGCAGGGGTGGTGGTGGTCGGGTACTGCTATGAGGCAGACACGTTGATTACCCTGGAAGTCCTGGTTGACACAATGGACCTGCATCCTGGACAGTTTCTTGTCTGTGAGGCTCTGGTTAGTGCCTTTCGAGCTTCATGGGGCGGTAGAGCAGCTCAGTCACAGCCACATCCGGTCTTGCAGTTGCTACTCACATTGGGTAATGGCCACCACTGGTGTTATGGAGCTCTGAATAGACTGGTTCGGAAACCTCCGGCTGCGCTCCAAGGCAAATGGGAGACCACACTGGGTAGGGCCTTGTCAGACAGGGATTGAGGCAAAAAGAACAAATGATGGACAGAATGCTGAATAAATCAAACATTAACCCCCAGTTGCAAATCTGGGTTTATTCCATCGTTTTTTTGCTCGGTTTTGACCCTGCTCCCCTTGGGAACAGTCTAGCCTGAACTGCCAGGCCAGGTCCTCCCTGGACCGGAAACAAGCATCCTGGGACCGGTTTCTGAGTATTATCCCTCATCAGCCAAGTTAGCTGGAATCCAGTGGCACAGTGACCACGGGACCCATGTCTGGGTATACCCTTTCCACTTAGGGCAACAAAAGCAAAAAGAACAAATGATGGAGGGAATGCTGAACAAATCAAACATTCACCCCCTGTCACAGTTCTGGGTTTAAGCCATTGTTTTGTTGCTCTCCACGCTACATCAGTTTGGACCCAGTTATATGCAAATCAGTCTTGAGCCTGCTCCCCATGGGAACAGTCCAGTCCGAACTGACAGGCCAGGTCCTCCCTGGACCGGAAACAAGCATCCTGGGACCGGTTTCGGGGTATCATCCCTCACCAGCCGGGCTAGCTTGAATCCAGTGGCACAGTGCGCACGGGACCCACGTCTGGCATACCCTTCCCGCTTAGGGTGACAAAAGCAAAAAGAACAAATGATGGACGGAATGCTGAACAAATCAAACATTCACCCCCAGTCACAGATCTGGATTTAATCCATTGCTTTTTTGCTCACCACGTCACCCGAGTTTGGACCCAACCATATGCAAATCAGTCTTGACCCTGCTCCCCATGGGAACAATACAGCCCGTACTGCCAGGCCAGGTCCTCCCTGGACCAGAAACAAGCATCCTGGGACTGGTTTCAGGGTATCAACCCTCATCAGCCGAGCGAGCTTCAATCCAGTGACACAGTGACCACGGGACACACGTCTGGGCATACCCTTCCTACTTAGCAACAAAAGCAAAAAGAAAAATGATGGGCAGAATGCTGAACAAATCAAACATTCACCCCCCAGTCACAGATTTGGTCATTTTTATGCTCACCATGCCACCCCAGTTTGGACCCAGCCATATGCAAATCAGTCTTGACCCTGCTCCCCAAGGGAACAGTCGAGCCCGAACTGCCAGGCCAGGTACTCCCTGGCAGGGATTGGGCCAGGGTGCTCGCTTCTCCGCAGAAGGTGTCCTGCAATACTCGTTTTAAGGTGATCCAATTTAATTATGTGTACCAGACTTATCTGACCCCGAAGAGACTGAAGTCTATTTACGGGGCCCCCTCCGGTGCTGCCCACGCCTGGAATTTGAGAACGTGGATTTCTATCATATGACGTGGTCCTGCCCCTCATTCAGGATAGCAGTAATACAGAGAGTGAAAGGGACACTGCACCGAAATTTACCCTGTATATTGTAGGTTTGCTTGCTGGGTCTGTTTCCACGCCCTGGGCCCAAGAAAGTGGGCAATTGATTTTTGGATTTGGCATTCATTGTACCCAAAAGACTTATTGCGATGACGTGGAAAGCGGACGCTGGGACAGGGGTGGCAAGATGGGAATCAGCAGTAAGGGACTGGGTGACAGCGGAAGACCAGGCTTTGTGTAGGTAAGAACCGCGTAGCATCTGTAGACACCCTATTGCACTCTTGTGGGCTGAAGTGTTTGCAGCATTTGATGATCCGGGAGAACCTGCAGGATCTTCCACGGAGGTCTCGATATCTTAGCCTGGCGATGAGGCACATGGCCTTGTCTAGAGCTACTTCCCTGTTGTCATTTGCAGCCGCGATCTTGGGAGGCGGTCTAGTCGTTTTACTCACTCCATCCGGTATTTAATCCTCACCGCGGCGCGCCAAAGGAAAGCCCGTCTGCGCCTGTCTGCTGCCAGGGGTCACAGATGCCACCCGTTTCAAACATGAGGTTATTCTATTCACCAGAGGAATTACTCCTGTATTATAAGGGAAGACTTGCAGGCAGGTCGTAGACCCACATGATTTACCTACAACTTGCAAGATCTGCAAAGCCAAGTTAGGAATTAACCTTCTACCCACCTCAAGCCCAAAACCTCAAGCCCAGTTGTACTTGCTGAATTGTAGGTCTCTCTCAAAACACAGCCTGGAGCTATTCATTTTCCTAGAAGAGAGAAGGCCAGTTGTCATGTTTTTGACAGAAACCTGAGTGAAAGAGGAGGCAACCCCAGATGTAGTTATGGCCCTTCCACCTGGCTACTCTATAGCGAACTGCAATAGCAAAGATAAAAGGATACCTTTTAAGGATGAATCGGTGGGTATCTTCACACCCATCAAGATCACTGTCAGTGAGAATCTGCAAGTTTCACTAGAACTCTCTTCTACCTTTACCTTCTCAGGCATTGCGATGTACAGGCCCCAGCAGAAGCATCTCAGTTTGATCAAGCACTACCAGACATAGTGGCAAAAGGTTACCTTCACAAAGCAAATTTCACCTTATTAAGGTATCTCAAACTCCATTTCGAAGAATCTGGCTGTGAAACTACCAAAATGTTAGACAGAGACCTCTTTATTAGTGGCCACCAAGGAACTGCGGTCAGTCCTGCACCAGGATGTCTTGGCTGCTATGATAATGTTAGGCCTGAGCGCACCTTCGGATACGGTCTCTCATTCCACCCTCATCCAGGGGATGAAGGAAGTTGGTATTAGTGGGGATGCCATAAAATGGAGAAGCTTTCCTGGACAGGGGGAGCTTCCAGGTTTGCGAGGAAGCCTTTTTTTCTGCTGTTTATCCTCTCACGTGTGGGGTGCCAAAGGGGGACTCTTTGAGCCCCACACTTTTCAATCTTTAAGTGCTTCACTTGGCAGAGATTGTTTGTGCTCACGGCCTACATCTCGTGTCATATGCAGATGACACGCAAATCATCAGGGCCCTCACTCCTGATTCGAGTCATTCATCTGCCAAAATTAATCAGTGTCTAAAAGAAGTCACTAAGTGGATGTCTGCAAGCAGTCTGAAACTGAATGGTTAAAAGACAGAGGTTCTGGGGGGCGTGGCTTGGACGGCAGAGCCGATGGCTGCCTGATCCCATCGCTCTGTCGTGTGCGGAGACGGTATGCTTGGAGTCCAGCGTTTTATGAGACCGACGACACACCTGTTCACCAGGCTTCGATTCCTGAAGGAGCGCTGCTCCTGTGGGTGACTTCGTTTTTGAACATGGTGTGCAGTTTTAGGCAGCATTTTTGACGATCATTTTCCCGATTGCGGAACCTGTAAGCTCAAAATGGCGGATCTCGAGCAACATTTCAACGGAGGTTCCTAAAGGCTTATTTATGGCCCTGACTGTCTTATCAAGCATCGGACCCATGAGATCTTATCTGGACCCACCTTCCGATGAGGTATTTGCTTTATTATAACTAAGTTCTGAGCTGTAAGGCGATCTTTTACTTGGTGAAGTCTGACTCTAAAATGGCAGCTACGAGTGCAATGCGGAGATTGCCTTACTGACTCCGTTGGGGTCTGATGATGTGAGCGAAGCGAGAGAAGATCATTGTGGATACAGCGAAGGCAGAATATGTGGAGCAATTTGTAGCGGGCCACTTACAGCTTCATAGCGGCTGGCCGCTAAACGGTGCCTGACCTCAAAATGGCGGAAGTGTGAGATCGGCGTGGATCGGCTTATTTCAGCGGGGAGTGCCGAGCGCTGAAGTTGGGGCATGCGATCAGTGACTTAGCTGAAGCACCTGCTTTTTGTGAGGAGAGCTGCCTCGTATGACTGTATTTGATCACACGGCAATCCTTTGCTAATGGTCTTTGTATCCAAGATGGAGCTGTGACCTCGTCTTTCAGCACTTTCATGTGGTTGTGATCTCGTCTGTTACTGCAGAGAGTGGGCTCAGGAAGTTTCTATATATACAAATTAGCTTCACTTGAGAATATTTCAATAGCCAAGTTTGATGGTTCTCACAGCCTATGCCAAACAGCTAATGTATCTTGAGGGTAGCAGGTTTTAGGCTCAAGCTGTGTCCATAGTACAGCTATCTAACGGAAAATGTTTTTTCAGTTGGACTCCTTCCTTTGTTCAGTAGCAGGGGTCAAATCGCATACCTAAAGGTCCTGTGGTTTGCTTGCACATTTCATATATGATATATTCTGCGACTCACCTCAGTGCGAAACATTGATTCAGGTCGTTAACCGTCCTTTCACTCCTTGCTTCAATCCATGTGTGCTGGTACTCATCTATAAGTTTGTGCTTTATTAAAACTTAACTTTTAACACTATCTTTAACGTTGGCAGTTTCAACACAAGAAGGGCGACGTTCTCTCCTTACAAGTTCTTCATAATGGCAGAAAAGGAGTCCAAAATTCAGTATAAAAGAAACAAAGGTGATCCCTCACCTTCTGACTCTCCCATCAAGGCCAAAGCAGATATTAATAGTACAATGGACATGATTCTCAAAAAGTTAGCGGATGTTCATGACTTAGCTAAGTCCACCAAACAAAATACGGACGCTATGCAGTTAGAACTAACTGCCATTCAGGCGGACATGAACACAATCAATTCTAAAATAGCAACTGCAGAACAAAGAATCAATGATGTTGAGGACGCTTCCTTTCAAGCCAGTAAAGAGTTAAAATCTCTTAGGGATATAACTGCCAATCTAAAGAAACAAGCAGCCGAACTTGAAGATAGAAACAGGAGAGGCAACATTAGAATTTTAGGTGTTCCGGAAGGTTCAGAAGACTCTGCAGAATCATGCATAGCCTTCCTGGAAAACTGGATACCTCAGATCACAGGCATAAAATTCTTAAATAACCTAGAGATGGACCGGGCACACAGAATTCTGACTTTTACTTCTTCTTTACGGCAAACAACTCGCCCTATCATCTGTAAACCGCTGAGATATCAGCATACTGAAGCCATCCTCAATTTTGCACGTAAAAACCGTCAGATTACTTGGAACGGCCACAAAATTATTTTTACGCAGGACTATTCTAAACCTACAGTTGACACCAGAAAGGGCTTCCTCATACGAGACAAGTTAAGAGACATAAATATTCAGTTTTTCTTTGTGGGTTCTGGTAAATTCAGAATCATTGACAATGGTAAACCTCGCTATTTTACGGACCCTAAAGACTTATCAAATTTCCTAGAGGGCCCACCTACTCAGGACATGGATTCTTCTCAGTCTTTTTCTAATAAAAGGAAGTCTTGATGTCAGTTCGATTTTCCATTTAGGCCTTTTTTGCCATGTATGCTGATTCATATAATATGCAAATGTCTTCATTTTCTTCTGTTAATAAGGCTCATGTTCTATGATACTTTTTCACAGTGCGTTGTATCAATTCCTGTCGTAGTTGATGCTTATTTTTTCTTTATATCATGTGTGTATCATGATGCTTAAATGCGATAGTTACTATATATAATACTGTGCATTCATTACCCAAGTAGGAATCAGAAGGTGATAATGAGGTCAGTTTTTCAAGCATTGACTGGTTTCTTTGATACAGTGATTGCCTACTGTTGACACATATATCTTTTTACAATATGTTTAAAGTGTAGGGATTATGTTCTTCCCATGGTTATTTTTGTTCTCAAGTCTTAGATAGACAATTTTATTTACACCTCTTTTTTGGCATTTATTCGGGCTAAGTTGCTATACTACATAGCTTTGCTCTATAACTTATAACTGGCCTATTCAAAGATATATTCTGGAAGGTTTAACCATTTTCGGATAAATAATTCTTCGTTCGACAGTTTGACGCTCCTGCCGTCGCACCTCTTACATTCAAGGTACGCAGGGAAGGGTGGGAAGAGTGGGGGGAGTGGGGAGGGGGTTTGGGGATTCCCAAGGTTTGCATAATGTGACTGCGACTTTTGTGAGTTGTACCTTGGGTACGCTCAGTTGTTTTTTATCCATTTCTTTATTTTCTTTCTTTCTGTCTTTTACTTCCTTCTCATTATTGATTTTGATATGTTCTGCTTTGATTGTACAAGAGTTATTATGCTCTGCTTACCTCATAATTGATGTCAGCGCTTTTATAATGTTTGTTCTCAATCTAAGTAATCCTTATGCATTTAATGTTTAATTTGGAATGGCTTATCTGTTATGTTGTTATTCAACATACCATATAGAACACCTGAGATTAGTACATTTTATCTTCATTTACATAAGTGATGGCTCAAACTAAAGACATATAATATTACAGAAGATCTCAACATTGTTTCTTTAAATGTCAAAGGTCTTAACCATCCGATTAAACGCCGGAAAATTTTTGATTACTTAGCCAAAACTAAAGGGGACATTATATTATTACAGGAAACAAAGTTATCTGAAGATGCAGCGTTTATTAAGCATAATTGGATATCACAAGTTTCATAAAAAGAAGGGAGTGATCACCCTAATAGCAAGGAAAGCCAATATTTCCCTGGTCTCACAATCACATGATAGTGAAGGTAGATTATTGATCACTCAGTTGAAGAAAGGGGAAGATTCCATACATGTCGTAAATATATACGGCCCTAACGTAGATGATCCGATCTTCTGGGAGGGCGTTTCGAACACTATAGATAATCTCCCCCAGGATGATCTCATCATAGTTGGTGGTGACTTTAACATCCCGTTGGATCCGTTAATCGATCGTCAATCTACGTGTAAATATCATGTCACAAGATCGCCCGGCATAGTCCAAAACATATGTTCTAAGATTAATCTTAAAGACACCTGGCGTCTTCAACACCCAGACTCCAGGGATTACACTTTTTATTCTGCACCACATAATTCATACACCAGAATAGATTACATACTTATATCTGGTTCATTCACGCATCTAATTGATCACTCCAATATATATCGCCCAAGCTAGTGTTCGATCATTCATGCATCAGTGTTAAATTGGCCGGCAGTCATAATGAACCCTCACCCAAAAGATGGCGTTTTACTAACGATGTCCTATAAGATCCTGAAGACAAAAAGAAAATTGAAGAAGCAATTTCAGACTATCTTAAGCATTATGATCTCCCAGAGACTAATGTAAACACCCTTTGGGCCGCACTGAAGGCAACCATCAGAGGGGTCATCAATGAAATTAAAACAAAAATCAATAAAAATCTTAATTCTGAATTAGTTAAGTTAGAACATGAAATTGAAACCCTGGAGTCTTCACATGCGAATTCGTTAAATGATAATAATATTCTTAATCTCCTAATGCAAAAGAAATATGAATATAATAAAATTCCGAGTAAACGGGCGGGAGTTTGGGTGAACAAATTTAAAGCCCTTAAACTCTGTGAAGCCAATAAGGCGGGTAAAATGTTGGCGTCTTATCTTAAGCACAAACAGAACCAAAATGTTATTGCATCAATTAAAGATGCTAATAATCAAACACATACTAAACAAAAAGAGATACTAAACACCTTTAAAACCTTCTATGAGGACTTATATAAAAACAATCAAGAATTTAAATTGGATGAGTGTATCCATTATTTGAACAAATTGAGCCTGCCCCAACTGAACGAAACAGATAAACTAACATTAGGGAAGCCAATTAGCGCATTGGAAGTGTCGAACTCGATTAAATCCCTGAAAGACAATAAGACTCCGGGTCCTGACAGGTTTACTGCCACTTCTTATAAAACTTTTACAGACCTATTACAACCAACTATGTTAAAAGTATTTGATAATATAGCTAATAAAGGTCACAAGACTAATTCCATGACTGAAGCGAATATAATAGTTATACCTAAAGAAGGGAAGGACTCACTATTACCAAAAAACTATAGACCAATATCCCTCATTAATGTTGATTGTAAAATGTATGCAAACATTTTAGCCACAAGACTTAACACGGTTCTCCCACACTTGATAAGTAATTCTCAAGTTGGCTTTCTTAAAAACCGTATGTCCAATGACAATACCCGCTTGTTATGCCATGTTTTAGAAACCGCTGCGATTAAACAAGATCCTACAATAGCGATAACTCTGGACGCTGAAAAGGCGTTTGACAGGGTTTCATGGTCATTTTTAAAACAATGCATGTATTCATTTAACTTGGGGGAATCCTTCATAAATATGGTCATGGCCTTATACCTATCACCTTCGGCACGTATTGCAATTAACGGCTCGCTTTCGGAATCTTTTATCCTACAACAAGGCACAAGACAAGGTTGTCCTCTTTCACCATCTCTTTTCCTTTTAGCGTTAGAACCCTTAATTCAAGACATCAAAATGAATACAGATATAAAGGGAGTAGGGTTTAATAATACTCAGGTTAAACTGGCCGCCTACGCGGACGATATAATGATAGTAACTGAAGATCCGGGTCCTTCAATTGAAGCACTGATGATCACAATAGGGGAATACTCTATTCACTCAGGATACAAACTTAATAAGAATAAATCGGAGGTGAAACCTCTGAATGTTCATTGTACCAAAGAAACTTTAGGCAATTCAGGCCTGGCGTTGCAACCGGGATATATAAAATACTTAGGTATCGAATTTGGTAGTAATTTACTTGACACACTCCACCACAATGAAAAGAAAACATTGGAAAAGGTAACAAAACTTCTTGACTCATGGTCACCAAAATTCATTACATAGTGGGGGAGAATAGAAACAATAAAGATGATGATTACGCCCATTATTAATTACCTGATTTCCATGCTCCCACTTATCTTGACTGAAGACTTTCATCATAAACTGGACATCCTTCTTTCAAAATCTTTATGGCAAGGCAAGAGGGCTCGAATTGTCTAAAAAAACTAAGGCTAGACAAATCCTTAGGTGGTGTTAACTTAGCCGATTTTAAATTATATCAAACAGCATTTTTGGCCAAACAGAGTTCTTATTGGATCTTGCCTCCTTTCAATTATACTCCGGTGTGGTTAGATGTTGAAAAAGCTATTTTAGAAAATCTTAACCCCCTCTGCTCACCTCTAATCAAACGTATCTAATTAGGTCCAAATCTATTTTCAAAAATACGAAACTGGCACTACTAAAGGTAGACAAGAAACTAGAGTCAAGTATAAAGGGGTCCATGATGTAATCTATATGGTATAATCGTAAAATTCTATATAAAGGGAAAAGTTTAAATTTTGATACTTGGATCAACGAGGGTATATTCTTCCCCTACCAGCTAGAACACTCATCATATCCAATTACGTTTGCAGAGCTTCAATCCAGATACAAATTAGACAACATTGAATTTTATAACTTTTTAAAAATTAGAGCGGCACTATCAAAAGCCAAATTACATAACTCACCCCCATCTCTACCTCTTTTTGTGTCACAGATTAATAAGCTAGGTCATCAAGTATCACACATTTACAAACTCCTTCGCCCCAAGACCTCGAATCTCAACAAAAACCTTGTAGCTTTCTGGGAGACACACTCTAGATTCTAACCCATTGCCCGATTCTATTTGGCCTCAAGTATGGTGTTCTATAACCCGTAATAAAATGTCCCCAGTTTTGTCTCAAACTAAACTTTGGCTTTTATACAAAGCATTTTGGACACCCGCTCGGCTGCACTCACAACACTTTCGTGATGACCCTATTTGCTGGAATTGTAAAGAAGAAACTGGCGATCTAGCCCACCTTATATTACATTGTAAGGCCGTATTGACTTTTTGGGACAGCGTTTTTGATTTTCTCTCAAATTTATTCAATTGTAAGTTAAAAGAGAATTTTCCACTTTAACAACTGGTTTTTTAATGGTTGATGCAGGTAATGATGCAGATAAAGCCCTATTAGATCTCTTACTCACATCAGCAATAAAAATGGTATTAAATAATTAGAAAGATACGCATAAGACCTCATACAAAGGGTGGATGAATTGGATTATTCACCTCAGGAGCGCAGATAATATCGCTTTACAGAATTCTCTGTGGAAACCCCCGACCAGATCTATGTGGAATACTCTAGATGTATATTTTACCACACATAAACCACTGTGATCACTTCATAGGTAATATTTCAAAAGTTTCTTTCAAGTTATCTTTTCATCCAGAACATATTGTGTTCTTAGAGATGCATAATTATTGTTGGATCAAATTATGCATTAATCTTATTAAATGTTGTTATTGCAGAACTCTTTTTTTTCATATAAGTATGTAGACATAACTTCCAGTTGACGTTGTAGATCTCTAAATTGTTTTATAAGGACTCTTTTCTCTATTTATTTTATCTCTTTCTTCTTCTTTTATTTTTATTCATCTTTTATTTTCTCTTTCTTTCTTTCTTCTTTCTATTATTTTTTTTTGTTTAACAATTTTTATTGAAAATAGAACAGCAGCGATAATGACATTACATAGACATCTCAGCAGGAAATATATGCGTTTTAGTATTACAAAATAGCTTACTACCCATCGGGAGCACCCAAGATAACACAGAGCGAAAGGCTGATCAGTATGAAGAGGATTACAATTACGTCGTCGGGTTTGGGAACACCACTCGTACTCACTATTCTTGCTGGCCCGGAGGATTATGTCATCCTGTCTGCGCCCGCCTCCTCCAATAGTGCCTGCCTCTCCCGTCTAAGTTCTACCGTAGGAGAAATGCAGATGTCCCCCTGTATTTATTCCAGCGTCCCCACTTTTGATCCCATTTTCGTGGGCAGCCTCTACCTTTGTATACAGTTTTCTCCGCTATCATAGCTCGGTCCATATCCTTAGCCCAATCTCGCAATTGTGGTATAGTGTCCACCCCCCACTTCTGGGCAATGTTTCTTTTCGCTATGCTCCACCCCATAGTGGCCCACGATTGTTCTGCTTGGGTGAGGTCTGTTGTCCCCCAGATATTAAGAAGGCATAGTTGGGGAGATGGATGTATGGGTTTGTCACTAGACCTTGCCATCTGTCGGGTGATGTCTATCCAGTATTGTTGTATGAGGGGGCATTCCCATAGAATATGTATGAATGTACCTATTTGATTACAGTGCCGAAGACAGAGTGTATCTGGTCTCCTTCCTAATTTAAATAACAGTTTGGCATCAAAGTACTCACGATGGAGAATCTTAAGCTGGACAAGCCGGAGTCGCATCGGGACTGCTACCTCCCGGGGTGAAGCCCGCGCATCAATCCAGTCTTCGTCAGTTATTGCTCCCAGGTCCGCCTCCCAATTAGCTTGCAGTGTCTGTATTGGATCAGCCCGGTTATTGATCAATTTTTTGTACGTTAGAGAGACAGCCTTGCGGGCCATTGGGTCCAGCAACAACCTGTCCTCCAGAGGAGAGGAGTCAGGGAGGGGGGTGTCTGTAGGGAGGGCACAATCTATGGCATGACTAATTTGAAGGTACCGGAAGTGCTCTGCCGGTGCTAGCTGATATTTGAGTTGGAGATCTGCAAATGACGCCTTTTTGCCCTTGATCCACATATCTCCCACCGTGGAGATACCGATCATGTCCCACTTGTCAAACCCCGCACAGATACTCAACCGTTTCAAGATGTCGGGTTCCCACAGGGGGGTAGCCTTCGTCAGTCGCCCTCGCCATCCCATCCGCCGTTGGACCCCGTGCCACACTTCTACTGTACGGGCCGTGGGGCCAGTTAAGCCTAGTTTCTTGGGGTTGGAGTATAGCGCTCTATTGTAGCCTCCCTTCCCCATTAACCACAGATCAGTGCGGAAGCTGGGGTCAGTATGGGACCCAAACACCCATCTGTTGATGGCAATTAATTGCGACGCCTGGTAGTAAAGGCGCATATCCGGCAACCCGATGCCTCCATCATACCATTCCATAGTGAGCTTAATTATAGCTATCCGAGGCGGTCTATTATCCCATAATAAATCTCTAATTGCTGCCTCGATCTGCAGAAAGTAGGTTTTGGGGACCGGGATGGGAGTGTTTTGCAGGGCGTAAAGAAAACGTGGCAGGGCTAGCATCTTGACTAAAGACGCTCGACCCAAAAGAGTAAGGGGCAGTGTCTTCCAGTGGATAACATCAGATTTAAACCTCTGCAACGGACCCACCAAATTCTGTTCATAGAACACTGCTACGTCAGTTGTTATAAAGATGCTGAGGTATTGGAAACCCTGGGTCGCCACTGGAATGTTGTATCCCCGAGGACTTTGCGGCGGATCACCCCAGAGGGAATACATCTGGGATTTGGACCAGTTTATCTGGTAACCAGAGTGGGCCCCAAATATGTGGAAAATGTGGAGAACACGGCGGAGTGAGCGCGCCGGTGAGGTGAGATAAAGTAAAATATGGTCTGCATATAGCGATATGCGGTCTTCATGTCCGTCTGTCCATTTAAAGCCTCTGATACCAGGGTCTCCCCTAATCCAGACTGCTAAAGGCTCTAGGACCAGGGCAAAGAGAAGTGGCGATAGTGGACAGCCCTGCCTCGTACCACGACAAAGGGGGAAAGAGCCTGAGCGATGGTTGTTCACTGAGACGTGGGCAACGGGAAGGTTATACAAAAGTCTGATCCACCCAATCAACTTGGGCCCGAGCCCAATGCGAGTTAAAACCACAAACAGATAGTCCCATGCCACGGTGTCAAATGCCATTTTTGTGTCAAGCGCGAGCAAGATCGCCTCTTCCTCTATTGTTGCCACACGACCCAGCGCGCCATGGACGCGACGTAGGTTACACGCCGTATTGCGACCCGGCATAAATCCCGACTGGTCCGGGTGGATCAAGTCAGTGAGATACGGGAGTAGGCGGTTGGCCAACAGTTTATCCAAGATTTTGGCCTCCACGGTTATCAGGGAAATGGGTCGGTACGATGTACACTCGTCTACTGGTTTACCGGGCTTGCGGATGACCACAATGGTGGCCGCGCGGATATCTGCCGGAAGAAGGCCAGCCTCATAGCATTCATTATATAGATTCAGTAAATGGGCAGCGAGCTTCATAGCCATGGGTTTCATCAGTTCAATCGGAAGCCCATTTGGGCCCATTGCCTTACCCGCCCGGATGTCTTGAATGGCCTTCTGAATCTCTTCAACCGAGATATCCACCTCTAAGGCCTCTTTATCTGTTTGGGAGATACATGTGACCTCGATAGTAGCGAGAAGATCTGCCGCCCATGTCGCCTGTGAGTTCTGCGGCAAAGTGTATATTTGCTCATAGTATTTCGCGAACGTCTCTGCAATGCCCTGAGGGTCAGTGATCAGGACGTCATCGGGCCCCTTGATCGCGTGCACCCATCTCGCCGACTGTTCCTTGCGTTCCAGCCATGCCAATAGTTTTCCGGTTCGCTCGCCCTGCTCGTATATTCTATGACGGGTGGTGAGAGCACGCCTGTTGGCGTCCTCCAAAAGCAGCTGTCTGTAATCCTGTCTCTTAACATTGAGGTTATGTTGAATATCCTGATCAGAGTTCCGCGAAATGGCGCGCTCAAGGTCCAAAATCTCCATTTCCAATTCCCTCACTCGCCGGTTGCGCTCTGCCCTGTGGCCCACCATCATTGACAAAGCTCTCCCCTTTATCACTGCCCCATAGGCGCCCCAGAGCGTGATGGCTGATTTCACAGACCCTTTATTCTCCTCAAAATAGTAGTCAGTGTCTTTCCGTAAGTTATCCCGAATGTGTGGGATCTTCAGCGCCCAGGGTTGGATCATGATGGGGCCTGGTTGCACTATACGGTGAACTCCGAAGACTACTGGAACCGGGGAATGATCCGACACTCCCCTCGCAAGGCAAGCGGGATCCGTGAAGTCCTGTATGTTTTGTGCGTGGGTAAACAGGTAGTCGAGTCGTGATTGGCTGCCATGCATTCCAGACTGGAACGTGAAGTGCGTGTCATAAGGGTGTGACCATCTCCAGATGTCTACCATCCCCAGGGCGTTAGTAAAGTCATGTAGTTGTGAGCTGTGTACGGAGTCACGTCTGGGCGGGGATCGGTCTATTTGGCTATTCATCGTCAGGTTAAAGTCGCCTCCCATCATCAGTGTACCCACGGGTAAGTTTAATATTAGCACACCTATATCTGCTAGTGTCATACGTTGACGACCCGGTGGGGCATACACCGAGATAACGTTAAGGACTCTGCCCTCCCAGATGCCCGAGCAAGCTACATATCTACCCAGCGGGTCAGTCCATGTACTTTGTATCATATAGGGGCAGCCTTTTCGAAGGAGGATCCCCACCCCCCTTGACCCCGAGGTAAAGCCAGAGTGTGCAACCATACGATAACCCTTCCTATCCAGGGCCTTACAGGAGTTACCTATTAAATGTGTTTCTTGGAACAACACCATATCCAGCCCCTGACGGTGAATATATTGTAGCACTTTTCCCCGCTTGATTTTGTCCCCTAGCCCGTTGACATTCCATGTCATGAATCTAAGTCCCTGACCTCTTGCCATAAGCCTCTAATAGCGGTTTAATGGAGTGGAAGGAGTATCTATGGTGAATGAAACCCATAACGGTGACTTTCTGTGCTGCTCCTATTGTGGTACAACGCCCTATGGTGCTTTTAGATGTGAAATCAATTACCTGAGTGTCAATACCTGCTGTGATGTACTGATGCAAGATGCAATTTCGTACTGCTGCATTAAAACAATAAGAAACAACCCCCCAACAAAACAAACCCAAACAAGCCCAGGTTCATAGTAACTCACCCCCCTCCCTGCCTCCCTGCATTACGGGACTAAAACAGCCCGCCACCCCCAACATGCAGAGCGCCTGTCGCCCACCCATAAACAATTCAAGGGAACGTGAGCTACCCCACTCCCACCACTGTAGCAGACAGTCAACAGGTTCCTCGTCCCCCGACCCGACCCGACCCCCAGCACTATTTACAACACTCGGCTCAACCTGGATAACTGACCATCTCCAACCGGTGTCCCGGCCCAGGGATCCATGTGTCAACGGTCTCCATATAGGAAACGACCACCACCAAGTTTAGACTTGAAGAAAAAGCATACCACTAAACTTGAAAATAGGCATTCAAACGCTGAGTCAGTCTCCTAAGCAACGACAAATAATGACGCTTCGCCAGCAAGGGTAGTCCCTTCCCTCCTCCCGATCAGAACCGTACCCGTTGCTCTCACAATCAGAGGGTTAAACTTACTAGTCCACCACCAGAAGCGTTCTGGGGAACTCTCGGGGATCGAGAGTAACAACACAAAGTCTTACCAGCGTCCAAGATTAGTGCCCCCCTGTGTGTCCCTGGGAATCAGAGTCTGAGTGTGGAGGAGAGCGTCTCTGCTGACGCCAGTCCTCGGCCTCGTCAGCCGCCGAGAGTCCCTTCTTTGCCTTCTTTTCCACCGTCCGCCAGCCCTCCAGCCAGTCCCATGCTTCTTCCGGGCGAGTGAAGAACCATGATTTCCCGTTGACTTCCACTCGCAGCTTGGCGGGGAACATCATTGCGTATTTAACTTCTTGATCTCGGAGAGCCCGTTTCACCTCCAGGAAGCTGCGTCTCTGTCTCTGTACTCGCAGTGTGACGTCGGGAAAGAACATGATTTTGCTGTTTTCGATGGTTATTGGCGGGGCCACCCGTGCAGTTTGGAGAATGATATCTCGGTCTCGGAAATTGAACACGCGGGCAAGGAGTGGCCTAGGGGGCGCCCCCGGCCTGGGCCGCCCTCCCGGCACCCGATGAGCTCTTTCGATCGAAAAACATTTGGAAAGTCCTCGGGGCTGAAGACGCTTGAGGACCAGGTCCTCGATGAAAAGGTCTGCTGCTTGCCCCTCTGCGCGTTCCAGAACACCTATAATACGAATGTTGTTCCGGCGCATTCTGCCTTCATAATCATCCAGCTGTTGAGCCATTGCTTCGTGGGAGGCGCGCAGTTCAGTGACTTCTCGCTTGAGAAGGCTAGTGTCGTTGCTCAGTTCCTTGGTCGTGCTCTCCACTGTACCCACACGCTCAGCGATTTTTCCCATGTTTTCCCTGATCAGCCCCACATCAGTGGCCACTGTGTCGATCCTCGCTTCGAGGAACGTTTTAATGGCAGTGATCGCTTCGAGGAGATCCTTATTCGTAGGTTCCGCCGTGTCGTCTGGGGCCACCACCTCTCCCCGATACCCATTCTGTTGTTTTTGCCAGGCGAATTTCTCCAGCTTGGTCTGTGCTGCTGATCTGTTGCTACGTCCGGACGCCATGGTCACCGCTCCGGTGGCACCACTCGGCTGCAGAGCGCGGCCGCTACTCCCCGCCGCCTGCAGTGGAATCCTCCACCCGGCCTGTCGGATTTCGCGGAACGCACCCCAACCAGAGGAGTGCTCCCCGGGGAGTGTAATGTCAGATGAGCTCTAGTGGCGCCCCACCAAACTCACAGGCCAGCCAGAGGGGATCTGGGTGGGGTTTGGGCCTCCACCTCCACCGTTTTCACGTCGTCTTCTCTGTTATATAGCTTGCTGCACCAGCCGCTAAGCTGGCAGAAGCGAGGCAAACGGGGTATCGCGGAGATCCGCAGCAGTGTCTGATCTCACTAGGACTCGGCGTGAGATACTCCTGTCGCGCTGGAGAGCACACTTGCTTCAGGTCGCCTGGGTCCCACCTGCAGCCTGCGCCCGGCCTCAGTCACGCAGTGGGGGAAAAGGATTATTGGGTCCCTACACCGGGCCTCGCCGGGTCGCTGCTGGATCCCGCAGCGGATGCGCTGGGCACCCAACCAGCTTCTGGGTCGTTAGTGGGTCCCGTGCTGTCTTGGATGTGCCCCCTCGAGTACAATAGTAAAGGCCATGCAGTGTGGAGCAAGGATTGACGGGCCTCTATACCGGGCCTCTTCGAGCCGCCACGGGATCACGGAGCCGCCGCACTTAGGTCCGCAATTGTTCTCGGGTCCGCTAGCAGGGCTCTTGCCGTTGTGGCTGTGTCCGCCCAGACATAGGATCAGAGGCCATGGGGCCGTTTGCAGCGCTACTCACATGGACGGGCCCGGCCGGGCCGTCTTCTCCCCTGCGGGGTCGTTACAGCTCACACCCCGGCCCCGTCACACCTAGGGCCTCGGATAAATCCCCGCTGGCTCTCGCTGGGCCCGGGTGAAGTGCCGGCTATTGCATCCCGTCCTTTGTGCCGGTCCCCGGGGTGAAAGGCCGCAGCTGCGGTCTCACGCAGTTCTGCCCTCCAGCCGAGGTGCACCCCCTCCAGCGGGGACGCCGGCAAAGACGCGGTCCGTGGATCTCTTCACCGGCGCATCCACCAACCAGGACCAAACCTGCCCACAATGTCGCTAGGTGCCCCCGGGCATTGGAGAAGGCTGCAGGGTGCAGATCAGGCCGGCAGGACTCTGGATTAGCCGGATAATGCGGGAGTGGCGCTCCGGAGCTAGGCTACTGAGCGGCCATTCCCGTCGGCAGTTAGCCACGCCCCCTCTTCTTTCTATTATTTTTTTTGGTTTTCGTTAATCACCCATAAGTGTACAATATTCTATTTTCAGCGATGCTCTGTATTCATATTTTCTGTTTATATATTGTTTGGAATCATAATTCTTATGTTTATATTGCTACGTCTTCTATTCTGCCCAGATGTAACACTGCGCCAAGACTGCAATTTTGTACACTTTACGAAATGTGTTTTATTATTTTTGTTTTATTATGAAAATCTAATAAAAGATTTGAAATAAAAAATTTTTTTTAAAAGACAGAGGTTCTGGTGGTCAGAAATAAACCTGCAAGATGGACTTCTCTCTCCTGGCCGCAGTATCTAGGAGACTCTCCGAAGCCTGCTGAGGCAGTGAAAAGTCTGCACCCATCTTAAAGGATGATACAACGGAAAGGCACAACACTCTATGGAGTTGGAGGTTGAGATACCCTAATAAGGTGAAATTTGCTTTGTGAAGGTAACATTCTACCACTATGTCTGGTAGTGCTTGAACAAACTGAGATGCTTCTGCTGGGGGCCTGTATATCGCAATGCCTGAGAAGGTAAAAGTAGAAGAGAGTTCTAGTGAAAATTGCAGACTCTCACTGACAGTGATGTTGATGGGTGTGAAGATACCCACCAATTCTTCCTTAAAAGGTATAGCTACTCTACCCACTCTTTTATCTTTCCTATTGCAGTTCGCTATAGAGTAGCCAGGTGGAAGGGCCATAACTACATCTGGGGTTGCCTCCTCTTTCACCCAGGTGTCTGTCAAAAATATGATATCTGGCCTTTTCTCTTCTAGGAAAATGAATAGCTCCAGGTTGTGTTTTGAGAGAGACCTACAATTCAGCAAGTACAACTGGGCTTGAGGTTTTGGGCTTGAGGTGGGTGGAAGGTTAATTCCTAACTTGGCGTTGCAGGTCTTGCAGGTTGTAGGTAAATCATGTGGGGCTACGACCTACCTGCAAGTCTTCCCTCATAATACAGGAGTAATTCCTCTGGTGAATAGAATAACCTCATGTTTGAAACGGGTGGCATCTGTGACCCCTGGCAGTGGACAGGCGCAGACGGGCTACCTATTCCCAGTAACGTGTCTTCACAAATTCTTCAGAGGGAAAGGAATCAGATGCGGTATAATCCCAGATATCTCGCAGCCCAATGTCAGACAGCAACCCCTTAACATTATATATCCAAGAAATCTTATTGAACTTATCCAGGGTGCTAACTTCCATGAGCGCGTTATCATAGAGGAACAATTCCGGATTATCCACCAGAATAGCAAAGGGCGTAACTTAGCCTTGTTTGCAATAGATTTTGTGCCCATATCCAGCACTAAACGGTAGAGCAGTGTTCTAGGGGGCAAGGGCACCAGGTTCCTCAAGAACTTATATTCAGTTCTACTCAAATGTTCTAATGTGGCAAACCCCCATAATTCAGCCCCATAAAGGTCAGAATCCACAGCCTTTAAGTCATACATCTGTAGAGCGGCGGGGACTGGTTTGCTAAACGATGTATGATGTTCCTTCAAAAGAGCACCAACAATTTACCTATGCTTCAGGGACATTTTGATCACATTAGGTTTCCATGACATGCTGACAGATAACTTTATACCCAAGAACTCAAAAGTGCCAACCCTCTCAAGTGCAACCCCGCCTAGGGTAGGCCTCCGCCTGGAGGACTTATGGGGGTTGACTGACATAAATTTGGTCTTTGATGTATTAATCTCGAGGCCTCGAAGGACACAAAATTCCTCAAATTGATGCAATAATAGCTGAAGGCCCCCGCAGGGTTTTTGACACTAATAAGGTGTTGTGATAGAATAAGAGAGTCACAATTTTGCCCCTCCCAAATGAAGGTGCATCTGCAGGGGGGGAGGAGATAAATTGGACTACATTGTTCAAGTAAAGGGAAAAGAGGATTGGTGCCAACACACACCCTTGACGGACACCACGATTTAGATTTATTGCGTCAGTGTACTAGCCTTGTTCTTTCCATCGTACTCTAGCATAGTTGGCTTCATGAAGGCGAATGATTAGGAATAAAATCTCCTTAGGCATGTTGGATGTCGAGTTTAGGAACCTAAATTCTTTTTTATGTTTTTACTTTTATGTAGATCACTGTTTTTATGGTTGAAGGAGCTACAGTTCCCCTAATGTTGAGTCCTGAAGAAGGTGGCTTTAAATATAATTAATGTACCACCGAAACGCGTCGACGAGAGTTTTAACTTTGAATCCAACCACAAGAATTCGGGAATTAAATGATTACAACACTTACCTGAATTAGAACTTGATGCTTAGTGTTGGATCAAGAGATACAACAGGCAATCTTTTGCAACTGTGTAGATAGGGTCTCCTGTATTTTACATTTTCTTACTATTGTGTGATGTTTATAACTGTGATTGTTTTTCGCCGGATTTTAACACGATTGTAATAAATTCTCATTGAATTGTAATGTGATTATATTTCTGCTTTGACTAAACTTTGTATGCTGTACATGAAAAAATCTTTTTTACCCCACCTACGTGTATAGAATTGTCTTGTTTTCTAAAAATGAGAGGTTAGACCTTTTTTGTGAAAATTAGGCCTTTTTATGCAGCAAAATAAACAACCTTTGAGTGCTACATCTTTAACTTGGTGATACTTTGATTAGTGGGATTGGTTAGTGTATTATATAACCTGAGTGAATGACATTTGAGTGTTGAATTGTTATACTTTACCACATTACCAAGGGGAAATTTTGCTTTCTCTACTGTTTAGTAGTGCCCTGTTCCCTTTGGCAGGGGGGCCGCCTCTCTAGTGGTTTACACTGGTCTTTTGCCTAAAGCCAGCTTGATAAGGTGTTAGATAATCATTATCATTTATCCACTCCTGGATCTTGAGCAGAAGGGCACGGCACAACACTTTTTGGATGGAATCAATAAGGCTAATTGGCCTGTAATTCTTAAATATAGGTATCACCTCTTCTCCCTTCCATGACCCAGGAATTGAGGTGCCCCCTGCTATGGCATTTGAGAGTAAAAAGATGTAATGTGACCAGTTGGCCCTCTTGTGCTGAAAAATATCACCAGGGATGCCATTGGGGCCCGAAGCTTTGGCTCGATCAACTGAATCCATGGATCCTTGAATGTCACCTTAAGTAAAAAAAACATTGCTGACAGTCTGAGTAAATTTTAAAGGAACTAATTGCAAATGGGTCACACTATCATCAGAGTAAAGGGATATGAAATGATGATACCAGGCAGATACAGAAATGTGGTTTTCTGGCGGAGGGGCCCCATACATCCACCCCACACAACCAAGGACCAAAACGTTTTAAAGACTTTACAATCGCACACTTCTTTTATATGCCACCATCTTGTCTCACCCCATTTCCGTTTTGCCTTGATCTGGTCCTGCTTGTTTGACCTGCTCTGAGTTCTTATAAAGTCCATGACTTTGAATTTAATAGCCATGGGAAAGTGGGATTCTTAGTTGCCTACACTCCTGATTGAACCAAGGATTGAGCTCCCTCTTGCTTTTGTCTAGGATTAGATTCAGGCGCAGACACAGTAAAGTGAGACACCAGCTGTTTGAGATTGCATTCAACCCTCTGACCTCCTTATTCAATAGAGCAATCGCTGATGTGCATTCTAGCACTTCCTGATTAATAAGTTGGATTTTATCATTGTGTAGGGCTGGATGATGCCCCTTAGACATTCTTCTATTATTGTTGTGATGTAATGTATTAATTATAATTTTAGCATAATTATGGAATACGTTTTATGTTTGGATCACAATCCCTGTACTCTTGCTTAATGGTTTGTTCTTTTGCTCATAGGCAGGATTTTAAATTTGATGTTGGTATTAGCATTGCCCTTGGTGATTGTGTTTTATTTGCACTCTGATTTTATTTCTTTTTAAGGATTTCCGAATAATTTAAATTAATCTATTCTGTTTTGTTTTTTTACTTGTGTGGTCTATATTCATAGAACTGAATAAAGTTGATTTGACTTTGACTAGGGTTCAAGCTCTACCTGCAGATATTGTTTTTTATTTATAGTTTTTTTTTTATTCTTATTATACCCAAGTGAAAGTGGTTCTCTTGAAAATCACCCACTGGCATGGTCTGAGAGGTTTCTGGAATTAAGATCATGACACAGCATGTCAGAAACCCGTACCATGCTGCGTGGCATGTGGGAGGGGGCATGATTTGCTGTGAAAGAAAACACTTAATTTGTGCAATGAGTTATAGTGGAAGCGGGTGAAAGATTGTAAAATATGGAAGCCAGTGCTTCAGTAAAAGAAAAGGAGTGTTATTTATTTATTTATTTAAAGGTTTTATATAGCGCTAGCTAGACCCAAGGGTAGCAGAGCGCTTTACAGAATCAAGAGCAAGGCAAGACATCAAAAACACTTGTGAATTTGTGCCATGTAAAATAAAATCAGAATGGTAATAGAAGAAAGGCTACTCGAGGCTCAATCACTGGGATCATAGCCAGTATGTCCTAGACTCTTTGCGAGGAGGGAAGGCCATGAACTGAACCATATTCAGGACAGACAGCACTACCTGTGTTTTAAAAAACATTTAGCTAAAACCACAGCATGAACAATACTTGGTATAGTGGTTTTTGCTGTGATATCTATTACATTTTGACTCGTGTTCAAGCCCTACCTGCAGATGTTCGTTTTTAACATTTTTATTTTTTAATTCTTATTTTTCCCAAATGAAAGTGGATCCTTTGGACAACATCCAGTAGCACTGTCTTAGGAGTTTGTGACATAATTAGTCATGCCACATCATGACAGCGACCTCTCACATGTTGTGTGGCATGTGGGTTGCATGGTTTGCTATGAAAGAAAACTCTTAATTTGTGGAATGAGTTATAGTCGAAGAGGCTGTAAGCAGTAGAAATTTGGAGGCCAGAGGATGCGAATTTGTCACATGTAAAGGAAAGTCAGTATGGTAATAGAAAGACTACTGCAATATCAATGCCCTAAAAAGGCAGGTAGCTAAGTCCTAAAAGCAATAAAAGGGTTAATATAGCGGTGAATGCCCTAGGTTGGCTAATAGTTTGACTAAGGTTCCCACCCTCTTTAGCATCTACATGGCCCCCCTCGCCGCCATCGTCAGACAGCACGGCCTCAGCATAGTATTCTACGCCGACGACACCCAGCTCATCCTCTCTCTCACCAAGGACCCCACCACCACCGGGCTCAACTTCCAAGAAGGGATGCAGGAAGTCGCATCCTGGATGAACAACAGCTACCTGAAGCTCAAGGCAGAGAAGACGGAAGTCCTCATACTCGGAACCACCCCGTCAGCATGGGATACCACCTGGTGGCCCACCGCAGCAACCCGATCCCCACGGACCACGCCAGAAACCTTGGCATCATACTCGACTCCTCCCTCTCCATGAACAAGCAGGTCAACACCGTCGTTTCAAGCTGCTTCAACACCCTCCGCATCCTCCGAAAGACCTTCAAATGGATTCCCCCCCCCCGAGTCAAGGAAAACGGTCACCCACGCACTCATAACAAGCAGACTGGACTACGGAAACGCCCTCTACGCCGGCATCAACAGGTCCCTACTCCACAAGCTCCAGATGATACAGAACACCGCAGCCAGACTCGTCCTCGGCATCCCCCGACACGAACACATCAGCCAACACCTACGGAACCTCCACTGGCTCCCCGTTGAGAAAAGAGTCACGTTCAAGATACTCACGCCTACAAATGCCTACACAACACAGGACCCCAATACCTCAACGAGAGAACCACCTTCCACGCACCCAACAGAAACCTCCGTTCCGCCAACCTCGCCCTCGCAGAAACCCCGTGCATCCGCAGAGCCAGAACAGGGGGAAGAGCCTTCTCCTACGTCGTGGCCAAGACCTGGAACGAGCTCCCTATCAACATCAGACGCGCCCCCTCCCTGAACTCCTTCAGGAAGGCTCTCAAGACCTGGCTCTTCGTCTGAACGGAACTGCTGCTCCCCGCCACCCCCAGTGCCTTGAGACCCTCACGGGTGAGTAGAGCGCTTACAATTCCCCTGATTGATTGATTGATTGGTTCAAACCCTCACTTACAGGCATTTGTTTTTTAAATTTTGATTTAATTCTTATTTTAACCAGTGAAAAGGGCTCCTCTGGAAATCACCCACTGGCAGTGTCTGAGAAGTTTGTAGCATAATTAGTCATGGCATAGCATTTCAGGAATCTGTGACATGTTGGAGGGAGAATGGCTTGCATGTAAGAAAACCCTTGATTTGTGGAAAACATTATAGTGGACGGGTCTGGGAATAGAAATGTGTGGGGCCAGTGCCATAGTGAAAAAGAGGAAGGGTTGTTCATTTTTAAGGCATGAAAAACACTTTTGAATTTGTGGCATGCAAGGGAAAATCAGCATGGTAACATAAGATGGACTCTTGTCTACTTATCTGTTAAAAAGACCAATCAGCCAAATTCACAATGTGCACAAATAGTTGGTGTATTCGTGAATGCCATGGTTTATGTAATATTTTGACTAGGATTCAAGCCCCACATGCTGATATTTATTTTTGCTCAATAAATTCATCCTATTTTAAACAAGTGAAAGACAATCCTTTGGAAACACCCACTGGCACTGTCTGAGATGTTTCTAGCACAACTAGGCATGAGACAACATGTCATAAACCTGTGCCACACCGTGACACGCTGCGGCATGTGTGACATGCCAGACTGAGAGCACTGGCAGCCCCGTAACCCTTCAGAGAAGTGAATGGTAGAGAGTGCTCACAGGGAACGGCTACTAGGATGTCGACCACTCCTGTTGCAAGATAACACACTCAGCAGCGTTCACCTTTATTGACAGATCAAATTGAGAACAGAGCCATCAATATCAGTTTAGTCAATCTTGTTATTTGTCTCCATTGTGAGTGCATTATCTACACTCCTTACCATTATATAGTCAGTATTTACCAGCAATCCTGGCTTTGCCGCCCATTTGCAATCTGTGCTGTGGGTATAGGGTTCCTTGTCCACAGTGTCTCCAACATTGACCGTTCCCATCTGGCTTCCAATTAGCCAGTTGGCCATTTTTAAGATTGTTTACTTACCTCCGACACAACAGGCAGATATACGCGCTCAATGTAGGATGTCTGCCCACACTTTGGGGGTGAAGGGCCCCTAGCATTCTAGTTCCCACCGTCTCTGTGCCGATGAGATAGGTTTACTGGCTGGGGTGTTAAGGAAGGCATAGATATCTGCCAGTCAGCTCTTATCTGATGCACGGGTTAAAAGGCACTTTTCAAAAGGCGTGAGCGGTCGGCAGGCGTACGGTCTGACTTGTGGTTGTGTGACTCAATGCTTAATGGCAAGGTATTGCCAATGATCAATGGCAGGGATATCGTAGTACGATTGAATTGGTACAAAATCTAGGAGGCCATCCTGATCAAAGAAGTATCCCACTCTCTTGCAACCTGCATGTGTATGAAGGATGTTCCTGCCAGGGTGGGGGGGAATTCTTGGTTGCCAATAATAGGTGTCTGTGGGGGAAATGTGGGAGGATAATTTCTTTGTTATCTGAACTTTGTCCCACATATCCATTGTTGCCCCAAGCACTAGGGAGATGTAGACCCCCACCGGTCTATGTATTTTTGGGAGCAAGGGTATCTTCCAAATATGGGTCCCCAAGATGGCGTGGTCAATAAAGCACCAGTGTTTCTCCGTTTTGGGTCTGGCCCCTTCAACCATGCACTAGCACTTCAAACCCGCAGTGATGAGTGTAATCTACCAATATACATTCCATGAACTGGCCATCACTCTTCTCAATGCGGCCTCATAACATCCCCCTACCGTGTCTTTTAAAATTATTTGACGGTCTGAGGTTCTGTTTAATTTCACGGCAATTCCTAACAGACGTCTTTTGTTTCCCCCACCCAATATGGCGGGTGAGGTTATTGCTCCATTTACCAACCATAGTTGTGCACAGACGCAGGCACGCAACGGCCATGCGGAAATAGACAACGCCCCCAACCCTCGCCTCCCTCCGAGGAAGCAGACCCTGGGTAGGTCTCACGGCAGACGATGCATTGCATCCGAGTAAGTACAAAGCAGCATTTCTGTTTCCTGTACCGCTGTACCGGAGCCAGGGTAAGATGATTCAGTTTTTGCTAAGGCTTTGTTTCCTTACCTCGTGCAGGACGCCAATAGGCATTTCCCTTGGCCATCACCTCAAGGGGTCAGATTTTCTCCCTCTTAGGGTGAGTTTTGAAATACTTTCTCAAGTCTATATTGTTCCAATAGCAAACCCCCGGCACTATATTCTGGATGGTGGTGAATTTGTGAGTCCTTTTTGTACCATATGGGGCATGCAGTCAAAAATGCATTTGCATGCCACTGGATTTTTAATGAGTAGTTGGAAATCTATATCTAGATGTATGTTTTATCTGTAATGTTTGTCCACTTTTTGTGTTCCACGTTATTATACAGGTCAAGGTACAATTTTACTTTGTGACCTGATGTATAACTGATTACTTTAGCAAAACGCACCCATTATTGAATCTAGTCATTATGTAGTGTAGGTTACTTATGTTAGGTCCTGAAGAATCGCCATTTGATCCATCCAGACAGACACAGACGAGAAACATATTGACCTTATATTTAGAACTAATCACTTGCCCTGGTTATTAGCACCCCGTTTTTTAATTAGGTTAGTGAGCTCAATTAATAAAGAATCTGATACTGAACATCACTATACATATTTTAACTCACTCTTGACACCACTCTACACACGCTACAAAAGCGCCTACACCCCCACTTCATCATACAGCTATAAAAAGATCCCCCGCAAAGAGCCCCCTCGTGGGTGCCCGTCAGACATTGCAGCGCCGGCCTGACGAGGAGCAAGCCCAGTGATGAAGCATGATACCCTTCTGGGTGTGTGAGGGCACTTGCTCCTACTGGAGCACGCTCCCTGAACTGAAACCAATATACCTCTTTCTCTTAATCTTGAGGAACTGCACACCCACGTTTACTGACCATTCTACCATGTATCAGAGTGGCGCTGTTTAGTAGTAGTGGACTAGCTGGGGGATTCCAAATCCCTTCTCCTTAATGGGCCAGTAAGCTTGTTTCTTTGCCATACGTGCCTGTTTACCGTCCCAGATGTAAGACTCTATGAGGTGTTGCAATCACTCAAGCACATGTGGGGGTGGTTGAAGTAGCAATGTCTGCATTACATATAATATTTTGGGCAGGAGAATCATTTTTCCTGCTGCCAGTCTTCCCAGCCATGAGAGGGAGCTTTCCTTCCATGACTGCAAGTCAGCTCTAGTTGTGGCAAAGAGTTTAGCGTAATTAAGTTCCACAGTTGTTTCAAGGGTGGAGTAAATTTGGAGGCCTAAATATGGGACCCCGGTGTAGCCCAAAGGAAGAGGAACATGCGTTCAATAAGAGCTCTGTCGTTCTGCGTATTAGTAAGGCACAATAGCTGTGTTTTCTGGAGCTTGACTTTAAACCCAGGCAGCCACCCCAAAATTTCCAATTCCTGTATCAGCTGTGGGAGAGAGGTGAGTTGTTGCGTGACAGCGATCATCATATTGTCTGCATACATGGCCAGCTTATGTTCCCTGCCCCCCCCCCCCATGTGAATCCCAGTTATTTGAGGGTTGCTCTGTATCTTCTCCGCGAAATGCTCCATATACAGCGCAAAGAGAAGTGGTGAGAGGAGGCAGCCTTGCCTGGTGCCACGTGTAATAGGAAAAGGGTTCGACAACACCCCATTTGCCCTAACTTGAGCAATAGGGGCAGTGTTACGGCACCACACCCACTTTTGAAAGCGAGCCCCAAGACCGATCTTATCCAGGACTAGGCATAGGTATAGCCAATGAACTCAGTCGAATGCTTTTTCACATCAACTGAAAGTAGGAGGGCTGGTGTATGAGAGCGGTGAACCTTATCGATAAGGTGGCAAATGCGTTTGGTGTTATCACTGCATCCTCGCTCAGGAATAATACCGGCCTGATCCGGGTCTACTAGGCCCTGTATATAGGGGGCTAGGCGTGCCGCCAAAACACCAGTGAAAATCTTGGCATCTCTATTTATTGAGGAACTTGGGCAATAGGAGGCACAGAATTTTGGGTCTTTCCTGGGTTTAGGGATGACCATTATAATGGCATCCTTCATTGTGCCAGTAAGTATTTCTGATGCACTAAAAGAGTTTAAAAGGCGAGGGAGTCTTGGGGACAATCTGGGGGCAAAGGTTTTAGAAAAATCGGCCTTGTTGCCATCCTGGCCAAGTGTTCAATAGTTCAATAATAAACTTTTTTTTCGAACCATCAAAGTATACAATATCCATCATTTGCGGTCTTAAAAAATAAAAAATAAAATCCATGTAATTAGCATCATGAATATACATGAGATCAAAGAATGAGAACGATAAAACAATGAAACTTCCAATTAAAAAGTTCACATCATGTTAAAATATTAAGAAATACGATCTAAAATACAAAACACAATTCACCTTTTTTTCCTGGACATAACTTCCACAGTATTCTTTGATTCCATAATTATGATGGCAAGGTTTAGTACATCCAGCACAAGGCCGGCCTAAATTGCCTGGGTTACAAATTTTTGTCGCCTGATCCAGAAGTAAAATAAAAATCGACTTACTGCAAAAACTATTGGATCAGACGTATCGCTCTTCAGAATTCTATAAGCAACCCAATATTGTCTGACTCCTAGATTTAAGCAAACTTGTTGTATCCACCTCCTACGGATCTGGTGATATTTAGTACAGAAAAACAAAATGTGTTCCTCGAAATCTTGTGCTCGACCACATGCAGGACATAATTCTGATGTCAGGTCAACAACCTGGTTGTTAAGAATCTTTAAAAATAAGCTACCCAGCTGAAACCTAACAAATAAACTTTTGGCGAGTGGTGGAGGAATCAAATCTAAATAGGATTCAAACCTAGGGCAGAGCTTAAAGCTTAAGAACTGCTTTGTTAAGTGATCATTGGTCGTTCTCACTGCATAATGCTCTGCCATGTACACCCAGTACTTCGCCTTTACTCTAGGTAATTCATCTTTGCTCACCCCCTCTAGATGATCCCACAAGTTCGGCATTTCCAATAATCTACACCAATTTGCAATGTGTTTGAATCACAGTACTTTTTTTGCACCACGAATCATCAGGATCTCCCATAGTGAATTGCAGTAATCAATTAGCTGAGGTGTTGTCCACAAGTGCAGCCATTACATTAAGGGTTTAAGCGAGGCCACATCCGCAATTCTTTTTATCCCTAAATCGAGGAATAATGGGGTTAGAGGGGTGGTAACAGGTAATGAAACAAGTGACCAGACAAAGATGTTTTCACATACCATCAATTTATGAGTGTTCATGTAACCCCATATCTCAGCTCCATACAATGCCCCACTTTGGGCTTTTGCACTGTAGACCTCTAATGCTGGGGTCAGTGGCCGAATTCGTGACTGTCTGGAGAACCTCAATATTGACTTTGACCTATGACATAGGGTAAGGTAACTTTTGTTTAATTGTTGCTCCCATCCAAGTGAGTCAGTTAACCTTATTCCCAGGTAGTCAAAGCTTTTTACCCTCTCAAGTGGTTCAGCTGCGATCCTGACAGTTCGTGTTTTTCCCTTCCCCTTCACAAAGAAAGGGGAATTTTGTTATCGCAACTTTGAGTTCCAAACCCCTTTCCTTGCAGAAAACCAAAAATGTATCTACTAAATTTTGTAGGCCCATTGGTTTTGTGGAGATGAGTAGGGAATCATCTACAAAGAGCAGGATCGGCACTTTCTTACCATTCAAGATGGGGGAATCATTCCTGCAGTCCATAAGCCTATTGGCCACTTTGCTAATGAACAGGGAAAACAAAGTGGGGCGAGTGCGCACCCCACGCTGTATTGGAATCTTGTCTGTTAGTTTGCGATTTTTCCCCCATCGTACCTGGGCATAATTGTCTTTGTGTAATCTTGGTATCAGGTTTACCAGATTAGTTGGAGCACCTAAATCTAGCATAATTACCCATAACATTTCACGGGGCACAAGATCAAACGCAGCCCTCAGATCAACGAATGCTACATATAATATTTGTTTCTTTAACAACACGTACTTTCACGTGAGTAAAGTGAATCTGAAGGCCTGGTCACATGTACCTATCTTGGATCGAAAGCCCGTGTGATAGGAAGACAAGATCGCATTGTTATCTATCCAAACTTGGAGGTTATCTAGGACTTGCCTCGCAAAAATCTTTTGCAAATTATCGATCAAGCTGATCGGTCTATAGTTGGAGGCGATTGAGGCATCTCCCTTTTTACATATAGTAATTATCTCAGCCCCTTTCCAGGTTGTTGGGATATTCCCTCCAGCTAATATACAATTTGACAAAAGATTTATGTAAGGAGCCCATACCATAGGTTCAGATTTATATAAATCGCCTTGTATCTGGTCAGGCCCAGGGGCTTTTCCTGCTTTCAGTCTTTTGACTGCTGATGCAGTGTCATCCAGGATAAAGACCAACTCAGTGCTAATGGTGTTCGGAGGGGAAGGAATGTCTAGAGTAATAAAGTTAGCATTAGTGGTCACTACGCAGCTAATATCCTCATCCCTGACATATAGCATAGAGAAGTGGCCAACCCATACCACCGGCTGGATGTATAACTAAGGGTCGTAAAACTTTCCAAGTTTCCATGTGCAATGATGTGCCAAAATGAGCGGTTATCATTGCACCTTGCTGCTGATAGTAAATCTTGCCAGTTTTTATCTGCAAAATCTCGCTTGGCACTAGCAAGCTCAGCCTTATATCTGGCTGTACCAGAGCTATCCCAGGTTGGTCACGCTCAGTAACTGCTAACTTTAGGGCCCCTTTTGATGATTTACACTCTAAGTTGTACCATTTATTATTCATTCCGCCAATAGGCTTCTTACGAGCCACATGTTTGGAAAAAAACACTTGCAGGGCCTCGTAAAAATCCCTATGAATTGATAGTAATGATATTGCCCCTAAAAAATGGGAACTATCCAGGCCAGACAGAACATACACAAATAGCTCGTAGATCTTTGAGTGCAAATCCCTATTGGCGAGAACCCTAGGCCAGGTTACTACTCTACGGCTGTTGACTATAAGAGGCTCCTGTTCCGTTAAAATATGGTTCGTTGGTTTCCCTTCAAGAGGGGCACCCTACATATTTAAAAGAAGGATTATGATCGCTATCAGACCTCTGGACGATCACTATATCCTCAATTAGTGACCAAATACTGATGTCTACTAAGATATAATCAATGACACTAGAGCTGGGGCCCTTTTAAAAGTAGGTTGGCTATTTTCCCGTTGCAAGCTCTCAGGCTCCTCTCCATAACCAAAGATGCAGGCTGGAGGGATACAGCTGTGAAGCGATGGTTACCAGTGGTCGATAACAGGTTTGGTAAGCCCAAAATCTCATCCTCTTCCTCGAGTAGAGTGTTTAATAAAAGGGAAGTGTTAGACTTGGCACCATTGGCGTGGGTCTCCCTTCCATTTTTTTTGCTGTTGCCTCTTATGTTTTGCTGGTTTTAGATGCTTTTGGGCACTGTGCCACTGCTGTTCAGTGCCACAGTGCAAGTGCTCCCTACTGTAAATTGATGTATGGATTAGTGACTCCATGATTGGATGATTGGTTTACTTGTCAGTCCCTAGTACAGTGCACTGAGTGTGCCCAGGGCTTGTAAATCCAATGCTGCTGGTGGGCTTGCAGCACTGGTTGTGCCACCCACAGAAGCAGCTTGTAAAATGTGTCTCAGGCCTGCCATTGCAGAGCCTGTGTGCGGTCTGTGACTGCCATGTCGACTTGGCAAGTGCACCCACTTGCCAGTCCCTAAACCTTCCCTTATCTTCATATCAGACACCCCTAAGGTAGGCCCAAGGCCAGGGTGCATTGTAAGTATAAGGTAGGACATGCCCTGGTGTGTGTGGCATGTCCTAATAGTGAATTACAGCCATTTTCGTTTTTCAATATTGCAAGGCTACCTGTTCTCCATAGGCCAGAATGGGCAGTTTGATTATTACACCTTATAATCCTAACTGACCCAGGGAACATGGTAGAAAAACGAATTTAGTATGCCTGAACTCAGAATGATAAAATACATCTTTTAGTGAAGTTGGTTTTAACATTCTGTGTTTGAAAATACCACTTTTAGAAAGTGGGTATTTTCTTGCCTAAACTTCCAAGCCTGCCTCTGCTAGGTTGTGTATTCCTTGTCTGGAGATTGAGTGACAGGGGCTGGGGGTGGTCAGCACAGGGCTGAATAGAAAGATCTGCATCCAGAGTGGAGGGAGGAGTTGCACCTGGGTCTGAATAGGGCTGTGCCTGCCTTCCACAATGCTGGCTCCACCTCCTGCCGGGCGGCTGAGCACTCTGCCCCACATTCTGAAAGGAAAGAAGGAGTCAGAAAAACAAAGTGCTCCAGGACTGACCAGAACTGGTTTTGGACTAGGCAGAGGCCTCTCTGCCTTCAGAGAACAAAGAGAAACTGGGTATAAAAAGGGGACCCAGACCCCTAGGAAATTAGATCACTTCTGGGAAATCAAGAAACCTGTTGCCAAGGAGAAGAACCGGAGAAGCTGAAGGAGGAGTACTGCCCCTGTGCTGTTTTGCTGATTGGGCTTGGCCTGCAGTGGTTGCTTTCTGCCAAGGACAGGAGAAAAGACTTTGCTGTGCTTTGTCATCTTGAAGAAGAGAATCTCCAAGGGCTTGAACTAGAGCTTGCCTCCTGCCTGAAGTCTCAGGGATACAAGACTTCACCAACCAGCTCCCCCCTGCATTCCCTTGCTGGGAATTGAAGTGCCTGCTGTTGTGCTGGGCCTTCTGAGAGACTGCGTGTCGCTGGGAGCTGGAAGCGCGACGCAACAACGAGAAACGTGTCGCAGCCGCGGTCATCGCATCGCCAAGGAAGCGAGACGCCGCTGCCGCTGTCATCCTCGCATCGCCGAAGCGCGGCGCATCACCGGAGAAGCGGGACGCTGCCACAGAGGTCATCGTCGCATCACCGGAGAAGCGCGTCACAGGGCCTGTCGCTGCTCCAAAGATCATCGAGTCGCCGCACGGCCATCGGGCGTGCACGCATCACACCAACGTTGTCGCATCGCAACCAAGACGCCATTTTGTCGCATCGTACCGGAGAAGAGTATCGCATCGAGGTGCCATCTTGTCGCATCGCACCGGAAAGCAGTAAGAAACCGACGCATCACCTCCCCACACAGTAAGGAAGCGAGCATCAACTCCCCTGCGCAGCAGTAAGGAACCGACGCATCCACTCCCTGAGTGTAAGGAACCGACGCATCACCTTCCCTGCGACCCTTTTGTTTTGTTTGCGTTACGCACTCAAGGTACATTGAGAGTAAAGTGTCGCATTTACAACTTGAGAGAACTGAACTATTTTATAACCTTTTAAAGTCTATTTTTGAGTACAGTATTGTGGATTTTGCTATTGGGTCTTGTGATAAGTCTATATAAAGATTACTTATTTTTACATAACAACCTGTGTGGTGTCCATCTGTAGTGTTTTCACTGTATTACTGTATGTGTTCACAAATGCTTTACACACTGCCTCTGAGATAAGCCTGTCTGCTCGTGCCAAGCTACCAGGGGGTGAGCAGGGGTTATTCTAGGAGTGTATCCCCCTTATCCTGACTAGAAGCAAGGGTCCCTATTTGGACAAAGGTGCAAACCGTTGCCAACTAGAGACCCCCAGTTCTAACATTGGTGGTCAGCGGTGAGGATTTGGACTTGCATTTGTGATTCATATACAGTGATTGGTGTACACTACTAGTGAGTGCAGACCAATACGCGACCACATACATTTTGATAGGACTTTTTTCCTTGGAACCTTTATTTTTGTTGAGAACTGCCAATTTTCACAATGAGCAAAAAGGATCCATTGCACCTGCAGATATTGAATTTGAAGAAGATAGGGTTGATACCTACACTGTGCCAGAACTCAAAGCTGTTTGTAAAAGTTTAAAATCTCTATGAGAGGCCTCACCAGGAAGGAGGAGCTTCAAAAGGCGCTGAGGGCCTGGTTGGAAGCACGGAATGCCAGTGGGCAGTCCGAGGAGCCTGTGGAGGAGGCAGAGAATTTAGATGAGCAGCTTGAGGGGCCATTGGGCTTACCTGGGAGGAGAGTGCCTTCCAGGGAGGGCAGCAGTGTTTCTCAAAGGGCCTGTCTCCAGAGGAGCTGGAGGACAGGGACAAAAGCAGGATGCATGAAATGGAAATGGCCAAACTGAAACAGGGAAGCCATGATAGCCTTGAGCACAAGAAATTAGAGTTGGAAAGTAAGAGGTTGGCCATGGAAGAAAAGAAGATGCTTTTAGAGCATGAGAGAGTGGTGAGGGAGCTAGAGCTAAAGGCTAGGAGCCTAGAGATCACTCCCTCTGGTGGCAGCACACCTCCAGTGCCTGTAGAATGTAGAGTATACATCCCCAAGGAGGTTATTAAGGATTTCATGAAGGGGGAGGACATTGGGCAATGGTTTAAAGCATATGAGATCGCCATGACATCACACTGGGTCCCTGAGAAGGATTGGGGAGCGGGGTTGTGGGGCCGCTTTACAGGTGAGGGAAGGGAAACCTTGCTAGCCTTGCCCACAGAGGATTAGATGTCCTATGCCCACCTGAAGGAAGCTTTAGTGGCAAGGTATGGGTTAACTCCAGAGCTTTATAGGCAGAAGTTTAGGAACTGCAAAAAGCTGGAGTCTAGTACCTGGGTGGAGTATGTGTCTTATTTTTGCAGAGCATTGGATGGATGGGTGAAGGGTAGCAAAGTAAATGATTTGCAGGGGTTCTATGATTTAATTGCATGGGAGCACTTGTCCAGTAGTTGTTTTCCAGAGCTACACCAGCACCTTGTTGACAGTAAGCTGACTAATCCTAGGAAGCTTGCTGAGGAGGCGGACCGCTGGGTCAGTACCCGGGTCCACAAGGGTCTTGTGGGAGACTCCGCCAAAGGTGGGCAGGGTCCCCAGCAGAAGAGTGGGGGGGACAAGGGTAAACAGAAGGAGTTCCAAAAAGGGCCCCAAAGTAAACCCCAAGGGAACCAAGGTAAGGGTTCCCAGCCTCCCACTGAGAAAAGACCATGGGTCCCAACAGTTAAGTCTGTTCAGAAGGGGCCCAAAGCATGTTTTAGTTGTGGTCAGGTGGGTCACTTTGTAGGAAGTCCCAAGTGCCCCAATACCGTGACCACTGCACCCACTGGTGCACCACCCCGGCAGATGGCTAGTGTAGCCCTGGGGGAGGAGTTGGGTGCCCAAGGTGGGTGGGGTCCCGCAGAGATGTCCCTGGTCTCTTTAGGAGACAGTGAGATGGTCCCTAGGACCCAGCTGCCTGATAACACTAAAAAATACAGTCAGTTGGTGACCATCAATGGCCATAGGGTGGAGGCTCTCAGAGACACCGGGGCCAGTGTGACAGCTGTCAGTTGTCGGCTGGTGTCTGAGGAGCAGGTGGTCCCCAACGTATTCTACCCTGTAGTTGCCGCTGACAACTCAGAGAGCCACTGCAAGGTGGCCCAGGTTCCCTTTGAGTGGGGGGTCTCAGGTATGCTTCAAGTAGCTGTGAGGCCAGCCATGCCTGTTGACTGTCTGCTAGGCAATGATTTGGAGAGCTCCCTTGGGCGAAGGTGGAGCGGAGGTCTCATTTGGAGATGTTGGGTCTGCCAGAGTGGGCGTGTGTGACCACTCGGTCAATGGCAGCCGGTAAGGGTATTCAGGAGAACCTGGAGCCTGGAAGAAAGGCCCAGGTGCCTGCCTTAAAGAGAGGAGGCGGGGGCACGGGAAACCGGCCCCCGAAGTTCCCACGGTCCAGGAGGAGGCAGACCTTGAGGGGATGCCCTGGAACCTACAGGGGAACAAGTGGCTGAACTGGGGGACCTGCCTGAGCTGACCCATTGGCAGCAGGAAGGAGGCCCCTCCAGGGAAGAGTTCTGCGAGGAGCAGAAGAAGTGCCCTTCTCTTGAGGGCTTGCGGCAACAGGCTGCAAGCCAGGCAGCAGGTGATCAGTCTGGATCACACTGGATCTACTGGGAGAATGGTCTCCTGTATAGTGAGCCTAAGGTTGCTGAGCCTGGGTCAGCCCGTGTGCTGGTGGTACCCCAGCGCTTCAGAGCCTTCCTACTGGGTCTGGCTCATGATGTGCCTTTAGCAGGACATTTGGGGCAAGACAAGACCTTTCAAAGGCTTGTCACCCACTTTCATTGGCCCCAAATGCGCAAGAGTTCAGATACTCATTGCAGGACCTGTCAGACTTGCCAGGCAAGTGGTAAGAGTGGGAGGAAGCACAAGGCTCCTCTCCAACCTTTCCCTGTTGTCAGCACCCCCTTTGAGAGGGTGGGTATTGACATTGTGGGGCCTCTGGATCCCAAGACAGCCCTGGGCAACAGGTTCATCCTAGTCTTGGTGGACCATGCCACCCGGTACCCGGAAGCCATCCCTCTTCGGACAGTGACGGCCCCCGTGGTGGGACGTGCACTGATGGGGATTTTCTCCCGTGTGGGGTTCCCCAAGGAGGTGGTGTCCGACCGTGGTACCAACTTCATTTCCAAGTATATGAAGTCCCTGTGGCAGGAGTGTGGTGTAACCTATAAGTTCACCACTCCTTACCACCCCCAAGGTAATGGGCTGGTTGAGAGATTCAACCGGACCCTGAAAGGCATGATTATGGGTCTTGAAGAACCCATGAGGCGTAAGTGGGACGTCCTCTTGCCATGCCTGCTCTTTGCTTACAGAGAGGTGCCCCAGAAGTCCTTAGGGTTCAGTCCCTTTGAACTGCTGTACGGCCATCCTGTAAGAGGACCTCTGAGTCTGGTCAAGGAAGGCTGGGAGGAGGCTCCCAGGAAAACGCCCCAGGATGTATTTAGTTACATGCTGGCCTTCAGGAACCAGACTCAGCGTTTCAGACAACACGCTGAGGCGAATCTGGAAGCCAGCCAGGAAGAGATGAAACGTTGGCATGATCAGAATGCCACTCTGATCGAGTTTCAGCCTGGACAAAGGTTTGGGTCATGGCCCCAGTGGAGCCCTGTGCGCTCCAGGATAAGTGGACCGGACCATTTGAGGTGGTGGAGCGCAAGAGTGATGTCACTTACTTGGTGGACTTGCAGTCTCCCAGGAACCCCTTGCGGGTCCTGCATGTGAACCGCCTGAAGCCCCACTTTGAGAGGTCTGAAGTGGGCATGCTCTTAGCAACAGATGCTGGGATGGAAGAGGAGACTGAACCTCTTCCTGACCTCCTGTATGCAAAAGAGCAAGATGGGTCAGTGGATGGTGTGAACCTCTCTCCCACCCTGACCCCTGAGCAGCAGAATGACTGTCGCCAACTGTTGGGGCAGTTTTCTGATCTGTTCTCCCTGGTTCCCAGTATCACTGAATGGTGCATCCATGATGTGGACACTGGGGACAGTCCTCCTGTGAAGCACAAAACGTACAGAGTGACTGACAGGGTGAGAGCTTGCATCAAGGAGGAGGTCTCCAAGATGTTTGCCTTAGGGGTGATTGAGTCCTCTAACAGCCCTTGGGCCAGCCCAGTGGTCTTGGTCCCAAAGGCTGCCGCGCCTGGTGCCACACCCGAACTCCGGTTCTGTGTGGACTACCGAGGACTCAATTCAGTCACCAGGACTGACGCGCACCCCATTCCCAGAGCTGATGAGCTCATTGATCGGTTAGGGGCTGCCCGGTACCTCAGCACGTTTGATCTAACGTCTGGATACTGGCAGATTGCCTTAACTGATGGGGCCAAAGAGAGGTCAGCATTCTCCACACCAGATGGGCACTACCAATTCCGGGTGATGCCCTTTGGGATGAAGAATGCCCCTGCCACCTTTCAGAGGTTGGTCAACCAGGTGTTGGCTGGGCTGGAGGATTTCAGTGCCGCCTAGCTGGATGACATTGCAGTGTTCAGCGCCACTTGGGAGGAACATCTGCACCACCTCTGGGAAGTGTTGAAGGCGCTGCGGAGGGCAGGCCTCACGATCAAGGCGAGTAAGTGCCAGATCGGGCAGGGTTCTGTGGTGTACTTGGGACACCAGGTTGGGAGCGGCCAGGTGGCGCCCCTACAACCCAAGATAGATACCATCCTGGCTTGGGAACCCCCAAAACCCAGACAGAGGTGAGAGCCTTCTTAGGACTCACCGGGTATTACGAGGAGGTTTGTCAAGGGGTTTGGCAACATTGTTGCACCCTTGACTGAGCTGACTTCCAGGAAGCAGCCCAGGAAAGTGAACTGGACTGATGCCTGCCAAAGGCTTTTGATGCCCTGAAATCTGCCATGTGCACGGCGCCCGTGCTTCAGGCGCCCAACTTCTCAAGGGAATTCATTGTGCAGACAGATGCTTCAGAGCATGGTGTTGGGGCTGTGCTTTCACAGATGAATGAGGAGGGCCTACACCAACCTGTAGCCTTTATTAGTAGGAGGTTACTCCCACAGGAACAGAGGTGGAGTGCGATTGAACGTGAGGCATTTGCTGTGGTCTGGGCACTGAAGAAGTTGAGACCATACTTGTTTGGGACTCACTTCCGGGTTCAGACAGACCACAGGCCCCTCAGATGGTTAATGCAGATGAGGGGTGAGAACCCAAAACTGTTGAGGTGGTCCATTTCCCTACAGGGGATGGACTTCACGGTGGAACACCGCCCTGGTACAGAACACGCCAATGCTGATGGTCTGTCCAGATTTTCCGCCTTAGTGATGAGAACTCCCAGGAGGAAGGGTAGTTCTCCCCACATTTCAGCTGGAGGGGACACGTGTTAGACTTGGCACCATTGGCGTGGGTCTCCCTTCCATTTTTTTTGCTGTTGCCTCTTATGTTTTGCTGGTTTTAGATGCTTTTGGGCACTGTGCCACTGCTGTTCAGTGCCACAGTGCAAGTGCTCCCTACTGTAAATTGATGTATGGATTAGTGACTCCATGATTGGATGATTGGTTTACTTGTCAGTCCCTAGTACAGTGCACTGAGTGTGCCCAGGGCTTGTAAATCCAATGCTGCTGGTGGGCTTGCAGCACTGGTTGTGCCACCCACAGAAGCAGCTTGTAAAATGTGTCTCAGGCCTGCCATTGCAGAGCCTGTGTGCGGTCTGTGACTGCCATGTCGATTTGGCAAGTGCACCCACTTGCCAGTCCCTAAACCTTCCCTTATCTTCATATCAGACACCCCTAAGGTAGGCCCAAGGGCAGGGTGCATTGTAAGTATAAGGTAGGACATGCCTTGGTGTGTGTGGCATGTCCTAATAGTGAATTACAGCCATTTTCGTTTTTCACTATTGCAAGGCTACCTGTTCTCCATAGGCCAGAATGGGCAGTTTGATTATTACACCTTATAATCCTAACTGACCCAGGGAACATGGTAGAAAAACGAATTTAGTATGCCTGAACTCAGAATGATAAAATACATCTTTTAGTGAAGTTGGTTTTAACATTCTGTGTTTGAAAATACCACTTTTAGAAAGTGGGTATTTTCTTGCCTAAACTTCCAAGCCTGCCTCTGCTAGGTTGTGTATTCCTTGTCTGGAGATTGAGTGACAGGGGCTGGGGGTGGCTACAGGAGACAGGGTGAGTCAGCACAGGGCTGAATAGAAAGATCTGCATCCAGAGTGGAGGGAGGAGTTGCACCTGGGTCTGAATAGGGCTGTGCCTGCCTTCCACAATGCTGGCTCCACCTCCTGCCGGGCGTCTGATGGCTCTGCCCCTCACTCTCAAAGGAAAGAAGGAGTCAGAAAAACAAAGTGCTCCAGGACTGACCAGAACTGGTTTTGGACTAGGCAGAGGCCTCTCTGCCTTCAGAGAACAAAGAGAAACTGGGTATAAAAAGGGGACCCAGACCCCTAGGAAATTAGATCACTTCTGGGAAATCAAGAAACCTGTTGCCAAGGAGAAGAACCGGAGAAGATGAAGGAGGAGTACTGCCCCTGTGCTGTTTTGCTGATTGGGGTTGGCCTGCAGTGGTTGCTTTCTGCCAAGGACAGGAGAAAAGACTTTGCTGTGCTTTGTCATCTTGAAGAAGAGAATCTCCAAGGGCTTGAACTAGAGCTTGCCTCCTGCCTGAAGTCTCAGGGATACAAGACTTCACCAACCAGCTCCCCCTGCATTCCCTTGCTGGGAATTGAAGTGCCTGCTGTTGTGCTGGGCCTTCTGAGAGACTGCGTGTCGCTGGGAGCTGGAAGCGCGACGCAACAACGAGAAGCGTGTCGCCGCCGCAGCCGCGGTCATCGCATCGCCAAGGAAGCGAGACGCCGCTGCCGCTGTCATCCTCGCATCGCCGAGCGCGGCGCATCACCGGAGAAGCGGGACGCTGCCACAGAGGTCATCGTCGCATCACCGGAGAAGCGCGTCGCAGGGCCTGTCGCGGCTCCAAAGATCATCGAGTCGCCGCACGGCCGTCGGGCGTGCACGCATCACACCAACGTTGTCGCATCGCAACCAAGACGCCATTTTGTCGCATCGTACCGGAGAAGAGTATCGCATCGAGGTGCCATCTTGTCGCATCGCACCGGAAAGCAGTAAGAAACCAACGCATCACCTCCCCACACAGTAAGGATGCGAGCATCAACTCCCCTGCGCAGCAGTAAGGAACCGACGCATCCACTCCCCTGAGTGTAAGGAACCGACGCATCACCTTCCCTGCGACCCTTTTGTTTTCTTTGCGTTACGCACTCAAGGTACATTGAGAGTAAAGTGTCGCATTTACAACTTGAGAGAACTGAACTATTTTATAACCTTTTAAAGTCTATTTTTGAGTACAGTATTGTGGATTTTTGCTATTGGGTCTTGTGATAAGTCTATATAAAGATTACTTATTTTTACATAACAACCTGTGTGGTGTCCATCTGTAGTGTTTTCACTGTATTACTGTATGTGTTCACAAATGCTTTACACACTGCCTCTGAGATAAGCCTGTCTGCTCGTGCCAAGCTACCAGGGGGTGAGCAGGGGTTATTCTAGGAGTGTATCCCCTTATCCTTACTAGAAGCAAGGGTCCCTATTTGGACAAAGGTGCAAACCGTTGCCAACTAGAGACCCCCAGTTCTAACAGGAAGGCTCAAAAGAAGTATTGAAATACCCAGCCACTAAAACTTTAGAGTTGGTTTGGTATACTCCAATTAGATCATCTAGCATGGATAGCACCAAGGACTCATTACAATGGGATTCTGACGTGGCATAAACGTTAAGCACAATCAGGATTAATCATGTGGGAAAGGTGAACTGGATCCCCAAGATATCTGCTGAGTTAATTGGTAACTGTTTGTATTTACACGCTAGAGTGTTCTTCACAAACATTACCTGTCCCCTGCTGGCTCTACCTGATTTTTTAGGCGCAATTGATTCAACACTGTAAGTTATGTATCCATTTATATATACCCTGTCCACAGCCCATGTCTCCTGAAAATACAGATATCATTACTTTCTATGAAAGCATGCCAACCTGGATCTAAAAGTTTGGAGTGAATCCCCGCCAAAATCCATGATATCAGGGACAATCTTTTTTTGTACTCCATTGTCTGGCATAGTCGAACCTCTGGGGATTTCTACCTTGTAAGAGGACATATTGCCAACACTAGAGTAACAATTTCAAAGTATTGATTCAGGATTAGTCATTGTAGCAGAAGCATTGGGTACAGCAAAACTGCAGTTAGAGGGTGCATCAATTTTGGTTGCAGTTTGCCTTATGGGAATAGATGCTTCATAGTTGTGAATGTTTCTCGGGTGGATAGTATTAATACTACTACTGATAGCTGTATAACTTAGTGGTGAAGCTGGAACAATACCCATTTTTTCCCTTTGGCGGAAATACACTACAACTTCAAATGAATTTCATCCCCTGGACCACTTGTATGTGGCTGGATCGAGATGACTTTATACAACCCTAGTATACATATATTACTGCAGTTCGCACATGGTAAGGCAAAAGTAGAAAGAAGAAGATTAGTAGGGATACTAAGTCAATCTACCTCTGACATCGATAAAGGAGACCCTTTTCTGTTCCTAGTGTATAGAAGTAAATCAGTTCCTGATCTGCAGTACTTGAACTGGATGCATGAATTATTTGAAGGGTTTGTCCTAATGTTTAGGGTCACCAAATCATCAACCAACCTCGCATGCTTTAGGGTTAGTTCAATAATATCATGCATTGCGTTTTTTGCAGATCTCCAATGGGCACTAAGGATATCTTCTCGAATGATCGAGCGGCAGCCCCTAACATGCCTGATCCAGTGGGTGGCCAAGTGCTTTCCCAGGTTTCAACAGGAATATCGCTGCCAGTACCTCTGCCCATTTGTGTGGATTCAGTGCAGGGGACTTGTTCCATTTGTAGGGTGTCGAGGTATTGCTGGGAAAAACCCAAGTCAAGTGTCTCTGCAGTACATAGTGTAGAATACAAATGTTCAAATTCCTGTGCAATCTGTGAGTCCTGGTAAACTCTGCCACCCTGATGTTGCTTTAATCCAGTAATCCTCTGTCTAAGAGTTTGTGCCAGTAGACGATGCACCAGGAGGCGCACTGCCTTATTGCCCCCTACATAGAAGCATTTATACTTAGAAGTGCACTGCTCTGTCCACTTCGAGAGCTTTAAGCTCTTTGCAGGCTGCTGTCAGTTTTCGTCTCACCCTATGAGAGCCTGAATGTTTATGTTCCTCCTCAAGCTCCTTCACCCATCTTTCTACTTGGCATCTCTTTTCTCGTCTGTCTCTATTGTGTTTAGTCATTATGCCTATGAAGTTCCGTCATAGTATTGCTTTCAAAGAATCCCAAAAGAGTGCAATGGGCACGTCGGGGGTGTCATTAAATTCAAGGAACGTAGCTATCGCTTTGTATACTGCGTTGCGTGTCGAGTCGTATTGGAGTAACTTGGGGTTAAGGCACCAAGCGCCGAGCTGGGAAGTGGTGGACAGAGTCCATAGAGTTAGGATGATAGCCGAGTGGTCAGATAGTGCAGCAGACTCTATGCCAACATTCGTTACTGTCACAGTCAGGTGGGGTGAGGTAAGGAAGGAATCTATTCTGCCATACGTTTGATGGGCGGCGGAGTAGTACATATAGGCACATCCTGTAGAATGGCTGGCAGCAGTTCCTCCACTATGGCAGAGGAGCGTCACCCCCCAGCCAGCAGCCTCAAAAGTTGAAAAATTAAACGATAATGAAACAGGGTTATTATCGTTTTATTTTTCAAGTTCTAAAGGCCGAGTCTTGGGGGCAGGACCACGGGGATGACAGTCACGGAGGGGGAGTGGCTGCACTGCTGTCAGTGCACCTGTGGGTTTGGATGGCAGTCTTAGGAGGGCCAAACCGACATGTGCACTGAGCTGTCTCCAACCCGAGATGTGTTGCCGGGTTGGAAACAGCAGACACAGGCTCCCAGTCTCTCTGGGAGCGTACATCCAGACCGCTCAGGCCAGTACTGATGATGCTTTAATGCAGCATGAGAGCAGCTTCAGGATTGGCCGTAGGGAAGTCTGGGAGCCTGTGGTGAGCCAGAGAGGAGCAGAAGAACAGCGATGCTGTGGGTAAGTTATTTTTTTCTCTTTTTTTAATGTATTTTCGTTGTTGTTGATTCCCTCACCCCACCCACCAGCCTCGCCACTCTGCTGTGACACCAGCCGCTACTGAGGATGGGTCAAATACCAGATATCTACGAGTCCCATATCAGTTAACCATTGGAGACCTGCCACTGTAAAGGCTCCAGTTTGTTACACTCTTTGAGCTGATCTGTCCAATTGTATGTCAAGTGTCAAGTTAAAGTCCCCGCCTATTAGGATATCTGAGTCAGGGGATGTCATCACCCGGCCAACAGCGTCTAGTATAAAGGGTTTCTGGTGATCACTGGGGGCATGTACTGTGGCTATTGTGAATTTAGTGGATTGTAAACAGATTCGAAGTGAAAGTAGTCTGCCTGCAATCTTGGCTTGTGTTTGGAGCACCCTGCCTGGGAAGTGTGTAGCCAGTAGTACTGCAAAACCAGCTCGTTTGTGTGGGCCTGAGAGAAAAACTGGTAGTCAAACCAGCGAGAGCGCATTCAATGCCAGTCTCTCTTAAGGAGGTGAGTCTCCTGTAGGAGGTAGATATGGCTTTTGGATTCTCTGATCATGGAAAGGAGAGCCAGACGCTTCACAGGGGCATTAAGGCCTCGGACATTGAGACTAAGTACTTTACACATGAGACGAGTTATTCATTAGGTTTGGCCTACCAACAGGAATGATAATAGCAAATGGTAGAAGTGGTATCCAACCTCTGGCCTCATAAGGCGGACTGAGGTGGCTGTAACAATAGCCGTTAAGAGTGTGATGTAGGGATAAGGGAGGCATAAAAATCAATAACACAACATGACAACTGTGCACCCTCGCCTGAGAGCTAACTATATCAAACAGTGGGGATCCAAGTTTGTGACATCTGGATATCTCGGCAGCTGATTGTTGTGGAGAGTGGAGCCCTGCCGTGTGATGCACAGCCAGCTTCTGTGTAGTGGCAGGTCAACTGCAGGCCACAGTATAAGGGAAACATAAGTCGTAGAGTTCAGAAGTGCCCTTCAGGAACAGCAGTTCGCATTGACAATCAATCATTTTCTGGCTCAGAAGTATTCCCCTGCTGCTGGAGCTGCCTGAGTAGTGCTGCCTGTTCCCTGTGACTTTCGGACTAAGTGGGTTTGGCCGCAGACTTAGTTCCAGTTAGCTGATGACGGCGCGGTTTTGCATACGGGCAAGACAGTGCAAGTCACGTGACAGCAGGTTTCATCTTCCGACGATATGGTAAAGCCAAGGACGGCTTGAGCTTCTTCCAGGGTGCGCACCCTGTGTGTCTCTTTATTCCAAATGAAGATGAGCCTGAAGGGCTGTCCCCAACAATAACGCACTCCCGTCTCCAGAAGAAAGGTTGTGGCCAGTTGAAGAGACCTGTGTCTCTTAAGGGCAATGGCAGACAAGTCCTGAAAGATTCCCACCTTTGTGCCTTAGAAGGTAATAGCAGGTTTGTCCCTCTCAGCCGCCACGATGATGTCCTTTTATTTGTAGGAATGGAGGCATGTTAGGATATCTTGAAGAACACCAGGGGTCCTGGCGGGACGGCCCGCTCTGTGCTTGTATTCCAGAGCAATGTCTTTATTTACCAGTTCTGGTGCTACATGGCGGAATAGACGGACCAAATAATCTTCTAGTTTTCCAGACTATGCTTGCATTGGTATGCCCTTAATAAGTATATTGGACTGGCGCAACCTATTTTTTGGGTCTTCCAGGCGGAAATATAAATCTTCGCTTTTATCACGGAGCTCCAACAGTTCTCGTTGAAGTACATTGAGTTTGTCCATCCGCTGGTCGTGAGCTGTCTCCAATGTATCCAACCTCTGCCTCATTTCAGTCAAATCCTGTTTAATGCGTTTAACATCCGCCGCCATGTCTCACTTAAGAGCCAAAATATCATCTCTCAGGGCACCAAATAGACTCCCCAGGAATGTGCGGGTAAAGGGCTTCTCAGTAGCTAGAGTATCTTTGTCAGTGCCTGATGTTAGTGAACAAGCCCCAGGAGGTTATGGTCGGTGTTGTTCAGCTTTTTTAGGGGGAGGTTTGCTTAGCATATCTTTCAAGGTCGTGTCCATTTTAGAGTAATTGGCAGCCATTGTGTTGGATGAGGTAGCGTCTCTAGGCAGTTGCAGGGCACTCCCGTCGTATGATGGGACACAGATTGCCGCAAACACCAGGTCGCAGATATGCACCAGGATCATTACCGGCCAGCAACCAAGTAGTTAGGAGGTGTGCAGACTTCTGTATGGCAGCATAGTGGCATTGTTAGTGTCCCCAAACGTAGCCAGGGCTGTAGTTAGATGTGGCGCAGGGAATGTGCAGCAGTGGTTGTAGGATGTAAGATGATACTAGGTAGCAGTCGGGGCATCTAAAATTGCCAAGCAAGACCCCAACCAACGAAGTGACAGGCGTGCGTTCCGCTAGCCCTCACAGGCCGCAATCGAGGTCAGGAGATTCTGGACATCAGAGCCCCCTTAACTGGTGGTGCATTTCATGGTCACGTTTTTGTATAGATCATGATAGAGACCGGCAGGGGTCTGGTAGTAACAATTAGGTCAGGAGATCCCAGGTACCAGGGCTTCTTAAACTTGCGGGGAGGTTTGCGTTCTTGTTCTTGTTAAATTCATGCTTTTATAAGGTGGAGTATGAGGAGGGAGCACAAAATCGCCCAAATCCACAAAGCACACAGGCAGCGAGTTAATTGGGCCTAGAGCTTCTTGGGCACACTAAGCCCGACCGCAGAGTATAGGGGAGGAGGCCGCGTAGGGAAGCACGCTTTCCTCAAGGCGCGCAGGCACTCTGCCTAGTCTTCATGGGAATCTGCCCTTATGAACTTATGTCCTTTTAAGTTGATGCGGGCTGGGGAGTACAGTACTGCTAGCACCTCCTGAGCACGCAGGTAGCGGATCAGTTGTACCCAGGTCTTCACGGGCACCCAGAGGAGTCATATCGGTGAGCCTGAAGGAAGAGGACGCGTAGAACTGCACAATCACATCGAGAACCATAGCTGGTGGGGCACCCGCAGCGTAGTCCTCTCCGTTGGAGCTGAAGTGTTCTGAGTCGGGTGCTCGCTCCGCCGCAGTCCAGGAAATCTGTTCAAAATAAAGGGGTTTGCCCTGGGACTCCACCCGCATCTGGGCACAGAAACACTGGAAAATAGACCAGTCCAGGAAATCGGCATGGTTTCGCCTACGCCCCCAGGCTGTGTTACTGCAGCTCCACCATTGGCTTACCCGCAGCTGCCATTTTGAGGGCGCAGCAGGCAAGATCGCACAGGTAACGGGCTTCCCAGCTAAAAGAGTGCTGGTATCACGGGTGTCTGCCACCTCCCCACAGCTCCCCCCAGGGTCACCAGCAAAACAGGGGCAGAATAACCTCCAAAAGAGCGCTGCTGATGTCATTTCTAAAGTTCACGCGTCAGAGCTCCTTGAAGTTGCTGCTACTCTGGCACCATCATGCCACGGCCCCCCAGACTCTACATTTAAGACGTTTTACTTCAAACTAGTGGTGAGGGTGGCTTCACTGGGGGTCAGTACGCTTGAAATTGAAATTAATAATTGCATAATCTGAGCCTCCAATCCTGCTTTAGAATGTAAAATGTTCTAGCATTTGTGAAGGAAAGTTTCAATCCTAATAAGGAGAGGGAGTCGAGGATTATCCCATCCGACTATTATGGACTATATTATGCTCACCTAAAAAAATCAGTGAGGAACACAACATTAGGGGTAAGTACGACTAAGCTGATTCTAATGGTTGATTACAGTGATGATGACAATGTTAATTTCCTCTTACAAATCTAAATACATATGTGATGTGACATTGATAATGACTGTAATGAGAGATATGGACTATAAGGCTTACAGTCTCTTGTTTTTCCTAGGGTCAGAACAGAAGCATTACTTTTAGACCCACATTCTGTTTGGACTAAGGGATCACACGAAGAAAGAGAAAGTACTTTTTCTTTGTGGATGTCTTTGAAGGACTGGAAACATTGCTATTGGTTGATGATGTTATAGTTCTCACAGTTGCATGGGAAATGTAGACTTATCATGGTAATGGTTACATGTGTGTTTACCGGGCTGCTGAGTGAAATTAATAAAAGGAGAAATGCCTAATCCTCGCCTCTGTGCCCTAAATAAAATTGAAACTTTCCTTCACAATAGCTATGAAATTTTACATTCACCAGTTCTCATATAAGAATATACTTAACACATGTGGGTCTATATTTCACAGAGACAAGATAAAAAGTCTGATTTCTGATTTCCTGCTTTCGTTTAATTTGGGCCTAGCGGTTAAAGTCATAAAAGATGAATGAATGAATGAATGAATGAGAGTTTTTCTAAAGCGCAACGTTCACGCCAAGGAGCATCTTGGCGCTAGCGGCAAAAAACATCTAAAGATCTGTAGTGGGGAGGAGCTTAGTTATGACAACAGAAGCAAGTATTAGATGAGAGATAACACAGTGTGATCTGGGGTGGTGAAAATCCATGTTTTTAGAAGTTTTTTGAACATGAGTTCCGTTTGTGTATGTCTCAGCTGGGTGGGCAGGGAATTCCAGGCTTTGGTCCCCAGGACATCCATTGCCTTACCCCCTCTAAATTTCAAATGGAAAGAGGGGGCTGCTAAAAAGTTCTCCGAAGATGACCGCAGGATGCGTTGAGTGGTATATGGTCTAATTCTAGATCTTAGGTATCCTGGTCCTGTTGCCCATGTGGCCTTGTAGATGATGGTTAGAATTTTGAAAAGAATCCTTTTATGGATGGGCAGCCAGTGAAGAGTTCTGAGTGCTGCTGCTGAAAAAGCGTCTTTAGGCCATTTGAGTACCAACCTCGCTGCCGCATTCTGAACAACCTGTAATCTTTTCAGGACCGTCTTTTTAGTTCCTGCGTACAGGCTATTACAATAATCCAGACGTGATAAGATTAAGGCTACTGCAACAGTTTTCCTAGCAGGTACCGGCAAAAGATCAAAGAATTTTCAGAGGGTTTTTATCGTTTGAAAACATATGCCTGCCACAGCAAGGGCTTGCTTGTGAAAAGATAGTGTGGGATCGAATTTGATTCCTACATTTCTCACAGTATCTAATGTGTTTGGGGGTGGAGCCGAATTTGAGGGCCACCACTGTTTGGGCAAAAAAGAGTTGGATTTTCCAAACAGCATGATTTCTGTTTTTGCGCTGTTACATTTGAGATGATTGAGTTTCATCCAATCCATCGCTGCGGTTAGACAGTGGTGAAACTTCTCTTCAGCTGCTGTAGAATTTTTATCAAGGGTAAGAATCAGCTGTAGCTGACCATAATACTGTTGTCATTAGCCAGTCACAAAATGGGACATCTAAATCAGTAAATGTTTTTCACATTCATGTCTAGTCACCTTGTCCATGTGGAGAACATTACTCAGGGAATCTGCCATCTCTACCTCTGAATGAGGTGTGGGATCAACCTCAAAGACTGGAATGTCCTTGGGTGCCACATGCTTGGTGTCCAATAACTTACAAATCGAAAACATCATGAAAGCCTTCTTTCAAATACAGGGTCGGACAGGAAACCCAAAGCAGCCCTGGCAATTTCTGGGGCTGAGGGGGGGAGCGGGAAACACTGCTGCTTAACAAAAGCGGCCCCCTGCACTGCTGCTTTTGTTCCTGGGGGCCGAAATTGTAGTTGCAAAACCAGCCCTCCATAACAAAACTGGCCCCCACCGCTCTAAAACCACGCCCCACCCTCCCAGCCACACGGGCAAACGCCCAATGCCCGCTACGGCCAGTCCGGCCCTGTTCAAATCGCCTGAGATTGCTTGTGATCCTCAAATTTGATGACCAGGACAGGACTTGGTGGGAGAGCCATGGCCTCCACCAATGTGTAATTTCCCTCATTCTATGGGAGACACTGGTATCTCAATAGCATGATAACACAATAGCATCTAGTGGGATACAGGCACTCGTGGTCACCAGTATCAGCCTCTTCATCTGTATCAGTGTCAGTAACCAACTCCTCAAGGTAGGCCGTCTTACAGAGAGGTCCAGTGGCAGACTGGCCTCTACAGGAATTGTTTACACTCTCAGACATCCAGAAACCTGCTTACTACTACTTATTATTATCTCGAAAGCAAGGCTCTGTCTGTGCTCCTCAGCCTACGGATTGGCTATTTGTTCCACCATAGTCCAACAAGCACTACCAATTGGCCTTTGAAACATGGCAAGACAATACAAATAAATAAAAATATCCTTGAGAGGCAGAATATGCATCTGGGACCGAAATGGGAGACAGTACCAAAGCCAGTGGTGCAGGTACAACTAGTGCCTTGAAGTGGTTCTCACGTCTTGGAAGCAGCTGGGAACTGTACTAGAAGAGATTGAAGGTCCACCGGACTTTAGGCATGGAGGCCCGAGGGATCTCTCTGACGTTCAACTTTAGGCTCACAGCAACGAGGAAGGAAAGCACTAAGGCCAGCATGGAGGAAAATCTAGCGGCCAAATCTACAGGGTTTAGTTAAGGGGAGGGATTGTAGTAGCTCTGTCAGCTGCGCCTGGTCCAATTGGTAAAATGAGTGAAACCTGCCTAACATTGAGTCTACAACCCCTGAGAGAGGAGCGGCCAAGAGCGAATCCACTGGGGACTGAGTCCTTACAAGTTGGACGGGCTGCCCCAGGTTGGACTCCTGAGAGCCCTAAGACTCTGACTTTGACGGAGACCCCAGCACCAAATACTACTCCTGAAGGAAATGCACCCAGAGGAGGAGGTGGGGGGTTCATATAATTCTTAGTAAAGTGCACCTTTTGTGTCTAGCAACGTGGCTTGAGCTGATGGAATCACAGGGAAGCTAGCTAGGAAAGGGCTGGTGCCTCCCAGTACTTGTGCTTCTTTATGTGTTTCTTGTGCTTTGGGGAGAATTCTGGATGGGTCCCAACACTAGAGGAGGCCTCCCTCCTGTGCTTATTACAGAGCTGAGGCTGTGCACTCACCTTCGCAATAACGGCCTCCATAGCAGAGGAACTGAACTCAACTGAAGGGATGAATGAATGAATGAAAAAACACTTATAAAGCGCATAACTACCCTAAGGCATCCCAGCGCTCACAACATCAGCGGACGGAGCAGACAGACATGCTTATGCAGAATTTTGGAACAGCCACGTTTTAAGGAGTTTCCGGAACGTCAGGAGATTGGATTCCCGACGTAGATGGAAAGGGAGGGTGTTCCAAAGCTTGGCAGCGTTATACGAAAAAGAGGGATGGAGAAGGAGTCAAAAGAGGGACCTACGATATTAGATTGGAACTGTGACAGAGACTGCACACAAGAGGAGCTGGATTTAACTCCCTGGTGTACTGGAGTACTGGTCCCTGGAGCAAAGAACGTAGCCCTAGACCCATGCCCATTAAAGGAGACAGACCTTACCTCTCAGTGGTGCACTGCAAATAGAAGGACAGACTAACACCAATACCAGCTTGGGGTGCTAGCACTCAGGTGAGAAGATGGCTCAACTATATGGTGCAACAGAATCTCTGAAGCATAGGGCTTTGATCCCGAATGATCTTCTGCTTCCGGACATTTAATGTCTTGCTACTGACCCAAGGTAACAGGTCCTGGCTGAAACAAGCCATGAGATACTAGGGCACAGAAGGACTCTTATGCAACTGTTTTCATCTTTAGTGGGATAACTTTTATCACTTGCATAGGGCTAGTGAGGGTGACTTACACAAGGGAGGGACAAAGTTCCAGGGGGTTAAGGGCCAAATGTAGCAAGCAAAATTGCGGTCTCAAACGCTGAAATTCGCAGAATTTCAGCGTTTGCGATCGCAATTCAGCTGTGTGCAATGCAGGTAAGTAGAAACCCACTCGCAAAATAAGGAATCGCAAAATTGCGATTCCCTATTTCTTGCAAGCATTTAGAGAATCGCAATTTGCGATTCCTAAATGCTATTCTGGGAGACATCGCAAATTGCGATTTTGCTGTAAGGAATCACAAATTACCACCAATTTCAGGTTGGTGGTAAATTGCGATTTCCTTTAAAAATGCAATTTCATGCATGTTTCTAAGTGCCATGTGGCACACATACATGCCCTTTGGGCATGTATGTGCGCCACATGTGCACACCTGCACAGTTCAGGGGTGCAACAGGGTGTCCTTTAGGAACCCTTGCATTCCTGAAATTGCGTGCGCATTTTGCGAGCACCTATTAGGTACTCGCAAATTGCGCTCGCTATTCCCATTCATTCCTATGGGCCTCTTGGCCCCATAGGAATGATTGGGAGGCCATTCCTTATTTGCGACTCGCAATTTGCGAGTCGCAAATAAGGAATGCGTAGGAATCGCTAAATATTAGCAGATTCCTACCTACATAGCAGTTTGCGAGTCCTTAATAGCGATTCGCAAAAAATCGCTATTAAGGACTCGCAAATTCCTATTTTGCTACATCTGGCCCTTAATGCCTTATTACCTCAACATCAGGAATGTTGCTCAATGACACATCTGTGGTGATACCCTGCATTTGTAGCCTCTTCTCCCAGGACATAACATCCAACCTATATTTGGCATTCTCTACTTACAAATCAGGTAGTTCCAGGGGAACCTATCAAGATGACCTTTCCCAAAGCAAAAACACAGATTATGCAGGTCAACTGCAGCAACCTTCAGACATGCTAATGGCATGACGGACATTGTTAAAGCAATAGCTCTAGGACATAAGCTACCCTGTCTAAATAGAAGATATTGATGAATAGACAAAAAGCAAAAAAAAAATATGGACTCAGAAAAGTACTTCTGCATGCAAAAGGTCTGTAAATAATCTGCCATAAATGCATTTCTGAGTCAACCACAGGAGACAGGAATTTCCACAGCAAGAAACAGGAAGAGAGCCAGGACATAGGAGTATATGAGTATTGCTATTTTGTGACTCTGTGTGTAGTTCAAACCTAAACCTTTACCCACACTACCAATGTCTGTTATTTCTTCATATGTTACTTCTGGTGATGTCATATACTGAAACATCTGTAAAAAGTTGTCTTAAGGCAATGCAGCTCAAAACTCTCCCCATTCCTGGGAGACTTGAAACAGGCAAGTCTTTTACTATGCTAAAAATCTTTTACATTGATTCTATTTCTAACTGCCTTATAACCATATCTTTTCAAGCAGGCTGTTGCAATTAAAGTTTATATGCTCTTTTGTGCCCTTGCACACATCTTTTTTATTGAACGTTTTCCAAAATAATAATACAGAAAAAGAAAGATTAAATCAGTCACAGTGTTGTTTTTACATTGCAGTCAGTGCGTATATACATCGTGGTATTACATCACACATTATCAGTAGGCATCACAAACTGTTCATGTCCTGGTATATTGTGCATTGATTGGTACACGTATTTCAAATGTGTTATATTATGGCCGTTATATATGAAACATTTGCAGGCTTGAGTTTTCTACTTCACTCTAGTTACCTTCTAGTTCAGTGTGGGGCATATTTTGCAACATTAGCTTGACCATACATCGGTATAACTATCTCTGCTACTGCTATTTCCTCCTTATTCCGCATTGCCTCGTTCCTCTGGGGTGGCCGGTGTTGTGTCAGGAGTGGACAGGAGATAAGCTTTCAGGGGGTCCCATATATCTTTTGGTCTTGACGTGGGAGGAAGTAGTTCTGCATAGATTAGTGCTTGGTCTTGCCACGTTATCTTGTCCTGGAGCCAGTCCTTGAATTTCGGGGCCCTACCTAGGCCACCCTGCGCTTTGCTATCAGAAACCCTAGTGCTGTGAACTTCTTGTGAGCAGTGTCAATTTCTGCAGTATATCCCAGTAAGGCCATAATAGGGGTGTTCTGGAGTGGGGAGCCCAACCCTTGCACACTTCTGTCTGCTATTATAATGTTTTGACCTCATGCAAATTTCATTGTTCTAGGTGCGCAAATTAAGTATTTATAAAGGGGTTTTGGTGACTATTGTGTTGAAGTTGATGGGTGTTCCCGTAGCGGCCGCTCCATTCACCATGTGAATGAATACTCTCACCTTGCCTCCTGTGACTTTGGGGAGGGGGGTGGGTGGAGGTTAATCTTCACACAGGCTTTCCATTCCTGATTTCAATGTATTACAAAGATCTGAAGTTTCCCAGTTTCATGCATGAGTAACGTATCTAATTTAGGTTAAAAAATTTACTATGCAAGGGCATAGAAGACAGTACATTTCTAGCGGGACATGGACAGCCTTTCGGAGAGTCAGGCCAGGGATTTTGCTTGGCTCTAAGAACCAAAGCTCGAGCCAAGCCATTAAAAGATGTAAAACATTTTTTAACACTTCTTAGATTCTGAAGTACATACAGTTATATCACTGAACTGAGTGCCATTTAATTAAGTAATTTTTTCTAAACGTGAAATATTCAAGAATAACCCTATGCCCTGACAACACTGCCACAAGTTAACAAAAATGTGCCTGTTTATGATGTTCTCTATTTATATAGTGTATATAAGGGATAAAGTACCCCCTGCCATACATTATACGACTTTGCAAGTCACCGAAGAGTTCCATAACCATATAGAGGAACGAGGGCGAAGGCTGAGCTCCTTTATGAGGTTATGGAACTCTGAGGTCACCTTTCCCACAAACCACTTAAAACACTGGTGCGTAGCTCTTTCATTTGAAAGAGCGAGCATGTTAAAGAATAAAAATAAAACCTCTAGTGCAAAATTAAACATATCAAAAACCTGTTAGATATATGTTGCCAACAGATATTAGAAACTATTCAATACAAGTCAGTTAAAAAAAAATTTAAAAAGCTGCCTTAGCTTGGAATGTGTAGAAAAATGCAGAAAGATTCTAACTTTTCTCCAACTATCTAAGGGCCGCAAAAAAATAAACATGTTCTCTCTGCTTGTCATTGTAAGCTAGAAAAATAATGAAGAAGAAAGAAAAGTAGTTCTGTTTTTGTTGCTTTAAACAGCTGCTCCAATTATGCTCCATGACCTGACCTGACCGGCCATTCATCTCGGGTGCCCTCTCTGCAGCAGGCATTGTGACGTCAGAACTTGACTGTAATAAGGTAGAATAGTCGAGTTCTGATGTCTTCTCTTTATAATCGGTGACTGGGTGCATCACAAGTTGTCGATTATAAAGAAATTAGAGACTGACGTTTATACAGGGGTTAAGGAATCCCATGTATTATATTGTTAATAAATGCGAAGCAAGATTATTTTATATTAATCGTTAGTGAGTTTTTGTAGAGTGCAGATCCTGTACTGAATAACATCAATGTGCTCAAACTGGCTGGTTAATAAAAATGATACAGAATGAATTAAAGCAATGAGTGTAGATTTTGTCAAGTGGGGAAGCTGAGATTTGAGTCTAGGATTGCATATTGTGCAGTTCAGAGACTGTTGGGTATATATCCTGCTTTCTTCTGTTTAACACGAAAGATCACTGCTTTGTTGTTCAGTTATTGCTATTCTGTTAGTGATAGAATGTGGAGTCCAATAAATACATGTAACACACCTTACATTAAATGAGTATTATATAAGGAATAAAGTTCCCCAACATGCAGTTTAAAGATATTGCCGAGGAGTTCTGTGACCATATAGAGAACAAGGCCATGGAAGGTCGTGGAACTCTGTAAAAATGATGAATGGATATGTCTAGCAGACACAATGATAAGCCCAACCCCCAAATGCACAATACAAATGGTCATCTTGATTCCCCCAGTGTTGCTGTAAGCTCTGAATTCTCCCTTATGCAGTTTCCCGTCATTTCTATGGACCAATCTTTAATTCTCATGAAGTCCTTGAAGTCAGGCTCTCCTGCCGACCCCTGTCCCGCCAAGGTGTTATCGGCAATTGCAGAGGTGATTAATCCTACGGTGAATCGGATTTTAAACAACGCCTTACGGGAGGGATATATGCCTCCCTGCTGGAAACACGCGAAAATTCTTCCACTGTTAAAAAAACCTACGGCCGACCCTGAGGTAGCCGGTAACTACCGACCTATATCCCTGCTACCTTTCTTCTCCAAGGTCTTGGAGAAATATGTCAACTCCATTATCACTGACTATATTGAGACCAATCACCTTTTGCACCCAAGTCAGTCAGGTTTCAGGGCAAACTTTAGCACTGAATCGGCCCTCTTAGAAGTGGCGGAAACAATAAAAGCCACGCTAGATAGGGGAGGCAATGCGGTCTTGGTACTTTTGGATCTTTCCCCGGCTTTTGACACCGTGCCCCACAATAGACTGGTGCAAAGATTGGTGGAGGGAGGTGTCGGTGGCTTAGCCCTGAGTTGGATCAAGTCATTTCTCAGTGACCGCCTCCAAACTATATGGTCCCCCCCTTTCTCTGCTGTTATTCCTCCCATGAATGTTGGAGTCCCGCAGGGCTCTATTCTGAGCCCAACTCTGTTCAATCTTTATATGGCCCCTATCGCCCTTCTTGCTGAACAACATGGGGCAAAGATCGTATCGTATGCAGACGATACTCAGTTGTTGTTCACTTGTGAGAAGGGTGTTGAGTTTGATGGTCATGCAATAAACTCATGTCTCTCAGCAGTTTTTTCGTGGCTGAAGGATAATCAAATGAAATGTAATCCTGATAAGTCTGAGATTATCTTTTTTGGCCCTCGACCATGTGAGACTTGGCATAACTGGTGGCCGCAGGATTTGACCCCCCCCCCAGGTCGTCGGTGACCATGGTTAAGAACCTCGGAGTCAGACTGGATGCCATGCTCTCTATGAAGTCCCAGATCCAATCTGTAGCCGGGACTTGCTTTGGGATCTTAAGAATGGCGAAGAACTTTCTTCCCCTGCTTTCTGACTCTCACAGAAAGACCATTGTCCAAGCTCTGGTAATCTCGAGATTGGATTACGTCAACTCTTTGTACTTGGGACTTCCCAGTTACTTAATTGCCCGCTTGCAGGTGATTCAAAACACGGCTGCTAGGGCCATCTTCTTGGCAGGCCCTAGGACTCATTCGTCCCCTCTCTTTTTATCCCTGCATTGGCTTCCTGTTCAGAAAAGAATCCATTTTAAAGCGCTGATTTTGGTTTTTAAAGCTTTTAATCAGATTGGAGCTCCTTATCTCAGACAAAGATTTCCCCATTACACTCCCCTACGTACTCTGAGGTCCTCAACTCAACTCTTGATTCCTGTTCCTAAAGTTTCACTTGCTCGGGTCGGAGGTCGAACTTTTCAAGTGGTCACCTCCCACCTATGGAACAGCCTTCCCTTGGCCCTCAGACAGGTTCAGGACCTGCTCACCTTAAGAAAAAAACTTAAGACGTGGCTTTTCCAACTTTAACCCGTTTTGCAGGTTTCGCCTTAGGTTCTCTTCTCTGCGGCTGTTATGTGGTTTTTTGCTTAGCGCCGGGACACTCCTGGGAGTAGCCGTGCGCTTTATAAATACCAAATTAACATAACATAACATATCGTGTGCATTTATGTGCTTGTCCATTACTTTTGTGTGACTGTAAATGTACAGAAGAGTGAATGAGATGAGCTAATAACTGTATCAGAAACACATCAGCACACACCACCACATACAAGTACGATATTTCCGTATGGGCACGCTGCCCATTACTTTATCAGATTCAGGAGGGCATTGCATACATTGTCAGATGGGCATGAAAGGGTTAACCTGTGTTTCTCTATTCCTCACACACAAAGCGACTAAATCACAGGTTGAAGAACCAAAGGGAAGATTCAAAGACACCGCTAGTGTAAGACACCCGCAATCCCGGTGGCACTAGACACACGTTTTATGATTTGCCAGCCCAACACAGTGCCTTCCGCACTCCTGCCTCATTAGAGAATATGGAATGCAACACACTCCAGCCCCATACCATGCAGGTAGGACTCTGAGGCAGGAGGGTGCAATCTCAGGCACAGCATTATATTAAATAATACTATGTGCACCCCTATGGAAACTCATACATCTAATACAGGATACATGCATGTTCTTCTCTGACACAGTCCAGCAACGGTTATCTCCTAACTCCTCAGTCAACAGCAATTCGTCCATATATGTCTTACACGATTCCCCCCTGTCTGCTGAACCGTGTCCCATGGTTCCTCTTTGTATAACACCATTTTCTGCAGAGAATCCACACGAAAGTGCAACAGTATCAAGAAACGCAACAATGACACTATCTCAAAATCTTCAAGACTGATAACATGCAATAATTCAAAACCTGCACTGCTCTCATCCAGGGTGGAGGTCAATCTGATTGTCTCCCTATCATAAGTATAGGGGAAAATAAAAAAGCATTTTACTCAAAAATAAATATAAAAAATATTTTTATGTTGAATATTAATGTAAATTAATTTTATACATTAACTTTAAATGTGCTACAAAATAAAAAAAAAATGCTACAACACTATTACATTATTGTTAATAAAAACTGTAATTATTGGATATAAACTACAGAAATTTAAATTATGTTTCTGAAGTTTAAATTAAAAAAACAAATATCCCACCTAATAAAAAATAAAGTGCATTATTAATTAAAGGTGCCCAATACAATTAATTACAATTAATCCAAATATTTTTGATAAAATGTTTTGTTATATTATTTTTTACATTTAAAATAGGTTAAAAAATATTATAAATTAAAGAAAAAGTAGGTAGTATTTCGATATATTTTTAACATTTATATTTATTTATATTTTTAACAAATTCAATAATTTAATTTACTATTATTTTCCTACAGCCATTATTTTCTATGGTGGTTGGCTATGTACACAGTGCTTGACTTACTACAGTTTTTGTTAGCTGTAATTTACACTCTGAGTTTGTTAATATCAAAAAGTAGTAAACTTACTCAAAAGTCTAAACTTACTCAAAAGTGTAAGTTACCTTTGTGAATCAGGCCCTTAAAGTTCAACCTGTCCACATCAGAACTGCTGTTCACCAACAGAATCAAACAATCACAGAAATGAAACAAAAAGACCTAGATCTTGGTCCAGAAAGAGTATTGTTTGCAATTTGGTGTAAATGTGTTCAATAGTTTTGGAGTTATTAAAAAGAAAAGATCTATGTAAATCTAGAGACGCAGATCCACCACGGATCCACCACAGTGGATCCTCGAATCCACGTGCCAATCAGCAATGCTATGATTGGCTGACACCACTTCAGCCAGGAAGTGGCGGCAATCAACTTGGGACTCAGTCTAAAAAAAAAAAAAAAAGGAACACAAGAGAGCAGGGTAGGAACACCCGGATCCCCTAGGCCTGATGGTGGGGTCCTACAGGGATCCTGCCTGGGGCTAAAAAAAAATTTATTTTTTTATTTTGCTGCGAATTTGCAGAGAATTCATGGCAAAATTCCCCCCCAAAAAAGAGAGGCACGGTCTCCTGTGCTTGTTTTTTTATGCCCCCCAGGTGGGCCAAGTCTCAGGGTGGAACAATATATATATTTGGGGGGGAGGGGAGTGCACGCGGCTCCCTCCATGGGCCACTTTATGGCCAGGGACCCCATCCCTTGGGGCCTGGCCTTTTAAAAAAAGTGAGAGGGGGCACGCGGCCCCTTCCTGGGCAAATTTCAGCCCCAGGGACCCCATTCCTTGGGGACCGGCCATAGTCAAAGGGGGGGAGTGGAGCACGGAGCCCTCCTCCCCGGGCTGATTTTGGCACCGGGAACCATATTCCCCAGAGCTAAGACGCAATTTCAAAGAGTAGGGGGGCCAGCCTGCCCCCTCCCTAAGCCATTAATGACTGTGGGGACCCCATCCCCCAGGGCAGACTCATATGGTATGCCCCGGGGTGCCTACACCTGGGACATAGCAGTTTCCTTGCAAGCTCTAAGCGGGCAGGGCAACCTGTGTTTGCTCTCTCTTGGCGGTAGCAATTTCAAAACTCCCGCCAAGCGGGAGCAAACACTAAGGGGGTCATTACGATGTAGGGTGGATTGCCACCGCCCGCATGGCGGTGGCGAACCGCCCTACATTTCCCTCCGCCCGCCACCCATTTTCCCCCCGCCATATTAGTATGGTGGGGGGGACCCCGGCGGACGGAGAGGCCGTCCGCTGGTTTTCGCCGGTCGACCAGGCGGAAAAGGGGCTACATATGGTGGCGGTGTCTGCTAGCCACCGCCATCCATATTAGCATGGGTGGGGGAAGCAGCCTTTCCGTGGCGGCGATGCCGCCACGAAAAGGCATGCGGAGTTTGCTGTTGGGGGCCCGTTGCGGGCCCCAGGGTATTGGGGGGTGGGGGTGCACATGGGGGTACCTAAGGTACCCCCCTACATTGTCATGGACAAGGTGGCAGGCACCGCGTGGTGCCTGTCACCTTGTGCATGACAATGCACACAGTGCATTCCCAGCATTGTGGCGGGCGGTGCTGTGTGCACCGCCCGCCACAATGCTGGGAATGGAGGATGCCACCGCCACGGTGGCGGTGGCATCCTATTCGCTGGTGCGGGACCGCCGCACCACTGGCGGCCGGTCCCAGCACCGCTAATAGGCCCCTAAGTTCGGTCCGAACAGGTGGGAGCATGAAAATTGCTCCCACCGGCAGGAAGCAGCATTTTCACCTGCACCCTGGGGGCAGGAGTAATGCCGACTTCCGCTGGAGGCGGGGAACCAGCTGGGGGAGTGGGGGCCTTCGGGGCTCCCTACCCACAACCACTATAGTGTGGTGGGTCCCATGGGTGGACACCAGGGCACTCACCCTTTATTGGCCGGGTAACTATAACTTATGCTCTAAGCTTATTATAACTCGCACCCTCGCCATGCATTTCTATTTTTTTTTTTTTTTTTTTAGAGTTTTATATAGCGCAAACTAGACCCGAAGATATCAGGTATCAGAGCGCTTTAAATGAGCACCTGTTTTGTTACATATGGACACATTCATTTTTGCTAGGCACGTGTAGATTAAGTGATTTGCCCAGAATCACAGGATGTTGAGCGTCGTTGCGAGACTCGAACCGGTTCCCCAGCTCGAGGTCGACCGCTCTAGCCGTAAGCCTACATCCTCTCCCCAATTACCCCACACATTACATCGCTCATTACATCTTCTATTACATAATTGATAATATCACTGCCAAATTCGCAGTGAAATTATTGATGAGAAAACTGCATGGGGAGCGAGTTATTGTTACCTTAGGACACAAGTAATAGTTATTTGACTATGACTATAACTGCTGAATTTCTATAGTTTTGTGCATGCAAAATCTGAATCTAACTATAACGTCCCTGTAATCTTTCTTTTTTTCAGTGAATTTCTAAGGATTTTTTAATTCTATTTCCTAACTGTAACGTCCCTGTAGCCTTTGTTTTTTTGTGAATATGGATGGATGGATGGATGGATGGATGGATAGATATGGGACAATACCAATATTTTGTGGTAAAGGCATGCTTTTTAAAATCATGTGTGGTATGACAGTGCATTGTAAAGGTCAAAGTGTTCTAATGCTGGTGCGGTAAAGGCATGCATGGTAAATGTATGCATTGTAACGTTGTCCATCCGTTGCATGCCATGTGTTAGGTAGGAGCCAGGTTACTCACCAGTCTCTCAAGGCCCTTGCTACTCTCACCATGGCAGAAGAGGCCTAGCTTTCTCATACATCGCACCCAAAATATGGAACAACCTCCCCTACAAACTTAATGGCCTCCTCCTTGCTTTGGGAATTCTGCCAGAAGCTGAAGACCTGACTCTTCAATTAAGGCCCTGCAGATGACCTTCACAACTGCTCAGGTGCCTCGGCACTCCTTGGATGATAAGTCACGCTTTACAAATCCAAGTAACATAGCATAACAGAAAAGGGTAATGGTGGGTGGGATCAATCTCTCACCAGGTTCTCTAATCTGCCTGTTACTAACGGCAGTCTTGGTCTGATAATGTCTTCATTGTAGAGAAGGGTAAACCCAAATCAGGACCTCCATAGTGAAGGCCGATTATGTGGTGTAATATATCTGACCCCTCCAATGTTTCCTTAGCTTGGCTCCCTCCTTCTCTACCTCATCTACCAGCAAATAGGTTTCCTGTAATAGGACAATATGTATCCCCTTAGGACAGAAATATGTAAGAATGGTGTGTCACTGTTGCATTATTCAGACCCCTAACATTCTATTTTAATATAGTGTACTCATTTATCTAGACAGTCTGCGACATTTGTATATTAGTTGTAGCGCACTCCTCAGCTAACCTTCACCCACAAACCCAGGACCCAACCGATCCACAGATCTACCTTGTACGGCATCATATTCGCACCTAACATTCAATCCCACCACATGTAAAACATGCCATAAACAAACGCCCCTCCACAGAATGGAGAAACTTTCGTCCAGTCCAATTAAATGCACTAAGTCCAGGATCCAGCTCCATCAGTAAGTGAGAGTGGGAAATGGGGGGTGAAGGGGTTGGTTGAACTTTGACAATGATGGCACAGCTTCTCTTCGAATTATACTGTAATTAGTATACCTAATTATATGAGCAGGGCACTATTTGGTCAGAGGTCTCTCTTTCACGAAGCAAAAGTGGATAAAGTAGTCCATCTGCTGTTCTAGGAGTGATACCAGGCAAATCATCCCCAGCTTTTAGGGCGTTCTCTGACTCTGTGGAATTAGTACCAGAGGTCTTGCATGCCTCATTTTGCCATTCATCAAATCATTCAGTGGTCTTACCTCTGGCTGCTTTTCTCTGCAATTTGCCTTGCATTAGCATGGGGGACTTTTGTCTTCCAGGCCTGATCTTCCCCTTTCTATGGCATTTCTTGGGTCTTGGTCATGGTGGAAAGGTCTTTTCTCTCTAGAGTGGGTCTGTTTCTTAGCCCAGTCACTGGCTTCTTTTGGGTCTTTGAAGAACAAGGTGTCACAATTTGCTATGACCATAAGGTATGCTGAACACAGCAACACATATTTTACTTCAAGCTCAAGCAGGCTCTGCTACATTCCGAGTAATGATGTCCTATGATGCTCCCCTGCCCGTGTTTAATCAGGGAAGATCATGACTTGCTCTCTGCAATATCACAGTTCTGTTCTCTTTCTTGGTATGGCAGAAGTAAGAAGGATTATCCCCTGGAGTCTGACCAGAGTTCAGCTAAGCGATGCAGCCATCTTTGGTAGATCGGCTACACCGTCCAAGTGGGATGGAATTTAAGGTTGACCTAAAATGGTGGGATCTGGACATGAGGTGAAAGCAGAGTTTTAGATTTTATGCCCGAGTCACTATGAAAATATTCATTAACCTGTCCTCCCTTTCCACTTTAAACTTTTCAGGGAATATATATATAAATAAAAAATGCCTCCCCATTCTTACTTATGGGGCTGGCATTTGGGGGCACTCCAAAATCTCTGCTCTCCAAACCGAAGAGAACAGGGTTCTGTGACGGCTCCTGGGCGTACCCCCGACCTCTACCACCTACATTGTCTACAAGGAGCTTGGGACTGGGTTTGTAGAAGACCTCATTAAATTGCCTCCGCTGGTGCCCTGGTGCACTATCTGGGCAAATCCACATGCTGGTCTGAACAGCAATGTGATTTTGGATTGCCTTGCCTGTGATAGAGGTTTGGCTATGTCTTGGTTACATCACATTAAACAGGTAACGTCTAATCTGGGGAGATCTGAACTTTTTTCCTCCCTTTCTAGTATATCCAAGGCTGACCTAATTTGGGCCAAGAAATCATTCCTCTCCAGGAATAGACAGCACGGAGAAGTATGTGAATCATCTAAAACCTCTGTCAGGGAGTATGCTAACCTGCAAACCACCCCTAACATGGAACCATACCTGTCGTGGATGGACACTATCTGCGACAGAGTCCTGCTAACCAGATTTAGGTTTGGGAGTGTTAGGTGGCATTTAAGTTTTCTGTTGGGCCAATTTGATCCCACCAATGTGCTAATCTGCTCTTGTGATGAGTCCTCATCCCAGAGTTCGCTTCATTTCACTTTCTTTTGTGAGTACTTTAGGGCCTACTCTAAAAGATTTCTAGTTCCACTTATTAGAGCTTGTGGTATTAGAAGAAGTGTTGAGGCTCTGTTGTATTTGTAATCTCTGAATTCCCCCACACTCTGTTGCTGTGTCTGCTCTTTTAGGTTTTGCCAGCACAGCACTTGCGCTGCGCTTGTGAAATCTAATGTATTTAATATATCTTAAAAGGGGGCTCTTATCAGTTCCCACAACCGAATTACTGTGTTTATTCACTTTTGTGTGGAACTTTTTTATTTGTTAACTTCCCCTGGATGTGCGCATTTACGATACTTCTACTAAAGCTATTCACACTGTTTAAGCCCCATTCACAGGCAAGATAAGATCTCTTTCCATGGAAAAGGCAGACAGCTTCTAACAGTATGCTGGAATGCTTGCCTTTTATTACTTAGTTGTGTAAAGCAGGTGCTTTAGCCTTAGAAAGTACCTTTCTCTGCACTTTGTAGGCATTGTTGGATTGAGTTTTTCAACTTAATCTATTTGGGCATTATGATCAAATTCTAAATGTTATACTAAACATTGCTCGTTAAAAATAAAGTTAATAGGAAAGAGCCATGCTATAGTTTATTACTAAACAGGCAGTCACAAGTGCAGTTACCTTGCAGACAACAAGGTCATGATTTGAATGGTTCAGCAGGTGCAGCAGCACCGGGCCCAAAAGTTGTCAGAACTCCTCTAATCACATAATATTGTTATATTTGACTACTAAACAGGCAGTCATAATTGCAGTTACCTTGCAGTTAAAAGGGACTTGATTTGAATGGTGCAGCAGGTGTACTGGCACCGGGGCCAAAAGCTCTAGGGACTCCACTAAACCAAGATTATAGCTAAAATTTAAAACTAAACAGGCAGTAACAAGCACAGTTACCTTGCAGTCAACAGGGTCATGATTTCAATGGTGCAGCAGGTGCAGTGACACCAGGACCAAAAGCTCTAGGCACCACACTAAACACCTAAAATTGATATATTTTGCTACTATCCAGGCAGTCACAAGTGGTGTTACCTTGCAGTTAAAAGGGACTTGATTTGAATGGTGCAGCAGGAGCAGTGGCACCGGGGCCAAAAGCTCTAGGCACCACACTAAACATCTAAAATTGATATATTTTGCTACTAACCAGGCAGTCACAAGTGCAGTTATCTTGCAGGCAACAGGGCCATTATCTGAATGATGCAGCAGGTGCAGTGGCACCAGACCCAAAAGTTATCAGAACTCATTAAACACCTAATATTGCTAATTCATCCACGTTGGACAATGCCATCCCCCTGTCATACCTGGCAACTCGAGCCACAGAGGTCGCCTCCCCACCGCTCTACGCCTGCTTTGTCGATTGTTAGATTTGGGGGTCTCTAGTTGGCAGAGGTAGGTACCTTTGTCCAAATAGGGACCCTTGAGTCTAGTCAGGGAAAGTAGGTACACTCCCGAAATAACCCCTGCTCACCCTCTTGGTAGCTTGGCACGAGCAGACAGGCTTAGTTCAGAGGCAGTGTGTAAAGCATTTGTGAACACATACAGTAATCAAGTGACAACACTACAAATGGACACCACACAGGTTATATATTTATAAAAATAGGTATACTTTATATAGATTTATCACAAGACCATAAACGACAAAAATAATCCACAATACTGTCAAGAGTGCTTAGTTCTGATCAAAAGGCTTAATTCAAGGTTCTGTGCGAGTCGGTAGCCTCCTCCGGCTACGGCGATGTCGAGAACAAACAGAGTCTAACAAATCCAGCTGACCGCGTCGAGACGGGCCAACACAGCGTAGACAGACTCGGTCACAGTACCTTTTACTTGAAGCGGCAGGCACGGGCGTGCGAGCCGGATGGCTGTTCGTCGCGGTCGCGATGCAAAAATGGAAGCGTTGCAGGACGCGTTGTCCCTCGATGCGGTGCAGGCAGCGGCTCGTTGACGTCGTCGAGACGGAGTCGGTGAGACCAGGGCCGTGCGTTGCAGGGCGAGACGGTGCTTCGATGCGGTGCTGGCAGGTTGCGGTGCGGCGACGGAGCTGGATTCAGGAGCTGGCGTCGATCCAGTCCGGACAGCGGTGCGGAGTCGGGCGGTGCGTCGCAAAGTGTGCGGCGGTGCCCAACTCCGGTGCGGTCACAGGACTCGAACTCAGCAGCAGTGACCGTGTCGGTCGGACCAGTTCGATTCGGCGTAGCGAGCGGTGCAGGACGCGCTGTCCCTCGATGCGGTGCAGGCAGCGGCTCGTTGACGGAGTCGGTGAGACCAGGGCCGTGCGTTGCAGGGCGAGACGGTGCTTCGATGCGGTGCTTACAGGACACTGAGTCGGTCGTGAGAGTCGGTCACAGCTCCCTACCTCTGTAGCCACTGAAACAGAGTTTCCCGCAGCAATTCACAAAGGGGTGAAGTCCAATGGTCCTGGGACTTCGGTCAGGGGGCAAGCTCTCTTCCAAGCCCTTGGAGATCCTTCACAAGTTGATGAAAGTCACAGCAAAGCAAAAGTTCCTTTCTCCTTTCTTTGGCAGTCAGGCAAACCACTGCAGGCCAATCCCCCAAGCAGCACTTCAGGCTTAGGGATAGTCTCTCCTTAGTTTGTTCTTGGTTCCGCTCCTCAGCAAAGGTTTCTTCTTGTTCCCAAAAGTGATCTAATTTTCCTGGGGTCTGGGTGCCCCTCTTATACCCTGATTCTCTTTGTTCTCTGGAGGCAGAGAGGCCTCTGCCTAGTCCAAAACCAGTTCTGGTCAGTCCTGGAGCACTTTGTTTTTCTGACTCCTTTTTTCCTTTCAGAATGTGGGGCAGAGTGCTCAGCCGCCCGGCAGGAGGTGGAGCCAGCATTGTGGAAGGCAGGCACAGCCCTATTCAGACCCAGGTGCAACTCCTCCCTACACTCTGGATGCAGATCTTTCTATTCAGCCCTGCGCTGACTCACCCTGTCTCCTGTAGCCACCCCCAGCCCCTGTCACTCAATCTCCAGACAAGGAATACACAACCTAGCAGAGGCAGGCTTGGATAGTTAGGCAAGAAAATACCCACTTTCTAAAAGTGGTATTTTCAAACACAGAATGTTAAAACCAGCTTCACTAAAAGATGTATTTTATCATCCTGAGTTCAGGCATACTAAATTCGTTTTTCTACCATGTTCCCTGGGTCAGTTCTGACTATAAGGTGTAATAGTCAGTCTGCCCATTCTGGCCTATGGGGAGCAGGTAGCCTTGCAATAGTGAAAAACAAAAATGGCTGTAATTCACTATTAGGACCTGCCACACACACCAGGGCATGTCCTACCTTATACTTACAATGCACCCTGCCCTAGGGCCTACTTTAGGGGTGACCAACATGCGGTAAAGGGAAGGTTTAGGGACTGGTAAGTGGGTGTACTCACCAAGTCGACATGGCAGCCCTAGGCTGCACACAGGCTCTGCGATGGCAGGCCTGAGACACATTTTACAAGCCGCTTCTGTGGGTGGCACAACCAGTGCTGCAAGCCCACCAGCGGCATTGGATTTACAAGCCCTGGGCACACTGAGTGCACTGTACTAGGGACTGACAAGTAAACCAATCATCCAATCATGGAGTCACTAATACATATATCAATTAACGATAGGGAGCACTTGCACTTTGGCACTGATTAGCAGCGGCAAAGTGCCCATGAGCATCTAGTCCAGCAAAAACATATCGGCAACAGTGGAGGCATTACGAAAAAATGGAAGGGAGACCCATGCCAAGGATGCCAGGTCTAACACGTGTCCCCTCCAGCTGAAATGTGGGGAGAACTATCCTACCCCTAGGGAGTTCTCATCGCTAAAGCGGAAAAATCTGGACAGTCCATCAGCATTGGCGTGTTCTGTACCAGGGCGGTGTTCCACCGTAAAGTCCATCCCCTGTAGGGAAATGGACCACCTCAACAGCTTTGGATTCTCACCCCTCATCTGCATCAACCATCTGAGGGGCCTGTGGTCTGTCTGAACCCGGAAGTGAGTCCCAAACAGGTATGGTCTCAGCTTCTTCAGTGCCCAGACCACAGCAAATGCCTCACGCTCGATAGCACTCCATCTCTGTTCCCGGGAAGTAACCTCCTACTGATGAAGGCTACAGGTTGGTCTAGGCCCTCCTCATTGATCTGTGATAGAACAGCCCCTACACCATGCTCTGAAGCGTCGGTCTGAACAATGAACTCATTGGAGAAGTTGGGTGCCTGGAGCACAGGCGCCGTGCACATGGCAGTCTTCATGGTGTCAAAAGCTTTCTGACAGGCGTCAGTCCAAATCACTTTCCTGGGCTGCTTCTTGGAAGTCAGCTCGGTCAAGGGGGCAACAATGCTGCCATACCCCTTGACGAATCTCCGGTAATACCCGGTGAGTCCTAGGAAGGCTCTCACCTCTGTCTGGGTTTTGGGGGCTCCCAAGCCAGAATGGTATCAATTTTCGGTTGGAGGGCGCCACCTGGCCGCTCCCAACCTGGTGTCCCAAGTACACCACAGAACCCTGCCCAATCTGGCACTTACTCACCTTGATTGTGAGGCCTGCCCTCCGCAGCGCCATCAACACTTCCCAGAGGTGACGCAGATGTTCTTCCCAACTGGAACTGAACACTGCGATGTCATCCAGGTAGGCGGCACTGAAATCCTCCAGTCCAACCAACACCTGGTTGACCAACCTCTGAAAGGTGGCAGGGGCATTCTTCATCCCAAAGGGCATCACCCGGAACTGGTAGTGCCCATCTGGTGTGGAGAATGCTGACCTCTCTTTGCCCCATCAGTCAAGGCGATCTGCCAGTACCCAGACGTTAAGTCAAACATGCTGAGGTACCGCGCAGCCCCTAACCGATCTATGAGCTCATCAGCTCTGGGGATGGGGTGGGCGTCAGTCCTGGTGACGGAATTGAGTCCCCTGTAGTCCACACAGAACCGGAGTTCGGGTGTGGCACCAGGCGCGGCAGCCTTTGGAACCAAGACCACTGGGCTGGCCCAAGGGCTGTTAGAGGACTCAATTACCCCTAGCGCAAACATCTTGGAGACCTCCTCCTTGATGCAGGCTCTGACCCTGTCAGTCACCCTGTAAGCCTTGTGCTTCACAGGAAGACTGTCCACAGTGTCCACATCATGGACGCACCAATGAGTGACACTGGGAACCAGGGAGAACAGGTCAGGGAACTGTCCCAACAGTTGGCGACAGTCACCCTGCTGCTCAGGTGTCAGGGAGGTAGAGAGGTTTACTCCCTCCACTGATCCATCTTGCTCTCGGGCTGACAGGAGGTCAGGAAGAGGCTCGGTCTCCTCCTCCATTCCATCATCTGTAGCTAAGAGCATGCCCACTTGGGACCTCTCCAAGTGGGGCTTCAGGCGGTCCACATGCAGGACCCGCAAGGGGTTCCTGGGAGACTGCAAGTCCACCAAATAGGTAACTGGACTCTTGCGCTCCACCACCGAAAAAGGGCCGGTCCACCTGTCCTGGAGCGCACAGGGCTCCACAGGGGCCATGACCCACACTTTCTGACCAGGCTGAAGCTCTACCAGAGTGGCATTCTGGTCGTACCACCGCTTCATCTCCTCCTGGCTGGCTTCCAGATTTGCCTCAGCAAGTTCTCTGAAACGCCTAGTCTGGTTCCTGAAGGCCAGCATGTAACTGTATACATCCTGGGGAGGTTTCCTGGGAGATTGCTCCCAGCCTTCCTTGACCAAACTCAGAGGTCCTCGCACCGGGTGTCCATAGAGGAGCTCAAAGGGACTGAACCCTAGAGACTTCTGGGGCACCTCCCGGTATGCAAACAACAGGCATGGTAAGAGGACGTCCCATTTACGCCTCATGGGTTCTTCCAGACCCATAATCATGCCCTTGAGGGTCCGGTTGAATCTCTCAACCAGCCCATTTCCTTGAGGGTGGTAAGGAGTGGTGAACTTGTAAGTTACACCGCACTCCTGCCACAGGGACTTCATGTACTTGGACACGAAGTTGGTTCCTCTGTCAGACACCACCTCTTGAGGGAATCCCACACATGAGAAAATTCCCATCAGTGCCCGTCCCACCACGAGGGCCGTCACTGTCCTCAGAGGGATGGCTTCAGGGTACCGGGTGGCATGGTCCACCAAGACCAGGATAAACCTGTTGCCCATGGCTGTCTTGGGGTCCAGTGGCCCCACAATGTCAATACCCACCCGTTCAAAGAGGGTGCTGACCACAGGGAATGGCTGGAGAGGAGCCTTGTGCTTCCTCCCACTCTTTCCACTTGCCTGGCAAGTCTGGCATGTCCTGCAGTGAGTGGCGGCACTCCTGCGCATCTGGGGCCAAAATAAATGGGTAACAAGCCTGTCAAAGGTCTTGTCCTGCCCCAGATGTCCTGCTAACGGTACATCATGAGCCAACCCCAGTAGGAAGGCTCTGAAGCGCTGGGGTACCACCAGCACACGGGCTGACCCAGGCTCAGCAACCTTAGGCTCTGAATACAGGAGACCATTCTCCCAGTAAATCCAATGTGATCCAGACTGATCACCTGCTGCCTGGTCTGTGGCCTGTTGCCTCAGACCCACGAGAGAAGGGCATGTGTTCTGCTCCTCGCAGAACTCTTCCCTGGAGGGTCCTCCTTCTTGCTGCCAATGGGTCAGCTCAGGTAGGTCCCCCAGTTCAGCTACCTGTTCCCCTGTAGGCTCCAGGGCATCCCCCTCAGGGTCTGCCTCCTCCTGGACCATGGGAACTTCGGGGGCCGGTTTCCCGCGCCCCCTGCCTCCTCTCTCTCCGGCAGGCACCTGGGCCTCCATCTCAGGCTCCAGGTCCTCTTGAACACCTTTAGCTGCCATTGACCGGGTGGTCACACATGCCCAATCAGGCAAGCCCAACATTTCTAAATGCGCACTCCGCTCCACCTTAGCCCAAGGTGAGCTCTCCAAATCGTTCCCTAACAAACAGTCAACAGGCATGGCTGGCCTCACAGCTACTTGAAGAGTACCCGAGACCCCCACTCCAAAGGGAACCTGAGCCACCTTGCAGTGACTCTCTGTGTTGTCAGCGGCAACAACCGGATAGAATGCATCAGGGACAACCTGCTCTTTAGACACCAGGTGACACTTGACAGCTGTCACACTGGCTCCTGTGTCTCTCAGAGCCTCCACCCTATGGCCATTGATGGTCACCCACTGCCTGTATTTCTTAGTGTTCTCAGGCAGCGGGGTCCTAGGGACCATCTCAGAGTCTCCTAATGAGACAAGGGAAAACACTGTGGGATCCCCCACCTTGGGCACCCAACTCCTCCCCCAGGGCTACACTAGCCAACTGCTGGGGGACTGCACTGGTGGGTGCTGGTTTTCCATGCAAAGGGCAACGAGGATCGTTTGCCTTGTGGCCAGGGGCGCCACACTTGTAACATACCAGTGGTCCCTGGTGAACAGGGGGGCCTGTCAGGGCCACTGGCTTCTTCTCAGGGGAGGCTGGGAACCTTTCCCTTGGTTCCCTTGGGGTCTACTTTGGGGCCCTTTCTGGAACTCCTTCTGTTTACCCTTGTCCCCCACTCTTCTGCTGGGGACCCTGCCCACCCTTGGTGGAGTCTCCCACGTGACCCTTGTGGACCCGGGTACTCACCCAGCGGTCCGCCTCCTCAGCAAGCTGCCTAGGGTTAGTCAGCTTACTATCAATCAGGTGCTGGCGTAGCTCAGGAAAACAATTACTGGACAAGTGCTCCCAGGCAATCAAATCAAAGAGCGCCTGAAAATCAGTCGCTTTGCTACCCTTTACCCAACCATCCAAGGCTCTGCAACAGAAGGTCTCATATTCAACCCAGGTACTGCTTTCAATCTTACTACAGTTCCTGAACCTTTGCCTATAAAGCTCAGGGGTCAAACCATACCTAGTCATTAAGGCATCCTTCATGTGGCTGTACGAATTATAGACTTCAGAGGGCAAATCCAACAAGGTATCCCGCCCTTCACTGAGGAACCGTCCCCACAACCCCGCTCCCCAATCCTTCTCAGGGACCCGGTGGGAAGACATGGCTACCTCATAGGCTTTGAACCACTGCCCTATGTCATCATTTTTAAAAATTCCTTAACCACATCTTTTGGAATATACACCCTAGCTTCAACAGGCACAGGCGGTCACACTGCCACCAGAGGGAGTAATCTCTAAGCTTTTGGCCTTCAATTCCAACTCCCTCAAAACTTTCTCATGTTCAAACTGCATTTTCTTTTCCTCTAGGGCTAATTTCCTAGTTTGCATTTCGAATTCTAACTGCCCATTCAGCTTGAGCTTGGTCAGCTCCATTTCGTGCATCCTACTCTCTTTCCTGTCCTCCAACTCCTCTGGAGACAGTCCTCTGGCAGAAACACTGCTACCTACTGGGGAAGGTGGTCTTCTAGCCCCTAGACCCAATAGCCCCTCCAGCTGCCCTTCTGCATTCTCAGCCCCCTCCACAGGGGCACTCCTTGATTCGACCCAGGCCCTCAGCGCCTTTTGGAGGTCCTCCTTCCTGGAGAGTCCGGTCATGGAAACTTTAAACTTTTTGCAGAATTGCCTGAGCTGCTTGAGGGTGTAGCATTCTAGCCTCTCTTCTTCCCAATCACACTCAACAGAGGCTACTGATGCTGGTTTCTCCATAGTGACTGAACTTGGCATTTGCAAAAATAGGAAATCCCAGAAAAATGCTATAAAAGTATGTGGTTGCGTTTTGGTCTGCACTCACTAAGTAGTGTTCACCAATCACTGTACATGAGTCACAAATGCAAGTCCAGAATCCTCACCGCTGACCACCAATGTTAGATTTGGGGGTCTCTAGTTGGCAGAGGTAGGTACCTTTGTCCAAATAGGGACCCTTGAGTCTAGTCAGGGAAAGTAGGTACACTCCCGAAATAACCCCTGCTCACCCTCTTGGTAGCTTGGCACGAGCAGACAGGCTTAGTTCAGAGGCAGTGTGTAAAGCATTTGTGAACACATACAGTAATCAAGTGACAACACTACAAATGGACACCACACAGGTTATATATTTATAAAAATAGGTATACTTTATATAGATTTATCACAAGACCATAAACGACAAAAATAATCCACAATACTGTCAAGAGTGCTTAGTTCTGATCAAAAGGCTTAATTCAAGGTTCTGTGCGAGTCGGTAGCCTCCTCCGGCTACGGCGATGTCGAGAACAAACAGAGTCTAACAAATCCAGCTGACCGCGTCGAGACGGGCCAACACAGCGTAGACAGACTCGGTCACAGTACCTTTTACTTGAAGCGGCAGGCACGGGCGTGCAAGCCGGATGGCTGTTCGTCGCGGTCGCAATGCAAAAATGGAAGCGTTGCAGGACGCGTTGTCCCTCGATGCGGTGCATGCAGCGGCTCGTTGACGTCGTCGAGACGGAGTCGGTGAGACCAGGGCCGTGCGTTGCAGGGCGAGACGGTGCTCGATGCGGTGCTGGCAGGTTGCGGTGCGGCGACGGAGCCGGATTCAGGAGCTGGCGTCGATCCAGTCCGGACAGCGGTGCGAGTCGGGCGGTGCGTCGCAAAGCGTGCGGCGGTGCCCAACTCCGGTGCGGTCACAGGACTCGAACTCAGCAGCAGTGACCGTGTCGGTCGGACCAGTTCGATTCGGCGTAGCGAAGCGTTGCAGGACGCGTTGTTCCTCGATGCGGTGCAGGCAGCGGCTCGTTGACGGAGTCGGTGAGACCAGGGCCGTGCGTTGCAGGGCGAGACGGTGCTTCGATGCGGTGCTTACAGGACACCGAGTCGGTTGTGAGAGTCGGTCACAGCTCCCTACCTCTGTAGCCACTGAAACAGAGTTTCCCGCAGCAATTCACAAAGGGGGTGAAGTCCAATGGTCCTGGGACTTCGGTCAGGGGGCAAGCTCTCTTCCAAGCCCTTGGAGATCCTTCACAAGTTGATGAAAGTCACAGCAAAGCAAAAGTTCCTTTCTCCTTTCTTTGGCAGTCAGGCAAACCACTGCAGGCCAATCCCCCAAGCAGCACTTCAGGCTTAGGGATAGTCTCTCCTTAGTTTCTTCTTGGTTCCGCTCCTCAGCAAAGGTTTCTTCTTGTTCCCAAAAGTGATCTAATTTTCCTGGGGTCTGGCTGCCCCTCTTATACCCTGATTCTCTTTGTTCTCTGGAGGCAGAGAGGCCTCTGCCTAGTCCAAAACCAGTTCTGGTCAGTCCTGGAGCACTTTGTTTTTCTGACTCCTTCTTTCCTTTCAGAATGTGGGGCAGAGTGCTCAGCCGCCCGGCAGGAGGTGGAGCCAGCATTGTGGAAGGCAGGCACAGCCCTATTCAGACCCAGGTGCAACTCCTCCCTCCACTCTGGATGCAGATCTTTCTATTCAGCCCTGCGCTGACTCACCCTGTCTCCTGTAGCCACCCCCAGCCCCTGTCACTCAATCTCCAGACAAGGAATACACAACCTAGCAGAGGCAGGCTTGGATAGTTAGGCAAGAAAATACCCACTTTCTAAAAGTGGTATTTTCAAACACAGAATGTTAAAACCAGCTTCACTAAAAGATGTATTTTATCATCCTGAGTTCAGGCATACTAAATTCGTTTTTCTACCATGTTCCCTGGGTCAGTTCTGACTATAAGGTGTAATAGTCAGTCTGCCCATTCTGGCCTATGGGGAGCAGGTAGCCTTGCAATAGTGAAAAACGAAAATGGCTGTAATTCACTATTAGGACCTGCCACACACACCAGGGCATGTCCTACCTTATACTTACAATGCACCCTGCCCTAGGGCCTACTTTAGGGGTGACCAACATGCGGTAAAGGGAAGGTTTAGGGACTGGTAAGTGGGTGTACTCACCAAGTCGACATGGCAGCCCTAGGCTGCACACAGGCTCTGCGATGGCAGGCCTGAGACACATTTTACAAGCTGCTTCTGTGGGTGGCACAACCAGTGCTGCAAGCCCAACAGCGGCATTGGATTTACAAGCCCTGGGCACACTGAGTGCACTGTACTAGGGACTGACAAGTAAACCAATCATCCAATCATGGAGTCACTAATACATATATCAATTAACGATAGGGAGCACTTGCACTTTGGCACTGATTAGCAGCGGCAAAGTGCCCATGAGCATCTAGTCCAGCAAAAACATATCGGCAACAGTGGAGGCATTACGAAAAAATGGAAGGGAGACCCACGCCAAGGATGCCAGGTCTAACATCGATTATAGTGCAGCCTTTGACAGCATCGATCGCAACATCCTTTGGGCCAAGCTTGCAAAGTGGGGCATACCGAGGAAGCTTTTGGCGGCCATTATGACGCTCCACATGGGTTCACAACAAGCTTTCTCAGACTCATGTGACGGCAAAGATCTATACCAGCAAAGGGCTAAAACAGGGTTGTGTGATCGCTCCCACATTGTTTAACCTATACACTGCGGACTTGGGCGAGGCACTACTGAAAGTTAACATCTTTCCACCCAAATTAGACCATCTTAGACTCCCCATCATGCAATATGCGGACGACCTAGTACTACTGAATCACACCAGAATTGGCATGAATAGGGAACTGGAGGCATTACATCTGTATAATATGGAAAATAAACTCTGAGCCAATGCCACAAAAACGAAGTTCCTGGTCTTCGGTCACAAACCTAAAAAGTACCTACTGGAATGGCACCTTGGACTGCTAAGGATCACCACTACCAACAAATACAATTACTTGGGAATACAATTCATAGACAACGGGAGACCGAACTCGCAGGCCAAGGCACTCGAAGCAACGGCAGCCAAGGTCACATACGGGCTATGCAAATTAAATCACAAGCTCCAAAGCCATTCTGCGGAGGGTATCCGACGGGTCATGAAAGGTAAACTGATTCCTACACTGAGCTATGGCCAACTAGTCTTCCTGGGCCAACTCACTGAAAAACTGGAACGAATACGGCCTAACGGCCTACCGAAAGGTATTTAATCTTCCAAACCCCACTAGGCGCACACTGATTTGGGTGGAGTTTAACATTTCAACGATGGAAATCGATTGTGAAAAAGATATCATTAAACTGCACTACAGGGTGTCCAAGGCAGGTCCTGACACATTCAAGAAAGCATTAAAAGCAGTTTCCAGGACAACAACAGCCTCTGGGCTAGGTACCTCTCAAAGGCAAATGACACACTGGGCTGGCCCTTAGAGACTATATTCGACACACCTCCTACAATGGCCAGCCTGAAAAGCCTGCTAAAAAAACAGGGCAAACGCATCTCAAGGTTACAGGACCTCGAACGAATCAGGCACATCCTTGGGGCTGAGGGCCTTGCCCACTCACACGAAACCACAGTAAGTCAACCATATCTGAAAGCAGGGCTGGGGAGGACAGCCCTACAGAACATACCGAGAACTAGGCTCCTCACAGTGCCAATCTGGGCCTACAGGACCCACTGGAAACACAGATTGCCTGGAAATAAGGGATGTCCTGTGTCTACATCACACAGACTCAGCTGAGTACATCATTTGCTGCTGCCTAGTTTTTCTGGGACAAAGGCGACTATATTTAGAACTCTGCTTTTGCAAAATGGCATGAGAACATGCAAAGAGGCCATAACACTTATTTTCACCATCACGGAATCAATGGCCCTCGCAAGAATCGGCAAATTCCACGCAGAAGCAGCAAGGATCTTAAGAACAACCCAAGTAACGGAGACAAAAGTCCGCAACTTACAAGCCGCTGTTCATCAAGCGTCGTAGTAACATTTGATTGGAGGAGCTCCCCATGCGAACTGGTCACAACGATCTCACTCACGCACTGCGCACCTTTGATTTTCAAGGCGCACACTGGCACGCATGAAGGATGCACCACTCTAGGGGTCCGCATATGGTTCTATTTATCTCCAGGCATAACATTTGATTGGAGGAGCTCCCCATGCGAACTGGTCACAACGATCTCACTCACGCACTGCGCACCTTTGATTTTCAAGGCGCACACTGGCACGCATGAAGGATGCACCACTCTAGGGGTCCGCATATGGTTCTATTTATCTCCAGGCATAATTTCTTGGTGAGGCCCTTTTGCACTTCCATGCGCCAAATAGACCCACACTTCACACAGCATGCAATTGGCGATCCCAATATTTGATTTTTATCAGTCCTGGCAGAGTATCGCTTTTTATCTTTTGCATTAACCTTAACACTCTCACCATGCATAATGTAACTCTATGCATGCTTGCACACCACAATATTGCACGCCCAAGCACTCCATAGCTTAGGCCTTGGTTAGTGTCATTTCATCCCGTACTCGCTAATCACTTGACCCCACATCTCGGGCGGCTGCTAACCTCGCTTGGCAATAAACGCTACGACACCTCAAATTTTTATATGGCATCATTTTATGGCAAAATTTATATTGTCTTTTATATTTTTATATTTAATGTCTTTCTTTTATGCTATCGCTCTTGTAAAAGATTTTAAGCAATCATACAATAAAGATCATACATTCATTCACCTAGTATTGCTATATTTTACAACTAAACAGGCAGTCACAAGTACAGTTATCTAGCAAGCACTAGGGTCATGATTTCAATAGTGCAGCAGCTGCAGTGGTACCGGGACCAAAAGCTCCAGCCACCCCACTAAACACTGATTATTGCTATATTTTACTACTAAACAGCCAGTCACAATTGCAGTTACCTTGCAGTTAAAAGGGGCTTCATTTAAATGGTGCAGCAGGTGCAGGGGCCAAAAGTTGTCAAAACTCCACTAAACACCAAATATTGCTATATTTTACTACTATACAGGCAGACACAATTGTAGTTATCTTGCAGTTAAAAGGGGCTTGAATTGAATGATGCAGCAGGTGCAGTGGCGCCGGGCCCAAAAGCTCTATGGATCCCACTAAACGCAGAATATTGCTAAACTTTACTACTAAACAGGCAGTCACAAGTGCAGTTATCTAGCAGGCACTAGGGCCCTGATTTCACTGGTGCTGCAGGTGCAGTGGCATTGGGCCAAAAGTTGTCAGAACTCCTGTAAACACCAAATGCTACTATATTTAACAACTAAATAAGCAGTCACAAGTGCAGTTAACTTGCAGGCACTATGGTCATGATTTCAATGGTGCAGCAGGTGCAGTGACACCGAGGCCCAAAGCTCTAGGAGCCCCTCTAAACACCAAATATTGCAATATTTTACTACGAAATAGGCAGTCACAAGTGCAGTTACCTTACAGGCAATAGGATCATGATTTGAATCGTACAGCAGGTGCACTGGCACCGGGCCCAAAAGTTGTCAGAACTCCTCTAAACACATAATATTGTTATTACATCAATTATTTGCCTCTTTCATTTCATTTTTTAACATTTTGCTATTACTTACCCGCACTCTACTATTGGTAACACACAATACATTGCCTTTTTGTACTTAAACAAGTCATAACACTATAACAGACTTTCTGTAATTTATATTATAAAACTACTCAGCAAGCTACAACTTACAACAAATTACAGCTTATTATTAGTCACATAGGCGAAACCTAATGCATTTACCAATGCTTGTTTAAAGTGCACCCTCGCTGATAGAAAGCAAATAGTCTTTTAATAGCCTGAAGCTGTGTGTTGTTGCCACTTTTTGTATGATTTTTTTTCTGGATTGTTTTATTCTGTATTTATTAATTTGCTGACTGTATGAGATCTGGAATTGTCTCTTTTTTAGGTCTCGCGCCTAGCGTTGCAGTGCGTAGAACTGCTCGCGCAGCGCAAGACCTCTAGAAAGGGCTTCTGAAAACGACCCACACGCTCGTGCGTGTAGTTTTGTTTTCAGAAGCCCACATTGGCTGGAGCGTGCGTTTTTTTTATGGAGACGGCACGCGATTGATCAAAGGCGGGCGCATGTCCCGCCTTTGCCGCGCCCATTCCCGACGGTGGCCAGAACGCGCAGCAGCGCGCGTTCGTCTCGCTGCCGCGCTCCCTCCCCCCGCTCCCTCCCCCCGCTCCTCTGTGTTTTTGTTTCTATGCCTCGTTGGACTCAAATGTGAGATTTATGTCAGTGTCACGACGGGAAGTAGCTCCACGGCTGTGCGATGACATACACCCCACCTTAGGCTGATGCGCACGCGCTTTATCCCGTTCAGAGTAAGTTTAATGTTGTGATAAGTGTACACGCATGCGCGTCTGCGCCCTGCCGTTGGGGCTCGCGCGTGCGCATTTTACACCGAGGTGTCCGAGTGTGGAGGACGAAGGAAAGGCCGAGTCGGGTCTGGAGCTAAGCATTTTGTTGTTAAATTCTTGGGTTAGAAGGTATGCTCCTTAAAAACGTATGTTTAAGAGAGAATTCTTCAGTTGCCAGTCTTTTGGTGACACAAGCTTGATGAATATTTGGCTGTGAATACTAATGTGCATCACAAAGAGGTAGAGGTTACTGCTTACCGCCATATGTGGCACTGATTGGAAGCAGTTTAATTCAGAGCAATTGGGTGCAGATCTGAAAGAGGCGCCTTATGGACACGATCCAAATCTTTGGAAGATTGGTGTGGTTCTAACTGTAATATGCAAAAGGATTGCTTCTCTTGGGGTCAGTAGTGCATGGATTCCTGCTAGCACTTTAAGACTCTCAGTTGATTGTGCAGCCGAGTAACTTAGCAAAGGGACCATACATAGTCCCTTTACCCTGGTCCGACCATTTTTTAATTCCTTTTAGCTGGACGCTAACTGATTTTATTTTGCCCTCTGTGCGTACTAGGAAATTGGCGCGCAAATGGTCGAAACTCCCTGTAGAGGCGTGGATAGATAATCTAAACAACTCCATCCCCCACCTCATTTAAACCCTAATGTGGCTAATGAGAATTTTAATAACTGGCTTGAGATATCACTTAACCGTATTCTTCCTAAAGTAGTGATTTCAGAAAAGATGGAGGGAAAAATAATCCCTGGTACTCACATAAATTAAGGGAACTGAAACAGCAATGCAAGAAACTGGAAAGGAGTTGGAGAAAGGACTTCTCTACTTCTAGGAAACTTTTATATAGAGAAGCCATTAGAATTTATAAAACTGAAGTAAAAGCTCTCAAGCCCTCTATTTTCAGGAAAAAATTATAAGAGCAGCAAATTCACCACGAGAAATATTTAAAATTACTAAAGCTCTCCTTACACCTCCGGCCCCGTCTAGTGCTTTGGATAAAGCCCAATTGCGTTGCGATCAAATAGCGGATTTTTTCTCAGAGAAAATTCAAGCTATATATAAATCGTTTCCTTTAACTGTAGACCAACATCCCCCTCTATTAGGAAATATAGCCATTTTGGAAGGTCAAATTCTGTTGGAGGATTTTCCGCCGTTAGACCTTCCTACTTTAACTAGGCTGCTAAGAGATTTAAAATCGGGCTCGCCTTTAGATCCTGCCCCGCCTGCGGTCCTCCATCAGATTTGTGAGGTTGTCTCACCAGTTATCCTTGAGGTGATCAATATCTCTCTCAAATCAGGTATAGTACCTCTCTCTTGGAAACATGCGAGGGTCAAAGCACTTTTGAAGAAGCCCAATCTGGACCCTGAAGACTGGGCTAACTATCGTCCCATTTCTTTATTACCCGGATTAAGTAAACTTGCTGAGAAATACACGAATTCTATTTTATCCACCTTTTTAGAAAACAATAATTGTTTACACCCTACACAAACCGGCTTTAGACCGCGACAGGGCACGGAAACTGCCCTCATTGCCGTGGTGGAGGAAGCTAGGAAGATTTTGGATTCCGGAGGCTGCGCTGCTCTGATCTTACTAGATCTTAGCGCAGCCTTCGACACGGTAAATCATCAGTTGATGATCCAAAGACTTAGGGAAGTTGGAGTGGCCGGATCAGCTTTAAAATGGCTGCAATCCTTCCTTCAAAGCAGAGTATTCACAGTCTTTGAAGAAGAATCCGCATCTAAACAAATTCCTCTGACATGCGGGGTTCCTCAAGGCTCTTCCCTGAGCCCCACTATGTTTAATATATATTTGCGGTCATTAGCAGAAATAGTTCACCCCTTTGGTATACAGATTGTCACATATGCTGATGACACTCAACTGATTGTCTCCCTGAACCAACATTCCCAACAAGGCCACAATTTAGCTGCATGTCTTGAGAAGGTTTTTCATTGGATGAACAATTCATTTTTAAAACTCAATGGAATTAAGACGGAACTTATGCTGCTGGGGAACTCTGCCCCCTAAATATCGATTCTTGCTGGCCCAGCTGCCTAGGCTCTCCCCCTCTTCCTAAGCAGCAAATTAAAAGTTTAGGAGTTTGGCTTGATTCAAACTTAAACTTTACTGAACAATCACGGAAAGTAGCGGCTTGTTGCTACGGCCTTTTAAGAATGATTCGGAAGATTCTTCCTCTACTACCTTTATGGCCAGACGACTGCTGGTCCAAGCTCTTGTTCTTTCACGGCTGGACTATGCGAATGCTATCTATTTGGGAGCCCCATTATCTACTACCAAAAGACTCCAAACAGTGCAGAACTGTGCGGCGCGCATGTTGTTAAACATTCCGAGACGTATCTCGGCCAAACCCGCTCTCACTTTGCTGCATTGGCTTCCGTTCTGTCAAAGAGTTCAATTTAAGGCAATGTGCATTGTACACAAATCACTTTTTGACAATGGCCCTTGCCTGATTCGTCCATGGATTCAATCCTATTGCCCTAACAGACCCCTTAGATCGGCGAATAAAGGCCTGATTGTAGTTCCTAAGATCAAACGTGCTCGGAGTGGAGGTCGACTGTTTACATATAATGCAGCCAGATTATGGAACAGTCTGCCTCCCCACCTACGCTCTGAGACTAATCACACTAAGTTTAGGAAACTTCTGAAAACCTCTCTTTTTCGCTGAGTGTCGCATAGCATCACTGTTGTCGCAGCGCTGGGATGCCTTTGGGTAACCACGCGCTTTAGAAATACTACTTCATTCATTCATACTGCCCTGTGTCTGATCAGTCTGCTTGATGTTTTTTCAGCTGCCAAGCATCAGCTGTACTCCACTCTAGTGCATGAGCCCAAACTGGAATTGGTGGTTGCAAGGAAGCAAATGGAGTACTTGATTGTGTTGTTTATTATAAAGTCATTGCCTGTTTGAAGTGGTGTTGATGTTGTGCACAAACATCATCATCATACACAGGTTATCACTTATCCTGGTCCTTCAGGAACTCATGAAGGCATTGTTGGTGGTGTTCATTTCCATACGAGTGCATACTTTTGTGAACCCCGATTGTCCTCCATCTCGTAAAACTAAAACTTGTGAATGGTGATTACATTATAACTCGAGTTGTGTACTAAGGTTGCATTACTTCAGGAATTTGAGGGAGTGGGCCCTAGTGGAAGAAATACATATGAAACTAAATAGGAAAGACGAGAAGCTTCAGGCAGACCTCACTGAATGGTGACAACTTTGCCCTAAACCCTGATGAATCGGAGAATGAACGGATGATCAGGAGCTCAGTGAGAGTGGAACGGATGCAGATGAGAATGAACGGGGAGAGTAGTGCGAGTGTGCATGTTTGATGAATGCCCCTCCCAGTTGCTTACTGATAAATACGGTGATGCCTTTTCATTATCCCTCTTTGTCACTTGTAATATTGCACCTAACAAAATGTTGGCCTTGGAATCTTAAGTGTTGTGCATACGATGTCTGCGTACCAATGTCTGCTGCAACGTTTGTTGTAAAAAACATCCAAAATAAAGTTTTTTGTTTTTTTTGTTTTAAAAAAAAAAAAAAGTTGCATTACTTCTCTTGCAGCAGCAGATTGGGCCTTTAAAAGTTGTACTAATTGCCGAGGTGGTGTCTGGGCAGTTTTATAAAGCCCCTTTTGGTTTCATTGATGTCCAGGGCAGAATTTAGTTGCATTATGACACTTGAGACCAATCTCTGGAACTGTACAAGCAAGTGAGCAACATTCCAGGGTAAACACGTGTTTTCAGTACTTGTCAGTATAGGACAGCCTCTCCGTGGGCCTGTGTTAAGAACATTGATGGTAGACCTTAACCACAATGGTCTGGTATATGAAAGAACCCATGGGAGGTGGAAAGAGCAAGTAAAAGGTCTATCCCTTTAGGAAAGGAAAATAAGTGAAAGGCTCGATGAGTCTGATGGCCTTTATCTTTAATAGACGTGCCGACTATACAAGGCAAGTAGGCTCTCCCTGCATTGAACTGACATGCTGGGTTGGCCTGGGGTGCCTCGGGCTAAATTAATTAGACTGAAGGACCACAATGGACATTGACCAAGTCAATTTGGTAATCTTTATTTGTAGAAAATGTATAAACTAGAGGTACCTGCTTGTTGGCAATGACCAGAATAATTAAACTTTTTAAATATTTGTTTATGGGAGTGACCATTTAGGTGTGCTTGGTGGGATTTAGCCACAGAGAATGGACAACCTAGATTGGCATTTTAGTTTTTATCTCTTAGGGAATGGGCTAACTAGATGGGCTTGAATTTTGTTTTATTTGTAGGGAGCTGCGATGGGCTTGGTGGACTTTAACTGTAAGGAATAAATGCATTATAGAAATCTGGGTTCGCCTTGTGTAGGGAATAGACAGATAAACCGGGATAGAGCACAGAGGTCTTGCAATGGTCGTTGATGCACACATATCAGTGCTGTCCAATGGCAGTACTACCCAAGCCATAGTATTCCCAAACTCCTTTACTCCAAGGCAGCCCTGCTAAGTTACCAAGGTCCATGTGTGATGTGCTGCTCAATTCCAGGTTTTTTTTTTTTTTAATTATGGAACGTTTAGTCTAGTTTGTTCCATAATAAAATAGAACTACAAGTCCCAGAATTTAAACACATTGAAATCTGGCTTGAAGCACCACATCACGCATGGACCTGGGAATAGCATGGACCTGGACAGCTTGGCAGCTGTTCTCATGCACTGGTACTCACCATTTGAGCTTTATAGTAAGGTGTAACCGTCATGAAATGTTGTTTCCTAACGACACGTGCTCAGGAGTTCGGGAGCAGTTCCCACATAGACAGCGCCATGCACAACCCCTTGCTCTCTGTAGTCTGCCAGCCACGAAGCACGTCTTATACCTGTGCCACGCTCATCTTTTGGAATACCTCGTAAGTGGTGCATTAAATAGCCATGTACCCACTAATCTGTCTGCCATTGGCACAGCAAGTCCCAGAGCATAGACACTCAGTGCAGTTGAGATACCTATGCCTGGAGCCCGGCCCTCTTTGTCTCTGCAGTGTGTGCGGCCTCACACTGCTGGCCCTCGTGTCTGAGGTTTAATCATCACGGAGGTATGATTAACTGTGCTACGACCAGAGCTAGAGCATAGACAAACGTCTTCCATGCCAAGGCATAAGAATAGGCCCTCTGTGCCCTTTCCATGCTCAGCGTAAAGTAACTGACCTCCATCCTCTTGTCGCTCCCAAGCAGGGGCGACATGCCCATAGCCCGACCGATTGTCTACCCTGAAACACAGCCACTCAACCATGTATCTGAAACCACAGGCTTTGTGTACTCTGCCATTCTTGTCCACGGAGCCCAGAGGATATGTCCATGCTGTACCCAGCCCTTTTTCAAAAGCCGCATGCGACCGGGCCAGTTCAAAAGCCGCGAGCGACCGTGCCACACCCAAAGCGCCCTGTCCTTCAGGGTCAGTGCCCAGCCCCTGCTCACGGGTCCCTAGTACCAGTGATAGCCTAGCGTCAGAGCACAGAACGCAATAGGTCTCGCATTATTTAAGTTTGAGCTATTGGTGTTGCATTATTTAGCAATGCCAAGAGCTATTGGTGTTGCATTATTTAGCAATGCCAATAGCTCAAACTTTAATAATGCGAGACCTATTGCATTGCAAATGCTTGTTTAACAATGTTTTTAGCATATGTATTGTGCTTTTATGACAGTGTCCTAAAGCCTAAATAAAGTCTTATCCGACTCTATAAATATGTATGTACAAGACAGTGCCCAGACCTGGCGTAATGCTTCCACTGTGTAAGAAAAAGGGGATGAAATGCACTCCGATGTACTCATTGCTTATCTTGCTCAACTTTGTCAACATGCTGAATGCGTGCAAGTTTGCTCCGCGCTCCGCCCTTCTGCGCTGCAGTCATTTAATAAACTACAGAATATAAAATGCAATCGACATTGCTGAATCCACGCCCTCTCTACTACCTCAAGGAAGTTCTTCCACTATAGGAAATTCTGTACTCCAAGCCTATAGAAGCGCCTTCCCAGTGTGTCATGTGTGACTGCCATTTATTGCAGTATTATACCTCCATTTGTATTTGGTATCCCATGTTTCATGCACATCTGTCACTTTTTCCTATTGGAACTTATTCCTCTTTTTGTATTTGGTTTGTTTGTTTTTGCACAATTGTCACTTTTTCCTCATGCAATGTAACGCGTGTCTTTGTATTATGCTCATTTGTATCCTCCTCCTTATGTGATGTTGCTGTTCCTGTTGTGAAGCGCTCTGACGCCCTCGGGTAAAGTCCGCGCTATATAAAAACGCATAAATAAATAAATAAATAAACAAGAAAGACGCTCATTATTGGCACAGGAGTCAGGAGAACGTATCCACCATCAACACCTAAATAAGAACAGGCATTCAATTGCCCGTAAGATCGACTGTAATGTTGGGAGTATATTTGTTAGCATATTTTTGTTTTCAAACCATTTAGGACGCATTTGTTAAACTTGATTTGTTAATTTATGATGTATTATGCACCTGTACACTTTTGTCTATTACGATGTGAAAGAAGGATCGTCAGAAGTTTTCACGTGTAACTGTTTTTGGTATTTGGGGAGTTGATCCAGATCAACATGGAAGGAGAGAGGTATCTTGGGAAATGTAGTTACTAGCTATTGGTGGTAATATGACGGCCAGCGCAACTTCCTATAAATCCGTTGTTCAATGCAGTTGCTCAGGCAGTCACGTGGTAACAGAGCACCTGTGGGGGAGGAGGAACAATGATTATAAATCAAGTAAGCCTGGAACAGCTAGAGAGGTTGTTCTGCGGTACCCCATGGAATTTGAACGTTATAAACGTATCATGGTCTTCGGTAAACGAGAGGGATACCGTGTGAAGATGGGTTCTTGACTATGGAAGTAATTTTACATATGTCACGGTATTGTCACGGTATTTTTGAACCCCGTATTCCTTTTGAGGATCAGAACATGTCCCCAGTTAAAAGAAATAAATACATGTAAATATTTAAAAAAATACCGGACACTCTTTTACAAGATTGAAATTATAATTATATGTGTTTCATTAATATAACGTTGTCACGTTGAATTGTGTATGTTGTGTCTACATTATGTTTAATGTGTTATGTATCTAAATATTCGATTCTATGGGGCAGATTTACGTTAAACTAACGCAGCACAGTGCAGCAAGTCATTTTGCTGCGCCGTGCTGCGTTAGTCTGGAAAGCACAGGGATGCGACATATTTACAAGAATATGTCTCATCTCTGTGCTTCCCCCTGCGCTGGCGCACAAACTGCTGTCATGCGCCGGCGCAGGCACCCTTGCACCATGGTGCAAGGATGCCTGCGTCATGGGGAGATTGTTATTGTGCAGGAAGGGGCACCTTCCTGCTCAAAAACAATCACTACAGGCATTTTCCTCTTCCAATGCGTGCTGTAGAATGCAGCACGCATTGAAAGAGGAAAAAAGGAGGAGAAATGAAAACATTTCTCCTCATTGCGCCTCGCTACGCCACCTCTAGGGTGGCGTAGCATACTGACGCATCTCCAGAGTTACGATTTCACGTAATTCTGGAGTTGAGTCCTGTTCCATGAGTGTTGCGTGGGAACACCCATAGAACGCCCCTTCACCGCAAAGTGCTGCGTGTGAAGGGACCGTATTTACAAGGAGAGGAAAAGTCACGCATGGTGGCTTTTCCTCTCCTTGTAAATATAGAGGAGCCCCCTGCGCCACCAGTACGTCACGAAAAGTGACGTACTGGTGGCGCAGGGGGCTTGTAAATCTGCCCCATCATGTCTGTTTTTGATATGGCTTGTCCCATTTCACACATAATCTGCAGATAATAGCAGATGTCATCTGCAAGAGTTAAATAGGACTCATTTACTCAGTAATGAGGCAAAAGCGCATCACATTGCCACACAAATTAGATTATGTGTTGTAGACAACACAACAAGCAAATTAATTGTTTGGTTGCCCAGGAAAGAGGAAGCGATGCAACAGGTTTACGTGACATGAGATGAAAGGAGAGGCCACGTCATAATGAATAAAGAGGTGACCAATCATTTTGGATAACTTTTGATAATATTTTCAGGCTTTATATAGTTCTAAATTAATAGTAGAAGAGAGGGTGCTGGACTGACTGAGGGCGTCCCGAAACTGAGAGGCAAAACCTAGAATGGAGTTAGAAAGAGACATTTCATTTGAAGAAACAAACTGCTGCAGGTCAGCTACAATTCAGCAAGTTGCTGGATCCAACTGGGTTAGCCGTGGGTATCAAAAAAAATCCTGGGCACAACTTCAACCCCTTTGCTTAATATGTTTCTGGAGGCTGCAAAAGAAGGCAGATTGACAACAGATTTTAAAAATCTAAGAATTGCTTCAATGGCGCTAATCTGTAAAGAAGGTAAAGATGGGGTGAATGCTCTTCAAACCGTCTAATAAATATCATTGTTAATGGAAAAAAAATATTGGCTAAAACCATAACAGATAGGCCGATCAACCTCTTGCCAGAGTTTATCCACCCAGACCAGTCTGGGTTTATGCCAGGCCGTTCTAAAAGATTCAATTTGTGCAGAGTATTTAATAGTCTCTTTACGGCATCCGAGGTATGGGTACCAATAACGATAATGTCTCTTAATGCAGGAAAGGCATTCGTTTCTATTGAATAGCCTTTTATGTTCAATGTATGCAGCTAGACAGAAATAGGATCCACCTTTAGGTCCCAAGTGAACCTGGTATTCAAGACACCCACGGACAAAGTTAAAGTAAATGGTACAGTATCCAAAACGTTTTTCACAGTGAGTGGAACTAGGCACAGATGCCCATTGTCACGTGTTCCATTCACGATAGTAAAGAAGCCACTAGCCAGAGAGGTAAGTAGAGGCACTTCAGCAGTTGGAGATGTTTTTAGGATTGGTGAAGATTGGATATTTCTGTACACCGATGATATCTTACCTTATGTGGCTGACACAGAAATTTGAATCCAGAGGTACAATGATAAATATTTATGGGGAATAATCACACTTTAAGGAGCAGCACAGACCACTGACACCGGAATAGTGAGAAAAAGGTCGCTTTTATTGAAGCAGGTGCACATCACAATTAAACCCCTTGGCCTGAAGCCTTACAAAACTACAACCTCACTATACAAGATGTTACCTATGTTAAACTACCCCCCACCCCTAAAGTCGTCTGCCCACAACATTTTAAACCTGCAATTCAGTATCCCTCCTAGGCTGCTCCTCAGCCCCTGTAAGTAGCCACCGTGTATACCACATAATGGAGGCTGGTCAAACAAAATGGGGGCCTATATATCCCTTGGGCTATAAAACCACCCAACTAGCCCAACAGGGAGGAGCAGTCGCCTGGGCTTCTCCAATTTCTCAAACACCCCGGGGGACAGACCTTCCTTTAGTCGGCTGCCCCCCGAAGACCCCACTGGCATAAAATGTTTGAAGTTGTTACTCTACCCGGTAAATGAATGAACCTCAGCACTTGCTGCAGAAAGTCTTTGTAAGATTGAAACAGATCATTTTAATTACATGAGGCTATAGATTTCAACTGATCCTACTTGATTCTACATCTATAATCTGGAGTATTTACTGGATAGGCAAACTGGAATTATCCCCTTAGACTAAACTGCTGCGGTAACTATTAGGCAGAGGCACTTTTTAAAATAATTACCCTCCTCCGTTTCCTAAATATTTAACAGAATACACCATATCCAATCCCAAAGAGATTCTTTTAGAGATTCGATAATCTAACAAGGTCCTGTTATGGTAAGACAGAGCACAAAGAAACTCTCTGTCCATGCTACAAAAAATGACCAAACAAAGGGGGAGTTACGCTGCTGAACATCAGATGATACTATGAAGATGTGCAATTATAAATTGTGAATGACTGGTCTTTCTTTCCTCAATATCACCCACGGGTACGATTGGATAGATTAGAATTTGAGCAGGAGGGCTACGTGCATGCATTATATACAGGAAAACAGGTACCCACGACTTCAGTAGCTACATGAGCAGTAATAAATATTTGTAAAAAAGCACTTTAGGAGTCTGGCTGGTGGAAGAGGTACCATGTGCCACATTACTCTGGAGGGATAGCAGGCTTGCAGATATGAATGTTCTAGAACAGGCTTCTCCAACTAGTAGCTCGTAAGTTACTGGTAAGCTCTCCAGGTATCTTCTAGGTATCTCACCCGTGTGCAGCCCAGACTACCTACTAATTTAGAAGCTTTTACTCAATTTTATAGATGAGATGAAAATGTGTTTATTTTCAGAACTTACAAGCTGCTATTTAGAGAAAAATGGCTATGTTTCCACAATATGTTTAAGGCTGATATTTGAGTTATAAATGAAGTGGCATTGGGGGAAAAAAACGTTTTACACGTTATTTCTTGGTACCAGAGGCATTGCAGTTAGGGCTGTTATCTATTGCCCAAGTTGAGGCATTCCATATTGGCAAAGCTTTTTATACAATACTGCTTGCAACCATGTCTGATAGACTAATGTGCTCGCTGGTAGTGATCTTGCATAGGGTGGCCACTACTGTAATCTTGTCTGGTGTGGTCACTATTACAACACTAATATTAGTAGCTCTCAATGAGTTTAATTGAACATAAATAGGTCTTATTACAGAAAAGGTTGGAGACCTCTGCTCTAGAGCAGTGTTTCCCCAACAGAGGGTCCAGGCCCACTGGTGGGTTGAGTTGATTTTTGGTGGGTCGTAAAAGTCAGAGCAATAAATTAAGATGCCTTTAAAATCTGGATTTAACTTGTCACATTTGCCAGTGATTCACAGACAGATGTCAAATGTCAGGCTGCTTTATTGTTTTAACATGTGGATTAGTGTTTTCGTTTTTTCTTTGACTGCAATGTGAGTGGAGTTTTAAAAGTGAATTAAGTGACAATGTAGGATGTTGTTTTTTGCAATACACAACAAAGCGTAGTTACCTGTAAATGAACTGTACGCATCCAGCAGTGAGGACAGTAAAATTGAAGCACTTTGTTTTGTAGTTGAAGTGTGCTGGAAACAGATATTTTAATAGTATCAAAACAAATCAAGACACTTACTTGGTGATGCTAAATATTCACTGAAACCCAATTTCCACACATTATCATTTGTGTACTATATAGTTTTATCAGTAAACCTGTATGTCTGTGCAAATGTAGTGGCCATGTCAATGGAAAACGTGCTGTCTGTAAATGACAATGCGCTGCCACACGCTGCTTTTGTTATATTCAAAAATAGCCCCGCCTCATGTCCATTAAAAGTAGGTGGGTCGAGAAAGTTTGTTGTTGAGTGGACCGTGGTTGTAAAGATTTGGGAATCACTGCTCTATAGGGTTTTTGAAGATGGGATTTAAAAGGAATTTCCCAGCTTGGAACTCCACAGACATTAAACCGTTCGAAAGCTAAAAACGAAATCCACATTAGATGGATTCCAGATTCATAGAAACATGCAACGTCGACATGCATAGATAAACGTGAACTAGGGGATTAATTCCTCATGGAGGAATCACCGCTAGAATGAAGGCTATTAGGATTTATGCTACGTAAAGGGATTTTATCTCCCACATATTGAACACTAATAAATAAAAAGTCCAATCAGACAGTTGTTAATGGGAAAGAGATATTGGGGCAACAGATGAGGCATCTCAAGAAGAAACGATAACATACCCCCGGCAGGTTTCTAACAAAACGAACCTTCGCTTAGTGCAATTAAAAATCACTGACAAGGGAAAGTTTGTTATAGTATTTTTGTTTAAAAAACAGTCTTATTTTACTAGAGCCTCGACGGATTATGCGGATGGCTCTAAATGCTAATAAAAATGTATTTGAACTTTAAATTCATCCATAGAATTTATTACACAGGAATGCAACTACTGAAATCTGGTGGTATGATGACAATATTTGTCTCAGAGGCTGTGGGGAGGGGGTTCTTTTATACACATAATTTGGCTCTGGCTCAGAGATTCAGAAGTACTAAAAACGAGTAGCAAGCAGGTAGCAGGGGTACTATCGATAGTGAAACCCAACTAAGACAAAAGCTACTTGTGAACTTGGGATATGTGGTGGCTATGAGATATATCTAAAAAAAATAGGGATGTCAACAGGATTTGGAGTTGGGGTAAGGACTGCTGTCTGTAAGCAGTAAGGGTCATATATCATGGTAGAGGATGCCCCCACAAATTTCATAGGATATGGTCCTCACGGATAGAGTATCAAGATCTAAGATGGGAACAAAGACAAACCATGAAACATTTCTATCTGCTTGTTACTTGTCATGAATTAATGGCAAGGGAGAAATTGCCGCTTGTGTGTGTGAATTATATAACGTGCTGAACAGAATATTTATATTGGACAATCATGGGATATAGAGGTCATAGTATGGCTGGCCATATTCATTATAATACAAGTCGAGGGGAATCATGGTGATCTGAGTGATACTCTACTAATTTACTGAATACCCTGGCATCATTTGTTTTTTGAGATATCAAAATAATAAAATTTATTTAAAAAAATAGTACAGCAGATCTGGGGCCTATGGGTACAAGGGTCCAACTGCTACTGCACCTCAATTGAAGCAGATCTTGCTACAACCAAACTAGGAAATCGGTAGCCAATTTCCCTTGCTGATCCACTGGTCAAAGTCCTGATTGCTGGAGAAATCTTTCTCTTAAACCGGGCACATATTTCCTTTCACTCCTCTTTGCCTTAACCGAAACAAGACAAAATGATAATGTCTAAAACAGAGGTAAGGCAAGATGGGAAAGGGCAATGACTCGTCAGCAGACTTATCTCGCTCTGCAACGCAGAGTATTAGAGTGTGCAGGCAAGCAGCCAGGGTAAAATAACGTAGAAGCGTATGGCTACCTAAGAGTTACCAAAGAAACCCAAGAATTCTACATCCTGCCCTCCCGCAAAGTTTTCACCACCAACTGACGGAACCACAAGAGCTGAGGATGTACAAGGGTACGGAGGAGAGTCAAGAACTTCCCCCTCTCTCGCTCTCACACACACACATACACACACACACACACACCTCTCTTTCTCTCCCTCCCCACCTGCTGCACCTCAAAAGGTAGTCTCAACCATAAAGGTGATGGGGGAAGAGGGAAAGGTATAAATGAAACAAGTGATGCAAGAATTTTTCAAAGGCCACACCTCTGGGCCTTTCTGACCCTGTCACTAGCTCAAGGGTGTTACCCTATTGTCTCTGTCTCGCTTTCCTTCATCACATATGAGGCACCATTGCCTCAGCAGACAAAGAAAATACTCATATGTCAGTTGTGCATACTGGGAGGGCGGGAGGGACTATGAATGACAGCGAGGTAGTAGGACTCAGTGTAATACTGGTATGTAATGTAAGCAATATTTGTGGTGAATACTGCTCTTCCAGGACCCGGCTGCTGTGGCACAGTAACTGGATTATCCAAGGCTACACCAGACTCTAAGAGTAGCAAGGTTGAGTACTCAAGGCACAGGAACAAAGGGTTTTGAATTCCGAGACAGAATGACATATTACCCCACAAAACAAAGGTTAAAGACAGATCTGAACTTATCGTTTATAAACAGAGTAGATTTTTGTTTACAGCAAATCTTAGCACATTTGGTACTGAAACAAAATAACAGTATAACTGTATTGAATTGCAGTCAATGACTTAATTGTAATCAATGCCTTCGAACGTGCTTCTTGATATGTGAAACCTTGTCTTGCGCTAAAGGAAGTTCCACTGAAAGAAGAGAAGGACCAGACAGGGCTTGCAGCAAACGTACATTCATCTGCGTGATCTTTCTGCTAACTCATATGTCTGGATAGGGGATCATAGTAAAAGCTCACTGGGTTCGAAATCCTGATTTCTTGCTGTTCAACACCAGCCAAACCCCCACCTGCCAAAACTACAAAAGGCAAAACAACCCAACAGGCTGCTGCAATGGCCGACAAAGGCTGCTGAAAATCATTCATATACAGTGATGCTGAATCCACTGTAGCAGGTAAACTCCCGATTGCAGAATGCACCTAAGGGTCTTTACATAGTGGGTCAACTGGGTAACACAAATTGGTCAAACTCAATGCTTTTGTTGAAGCTGCTGCTGATCAATGGAATGGGCCGTGGTTGGCACCCAACAAAGGTAGCAAATAGTTTAAGGGAGAATTGATCAATAACACCTGCATGTGGTTATGTGTTTCCACTGTCACGGGCAGGTGCGCACTGGTCCACAGAGAAACCTTGGGTTAGTATGGGGTGACATGAAAACTTTAAACATGTATAACTGTCAGGCGGCCAGATCCTTCTACGTTATTTTGCCCAGGCTGCTTATCTGCACATGCTAATGCTCTGCCTCACTGTGGGAGATAAGTCTGCCAAGGTGTCTTTGCGCTTTCCCTGCCTGCCTTATTTCTGTGGTGTGGTGATGTTAGTGGTAGGGGGAACCTTAGTGTTCCTCTCGGACACAGGTGAAACAAGTCCCACAGGAAGTCTAAAGTAGATTCATTGCCATTTCAGACCATATTCTTGGTAGTTGTGCATACCACTGGAAAGAATGCACGGGAGCAGGGATTCTCTCCTACCCTCCTCTGCAGTCCTCTCGGTTTCATTTTATTAACTGGACTCCAGTTCTTTTCCGGTAACCTAGGCAGAATATCCTTCCCGCTCCTAAGCATACACTCACTGTGCCAGCGCTCCTTTAGGGCCTCAGCTAAGCCTTGGTTTGTTTTTTTCTCAGATAGATGCTGTCTCCTATAGAGGCAAGGTCACTCCTTGAATTCGTAGCTGGGGAGAATTTAGGGTGTAAATGATATCTTGCTATGCACTATGTGGGTTTAACTGTTGGACAAAATATTTCACCTACAGACAATGGGGGCAACTGTAATCCATCTCTTCATAACATATTTAACAGATTGGTGGGGGGAGGCATGTTCAGTAAGTTACTAAACAGTTGTTAACAGAGATCATAATAAAAGAACCGTGTGGACGGGACTACCCAGTAGTTTCACTTTTAAAATACTGATGGAGAATCTGACAGGGAAGCCAGGCAAGTCGTGCAGCCTGTCCTAACGGAGACATGAGAACAACTCCCGTACATACTTTTCAAATTACAAGGCGAGCGTTCGTACTGTACCAGTGCCAGCAGCTGCGGGTGTCTTCCCGTCTCAGCCCAGGGTCAGCGCGAGGGATGGCACTTCCACAAGATGGCAGCGGAAACGATGCAGGCGGCGAGATGATTCTCCGGCTAGCTGCGCTCGCTTCGCATCAGTAAAACGTCGGGTGGATCAGCATAGCAACGAAAAGAATGACTCCTTTTGGAAGAAGAAGGGTACACTAGAGTCTCTCTTGCACTACCCGGGTCAATACGAGGCAAATCGGAACTGTTCTCTCATCGCCTTCCAGCAGACAGAAGGCCCAGCCTTGCAAGATTTAATCAACGGCGGTCAGGAGATCATGAAAAAATAAATAAGTTAAAAGATTAGTGCTCTGTGGGCAGGGAGTAGGGAGGGGGCCGGCAGATGACGATAGATTGGGTTATCTGTAGAGGGGATGAAAATGAGAAGGGAATAATGAGTCTTCTGCTAGAAATGAATCCTTTACGAGATTTCAAGTACCATGACCTTGGTTCCTCCTTCTGGCCATCATATGGTGACAATCACTGTTCCAGTAAAGCTGTGCCCGTATGAGCTTTTGTCCTACTTTCGCCTCTTTCTCCAGCCACTATGAAGTTCACCTATCTGGAATAAATCATTTATATAAAGAGTGCAGGCACTATTGTAGTCATATCTCATCACCTGCGTGTCTCTATACAACGTACCACACTGTCTGAGACACAATGGTAGCTTAAAAGTCAAAGGGATTAAGACTGCCAGTGTTAAAATAAACATATTACGTACCATACACAATTCTTAGCTGCGGTGATTCTTAACTGCCATGTTTTCCTGCTTTTCCTATGCGCCCAACGAAAGTGCCTGTCTCCCAAGTGAGAACAGCCTGACACCTAAGGCTTGATTCTAGCTTGCTCAGCTGAAACTGTTAACATTGTTTTCACTTACAAAGGCCATCTGTGCTCTCTCCCAGGGGTTCACCTATGCACATGTCTGTATTCTTAGTGAGAATTTAGTTGTGTGATTGATACTGGATACTTCTGTGAAAGGGTGAATATGTGCATCATGAGTTGAATCGGGGAGCTTGTATCAAAGACAGATGCAGAGACATCTCGTGTAGATTTGCTCTGAAACAGAAAGGCTATCATCATCATAATAACTTTATTCGGAGTCTTTTTATCGATCCATAAAAGCACATAATAACCACAAAAATACATTAAATAAAAGATACATCATACATGGAAATAAAACTCATTCAATGGTTTGTTAAAACATCATTAATTAAAATCATCTTATTTTCTTAAAATTTGAAAAGCGTTACTCTAGAAAACACCTATCAATCAACTTCGTAGGATAAATTGTCTTAAAATGCAAGCGATTTCCTTCTTTTTACAGCCCGGCTTATAAATCCAGACACAGCTTGACATGCTAGTTCATTATCAAGGGTACATATAAAATTCATGGCATCCTTATAAATGAAAAGTTTCTTTGTCATAAAAATTGGCCGTAAAAATATTCGTCTTAAATCTCGAAAAAAGTTACAGAACACCATAAAGTGCATTGCGGACTGACTGGTTTTCCCATCACATGGGCAACTATGAACTATTTTCTGGCATCCTTCATATTTTGGAAAAGCTACCAGTTCATGGATAGTACCCAGTCGTAACCTTGTCAAATAAAATCCCTCCTGGGTATTTGTAACTTTGACTAGATATTCACATAGACCAGACAGCGTTATACTAGCCTAATATCTTATCACACTTGATTTTTTCTCTTCTCTATTAGCTCTTTCTAGGCTTTGTTTCTCCGTATAGATTTTTTTAAATTTCATTTTTACCATATTCCAATATTCCTGCAGGTTTTGTCACTGATAGGTCTATATTGATTTCCTTCAGTAGCTTATCCATACGCGCTAACCATGGGATTTTTATTAAAGTGTTCCAGTGCTAAGCAATCCTTAATTATATCCCTGGTAAACTTTGTTCCCACCTTGCACCATATGTTATGCCAAGAGCATGAAGCTCTGGCTTGTGTTAAATCGGCTACATACGGTGCATCCAATTCTTTGTGTAGGGGATATACAGCTGTGGACCTTGGTACAGCAAGCACACGACAGAACAAGGAATTTTCACAGGATTGTAGTATATTTACACTGGCATTACACCATACTGCAGAGCCATAAGTTGCTACTGATAAGCATTTGCTGCCATATAATTTAAGCATATCACGAATAGGTCTGCTACCTATCCTATTACTAAATCTAAAAATAGCCTCCATAGATCGGATACATTTAAGTCTAGTCTGATCTATATGAGGGCCCCAGTTGCCATTATGGGAGAATAAAATGCCTAAGTAGGAGAAACTTTGGACTTCTGTCAGCTTGTGGTCCCTCACACAGTGGATCTTTTTCTTAGCCCTACCCCGTCCACAGACCATCACATACGTCTTAGTGAAATTTAATTTTAGATCTCTTTGCTCCATGCATGAGGCGAAAGTTTCAACCAGTTGTTGCAGTCCATTTGCAGTTCTTGATATTAAAACTGCATCGTCTGCATTCAGGAGCAACAGGGTTGGACGGGAGCCTACTTTCGGTGCATCGGTATTCAGTTCTTGAAGGGTTTTGTCTATCCCATTAATATATAATGAAAAAAGGAGAGGTGCAATAACACAGCCTTGTCTTATTCCCTTGGACACTTTGAAGCTTGGGGTGCACTCTCCTTCCCTCCCGTACCTTACTCTAGATGTTAAACTTGCATAAAGCTGTGATAGAAATGAGACAATGTCATCTGGGGCACCCATATCAATAATTGTTTCCCACAATTTAGCGTGGTTTACGCAATCGAAGGCAGAACTTGGATCTGCAAAACATACGTGGATGTGTTCTTCCTTAGCCAGCGTGTATTTACCAATGATTAGATTCAAATTTATACACTGTTCCACTGTCCCCATCTCCCCATGAAGCCATGTTGAGAATCTGTTAGGATATTACTATCAGTGGCCCAGGCCTCCAGTCTTCCAAGGACTATTCACCCCATGATCTTTACTGATGAATCTAGAAGGGATATGGGATGGTAACATCTCACATCCCCCCTATGGCCTTTTTTAAAAATGGGGAAGATTATACTATCAGTCCATGTATTAGGTACGCAGCCTTTAGCGGCTGGGTTGCAGACCTGAGTTAATAATGGTGCCCATAGCTGCGTATGTTTTTTGTATGCATAGGCTGGGACCCCATCGGGTCCTGGGGCGTTTCCATGTTTCAAGGCTATCAATTTTAAGAGTAAATACTTTACAGACACAACCGAAACTTGACGTCAAAGCTTTCTTCCACAAAATGAATGAAAACGGTAACTGGGAGTATAGTGGTCAGTATTTAAAAATGTTTATCAATACGTCAAAGTAGATGGTGCTATTGAAACCAGACTACAAACTCCCCTATCAGAATTACCACTAGATTTTATGTTGGTGATAATGTCAGGAAAGTGGAGGTTTTGCTATAGAAAAATGCCAGGTAAAACACATGGAAGCATTCACACCACGACAAACGATGACTGGTTCTATTTATTTAATTAAAATTTCATGTAATCAAAACCAAACACAATAGGTTACTAAGTAAACAGCTAGAATAGAACACGTTTTGAAAGCAGGTACATAAAATAAGAAATTAGCATTGGCAAAGCCAATCAGCCTGGTTTTATTGTGCTAACAAACATACAGGCATCTATTTGTGCCAGGTCTCTGTGCAATGGCCAATTTGTGTGCCCTATTTTTATTCCACAAGCTTTTTGTGCTGCATGGCACAAGCACCACAACCTAAGGAAATAAAAAACAGCAAGCTTGAAAAAACACAAGGTACAGAAAGAGACAACTCGCAAAGAGACACTGCACAAATAGTATCTGCACATCATTCCATTCCTACAGGGATAGGGATTTGGATGTAGTGGCTCTTTTTGAAAATTAGACCCTTGGTTAAGCCTTAATGTGGGCAGGAAAGGTGCAATGGCGGTTGTCTAATACGGTAGGCTGTTGTCCAACATAGATGATACAGACGTTGCTTAATATCATGCATGTGATTCAGCTTGTGTTTTACGTCAAACAGCTAATTTTGGCGAAATGGAAAAGAGATTTGTGCTGTGGTTGGTTGTACGTGGCTGTAATGAAGTATCTCTCCTATTAATCAAGGCTCTGTGGATGAGGAGGGCTGCGAGACACCGCTGCTGGTGCCGAGTGCCGCAACGCTTCGGGACGCAAGATGGCGGCCCAGACGAGATGACAGGGGAACTAACCCGTGGCCCTTCCTCACTGGTCGCATACCCATGGAGCCCCAGGGGACGGTGATGCGATCGGCAGCACTCGAAGACGACCCGTGATCCATGATTTGTGTCACCGCCCGGGCTTCAACCAGCAGAAAACAAGCCACAAACCCGATGGCCACCCCGTGACCTGCTGAGGGCGGTATGTAGAGCCCCGTAAACTGCATTTATCCCCAGGGGCCCAGCGGAAGAGAGAGTGGAAGCCTGCGAGAGCCGGTGCCCCGCGGAGCCCAGCCTGAGCCAGAGAACCGCGGAGACGCACCCTGGGTGAATTACAAGGCACAAGGACAGCCCGGAGCACCCTGGGCAAATTACAAGGCACAAGGACAGTCCGGAGCAGGTGAGAGGCCTGCACTGCCTTGGGAGCTCAGCTAAGACTCCCGTACGGCCACGCCACAGCGGCAATCGTGGCCCAGTGAAGAGGCAGGAGGGGGGCTGGAGCAGGAGCAATCGAGGGCCCCCTGCCTGACTGGTGGTGGATGGAGGTGGGAGGCGCGCACCGAAGGCTCCACAACAAAATATAGATCCAGTGCACCATCACAACACTGGAGATCTAGGGGCTGGACAGGAGACAGATGGCTCCCCTGCGATAGGCGCAGATAGGGGAGCCAGGACAGAGCCCATACACTGGTAGCCCCCAACACATGCAAGAGGAACTCGTGGCTGCCTGATGTGGCGGAGAGGCACAGAGGGAACATGCTGCACAGACGGGTCGGGAGATTAAACTAACTCGGCGGACCCCGCCACAACACCCGATCATATTGGAATACAGGGTAAAAAAAAAAGGGACAGAAAAAAAAGAATAAGGGTTATTAAACCGATTGACGCCTGGAGTGTACGCGGGCCGCATCTTATTACCCTAAGCCTTGAGGCATAGCGCTACTCCGGGTAACATCACCCAGGAACCCGACGCTACACACCCGAGAAAAGATGGGGAAAGCCAGAGCAAAAATGATGGGAACCCCATCAGAACGTGGGGAAGATGCTGCTGACCCTCCAGAGACTCCAGTAGATTCGCTAGCACAGATGGACCCGGTGCAACAGCAATTAACCAAAATTTTAGATGCGATCACAGACACCAAAGTGACTCTCCACCAAGATATCAGCACAGCTTCTGTAGGGCTGGGTCTGGTCAGGGCTGAGTACCACAAGCTGGCTGAGAGAGTGAAGACCGCGGAGGCCTCGATCGTGGAGCTCCACCCCACCCAACAACAACTAACTCATCAGGTGGCTGATCTCACTGACAGGGTCAACACGCTCGAGCGTAGGGCCGAAGACTCAGAAGGGCGGATAGGAGAAACAACATACAGGTTGTGGGCCTACCGGAGGGGACAGAAGGCAAAGACATGATCACTTTTCTGGAATCCTGGCTTTGAACGGTAGTGGTACCAGAAGGCCTCACCACCTTTTACACCCTTGAGAGAGCACACAGGGGCCCCCACCCAGCCCCAGACCCAGGCCGCCCTCTGCGCCCGGTGGTGGCGAAATTGCTGCACTATAAGGACAGAGACATCATTCTCCAGAAGGCACGTGTGGCTGACCCATTTAATATACGGCGGATGTACAGAGAAGAAGCGCCTCATATTTGGAAATCAAGAAAGCACTGCTGGAAGAGAATTTACAATACTCCCTGATATTTCCCGCCAGACTCCGCATAGTGCTAGATGGAAAGACGCATTTCTGTGAAAATCTGGAAGCAGCTTGGGAATGGCTTGAATTCTATAAATCTGGAGACAAACCCAAGAACCCTAAAATTGGAAAACAACGTGGAGCCACAAGATCTGGGAAAAGGGCGCGTATCAGACGACAACAGACACCAGCTAAAAAACCTAACCCATCTCAGACCGAGAAAGAAAGAACTGCCCCCTGCGAGCCGTGGCTGACATCATGGGACCTGTGGCATCGGCCTCAGAACCTGGCTCTGGATCAACCAAAGGAACTGAGGGATCTGATTCGGACAGCTCACGAACAGACAGTATTATACCGCTTGTAACCTCGAGAATGGCCGATGACCTCTGAACCCACTAACCCCCTAAAAGGGAACCACATGCCGAGACACTGCAGAACACTTCATCTTGACTACACCGAGGTGGGCTGATGTAATGGAATACATGGCCTGGCGCACGTTGCGCCAACCATTGTGAACAACTCTTAGTAGACAATGGTCCTCATGCTGTGGCTCACCCCCCTGGCAGACCTCACCCGACTGTGGAAAAGGATGTCCGACGATCACAATGGTTTGCTTGCAGTTTGGGCGGATGGCTGTTGCCAGGCTGCTCTGGGGAAAGGGGAGTTTTGTTCTGTGGGGGGTTCTCTTTGTTTTATTTTGTTGCTCTTTCTGCCTGAGGGGTCCTGACTTACTTATCACGGGGCGGAGGGGAGGAGGTTCGGGGAGGGCGCTGGTGGAACTGTTTACGTAGGTTCTAGATGGCGACCCCTAAACAGTACACACTAAATGTATTGACATGGAACATTAGGGGAATGGGTTCAACAGTCAAGCGCCATAATGTGCAAAGATACCTGCGCAGGAGGGGAGTGCAGATTGCCCTCATTCAGGAAACACACCTTACCCGCAGTGAGGTAGAAAAGCTGCGTAGAAGATGGAGAGGGCAGATATTTGCAACTTCCTACTCCACATACGCGCAAGGTACTTTAATTTGGATAAGGGCTGGTATACAATTTGAACCCCTGCACACACTCATAGATAGAGAAGGTAGATATGTGCTATTGAAAGGTAGACTTTTCGGGCAGGACACCACACTGGGCAGTATTTATGCTCCCAACCAGGACCAGGTGTTATTTCTCCGAACTCTGTCGGCCCCTTTGGTTAAGGTATTAAAACCAAATATACTGCTAGGGGGAGACTTCAATTGCGTCACTGACATTAACCTGGATCGCTCACACCCGCCATTGCTGGGTGCCCAGGCCCACCATACGACGATGGGGTTCCGAGAATGGAGGGACCACTGGGGGTTGGAGGATACCTGGAGGATACAACATGCACAAGACCGAGACTATTCGTACTATTCTCCCTTGCATCGTTTACATACTAGACAATTTATTTTTAAGTAAACCTGGCTTGGGCCGCTCCATCACACATACGGAGTATCTAGGGCGCACATTTTCGGATCACAGTCCCCTTCTGTTGATGCTTCAACCAATGGGGAAATGCCCACCGATACCACTGTGGCGGCTAAACCCGCTGACGCTAGAAGATGCCTGTTTCAAAGAAACTATAGGCCCAGCCATAGATACTTATTTTGCTAACAACACACGAACAGCATCCACACCATTAGTGGAATGGGAGGCATTTAAGGAAGTGTTGAGGGGAATTTGTATGACACAAACAATCGGGACCCATAGAGAGCTCCACACGAGCTTGTAACCCTAGAAGACACTTAGCATACACTAGATAACGAACAAGGTGCCAGACCAGGTGCGTTCAACGCCCTGAAACACGCACATTGTACCATCAGGCTCTTAACAGGCTGCGCTGTCATAATTACAAGCGATATGTCACTAAGGTGCAGGAAGACGAGGGGAGGCCAGGTAGATTATTGGCATGGTTAGTTAGGCCAGAGACCCGAGGGTCCACAATCACACAAGTCCGGTCAGTGGCGGGAGACACATTATACACCTGAGGCCATTAATGCTTCTTTTTGTAGCTACTACACAGCCCTCTACAGGGCCCCACCCCCAGTACCCACAGAGATTTCCTGCAAGTGTTACGCCCCGGGTGCTTGATAGAGAGGTGACGGAGACACTGGGAGGGCCAGTGACAGTACACAAGATTCAGGTGGCTATTAAAAGCATGGCCGCAGGGAAAACCCCAGGGCCTGATGTCTTTCCGGCGGAATTTTATTTCAACTGTGCTACGAAACTCACCCCACAATTAGAGAGTTACACGCCAAATCCCTGAAACTGGGCCACCTCCCAGAGACCACGCAGAGTGCATCGGTGGTTCCGCTGCCCAAGAAGCCTGCAGCAGAGGTAAAGGTCACGGACTTTCGACCTCTCTCCATGCTTAACCTGGATTTTAAAATCCTTAGCAAGGTCTTATCGCTCCGTACACTGCCACACATGTCGGGCCTGGTTCATATAGACCAGAACGGCTGTGTCCCAGATCGAAGCACCTCATTTAATCTGCATAGAATGTACTCAGTGCTGTATCATCCGGACGCTCAACAAGTGCCAGAAGCTGTCAGTGGACCTCGAAAAGGTGTTTGACACTGTCAGATGGGACTATTTGTTCGCATCTATGGAACACATGGGCCTAGGGGAGGGCTGGGTAAAAGGGATGAAGCTACTCTACAACCGCTCCACGGCCACGGTAAGGACAGGCAAGACAGCGTCTACACAATATGGGATCTTTCGGGGTACGTGGCAGGGTTGCCCATTGTCGCCCCTCCTGTTTGCACTGACAATGGAGCCCCTGGTGACAATGTTCCGACAGAGTGGGCGGGGACTCGGCATAGCCATGGGGGGAACCACACATATCCTTTCCCTATATGCACACGACCTGCTAATTTACCTTGATGACGCAACGGTGGTAACTGCAACGGCGTTAGACTTTCTGGAGCAATTTGAGCAGTTGTCAGGCTGTCAGGGCTCGGGCTGCGAAGGCTCATGTAATCCCCAGCACCTGCGTAAAACGCATCCCGGGCTCTGTGCCTACATTACGGAGACCACGGGTAATTGTCACTAGATCCCGAGCGATTGGACGGGCACGCCTAAAATGGGGGCGCGCCAGCACAATCGCTGGTCGCGAGCCAGATAGCAGACACAGCTGTGAAGTGCGGCGGCAGCGTTCTAAGCCGCGCACTTCACCGTTGACTTCTCCGTGACTGGACCTGTGTCCTTTTTCGAGTTAGTTAGTCAGAGTTAGTTGTTAGCTTTATTGCCAGGCCTTAGGCGTAGGGTAGTTCCGTTTCGCCAGTTCGTCGGATAGTTAGTTAGGCTGAGTAATCTAGAATTAATCTACGTTTACAACCTCTTCCTTACCGAGGTATTTTCCCAAGAGGCATTCCGGAGGCTGGTCTTCTCCTCAGCTGGTTTCGTGGAATCTCAGTAAATCAGTCATTTTCCTAGAACCGAGTACTTCCATAAACCGCAAGTATTCTCCTGTCGGAGAGAAAGTATTAATAGTGTGCTTGCGTGTTATCTGCAAGATAAAACATAATTTCTAGAGAGGTGTCAAAGTAGTATTAAATTCTTACCACGAACCATTTCCGAAATTCAGAGCATTTTCAGGAATCCTAGAAAAAACAAAAGAAAAGATATTAATGCCAATAAAGAAAGCTAGAATCTATAGTTATCAGAAGAGAAGCAATTGCCAGATGCTAGAAGGGTAAGAAGTTAGATAACTAAGAAGGTATTTACAAGAGAGAGCTGTGGGAGGGAGTTTGGAAGTTATTAATGTTGTTGTTTGTTTTTTAGTTCACCAAGGAAAAAGAAAGGAAAAAGGGTGAAAGCAAGTTACCGAAAGAAAAGCAGGAAGGAGTTGAGAGAGAGTGGTGAACCGAAGATAGCGAGGCAGTCTCTTCTTTGTCCCCTACCCCTTTCCCCCGGCAGGGTTCACACGACCTCCTGTGTATTGGTGTTCGTGGGAAGGCCTGTAGAGGGAATTGGGAATTCTCGACATTCTGCTCCCGCGAGTACCGGATTTAGACGTGAGTGCGCTATAGAGTTCCTTGACACAGGCCTCAAAGTTAATCGCACCAAGACGTATCTTTTCCCGGTTTTGGCTGACATGGCTCGCCCTCCGCACATTGTGGACGACGATAACTGGGCCCCCTCAACCTCTCGCTACTTGGGGATCCAGGTCTACCACTCGCTGGACGACCTACGCGAGGGTAACCTTGGAAAGGCTCTCAGATCTCTGAAATCAAGTGTCCCTTTTTGGTGTTCTCTCCAACTACCAATTATGGCCCGAGTCTCCCTTTCTAAGATGTTTAAGTTACCACGATTGCTATACGTTTTTGCTAACCTTCCCATCACAATCCCGCCTCCTGGTTTCGACAACTAGACTCATTGGTGCAAGAGCTCATATGGGATAAGGGGAGACGAATAGTGGCCTTAGCGACCTTACAACTACCACCTACTGAAGGGGGTACCAAATTTTGAATTGTATTCCCTGGCCGCTCAACTGCAGTGGCTGGCACAGTGGTTGGCGGGCACAGGACCCAAGGGGACCGATCTAACTGAACTAGGGAACCATACTGACCTGTTGTTGGCCTCAATGATAGACCCCCCGGTGACCATTCCCACCTATCTTTATTACAAACCAGAGCCTTACACTGCTGGAAACCTAGTCTGGCTAAGGGGGGGAAAACTCCTTTATATACCCCGGTCCTGCCCCTGGTGGGCCTCCCTCATGGTAACCTGAAGCCAACGCTGACTCCAGCACTAATGAGGGCCTGGACCGAGGCCGGGCTGGAGACGGTGAGGGACAGCTACCAGCACTCAACTCTGACCCCTTTTGGGAATTTGCTTGAATACTATGATCTACAGCCAGGCCAGTTCTTAACTTTTGAAATAGTGCTTCGCACTTTGGGAGCATAATGGGGGGGAGGCAAGGCTGATCCCAGGACAAATGCAATATTACACTCGGTTCTCACACTGGTTACTGCGAGACAACAGGTAAAGTGGTTCTATGCTTCCCAACTGGAAATGACCTGTGCACCCCTGATGAGACTGCGCAATCGCTGGGGAACCATTCTGGGAAAAGACCTCACAGACCTAGAATGGGCCAAAATTCTAGCATACCCTAAGACAGTCTCCCTCAACACAAGATTAAAGTACACACATTTCAATTACACTCACATGACTTATATGACACCTCACAGACTTCAGACGGCTTACGGAGGCGAGACACGCAAATTCCAGAGATGCAGTCATGACGACGCAGATTTTATCCATATGACCTGGGACTGCGTAATTCTTCATAGGTTCTGGGTAGAGGCTTTGAGATTCTTGGGAACAGCAGTGGGTCGCATACTGGAGCCCACAATTGGGGTGTGCCTGCTAAGTCTCTTCCCCCAACCACCCAAACAAAAGGTGGGAAATAGATTTGTAGATTTAGCGCTAGTCTTAGCTAGGAGACGGATAGTGATGACCTGGAAAGACGTGTCTGGGCCGGCCATTGGCACCTGGAAGCAGGACGTGACTTATTGAGCCGGAGCGGAGGACTAAGGGAGGAAATGAGAGGGCTGAGACAACAACCTATAGCAGTGCACTGGAGAGAGATGCTTGGGGCATGGGAAAACCTAGGCCGCGACCAGAGCGAGGAGGAAAGAGATACCGACAGCACTTAAACAAACAGCGGTCTGGACCTGGAAAGGGCATGCTCGGGCACCGGGCATTGGAAAACCTCAAGAGGAGAGCGCTAGTATAACCAGAACTTGACATACTGTCAGGTGCAGACAAGGATTGGGGGAAGTCCCCACTTCCACTGCATATCCTCTCAGTACACACAATGCATGCTTAAAGGGCAGGGATGGTTCATCACCCGAAGTGTGACGCTTGGCCTATAGGCACCCACATCCCTAACCCCACGCCTCAACACCCCGGACACATACTTTACACTATAAGCACGAACAGACAACAAGGACCCCACTGCGCACGGATCAAAGACGACTCCCTCTCAGTAATACACAAAGAAACAAAAGAGTGAATCATAAGTCATCACGACTCCAATACATGTACAAGATCAGAGATGGTAAGAGGAACACATAGTAATAAGCGTGAATGTATCTATGATATTGACATGTACCGATGCTGTGATATGACGTACTATTGAATACTGTTGCTCTCGTTGAACGCTGAAACAAATGGCAATTAAAATATGTTTGAAAAAAAATCAAGGCTGTGTGTTTCAGTTCTCTGTGGAGAGGGAGTTTGAGGGCTATTATTTTGGTGCAGATGGGCAAGAATTGGAGTTGGTTGACAGTGGGAGGTTGTATAAAGTGGAGGAGGTTGCTACCAGTAGGGATGTGGGTTTGGTCCTTGATAGTATATCAATTTATGTTGGTACAGGAGTACCTTTGTTCCAGGTTCAGCCGCGGCCTGTGACGGTAAGCGCGGAGGGGCCGGGTTGGGGGGGGGGGGATTTTGACAGGTGATGGCGAGGGAAAATTAAATAAATAATTAATTTTCCCTCGTCATCGTCCTTCGAAATACCCCCCCCATTCAGCCCCACCACCCCACCGCACTTATCTGCACGGGCTGCGGCTGTCCAGGTTATGGTGTCTCACATTTATGGATATGGTAAGCTAAAATAGTACTTTTTTTCCTGTAATAAATTTTTGTGTTCACAACTAAGAAGAAAAATCAATCTCTCCGTCCAGGAAACACATTCTTAACTTAACTGGTGTGAATATCTCTTTGTGAGGGCCAGTTGTAAAACACAAACAACAATTACTGGCGTGCATGTAGCCAAAGAAAACAAGTGTGCTCTCACTATTACAGTTTTTAGATCACCACTTCTTACAAAGGGAAGCTCACCTCATTCCTTTTCAAATGAAGAACCACCTCATTGGTCTCATGAGATGATTTTTATGTCTTTCTCATTTTGTATTTGTCCTGTCTTTTTGGAGTCAGACATCAGCCATTTGAAAACGCCCATTTAAGTTGAACTTTAAATATTTCCGGTATGCATCCAAATAAAAAAAAAATGCTCCCAAGTCTTATGGATTTTAAAAAGGTATCAACTGCGAGCTATTATCACTGTTTCATTCTGAATCCCTTTGTGACTGTCCCTTTAGAAGAATACTCTATAGACACGTTAGCTCACTAACCTTCTTTATGGAGGCTCTCATTGTGTATTCTTTTAGTTGCAAAGTTTTACACTTCATTGTGATTTTCTTGTCTTTTTAGGAATGAACGAATTTATGATGAAGCCCTACCTCATGGACGCTGGGTTTGGCAAGTTAGGGTCGCGGGTCGAAGAACACCCAGCAGACGAGTGGGGACCAAGACCCACTGGAGTTGGTGCGAGTTTCCCAAGGTAAGTGTGGTTTCTGTCAATGGAAACTTCTAGTTTCCGCTCTCTGGTTTTTTGAAGCCAAGCAGAGGCTTCTAGAAAAGTCTGTGGTATTTATAGACCTGCTTCAAAGATGGCTGGTGGATCATGTGATGAACTTCAAATCTTACAAGATTTCGAGTACATCTTTTACTTTGCTTGGAAAGGTTATTGCTAAAAAGGAGCGGGCCCAAGATTAGAGGAAATTGGCTAAAACAAAGGCTTTTACTTCTATATAAACAATCTCGAGAGGCATAAGACTCTTTCAAGGTCACGCAAGGGTCGCGCGAGAGGCAGGTTGTTGGACTCGGGCCTTTCTGCGGGGTCATTCCCAAACTTTTTGCCTTCATCTTCCTGTTATCTGAACCCGTTTTTGCTGGCTTTTAGTCCATTGCACACTTTACCACTGCTAACCAGTACTACAGTGCTCATGCTCTCTCCCTAAAACATGGTAGAATTGGCTCACCCCAATTGGCCTATTTCATTTACTACCTGTGTCCAAGGCCTGTAAATTAAATGCTGCTAGTGGGCCTGCAGCACTGATTGTGCCACCCACTTAAGTAGCCCTTAAACATGCCTCAGGTCTGCCATTGCAGCCTGTGTGTGCAATTTTACACTGCCATTTTGACCTGTCAAAATAAATATTTTGCCAGGCCCAAACCTTCCTTTTTAATACACAAGTCACCCATAAGGTAGGCCCTGAACAGTACAGAGGGCAGTGTGCTGTGTATTTAAAAAGTTGGACATATACTTTTAAATTTTACATGTTCTGATAGTTTAAAACTCTTAAATTCGTTTTTTACTATTGCAAAACCTACCTCTACCAGAGGATAACATTGGAATTACCTTATTTTTGTAACTTGTAATTGTACTTATACAGCGTTTACTACCACTGGTGAAGCGTTAAAGCGCTTTTCGGTGAGTAGCATGCTACACTGGAACCCAAAGGTAGATTAGTAGGGGGAATATAAATTGTTATTAGGAGTGATGGAAGTGGTAGAAGGGAGTCTGTTAGTTGGATGAATAGGATAGAGTATGGAATAGATTAGAAAGGATTATTTGGGAGTTCATAGCAGTTAAAGAGGTTTAGGATGAGTAAAAGAGCCTGTTAGTTGGAAGAATAGGATAAAGGATGGATAGAGGAAGGAAGAGTGGAGAGAATTGTTTGGTAGTTCATAGTACTAAAAGAAGTTTGGTCGAGTCATAGAGTGGGGGTAGGGGTTATTTTGGAAGAGGAATAGGATGAGTCAGAGGGGTGTTCTGATGAGGTTTGGGTAGACTCGTTATTTTTTTTCCTCTGTAGATACATGACCACACTTAAGAATTATACATATGCATATATACATATGCATTATACAATATGCATATGAAAAAAAATCAGGAGATATAAAATTGTGCTGGATAAATATTTACAAACTCAGTGCGCTGGCATGCCATGTGGGTGGTTCAACTGAGATATAGGAGGGAGGAGGTGCCAGGAAAGGAGGAGGGGGTGCGGTTATAAATTCACACAAAAGTGGACCTTGCTCTAAAACTGAGCTATTCAGCTCTCTCCCAGTCGCAGTAGAATTTAATTTTAAAGGAGACTCATCCTGTTGCAGCATGGACGGTGCATTTGACTTCATATAGGACACGCTGTTGGAAGTCAGACCAGTTAAGCAGGCCTGATCAGCAATAGTATTCTATTGCTGCATGTGAGTGAACTATACATTATGTTTTAGCCTTCCTGAACCCATGGCCAGGGAGAACCAGGATGAGCATTAAAGGTCAGACCTGAGCTATTTTTGACTCATTGCGGAGATATTCTTCCCACCACCACCCGCTTGTGTTCTCCCAGCCACCCAAAAATACCTGTTTATTTAATGGAGCATCCAATCCATGAATTGCCTCAGCGCTGGAATCAATGGCTACAAAAGAACAATAGACACTACTACATCAAATTAAGCCATAAAGTAAGAAAATATCACACTAGATTGCAACCTACTTTCAATCATGAAGTTCATAATATTTGGATTGGGTTCACAGATACCCACAGAAAATATGTCACAAACTTTTTCAAGAGAAGCTTACCAAAAGGATTCCTCTTCAAAAAGCTAAATGTCAAGATAGGAGCCCCCATTCTCTCTCTTTCACCTACAGCCAGATAAAAGTGTAGTGCAGAACGAAATTGATAACATTACTGTAGTCTGACCGCAGCCAAGAAAATGTATGGGAAATTAGTATTATCGAGTTCCCGAGATGAGGGGGATCCCAGAGAGGGTTAAACGTTCCCCACTCGTGGAGAGAGGGGTCAGGGGACTCTTTTCCCAGGATAGATTTAGCCTTAATTCGGTGATTGGTAACTTCAGAGACAGCTTTTGAAAATACTTGAAAAGAGAAACATGCGACCATTCATGCTAATTTACGGTAAACCAGGAGTTCTGGCCAGAGTCTGTCAGATAGAATCAGTCGCAAATTAGTTCCAAAAACCCACAGATCCTTGTGACTGGGGGTGAATGTTTGCATTGTCCAACATTCCGTCCATCAATTGTTTCTTTTGCATTTGTCGCCCTAAGTGGGAAGGGTATGCCCAGACGTGGGTCCCGTGCTCACTGCACCACTGGATTCAAGCTAGCCTGGCTGATGAAGGGTGATGCCCTGAAACCGGTCCCAGGATGCTTGTTTCCGGTCCAGGGAGGACCTGGCTTGGCAGTTCGGGCTGGACTGTTCCCATAAGGAACAGGGTCAAGACTGATTTGCATATGGCTGGCTCCAAACTGGGGTGGTGTGGTGAGCAAAAGAATGATGGATTAAACCCAGATCATGTGACTGGGGGTGAATGTTTGCATTGTCCAGCATTCCGTCCATCAATTGTTTCTTTTGCATTTGTCGCCCTAAGTGGGAAGAGTATGCCCAGACGTGGGTCTCATGCTCACTACACCACTGGATTCAAGCTAGCCTGGCTGATGAAGGGTGGTGCCCTGAAACCGGTCCCAGGATGCTTGTTTCCGGTCCAGGGAGGACCTGGCTTGGCAGTTCGGGCTGGACTGTTCCCACAAGGAACAGGGTCAAGACTGATTTGCATATGGCTGGGTCCAAACTGGGGTGGTGTGGTGAGCAAAAGAATGATGGATTTAACCCAGATCCTTGTGACTGGGGGTGAATGTTTGCATTGTCCAGCATTCCGTCCATCAATTGTTTCTTTTACATTTAGAAAGTTGGCATTTTGTCGCTTTAGCCATTTAGTCCCTGTTGCCTGTCACTGAGTCACGACTGGGTATAGTTGGCAGTTGGGCTTTGTGTATACTTCCTAGACAGCCACACACAATAGGGGGCTTAGGTGTGTCTGGATGGGCCATCACTGGCAAGATGAGAGGGCTGAGTTGGGCACAGCCCTACATACACTTGAATAGGCTGTGTCCTGCCTCCACACAAAGGGCTGAATACCCCCAGTTGTTAGTCTGGAGCCAGAGGACACAGGAAACCTTTGCACTTCAAAGGGAAACCTCAAGAAGCTTCTCCCACTTCAACGGAAGCACCTGGTATATATATTGGCCCTCAGAAACCAACTCTTCAGTACACTTCTGGACCTCTGGAGACTCTGCCAGGAAGAAGGACTGCTGTGCAGTTGAAAGGTCTGCAGTGCAGCTCAAAGGACTGCCACTCTGTTGGACTGCTGAATTACTGCCGTGTTGGATTGCTGCTCTGCTGCCCTCCTGCCGGAGTCAGAGGGATTGGACCTTCACCTCAACCCTGGACTCCCAGAGTGCCTGCAAGGGGTAGTTTGCTGGCATCCTGTTCAGAGCCACAGGGACATAACAGGCTCACAACCACCTGAACTAGCACCCAGATCCAGATGGAGCAAGCCCCTGACCCCCAGGTGGTGCCCCTCTGGACCTGGACCCTTGGTGTGGCCTCAGAGAGGCTAAATTTAAGGTTTTAGGTTCTTTGCGACTGTGAATGGGCACATTGGCGTCAAAACCTTGTCATTCGCACAGTCTGCGAACACAAAGACCTGCCAACCAGACTCTTTGCGTTACAGCTTCAACTGCTCAAAGGGAGTGTCACCCTGAGGCTCTAGCTGCTCGCTCGCGACAACAGGATCTTCCCGCTACAGTGACAAAGTGACAACCGTCCATGACGCCTGGCCTGCTCTTTTCGTTCCATTGACGACCGTCTGTGACGCTTCTCTGCTCCACATGGCCCCCACCACTGCAAAAGGGACTCTTTGCGCTGGACTGAGAAGGAAACTTTTCAGCTGGACTAGCCTAGTCCCTATATCTGACCCGCGCTTCATCGCCGTCCGCCTCAACTTGTGACTTTCTCCTGTTCTCGCACGACCAGATAGATGCGAGTGGCGCTTTGGTCTTTTTGGCGCTATTTTCACTTAGATCTTTAAAATTGCAAATCTCCGTATCTTCTGATTCAATGTTTGTTGTTTTGGTCTTGTTTCATTTATTAAAATCTACTCTAATTTTCTAATCTGGTGTGGGATCCCTTTTGTGGTGTGCTTTCATTTTATAACTGTTTGAAGTGTTGCACAATACTTTATACATTGCCTCTAAGTTAAGCCTGACTGCTCTGTGCCAAGCTATGAGAGGGTTGAGCACAGGTTGATTTGGGGTTTGTTTGTGCCTCACCCTGAGAAGGACTGGAGTTGCTGCTTGAGTAGGGTTTCACTGCTCCCAACCAGTTAACCAATTTCTTACACAGAAGTAATGCAACCAATCTGTAAGGGTGCACCTAGTATTACTATGGGCCAATGTGCACGAGGCACAAACGTACACCTTCCGGTCTCTCTTCCACCTCTTGGTCTTACACCAAGGGCAAAGACCAGCCTAAGAGCTGCTGAGGTTCTGGGGCCTCATGCTCATTGTTGTCTATCTGGACAATGTATTGATGATGAACTAGGATCCAGCATTCCTGTTGGAAGGGTTGACACTGGCAATGTCATTACTTCATGTTGTAGGGTTCATTCATCGTCAACAAGAAGTCAGAATTCAAACCTTCTGAAAGGAAGACATTCCTAGGATTCATCAATGACTCAGCATGACAGACACTAAAACCTCCACAAAGAAAGCTAACTCTCATCAAAAAGGAGCTAAAGAAGCCTTAAGCGAAAGAACAAATCTCATGGAGAATTCCAGTAAAGTAGTGGCCTCGTATCAACATTTCCAGGCCCTTTTCATTATCGCCCCTTTCAAAGGCTCTCAGGAACACACCTCAGGAGAAGTTTGACTTACGTTGAGATGATGCCCCTGACGAAGAAGCGAGAACTGAGATTCAAAGCCAGTTGGAGCACATGGACACCTGGAACGGCCAGTCATTTTTGGCTCCGCTCCTGATCTGGTCATAGAATCAGATGCAAGTTGTTTGGCATGGGGATTTATCAGAAATGGCTGGCAGGGTCTAGCTCACTGTACATCAATGCTTTCACATGGGCCATCTCTGTAGGGCATCTTCCTCTTCACTGGGAGTCTGTGGGAGACACCAACTAGAAATGCAGGTTACTTAAATGGGTGCAATTTTTGTTACCACAGACACAATGTATTCATATCCGTGGTATGTCAATTCCAGGAATCATGGTGGTAAAAACAGGTTGTTTCAAGGTGAGTTGGCAATGATATTATGCCTTATTTGCTGTAAGCGGACATCAGATGTGAGAGCATTAGACGTGTCAGCGAGGATGTTTACTCCGGAAGGAGTAGTATTTAGAAACACCAAGATCCATAGTAGGGTGGTTCACTACCCCTCATTTCCAGATAACCCTTGTGTGTGGTGAGATAAATGAGGGTGTGTGTCATGACCCGCAAATCTCCTTCCACATATATGAACGCTGCAGGCATCTCCGCTGCCATTCCCCTGGCAAGGCATTCCATATATACATTACAGATATTGTTTTGATTATATCTGAACAAAACAAAGAGTCGTTTTGGGCTCAGGGGGTATTCTGGAGGGGCAAGTGTTCTTCTGTTTTACTTTCTATGTTGTATTTTTCAGTTGGCCTTTATCGAGACCACATTGCTCAGAAGTCTGTGCTGCCTTCACAGGGCACACAGTTTTAGGCCACCGACTCATAGCCCAAACAGTTTCCTGCCATTGTTATTGATGATTCATAGGAAGTTACACCATGATTGCCACAGTAATCAATGACTCAATAGGAAATTACAACTGTGACGCCTCAGTGATTGATGACTCATAGGAAGTTACACCATGATTGCCACAGTGATTAATGACTAACAGGAAATTACACTGTGATGCCTCAGTGATTGATGATTCATAGGAAGTTACACTGTGATTGCCACTTTGATAGAAGACTCATAGGATGTTCCACCACGATTGCTGTGATTGCTGACTCACAGGAGGTTCAACATTAGGTAAGACTGCTCTATAAATATGACCGTGCCCTATCTCCCTTGCTTGTTATTCTCCAACGTCAGCAGGACCTGCCAAAGTCATGAAGAACTCACAAATCCTGAGATGAGTTCAAGACCGAGTGAGCAGGGTCCCGTCAGCGCCTTCGAGGAATCACGGAACAAGAACATCGAGTGATCAGTAAGGTGTACCATCAGAAGCGGTAGAGCACTTCAACGAGGCTCCAAGATTTTACCAAGAACGTCACTTCGGTCGGGGAAGTGGGAGTCTTCAGTAGTTGAGCCAGTGTAGTTGGTGGCAGTTCAAACAGCGACAACCCATGTTGGCAAAACAAACAAAAGGCAAGTGTGGGTCAGTTTGGAATGCGGGTGGGCTCCGCTTTTGTACAAATCTTGCTGGCAAAAGAGCAGGTGGGATCCGCTAAAGACTTGCTTAGATAATTTGGATTAGTGCGGAGTGAGGAAACTTTGCTTTAATCAAAGATTGAACAATCCTGTAGACTGAGAAATAACAGTAATACGGAGTGAGTGAACTCCACTATTAGCATACAGGAATAAAGAATAATACTTTTCAGATCACCTGTCTTTTGTCGCTAAACAGGAAAAGGGAGAGTAAAGGACATTTCCTGTGCCCTTTCAGCGATTAATAATCAAGGGGAGAATCCATCCCATTAAAGGTTTCTAGAACAGGTTCGGCTGAACTAATTTTCTTATCAGGTAAGGTGGTATTGATCACAAGTCTGGATACTAGTAAAATACTTATATGGTAATAACACGGACTTATACAGTGACTTTGTTGTGTCTTTCAACTCTCCCTCCGAGCTGTCCCCTTCCTTTCCTTCCCTCGCTTGATCCTTCCAACTGTCTGTGCTTTAACAGTAAGCAGCAGTTGGGAAGATCGGGAGGTAGACCCACTTGAGCATCGCCTTGATCGTGAAGAGTTCGTCTGGCTGACAGTATGAGGTTGTGATGGAGGATTTCAGCCCCCATAAGTTGTGTGCGGTGAGATGAATTAGGGTCTATCAGGTAGTGACAGAGGAGTTCGGACCCCAGGGTATTAAAAAGTTCATGAAAAAAGATATACAAAATCCTCAATTTTGTGTAAAACTTACCTTCACAGTAGCCAGAAAATTTTACGTTCTTCATGTCTCCAACACTTTATGTTAGGTACCCATCTCAACTCAAGGGGTACAGGACTATTAAGTGCCTTGCATCATACCTTAGGGTCAGTCACCAGAATATTCAGTGTTTTACATCAACAATTTTTTCAGGCAATTTTTCATTGATGGAGCAATTCTGCTACTGTTGTTCTTCATATGAAAATTATTTCAGCACTGGTTCAACTGTGCTCAGTAACAACAACGGTGCTTAAACTTGGATGACAGTCCATTAACTAGGTGTAGGAAGCTGGCTCTGTATATACTATACCAAAATGAGGTATAGTGTGCACAGAGTCAAGTGGAACCACAAAGATAGGCAGAGGTAAAAGTGATAGCACCTTACTCTCTATTTGTGGTAGTGTGGGCGAGCAGTAAGGCTGTATCAGAGGGTAGTATTAAGCATTTGTTGTACACACTCAATCAGCAAATGATGCCACACACTCAAAGACTGAACTAAGACCAATTTGGTTTGTATAAAAATATTGTTAAGTTATTTTATTTCTAGAACCAAGCCAAGCCTGGCACAGGTAAGTGAAATAAATGCTTTATTATGCAAAATATTATGCAGTGTTTACAAGTGAATGCAAGTTCAAATGCAGTTTGTTTGAAATACAGGTAAGTCAAGGTATTGAAATTACTGTACAGATTACTTTTTCGATCCTTTTAGATTACTTTTTTAGCTACTTTTTCTACTCAGTGTGATATGCCTAGATATCACACTGGGACATTTCCTAGAGAAAAGGAGGAATGTAGCCTTACGGCTAGAGCGGTCGACCTTAAAGCTGGGGTACCGGGTTTGGTCTCGGCAACGACGCTCAACATCCTGTGATTCTGGGCAAAACTCTTAATCTCCCCGTGCCTAACAGAAATGAATGTGTCCATCTGTAACTAAACTGATACTCATGTAAAGCGCTCTGATACCCAATGTCTCAGGTCTAGTTCGCGCTATATAAAACTCAGAGAAAAACAGTCAATAGGTTCCTTTGGAGAGAAATGAAGTTAACGGTTACCAGGTTAGTACTCGGTCGTTGGGGTTGAGTTTCTGGGGTTAGAACAAAGGTTTCCCCAGGATCAAGGTTACACGCTTGTTACACCCTTAGCCGCACTAGGGCGGCCGGGTGCAGAGTGCTGAGGCCCAATGTTCTCCAATGGGGGATAGGGGGCCTCCGGTTGGTGGCTGCTTACGAGCAGGCCACTGGGTTGTGGGAGCAAAGCTCCTGGTGTTAGGCTCAGGGCAAAGGGGGATCCACTTTAGCACACAAAGTGCACCCGCAGCGGCACAGGGGCAGCTGGGTGCAGGGTGCTGTTTTGGCGTCGGGTGCCCTGTTTTCAATGGGGATTTTCGGTTTTGGTTTTTAGCTGCAGGCTCGGTCCAGGAAGACCTCCGGGAGGAACCAACAGCTGGGCAGGTAAGTTGGAGGGCTCAGGGACGTAGGTGCACCTCGGGTTCTTTTCTCCAGGGCGCAGAGCGGCTGGATGCAGGGGTGTCTTTTGAGGTCAGATTTCACCTTACCGGGCCACTCGCGGTTAAGGGGGTCTCCGTGCAGAGGCTACAGGCGACGTCGGGAGTCCTGGAGGGGTCAACCCACGGTGGACTCAGACTCTGAAGCACTGGGGGACCTCGCTGGGCCACTCGAACTCGGGCCGTAGGGGACGGGTGCAGTGGTAGTTCCAGGCGTCGGGTTTCTTTGTCCTCAGTAGGCTCCGAGTCTTGCTTTGGAGATTCTTTTGAACAGAGTTGCTGTTCACAGGAGATCCGGTTTTTGTTGAAGGCAGTCGGTCCTCCCAGGGGTTCTGGAGGTTGCTGGCTGCAGGACAAGGCGACTTTTGGCGCAGGATCTCTGAAAACTGCAGACGGGCCGGTAGGGCTGGGGCCAAGTCAGGTGTTCTCTGCAGTCTCCTCTGCTGGGCGTCTTTTTTCATCCTTCTTCATAGGTTGCGGGAATCTGCTTCTTGGTTCAGGGCTGCCCCCTAAATACTGTATTTAGGGGGCGTTTTAGGGGTTTTAGTCACCGTAAGGGCTACTGACCTTAGGGTGACTACACTCTTGGTGTGCTGAGCCCACATGGGGGAGTGAGCACAATCCCTAATCCTTATTGGGGAGTGCCTGCCATCTGCAAGATGGAGGGCACTGAAGAGTGGGCTTCACCTCACCTCCCCCACCTGAGGGGTGGGGTTGGCAGAGGTGGGAACATCTTCTGGGCTGGCTAATTTTTCCGGCCTGTCTTCCCGCCGAAAAGGAGAGGAGACAGGAAGGGGCCTGCTCCTGATAGCAGGAGAGGCTGGGGGTTGCATTACAAAGGCTGCAAGGCCTTTGAAGCTCCCCTGCCACAGATGGCTCTTCCTGGCCTGGGGGAGGTGTGAACACTACCACCCAGGAAAGGCTTTGTTTCTGGGCTCAGGGAGCGAAGACTCCCACCCCAGGGGGCCAGAAACATGTCTTGTGGTGGCTGGCTGGTATGTACCAGTCAGGGAACCCACCAGAGGCTGGTCGTTTTTCAGAGGGCATCTCTAAGATGCCCTCTGAGTGCATTTTTCATTAAATCCCACACTGGCATCAGTGTGGGTTTAATGTGCTGAGAAGTTTGATACCAAACTTCCCAGTTTTCAGTAAAGCCATTATAGTGCTGTAGAGTTCGTAATGACAAACTCCCAGCACCATATACTCTTAATGGCATTACTGCACTTACAATGTCTAAGAATTGGCTTACACACTGTAGGAGTACAGGGCTCATGCACCTGTACCCTCACCACTGGTATAGTGCACCCAGCTAGAGGGGTGGATGACCTATGCCAGGGCAGTGGGTTGTAGGCATGGCACACATAGAGGGATGTGTGCCATGTCGACTCTTCACTTGGTTCTGCACCAAAACTTGCAGCCTGCAATGGCAGTGTGTGTGTGTAAAGGTACAGGGCCTCTAAGGGTGGCACAATAAGTGCTGCAGCCATTAGAGGCCTTCCCTGGCCACAGTGCCCTTGGTACCCATGGTACCTTTTACAAGGGACTGACATGTGGCCAGTGAGGTGCCCATTGGAGGTACAAGGTACAGATTTGGGAAAGAACACAGGCCCTGGGAACCTGATTGGCAGGGACCCAGGGCACATCAAGTCAAAGTGCATCATCAGTAGTCTGGCAAAAAGTGGGGGGGTTACTGCAACCGAAACCCAGCTTCCTACACTAGGTCAATACATGGACCCAAGATTTGACTTCATACTGACTTTCAGTTGACATGGGCCATGCTTAGTCTGTCACATGCAGGCCGCTATAGCATTCTCTGTATTGGATGTGCCTACATCTGCAATTCCTCTGCAGTTATAATTGCAGTTCTCATTGGATCTCGACAGTAACAATGTCATTAGTTTGAAACTTTTTGCCGCCAGTTGCAGATACTTTGAAAAAAGACTATGAACAAATGTATCACAATTATCATTGTTCTACTGCACAAAATTTACCTTTTGGCTGCTCACTTCTATGAACTGGCTTCTGAAATGCCATTTGTACAAATTTTACACCTACACAAAAAATTACTTACCTACACAAAAAACTACTTACACCGAGTGTATTAATTTGTCAAGTGCACATTTTTTCCTTTATTGATGCGGGGTTTCGTTTTCTTGAGACAATATAACACGTAATTGGTTGGGGGTGTGATATGCAGCAATTCTCTATATATAATAATGATGATTTAAATATAAATTGTATAGTTTGACTTATTTTGACATTTATGTAATTGTGCATTGTAATTCATGCGTTAGCATTAGACCGTAAAAGAAAGCCTTCAAATGAATATGATCATTCAACACAAGTTGGTCCATTGCTTGCAGTGTGCAGAATATTTTCTTATTTTTGTGAGGAAACTACCATAAGTGTTCTGGTCCACAATGCACAGCTTGAAAATTAACTTTTCACTTCTACCCTATATATTGTTAATAGCAGCTAGGAGTTAAAGTTTTCCCGCAGAATGACCTCGTTAGGCCTCTGTTTCCCTAACTACCAAGGTTTGAAATACAACATTTGCTGACATTTCCAATGTTGCAAATAAAAGCACTGTGGTTGGCTTAATGTTACTACTCACCAAAGAGTTCCGAGTGAGAGGTGCCTCCGCTAGAAATGCTATAGGAAAGAAGGTAGAAAAGCTCCAGATCAGGGACGGATCGGGAGAAACCAGATCATGGGGGGCATGATGCCTGTGGGACACTACATTGAAGACCATCAGCTCTGCAGTAGGTATGCAGAAGGTGCATAGCTCATCAACAAGCAGCATACATTGTAATGCTGCAAGGCTGTTTGGAATCTTTAAGCTAACTAGTTATGGATGTGTGATGAATAATGGGGGTTTATGTTTTATTCGTTCTAATAATATTCATTTTTGATGGTTTATTTATTATTATTTTGATAGTCCCTATACATGTAATATATATTAGATGAGCAGTATTAAACACTGCTTATTACAAACACTGGCGTAACGAAACTTGAGGTCCCCTCCAGCAAAACACATGGAGCTCCCCCCCCTGCACCCCCTCCCCAGTAAGGAGCTCTCAGGCCAGAGGCCCACCGCCCCTGCACAGAGCTGCCGGGGGTATTGTATTTTTAAAAAAAAATCTTTTTATTAAACATACATCAGTTGCAGTGTACATTACAGTTTCGGCTGTCATTTGGAGTTATAAACATAAAAGGCAACATGTCCAGCTTTGTAGTCCCCTGGACCAACATTTATTCCAGATCTCGTCTCATTAACCCCATAGAACATGAACAGCCCTTGCCCCCCTGTTATCGAGCATATTATCCTCCCTTCCCCCTCTCCCCCCCACCCCCGAGTCTCCATACGTCACCCATTGTGCCATATTTTCTCCCATTTGTGTGGGCATCCCCTGCTCTCATATACTATCTTTTCTGCTGTGCTACACCAATCAAGATCGGCCTTCCATTGACCCACCTTCGGAGGAAGGGCGGCTCCCCACGCCCTGGCAATATTCCTCTTGGCCACCATTGCTGCCACCTGTAGCCAAATTTTCTGAAATTTCGGCCATGTCTGCTCTCCCGTTACACATAGTATGTGCCATCTACGGGAATTTCCTGCCCCAGGATCTCTGACATAACTCGTGTTACTTTCCCCAAGTATTGTTGTATAGCTGGGCACTCCCAGATGATGTGGAAAAAGGTGCCTTTTTGTTGGCAGCCCCGTATACATCGATCCGTGTGTGTGCGCCCTAGCTTGTGCATAACTACGCTCGTGGAGTATGATCTGTGAAGAATCCTCAGCTGTATTAGCCTAAGTCTCGCTCTAACTGCTACCTCTCTTGGACTTTGTATGGCCTCTGCCCAATCATCGTCTTCCAGTAGGCCAATATCGGTCTCCCAGGCCTCTCGCAGAGTTTTCAGGGAATCAGGCGAGTTGTTCATAATCTTCCTGTATGTGAAGGATAGTGCCTTTTCTGGTATTGGATCTAATAGGAGTCGATCCTCCGGGGGGCTCTACTCTGGAATTCGTTCCCCTTCCCTTATGTGCCTACGGAGCGCATGCTCCAACTGCATGTATTTATACCTTTCCGTGTCCGCTAGCAGATATTCCTTCTGTAGGTCTTCAAACGAGATTATCGCCGGCCCCCTCCATATGTGCTTCTATCACAGTCTTTGTATGTGGGGGCATATGCTTCCCAGCCATTTTCTGGTACAATGCACCTGGATACCATCTTGACCCCATCACCAGGTGATCTACCCGGAATGCCGGGTCATTCCTATCTGTAAAATGCCGGGGCTATTGTTACCATACTGATTATACCTTAACAAGATTTAGATGTGTGCTGATTCGGAGAGGTTTCGGGAATACAGACCCACATTTATTACACCACCGTATTTCTATGAGAACACCCTAAAGGGCGAGGTGGGAAATGCCTGTGCATCTTCATTTTCTCTGCAGAGGCCAAGACTCTGCACATGCTTCTGGGGCTAAGGAAATCTACCGGAGCTGACACATAAAAGAGGGAGGTTAGATCAAGCAGGTTCTTCTTTTTATGTTCTTCTCAAAGTTTGGTTATGTCGCGGACTATTGATTGGTGTTATGACTTCAGTTTATACTAAGAAAGTTCCATCACCAGGTCACCACTCTATTCCTGTACTTTTTCTCAGTTTATTACAAATAAACTAACACCCTTCACAATGTCAGTTCCCCAGGACAACAAAGCAAAGCTCTTTTAGCCCTCCCCAGGGTTGTCCTATTAAAATGAGGACTTCCCCAGCAGCAAGAAACCTGCATATCTTTTGTAAGTCAACTGTGTTTTCTCCTCCACTCACAGTCCTTGATAACTATGGGCAGGACTTTAAGTGGGCCGGGTCCTGCCACTGCTCAGCACCGGTGGTTCTAAAAAGCAGGTGCTGAGACGAGCCCCTATCGGGCTCTCCATTTTTGCCCTCACCCTCAGGATGAAAACAAAAATCTGAGGCTGCCCGCGGCGCACGCAGTGCGCCCATTCAAAAGGGCGGCCACCTTAGTGCCACATTAGGCACATCACCACATTCTAGTCATGGGGACCCCGTCGTGGGGACGATTCTGCGTCACTTCCAGCGCCAGAGGGTCGGGGCGAGGTACTTATACCTGCCCCTGCCAATCTGGCCTTCCTCTTTGTTCCTCCTGGTCATGCTGTCCAGTAATGTTGCGGTAATCGTCGTGGTGTCGATCCGTTGGTTTGCGAGGTGAGTCAGGGCTGAGAGGTGTCGCCCCTGCCTCTGGGCAGGCTCGACGTGCGGTATTGCTCTATCAGTGATCCATATCGGTTTCCTGTTGTTTATATGCATGTCTGCTGCCTTGTCTGACCATTAGACTCCACTCTCAGCTGAGAATATTGCACCAAAGGAGCAGAGGCATGCAGATGGCCAGGTGGATCCCCTCACGTCGTGGTTTTATCCCGCTTTAGGAGTTAACTTTATTCAGCGAGGGTTGGTTGTCTGGCAATGTGTCCAGGGTAGAGGATTGCCCAGCATTTCGTTGTACGGATGGGGTTATTCAATGTTTCATTTCGGATTGAAGGTGTACCGGACGTGATGGGGCTGAACAGTCTGGTTTCGACATAAGGGTGAATATTGGTCGCTTACAGTGCAATGGTGCCATAAGGTGCTAAGGCCACTTACAAATCTACAGGCAAACGGACAGTGAAATGGGGCTGAATTAATAATTTGTGTGGGCTCCCCCCCCCAAAAAAAAATTGAAAAAATAGGTTAAATCATTAGGCTGCTTCCGGATGCAGGCCCTGGTCCCGCCCCTCAGGTCTAGTATCACCCAGGACGCGGAATACCATAATTCCATGGTCCTTCCAACAGGCGTGGGCAAACATTTTAGGTGCAGATTCTGCTGGCTGATCCCATCGAGAGTTTCTGTGGCCGAAAGGTGGGTACCAGGCTTACCCTCCATGCAAAAAGATCCCAGTGAAGGACCAGGTGGAAGTGGAGTTTGGGTGCAGCTTGGGGTTGTTTTTGGTTTGACGTCTTTCTTGATCGTTATGGCCGCTTATGCCATCCTAATTTTCTTGCAAATTGAATGTGTCTTGTTCTCTAGTTGCCTCACCTCAGAGCCAAGATAATAGTAGCAGTAAAAATGTGTGTCTGTGCAAATTTAGTGGCTTGGTCATGGCAGTGGTTCCCCATGAAACGAGTGCGGGTCACAGTATGCTTCAGTTAAGTTGTCTGCCGTGCAGCCATTATGGCCCCTTGAAATAGGCAAAATTACTTACAGCTCCTGGGAATTTTCAACCCTTCCATTAGGCACAGACTCCACCCAGCCGGACCCTGCCTCTTCCCACAAGGTGCTTGCACCGGGTAAATGCTTGGGGCAGGTCTGCAGACCTCAAAGGTGTCTCTGCGGGTCTGATGTGTCTTTCTGGCCGAATAGAGCCATTCTTATTTTAATTAGAGGTTTGTCCAGGTTAAAAAATGTGTGCCTAATTATATTTGTGACCAAAGCGGAGTGTTATATCTTTTCGGGGGGGAAGAAATACAAATTAATTACCTACTATGAAGCACATTAAGGTGATAAGGTAGAATACCAAGTTGCAAACATTGGATTAGCCCACTAATGTCAGCAACCGCTCACATTGCTAGTAGTTAAGCAGACTGGGAAGATTGGGGGCAAAACACCACAGATTAAATATGCACATGCAAAATTCCTGTACGAAAGGAGTGACACATGGCAATTACATAAGGACACCCTCTGCTTAATGTCACACAATTCTAGCTCATCTAAAGTTGAGCCGTCACACATCATAGTGGGACAATCACCATGGTAGAACAGGCTGTTGGGTAGTCATTGGCATGACATTGACACAGACCATATACAAACTGGAGCCTCTATAGTGTATAAAATGCTGGAAACAAGGACTTTTGCTCTGAACTGTTAACCAACACAGGTTTTACTGGCAGCCCATCAGGACTTATTTATTGCTGGGTCTGTTGGCTCAGTGGACTACAGCTACCACTGCGGGGGCCTGGGTTCGACCTCTTGGTCATGGATCAAACCCTGTTGGGTTCTCTCAGCCTGTCATCCCTCTGAGGTCGTTAAAATGAGGATCATTGAGTGGGGTATCAATAAACATCTGTTATTCAGCGCTAACATCCCCACGGGTTCTTATGCAAATACCACTAGCGCTGAGAGGATAGATGGTGATTTCAAAGGGGCACTGGATGGGGGATGGCTCCGTCAACACAAGACTGACGGTCTTATGCTTAGTGAAATGTTTTGTATCATTCATTACAATGTTACTTGTCGAGGCCTTCAGTGGCGCGTAGTCAAAGCAGATGAGATCACACCATTGAGGGCGAACATGAGGCTATGTTCCCCGACAGAATAGGCTATAAAATGTTCTATTTGCACGTGGTTTGGTGCTGACTATCTCCTTCCATTTTGCGGTCTAGGAAATTGCAAAGTGATATCTGTGAATCGACAGGGCACAATCAGCAGTCAAAGCTAAAAGATTAAGCACATTTCTTGTAACCCTGAAGTGTGATGGAAGCAACTATTTTAACACAGCCAAAACAAATCTAGGTACTCACTGGCAGATGCACTATAGACAAACATTTACTGAAACCGGACTAGACACATTATTAATTTGTTCGCCATAGTTTGTCAATTAAACTGACAGTGCAAATGTATCTGTCATTGCGACAGAAGAGGTGCTCTCTGTAAACAAGCGTTTTAGAGCCAAACAAATCAAAGTACTTACTTACTGGCAGATGCACACAGGACAAACATTCACTGAAACCAGATTGACACATTAATAACTTGTTTGCCATCGTTTTATCAATTAAACGGTCTGTGCAAATGTAATTTTCAGTTCAACAAAAAATGTGCTAAATGTGGGCGTACAGGTTGCCCTCCTTACCGCCACTGTAGCTAGGCGGGTTGCTTAAGGTTGTCATCCTAAAAGTATGCTGTGGTTCCAAAGTTCCGGGTAAACACTGGGTTAGGGCAACAAGGCCACGGTGATTAGAAAACATTCAGCATTCACACAATTCAAGAAAGGGCAAGTAATCTGTAAATATGGTTCTCCTCCTGTTCTCACAATCCCAAAAGCTCTGCATTGGGATTCACAATGCTATAGGCGTTACATTTGCTCATGTACTGGGATTGGTGCACATAAGACAAACATTCACTGAAACCGGATATGACACAATATTAAATTGTTCGTCATAGTTTTATCAAGAAAAATGTCCGTGCAAACATAACGGTCCTTTCAACAGAAATGGTAGATAAGCCAAATGCGCCCGCATTATCGCCATTACAGCCCGGCGGGTTGCGTAAGTTTGTCAGTCTAAAAAGTGTGTTGTGGTTCCAAAGTTTTGGGAAATACTGGGTTACGGCACAAAGGCTACAATTTATTGGACATTCGGCATTCCCATAATTTAAGAAAGGGCAGGTGATCTGTACGTATTGTTCTCACCATCCCAGTAGCTTTTCCAACCACTTGTCTGCATTCTGGTATATATCAGCAGAAGTCTGGCACTGGGCTACTCACGCGAGGGTGGGGACAACAGCATGGCTACTCAGCATCTAAAGATCGCAGTCAGACAGTGACGGGCTTGCAGGCTATGATTACATGAAATGAAGCAGAATACTGTAATAGATTGACGGGTTCCTGCATTTTAGATAACCCCCTGCAGCCCTTCAGCCGGGGGAGTTGCATTAGTTTGTCATTCCAAAAAGTGTGCTGTTACTCCAATAGTGTAAAATAGGGGTTTGGAGCACAAATGCTGTCAATTACCAGAACACATTTTGCATTCATTTGTAAGAAGGGGCAGGTAAATTTGCTCATATGTTTTACTCCATGTCCTCAAATCCAAAAGCATTGGCAAACCTTTTTGGCACTCTGGTATACCCTTAGCAAAAGCTGTCTATGGGCTACATATGCTGGGGTGGGTACACCAGCAAGGCGACACAGCATCTGAAGATCGCAGTCAGACTGATGGGTTTTGCAGGCAATAAGGACCTGAAATGTAGCAGAATATTAGGAGTACCCTTAGGGGCCCTCAGGCCTCATCCCCTGGGGTTAGACCTACCTTTGTCTAGGTTTAGGTGAGGAGGCTCACCTGGTTTCCTCGTTAGGACATAAAACAGCTTAAATTCAACACATGTCATAGTCCTCCTATGGATGAGAGGGCCATGCCTAAGGTGCTAGCTCTGGCGGGGAGTGTGGGGGGGGATAGGGGGTGCCATCGGTCACAAGTATCCATGTTTGGAGGTAGGGTTTTGGATATGCCAGGAAGTGTGGCGCCTTGCTGTGTATGTGTATGGTAAGTGTGGTGTGTGTGTTGCACGGTGCTACCAGGTCGGAGGAATTACCCTATAACCCCCGTATATATATGTGGGTGTCAACCCACACAAGAAACTGAAAAGCCAAGTCCGGGGCACACGTTTGAACAATAAGAACAATGTTTGTTGATGTTTTGAGCATTTGTAGAGTTGTTATTAAAGTCCACTCGAATAGTAAATATTTATAGTCTTAAAAAGGACAAAGGACAACCAGCCATTGTTCTTATTGTTCAAACGTGTGCCCAGGACTTGGCTTTTCGTTCACAAGTATCCACCCTGTCCCCGCCCAATGACCCTCCACAGGGGGTCCATATTTCACTTGCTGGTGCGGCACATGGTTATCAGTTTGAACCCTCAAATTTGGGACTCGCCAAGTAGGTGGGGTAAACAAGGGCTTAGTCAACCCTCAAATGTAATTGTGGATTTGCACACAGTGCACAATGGATTAGATCACCCAGAACTGTGGTTACGAAGAGAGCAGTAGTTCTAAATTCCCTATGGGGTAATATTTCTGGCCGGCGCTGTACTCCCATACAATTGGAGGTCAGCGGGTAGAGATAAGGGTATTGTGTTGGCCACAAACAATAACTTTTTAACAAATATACTGATGGCCTTGGAGGTGAACTCCACTATGCTTACCAGCAAATCATGATATCAGGGCATGGGCGGTGAGGGGTAAATACAGGGCTCAGCCAACCCCTAATCAGAAGGCCCATATTGGCATTAGACATGGACTGATACATGCCAACGCCCTGGGGTATTTAGAGGAGGACGGGGTACACCTGTCAAAGGTGGACATGGACTTGTTCTTGTTGGGCCTGGGTGAATCCCTGGTAACAGTGGGTTGTAAGTGAAGAAAGTTGCCTGCCTTGGTGGGGGGTGCCCTGGATGTGACGGCTGCCACATCCAGAGCATTGGTGGAGTTATAGGGCAATCCGGAGGCTGAATAGTACATCGGGGTACCCTCTTTGGGAGCACAATAGGGGTGCCTATGCCAAAACCCAGGAGTCTTTATGGCAGGACCCTGGATGGAAAGACGGCACCCCGCTAGTCCTTCGGGTGGTTGTAAGCCTGAGCAACCAGGGGCTTGCCTTGCAACGCTCCGCCCCTAAAAAGGCGTGAGTAAAGGGATGGACTGGTGGTCCACGGTATTTAAGGGGGATAATCCCCATATACATGGTGGCACCGATTGGGTTGGCCACAGTGCAGCTGGCTCATCAGGCGGGCAGGGCAGCTTAGGTTAGTCACCGCTGCCTGCCCTTGGATCGCCCATAAGTTAACCCACCACGTTGGCATACTTCTTGTATGAAATAAACCTGCAGCAAACTGTTTTCCAACAAACCTGTTTTGTGTGATTATTTATTGCAGTGCATGCTATGTTCATCTTGCGGTCGGAGGTTGCCTATATCGGCACTATTACCTCTGCAGCTTTACCATCCTTCACTACCTTTGATGTAACTTCAAAGACACTCGTTATAGTTCTTTTACAGCCTCTTCATGTCAGAACTGAAGCATATTCAATATTCTATACAACAAAGCCGTAGTTGGTGCTTACTTATCTTATGTAACTAATAACCACTGACAAAGCCAATAGTCCTGGCTTGTTGTAGGTGTAAGGTTACTTGTTCTATTACATATCTGGATGCAATGACAGAAGCAGCAAAATACCAGTCGGGCGGCACACTATGCTATGCACAGATTTGTAGCTTACGTGTTTCTAAGCCACTCCCATGATTATATCGTCCTCGCTCCTTTGACAGACCATCTCAGTTTTTTCCTCCCACTTAAAGGCCCTGACTATGGGTGAATGTTCCTGTAAATAATGTTACCCTGACTTCCTGCCAACAGGTCACCTGATTCTAAAAGTAAACTGGTACTTGGTGAGAGACACTTCTAACATTTCAGCTGAGCAGGTACATCTACTTAGGGCCATAATAGGAGGAGGAGGCTGACAGAAACTGTTTGGGGACAGGATAGGTGTAAGGCAGAGATAACCAATGTTTATAAAAACCATCTACCTACCAATGATTTAAAGGTTTGATAAATACCATAATGCTGCAAATGTCTTATCTGATTCTTTCCTAAGCCAACATAGAATAATGTCACTTATAAACTTAAAGTAGCCCTAGACAAGATGGAAAGGCGGTACAGTCTAAAGAACACTTTCGATTGCTATTACTGCAAAGACACACCAATTCCATTTACGGGATGTTTCGCTTTTCCATATTACTCATCCTGGCCACTGCTTTCAGTTGAATTAGCTAATGTAAAAACGAGGCTTTTAAATATGCTAAAAAGGGTTTAATTTCACATGTGCTTGCTGGAGTGTCTTCTTACAGCAGCTCCAGGATGTCATGTTTAGGCGTCACTGATGGGTAGTTTAAAGCCACAAGACAGTACATAAGGAATATCTGTCATTTATGCCACTGACACACTTTCTGCTCCATATTACTGTGGTCTTACTTAACTGTTATATATGCCAGTTGGAGTCAATCATTATGGTTAGGGATCTCTTGTACATAATCCGGGAGATGCTTAGCAGTCACCCAATCAGACTTAAATACGCTGGTTGGGGTTAATCAATTATTCATCATGTTTAGAGGTCTGTGTACATTCTCTGAGAGATGTTTAGCAGTCTCCCGCGGACCAGACTTAAATATGTGAAACATCCAGGTAACATAAGAGCAGGACACAGGAAGGATAATTCTTCATAAGTTTATTCCATCAAGGATCCCATCCATCAAGAGGCAGGGACTATCACCAACTGCTCTAGTTACATCTGAATCTAGTAGTAGAATCTAGTGACATGGATACAATTCCTATATGACATATACTCATGACATGTATGAGATTCCATGGATAACATATTATGATTCCACCAATGACATAGTACAACAAGTAAGAGACCAAGAAGTACTCCACACACCTTCCCTCCTACTTAAAAACAAAAATATTAAGAAATCAAAAACTATTATACATAGTCAGAAAGATATTGTGGACGTTTGCATTTCCTAGAAGACCTCCGGCTTCTACTTTCCCCACTAAGCTGTGGAGGAAGATGAGTTCTACGCAAATTATAAGAACTTACACCTAAGTCCTCATTTAGATTGCCTTTCACTATAACCACCCTATTCAGATTCCAGATACGATGGTCCTGCGTTTTTATGGCATTGTTAAACACTTTAATAACCTTGATGGGTTTCATGAATTTGGACAGAGTTTCCTACTAATCCCGGGCGTTTAACCATTACCCAATCGCCCACCTTAACATAAGTTTTCTTAACCACCTTTTTTAGATCAAAATATTTTTTTCTCTGCATCGCCTTTTCTTCATCTCTCTTTTGGATGTCAAGATTGTTACACTTATTTTCTTTTCCTTTATTTAATTCATACTTATTGACCCAGGCAGGCTCCACATAAGTATTGGGAGCTCTACCTCGGAACAGCAAAAAAGGTGTTTTACCAGTGGTAGCATGAGGAGATAATCCATATTCTTCAATTTTCCTTAACACTTCACATTTCCAATCTAATGACGATGACTTTGCTGGTATAATAGTTTCTTTTATCACTTTGTTGAATCTCTCTACCATTCCATTTGGCTCGGGATGATAGAGAGAACATGTCTTGTGTAAAATTCCCCTAGAGGAAAGAAAGTCTTCCATTTCTTTTGAGATTAACTGAACCCCGTTATCAGTTAATATGGATTCAGGAATCCCTTCCCTTGCAAACAAGCTCTTTAAACATTGAATAACGTGAGCTGAATCAATAATTGGTAAGAAAAACACTTCAGGCCAACGTGAATACATATCTATTACAACCAACACAAAGGTTTGTGAATTATTACCATGTATGGGACCAAGGATGTCTAGTGCAATGTCTTGCCAAGGGTTAGAGGGACGTCTCCTTAGAACCATAGGTTGAACACGAGGGTATTTGGACTTGTCACTTAATGTGCATGGGATACAATCTCGAATAATGCGTTCAACCTCTCTGTCCATGCCGGGCCACCAATAAGACATGCGTAGTCTTTCTTTACTTTTAGTGAGACCAGTATGAGATGAGTGAACTAAATCAATAAGCTCCTTCCTGAGGGTGCTGGGAGGAACTAACATCGTACCACGAAACAACAAACCATTCTCCACAGACAATTCATTGCGCAAAATCCAAAGATGCTTGGTTGAATGGATCCCTCTTTATTGCTGACCCAACCCTTTTGAATGAGAGACATGACCTCATTTAAAGTAGAATCTAGGGCCATTTCATCACCCCATCTCTTCTCAGAGATTATTCCTTGATCGACCACACAAACCCACTCAACAACCTCCTCCAAATCTTCTTCTTCATCTGCTATTTTGGGTGTAAGGCGAGACAGAACATCAGCAATGTTATTATCTACACCAGGGATGTACTTCAATATAAAGTTATATTCCTATAGACCAATAACCCATTTGGTTATCCTACTAGAAATAGAATCTAGTCCTTTTTTGCTAAATATCTCTACCGAGGGTTTGTGGTCGGTGTGTACTTCAAAATCAATGCCCCAGAGAAATTTTTTCAATTTTTTAATCGCCCAAAAGACCGCAAGGGATTCCCTCTCTACTACAGAATATCTAGTTTCAGGATCCTTGAGGCTGCGTGACAGAAACATTATGGTTTGCATACCATTTGAGCTTTGTTGTTGCAAAACAGCCCCCAGGCCCTTTTCACTAGCGTCAGTGATGAGAATAGGTTTGATCTTGGGATTGAAACTGCTAAGAGAAGGGGCGGCATTGAGTTTCTCCTTGATAGTAATAAACTCTTTTTCACAAAGATCAGACCATACAAAGTCAACACCTTTTCTTAACAGGTACCTCATGTTTGCAGCACAGTCAGCAAAGTTTTTACAAATTTCGCATAATACTCTACCACTCCTAAAAATTTCATAAGTTCACTCTTATTAGAAGGAGAGCTCATGCCTTGAATGGTTTTGATTAAATCAGTCTTTGGTTTGACACCCTCACCAGTAATGTTGTGTCCTAAATAGTCTATGGAATTTGCTCTAAATTTGCATTTTTCTGCTTTGATGGTGAGATTATGCTTACACAGCTTCTCCAGAACCACTTTTAAATGTCAATCATGTTGACTTTCATCATCCCCAAAGACCAGAATATCATCTTGATAAACGCATATGCCTGTAAGCCCATGCAATACGTTTTCCATCACTCTCTGGAAAACTGATGAAGCTGACACCAAGCCAAAAGGCATCCGTTTGCACCTATAAGTGCCAAAAGGTGTTATGAAAGATGTAAAATCTCTACACGACTCCTCCAACTCTATTTGGTGGTAAGCCGAAGTGAGATCGATTGTGCTGAAAATTCTCGCTCCACCCAACAAAACTAATAGCTCATTAATGTTTGGCAACGGGTATCTATCAACAACCACACTTTTGTTTAATTGTCTCAAATCAATGCATAGCCTCAAATCCCCATTGGGTTTGCGCGCTGCCACAACTGGAGCCAACCATTCGGTACCTTCAACCTTTTCTATGATACCCCAATTCTCCAATTTAACAATTTCTTTTTGTATGTCCTCCCTGACAGAGAAAGGCACATTTCTTACCTTGCAACACACTGGAACGGAATCTCTTTTAAGTACTATCTTATGCTGATAACCCTTTAGACAACCCAGATTCTTTCCAAAAACACTTGGGAACTCTTTCTTAAGAGAGAAGACAAAGTCGTCGTCTTTCTTCTCAAGAACAGAATTCACAACACTTTTAAGCTGAATAGGAGGATCAGCATTGGGATCAAGTAAAATTCCAAGTTCACCTTGATGAATCCAACTAATTATGCTGTCTCCTTTCCTAGAAACATATATTTTTCCCGAAACTAACCTGCCTTTATATTCTATAAGTCCAATAAAATATCCATGTAACTTGATAGGTTCCCCCCCATAAGCCAAAGGTAATATATCAAGCCTCAAAAGCTTAACCTTATCTTTCAAATTTTTCATGTAAAAACTACTCAAGACAATGGTGATTTTAGCACCAGAATCGAATAGTACTTTAGTGGTTGCTCCTTCAACCAATATATCATCAAACGGACAAGTTTTCTTTTTTTCTCCATTATCTATCTGTATTACGATTTGTCCACACTCAATGTCTTCATTGCTTGACTCACCATTGTCTCCACCATAAATTTCCACCTCTTTAACTCTTGGAGACTTACTGTTACACAATGACGCAAAGTGACCTTTTTTTTTACATTTTGAACAGATTTGGCTCAGTGCAGGACACCTCTTATCGTTAGCAAGATGTCCCATCTTGCCACACCTGTAACATTTGAAATCTACCCTCTTTTCATTATATCTTGGCTTATTAAATATAATACCTTTAAAACTTTTCTCTCTATTCGCAACCTCTTTTTTTTTTACTAGTAACTTCTTGAACCTTCAGTTCCTTTTCAGAATCTTTCTTTAATACTGCGACACATTTTAGAGAGTGTTCTATTCTCTTGGCTACACTGAGAACCTCGTCTAATGTAGGCTCATCACGCAGCCATAACTCTTCTCTGACCTTTTCGATGTTGCACCCAAACATAAATTGGTCTCGAATGCGTTCATCTGTTGAAATACCAAATTTACAAGAAGAGGCCAGCTTTCTTAAATAAGTCACATATCCTTCAACAGTTTCATCATCCCCTTGCATTCTTTTAGCAAACTTGTATCTTTCTAAGATGGTGCTCACCTTTGGTAAATAATGTTTATCAAGTTTTCTAATGCAAATGTCATAGTCATTGAGGTCTCTGGCTTCTTCTGGAGATAAATCAGGTAGATGGTCGAATACATCCTGGCCCTCCGACCCTAAACAATGCAAAAGCAATGAAGATTACCTTTCCGCACTAAGAGAAGGACCACACACCCTAGCATATCTTTCAAAAACCACTTTCCATTTTTTCCAGGGTATGGGTGAAGTTCCTATAATAGCTAGAAAGAATGGTGCAGCAGTAACATTTTGCATTTTAGATGAACAATAGTAACATTCCTATATATAAAAATAAAATAAGAAATAAAAATGTATAATCACAAACTAAGAGATTATATGTAAAATAGAAATCTTATTATATGCTCAAAATACAAATTTTCCCAAAGGTTTCAGATGTGAGAACAGGGCATTGGAATTATCACTATGAAAACATGGCTCTGTGCACCAGCGTGATGTACTTCAAGGAAAACGTGCTGTGTGCATCAGCGCGAGTGAAAAGTAATGAACTGTGCACCATATAGAATAGGCGTTAATTACCAGGCAGCCTTATCGAGTATGAGTATAGCTGTGCGCATCAGCGCGACGTGAATTCAAGCAGACAAGCTGAGAACTTCGTTGCTAGGAAACGCTGTAACGCTAAAGTAAGTGATGATCCAAATTCAAGATGGCCGCCACATAATATTACGTCACGGAGTGACGGAGAGCGCATTCAAGTAATGACGAGAAAGCAAGCCTCTGGATTCCAGTGACGATGAGAAGGCGTATGGAGGAAGATTCGGGTCATTGGAAGTTCCAGATCTCACTACGTCAACTAGTAGGTAAAAACGCTCATCAAGATGAAAGTTTACTTTTAAAACATGCACAGGAGAGGCGCAGTTGCAACAATACAGTTTTTCCTTCAAACAAGCAAGTTCAAATTATTCTTTCTTCATCATACGCCAAAATAGTCAATAAATATAATAATTGGGAAAAAGACTAGATTGCAAATTGTAAGCGAATCTCCGAATTTCTTCTCTTGCGAGGAGCACAATACTACGAAGCAGTTCCCAATGAGATTAATAAACAGCAAACACATCTAGCGCTTTTGATGACATCAACACAAACTCCGAATCAATTAGGATGAGCCCGCATCGGTTAACACCTCTAAAACCCACACTATTAAACCGAGGGGAGGCGAACATGCGGCGAAGCTCCCAATCCTAAGTAGGAGAAAATCATAGCGGAAAGTCATAGCTTGAGGAAGACTTGTTTTAAATTAAGATTATGCTCCAACTTATTTTAAACAGCCATAGGGAGATGACCTTTGCAAGAGATAGGTTCCCAGTATTCAAGTGTCCTTTTAAATATAAAAGATGCTTCTCACCAAATCTTTGTGTTGAGATCCTTATGGTGCATCCTGCCGACTACGCCAGTGAAACATCCAGGTAACATAAGAGCAGGACACAGGAAGGATAATTCTTCATAAATTTATTCCATCAAGGATCCCATCCATCAAGAGGCAGGGACTATCACCAACTGCTCTAGTTACATCTGAATCTAGTAGTAGAATCTAGTGACATGGATACAATTCCTATATGACATATACTCATGACATGTATGAGATTCCATGGATGACATATTATAATTCCACCAATGACATAGTACAACAAGTAAGAGACCAGGAAGTACTCCACAATATGTCAAAACATCTAGTCAGAAATCGATATGGGAAATATGCAAACAGATTTCACAATATAACTCTGGTATAACTGTTGTCTTTTGAAAGGCTTGTGTAGTGTCAAGTTACCAGAAAAAGCTGATTGTGTGACTTACTGGTTCTCTTATATCCTTTACTATAAGTCGGAAAGGTTATTTGCTCCACAGCCATTCTCAGTTAATATAAAATGATTTTAATGACAGGAAGAGGTACATTTATTAGTCTCTTTTCACATGGCAAGATGACCAACTAGAGAAACATTTATCCCACCCATACACAATTTTATATTTTTGATCGGTTTTCATGTGAAAACACAACAAACTTAATAGAGCTGACAGTAGTTGTTATCCTTTTTTAGAGTAAAGGCAGCAATCCAGAAAGGGGGGGTGGGAGACCATAAAACAGTAGAGACAACTTATGAGGTCATCATTACAACAGAACCTCTTTAGCTTTAGGCTCAGGACACAACATCAAGAAAACTTTCGTACCGTGTTGGAGCTCTATACAAACAGGAGCAGGCCCAATGTTGAAAATAAGAAGGATCATGTGGGTGATGGTTTGACTGAATAGTAATTCAAGCCCATCCCACAAAAGAGTGCCCAAGAAATATGGACAGCTCTGCCAATCACCCAAAAAGATTCCCCAAGGATGCCTGCCCTACTGGAGTATCTTCCCTGAAGTCTGAATCTAGACAATAACTCCTAGTGAAAGTATGGATACATCTCCAGGTAGCAGCCTTACAAATTTCTGAAATGGGGACTATTCTAAAAAGGGCTATAGTAGACACTTTACTTAGAGTAGCGTGAGCTTTAGGTCTACTAGGTTAGGGCTTTTTCGCCAACTGGTATGTAAAAAAGTATATAAGAAACTATCCATCTAGAGATGGACTGCTTTGTAAATGATAAACCTGTTCTCGTTGGACCATAATTTATGAACAGCCAATCAGAGCGCCTTATAGCTTTAGTTTTACCTAAATAGAATTTCAAAACTCTTGATACATCAGGGGAATGCAGAGATCTCTCTGCTGGGGTTACGGGATTAGGAAAAAATGTAGGTAAGGAAATGACTAATGACTATTTAACTAATGTGAAAGTCCAAAACCACCTTAGGAAGAAAGCTAGGATTGGTTCTCATTGCCACTCTATTACTATGGACTACTGTGTATGGTTTAGTGGCGCACAGGGCTTGAATTTCACTAACTCTGCATGCTGAAGTGATAGCAACTATAAAAGCAGCCTTCTATGTAAGGTGTTATAAAGAGGCTTTATGAATGGATTCAAGTCAGGGTCCCATTAATATAGATAAAACAATGTTGAGTTTCCAAGGAGGATACTTAGCAGGAGGGTAAAGGTGAAGCAGATTTCCTATGGGCTGTTAAAGCTGCAGGGTATACCTTAATAGATGAACATTGTAAATTTGATTTTACTAGTTTAAGTAAATAAGATAACATCACGTCTTCTTGACACATGGATGAGTCATAGTTCATTTGTATACACCAAATGCAAAATATTGCAATTTAAACGTATACGATTTTCTAGTGGAAGAATGTTTTGAATCTCTTAAAGGACAAGTCACTTACCGCCTTATCTGGTAGAGACATGATCTAGCCGCAGAATCCTTACCTTTGAACTTCCAGGCGTCAGACTGGATCCAGAAGATTTTTCTTAGCAGTACCCCTGCGCGCCGGTAGCTGGCGTCAGTCGACTCCGCGTGATGTCGTCGGCATCGTGTTTGTCGTCATTGTGACGTCCACGTCGTGAATATAACCGCCACTCCGGTGCGCTGATGTCAGTACTTTTCACGACTCTTTACGCCAGAAGCGCGGAGCCATGAAGTAACTGACCATGGTGTGTTAAAAAGAAACTAGGGCCCTGAAGGAGAATAGCTCTGACACTAAAGACAATTCCGCAAGTGCGGGGAGGATGGGTGGGCCGGTAAGGAATCTGCGGCTAAATCATGTCTCTACCAGATATGGCGTTACTGAAGGTAAGTAACTTGTCCATCCGATAGAGACATCTAGCCGCAGACTCCTTACCTTTGAACAGCTACCCAAGCAATACCTTCTCCGGAGAAGGGACTGCGGAAAAGCTTTAAACCAGGAAATCCTGCAAGACAGAGCGGCCGAACAGGCCCTCCCTGCGGACCTGAGAGTCACAGTGTCTGGCGAACGTGTGCACAGATGCCCACGTGGCCGCTTGACAGATGTCAGAAATGGGAACACCACTCTGAAGGGCTGTGGCGGCTGCTTTCGCCCTGTGGAATGGGCCCTATGGCCTTCGGGGGCCTGGTTCTTTGCCAAGGCATAACATATTGTAATGCAGATGATAACCCAGCGTGATATGGTCCTCTTTTGGACAGTACGCCCCTTGTTTGCTCCCACATATCCTATAAGATTTGGTCATCCACCCGGAACTCTTTCGTGCGATCAAGGTAGAACAATAACGCTCTATTTTGGGTCCAGACGGTAGAGACACTGCTCTTCCTTGGAAGGATGCGGAGGTGCATAGAAAGTGGGCAAAGTAACTGACTGTCCCAGATGAAAGGGAGTTACAACCGTGGGCAAAAAGGATGCCCTAGTTCTCAATACCACTTTTTCCGGAAAAGGAGGCTGTGCCTGCAGTTCGCTCACCCTCCTAGCAGAGGTAATTGCCCCCAAAAAAGCTGTTTTGATGGTGGGCAACCGTAGAGGACAGTTGTGTATCGGCTTAAAAGGTGCGCACATCAAGAAAGTGAAGACCAAATTAAGGTCCCATTGTGGCATTAAGAAAAGGATAAGGGGGAAACAAGTGGGGACTTGTACCAGAGGGGACTTAAAAAGTGGAGGCTGATCTGGTAGCAGAAGAAAAGCCCAAAGGGCCAAAAGGTAGCCCTTCAAGGTGCCATGGCAGAGCCCTGCTGGGTCAAGGAAAGGATAAACAGGAGGATATCTGCCAGGGAGGCAGACAAGGGGGCAATGGACCTTTCTGTATAATATTTACAAAATTTGTTCCATCGGCAGGCATATACCGACTTCATGGAGAGACGCCTGGCTGCCAGAATAACTTTGCAGACTTCGGGAGGAAGGTCAAAAGCTGCCAACTGTTGCCGCTCAATCTCCACGCAAGGAAGCAGAGAGTGGACAGGTTCGGGTTGAAGACCCTCCCCTGCTGCTGCGACAGAAGATCCTCCCAAAGAGGCAATCTGATCGGAGGATCGATGCTTATGTCTAGCAGCTCGGGATATCAAACTCTCCCTGCCCTATCCAGAGCCACAAGAATAACTTGTGCCTGGTTGCTCCTAATCTTCTTGAGCCCTCTGGGCAGGAGTGGTATGGGCGGAAAGGTGTATAGGAGGCCTGAGTTCCACTCGTGATGAAAAGCATTGCCGAGCGAGAGCTGCCTTGGAAACTCCAAAGAGCAAAACTGCTGACATTGCACATTCTCTTCGACAGCGAACAGATCTAACCAAGGCTCTCCCCACAGCTGAAAGAGACCTTGTGCCACCTGTGGATGGAGACGCCACTCGTGATATGCCAGGAGTCTTGGGCTGAGCTCATCTGGCCTGGCGTTCAGAGCACCGGCCAGGTGTTGAACCACCAGGGAAATGGCCTGTTGTTCCATCCATGTCCAGAGGCGCAGGGCTTCTTGACAAAGAGTCCACAACTCCACTCCGCCTTGCTTGTTGCAGTACCACATGGCAGTAGTGTTGTCCGTAAACACCTGAATTAGCCTTCCCTTTATGGATGGTAAAAAGGCTTTCATTGCCAGTCGGATCGCCGGAAGCTCCAACAGATTGATATGGAGCCTGGATTCTGCCGGAGACCAGAGTCCTCTGATCTCCACCTCTCCCAGATGGCCGCCCCATCCCAGAAAAGACTCATCCGTCACTTCAGTGACGGGGAAGGGAGAGGGGTCTGCCCTAGACCCAATCGGGGTCTGATATTTTATTTATTTATTTATAAAGTTTTATATAGCGCAAACAAGATCCCGAAGGATATCAGAGCGCTTTGCAAAGGAGGGAAGGACATAAAACCAATATCGTCAACAGGAAAAGATTACACAACAGGAATACTCACATAAGTCCCAGACAAATAATCGCAAAAATTCCCAAACAAATGAATCAAGGAGAGTAGTACCATAAACGGGTATGTAGCAGACTACGCAGGGGGTACACAATGCGGAAAAGAAGAGTATAGATCCAATATCGACATTAAGTAGGAATACACAACAGGTATACTCGCTTGTTTCCCAAACAAGAGAATCAAGGAGAGTAATCCGATAAGCATGAATATAGCGGTCTACGAAGGGGGACACACAATGCAGTAAAGAAGAGCAGCATCACATGAGGGTACAATGGTTGTAGGAACAATGATTTTGAGCAAGTGATCCTGGCCCAAGTTAAGGAAAAAATGTGTTCATTAAGAATCTTTTGGCTTCTAGTTTGAACGCAGTCGTTGAGGAGATTCTGCGTACTTCCGGTGGAAGAGAGTTGCAAATCGTTGGGGCAGCGCCGGGGAAGGCTCGGAGACCGGTTCTCTTTTTGCTAAGGATGGGTGGTTTCAGGAGGAGAGTGATAGCGCTTCTTGAGGCTCTCCCACCGCAGGATAATTCAAGCTTTTGCGCTAGGTACCTGGGAGTTTTGAAATGCAGGGCTTTGTGTGCCAGAATGGCAATCTTTAACTGAATTCGAGCTTCATAGGGCAACCATTTGAGAGATTTTAGGATGGGGGATATGTGCTCACTTCATTTGGTACCTGTGACCAGTCTGGCTGCAGCGTTCAGTGATGCCCTTAGGGGAGCCAGAGTGTATTTGGGAAGGCCACAGAGCGTAGCGCTGCCGTAGTCCAGCCTCAGCAGGACCAGTGCTTGTACCACCTGCTTGAAGTCCTTTTGTGGAAGGAATGGCTTGATGTTTCTGAGTGTCCTCATCAAGAGATTAGCTCCCTTACACACATTGCTAATATGATTTTTCATATTCAGGTGTTTGTCCAGGGTGATTCCAAGAGATTTGGCTGAGTCTATGATGAGAGGGGTGCAATTGAAGGCAGAGAGGTGATTCAGCCAAGGGTCTAGCTTGGGGATGTGGTTAGTGGGAGAGATGAAAAGGAATTCAGTTTTGGAGGTGTTGAGCAGTAGATGGTTCTCTATTAACCAATTTTGCGTAGTAATTAGGGTAGTGTTGGGTGAGATGATGTTGTCCGGGGATGAGATTTTCAAATAAAGTTGTGTGTCATCCGCATACATATGGAAGAGAATGTTCGTGGAATTTAGAGAGTTAGCTAGTGGTTCCAAGAAAAGGTTGAAGAGGATAGGAGATAGGGCGGACCCTTGAGGGACACCCATGAGTACTGGAGAGGGCTGGGAGAGGGAGTGGTTTGCCTTGATTCTTTGTGATCTGTGGTGAAGGAAGGACGAGAACCATTGTAACACCCGACCCGAGAAACCCATCCTGTTCTTCAGAATGGATAGAAGGTTGTCGTGATTAACCGTGTCGAAAGCGGAAGAAAGGTCAAGGAGTATTAGGAGGCAGGAATCATTTTTGTCAAGCATTTTTAAGATGTCATCCATAACGTGCGTGAGAGCAGATTCGGTACTGTGTCCCTTCCGGAAGCCGGATTGATGTTGGTCTAGGAGTTGGAAATTCTCTATGTGAGCACAGAGTTGGGATTGTACGCATTTTTCAAGTAGTTTCGCTAATGTGGGGATGTTGGATATAGGGCGGAAATTATTGAGGTCAGTTTTATCTGCGTTAGGTTTTTTTAGTATGGGTGATACCTGCGCTGCTTTTAGGCAGTTTGGGATCGTGGCTTGTGACAGAGAAGCGTTTACAATCCTTGTCAAGGTAGGGTTGAGTACATTCTTGAGTTCTTTGAAGATGGCCGGTGGCAGCGGGTCACTGAAGTGGTTAGATGGATTGATGTTCTGAAGAATCTTGTTGATGTCTTTTTCACTGAATGGGGTAAAGGTGCCCCATGTCGCATTGTTCTTGGTGTTCAAGCTGATTGGTTTGTGCTTTTCTGAGAGGTCAGGGGGTGGAACGGACCCGGGGGATGGCAATAGCGCCTTCTTAGTAGCGAGTTCAATGGTGATGAGCCTTGATTTCTCGGTGAAGAAAGCAGCAAGAACATCGCAAGAAGGTGGGCTGCCTCCGGAGTCAGAGTTGTTTGGGCCTACCACTGATTGCTGCTTGACCAACTCGAAAAGTTTCTTGGGGCGATTTGCAGCTTGATCAAGTTGATGTCTGAAGTACTCTGCCTTAGCGCTCTTGATTTGCTTGCTGTAAAAGCTTCTCACATCTCTAAGGAGTTTTAGTTGTTCCAAGGAGGGATTGGATCTCCAGGAACGTTCAGCTGCCCTAAGGTTGCGGCGCTCCGTGTTTAAATTGTCGTTGTACCATGGTTTGGATATTTTTGTTGAGTTATTTTTTTGTTGGAGCGGTGCGAAGTTGTCCATGATGTTGGAGACGGTCGAGTTGTAGGAGTCAGTGAGTAACTGAACATCGATCAAGTCTGCTTGGGAGGAGAGGGCGGATTTACAGTTGGCTGCTAGATCAAATGAGTTTATTGATCTGAGGTCCCTTTTCCAGATCTTTGATTCAGTTGGTTGAGCCTTCCTCAACGACACCTCCCTGTTTATATAAAACAGGATGCAGTGGTGATCGGACCAATCGCAAGGGGTAATGGTATCCAGTGTGATGGTCTGCCCTTTCGAGATAATGAGGTCTAGAGTTTCTCCCTTATTGTGAGTTGGTTGGTCACAGTGCTGAATCAGTTCTTGATCAATCAAAAATGCTTTAAGGCAAGTTACTGCTTGGTCATTGGGGTTAGACCAGTGAAGGTTGATAGCCACCACTGCAGGTCTTCCGCAGTGACCTCCGAGATCTGAACCAGGTGAGTGAGGTTTCCTCGATGCTGGGACCATTGGAGATTCAGGTCCCACTGCAGAGCCCGCATGTGCCACGTGCATGGTTTACCAGCAGGATGCAGAAGGCCATGAGGCCCAACAGCATCCGAGTCATTTTCACCGAAATCCAGGATAGAGGCTGAAACATCTGTATCATAACCTGAATATCATGGACTCGCCGTTCGGGAGGATAAGCCCAAAACTGCTCCAGAACCACTCCAATGAAAGGGAATGTCTGAGACGGAGTCAGGTGTGACTTCGGCACGTTGATAGTGAACCCCAGCGAATGCAGGAGGTTTGCCGAAGTCTGGAGGTGGGAGACGACTGCTTGGGATGAGCCCGCCTTCAACAACCAGTCGTCGAGATAAGGGAAGACTGGAACCTCTTATCTCCGCACATGGGCTGCGACCACACCTTTGTGAACACCCGAGGGGTGCTGGTGAGGCTGAAGAGGAGCACGGCAAATTGAAAGTGCTCGTGGCCCACCATAAACTTCAGATAGCAATGATGAGCAGGCAGGACGGGGCTATGAAAATAGGCATCCTGCAAGTCCAGTGCTACCATCCAGTCTCCCGGGTTCAGGGCAGACAGGACCTGAGCTAGGGTGAGCATCTTGAACTTCTCCTTTTTGAGGAGTAGTTGAGGGCTCTGAGGTCGAGGATAGGACAAAGGCCTCAGTCCTTCTTTGGGACCAGAAAACAGCGGGAATAACAACCACAGCCTATTTCTGGTCCGGGAACCCTCTCTATAGCTCCCTTGGCCAAGAGTGACTTGACTTCCTCGGGGAGCAGAGCAAGGTGATCCTCCGTCAGCCGATTGTACACTGGAGGCATAGTTGGAGGGGTTGTCTCGAAGGGGAGGGAGTAGCCCCTTTGGACTATTTGCAACACCCTCCTGTCTGATGTGATGTCTCGCCGGGTGATGGAGATGATGGCGTATTCTGCCACCGACTGGTCGTAAATGATCCTGTGGGATCGGACTAGGAAGGTTTTACAGTGGAGGAGGGGATCGTGGTGATGGAGCAAGGATTCGAGAAAATGAAACTTGCTCGGAGAAATCCTCCATTAACTTTTACTAATCATTAAAACTGTAGATGAGACGAAACTAATATACACCAGACACCGACACATGGGGAGAAAGGCTTATGCATGCTTAAATTAATGAGGAATAAAATGCAACTCGACTAAAACCCGCTTTAATTTGCGAAAACGCTTTGCGCATGTGCAAATCTGAATTACGTGAAGATAAAGTGACTAACTCACTTTGAGAGGGAAAACCTCGCGCATGCGCAAGAAAAACCAACACGTGGTCTTCAGGTACCACGTGCCCGGCATCTGCTTGCTTGAATTTTAAAGAAAGCTGCTGTTGTTAATGCTTTTGCTTAAGAAAGATAATAACAACATGGGATAGAGTAGAAGTGGGTGGTGAACAGTGAGAATTATATGTTTAAGAAAATAACATCTGTTTATGATTCCTTTATTAATAGAGAAAATTCGGGCCTGCTAAAGCTTGACAGAAAAAGAAAATGGCGATGGATGACCAAAAAGTTGCGCATGCTCAGTGAGTCCATGGTGTGACCCGGGGACCGAAAGAGCTGAATGACTGCCAAGAATCAAGGACAGAAGACATGAGAAAAAGAAGACATGTATCACTCGTCTATGTAGTCTGTATTGAATAAATTATTGCAATAGCAACAATATATGCATGGGAAGAGGACAATATGAATGAGCAAAAGGGGAAGGGCTAGCAAACAAAAAGAGCGTTAATAAAAATAATATGTCAGCATGATGTGATGAAAACTCCCCTACCCCCGTCCAATCATATTCCGTATTTTAGTGAAATTTGCAACTCTTGAGGGTGGGACATGTAGAAATAAAGACTATAACTAGAGTGAGTTAAGTTAGAAAAGTTGGTTGGTACCGCAGAATGCTGCTGTGGGTGTGCTCATTGACGCTGAGAGAGGGAGAGGCGAGAGCAGACTGAGAAGATTCAGATCCGAAAATGACAGCCTGATTAGATTCGAAGATTGCTGAAGAATATTGAGGAGGGAGAGAGAGTAAGAGAGGGAATCGCCCTGGTGCGTCGGGTTTTGTAGAAAAGTCTAGTAAGTATCAGCCCTATCCTGATTCTGTCCTTTAGTCTTTGTCTCCTGATTCTAAGTCAGGGGACCCCCACCATTCTTTTGGCCAGATGGGTGGTTTTCCGGTCATCTTTATTAGGTAAATGTCATTCTTGTCTCAGAAATTTGCTTATTTCTTTGCAAATATACATTGATATGTGCCTTTGTCTCTACATCTATCCACTCTTATGCATTGATTTGTTGAATGAGGTTGGTAACTGAATGTATTTGCTAAATGAATTTTCTCTCTCCCACTCAAGAATGATGGAGTTTGCACTGTGAACCTGCAATGATGAGCGTTCAACTTTATGACTGAAATTTTAGATAAAGCTTATAAAACTTACTCAGAGTCTATGATTATTTTTACTAAGAATTTTTGTATTTGTTAAGAAATAGTTAATATCACCATCAACTAACTCAACTAATGGTCCATCGACCAGAGGAAAGAGTTGTTGATTCGTGAAGATTAGTTAGGCATTGAAAATGTCAATTTAACCTGATTTGTGGTTAAAGGGAAATAACTAATCAGAATTTAGAGAATTATAAAACTAGACCCCCAGCGGTTTGCCCAGGGAGTGCAGATGAGCGTTTTGAATCAATGTATATGGGCCCAGTAAAATATGCAGTTGTGAAATAGTTTTTCCAACCTTGGGCTTCCGCTGGATCAGTTTTTCTGGTAGCAGAGTTATGGTTATTATTGATTAGTTTGGTGATTATTGATTTAACTACATGTTTAACACTAAGGGGTCGATTCCGATTCGGGCCGGAAAAAGCACCGACCGACTCGGATCCGGAAAAAATACCGACCGACACGTACCAGTGGCGCCCGACACGCCAAGTACGATGCAAGCCGCGATAAATCCGACCGACACGTCAGGAAACCAAGCCGACCGACCGAACCGCTCGGAAAATAGCAATCCGGCCGGAAAAACACGCGAATCCAACCGACCGACACGCACCCGGAACAAATCCGACCGAATCGTACCCGCCAACTCCAACCCGCAAAGTACGATGCAAGGCGCGAAAACACGACCGAGTCGGACGGAGGACAAGCCGTACGACCGACACGCATACAAAACCGAGCCGAAGCAATACAATACACCGCGACCGACGCGTACGCAGCATACAAAACTGCACAAACACAGCGTGAACGAAACGGAAAACACCGTACGAGACCAATGCAGGGTCCGACTCGGTCACAAGAACGTTTCCAACATACACAAACAGCACAAAGGAAAAATCAACCAAAAAAAGGCCAAACAAGCAATTACCAAGCCAATAAATACTGGGGGGGTGGGGACAGAGAACAAAGACACACCCACAACTCCACCTATATAAAGGACACAAATCACTACCATGAGCCTTTGCAAATGCCATTCCACTGCCAGCACCCAAGAGAAAGCAACCACACACCCACAGCTCATCCCTCACACAAGCCACACACCAGCAGCACACCAACAAATACCTACCTCACATACACCCAGCACAACACACACCCACACACCCTCACCTGCACACCAACACACACATCACCCACCATCACCACCCATCACCATGCCCCCCAAGAAGAATCACAAGTTCCTAGATTGTGAATTGGAAGTCCTGGTAGACGAGATCCTCAGGGTAGAGCCACAGCTGTTTGGCACATTGGTCCAACAGACCCCCATGTCGCAGAAAACCAAGATGTGGGAGAGGATCATCAACAGGGTGAACGCACAATCACCATGTCGGCGCACAAAGACCGACATCCAGAACAGGTGGTATGACGTGCGCAGGAGGGTACGGAAACTGCTGAAGCAAGATTACATCAACAGCCAACACACCGGCAGTGGCCCTCCTGCCAAGCCAATATACCTCAGGCCCTGGGAGGAGAAGGTGCGGGCCATCCTACCGCCAGTGAGCATATATGGACTAGAGGACATCCCAGAGCCTGGTGAGTACACAACAAATGTACACAATATACTGCCACAAAACACACACACATCACTGTCAAGGGGAGAGTCAAACCATGCACTCATAGCAATTACACAGCAACTAGAACAGAATCATCCCAAAATGTGTATGTCAGTCAGATAAACCCAACACATGCCATCAAAAAAGTCACATCCAACTGTGCCAACACATGTACAAACACAACCACAACTACAGCTAGGCAGTGGCACAAATAGAACTAACACACACATCCACACATGTAGCCACCACAACAACACCAACACACAGTGAAGACCACTCAAAGGAAGGAATTCTGTGTATGCTGGCCAAGTCAGTGTAGCCAATAGCATCATGGGAGTCGCAGTCACACATATTGCCCCCCCACAACTGTCCCATCAACACTACCCTGAACCATGCGCACATCACAGGGAGTGGAGAAGGACTCACAAGATGGCTGACACTGGCTACTGCTGTGGGGAGCACAAGGCCCTGCTGCCAACTGTGCACCAACAAACAGCAGGACACCACTGACTGACATCCTGAGAGACAACTTACACTCCCTGCAATGCAAGCACGTTCCATGGTGGGATATCTGGCTGGCTGGGTGGGAAGGGGGACTTGCAGCACTGACCATAGTCACCAGCACCTCCCCTCACACCCCCCCCAACACAAACTCCACAGTACCCACCTGGTAGAATGCAATGCCCTCCATCCTAACACAAGATCCCACAAAGCACCACCACCCTGGCTTATGTTGTGTGAAGCACAGGGACACTCTTGGGACTCTTAGCCAAACAACTGCCAGGACAACACTCCCAGCCATCCTGTCAGCACAGCCACCCCACCCCACAGGGAAGCAGAGTCAAAAGGAAGGAAGCATGGGCATGCTGGGAAGGGGGTGGAGGCAATAGCATGATGGGAGTCGTAGTCACAGACATTGCTCAGCCTCACAACTGGCCCATCAACACCACCCTGAACCATGCTCACATCACAGGGAGTGGAGAAGGACTCACAAGATGGCTGACACTGGCTACTGCTGTGGGGAGCACAAGGCCCTGCTGCCAACTGTGCACCAACAAACAGCAGGACACCACTGACTGACATCCTGAGAGACAACTTACACTCCCTGCAATGCAAGCACGTTCCATGGTGGGATATCTGGCTGGCTGGGTGGGAAGGGGGACTTGCAGCACTGACCATAGTCACCAGCACCTCCCCTCACACCCCCCCAACACAAACTCCACAGTACCCACCTGGTAGAATGCAATGCCCTCCATCCTAACACAAGATCCCACAAAGCACCACCACCCTGGCTTATGTTGTGTGAAGCACAGGGACACTCTTGGGACTCTTAGCCAAACAACTGCCAGGACAACACTCCCAGCCATCCTGTCAGCACAGCCACCCCACCCCACAGGGAAGCAGAGTCAAAAGGAAGGAAGCATGGGCATGCTGGGAAGGGGGTGGAGGCAATAGCATGATGGGAGTCGTAGTCACAGACATTGCTCAGCCTCACAACTGGCCCATCAACACCACCCTGAACCATGCTCACATCACAGGGAGTGGAGAAGGACTCACAAGATGGCTGACACTGGCTACTGCTGTGGGGAGCACAAGGCCCTGCTGCCAACTGTGCACCAACAAACAGCAGGACACCACTGACTGACATCCTGAGAGACAACTTACACTCCCTGCAATGCAAGCACGTTCCATGGTGGGATATCTGGCTGGCTGGGTGGGAAGGGGGACTTGCAGCACTGACCATAGTCACCAGCACCTCCCCTCACACCCCCCCCCAACACAAACTCCACAGTACCCACCTGGTAGAATGCAATGCCCTCCATCCTAACACAAGATCCCACAAAGCACCACCACCCTGGCTTATGTTGTGTGAAGCACAGGGACACTCTTGGGACTCTTAGCCAAACAACTGCCAGGACAACACTCCCAGCCATCCTGTCAGCACAGCCAGCCCACCCCACAGGGAAGCAGAGTCAAAAGGAAGGAAGCATGGGCATGCTGGGAAGGGGGTGGAGGCAATAGCATGATGGGAGTCGTAGTCACAGACATTGCTCAGCCTCACAACTGGCCCATCAACACCACCCTGAACCATGCTCACATCACAGGGAGTGGAGAAGGACTCACAAGATGGCTGACACTGGCTACTGCTGTGGGGAGCACAAGGCCCTGCTGCCAACTGTGCACCAACAAACAGCAGGACACCACTGACTGACATCCTGAGAGACAACTTACACTCCCTGCAATGCAAGCACGTTCCATGGTGGGATATCTGGCTGGCTGGGTGGGAAGGGGGACTTGCAGCACTGACCATAGTCACCAGCACCTCCCCTCACACCCCCCCAACACAAACTCCACAGTACCCACCTGGTAGAATGCAATGCCCTCCATCCTAACACAAGATCCCACAAAGCACCACCACCCTGGCTTATGTTGTGTGAAGCACAGGGACACTCTTGGGACTCTTAGCCAAACAACTGCCAGGACAACACTCCCAGCCATCCTGTCAGCACAGCCACCCCACCCCACAGGGAAGCAGAGTCAAAAGGAAGGAAGCATGGGCATGCTGGGAAGGGGGTGGAGGCAATAGCATGATGGGAGTCGTAGTCACAGACATTGCTCAGCCTCACAACTGGCCCATCAACACCACCCTGAACCATGCTCACATCACAGGGAGTGGAGAAGGACTCACAAGATGGCTGACACTGGCTACTGCTGTGGGGAGCACAAGGCCCTGCTGCCAACTGTGCACCAACAAACAGCAGGACACCACTGACTGACATCCTGAGAGACAACTTACACTCCCTGCAATGCAAGCACGTTCCATGGTGGGATATCTGGCTGGCTGGGTGGGAAGGGGGACTTGCAGCACTGACCATAGTCACCAGCACCTCCCCTCACACCCCCCCAACACAAACTCCACAGTACCCACCTGGTAGAATGCAATGCCCTCCATCCTAACACAAGATCCCACAAAGCACCACCACCCTGGCTTATGTTGTGTGAAGCACAGGGACACTCTTGGGACTCTTAGCCAAACAACTGCCAGGACAACACTCCCAGCCATCCTGTCAGCACAGCCAGCCCACCCCACAGGGAAGCAGAGTCAAAAGGAAGGAAGCATGGGCATGCTGGGAAGGGGGTGGAGGCAATAGCATGATGGGAGTCGTAGTCACAGACATTGCTCAGCCTCACAACTGGCCCATCAACACCACCCTGAACCATGCTCACATCACAGGGAGTGGAGAAGGACTCACAAGATGGCTGACACTGGCTACTGCTGTGGGGAGCACAAGGCCCTGCTGCCAACTGTGCACCAACAAACAGCAGGACACCACTGACTGACATCCTGAGAGACAACTTACACTCCCTGCAATGCAAGCACGTTCCATGGTGGGATAACTGACTGGGTGGGTGGGTGGGTGGGAAGGAGGTCTGGCTGTCAACCAAACACAATCAATGCAGACCATGTTCACACCCCAGAGAATACATAGAAATGCCCAAATAATGCAGGACAATGTGCCACACCAATATCAACCCCTGACTGTGACGACTTAGGACAATACAATGTACAGGCCCGCACCCCGAGGCACAGTCACAACTGTCAGGTGTGTCAACCACTGATGCCTGCAGAAACATGACATACATTGTTTGTGTCTCCCAAAAACAGGTGATGATAGGGACACAGCAGCAGACGCTGAGGAGTCCCAGTCCCAGGCTCAAGAGGATGCCGAGCTCACTGGCGTCGTACAGCCTCTGTCCTCCTCGGACGATGAACAACCTGGCACATCCGGTGCAAGTCAACATGCTGCACCAGCAGGACCACCAGCTGCAGCACCAGCAGGTCCACCAGCTGCACCCCCTGCACCCACCCCTCCAACGACTGTCACCACGAATACCATCCCTGCCGACATGGACAGAATAAGGAACAACACCAGCGCAGTGACCCTGGACCAACCTGGGGCCATGGACACCACCACCACCACCAACCCCCAAGGTAGACCAGGGTTATCTGTGCGTGCAACTGCACACACTGCACATGTCAGCAGGGGTGGTGGGAGGGGTGGGAGACAGAGGTCGCTGCTTGCAGACGTTGCTGGTGTGCATGAAGACCCACAACTGGTACGCATAGCTGATGCGTACCAGTCCAGCACCGGAGAGCTCAGCCAGGTAGTGGGGCTCCTCAGAGACATCAAACAGCAGCAGGCTGCCCATCATGCCCGCTTGGACTCCCACATGTCCCAAGTGGAGTCACACATGTCACGTGTGGACTCCCACATGTCACGTGTGGACTCCCACATGACCCGCGTGGAGTCCAAGTGGGATGTACTACATGAGATGACGGCGGTGCACAGGGACATTTTACAATGCCTCCGCCAGATGAACAGCAACCAGTCCACACCTCCCTGTGTGCCAACAACATCTGGTACCGAACAAACTGCAACTGCCACAGGGAGGGAGGAGGACTCTGGCGGAGAGTCCCCTGCACCGCAGCAGCCTGCACTTGAGGGCCCCCCCCAAGAAGAGGGGTCGTCCGAGGAGGGGAAAGTGAGAGGCTGATGGCCAAGCGCAACTCCCAGGAAGCCTGAACCTGTTCTGGATTTTCGCCTTTGTGCACAGACTGTTCACCCTGTTGATGGCAACACTACTCCCACACATTGCATGGGGAGTATAAGTTGGAACAATGTGTCAGACAACAGTGGCCCCGATACTGGGGATCCTGTCTACCTGGACTTTCTATTCATCTAGGAACTTGGGATTGCAAGATTCATGTACAGCACAATCCATCCTATGCACTATTATCACAATAAACACACTAATACACCATACTTGCCTCTGTCGTGATTCCAACGTGGGTGCTGTTATGGGGATGATGAACTGCAAAATTACACAGTGTATGCGAACTGCAACAGCAAGGACAACACAGGCATGTGAGTACAGGCAACGTGACACATATGAGGGAGACACACCACCAGGGCTACACAACACATACACACCTAGGCCATCTGACTCATTGCCTACACTGATGTTGCCAGGGAAGACGGTGCAATGCACAGACACCACACCCATTCCCAGTTGTAGTCAAGTAGCCCACAGGTGCAGTAAGCAAATGGCAGTCAAATGTGTGACCACAGACAACGCACATCACTAAGTGAAGCACAGGTTTATTACACAGTAGCAACATGCCGTAACCACTACAGATGCAAGGTAACCCCACCTGGTAGCGGGCACACAGTCAACAACTGTAGACAGAAGGAAGTCCATGGGTGTGGCGCACATCACCTGTAGGGACACAACAGCTACCAGCCTGGATGTGCAATCACGTCGTCGGTGGACACAGTTGACCAAACGAATCTGAAAGTACCCTGTGAAGGACAGAAATGACACACAGTCAAAAGCAATGCAGTACAGGACAGAACAGCAAAACTCATGCACAATACATGTTACAAGATACCCACCCAGAACCAAGTTAGCATGTCAACACTGTTGGGGAGTACAGCCCACCTGTCACCACACATCGCAACACACATCCTGTCAAGTAGCCCATGGACACACTCCAACAGCACCAGAGCACCACCCACACATCATGCCAACTCACATCATTCACATGACACCTCAGGATACTCACATTCAGCTAAAGAAGTTGGTGATGAGCTGTGTGCGGACATCACCATCACCATCATCATCATCATCGTCACTGGCATCGTGGTCCAGGCCAGGATCCTCCACAGGTGGCGGATGTTGGTCATCGTCATCCTGGATGAGAGGCAACTCCTTCCGCACTGCCAGGTTGTGGAGCATGCAGCAGACGATGATAATCTTGCACACTTTCGCAGGGGCATATGGGAGGGACCCTCCGGTCTTGTCCAGGCAGCGGAAGCGGCTCTTCAGGAGACCAAAGGTCCGCTCAATCACTCTCCTGGTCCGACCATGTGCCTCATTGTAGCGCATCTGGGCAGGTGTCACAGGGTTCCTGAGGGGTGTCAGCAACCACGGCATGTTGGGGTATCCCGAGTCACCTACGGACAGACAAGTGCACATCAGCTGACTTGGAAAAGTGGGCGGAATACTACAGATCAGATCACACACAATGGCACAAAGTCAGTACACACCGACAAGCCAGGCACGCTGGTTCTGCATCTGTGCCATCAACCTGGGGATGCGACTACTCCTCATCACAAAGGCATCGTGTGCTGAACCAGGGAAACGGGCACACACGTGTGTGATGGTCATGTCTGCAAGACACACCACCAGTGCATTGACCGAGTGGTAGTGCTTGCGGTTCCTGTAGGCCTGCTCCTGGGCCTGTGGTGGTACCAAAGCCACATGTGTCCCATCAATGGAGCCAATGACATGCGGCATCCTCCCCAGGGCATAAAAGTCACTCTTCACGTCAGTGAGTCGTCGCAGTCTAGGGAAATAGATGTACCGGTTCAGGAAGAGCAACATTGCCGCCAAAACATCGCGGAGCACACGGCTGAACATGGTCTGTGACATCCCATCAGCAGACGCCACAGTATGTTGGAAGGTACCGGTGGCAAAGAAGTGTAGGGCTGCCATCACCTTCACCTTGGGGGTCAGCGCTGTAGGATACGGCCGGCCAGGCTGCAAATGTGGGGACAACTGCACTGCAAAATCCTCAATCAGCTGCCTGGTGAAGCGGTACCGTCGGATGCTGTCCCGTTCCACCATCGTTGCCAGGTCTGGGAATGGCCGATGGACAGCAGGAGCCCTGCAGTGCAGAGGAGAAGTAAGCAAGATCGTCAGTCACCACACATATGCGGCATTGAACACACTCAAGATCCCAACATACATCATCATGAGGCACAACTACATGAAGTGTGCAGTACCGGAACGACATTTATGGTACATACATGGCCAACATCTGTCAACACGGTCCTACAGGTGGCATCAATTTGTCCCAGGTTGGCCCATTGGATATCATGATGCTGTGTCACAGTCACCCCCCCAGTGACATGTGAGGACAGATGTGCCCCAGGCACCACAGCTCAACGACAGGCACATTCCCAGGGACCCTGTAATGCCACATGGACACTGGCATCACCTGGAGTATCATGTGTACACCACAACAAAACAAACATGACCCCCACAGGTAGTGGCCACACTTGCCATGGCAGGAGAGCCATGGACGTCTGTGACACACACGCACAACATCAGAGTCCATGCACACACAACGTGGATGTGGAGACTGTCTCCCATTGTGCACATGAAATCAGAGACATTGTAAACACTACATGCACAAAGACTGTGGAGGGCCATCACTATTGTGCCACTGGGACACCCTGGCTCAAACATACCGTCCCACATGGGACTCACGGGGTATGTGACATGACATACACAAACACCACTGTGAAATGTGACCATGGCACATGCACAGATATGAACAGTTGCACATCACAGTGGTCACGTACACGTAACACCCAGGATCCTGTCCCCATTAACACGTGCACAGCCTGGGGGTGGCTGCCCACAGGTGACACCCACAGGACAACATGTACACCAACATACACACAATAGGAAATGCAGCCTTACATGCCTTATGATAAGGTTTGGACAGGCTGTCGTGATGTAGGTGTGCCCCTCACTCCCTGGGAGCTATCTGTGGCTGGCATATGTCCATCTGAGACAGGCATGCTGACATATGCCAGTCACATGTACAGTGATGCGTTGTACTGCAATGGACCGATCGGTGCCTCCGGCCGGCCCATTGCATTCAATGTGTGCGGGTACGCGTTGTACCCCTGTGCGCGTTGAACAGCAATGGACCGATCGGTGCCTCCGGCCGGCCCATTGCATTCAATGTGTGCGGGTACGCGTTGTACCCCTGTGCGCGTTGAACAGCAATGGACCGATCGGTGCCTCCGGCCGGCCCATTGCATTCAATGTGTGCGGGTACGCGTTGTACCCCTGTGCGCGTTGAACAGCAATGGACCGATCGGTGCCTCCGGCCGGCCCATTGCATTCAATGTGTGCGGGTACGCGTTGTACCCCTGTGCGCGTTGAACAGCAATGGACCGATCGGTGCCTCCGGCCGGCCCATTGCATTCAATGTGTGCGGGTACGCGTTGTACCCCTGTGCGCGTTGTACTGCAATGGACCGATCGGTGCCTCCGGCCGGCCCATTGCATTCAATGTGTGCGGGTACGCGTTGTACCCCTGTGCGCGTTGAACAGCAATGGACCGATCGGTGCCTCCGGCCGGCCCATTGCATTCAATGTGTGCGGGTACGCGTTGTACCCCTGTGCGCGTTGAACAGCAATGGACCGATCGGTGCCTCCGGCCGGCCCATTGCATTCAATGTGTGCGGGTACGCGTTGTACCCCTGTGCGCGTTGTACTGCAATGGACCGATCGGTGCCTCCGGCCGGCCCATTGCATTCAATGTGTGCGGGTACGCGTTGTACCCCTGTGCGCGTTGAACAGCAATGGACCGATCGGTGCCTCCGGCCGGCCCATTGCATTCAATGTGTGCGGGTACGCGTTGTACCCCTGTGCGCGTTGAACAGCAATGGACCGATCGGTGCCTCCGGCCGGCCCATTGCATTCAATGTGTGCGGGTACGCGTTGTACCCCTGTGCGCGTTGAACAGCAATGGACCGATCGGTGCCTCCGGCCGGCCCATTGCATTCAATGTGTGCGGGTACGCGTTGTACCCCTGTGCGCGTTGAACAGCAATGGACCGATCGGTGCCTCCGGCCGGCCCATTGCATTCAATGTGTGCGGGTACGCGTTGTACCCCTGTGCGCGTTGAACAGCAATGGACCGATCGGTGCGCACCCATTGACAATGGGCTTGCCTGGCAACGGACGCGTTTTTGAATATTCGAACGAGTTGGTTGCTGGAAATTCAGTTGGTCACCCACAACAATGTTGCAAAATAATGTATGTCATGAAGTTGAAGATTTGAAGGATGCTGTGGGCGTGTTTTGGTGCTGCTATTCCATGGATTGGCCAGATTCAGAAGATGCAAACGACTTGGACCTATCACTTTGGACACAAGGGACAGTATCTGCCTCTCCAGCACATATATATTGCTGCATGTTCCCCTGAGAGCCCACTTGCCTGCACTACATGCTCCAGGACGACATCTGCCACTGCACTGCTGCTGTCTCTGCCCCTCTGGACCCTGCAATGGCACGTACTGTGGAGAGAGCCCCAGCCTTCAGCCTTGAAGAGAACCAGGCCCTGCTGGACAGCCTACTTCCACAGTACAGCAAGCTGTATGGGACACCAGGGGAGCAGGTGAGTGTTCTGTGCACTGCCTTTCTGAATGTGCATTTTGTCTGACTAGCAAGGCTGAGAGTCAGCACACCACTGGCTAGCAGGCTCACTGAGTAGTTGTCACCCCCCATAGTGTGTAGTGACTTGCACTGGACAGGTATGGTGCAGTGACAGTGCTTCTGAACAGGGTTTTACTCCCCATGCTATGATACCATGTAGTGACTTCTGGAAAACTGTCCATGGGCAGCCGTGCACTGCCTGGGTACACCATGTGCCCCTGTGATTGCGACATGTATATGCAACTGTGTCATGCACGGATATGTTGCATGTGTAGTAATGTCCTTATCACTTTGTCATCCTGACAGGCTTCTGCCCATCGGAAGCATGAGATCTGGAAGGACATCGTCCGGGCTGTCCGGTCCGTGGGGGTCTACCAGCGCCGGATCCGCAACTGCCAAAAGAGGTGGCAGGACCTTCGGGGCTGGACCCGGAGGATTGCACGGGTCCAGCTGAAGCTGTCGCCTCCTCGCAGGAGGGGCGGAACACGGACCCTGACCCCCCACATGCTCAGGATCCTGGCGGTGGTCTTTCCAGACCTGGATGGGCAGCTGAAGGCCAGAGAGCAGCAAGGAGGGGGTGAGTCAAAGACTGCACTGTGTACTCTGTCTAACATGTTATGTGCCCTCCTCGGGCCAGGTTGAACTGCCACAGTACAGCAGTCATGTTGTCCAGGAGCCATGTCCCTCTATTGTGCACTGCCCACTCCTCATCTGATACCCAGGTGTGGCCCTTACATGCAGGGAATTCTGTCACTTAGGACTGTGTCCTTGCAGTTTGCTTGACTCAAGGTGGGAGACAGCATCTGTTTCCCTGACTCTGTGGTGGGCATCATGGGTGGGTCCATTGCTTACACAATGCCTGTATTCTGACATGTAGGGTAGTGTCACAGGTCTCCCATATGTCCAATAGGTATGACCTGGACAGATGAGGGTTAAGAGGATGTGTTGTGGGGGGATGTACATGTGCACTTGTGCAGCTCCAGGACTTGCATTCCCCATGACCTACTATTGTGACACAGTGCAGAGTGTTGTTGTCTGGCTGCAAAGTCATACATCACTGAGACAGTGATGTATGACTTTGCAGTCATGCCTCCGCCATGGCATGTGTCTACTGATTGGTGATCCTGCAGGGGAGTGACATGTGCTACATGCACACCATAGTGGCGCTGGCTATCAGGACATGGGTGCATCATGGTGTCTGTCGCTGGTATGCATCACATGCATTTCCTATTTGACTCTGGGCATCCCTTACATCCGTAAACCTGTACTGACTCAGTGGCAAGAGCTGTGATGTGTCCACACCGTGTCCTCTGCACTGTCCAACTACTGTGTACTTGGTGCATGTGTCAACACTGGGGTGTTGCAATCCAACAGACACCAGACAGATGGGTGCAAGGCCATGTGGGATGTGAGTGCCATGCTTGGCATCAGACTGACAATTGACTTCTCCTGTTCAATTAGTGCACTTTTAGCAATGTACAACTAATGATGCCAGGGCTTGCTCTGGGATGTGCTGTGCTCACAGTGGTGTGTGCGTTATGTGCAGGTGACTGATGTCTGTCTGTTTCCCCATTGTTTGCAGATACATCCACGGCCACGGAAGGGGACAGCTCCACGGACCAGGAGGAGCCGGAGAGCCAGACTGGGTCAGCAGCCGAGGAGTGGTCGGAGGGACCCAGTGGCACGGAGGGCGAGGGGAGCCACACCGAGGAGTCCTCAGCAGCATCCACCTCAGCTGAGGACCAGAGCAACTCGGAGGATGACTCCCTTGTGGAGGCGGGTGTCAGCAGCCACCACACCCCAGCTAGTGTTGCTGTCCCCGCCACCACCAGCACCACCACCGCCCTCCCATCGGCTCCCATTCCCCAGGTCCGTGGAGGCTCCCATGTCCGGGAGCGTGTCTCCTTTGGGCCAGGCACCGCACCCCCTGCCCCTGTGTCCCCTGCTGCCCTGAGTGAGGAGTCTGTGTACCTCCTTCGCCAGCTCCATGTAGGGCAGACAGCCATGCTGAGTGTCCTCCATGCGCACACCGCGCTGTTGACTCAGCTGGTGTCGTTCATGGAGGGCATCTCATCGGGCATGTCTGACCTACAGAGGGGCAATAGGTCCATGGACTCCTCCCTGACGGCAGCAGTGTCCCTCCTCAAACGGTCCCTCACCCCTCCTGCCTCTGCTCCATCCACACTCCCCAGCACCTTACCCATCCCAGGCACACACACACTGGCACACACCAGCACACACACATCCAGCACACTGACACACACGCCAATGACAAAACGCACACGCAAGCACATTCAGGGGACTGAAGCCAGACTCACAGGGGATGGGGCCCTGGAACACACACACGCATCCACATGCACTGCGCAGTCCTCAGTTCCCTCTCCCTCCAAAGCACCCTCCCTTGCCTCACCTGCAACCCCAAAGTCACAGCAGCTCTTCCTCTGTGACCTCGGCCTCTTCCCCACCGATGAAGCTGCTCCAGCATCCCGGGGGAAGAGGAAGCCCACCCACACGGAGCAGAGTGCCCCTCGCCCCCGGACACCCTCCCCCAGGCGCAGACGGACTGAGGCCCCCACCCGCAAGTCCCCCGGAGTGCTAAGAGCAAGACCCCGCCACCGCCCTGCAGCTCAGGCACAAGGTCTCCGTCCTCCATCCCTCAGGCCCCCACTGCACAGGTGCCCCCACCACACCCTGCCCCAGGTTCCCCCACCCACAGATATACCATCCCCAAGATGCTCCGGCCTTCTCCCCTGGCGCTTGCTCTCCCAGCACCACACCCCCGCTGCGCTTGTCTGTGCCACTGATGTGGTGAGGGTGTCCTCCCCCTCTGTCCAACCCACCTTGCCTGTTCCCCATTCTCCTCCCCTGGAGGTAGGCACTGCAGTGGAGTCCACTACCGCCCTGTCTGACTTGGGCACTGCAGTGGCGGACCTGTCCACCCCATCTGCAGGGTCCACTGCAGCTGTGCCGGCACCCACGACATCTGTGTCATGCCCCCCAGTTGTGCCGGCACACACCATGTCAGACACCTCCACTGCAGTTGTCAGTGGCTCTCCAGCACCCACCACCCCTTCCCTGACTCCCCCTGGTGAGCCCTGATCCTGTCCCTGCGGTGCCTGGCCTGCCCCCCGGTTGCCCCTCCTAGTGGATTGTCCCTGGTATTGTGCAGGCATGCGTAGGGTGACATCTGCCAGTGTCACCCTGTTTGAACTTTGACAATGGACTGGCCATTGGCCTTTGCTCTTTTTTCAGGACTTCGTTTGGCCTCAACACATATGCTGAATAAAGCAACTTTCTTTTCTCTAGTGCTCATGCTTCAGATGTACATGTTGTTGGTGCAGCTAACCATGCCCTTGCTGCAGTGATGGTGATATCTGGTCTCATGATTATGAAGTGTTACTGTGCAGGAACCCATGTGGTCCAGGGGGAATGTGTCCTATCATGTGGTGTATCCATGTCATCAATAGCAGCATCTGAGGGTGTCATGTGTTCAGTATTTGGCAATGGGTTTCCTACTTACATTGGCAATTTCACATCTGTGGCTTCCACCCCTGCACATCTGTTGTGCCTGCCATCGTTGCTTTTGTCTACTTCCCTGACCGTGTTGCCATCTCCAGTGGACATGCAGGTTTGGGCATCAATGGGGAGGGACTCATCCGTGTAGTCAGTGCAACATTGCTATACAAGTGTGTTGGATCTGTGCTGATGATTCCGTTGGCACATCCATGACCGGGCTGATGTGATGGGAGCCCTCAATTGGTGCTAATTGTTGATTGTGTGACCAAGTGCTCAGCTGACATGATGGGGCCCTACTGAGGCAACATATGGCACAGCTTTCCTCACACAGGAGTGGAGTCCCCTCATGGCAGTGTGTACACGTGTGACATTGCCTGCGCCCAAGGTGTGTGTTGTATGTGCATGTCTGTGTGTTCACTTCCATTCATCTGTGCATGCTGTGATCCCTAGTGTTGTACCTGTTTGTGATGCTTGCTGACTTGAGCTATGTTCCCCCAAAGTCTTCTCCCTGTGTTCTCTGTGATGTGGGTGCATGGCACATTACTGGTCATCAGGGTGTCACCCATAGGTGTGTTTGCTGTCAGGGCAGAGTTTGTGTGCTGACGCAGATGGGTCACAGTCAGGTTTCCCTTTGGCACTTGTTGTTTGCCCCTGTCATGTGATTTCCAGTTTGTGTTATCTTTCAGTGATTGTGACACGTTGTGTGTGTGACTGCTGGCACTCCTTAGGGTCCGGGCTGCAATGTTGGTTGTTGTCTATGTGTGTTCTTTGTGGGTGACCTTGGCTTCTTCATTGGTGTGTGACTGTGGCTGGGATCCCATTGGTCGGTGTGGTATTGCCGTCATGTCCATGTACAGCGTAGTGTGCAGTGTGTCAGACATTCAGGAGTCTTGTTGAGTGTCCATGTGTGATGTGTTTCTACACCTTGGTTCCCACCCACCACCCTGGAATAGTAATGGGTGCATGTGCAATGTCACCAGTGCATGTGTACTTCACTGCTGCACATTGTTGGAGGTCGAGGGGTGTGGTCTTGAGTGTGTGCAGATGAGAGTTGTTGCCCGGCTAGTCCCCTGCCTCCATGTTGGCCTTGGCTTACTGGCCATGCTGATTGATTTGTGCTTGTGTAGGTGTGATGGTAGTTAGTTGCTCAGGACACCTGACTGTGGTTCACAGTGTGAACGACATTTAGCTTTGTCATCACAGTGGTATTTTTCTTCAGCCCAGGGTCACCACATTGTGGGGGCCCTGGGGGTGGTGCTGTGGTGTGTCTGTGACTTGCTGTGTCAGTTGTTGTTCCTACGTGCCTGTGTGACATGTGTGTTTTGTGCTCCCTCTCACCTGTCAATGCCTGCTTGCCCACATAGGGGATTTGGATCCATGAGTTACCTTAGTGTGGCAGTGTATGCACATCTGTATGATTGGTATTCAGCTCTCCTCATGTGTTGTGTTGTTGCCTGGGGACACTGGCACCCCCACCCCTCACCTGCTGTGTATGATGACAGTGTTGGTCTGCCTGTTTGTGTTTGTGCATCTGCACCACTGCATTGGCATATCTTGGGTGTGCCATTGGCTGTATGTTGTTTGGTGTGTTTCCCCTGCTGTCCCTGGGACTCCTAGGTCATCGGTCAGCACAGTGATCATGGTTTGTGTGTCCCATTGCTGCCATGGTATGGTATCTGTTCACCTCACATCTGCTGTCTCCACAGGGTATCTGCATTTGTGTGCCCATTGGTGCAAATATGTGGTTCTGCATTCTGATGGTCACTTCTGTCATTGTGTCATTGATGACTGTTGACGGTCTCAGCCACCATGGGTGTTGTTTGTCTGCACATGGCCAAAGGAATGTTTCATTTGCACTGCAGTATTTGGCTCCCCCAATTTATGTTGCAATGGGACACATACACTACTTTGCCACAGATGAGTTTTTGGTTCTGTGACCAGGAATGATCCATGCAGTTTGGCAGTTGCAGCTCTTTCTTTGTCAACAATTACCTTTTGGTCACTGTGATGATGAGGGTGTAGACCCCATTGCCACAATGGTCAAAATGTGCTTCAGCTATGGACCCCACACTTGCCTTTTGGTCACTGTGATGATGGGGGTTTAGACCCCATTGCCACAATGGTCAAACTGTGCTTCAGCTATGGACCCCACACTTACCTTTTGGTCACTGTGATGATGGGGGTTTAGGCCCCATTGCCACAATGGTCAAAATGTGCTTCAGCTATGGACCCCACACTTGCCTTTTGGTTACTGTGATGATGGGGGTTTAGACCCCATTGCCACAATGGTCAAAATGTGCTTCAGCTATGGACCCCACACTTACCTTTTGGTCACTGTGATGATGGGGGTTTAGGCCCCATTGCCACAATGGTCAAAATGTGCTTCAGCTATGGACCCCACACTTGCCTTTTGGTCACTGTGATGATGGGGGTTTAGGCCCCATTGCCACAATGGTCATGGGCTGCTTGCATTGTGGGTGCCACACACATATATGTGTGGCACATGTGCTAGGGGGTCACATTGTATGTTCAATGTCATGTTCGGTGTTGTAGGCATTTGACACAGCCTGCTCACACGCTTGTCATGGTGGTGGGGGGATGTCTTAATCTTGCATTCCCTAGGTTGTGGTGTGCTTGTTGTGTCATGCATTGTCCATCCTATGAGTGGGGGTGGTAGTAGTGGTAGGCATCCAGCCCCCCTGGCTAAGGGTGGTAGTAGTGGTGGGCATCCTGCCCCCTGGCTAAGGGTGGTGGTAGGCATCCAGCCCCCCTGGCTAAGGGTGGTGGTAGGCATCCAGCCCACCCTGGCTAAGGGTGGTAGTAGTGGTGGGCATCCTGCCCCCTGGCTAAGGGTGGTAGTGGTGGGCATCTGGCACCCCCTGGCTAAGGGTGGTAGTAGTGGTGGGCATCCAGCCCCCCTGGCTAAGGGTGGTGGTAGGCATCCAGCCCCCCTGGCTAAGGGTGGTAGTAGTGGTGGGCATCCTGCCCCCCTGGGTGAGGGTGGTAGTAGTGGTAGGCATCCTGCCCCCCTGGCTGAGGGTGGTAGTAGTGGTAGGCATCCAGCCCCCGTGGCTAAGGGTGGTAGTAGTGGTGGGCATCCTGCCCCCCTGGTTGAGGGTGGTAGTAGTGGTAGGCATCCAGCCCCCTGGCTAAGGGTGGTAGTAGTGGTGGGCATCCTGCCCCCCTGGTTGAGGGTGGTAGCAGTGGTAGGCATCCAGCCCCCCTGGCTAAGGGTGGTAGTAGTGGTGGGCATCCTGCCCCCCTGGGTGAGGGTGGTAGTAGTGGTAGGCATCCTGCCCCCTGGCTAAGGGTGGTAGTAGTGGTGGGCATCCAGCCCCCTGGCTAAGGGTGGTGGTAGGCATCCAGCCCCCCTGGCTAAGGGTGGTAGTAGTGGTAGGCATCCTGCCCCCCTGGCTGAGGGTGGTAGTAGTGGTAGGCATCCAGCCCCCGTGGCTAAGGGTGGTAGTAGTGGTGGGCATCCTGCCCCCCTGGTTGAGGGTGGTAGTAGTGGTAGGCATCCAGCCCCCTGGCTAAGGGTGGTAGTAGTGGTGGGCATCCTGCCCCCCTGGGTGAGGGTGGTAGTAGTGGTAGGCATCCTGCCCCCTGGGTGGGGGTGGTAGTAGTGGTAGGCATCCAGCCCCCCTGGCTAAGGGTGGTGGTAGGCATCCAGCCCCCTGGCTAAGGGTGGTAGTAGTGGTGGGCATCCTGCCCCCCTGGGTGAGGGTGGTAGTAGTGGTAGGCATCCTGCCCCCTGGCTAAGGGTGGTAGTAGTGGTGGGCATCCAGCCCCCCTGGCTAAGGGTGGTGGTAGGCATCCAGCCCCCCTGGCTAAGGGTGGTAGTAGTGGTGGGCATCCTGCCCCCCTGGGTGAGGGTGGTAGTAGTGGTAGGCATCCTGCCCCCCTGGTTGAGGGTGGTAGTAGTGGTAGGCATCCTGCCCCCCTGGTTGAGGGTGGTAGTAGTGGTAGGCATCCTGCCCCCCTGGTTGAGGGTGGTTGTGGTGGTTGGCATCCAGCCCCCCTGGGTTGGGGTGGTGGCGCGCATTCAGGCCCCTGTGTGCATATGTGGCATTGGTGATGGGCATCCCGCCCCTATGGTGCTGCTGTTGCTGGTGTAAGTATATTCAGATTCCCAGTGTATGTGTGTGATGTGTCGTGTCCGTGTTGTATGTGTTTTGTGGTTGGTGTCTGACTTACCTTCTGCGCCGTACGCGTCCGTGCCTGTTCCGGTAGTAGATGTAGAATATTGGTATGATCGGGACGAAGGGATTCATGGTTGGTTCGTGTCGTTCGTCCTTCTCGCTGCTTCGCGTCGTCCTCGTCGCTTGGCTTCGTCCTCGTCGCTCGCGTCGTCCTCGTCGGTGCTGTGTTCGTCTCGTAGCCGTGGATCGTGTTGTGGCGCGATTCGGAGCTTATGTGCGCCTCTCCCGGATGCTTTGACGTGCCGTGCGTAGCGACGGGTTCGGCGCGTACGGAAAGCGCATCGTACTTGTTCGGCCGGACGGGGCTGCATTTTCCCTTCCGTGCGACTCGATTCGGCGTTTCCGGATTCGCCTCGGTCGGAGAACAGGACCTGGTTTGGGTGAGTACGGCTCGGCCGGGATTTTTGCTGTTGTGCGCATCGTACTTGCTCGTTCGGTGTACTGTACGGATCGGTCGGGAAACTGGCTTTCGCATGGCTTTTTTCCCGACCGAATAGTATTGGGTGCGCCTCCGACCGAGATCGGAATCGGCCCCTAAGAGTTAGTGTCGCGTTTTATGTTGTCTGGAAGTACAGGTACAGAGATACCTGGGAATCCCGGGAATGGAATTTAGAAGAGTGTGGTAAGGAAATCACACTGCAGAAGGTTACTCGTCTGTCGTCATAATACCTAAAAGCTACGGAGGGATGTAGGTGTTATATTAGGGACTATATCGTACAAAAGTAGAGTGTGAGTGATAGCGAAGGGTTCACCTGTGAAACTTTGGCCTTACCCAAAGGAGGAGTATCCCTAGAGGAGTAATAGGTCCTCCCCGAGCTTAAGTGAAGGGTAAACAGTGGTTTTTACTCGCAGTGTAAGGAAGTACTTTCTCTTTGAAGCGAGTGAATAAACTATCTTTGGATTAGTGGGGAAGACAGAGTAGCACTGTTTTTACGTTGTTACTAACAGAGAATTTATCAAGAAAGTTTAGAAAATACATTGTCGTATTACCTTGTGAAGGGAGGGTCAGTAGCAGGAGTCATACTGACGTCACAAAGAGCTGCGCTGGTATTGGTTGAGACAGCGGGCGTGTAACAAGTGCAGATTGTAAAGGGAGGGTTAGGGTAGACACCGATCATCGTCCGGACAGCTCTTTGTACGCCGCCGGGACCAGCGGCAGGACGATCGGGATGAGTCTTGCCGAAGGAAGATACTGACTATGAATGGTTCTTACACAAGTCTGCGTTATGCCGTTTCTGCATGGCTTCCGCAGAATCATCTTCGAGTATCAGCCCCTGATGGACGAGATCATGCCGGCGCTCGGAATACTGGACCTCCGAGAGACATGAGGGACCAGAAAACATGCTAAGGTAACAGCACCAAGGCGCGGGTAATCTGAGGGCAGCCGTGGTCTTGGTACAAGATTCTATAACTGCTCCTCATGCACCAGTGATGTTCCTGGTTACTCCATGTCCCCACCACTAATCTTCTGCGTTCATCACCTTCAGTTCACTTGTCGCTCGATGTCCTTATCTCCATTGCTGCCTGACCTTAATGAGGACGACCTGCAACTGAGTTACGGTAACAAAACCACCTATCCCAAGGCAATGAACCCTAACAAGATCTCCAGTTCAGACATTTACCCCCCACCAACTCCTTAACCGATACTTTTGATGGAACTTTTGACGATGCCTCCTGGGCGGAAACCAGAACTTGTCTTTATTTTCCGCGGTGCCCGAGCAACCTTGGCTGATGTTCGGTGGAGCTGTCTCTTGCAGCTAAAGAGGAGTTTGGCTCTGGTTCACCCCTTGGCCAGCACCTACCCAGCCGGACATCGGACATTGTTCTCCTCGCCTCCCCGTTGTGTTTACTATTTGCATTCCTTACCCCTGTTCGCCTTCTCCCCTCTACCTTTCCACCCCCCATAAGACGGGTGTACGCGTTAATAAGTAACTGACGTAACTATGTAACAATGTTTCTGATGCAATGTCCTATCTCATGTAAAGCGCTCTGATACCTTCGGGTCTAGCCAGCGCTTTATAAAACTCTTCAAACTATCCCTCTTTCATTCTTTGTCTTCCTCCCCGGCTCCTATCCTCCCTCACCTGAATCTCTCCCCTTGCCTCATTTTTAACGCATGCAACTGCGCCCCAGCAACTGGTTACTATGCTCTGAAACTATCTTGTAACTATTGTAAGCCGTGTGCCCTTTACCAAAGCGCTCCCTCTCCCCTTGTTGGGGAGGGATCCAGCATTTATTCCCTGGAGTCTCAGAGACCCCTCTGAGAGAGTCCACAGCATCAAGGGAGTTCACACACAGCAGAGGTGTGGGAATGGCGCCCCTTGCCAAAGCACTCCCTTTCCCCTTGTTGGGGAGGGATCCAGTATTTATGCCCTGGAGTCTCAGTGACCCCTCTGAGAGAGCCCACAGCGTATAGGGAGCCACACACAGCGGAGGTGTGGGAACGACACCTTTTCCACTGGGATGACTACACACCGGACGTTGGACACTGTTTTTCCGTGTCTCCCGGTTAAGTTTCCTTCTCCCTCCGCCACCTCTTTCCCTCTTTCATTCCTGATCTCCCTCTCCTGCTCCTATCCTCTCTCCCCAGAATCTCTCCCCTTGCCTGCTTTTTCCCTTAAGTATTCGTTTTTAACGCATGCAACTGCGCTCCAGCAACTGGTATCTATGCTCTGAAACTGTGTATCTTGCAACGTTGTAACTTGTAACTATGCTATGAAACAATGCTTGTCCTCATGTAAAGCGCTCTGATACCTCCGGGTCTAGCCAGCGCTATATAAAACTTTTCAAATAAAAAAAAATAAAAAATAGTAGGAGTAATACTGACGTCACAAAGACGTCAGTATTACATTGGTCAGACAAGTGGGTGTGTTGAAAGCTCTGATTGGTTGGTAGACAAGAACTGCGCTGGTATTGGTTGCGGAAGAGAATACGCAGTGAGCTCTGATTGGACTGTTGGTGTGAGTCGCGCTGGTATAAGACGAGAGTTGGCGAATAGGATACGTGAGAATACGGAAGAGTTTCTAAGTTTTGATTGCTGAAACAACTAGTTACAGGGATCGGAAGAATGAAGCTGATTAAGAAAATCAAAAATTTCTTTAAAAAGGATAAACGTGTAGTAACCAGAGAAGGAATTCTTATGTCACCCCCTAACATGCCTGCTTCCTTTATGATGTTGGAACGAGGATATCATACTTGTGTCTGGTTGGAAAATTGGGAAGAGTACACGAAAGGTGATGGTGTTCTAGCTTTTCCTGAACATGGTACGTTTAATGTAAGGATACTTCAGAATTTGAGAAATTGGATGAATTCATTAGAACAAAATCCTAGGTTAACGCAGTATGAAGCTTTGGAGGAATGGGAAGTTGAAGCATTTGAACGAGAGAGATACAGAGGAGGTAAAAGAATAAATAGAGGGTTTTTACCCAGATATCCGTTTGACACTCGAGGAGATCAGATGAAAAGATGGAGAAGAGCTGTAGTAACGGAAGGCTTGTATCCAGTGTTGATGGCTGAGGATCAAGTAGGGAGTAAGTGTAAAGTAAAAGTGAAACACATAGGTATGACAGGAACAGGATGTGATGAATCTGATGATGAGTTATTAGAAGACCTTTTAGTTAAAAGACCTCCACCTTATCAAGAAAATGCTAGAGATACAACTCCAAGTGCACCAATGATGGGAACTTCATTAGTTCCACAAGTTTTATATGATCCAACAATCACCCGAGTATTACAGGGAAAAAAAAGGAATGAGTTGAATAAGACAAAAGAAGAGATAATTCAGAAAATAAATCAGTTAGGTCTGAATGTTGAAGCCTTGACAGTACCAGTAACAATTGGTCCTGTTATTCCACTGTATGGTGATAAACAAGATACCCCGAGATTACAACCAGTGACAGTCCCACAGAATAAGGCTAGGAAAGAGGCAGTAATATTAGAGGATGAAACTAGTGAGAGTGATTCGAATATCTCGTTACTAGATCTCCCTAATCTTGAAACAGTGACTGAGACCCCGAAGAAAATTACACCAGTAAATACTAGAAGAAAAGAACCGAATGTCACTCCAGTAGCAGGGAATTCAAAAGGATTTTCACCAGAAGATCTAGAGGAGTGGGTAAAAGGATTAGACAAGAAAAAAAAAACAAACGCCAAATATAGATGTAGGCAAGTTGAAAGTGGATTTAGAAGAAATGATTATTGGTACTATAAGCTCAGACAGATTAGGTTCATATGGAGATGAGGAATTGTTGTTTTTGTGTAAAAGTATAACTTGGAGAGCAAAGAATCTTCATGAAAAGATAGTAGAAGTGGCTACAAAATTTGGAATAGATGTAGAAAAATCAAAAATATTACAAAAACCATATAGGGCAGAATTTACTGAGAAGGATTTAGAGAGTTTGAATGCGTCAGGAAGGAGATTGCAGATAAAAGAATTAATGTATATTTTTAAGAAATGGGGAGATGCAGACCGATGGAGAGGTAGATGGACAAGAAAAAGGGATGAGGCAGCTACAAAGGAGACATCTGCATTCCCATTAAGAGAGACAGAACAGGTTGAAAGAGTGTGTCCAATGAGAGAAGTCCCTGGTGGTGGATATGTTCATGTTCCTTGGTCTAGACAGGATATTTTGTCTTTTATGAATGATTTCCCAAGATTAAGGGAGAAACCAATTGAATGTTACAAGCAGGTAGAGAGGTCTCTGAAAGTTTCAAAAGTATTGTTAAGGGATTTGGATGGTCTGTTTGACATAGTGGTACCAACTGATTTGTGGACAGAATGTAACATTACTATTGATTGGCCAACTGAAGAGTATCCCAGAGACACAAGGACAGGTGCGCCTTCAGATGAAGTGAGGAAAAAGTATCAACAGGTGATTATTTTCTTGAAAGGGAAAATTCCTCCAAAAGAGACAGATTGGGTTAAAATAGATAGGACAACTCAAGAACCAAAAGAGTCAGTACATGCGTATTACGAAAGGCTGTTGCAGGTATTCAAGCAGTATAGTGGATTTGAAAATATTGGTGACAAGGATATGGGACATTTTGTGCATAGGTTTGTGTATGGATTGAGATCAGAAATTAGTCAGATGATTCAGCAACATATGCTTTGCTAGCAGAGCAAGCCCATTGATGATAGCTTAAAGTATGCGAAGTATTGTAGTGATGATATTGATGCAAAACACAAGAAACTGAAAGAGAAGATGATGTGGGCACAAGTGAAGCTAGCAGAACACCAAGAGGCAAATTCTGGTACTCAAAATGATAATCAGTCGAATGATCAGAATCAGAATAGTCAAGGATCAAATGGAAATAAAGGAAAAGGACGAATGAGTAGAGAAGAAGCGAAAAAGAAGTTTCCTTGTCATGCGTGCGGAAAGCATGGATATTGGAAGAATGAGTGTAGAAATGTTCAACAGAGTAATGGGGTAAATCAAAATTTAAATCCACAGATGCAGAATGAGGTGGTTGTGAACCAGCAGAAACAGGTAGTTACTCCGCAATTTCAGGTGCCACAAGCCCCTATGCCCAACCATGTGAACGCTCAAGTGCAGAGATACAGTGTGAACACCGGATTTCGTGGAGAGAGTGGTAAGAATACACAAACGATTCAACAATATTGGATGCAGAGTAATGAGAGTGATTTGGATGCTTCTCAATGACGGTGCCTGAGGGGGAGATAGAATGCGTGCTTGGCGCATCCTTGGAGGTAGATCAGTCAGGTCCATTTGTTGATGGGAAAGTGGAAGGTAATGGCATCACTTTTCTAGTGGATACTGGTGCTACCCGTTCTACTGTGAGAGCAGCAGAAATTCCAAACCTACCCCTCTCTGGAGAAACTATCAAAGTTGTAGGAGTATCAAATAAGCAAATAAAAACCCCACTCACTAAACCAATAGAAGTGAATATTGGGAATTTCAAAGACATGCATCGATTTGTGGTATGTGATTCAAGTCCAGTGAATTTATTAGGGAGAGATTTGTTGTGCAAGATAAACTGTACCATCTATTGTACACCTGATGGTATTGCTTTCCAAACACCCGATGAAGATATTGCTTTCAAAATGATGCTAGCAAAACAAGGAACAGAAGTGGATGAGATGTTTTCACTTCTTAGTGAGGACAATTTGCCTGATGAGCTGAAAACCACAATGAAATCAGATGTGTGGGATTTTACAGGAAAGAAAATTGGTCTAATGGCAAATGTAGACCCAATTAAAATAATGGTGAAAGAGGGTGCAACTTATCCTAACACACCTCAATACAAAATGAGCCCTGAAGTAAAAGCAGGAGTTGTTCCAGTAATTGACCAAATGATTGAACAAGGTATTTTGAGAGAGATAATGGGCAGTTCTTGCAACTCGCCAATCATGGGCCTTAAAAAGCCTAGTGGCAAGTATAGGATAGTGCAAGATTTAAGGAAAATTAATAAGATAGTAGTACCCTGTTGTCCAGTAGTACCAAATCCAGCAGTGATCCTTTATCAGATACCTTGGGATGCCCATTGGTACACGGTGATTGATTTGTGCCAAGCATTGTTTTCAATTCCTTTAAATCAGGATTGCCAATATCTTTTGCATTTCGGTTTGGAGACCGTGTTTTGGCATGCTGCCGAGTTCCTCAAGGGTACACAGAGAGTCCCTCAATTTTCAATCAGATCCTGAAAAAGTGTTTGGAAACATTGGTATGCCAGGAAATTTGGTTTTGGTTCAGTACATTGATGACTTATTGGTGGTATCAAAGACACGAGAGGCTTGTGTCGCTGACACAATTGCCTTACTGAACCATTTGGCAGAAGGTGGACACAAGGTGTCACCAGAAAAATTACAGTTTTGACAACAAGAAGTTCAATATTTGGGGCACAAGATAGAAAAGGGAGTCAGGAAAGTGACACCAGAGAGAATAAAAGTGATTCGACAAATGAGTCTGCCTAAAACTAAGAAAGAAGTACAAATGTTTTTGGGAGTGATTGGATACTGTCATCAGTGGATCAGTGGATTTTCTTTGCTTTCGAAGCCTTTATTAAAATTTACACGAAAAGATGTGACATACCCGATTGAATGGGATGATGAAAGTGAGGATGCATTCATAAAACTGAGAGATTGTTTGTGTCAAGCACCAGCATTGGGAATGCCAGATGACACTAAAGAATTTGTTTTGTTCTGTTGTGAGAGAGAAGGATGTGCACTTTCAGTGTTAACCCAGAGACATGGATTGTCGGGGCGGCCAGTGGCATATTTTTCTGCCACTCTGGATCCAGTGGCTGCGGCATTGCCGGGCTGCTTAAAAGCAGCAGCTGCTACTTGTGTGAGTCTGGAGCAGAGTGAATCCATTGTAATGGGACATCCCCTAAAGGTATATGTGCCACATTCAGTTGAGATCCTTTTAACAAGGACTCGTACACAGCACTTGACCCCTAGTCGGCTGACTAAGTAAGAGTGATTCTGGGTGCTGAAAATGTAAGTGTGATAAGATGCACCACAGTAAATCCAGCAACCTTGCTGCCGGATCCATACTGTGAAGAAATAAAAGAGGAGGCTAATCATGATTGTTTAGATGTGACAGAAATGTGTACAAAGCCCTGACCGGACATCTTTGATGTTCCATTGGAAGAATCAGACTATGTATTGTTTGTCAATGGGTCATGCTTGCAAAAACAAAATGGAGAGCCGAGTTCTGCCTATGCTGTATGTACTGTATCTGCTATTCTAGAAGCATCCTGTCTAAAAGGAATCAAGTCTGCACAGATAGCCGAATTGATAGCTTTGACAAAAGCATGCAAAATTGGGAATAAATTGAGAGTAACCATATTCACGGATAGTCAATATGGTTTTGGGGTTGTGCATGACTTTGGCCAATTATGGATGCAAAGGGGATTTCTGACTTCTTCAGATTCTCCTATCAGGAATAGTAAAAATGTCAAAGAACTATTGGAAGCACTACAATTGCCAAAAGAAATTGCAGTGGTCAAATGTGCCGCACATAAGTCAGGAAATGATTATGTGACACAAGGCAACAAATATGCTGACCAAGTTGCACAATTTTGTGCTCGAAATACAATGTCTCTGAACAGAGGGTTGGAAAAAGAAGTTACCAATTGCCAACTAATGTTTTTCTCTGCTTTTGAAACATGGGATGAAGTTAGACAGTTACAGGATGAGGCAGATGCAAAAGAAAAGGAACTCTGGATCAAATCAGGGTGCACAAGAAGGGCAGAGGATGAAGTATGGGTGTGTCCAGATGGTAGACCGATAATGCCAGACAGTATACTATCACAAATGGCAAGAGTATATCATGGAGCTACACACATTGGGAGGGATGCCATGATTAGGCACTTCAGGCAAACATGGTACAATCCCAAGTTTAGGCAAATTGCAGAGAGTCTCTGCCAGAGGTGTTTGACGTGTCAACAGCAGAACCCAGGTAGAAAAATGGTTGTCAGTTGGGGAAAAATTGGAAAGGCAGAAGGACCATTTACAAGACTGCAACTTGACTTTATAGAGCTGCCGTTGTGCAATGGTTTGAAGTACGTCCTTGTTATTGTGTGTCTGTTTTCTCGATGGGTAGAAGCCTATCCCACGAGAAGGAATGACAGCCTCACAGTTGCCAAACTGCTGTTGAGAGAACTCATTCCCAGGTTTGGATTTCCAGTCACTTTGGAATCAGATAGAGGACCTCATTTTAATAATGAGATAATTCGATTAATTTGTACAGCTTTCAAAGTTGAGCAGAAACTACATTGTGCCTATCAACCAGAAGCCTCTGGAGTGGTTGAGCAGCTCAATGGCACAATAAAATCCAGGTTAGGGAAGGTGTGTGCATCCACTTCACTGAAATGGCCTGATGCTTTGCCCCTTGCATTGATGAGCCTAAGAAGCATCCCTGACAGAGGAACAGGATTGAGTCCGCATGAAATTCTCATGGGAAGAGCAATGAGACAAGCATTTGTCCCTGGAAACAAACTAATGAATATAACTGATGATCTAGTGTTGGACTATTGTAAAGGACTAGCTGATCTGGTACGTTCTGTGTATCACCAGGTTGGAGAAGATGCAACCGCAGCACAGCCGAATCAAGCTCATGATTTGTGTCCAGGAGACTGGGTTGTGGTAAAGAAGCACACGAGAAAATCGTGTTTAGAACCCAGATGGAAAGGACCTCATCAAGTTATATTGGTCACGACGACAGCAGTGAAGTGTGCTGGCGTGTCAAACTGGATCCATGCCAGTCATACACAAAGAGTCCCAAGTCCACCTGAATGACAAGAGCAGCAACTGGTAGAACAAAGAGAAGAACCAGAAGCTGAAAGTTGTGAAGTCGAAGAAAACAGAGAAACAGACTCTGAAGAACGTATTGATGATGAACAACCAAGTACAAGTCAAGTAGGGTGGGCACCAGTTACTGGGTCTCAAGAAGCTGTTGTAGAGGCCGAGGAAGAGCAAGAGATTGAGAGACCAGAACAAATTGAAACAGAAAATCCAGATCAAGTTCAATCAGAAGAAAAAGAAGGATTTAAAGATCAAGAACAAAATGAATCAACAGAAAGAGAAAGATCAGAAAGTCCAGAACAAGCTCAGTTAAAAGAAAAAGAAAACAAAAGAACGTTAGAAATTGGCGAAGAAGGTGAAAAGGCAGTGCAAACAAAGAGGATCAGAAAAGGTGATCATTGGCCAATTGGAGTAAAAGGACTGAGATATGTTTTGAGAAGAAGAACAGGGAAAGAACTAGAACAAGTAAATGAAGTATCAAGTCAAACTGAGCAAGAACATCCAAGAAGAAAATCTTTTCGAAAATCAAAAAGAGTGAGAGTTCCGAGCAGAAAATATAAGGCTCCTGAATGGACATATATCATCCTTGAGGATTTTGAGAATCTTGATCTGAATGAATAACGAGAAGGTGTTGTTATTGAAGGAATTGATGAAAGCAAATTGAGACCACCTTAAAGAGAAAAGACTTTGACACAAAGGGTGAAAATTGACAAACAAATAAAGGAGAGAATAAAAGAAACAAAAGAAGAGCAGAAAAATACAGACAGAAGGGACAAAGACAAAAGGCTCTTGAAGTGTGGGATTACACAAATATTTTTTTTTTTTAAATAGTTTTTAGAATACATTTTAGAATTTAGAAAAAATAATTTAGATATTGATCAATTCTAAGAACACTAGAAATGGCAGAAACGAAAGTGACTGAACATTCAAAATCTAGTTTAAAACAAAGATGTGTTAAATACTGTTTGTGTAGTGTTTTAATACTAATGTTAATGTGGTTGTTGCTAACTGTTGTGATACCTATTTTGATGGTAAATAGTAACAGAAATAACACTAATACAAGTGATCGAGGAAATGCAGTAACTAAAAGAACAACTACCACTAATTTAGAGCAAATGGATGAGAGCATGTATCATCATGATAAATCAAATAGTGATTCGTCATTAAATGTATTTACTAAATTTCTTTACAAATATGTAGATACCATGGATGTGAGTGATTGTTATGTTTGCATGAAATTACCTTCGTCTGTCTCGGAGGGGGTGACATATCACCATCTTCCTTTAACATATGGTGTGTCATGTAGTGTTGTGTCCAGTTTGTTCTATGTAACAGGCAAGTTGCAGTATTATTATTCGAATATGGATTTAGTATTTTCAGAAATCCCTATTCGAAGAAACTGAACCCAGTGCATAGTGCTAAAGATGCAGAATTCATGGGTGAGTTTTTCTTAACAACAAACCCAATAGACATACCATATGCTCATAAGAATAATCTAACCTGTAGTTTGCGTGATGAAGAAAAAGATTTTCTAAATTTAGTAGAGGAAAGAAGACAGGATTTTCAAAAGAAGGCTGTTGAACAGAAGTCACATGTACCTCCATGGGCTAATAAGGAAGGGGACTATAAGAAAGGCGAGACTCATGCTGCGATGTCCCTAGACTTGTCAAAATTGTGAAAATTCTGTCTGCATAGACTAAAAACTGACTATAACAACATTTTCATTGGTTATAGTGAGTGTGAACATACTTTCCTAATAATGGGGGGATGGGGACTAAAAGGAGGAACTGATCCTATTTTTCCAGGGATCTATTACGTGTGTGGTAAAAATGCCTATTATAGGTTGCCCACGCGATGGTATGGTAGTTGTTATTTTGGAATAGTATTTCCAAAGGTTTATCACATTAATAAGAACAATGAAATGGATGTAATAAGTCAAGGACTAAAACGAAGTAAAAGAACAAGCTTTTCAGAAAAAGTAGGTGATATATTTGGTGCACTGATACCGATAGTTGGAGTCATACTGAATTTGCATAAAATACGAAAGTTGTCAACAATAGTTGATCGTCTATACACAGATACTGTTGGGGGATTTTTAATGATTAATACCGAAATGGTTGCAATTAGATCAATGGTTTTGCAAAATCGACTTGCACTTGATATATTATTGGCAAAAGAGGGTGGAGTCTGTGGCATGTTGAAAGTCCAACATTGCTGTACATATATCCCTGACAAAAGTAAAGGTATTGAGGGATATATTAAGAATATTACAAAAATTCATGACGATTTGACCCAACTAGAGGTTGACGGTGTCTGGGAAAGACTTAGCAAAAGTATTTCTGCTATAGGTAGTTGGTTTTCCATTTTAGGGAGTAGTTTAGTAGGGAAGATCCTAATACCTGTAATTTCGATAGCAATATTAGCCCTGATAATAATGATGACATATAGATGTTGCAGGAGTAAAACAAGAGCAAGAATGTTGGCTGAAATAAAGAATAAGAGAATGGGAAGGAAGAGGAAAAGGGAAGAGATTGAATTGGAGGAAATGAAAGGAAGTCTATATGATAAAATGAAAGAATTAGACATCAAAGAGAAAAACGAAGAATTACTAGAACGAAAGGAAGACACTAAAAAGCTAAATGAATGAAAGTTGGCTCTTGGTAATGATGGGTATTTTTTTATGATGGCTCAAAAATGCCATCAGAGGGTGTTGATGGAGCAAGGATTCGAGAAAATGAAACTTGCTCGGAGAAATCCTCCATTAACTTTTACTAATCATTAAAACTGTAGATGAGACGAAACTAACATACACCAGACACCGACACATGGGGAGAAAGGCTTATGCATGCTTAAATTAATGAGGAATAAAATGCAACGCGACTAAAACCCGCTTTAATTTGCGAAAACGCTTTGCGCATGTGCAAATCTGAATTACGTGAAGATAACGTGACTAACTCGCTTTGAGAAGGAAAACCTTGCGCATGCGCAAGAAAAATCAACACGTGGTCTTGAGGTACCGCGTGCCCAGCATCTGCTTGCTTGAATTTAAAAGAAAGCTGCTGTTGTTAATGCTTTTGCTTAAGAAAGATAATAACAACATGGGATAGAGTAGAAGTGGGTGGTGAACAGTGAGAATAATATGTTTAAGAAAATAACATCTGTTTATGATTCCTTTATTAACAGAGAAAATTCGAGCCTGCTAAAGCTTGACAGAAAAAGAAAATGGCGATGGATGACCTAAAAGTTGCGCATGCTCAGTGAGTCCATGGTGTGACCCGGTGACCGAAAGAGCTGAATGACTGCCAAGAATCAAGGACAGAAGGCATGAGAAAAAGAAGATATGTATCACTCGTCTATGTAGTCTGTATTGATTAAATTATTGCAATGGCAACAATATATGCATAGGAAGAGGACAATATGAATGAGCAAAAGGGGAAGGGCTATCAAACAAAAAGAGCGTTAATAAAAATAATATGTCAGCATGATGTGATGAAAACTCCCCTACCCCCGTCCAATCATATTCCGTATTTTAGTGAAATTTGCAACTCTAAAGGGTGGGACATGTAGAAATAAAGACTATAACTAGAGTGAGTTAAGTTAGAAAAGTTGGTTGGTACTGCGGAATGCTGCTGTGGGTTTGCTCATCGACGCTGAGAGAGGGAGAGGCGTGAGCAGACTGAGAAGATTCAGACCCGAAAATGACAGCCTGATTAGATTCGAAGATTGCGGAAGAATATCGAGGAGGGAGAGAGAGTAAGAGAGGGAATCGCCCTGGTGCGTCGGGTTTTGTAGAAAAGTCTAGTAAGTATCAGCCCTATCCTGATTCTGTCCTTTAGTCTTTGTCTCCTGATTCTAAGTCAGGGGACCCCCATCATTCTTTTGGCCAGAAGGGTGGTTTTCCGGTCATCTTTATTAGGTAAATGTCATTCTTGTCTCAGAAATTTGCATATTTCTTTGCAAATATACATTGATATGTGCCTTTTGTCTCTACATCTATCCACTCTTATGCATTGATTTGTTGAATGAGGTTGTGTAACTGAATGTATTTGCTAAATGAATTTTCTCTCTCCCACTCAAGAATGATGGAGTTTGCACTGTGAACCTGTAATGTTGAGCGTTCAACTTTATGACTGAAATTTTAGATATATTATGAAACTTACTCAGAGTCTGATTATTTTTACTAAGAATTTTTGTATTTGTTAAGAAATAGTTAATATCACCATCAACTAACTCAACTAATGGTCCATCGACCAGAGGAAAGAGTTGTTGATTCGTGAAGATTAGTTAGGTATAGAAAATGTCAATTTAACCTGATTTGTGGTTAAAGGGAAATAACTAATCTGAATTTAGAGAATTATAAAACTAGACCCCCCAGCGGTTTGCCCAGGGAGTGCAGATGAGCGTTTTGAATCAATGTATATGGGCCCAGTGAAATATGCAGTTGTGAAATAGTTTTTCCAACCTTGGGCTTCCGCTGGATCAGTGGCTTGGCTCGACTTCTGGCCTCCCGGCCTACAGGGTTAGGGCGAACCACGTCCACAGCCCCGCAGAGGCTGCTGAACTTGCGGGGCACGCTGGCTGGAATAGGGTTGGCGTGGTTGGTAGCCCCTTCCGTAGCCATGAAAGGAGTGAAAAGCAGATGCAGGCCGGGATGTTGTGGTGAGGCCCATGGACTTGGCCGGAGCCCGCGAGTCCTTGAAACGCTCAAGGGCGCTATCAGTTTTGACTCACAAGAGACGGGAGCCATCAAAGGGCATGTCTATAAGGTTAGCTTGGACATCGCCCGAAAAACCAGCTGTCCTCAGCCAGGCGTGGGGACGTACCGCCACCGTCGTGGAAATCGCTCTGCCCAGCGAGTCTGTTGTGTCCAAACCACATCTGATGGCAAACTTTGCTGCATTTCAACCGTCTGAGATAGCGTGGGAGAGTAGGGCCTGGTCCTCCTCCTAGACCCTGGGCAGCACCTGCCCAACCGTGTCCCATATCGAATGGGAATAATGGCCCAAAAGGCATGCAGTGTTCACCGACCTCAATGCCAGACTGGCGGAAGAAATGTATTTCTTTCCAAAGCTCTCCAGTCTCTTGGATTCCCTGTCCGGGGTTGCGCAAGGGAACGGCCAACAGGAAGTAGAAGCCTGGACCACCAACCTTTGTGGGGTGGGGTGGGCGGTTAGGAAACTTAGGTCGCCCGGTGCAGGGCGGTGGCGGCGGGCAAACGTCCTATTCACAGGAGCCCCTGTCCTGGGCTTGGACCAGGTACCCAGAAGGACGTCCGTTAAGGTCTAACTGAAAGGCAGCAAGTGTTCCGAGCTAGAGACACCAGGCTGCAGGACCTCTGTCAAGACGTTAGTCTTGACTGCCACCCTAGGGAGCTGCAGGTCCAGGACCTGCGCATCCCTAGGCACTACCATAGCAAATGATTCCCCCTCCTCTGTAACCAGGTTAGGTGGAGACAGCATGCAGAGTCTGGGGGGGTTTCCAGACCACTGGCATCACCCATTTCCTCGTACCATTCCCTATCTTGTGGATGCAGGATTTCTAAGGGATCCTGCTCCCCCTCCCAATCCTCCTCATCTATGCCTAACCCTTCAGCATAGTGCAGATTGAACGGCATGGAGTCGTACTGCTCCGTCGGAGCCGGTCTCGGTGTCGGAGGACGCCCGACCGGCTGCGTGTCGTCGGGAATGAGGATTGGGGAGGCGCCGCTGAGGACTTCGGCGGTGACGTGGCGCCGGGGAAGACCGCTGCAGAGTTGCAACTGGCGCCGGTCCGGGCCCAGGAACGGGTCCAGCTGGAGCCTGCGGGGCCTGAAGGCACGCCGGCAGGGTCAGGCTGGCCAAATATGGCGCACATGGCATCACAGAACTCCTTAAGCTGGGCTGGGGACGCTCCCAGGCCCGAAAAGCCAGGGTAACGCGCAGCCGACCCAGTCACCCACTCTGAGGAGCGGGGCCTCGAACGCCAAGGTTCCTCTGCCTCATCGCGAGACGGACGGGGCGAAGTCAAGGCACGCCTCGACTTCTTATGTTTCTTGTGGTGCCTCTTACCTGACTCCGACAAAGAGGACTTTGATTCACCAGACCTTCCTCTCGACCGAGACGATGCAACCGCCATGGTGCTGGACGCCGGGCCTCGAGCAGCTTTAGGGACCGCTCACTCAAAGCGTTCTGCGCCATGGCCTGGCAATCAGAGCACGACTTTGAGTTGTGGTCATGCTCTAGGCACCAGAGACACACTAAGTGGAGGTCAGTGACTGACATGGCGCGGTGACAGGCACCACACGGTTTGAACCCCGAGGTCTTCTTACTCGACATCCTACACACCAAAAAAAGTCGACAAAAAGTAAAAAAAGTCTGTCAAAAAATGTCAGGAGGTTGCTCTCGCCAACAGATCTGCGCTAGCTAGCACAGAAAAAAAAGAATTGATGTCAGCGCGCTGAAGTGGCGGTTATATTGATGACGCAGACGTCACGACGACGAACACGACATCACATGGAGTAGACCGACGCCACCTACCGGCGCAGGGATACTGCTGAGAAAAATCTTCCGGATCCAGCCTGATGCCTGGAAGTTCAAAGGTAAGGAATCTGCGGCTAGATGTCCCTATCAGATATAACCATGCAGTCTTGTGGCAAGATTAGATGACCATATTGCAGAATTTCAGGAACCAGGCGGTCAACCTTAATGATGGATGGTTTAGACGCAGAATCTGGCCCTTGAACTTGTAAAAGGGATCCTGTCGGCAACCTCTTCTGTGTTCTATGGATGCTTGGACAGGTGAAGAGGAATGTGAAACCAAAGGGGATGATGGACGGAGTGTTGAACATTGCAAGCACTCACCCCCAGTCAACTGATCTGGGTTTAATCCATCATCATTCTTTAGCTCACTCCGCCACCCCAGTTCAGACACGGCTATATGCAAATCAGTCTGACCCTGTGCCTCATGGGAACAGTCCAGCCTGAACTGCCAAGCCATGTCTTCCCTGGACCGGAAACAAGCATCCTGGGACCGGTTTCGTGCTCACAGCCCTCATCAGCCAGGCTATCTTGAATCCAGTGGCAAAGTGAGCAAGGGACCCACGTCTGGGCATACCCTGCCAACTTAGGGCGAACAAAGCAAAACCAAAGGGGATGTGAACCCGAAACTGGTCCCAGGATGCTTGTTTCCGGTCCAGGGAAGACATGGCTTGGCAGTTCGGGCTGGACTGTTCCCATGAGGCACAGGGACAGACTGATTTGCATATGGCCATGTCTGAACTGGGGTGGCGGAGTGAGCTAAAGAATGATGATGGATTAAACCCAGATCAGTTGACTGGGGGTGAGTGCTTGCAATGTTCAACACTACGTCCATCATCCCCTTTGGTTTTGCGAAGAGGAATGTGAACCACCACTGATGGTGCCATTCTGACCTAAAGATTCTAGGTCCTGGATTTGTACAGTTTGACAAAGACTGCCTGAATGAAGGGAATCGAAAGAAATGCATAGAGACATTTCTGTGACCAATCTATCAAAAGCAAAAAGAACAATTGATGGACAGAATGCAGAACAATGTCATACATTCATCCCAGTACAGAGGTCTGGGCCTAAATCCATAGTTTTTTTGCTCCCCATGTCATTCCAGTTTGAACCCGGCCATATGCAAATCAGTCTTGACCCTGCGCCCAAAGGGAACAGTCCAGCCCGAACGATGGATTAAACCCAGATCTTTGTGACTGGGGGTAAATGTTTGCATTGTTCAGCATTCCGTCCATTATTTGTTCTTTTTGCTTTTGTTGCTCTAAGTGGGAAGGGTAGGCCCAGACCTGGGTTCCGTGCTCACTGCGCCACAGGATTCAAGCTAGCCTGGCTGATGAGGGGTGATGCCCTGTAACCGGTCCCAGGATGCTTGTTTCCGTCCAGGGGGGACCTGGCTTGGCAGTTCGGGCTGGACTGTTTCCATGAGGCACAGGGTCAAGACTGATTTGCATATGGCTGGGTCCAAACTGGGGTGGCGTGGTGAGCAAAAGAACGATGGATTAAACCCAGATCTTTGTGACTGGGGGTGAATGTTTGCATTGTTCAGCATTCCGTCCATTATTTGTTCTTTTTGCAATCTATCAAAAGAGCATTCCTTTTTGACCTTGGCTGGTAGAATCTGGACATTTGTTGATTTTTGAGTCTATTTGGGGGTAGCTCCATTCCTGGAAAATTGCTTCTGTGACTTCAGTCGTGGTTCTCTTGAATAGTACGACTAAGGGAGTTTGCTTCTACATTTTGAACGCCGGTTGGTGGACTGCCGTGATTGTTAGGTTCCTTGATATGAGTCATTTCCATATGGCCTGGGATTCGAGGGATAGTGGTCTGAAGTAAGAACCTTTCTGTGCGTTTAGGTAATACATTTTTGTCGTATTGTCCGTCTGATCGAATGCAGGAATTACTTCCGCGCCAAGTGAATGCTCTCAACTCTAGGAGGTTGATATGGTAGGTTTTTTCCCTGTCTGACCACAGACCTTGAGTCTTCAAATAGTCCATGTGAGCTCCCTATCCTTGAAGGAAGGTATCTGTGACTAGCATCTGAACTGGGAGATCTTGATGGAATGGTAACCCCTCCATTAAATGTTTTGACCTGAATCACCATGGAAGAGACTGATTTGCAGATTGTGGAAGAGTTAGTCTCTGTTCCCAGCTGCCTGAGAACTGATTCCACTGATCCTCCAGACATTGTTACAATGGTCTCATGTGAAGTCTTGCGTTAGGAACCAGGAAGATACAAGATGCCATTGACCATAGTAGGGATGACATCTGTCATGCCGTAGGAGGATGAGTTTTCAAAAGACTGAGACTTCAGACAGACAAATGATAGTCTCTCCTTCGAAGGATACACTTTTGCTTGAGTGGGTATCCAGAGTCGCTCCTAGATTGGGTATTTTCTGTACTAGGAAGCTCGTTGATTTTTTTATACTGATCCAAAGACTGAGACTCGAAAAAGTGTTGAGACACATCTAAAAATGTTTTAGTGTCTTCTGAGGATGCACTCTTTATTAGCCAGTCGACTAGGTAAGAGTAGACACAAATCTTTTGCCTCCTCAGATGTGCTGCGATGACAGCTATACATTTTCAGAATGTTTGTGGTGTTAACTTTAGACCAAAAGATAGAGCTTTGTATTGGAGATGCTTGAAACCTACTACAAAACGTAGAAATATTCGATGTTTCTTTACGATCGGTATATGGAACTAGGCATCTTGAAGAACTACAGCATACAGTCTCCTTGATGTAGTTGAAGGTAGAACTGATGTAATGCAAGCATTCTGTACTTTTCTTATGTATCTGTTCAATGTTCATAAATCTAGTCTGAACTCTTCTTTTGGTCCGTTTTTAAAACCAAAAAGTATTAGGAATATATTCCCAATCCTTTTTGGTGAAAAGGAACCTCCTCCACTGCATTTTCTGTAACAATATGTTGACTTCCTTTAGGAACAGACCTAGATGATAAGCCAATGTTCTGGCTGGTAATATTGAAGGAGGGAACTTGACATGTAAAGAGTAGCTATTCTGAACAACAGTCAAGACCCATTTGTGTTATGTTATTTTCAGCCACTCTTGAAAATAATCGTCTATGCTTCCCTTCCTACTGTAGTAGCCAACAGAGAAGGAGGAAGAGGGAAGTCATTGTTTTGTGGGACATTTCTCTGCAGATGCAGATTGCTGCTGTTCTTGGCCTCCTCTACCCCTGGACAATCTTCTAGGATGGTATGGTTGTCTCTGTTGTTGATGCAAATTCTGAAGGCATTAGTGCTCATCATTAGGCCTGTATCTCTTCCTTAATTCTTTTCTCTATTCCAAGCCAACTGCTTTTAGAGGTACCATCTCCGTTTTCATAAGAGACATTTCGCTGTCCGCATGTGAACCAAAAAATGTAGTTCCTGAAACATTAGAAATGAGCTGATTCTACCGCAGATGCCATGACAATATCCATGCACTGTTAAGTCCAAAGTATCTGCTGCTGCTCCAATGACTTGGATAGAGACCAGCATACCCTCTTTAAGGACTTCTTGAAAATCCTGCCTTTCGTCTTTGGCTAGTTAGTCACAATACTTTTGGAGAGAACCCCAGAGGGAGCGATCGCATCTCCCCAAAAGAACTTTCATGATGGATTCAGATCTTCCGCATATTTTGCTACCTATATAGTCCATTCTCTTGCTCTCTATCTGGTGGTACTGAAGATGAAGGAACTGTGTGGGATTTCCTTGTGAGAGTCACAATAAAATAATCTGTAGTAGGATCCTTCTACGGAATACAGGGTACTGATCTGGTGACTTTTCAAAAGCCTTGAGGGAGCATGCAGTATAGAATGGAACCAGGTGAAAGCCTGGGTGCGATGCAATGTACTGTTTTAGGAGAATTCCTAGAAGGTGAGTAGGTATGTGAGTAGTGACAAACTTGAGTGCCTGCTTGCTTTTTATACAGACTTTGAAGCCATCTTAACGATATTTGTATTGAATGTGAATGACATATCGACTTGGATCTAGATCTGGTTTTGATGGTGCCATTAAAGATGGTCTAAATTGTGCGGTAGGTTGATTCAATGTCAATAAAGTTGCCTCTACATCGACTGAGGTGTCTTTGACATTGATAACTCTTTCAACGGTGACCGAAGAATATTATTTCGACGTGGAGCAGTGTCTTACTCATCGACGTCAATCAGGAGGGACGGCTCTTCCTCTCCTCATATCTGCCTCTCAGGGAGTTCTTGGAGCAAGAGAAAGGCACTATAATGGAAGAATAACCTTCCTCATGGCCTCTTGAAGTTCCAGTAGCTCTCTCCTGCTGCTTTACTTGAAGTCCATGCAGTCTGATCTTCTCCCTGTCTTTTAACGCTCTTCTGGAGAGTTTCTTATAGTGTCTGCATGAATTTGGAGGATGATCTTCTTGAAGACAAAGAATTCAGACCATGTATGGATCTGTTTGTGCCTTTTTTTTACCACAGGTAGGGTATATCACAAAACGTGAAGGCATTCTGATGGGAAAAGAAACCCATTTCTGTCAGAAGAAGATATAAGAATACTCTAAGTCTATAAAAATATAGAGTGAAACACTTAAAAAAAGGTTTTGAAGGAATAACCCTGTTTGTTAAAAAAGGTAGAGCTCTGTGCCCCCAAGATCCTGCTTCCCAGAGCTGTAAAAATGAACTGAAGAACTGACCTAACTGTTAGATGTGTGGCATGATGGGCTGCTCGGTTGCGGCCCATTAATGGCTCGGGGAGGGGGCCACATGGTCCCCTTCCCCATTTTGAACAATTTCAGCCCCAAGAGAGAGCTCCCTGGGGCCTTTATAAGCTCGGGGCCACCAGGCCCCCCTTCCCATTTTACAAAATTTCGTCCCGAAGGTGGGCTCCCGGGGCCTGTCAAGGCTCGAGGAGGGGGGATGCACGGCACTACCTCCCGTTTCAAAGTATCTTCGGCCCCGGTATGTGCTCCCTGGGTCCCCTCGGGGCTCGTAGCTCAGGGAGGGGGCTGCATGTTCCCTCTCCCCATACACAATATTTTCAGCCCCGGGGCCTATGATTGCTCGGGGAGGGGGGCTGTGCTCCCCCTTCTCCCTGTACACAATATGTTCAGTCCCGAGGGCCTCTGATGGCTTGGGGAGGGGGGCCGCACACGCCATCTCCCCATAAACAATGTTTATGGGGCTTATAGTTTATAAATGCTGCTGCCGCCATTTTTTTCCCAATTCCGGAAGGGGATTGTGGCATTTTTTGATGATTTGCTGGTCTTCTTAGGTCCCGGAAAGGAGGGGTGTCAGGGGGGGCTGGGGGCTTCCCTCTGGGTATCCCTACCCTGTATATATATATATGTGATCAAGGACTTGTCAGGCTGAAACGCGTCAGGGCGATTGTGGTGTTTTGAGCAATAAACATTTCACGCACAAAATTTGGGTTTGTGTTCCGTCCTTTCCCAGAGAAGGGAATTAACGAAGAACGGCGTCTGCTACACACATATATATATATATATATATATATATGCGGCATACTTCACCATGAACTTCCCTTGCCCAGAAAGTGAAGCACGGACCCAAGTAGTGCAGTTCCAATGTTTATTCGGCTCTCGAAACAAACACAGCAGCCATAACGCGTTTCGACACTCCCTGGTGTCTTGATCACATGACGCGCACATCAAGGAGGAGGTGCATTTTTAACAATTTTTTCAAGAACTTTTTTTCTTTTTTTCTCTCAATGCTTAAAGTGACAGTGCATTAAAACAATATACAAGGTCCATACATAAAGACAAATGACAAATGTATAAATATATGAATATTGCAAAAAGTGGCTCATGTTGGTTACAAAATATCAATTCTCTGGTGTAAGATGTTAGTATTGCAGAATAATGGTTTAAATACCGCCCAGCACTTGAATTTTAACACACTTCGTTACGATAATCACATGTTCAGAAAAATCGTATCGCCTAATATCGTTGAAATGTGCTTAGGTTAACTTGTTCAATAATTTAAATCCTCATTTGCTTAACAAATAAAGAAATAATTCATCAATTTCTTATTTAAAAACAAGTTTAAAAATCATCTAATCAGTGCAATGTAATTCCTCTGTCAATCACCATTATTGTTGGACATCACGGTATCAATACCCCTCCATTTTTTCAAAGCATTTTTGTGTACTAAATATTTGGACATTTATCAATAACACAATTGGCTCCCTTGCCACTGGCAATTTAGTTCTTCTTTTTAGAGGACCTTATATCTAGAAAGTGCATAGTGCAATCTTAATGTGCAAAAAATGTGCAAACTTATACCCTATGTTAAAAACATAAGACATTCTGTGGAAAAAAAGCTAAAATAATTTAAATTAGTGTAAAAACCTCCACTACCCGTGTATATATTTAAAAAGAGGGAGAATAATGGCAGATTATTGTTGACATTGATGGTAATTCATTAAAGTTGTAACTAATATTGTGCAAATCTTTGCTGTTTTGAAATAGCTCTCCCTATATTAACAAACTAGTTAGATGTAGAAATTTCCCCACTTACAAACAGGTGTGCAATTCATCAGTGGCATTAAGCCCCATCGGATGCTTGGTATCCAAATTTAAAATGTATCGCATCTCCAATTTTCTAAGGGCTTTTACTCTGTCCCCACCTCTTTTATTTGGGGGAACACTGTCAATTAAAAAATATTTGAGATCCTTACATTCACGCTCATGAATTTCATTAAAATGCCGGGCCACCGTATAGGATTGGTCATTATTTTTGATGGACCGCAAGTGTTGGAGCACCCTTTTGTGCCCCTGCAAAATTTTGCTCCCAAAATATCTTAATTTGCAGGGGCACTCCAACACATACACCACATGGTCTGATTTGCAAGTAAGGGATTTTTGTATGGTAAAGTCCTGTGCACTGAATGGGGTTTTGTAGGTGGTTGTTTTGACCCCGTGCTGACAGGCCTTACATACCTTACATCTAAAGAAGCCTTTTCTTTGGCTCAGCCAATTGCCCTTCGGCTGGCTGCCTGGATCATTTTGTACCAGGGTGTCCTTCATCGAAGGAGCTCTGCTATAAGTAATGGCTGGTCTATTTGGTAAAAGATGGCCAATAGTAGGATCCCCCAGTACAAGAGGCCAATTTTTCCTTATTATTTTTCTTATGGCCTTCTCCTGTCTGTTGTACTGAAGGATAAATCTAAAAGGCTCTTCTTCCTTACCATTGAAAATGTCATCCCTATTCTTTTTCTGTAGGAGTAGTTCCCTTGAAATGCTGTTACTTTTGGTAATGGCTGCCTCCACACATTTTTGCTGTAGCCCCTCTCTAAAAATCTCTTTTTACTGCTAGCTTGGGCTGATTTTAAATCATTTTCGCAACTGCAAATCCTCTTCAAACGGAGCATTTCCCCGTAGGGAATGCTCTGTATGAGATGTTGCGGATGGGAACTGCTGGCATGAAGCACAGCATTCCCAGCCGTGGGCTTGCGATGGAGCTTGGTTTCCAATTTGCCATTTGAGATAAATACCTCTACATCCAGAAAATAAACACTGTTATTACTTATTGTGGCTGTAAATTTCAAGTTTAGCTGATTGATGTTAAGCTTTTCAATAAAGTGCTCAGCTTCTAACTTGGTTCCCTCCCATACTATGAATAGGTCGTCAATAAACCTCCACCATGCTTTGATGTTGTCATTGAAATGTTGACTGTGTTCTTTAACCCCTTGGCTGTGGCGGTAATTCCGCCGCGGCGCTGGGGGGGTGGGGGGTGAGCGCGGCGCCGCCATGCTTGTGACGGAACCACGCCGTCATGAGCCACGGGCGGCGTGTGCTCATGACGGCGTGGTTCCGTCACGGCCCCGCCCGCTCATTAGTCGCCCGCACAGGCGGGGGATTAATGCCGCGTGGGCGGAGCGGCAGCCGCATGACGGAACCACGCCGTCATGAGCACACGGCGCCCGTGGCTCATGACGGCGTGGTTCCGTCATAAGCACGGAACGGGTTAAGTAGGACCAGCTCCTCCCACCATCCCATATGAAGACAGGCATAACTGGGGGAGAAGCTGGCCCCCATTGCAACGCCCCTAAGTTGTTGAAATAGGACGATTTGGAACATAAAAATATTGTTACATAAACAAAATTCAACCATGTCAATTAGCATAGCATTATGTTTTATAAAGTCCCCTCTTTTCTTTCCAAGGTAGTAGCGAAGGGCTTTCAGACCATCCATATGTCTAATTGAAGTGTATAGGGATGTTACGTCCATGGATATAAGTAGAAAATTGTCTTGCCACTTGAAATTTCTCATTTTAGCCACAAAGTCTCCAGTGTCTCGAATAAATGATGTTAATCGTTGGACATGTTCCTGTAAATAAAAGTCCACATATTTCGAGGTATTTTCTAACAGACTTTTTCTGGCCGATATAATGGGCCTTCCTGGGGGATGTGTAGAATTTTTGTGTATTTTCGGAATAAAATACATGATTGGTGTAACAGGATTCTCATTTTTTTTTAATTTGAATTCGTCAGTTGTAAGCAGTCCTGCATTTTTCCATGCAATTAATTTGCCTTTGTAATCATTGTTGGTTTTCCTCAATTTTATGATGTCACTTCGGCAATAACAATTGGTGTCCGTTAGTTGATTCATGGCCTCCTGAGTATAGTCTTTGATATGCCAAAGGACCAAATTGCCTCCCTTGTCCGCATTGCGAACCACTATCTCAGGATTCTCCTTCAGTTTCGTCATGAGCTGATGGTATTGTAGCCCCCGCTGATTTACTTTGCGTTTTTTGATATTTGATACATGGCGATTGAGGCTTTTGATACTTGTTACCACCTGGTCATGGAATATATCTATAGAGTCTTTTAACATGATGGGATTAAAAGTTGACTTAGGCTTAAAGGGCGTTTTGCTGACAATTGAGCCCTCAGTATTGCCGTTATTCCCCACATTGTCTATAGTTGTACTGACAACGTAGTTTTCTTTTGCCAAATCCTGCATAACACGCAGAGTTGCCAAATCCGAGCTATCGAAATTGAAATCCGACTGGGAGTTTGTTGGCTGTTCATTTTGTGCCTCCACTGTGTTCGCACTTGGGTATTTTTGGGTTTGGAAATATTTTTTAAGTTTTAATTTGCGAACCCCCCTGTAGATATCCATCCTTGTGGCAGCGTAATCAAAAGAGCTTTCCGGGCAGAAAGATAAACCAAGCATTAGTAGTTGTTGTTCCGCTTTATTTAGGACCACCTCCGTAAGATTTATGACTGTAGGGGCCTCAGTCTTGGAGACATTTATTAACGTCTCCAGTTCCTCCTTGGTTGACGCTTCTGTTGTCCTTTGATGTTTGGTTCTTCGTTTTGTTGCCCTCCTTCTTTCCCTACGTTTGATGGTCCGGGTTTTTGTTGTATATTTTTTGATTCCTGGGACGTAGAGATAGCACCTTTGGCGACATAAAAAATCTACTTCATCCGTGAGTGAAATTTGTGCTGGAACCTGCCCCATTGTCTGTCTACGTGATTCCATTTCTGTTTCACTTTCAATGGCAGAGCTTAAATCAGAGCTTGAGGCACCTCCATATCCTACTCTATATATATATGCTCCTGTGATCGGCGTGTTTCCTCTTGGCTGCCAGACCGCCGGTGGTGCTGCGTATGCAGCGCTTCGCCGCACGCTGCTAAAATCCAACACAGCGCTTCCTGTTTCAATATCAAGAAACCACGGCACTCCGGTTGCAGTTGAAAAACCGTGTTTAATGGACCAGCAGAGTCACAAAACACCAACGCGTTTCGGTGCCTTACAGCACCTTTGTCACGGCCGTGACAAAACGCACCAAAGTTATTAGCAAACCAAAAAATGCTCTTTCTATTCAAAATCAGACCAACTATAACTATATCTACCTACTGGCGACACCATCTTTGTGCTGTCGGGGCTCCAGGCCCCAATAACCACTGCGCTGGAGAGCGCCAACGCGCGGCTTAAAGGAGGGGAGGAAGAGCCTGACACCCTCTGCGCTATAAAAAACGCTTCTACATCTCCTACTGCACAGGACACCATCATTATGCTATTTGGGACAGGCCCCAGTAACCACGGCGCTTGAGAGCGCCAAGGCAAGGGTGAAAGGAGGGGAGGAGGAGCCTCACACTCTCAGTGCTATAAAGTGCTTCTGCATCCCCCACTGCATGGGACACCATCATTGTGCTGTCTGGGACTCCAGGCTTCAGTAATCACAGCGGTTGAGAGCGCCAACGCGAGGCTGAAAGGAGGGGAGGAGTAGCCTGACACCCTCAGCACTATAAAGCGTTTCTACATCTCCCGTTGCACAAGACACCATCATGTTGCTGTCGGGGAATACCAGGCCCCAGTAACCACTGCGCTTGAGAGCGCCAACGCAAGGGTAAAAGGAGGGGAGGAGGAGCCTGACACCCTCAGCGCTATAAAGTGGTTCTACATTTCTCACTGCGCAGGACCATCACAGCGCTGACCTTGTGAAACTGAAACAGCGACAAAAAAAAAAAGCTCAAAATGAATGTGGAGCAGTCAGGCTACCGCCTCGGCATCCAAAACTCATCACTGTCAGAAGGCTACAGCCTCGGCAGGCATCCAAAACTCATCACCGTCAAAAGGCATCTTGACAGACAAAGACAAGACTGCGATAAAACTTGCTGACATTTTTGCAAACCCACTTGACCGCTACCCGCGGCCCATCACAGCGCTGACCTTGTGAACCAACTTCAACTGTGACAAAGAGTCACACAGCAATACGTAAACCGAAACAGCAACTACAAAAAGCAAAATGAATGTGGAGTAATGAGGCTACTGCCTCGGTATCCAAAAACTCATCACTGTCAGAAGGCATCTGACAGACTAAGACAAGACTCTCTCTCACAGCGCGGGGCACGCCCGGGAAAGCCCGGGCCAAGGACAGGCCCGTCTGCGCCCGTCAGCAACAGGGCAGTTACTTTAGCTTTGCTGTTGTGCGATTCTCTGTTTTCTCGCTTAAACAAGCTTAGTCTTATTCTAGTCTGTGTTTTGAGATTTTATTTTACCATGGGGAAGAGAAAGGAAACCGATCATTTTTTGCCTGCTTTGAAGGAGCCCAAGTCCACACAGAGACATGCAGCTGAAAATTCTACTTTACAGGCTGCTAACAATTTAACAACGAAGGTATAGGGCATCCTCAATAAAGGGGGAAACCCGTCCGAGGTGCTGGCTCCGAATGCCTCCAAAAATAAGATAAACCAATTTTTCAAAAGGAAGTCAAATTGTGTTCGTCCTAGTGCTTTAATTGTATGCACTGCAAATCTGCAAAAAAACAGAGGAGTGAAGGGCTTTGACATCTCCTACCTGGCATACTGCAGATAGCTGGAAGCCTCAACGACCGATCAACTTGCCAGCCTGACTCCTGTAATTCCTTCCAATTGTCATACTTTATTAACTGGCCTAGACAGAGAAGTGGAACGGCATTCTACCTCCGATTTTGTACCTAATACCTCATGTTTTAGACGATGTCAAAGCTATTGTTAGTATTTTGAGGAAGGAATTTAACCTTGTAAAAGATACTATTTCTGCTCTGAATGTGAAGTTAATGAATTTCTTAGAATCTAATGTTAGTTTAAATGAGAAATTATTGGCATGCCAGCCTTGTAGTTATTCGATTTGTTAAATAGAACAACCCGCCTGTCGTTCCAGTCTATTTAACACTGTTGGAGGACCTCAGGGTAACGGCCTCTAAGGGGATAGATAGCCATTTGACTTATACTCTTGCCCTTTCCTCATCTAAAGATACTATTAACCACAATTGTTTAGGGTGTGGGGGTATTGGTGTGGTGAAGAAGGCAAACCCGGCAGTTACAAAGGACAAAGAAATCATTACCCGTAATTTTGTTCCGGATCTGTCGGAGCATACATCTGTCCCACACACTTTAACTAAGGGGCAATCAGTACCTCTTTAAGAGGGGGGTTAACTTTTTTTTTGCCCATTACAGACCAATAGGGCCTCTACCTGATTGTACTCCCTATGTGGTTGACAGTTAAAAAATAAAGTGACACATTGGCTGACTACAAGGGCATACAGTAGGGTAGGGCGGGTGGAGTGTGACCCTAAAACTTTTTATGGTGACTCCATAGTGATTAGTTTTAGTAACAGTTGGGTTGCACATAGAATTCTGGCCTCCTTTAAGGGTAAGGAAGATCCAACTGTGAGCACTGGGTTACGGCCATTGGATTTTTCTATAGACCAGTCACCGCGTTTAATTTGAGTACATCTAGGCTTGCTCCACCCTTGATGAATCAGGAAATTATGGGACCCATTTTAGGTCTATCAAGGGTATTGTTACCCCCTTCCGAATGGATTTGATGCTCTTAATACACTTGAGGAGGTGAAATGACTAACCCCTATTAGCTGCAATGTTGTTAAGGCCTTGTAGGGGGAGGGAGTTGACCCCCCCCCTTTCAGGGACCGATTTTGTTGACCAGCTTAGTTTTCTGTCTTGGAATATAGCTGGGCTTTCGGAGAAGGTTAACAATCGTAATTGGCTAGATTGTATTAGGCACGACGATGGTGGATCTATACTGGGAACAAGGACGAACGCTGATCTTTGGAGTATGTGTGACGACAAGATCACAGTTCCCTGACGGTCCCGGGTTCAGAGAAATGCTTTGAAACTCGGAAAATGTTACCTCTATGGAATGCCTAGAAGGTGAATTGGAGAATCTCCTGTTTTTATGTCCTTAACACCCTATCAGGGGTGAAGACTACAATAATAAAGGAATCTACACCCTGACGAAGGCCGTATTGACCCATGGGGGCATTAGAAACAGGCCGAAACATGTTGGTTTTTGCAGCATGGATATAGGGACATTTACCTTCCCTATGTATCCCAATGTTGATTTTTAACCCTGCCAAGGGGAACCAGGAATAAAGGTAACTGTTGGTATCTCCTTAGACAGTTTTATTCTCACTTGTCTGCACTTTAAGATCCCTTCTTGAGGGAACAATTTTCCTCTATATTTAACTTCTCACGTCCCGTTTACTTTTTTGCCTCACCACTTTACTTCTCCTAAAAAATATCTTGCGCTCCGTCCAAGGTGTTGGTCTGCACTTGGACGTTTGATGCGGCCCTATGATGAAGCATGACACTGCATAGTGTGTGAGGGCAGTATTAAGAAAATAAAAAAAAATTCCCCCCGGTTTGGGCTCTTGTTGCACTAATCAGGCATTAATTATATAGGGGGCTCGATCAGACCCTCCAAACCAGCTCATAGTCTTTTAACGTATTTTTAGTCAGTCTTTCTCTCTGAAGTGGGTTACACACCAGTTACTGAATGCCTGCACTTCCCCCGATTACCTCCACCTTTTGGAGGGTTGTTAATAGTTCAATACCAGCAGCAGAGGACATGCCAATCTTGACTTCAGTAATAGATGAAATCAAATGGTTTGACCATTTCTCCCATATATACTCTTTGAACCTAGTGACGGATTCTCCATCTCAATCCACTATGGTGGAACAATCGGGAAACTCAAAACTTTCATTTTCTATTGAAGAAGTTGCAGGTTCCATCATGTGACTAGCTGGAAACAAAGCCCTGGGTCCCGATGGAGTCCCGGCAGATCTATTTAGGCGTGATCCCCTTATTTAGGCCCCCCTGTTATCTAAAGTATTAAATGCTGCCGTGTTATTAGGTCCCTCCAGTTCATGGGCCCAATCCATTATTATCACATTTTAAAAAAAGGTGACCTAGGTGTTATAGACCCATCTCCTTGATCGATACAACAATCAAGGTCCTGGGCCGGGTGATTTTGGAAAGGCTAACTCTGTGGGCCAAGGAGAATAACATCATTTCAGACCTACAGTATGTTTTCAGGCCAGGATTAAGTACCATCGACCAGTGCCTGAACATATACTTAATAACCCAAAAGCACACTGTGGCTAAAAAAGTCACTCTTTTTTGAGTTTCATGGACCTGACCTCAGCATTTGACCAAGTAAATTGCACAAGGCTCTGGGCCATGCTGCTATCAATGGGTTAGATCCAGAATTGGTGTCCTTTCGGGGGCACATAACATAGGGACATATCTGCGTCTGTGAGTTATGGGAAGAATGGTTGTTATTCAAGATCTTTCCCAATAACTTGTGGTGTCAGGTAGGGGTGCATTATGGCCCCATTTTTGTTCACTATCTATATTAACCGCATAGAGGTTGTGATGACCGAAAAGAAATGCGCTGTTACTTGTATGGACTCCCAACCGATACCAGTTCTGCTTTATGCAGACGATGCTGTGCTCATGTGGAGGATGGCCATGGGGATGCAACTATTAATTGACACTTTTGAAGATTTTATGAAACATTTACATCTTTCCATAAATCACATGAAGTCATATACAATGGTTGTTGGTGCCAAGCCCACCAAACACAAAACATTTTTGGTAATATGCCTAACATTGCACAAGTGCACACTTAACTATTTGGGCATTTTATTTGATAACAGGAACTCTTGGTTCACTTCAAAAAGAATAATGCTTGTCAGCTCTTGAGGGGAGTATGGATTCTGGTGCAAGGCTGGTCACGAAACCAATTGACCCGTGGGAAGTGGCGCGCAGGCCGGCAGAGCATACCGGCTTGAAATCCAATTATAAGAGTCAGGTAGGCGCACTCTCTGGATGCAGCACAAAGAGTCACAGTATTGCAGGAAACTGTGTGAATAAACAGTTTCCTGCAATACTGTGACTCTTTGTGCTGCATCCTGAGAGCGAGCCTACCTGACTTCTATAATTATATATATATATATATATATAAAAGCAGATCTGTTATCTTTCTCCAAAAACCACCAATATTTTTCATCAAATGCAATGTTTATTAATATTCATTACTAAAAAAAATGTATATAGTTTTGTTAAAAACAACATGTCTGTGACTCGTTCCATTTACATAGTTTTTATTATTACATTTTGCGGTTGAAAGATATCATAACAGTCAGAGATGTTTAAAAAAATAATAAAAGAAACATGTCTGAGTCTTGCGTTTAACATTTTTCTGCCCAGAAAATGCAACCATAAAATCAACCACAAGAAGGCCTTACTGTCCCGCGCATAGAGCTCCAGCAAGGATTACTGTTGTTTTTTCCCTAATGTTGCTGCAGATCTCCCTGCAGCCCCCAACAACAGTAAAAAAAATGTTTGGTAGTGCCCTTGCCCCTTGTAGGGACATCACCAAGCTAAAAGCAAAAAACCTTAAATAGCCCTCGCAGGGCATTATGGGGTGCTCCTTATCAGGAGTAGTGAATAATATTGAGGCCCTTCTTTAAGTTTCTAGAAGGGAGTTAACATTTTGCAGGACACCATTTTGCCTGTGCGTTTCAGAGAGGCGGACTTATATTGACCTTCCAACTACATCACTTCTTCGTAAGACACTGGAGCAAGCAAACTCCCAGTCCATCAACAGCGCAATCATTTGCACCATCTCAGCAGGATGACTTTAATGGGGTTGCTTCCACCTCTACTGCAACTGTTGCCAGAAAGGTTGACACTGATGTGGCAATTCTTTACACACCCTGTACATCAAAAAGAAAGTTAATGCTCAAAAAGTGACCTGCAGCCCCTGCTAACAGGTACTTCAGAGAGGACATCCTGAGATGTATTTGTTTGGAACAAGGGGGATGAAAAAGCTCTTGACGGCTATGCACCGAAATGAGTTTTCCCATAATGAAATGCAGAAGCAGCAAAGAGAGGAAGAGGAGGAGGAAGAACAAGCCCTGCCAGAATATGTGCAGTTGTTCTGTGGTCTGCACTGTTAGTTTCAGGGACACATACTAGAACACTATGTTCTTGCTTTGCTTTGTGCTCGTAGGAGACAGCTCTTTTTTCCAGAATAAGTAAAGCCATTTTTCTGCGTCTCGTGCAGAATGAGATAAGGCCAATGTTTTATTATTTAAACAGCGCCCATTTTGAATTTGGGTGAGAGGTATTTCACACCGGAGTTATCACGGATGCTGCAGAGAGCTATGAATAAGATGCAGCTGCGCAGGCCTCGACATTCATCCTAAGAAGGAAGATAGCTGTGCAGGCAGATGTGTGTGTGTGTGTGTGTAGGCTTGCACACTCAGATGGAGTGCATTAGTTAATGCACTGAGACTGGCTTCCTGAGACATTACACCAAGGTATGGGTTAGATCATTTCAATTGGGTCTGGCAGAAGGGTACTCCCACCATGCTCTCGCTAGTGTAATGGTATTACTGATAGATAGGAGTACTATTAGTAATAATCAATATGGTCAAATTATTCATATTTTTCACCATACTAATAATGCTTATAACAATGAAGTGTCTAATCTGTCTAATAATCACAGTTCATGATTTAATTACAAAGATCGGATCTTTTCAATAAACATTTGAAAATGTATTATTGTCTCTGCTCTTTGTGAAACCTTGGGCATGCAAAAGTGATAAACTAAAGGGTTCAATCTGTTTCCATAAACTCCTTGGGAATAAGGGGGGCCATGTTCAAAGTTGTTGACAGCATCTATAACTCTGGAGGTTTAGGAGTTTAGATGCGGTATTGTGAGCTAGCCAGTCCACTATTTACTGATGATATAAGAAGACTCAGTCCCTATAATATGAAGTTTTGGTGACCCAATCCACAGTCCTTCTGCATTTGTTGGAACGGTGCAACAGTAGTAGGGGTGTGTAAGGAAATGCCTCTTTTTGTAGGGTCACCCCCAAGTTTTTGAACTCATGCTGCTGGTTGTTCGACTCTGAGAGTGCACTGAGGATTGGTAACTAGACCTCAGTGCCAGTACCCTGACCTTAAAAAGTGTATGTTGGATTGGTTTATACCCAACTGGCAATAGCTAACTTACTTGTAAATCCCTAGTATTCAGTAATATGGCATGTAAGTTAGGGGTTCACCCCAGGGTTTGCAGAACTAGTTCTACCACCATATGTGTAACAGAGGTAAAACAAGTCTCCCAGTCAGCCACTGCAGTATTAAACTGTTAGTCCGACTCTTACATTTAAAGCTATGGCAAAGTCAAACCTTCCTCTGTAATATGCGTAAGCCTCACCTGTTTGGCAGGACAAAAGAGCCCTAAGGCAGGGTGCATCACATTTCTAGAGCACAAAATGCATTTTACTTGTTCTGACAGTGTCGTTTTTAATGTGGAAGGGCTAGGGGGCCCCATTGGCAAGTACAAGGTTACACGATGACCCCTCAGCTGTGCTACAGGTGTGATCCGACCAGAGTTGATACTCCAATGTATCAAGCAACTTGTTACATTAAGTCCGACTTGATACTCAGATTGAAATCAATGCAACTTGTTGCAGTGCACAACCTTAACAAAGTTGTCACTTTGTTGCCCAAAGTCTCCTGTGCCCCTATCAGTTGCACAGAGGGTCTGGTCCCTAGACAGCTTTCTGTCATCCTGGGGAGATGAGCAAATGACTCCCAGGAAAGGACACAGTGGAAGCCTGCATGGGATAGAGGTGTTAGCCAAAAAGGCGAGCTTCAACGGAGAAGCCGCCATTGATGGGCGACTTGCCAAAACTTGGGAAAGGGTCTGCTCTATTGTTGAGGTAGATAGGCTGGCACTAGGCACTGGAAAGCGAAACCAGTTGCCAAACCAGATTTTCAGGGGCATGTAGGTGCTTAGGTAGCCACACCACTGGATTGGGCTAGAGAACTCTGTATATCAAGAGAGGGGTTCTGCCATGTTGTAAGTGGGCAAATGCAGTATTCTGGGATAGCCAGATGCCACACTTTGCAGGAACTGCTCCTCAGGAGGGAGGGAACCTGGTAGCCCATTGGCTACCAACTGCATCTTACCCGAGGGCATTTTCTGGACATAAAAAGGACACACCTGGCACCCAGAACTCTGATCTTGATGGACTGAAGTAAAGGACTGGAGAAGAGGACCAAAGAAGGACTCCCCTGCTGCACTAAGCTCCTGGCAATGAGAGGCTGCACCTGCTGCACCAAGTGACTAGCAAAGGAAAAGGGACTATGCCTCCTGTGCCCTGCTCATGAAGAAGTTAATTCCAGAGCCCAGCTGAAGCAAGAGACTCCAAGGGTCACTTGGCTGACCTGTTAGCAGCACAGGGCCACAAAAGCTGAAGAAGCCTGCTAAGGTGAGTGATCAGATCACAGCTCCACGTTTCCCTGCAGCACCAGGGACCAGGACCAGATGCTCAAAAGTTACCAGTCTGCTGGACCCAAGAGAGTCGATGGAGTACAGCTTGGATGCCCAGAAGGCAAGTTACAAGCCAACGGAAGAATTCTGCTGTTACCGCGACACCGGATGCCCAGTGGCGACTGAACTTCTGCGAGGCTCAAGAGGACTTCGAGTAACATCGACCTCTGTAGCCAGTACCGCTTCAACAAGCCAGTGGACCAAGGAGTAGCCGCAAGAAGACCCCTGTCGTCCACATCACATCCTCAGCACCCGTAAGCATCTTCAGCATCCTGCATCCTTTGCATGAGGACCACTTCCATAGGAGTCTCTGGCAAAGAGACAAAAGTGCCTGGAACGGACTGAAGGCTGCTTCTTCCTTTATAGTAACTGTTTCTGAGGACCTTGCATGTCCTCCTAACCGACTCCTTATAGAAGTTAGTCACCAAAAGTAACTCTAAGTGACCACTATACAACTAGCCGAAGTTTTTGATCAAAAGGTTTCTAATTGTCAAATTAATTGAATTTGCCAATGCTATTTGGTTGAGTAAAAAGCTATGATTTCTGTACCTTTTCAGTTCAGTTTAAATTCTGTATCTCTGGAACCCTCCAGTGTATGTTTGTTTTTATAAATTGTTGTCTGATTTCTTCAGTGTCTTGGTTATTTCTTCTTCAATTGCTTTGGTGCTGTTTAAATACTTTATTTATTTATTTATTTATAAAGTTTTATATAGCGCGAACCAGACCCCAGAGGGTATCAGAGCGCTTTACATTTAGGGTCGTTGTGTTACAGGTTACATCAGTTACAAGAGCATAGTAAGGTACAGTAAAAAAAAACAATGTTGCGAGAATTCGTATGAGGGAGGGGAGGAAGGAGCCATAGCAGGGAGACGAGGAGGAACTGTGTCCAATGTCCGGATGGGTAGGTGATGGTCGAGGGGGAAACCAGGGCCAATCTCCTCTATAGCTGTCTAGCAGCTCCACCGGGCATCAGCCATGTTGCTCAGGTCTCGGCGTTCAGGAAAACAGTTTTGATTTGATATGTTTTGAAAAGTTTTATATAGCGCTGGCTAGACCCGGAGGTATCAGAGCGCTTTACCAGGGGATCGTTGCGTTACAAGTTACATCAGTTACAAGAGCATAGTAAGGTACAGTAAACAAAAACAATGTTGCGAGAATTCGTAGGAGGGAGGGGAGGAAGGAGCCATAGCAGGGAGACGAGGAAGAACTGTGCCCAATGTCCGGCTGGGTAGGTGACGGTCGAGGGGGAAACCAGGGCCAATCTCCTCTATAGCTGTCTAGCAGCTCCACCGGGCATCAGCCATGTTGCTCAGGTCTCAGCGTTCAGGAAAAACAGTTTAGAATAGATACGTAGGCTACAGTCGAGTAGCGGAAGAGCATGTCCCCACTAGAGGGCAGAGGTAAAAGAAAAAGGGGGGGGAGTAAAAAACAATCCAGAGAAGGAGCTGGGGGCTGCCATTTAGGCTGCCGAGGAAACGAAGGCAGAGGCGGCCGCCATTTTAAGGTCAGGCACGTCATGTCCAGGCATCTGTAGATCCCTGTGTAGGCCATGGGGAAGCCCTGCTCGTGCCCACCTTGGATCAGATGTGGTGGCTGTTAGAGCTTGCAGCGGTTGGAGACAGAGTCAGAAACATCACAGGGGGTGCCCCAGCGCCTCAAGCTCCGAAATTGGGCCAAGTCCGCGGGGGCCAGCATGGGTCGGGCGCTCACAGGCCCGGACGTCGGGGCCCCGCACCCAGGCAGAACAGCAGTCACTCCCGGTGACCCCGTCGAGAGCTGCCAGGCCAATGTTCCCAAGAGTCGGGTCGGGTAGTGAGCAGGGGGGGGGTGTGAAAGGACTCACCAGAATAAGTTGCCAGAACTCTGGGCAGGTCCAGAGCGACTAGTTGCGGTCAGCGCCGGAGACCAGAGAGACAACCTGCAACATCCATTGCAACGTCGGATATAACAGGAAGCACAGCCCCCCCGCTGGCACCTGGCACGAGTCGATCCCTCGGAGACAGAGGGGAAGGGCTCATCAGCAGCGCGCTTGTTGCCGGGCTCCAGGCAGGTCCCAAGGGGCGCAGGACGCCAGATTGCAGGGCGGGTCCCGCCGCCGAAGATGTAGGTCACCGGGAGAGTCGCTGCGAATGGTGCTGGCGTCCGGGGTCACAAACCGGCACCCGAGGGCCTCGGCCCGCCAAATGTGGGCAGGCACCGGTTCGGATGAACCCACATCGGGCAGCCAGACTCTGGGCAAGACCGAAGCGCAGCAGCGAAGGAGGCTGCAAAGAAAAGCGCCGGAGATCAAATGGTGCCGGTAGCCGTTGCCAGGCTCTGGGCAGGTCGGAGGCTGCAAAATGGCGCCGGAACCAAATGGTGTTGGCAACCACAGTCGCACCGCTGTATCAGGCGAGAGGTCGATCCTCCTGGGGCGGAGGAGGAGGATACACCGTCCAGGTGCTGGCCAAAGGGCTCCAGTGAGGACCTCAGGGACACGGATCAACGGCAGCAGGCAGGGACTCGTCGCCGATTCCTCTGGTCAACGGGAGAGTCTTTGCAAATGGCGCCTGCATATAGGGTCAACCACTGGCAACCGGCGACCTCGATCCTCTGGAGGCAGGCAGGCACTGAGTCGGAGGAGCCCACAGCGTCGGAACCAAGGGCTCGTTGCAGTGGGTAACTAACTTCAGCTGCAGACTGGCCACGGAGTAGGAGATCAGCCGAGCAGTGCCGGAGTCCGGGCAGCGTAGGTACAGACCGGAACAGCAGTGGTAGTCAATCCAGCGGGTAAGTTGGATGTCAATTTCAGCATCAGCGGTATGCTTTGGTATGGGTGTGCAGTTTGGTATGGGTGTGCAATGGTTCCTTTGTGTAAGCGATGCTGCTCAGAGCCACAGCTACCCCGGGTTTACATAAGGGTTTGACAAACAAAATCTACTGGATCTCAAGGGGTGGGTAAGTCTATTACACAGAGAGGTCACACAACCACATTATATAAAACACACCATTTCCTCACAGGGTGAGAAAACAACACCACTACAACACATGGTAGAAGTTTGTGGCATGATAACTCCACTGGAAAAAAACAAAAGTTAAAGAGAATTTATGGTTAGGTTTGGAGACAATACCTTAAGGTATGTATAAAAGCCTCAAAAATTCCCTGAAAAAATACAGTTAAAGTGCTTTTATGGTTACAGAATAAGCTCTAAAATCAACCATAACTTGTACCCAGTCAAGCACTGTGTGTGTGTTTGTGTGTGTATGAAAACGTTACTTAACTGATGTAACAATCTTTCTAGTAGATACTCTATGCAGATTCCTCATATGTAGATCAAACCTGAGGCATCAGACTGGATCCCAAAAATCTAAAAGCTGTTAACACCCTGGTCGAGGGTGCTGGTAGCAGTCGATGCAGGAAGTGACATCAAGCGGCTTCACCACTGTCATAAAGCCCCTGCCCCAGCGCACCGTCAGTTTCCCTCCATTTTTTCCAAGCCTTCAATGCGAGAGGTAAGATTGACATAGATGAAGGATTGCAGTACCACAAAAATGGAACATAGAATCTTATTAACTTTTACTATAACTCATCAAATGGGGAGGCAGGCGGATCAGTGAAAAATCTGCAGGTAGATAAAGTATCCACAAGAAAAATGGTTACCACAAGTAAGTAACTTTTTCTTCTGATGGATTCTTCTACCTGCAGATTCCTCAGCTTTAGAACAGATTCCCTAGCAATAACCTGCCCATGAGGAGGGTTGATGGATGGTTATACATGGAAATCCTGCAAGACGGACCTTGCAAAGTTTCCATCCCTGCACATCTCTGAATCCAGGCAGTAGTGTTTTGCAAAGGTGTGCAAGAAAGTCCACATTGCCACCTTACAGATTTTCGCAATTAGGACCCCACCCCCACTGCAGTGCAGAAATGGTTGATTTAGCCTTGGTGGAATGGGGTCTTATCCCTTCAGAAGGCTCTTTCTTTGCTAAGGCATAGCAGGTTTTAATGGAAAGAATGATCCCCAGAGATAGAGTCCTCTTCTGTACCGTCTTACCTTTTCTGGCACCCCAATAAACAAGAAAGAGCTGGTCGTCCGATTGGAAATCCTTGGTCCAATCCAGGTAGTAGTTATTGGCTCATCTAGGATCCAACTGATGCAATATTCCTTTTTTATCGTAGGATGAGGTGGAGAGTAGATGGTTAGAAGGGTGATAGACTAACCAAGGTGGAAGGAAATCAGCCCTGGTTCGCAACAACAATTTGTCCGGAAAGAAGGTAGTGAAGGAAGGGCAACAGCTATGAGCTTGCAGCTCAATGACCTTTTTAGCAGAAGTGATAGCAGTAAAAAACACAATTTTGAGGGATAACATATGAAGTGTAAAACTAGAAGGGGGCTCAAACAGAGTTCCCATCAAAGAAGTAAGAACCAGATTTAAATTCCACTGGCAAACCACAAAAAAAGACGGAGAAAAGAAATTGGTTAAACCCTTGAGGAACCTTGGGGAACCGCATCACAATAGGGCATTTGAACAGGGAAGGTTGATCTGGTAGACACCGGAAAGCAAACAAGGCAGCTAAATATTCCATCACCGTGCCAACAACACAACCCCTTTGAGCAAAGGAAAGAGCAAATTGCAGCACTTGAGACTGTTTGGCCTGCAAAGGGTCCACCCCACTGTCCCCACAACATGCACCATAGTTGCCTCATCTGCCAGAGTAATCAAACTTCGTGGAAGAGTAAGGTGCAGACAAGATTACGTTGACCACCTACCGTGCCAGCTGAAAGGAGCTCAGGTGTTGCCGCTGTTAGACCTGGCATCCTTGGCGTGGTTTTCCCTGACTTTTTGCCTCTACCTCCTGTGTTTTTGATGCTGTGCTGGATTTCGGTTTTGCTGGCTTAGATGCTTTGGGCACTTTGCCACTGCTTATCAGTGTCAAAGTGCAAGTGCTCCCTATATAAATTGTTATTGTGATTGGTTCTCCCTGATTGGCATATTTGATTTACTAGTAGGTCCCTAGTAAAGTGCACTAAGTGTGCCAGGGCTGGTAAATCAAATGCTACTAGTGGGCCTGCAGCACTGATTTTGCCACCCACACGAGTAGCCCTGAAGAGATGTCTCAGGCCTGCCACCGCAGTGCCTGTGCGCAGTTTGTTAACTGCCATGTTGACCTGGCAAAGTGCACCCACTTGCCAGGCCCTACCCTTCCCTTTTCTTACATGCGAGTCACCCCTCGGATAGTCCCAAAGTACCCCTGTGGGCAGGGTGCAGTGTATGGGAAAGGTAGGACATGGCCTGATGTGTGTGGCATGTCCTGATAGTGAAATACTGCTATCTGGCCCATATGGAAGCATGGGAGTTAATTTATAACATCTTATAAATATAACTTCCCATTGGGACCAGATAGAAAAATAAAGTTTAGTATGCCTGAACTAAGAATCTAAAGATTCATCTTTTAGCAAAGGTGATTTTTAGGTCGAGCCTAGGAGCAGCGCACATGCACTGCTCGCTCTGGGAGACTGCTGTAGTAGAGTATGGGAGAGAAGCGGCGCCCACTCTCCTCCCATATTTTTCATTGGCTTGTGTCATTGTCTTTCGTAAATGCTGCCTTCGGATTCGTTAATAGGCTTGTTAGTCCCTCCTTAGTACAGCCTTGTCTTCATTTGTAACCTCCAATGGCGACTGGCCCCTTTACTTCGGTTGTTACACGGGACCTGTTATTTAGTCTGTAAGCACTATTTACTTTATTGAGTTTCTTTTACTGCAGGCTGGACATGCGCCGCTTCAGCTGAAACCGCTTGTGTTTTTTTAAGCAGCACGGCCGCCCCCGTAACACGGGCACCTGCTTTCAATCACTTTAACCCAACATTATCTCGTGTCGGTTTCAACCCCCCAAGTAAAATGGATTTAGAAATGATTAGCGAATTAAGTCATGTGAATTCCAGGTAGCACATAATCCTGTGCTAATGGGCTGAAGCTGACAACAGCATATCTGTGTTACTTGTCATCTGTACTAAAGCCACCTGACGGGTTGTTTTCAAAAGCCTGTTTTATTAACAACAACACCACCACCAATACCACCACCACCACCAATGCCACAACCACCACCAATACCACCACCACCAATACCACACTCACCAATACCACCACCACCAATACCACCACAAAAACCACCACCACCAATACCACCATCACCAATACCACCGCCAATACCAATACCACCAATACCACCACCACCAATACCAATACCACAACCACCACCACCACCAATACCAATAACACCATCACCACCACCGCCAATACCAATACCACCACCACCAATACCACCACCAATACCACCCCCACCAATACCACCACCACCAATACCACCAATATCAATACCACCACTACCAATATCAATACCACCAATACCACCACCACCAACACCAGTACCACCACTAATACCACCACCACCACCACCAATACCACCACCACCAATACCAATGCCACCGCCAATACCAATACCACCAATACCAATTCAACCAATACCACCACCACCAATACCACCACCACCAATACCACCACCACTAATACCACCACCAATACCACCACTACCAATATCAATACCACCACCACCACCAATACCAGCACGCCCAATACCAATACCACCAATACCGCCACCACCAATACCACCACCAACATTAATACCACCACCACCAATACCACCACCACCAATACCACCACCACCAATACCACCATCAACACCACCACCAATACCACCACCTCCAATACTACCAATACCACCCCCAATACCGCCACCACCACCATCACCAATATCACCACCAATAACACCACCACTAACTCCACCACCACCACCAATACCACCACCAATACCACCACCACCAATAGCACCACCATCAATATCAGCAATACCACCCCCACCACCAATACCACCACCACCAATACCCCACCAATAGCACCACCACCAATACCCCACCAAACCACCACCACCAACAATACCACCACCAATACCTTCACAAATACCACCACCACCAATACCACCACCACTAATACCACCACCAATACCACCACTACCAATATCAATACCACCACCAATACCACCACGCCCAATACCAATACCACCAATACCGCCACCACCAATACCACCACCAACATTAATACCACCACCACCAATACCACCACCAATACCACCACCACCACCAATACCACCACCACCACCAATACCACCACCACCACCAATACCTCCACCATCCATTCCCACCATGTGGGAGGGCAGGCCGAACAAACAGACGTGGAGGCTGTATATAGTGTGCCAGCCGGCTAGTTTTATTTGGGATCAGGGGATATCTGTCCTTAGGAGTTGCTTTGGGGGTCCTTTGGAGGGTCTTCCGGGTCTTCTCCTGTTCCCGCGGTTCCTTGCTGCTTGTGGAGGGAGGATACTCGTCTTCTGGCTGGTCGGTTCTCCCAGGGAGGCTCATGGAAGAGAGAAAGTACAAGGAACCGTCAGTCGCTCCGATATATCATGCCCGTTGACAGAGTGACCCGTAACCACACCCGTTTGGTGCTCTCAGCTATCCGGAAAGGGGTATAGTGTCTTCTGGTTTAGTGAAGGGAAAGGGGTTGTGTGCAGGGAGGGTTGGTGTGTGGATTGTTCAGGGAACGTAGTGAACAGGGAAAAACAAAACAAAGGAAACGCCGCTTACGAATCTGGACGCGCAAACACAGTCACTCATGGGGAGGATAGAAGCTATGTACCGTGTCACTCTCCCTTTTGTGCTCCCGTAGACCTCCCGCCACCCCGCTATACACCCTCAGCCCTCCCGCTCCCCTGTGCCCGTTCCCCCTGTTTCTGATCACTCACCGGCCCCGCCGCAACTCTCCCGAGTTGCGGCCGCTCTCCACCCTCCTCCTGTGGGGACCACCAATCCTCGCACCACGTCTCGTCCTCGTCTCGATCGTCGTCCTCTCCGTTCCGTCTTTCCTCATTTTCTCCGTTCCGCTCTCCACTCTCGCTCGACTCCTTCCTTCCTCCGGCTTGTACGCGCCCGCTTCCTGTTCCCTTGGGCTTTTTCTCGTCCTGTGAGGAACCACATCCGGGGTTAGTCCCTCCTACTGCCGCCTCTGATTCGTGTGTATCGAAACACTGCCCGGGCAGAGGCCAAAGGGGAGGGGTCATTGTCACGGGAACCATCGACCTCCATCGGGACCTGTCGGGACACTTTCCTGCAGGTAGGATATTGGGACTAAGTTGTCGTGGTGACCCTGGGTATCGGCATGTCAGGGTAGGGGTCCCCTCACATCCCCTTTCCCTTGCTGTCCTTCCAGTGGGGGGGTCCCCAAGGGGATATCGGGAAAGGAAATCCACATTTGTCTGGTCCTTTCCTTTCCTGTGCTTAGTATGGAATCTGTACGGTTGTAATGATAGGAACCAGCGCAACACCCTTTCATTGTTCCCTTTGTTGCGTGCTAACCATTCTAAGGGAGCATGTTCTGTATATAGGGTGAATTCTCGCCCTTCCAGGTAATATTTCAGAGCGTCGATGGCCCATTTTATGGCTAGGGCCTCTTTGTCGATTACAGCGTAATTACGCTCTCGTGGAAATAGCTTTCTGCTGATATACAAAATGGGTTGTTCCTCCCCCTGTTGGTTTCTCTGGGACAAGACCGCCCCCAACCCCTGATCTGAGGCGTCCGTCTGAAGGATGAAGGGTAAGGTGTAATCGGGACTGGCTAATATTGTGTCTGAGGTAAGAGACGCCTTCAGTGCATCAAAGGCCTGGAGCACGTCGGGGCCAGGGTCTCTCAATTTGAGCTCGGTTTTTCTGTTTTTCTGTAAGAGGTCGGTGAGTGGGGCTGCTATCCGGGAAAACTGTGGTATAAACCTTCTGTAGTATCCGAGCAGCCCCAAAAATGCTCGGAGGGCTTTGGCTGTACGTGGAAAGGGAATCTGGGATATGGCAGTCAGTTTATTATCCTATGGCCGTATGACTCCTTCCCCCAACAGGTAGCCCAGATACTTCACGGTCTGGGCGGCTAAATGGCTTTTGGCTGGGTTGATGTTAAGTCCGTGGTTACCTAGGGCTCGGACCACGGTACACAGGTGAGTTAGATGTTGTTCCCAGGTTTCGCTGTAGATAATGATGTCATCTATGTAAGCACCGGCATAGCTCTCATGGGGGAGGAGAACAAGGTTCATGGCCCGTTGAAACGAAGCCGGTGCTCCGTGTAGCCCAAAGGGTAACATCACGAACTGGAACAGACCATCCGGAGTTGAGAATGCTGTTTTCTCTTGGTCCTGGGCTCTTAGGGGTATCTGCCAGTACCCTTTACACAGATCAAGGGTACTAATATATTTGGCCTTCCCTATCCGCTCTACCATTTCGTCTACCCGTGGGAGGGGATACGTATCAAATTCTGAAACCTTGTTGACCTCCCGGAAGTCAATGCAAAAGCGTACCGAGCCATCCGGCTTCGGCACGAGTACTATAGGGGAATTCCACTCGCTTACGGAGGGTTCTATGATACCCATCTGTAGCATTTGTTGAACTTCGTTTCGGATAGTATTTCGACGGGCCTCTGGTATACGGTAGGGTCGGAGACGTACTCTTGTCCCGGGACGGGTTTTTATGGCGTGTTCGACTAACGTGGTTTTGCCGGGAGTCAAAGAAAACACACCCTGTAGGGGCAACAATTTATCAATCAGAGTCGTTGCCAAAGGGGATGGCAAGTCATGGTCAATACACTGGCAATATAAAGGACTATTAGGTCCTATGTTTCCAACCAAGGAAGGAAGGGGTCCCTCCCATTTTTAAAAAAAGATTAATGTGATAAACCTGAGTAGTGCCTCTTTTCTTGTCCAATTCGAGCCTGTAGGTGACGGGTGTCACCTGTTCCAGCACTACGTATGGGCCCTGCCATTGACCCAACAGCTTGTGATCCGATGAAGACATCATCAACAACACCGCATCTCCTGTTGAGAAGGACCTCTCTTTGGCTTTTTTATCGTATTGGGTCTTCTGTGCCCCTTGTGCTTTTTCCATGTTGTTCCTGACTATTGCACGTATTTGTCCCAGATGGGTCCTAAGATTAGTGACATACTCTATCAATGGGGTGGCATTGTTAGGTTCTGTTTCCCAGGTCTCACGAACCATGTCTAGTAGGGAACGGGGTTGGTGGCCATAGAGTAACTCAAATGGAGAATACCCTGTGCTCTTTTGGGTTTGACATCGGATTGCGTACAACGCTAGGGGTAACATATCCTCCCACCGCTTAGATTCGAGGGCAAGGAGTTTTTTTAGGGTGGTCTTCAATGTGGCATTATAACGCTCAACGAGCCCATCCGTCTGGGGGTGGTAGGCCGCCGTCCGTATTTGCTTAATCCCTAACTGGGTGCACACTTGCTTCATCAGTTTTGATACGAACGGGGTCCCCTGATCTGTTAGGATCTCTTTTGGGAATCCCACCCGGGAAAACACCGGTATTATGGCTTTAGCTATGCTGGAAGCGTCGGGGTGTTTCAGGGCGATCGCCTCCGGGAAGCGGGTGGCGTAATCCACAAGTACCAACACATAACGACACCTGCTACGCGAGGGCAATAGAGGGCCTATTATATCCATCCCTACCCTACTAAAGGGCTCCTTGATGATGGGTAATGGATGTAAGGGGGCTCGTGGGGGTTTGTACCTACTATTTTTTTGACAAATGGGGCATTCACGGCAGTATTGTTTCACTCGTCCATACACGCCGGGCCAATAAAACTGTTTCGTTATTAACTGCCCGGTTTTTTCCTCCCCGAAATGCCCACCTAATAGATGACTATGTGCCAGATAAAGTACCTTGTCCTGGAAAGGGTTGGGAACCAACAACTGAGGGGTACTATCGGGCTCTGCTTTCCTGTATAACAGTCCATTCCTAATGAAAAAATAAGGACATACATGTACTGGGGCTTCTTGGTTCTGGGCTTGGTTCCAAGCCTCTTGTAGGACCGGGTCTTCTCTCTGAGCCGTGTGGAAGTGTCTGTTGTTTTCCCACGGGTTCTCCACCGGTGTGGCAGGGAAAGCACGAACGAAGTTTCCTTTATCCTTTCGTTTTTCATTTTTGGTTTTCCTCGGTTTTGAGGGGGGCCAGTCGGGGTTCTCATCCTGAGTGAAGGGAGCTATGTCCCACCAGTCGCCTTCTGCGGCCGACGTTTCTTGGAGTAATTCGGGTAGGTGGGGGTAATCGTTTCCTAATATGATCTGTTCCGGTAGGCGAGGAATGAGGCCGACCTTTAACTCGGAACCAGGATCCTTGGCGTTTTGTATGCGTACATAAGTAGTGGGATACCTCTTTGTATCCCCATGGACACACTGAATATGTACGGTACCCTCGACAGCCCCAAGTCCGGCTCCCAGTTCTTGAGGACGCACCACGCTTTGTCGGCAGCCCGTATCGGCAAGGGCTGTCATCGGTTGTCCGTTTATGGTCACGCCACAATGATACGGGGGAGGCGATTTATTCTGGGAGAGGCAGCAGTAGTTTCTTGCAATGCCTATCTCCATCAGTTCCTCCTTCTGTGGACAAAAGCGAGCTATGTGGCCCAGCCCTCTGCAGTTATAACACTAAGGTCCAGGGGGAGGGGTTCTCAAAAAGGAAGGCCCGGGGGACCGAAACATAGGGGGCCCTGGAACGATTGTTACAGGATCGGGTTTTCGGACCAGTGGGGGTCGGGTAGGACGATGAGCCCCGCCCATGCCTGTTCGCCATCGGGGGTCTTCACGACCCTTTTGGAAGTCTTGGGCTCTACTGTAGGCCCCTGCAATTTCTACGGCTGACTCCAAGGTGAGATGTGCGTGTTGTCTGACCCATCTCTGTATGGGTGGGTGGAGGGAGGCCAGGTACTGTTCCAGGTAGACTTTTGCCATGATGTCCTCCTTTGTGGCGGTGGTGGGTTTTAACCAGCGGTCAGCCATGTCCTTTACCCGGAAGTATAGGGCCCTCGGGGTTTCGTGAGGCCCTTCCTTGATCTGTCTGAGTCTCATCCTATAGGTCTCGTCGTCAACCCCCAGGCGTTCCATAATACACTGTTTTATTTCCGCGTAGGGGGTGACCCCTAGGATGTTGGCCGCTTGGTAGGATGCCTGTAGCTCCCCTGACAGCAAGGGCCCCAGGTATTGTCCCCATTTATCCGCCGGCCATGCAGCAGCCAGGGCCATCCGTTCAAAGTTGTTGAAGAAGTACTCCGGGTCTTCTCCGCTGACATATTTTTGTAGGATCACTGAGGGGAGGGTACTGGGGCCTCTTTGTTGTCCCATGGCGTCCGCAAGCTTCCCTATGGCTGTGTCATGGGTCTGACCTTGTACTGTCATAGCCTGCTGTAGCTTCCCCCGGTCCTCTTCCACCACGGTGAGGAATCTCTCCATAGCCTTCCCCAGGCTTTCCTGGCTTTCGGCCATTCTGGCGATCACAGCCTCCATGTCTCCGGCGAATCCCACTTCTGACACCACTTGTGGGAGGGCAGGCCGAACAAACAGACGTGGAGGCTGTATATAGTGTGCCAGCCGGCTAGTTTTATTTGGTATCAGGGGATATCTGTCCTTAGGAGTTGCTTTGGGGGTTCTTTGGAGGGTCTTCCGGGTCTTCTCCTGTTCCCGCGGTTCCTTGCTGCTTGTGGAGGGAGGATACTCGTCTTCTGGCTGGTCGGTTCTCCCAGGGAGGCTCATGGAAGAGAGAAAGTACAAGGAACCGTCTGTCGCTCCGATATATCATGCCCGTTGACAGAGTGACCCGTAACCACACCCGTTTGGTGCTCTCAGCTATCCGGAAAGGGGTATAGTGTCTTCTGGTTTAGTGAAGGGAAAGGGGTTGTGTGCAGGGAGGGTTGGTGTGTGGATTGTTCAGGGAACGTAGTGAACAGGGAAAAACAAAACAAAGGAAACGCCGCTTACGACTCTGGACGCGCAAACACAGTCACTCATGGGGAGGATAGAAGCTATGTACCGTGTCACTCTCCCTTTTGTTCTCCCGTAGACCTCCCGCCACCCCGCTATACACCCTCAGCCCTCCCACTCCCCTGTGCCCGTTCCCCCTGTTTCCGATCACTCACCGGCCCCGCCGCAACTCTCCCGAGTTGCGGCCGCTCTCCAGCCTCCTCCTGTGGGGACCACCAATCCTCGCACCACGTCTCGTCCTCTCCGTTCCGTCTTTCCTCGTTTTCTCCGTTCCGCTCTCCACTCTCGCTCGACTCCTTCCTTCCTCCGGCTTGTACGCGCCCGCTTCCTGTTCCCTTGGGCTTTTTCTCTTCCTGTGAGGAACCACATCCGGGGTTAGTCCCTCCTACTGCCGCCTCTGATTCGTGTGTATCGAAACACTGCCCGGGCAGAGACCAAAGGGGAGGGGTCATTGTCACGGGAACCATCGACCTCCATCGGGACCTGTCGGGACACTTTCCTGCGGGTAGGATATTGGGACCAAGTTGTCGTGGCGACCCTGGGTATCGGCATGTCAGGGTAGGGGTCCCCTCACACACCACCACCAATACCACCACCAATACCAATACAACCAATAGCACCACCACCAATACCACCACCACCACCAATACCAGCACCACCACCAATACCACCACCATCAATACCACCACCACCAATACTACCACCAATACCACCACCACCAGTACCAATACCACCACCACCAATAGCACCAAAACCGCCAATACCACCACCACCAATACTGCCACCACCACCAATACCACCACCACCAATACCACCAACACCAATACTACCACCACCAATACCACCACCACCAATACCACCACCAATACCAGCACCACCAATACCAGCACCACCAATACCAATACCACCACCACCAATACCACCACCTCAGCGCCTCTTGCTCACTAGTAATAGCAGGGGCACTGTACTAGGCCAGAGCTGCAGCCGAGACCATCCCTCCCTCCATGCCTGCCATAAAGCACAGCCCGCCCTGCACCAGGAGGTGAAGCCAGGGCCCTACTACAGCTGGAGGGCAAAGACAGCAATGACATTATGCAATGCCACACTGCACACTCAAATCATGGAGAGGGCAGGAAATAGCCCCCCTCCCGCTCTTCCTCCTGAGCTGTGACAGTGTAATCACAGAGCGAAAGGTGTTGGAGCGCTTTGTTAGTGTTTATAATTCAGATCATATGTAACTCTCACTTCAAACTTTGTTTCTCTGTAATTTACACCACTTACACATCTTCTTCACTGCACTATTTATCACTACTTTGAAGACTTCGCAGGCCGGTCTCTTCCCCTGATATTTACAATCTAACAAGCGGTCGAGAAGGCCCTTTATTGCAATGCAATAGGTCTCGCATTTGCAAGAGTTTAAGCTATTAGTATTGTAAATGACAATGCCTTTTATTTATGTTTTAAAACCCAAAACATAAATAAAAGGCATTGCCATTTACAATGCCAATAGCTCAAACTCGCGTGAATGCGAGACCTATTGCATTGCAAATGCTTGTTACATTCTGTGTTTAAAAATACCACTTTTAGAAAGTAGGTATTTGCTTGCTTGGCCATCCAGTGTGCCTCTGCTAGGATGTGTATTGACTGTCTGGTTTTGGAGTGGCAGGGGCTGGGGATGTGCAGTGGCTCTAGAGAGTCTGATGAGTCAGGGCTGGGCTGAATAGACCTGAGCTGCATTTAGAGTAGGGGGAGGAGTTTCCTTTCGCACCTGAATGGGCCTGGTCTGCCAAAGACAATGCTGTCTCTGCCTCCTGCCGGGCAGCTACACTGAGGAAACAGAACTGGTTCTGGCTGGGCACAGGACCTCTCTGCCACCAGAGAACAAAGGATTTTGCTGAATAAAAGGTGGGGCCCAGACCCCTGAATTTTAGACTACTTCGTGAAACAAGAGGAACCTTTGCCAAGGAGAAGAGCTGGAGAAACTGGAGGAGTACTGCCCCTTTGATGTGTGCTGTCTGGCGTTGGCCTGCAGTAGCTAATTCTGCCAAGGAAAGGACAAGGACTTTTCTGTGTGCTGTGTCCCCTCTGCTTGAGAGGAGTCTCCAAGGGCCTGTGCGTGCTGGCCTCCTGTTGTAGGAAACTCAGGGACATCAAAGTTTCCAGCTACCTTTTTTTCCATCAAACTGCACTGTGTGTGCACTTGCACAGCGCTCTGTGCACCTCTACCTCCGTAGAGCTTGGAGGCGTTAAGCACGAGGAGGACTCTGAGGGCCTTCCTGCAGCTCATTGCCCACAGGCCTTGCTTCCTCCGTGTTATCCCCGGGAGCCTCGACACGCTCCCTCAGAGGAAGAGGCTGTTCGAAGGATTTGCCCAGATCACCGCCTCCGGCATAAGTCCGGGGCCAAAGTTCGATGCCGAGGTAACAGCAGCGCCGCAGCACAGCCGGCTGCGAGGCGTTGCCTAGCAACGGTGATCTCCTAGCGTGGGGGAGCCGATGTCGACCTAGCCCCGCCCAGCAGGACGCCAGCTCGAGCCGCCGGGTAGCAAGGTCGTGCTCCATTCAGGAAGGAGCTGCCCCGCTTCCCCGCTCAGCGTCACTGACTCACGAGGATTTCACTGCTTCCAGCCCGGGGATCGGAGGAGCCATGAGCCTGGGCCGCTCAGAGCTTCCTCCTGCTGCCAGGGTGCCGCCCGAGGCACGGGCAGGCGTGTGAGGGAGTGACTCAGAGGGGCAGAGCAGCCCCCGCAGGTGGTGGCGGTGCACGCTCCCAGCCGAGGCTTCAACGAGCATCAGAGAGCCAGGAGGTGCACAGGGACAAAGGACTACGGCCCAGGTAACGCTCAGTTCTGCGGACTGAGCCGCGACGTCCTTGTAGAAATAAGTTATTTTTTGCCTATGTGATCAGTGGCAGCTGGGGGCACCGTTTATGATACAAAGGACACATGTTTTTACCTATGTGATCAGTGGCAGCTGGGGGCACCTTTTATGATACAAAGGACACATGCTTTTACCTATGTGATTAATGGAACACAATATATAAAATCTGAGACTCATTGATACTACTGCATTTTCTGAATAATACAAAGGCTATATTTTTTTACATAACTTAGTGTGAGGTTTCCTTTGTGGTGTGCCTATTGTGATATTGATGCGTGTGTGTGTGTTGCGCAAATGCTTTACACATTGCCTCTGGAATAAGCCTGACTGCTCTGCCAAGCTACCAAGGGGGTGAGCAGGGGTTATCTTCAGCATGTAACTCCCTTTCCCTGACTAGAGTGGTGGTTTCTGCCTGGCTTAGGCGCACGCCCTAGCCAACCAGAAATCCTATTTCTAACATTGGTTGTCAGCGGTGAGGATAGGACTTGCGTTTGCACAGTACCACAATGATTCATTATTTAACCTAGACCACTCCGCAACCACATTTTGGTTCTATTTTTTGATCTGACCCTTGAATTATCCACACACCATGTCTCGGAAGAGTAAATCAGCAAGTGAGCAGAATAGGAATTTGACATTGAAATGTTAAGTAATTACAAAGTAGAGCAACTCAAGAAATTCTGCAAGAGCTTTGGATGCCCCATTGAGAGACACTCTAAGAAAGAGGAGCTACAGAAGGCCTTAGGGGCCTGGTGGGAGGCTAGGCAAGCTGATGAGACATGTGAGGGAGAGGTGGATAAGGATGCACCAGGGGATGGTTTCAGATCACAGGATATGCCTGTTGGCAGAGCAGCCTCTAGGGCTGGCAGCAATCATTCCTCTAGAAATTTTACTCCAGAGGAGCTGGAAGAGAACCAAAGGGTAAGAGATCATGAGTTAGAAGTCCTGAAGCTCAAAATGAAACAATTGGAAATGGAGAACCAAACAGCTGCCATAGAGAGAGAAAAGATGGCAGAGGAAAGCAAGAACGCTCGTGCTTTGGAGGAAAAGAAATTGCTTTTGGCTCATGAGTTGAGTATGAGGGAACTGGACATTAAAGCTAAGCAAGTAGAGTGCAGTTCCAATGGTGGCAGTGTACCGCCAGTGCAAGGGGGTAAGGTTTACATTCCCAAGGACCTAGTGCAAAATTACCAGAAGGGTAAAGATATTTATGCATGGTTTGGTTCTTATGAGACAGCACTGAGAATGAATGAGGTCCCTGAGAAACATTGGGGGGCGGGCCTGTGGAAACACTTTGAGGCCACTGGGAGAAACACCCTGACACCTTTGGAGGAGGCGGGTAATCTGACCTATCCCCACATGAAGGAGGCTTTATGCCTCAGGTATGGGCTCACATCCTAACAGTACAGGGAGAAGTTTAGGAACTTCAAGAAGCTCGAGTGTAAGAACCTTTATTGAAGAGCACTGGATGGTTGGACAAAGGGCAGCAAGTTAACTGACTACAAGGAGCTGGATGACATAATTGCATGGGAGCACTTGAATAGTCTTTGTGTACCAGACCTGCGCCAGCATCTAATGGATAGCAAGTTGACTGACCCCAGGAAGCTTGCTCAGGAGGCGGACCACTGGACTAGTACCAGGGTCAACAAGGGGATTGTGGGTAATCCAGCCAAGGGTGGGCAGGGTCCCCAGCAGAAGAGTGGGGGGGGGGATACGGGTAATCAAAAGGAGTTCCCTAAAGGGCCCCAAAACAGTACCCAGGGTAAGGATTCCCAGCCTCCCGATTCTAAGAAGCCATGGCCCCCTAAGGGTAGGCAGGGCAACCGAGGTCCCCGCCAGTGTTATGGATGTGGCCAAGAGGGTCACCTGGGGAATGATCCCGAGTGCCCCAAGGCATCCTCCGCACCCACTGGGGCACCGTCACCGGGGTTAGTGAGTGTAGCACTGGGGGAGGAATTGGTTCCTAGCGAAGGTGGGGAGCCAGCAGTTATGACCCTGGTCTTGTTAGGAGACAGAGAGATGGTTCAGGGATCCTATCTGCCTGAGAACACTAAAAAATACAGGCAGTGGGTGACCATCAATGGGAGGAGGGTGGAGGCTCTGAGAGACACAGGAGCAAGTGTGACATCTGTCAGGTGTCAATGGGTGTCTGAAGAGCAAGTTATTCTCAATGTACTTCACCCTGTAGTTGCTGCAGACAACTCTGAGCGCCTGTGTAAGGTGGCGCAGGTTCCCTTTGAGTGGGGTGGTGGGTCTCAGGTTCCTTGAAGGTAGTTGTTAGTCCATCCATGCCTGTTGACTGTCTGCTTGGCAATGACCTGGAGAGTTCCCCATGGAAGGAGGTGGCACGCCAGGCTCATTTGGAGATGTTGGGTCTGCCTGAGTGGGTCTGTGTGACCACTCGGTCAATGGCAGCCAGCAGGGGTAATCAAGTGGACCTTGAGCCTGAAACAGTGGCTCAGGTACCTGCCAGAAAGAGGATGGGCAGGGGGTGTGGGAAACCAGCCCCAGAGGTTCCCACGGTCCAGGAGGAGGCAGAACCTGAGGGGGATGTCCTGGAACCTACAGGGGAGCAAGTGGCCGAACTGGGAGACCTGCCTGAGCTGACCCATTGGCAGCAGGAACGGGGTCCATCCAGGGAGGATTTCTGCAAAGTGCAGATGGAATGCCCTACTCTTGTTGGTTTGCGGCAACAGGCTGCAGACCAGGCAGCAGGTGATCAGTCTGGATCACATCTGATTTATTGGGAAAATGGATTGTTGTATAGTGAGCCTAAGGTCGCTGAGCCCGGTGCAGCCCGTGTGCTGGTGGTACCCGAGTGCTACAGGACCTTCCTACCGGGTCTGGCTCATGACGTGCCTTTAGCAGGACATTTGGGGTGCGACAAGACCTTTCAGAGCCTTGTCACTCACTTTTACTGGCCCCAAATGAGAAGGCACGTTGGTACACACTGTAGGTCTTGTCAGACTTGCCAGGCGAGTGGCAAGAGTGGAGGGAAGTGTAAGGCTCCCCTCCAACCATTTCCTGTGGTAAGCACCCCTTTTGAGCGGGTGGGCATTGATATTGTGGGGCCACTGGAACCCAAGACAGCCTTAGGCAACAAGTTTATCTTGGTCTTTGTGGACCATGCCACCCGGTACCCGAAAACTGTCCCTCTCAGGACAATCGCAGCCCCCGTGGTGGGCCATGCAGTGATGGGGATCTTTTCCCGTGTGGGGTTCCCTGACCGTGGTACAAACTTCATTTCGAAGTACATGACATCTTTGTGGGAGGAGTGGGGTGTGACATACAAGTTCACCACTCCTTACCATCCTCAAGGGAATGGGTTGGTTGAGAGATTCAACCGAACCCTGAAGGGCATGATAAAGGGTCTCGCAGAACCCATGAGACGGAAGTGGGAAGCCTTTTTACCATGCCTGTTGTTTGCATACAGGGAGGTACCGCAGCAGTCCTTAGGCTTTAGCCCCTTTGAACTGCTGTATGGGCACCCTGTGAGAGGACCTCTGAGTTTGGTGAAGTAGGGCTGAGAGAAAACTCCTGGTAAGACCCCCAAGGATGTGTTCAGCTATGTGCTGGCCTTCAGAAACCAGACTCAAAGCTTCAGGAATCTCGCTCAGGCGAACCTGGAAGCCAGCCAGGAGGAGATGAAAAAATGGTATGACCAGAATGCCACTCTGGTCGAATTTCAGCCTGGCCAAAAAGTGTGGGTGATGGCACCAGTGGAGCCTTGTGCGCTCCAGGATAAGTGGACTGGTCCATATGAGGTGGTGGAGTGCAAGAGTGAAGTGACATAATTGGTTGATTTGCAGACTCCTAGGAACCCTTTGAGGGTCCTGCACGTGAACTGCCTCAAACCTCACTTTGAGAGGTCTGAAGTGACTATGCTCCTTGCTACAGGTGATGGGATGGAGGAGGAGAGTGAGCCTCTTTCTGACCTCCTGTCAGCCAAGGAACAAGATGGGTCAGTAAATGGGGTAAACCTCTCTCCTACCCTGACCCTAGAGCAGCAGAGGGACTGTCGCCAGGTGCTGGGACAGTTCACCTCCCTGTTCTCCCTAACTCCAGGAATCACCAATTGGTGTGTCCATGATGTGGATACTGGGGACAGTCTACCTGTGAAGCAGACATTTTACAGGGTAGCTGACAAAGTCAGGGCTAGCATCAAGGAAGAAGTTTCCAAGATGTTGGCGTTAGGGGTGATAGAGCCCTCAAGCAGCCCCTGGGCTAGCACAGTGGTCTAAGTGCCAAAAGCTGCTGCATCCGGTGCCACTCCAGAACTCCAGTTCTGTGTGGACTAACGTGGGCTCAATGCAGTCACCAAGACTGATGCACACCCCATCCCCAGAGCTGATGAGCTCATTCATCGGTTGGGAGCTGCCCGGTATCTCAGCACATTTGATTTAACGTCTGGGTACTGGCAGATTGCCTTAACCGATGGGGCAAAAGAGAGGTCAGCGTTCTCAACGCCAGAGGGGAACTACCAGTTCCGGGTTATGCCCTCTGGGTTGAAGGACGCCCCTGCCACATTCCGGGTACTGTCCGGACTGGAGGAGTTCAGCGCCACTTACCTGGCTGACATTTCTGTGTTCAGCTCCAGTTGGGAGGAACATTTGCGACATCTCTGCAAAGTGTTGAAGGCTCTGCAAAAGGCAGGCCTCACTATCAAGGCCAGCAAGTGCCAGATAGGGCAGGGGTCTGTGGTGTACTTAGGGCACCAGGTAGGGAGCGGCCAGGTGGCGCCTCTACAACCGAAGATTGACACCATTCTGGCTTGGGAGCCCCCCAAGACCCAGACAGAGGTGAGAGCCTTTTTAGGTCTCACTGGGTACTACAGGCGGTTTGTCAAGGGGTATGGCACCATTGTTCCCCCCTTGACAGAGCTGACTTCAAGGAAGCAGCTCAGGAAGGTGATCAGGACTGATGCCTGCCAGACCGCTTTTGATGCCCTGAAATCTGCCATGTGCACGGCACCCGTGCTTAAGGCACCTGACTTCTCCAGAGAATTTGTTGTGCAGACAGATGCTTCAGAGCATGGTGTGGGAGCAGTACTCTCACAATTGAACGATGAGGGCTTGGACCAACCTGTAGCTTTCATCAGTAGGAGGCTACTCCCAGGGAACAGTGGTGGAGTGCAATTGAAAAGGAAGCTTTTGCTGTGGTCTGGGCGCTGAAGAAGCTAAGACCCAACTTGTTTGGGACTCACTTCCGGGTTCAGACAGACCACAGGCCCCTCAGATGGTTGATGCAAATGAGGGGTGAGAATCCAAAACTGTTGAGGTGGTCTATCTCCCTACAGGGAATGGACTTTACGGTGGAACACCGCCCTGGTACAGAACACGCCAATGCTGATGGTCTGTCCAGATTCTTCCGCCTTAGTGAGGAGAACTCCCAAGAGGGTGGGTAGTTCTCCCCACTTTTCAGATGGAGGGGACACGATTTAGACCTGGCATCCTTGGGTGGTTTTCCCTGACTTTTTGCCTCTACCTCCTGTGTTTTTGATGCTGTGCTGGATTTCGGTTTTGCTGGCTTAGATGCTTTGGGCACTTTGCCAGTGCTGATCAGTGTCAAAGTGCAAGTGCTCCCTGTATAAATTGGTATTGTGATTGGTTCTCCCTGATTGGCATATTTGATTTACTAGTAGGTCCCTAGTAAAGTGCACTAAGTGTGCCAGGGCTGGTAAATCAAATGCTACTAGTGGGCCTGCAGAACTGATTGTGCCACCCACATGAGTAGCCCTGAAAAGATGGCTCAGGCCTGCCATCGCAGTGCCTGTGCGCCTTTAGTAAACTGCCATGTTGACCTGGCAAAGTGCACCCACTTGCCAGGCCCTACCCTTCCCTTTTCTTACATGTGAGTCACCCCTAGTGTAGGCCCAAGGTACCCCTGTGGGCAGGGTGCAGTGTATGTGAAAGGAAGGACATGCCCTGATGTGTGTGGCATGTCCTGATAGTGAAATACTGTCAATTTCGTTTTTCACTATTGAAAGGCTATCTGGCCCATAGGGAATCATGGGAGTTAATTTATAACATTATATAAATACCTACCATTGGGACCAGATAGTAAAATAAAGTTTAGTATGCCTGAACTCAGAATCTAAAGATGCATCTTTTAGCGAAGGTGATTTTTACATTCTGTGTTTAAAAACACCACTTTTAGAAAGTAGGTATTTTCTTGCTTGGCCATCCTGTGTGCCTCTGCTAGGATGTGTATTGACTGTCTGGTTTTGGAGTGGCAGGGGCTGGGGATGTGCAGTGGCTCCAGAGAGTCTGATGAGTCAGGGCTGGGCTGAATACACCTGGGCTGCATTTAGAGTAGGGGAGGCGTTTCGTTTCACACCTAAATGGGCCAGGTCTGCCAAAGACAAAGCTGTCTCTGCCTCCTGCCAGGCAGCTACACCAAGGGAACAGAACTGGTTCTGGCTGGGCACAGGGCTTCTCTGCCACCAGAGAACAAAGGATTTTGCTTTATAAAAGGTGGGGCCCAGACACCTGAATTTTAGACTACTTCGTGAAACAAGAGGAACCTTTGCCAAGGAGAAGAGCTGGAGAAACTGGAGGAGGAGTACTGCCCCTTTGCTGTGTGCTGTCTGGGGTTGGCCTGCAGTAGCTAATTCTGCCAAGGAAAGGACAAGAACTTTGCTGTGTCCCCCCTGCTTGAGAGGAGTCTCCAAGGGCCTGTGCGTGCTGGCCTCCTGTTGTAGGAAACTCAGGGACATCAAAGTTTTCAGGTACCTTTTTCCCATCAAAATGCACTGTGTGTGCACTTGCACAGCGCTCTGTGCACCTCTACCTCCATAGAGCTTGGAGGCGTTAAGCACTAGGAGGACTCTGAGGGCCTTCCAGCAGCTCATTGCCCACAGGCCTTGCTTCCTCCGTTTTATGCCCGGGAGCCTCGACGCGCTCCCTCAGAGGAAGAGGCCATTCAAAGGATTTGCCCCGATCACCGCCTCTGGCCAGAGTCCGGGGCCAAAGTTTGTTGGCAAGGAAACAGCAGCGCCGCAGCACAGCCGGCTACAAGGCATTGACTAGCAACGGGGATCTCCCAGCGTGGGGAAGCAGCTGTTGACCTAGCCCCGCCCAGCAGGACGCCAACTCGAGCCGCTGGGTAGCGAGGTCGCGCTCCATTCAGGAAGCAGCTGCCCTGCTTCCCCGCTCAGCGTCTCCGACTCACGAGGATTTCACTGTTTCCAGCCCGGGGATCGGAGGAGCCTTGAGCCTGTGTCTCCTGTTTCCTCTGGGCCGCTCAAAGCTTCCTCCCGCTGCCAGGGTACCGCCTGAGGCATGGGCAGGCGCGTGAGGGAGTGACACAGAGGGGCAGAGCAGCCCCCGCAGGTGGTGGCGGTGCAAGCTCCCAGCCGGGGCTTCAACGAGCATCGGAGAGCCCGAAGGTGCACAGGGATAAAGGACTACCGCCCAGGTAACGCTCAGTTCTGCGGACTGAGCCGCGACGCCCTTGTAGAAATAAGTTCTTTTTGCCTATGTGATCAGTGGCAGGCACCGTTTATGATACAAAGGACACGTGTTTTTACCTATGTGATCAGTGGCAGCTGGGGCGACCTTTGATGATACAAAGGACACGTGCTTTTACCTATGTGATTAATGGAACCTAATGCATTTTTGGAACCTGATATATAAAATCTGTGACTCATTGATACTACTGCATTTTCTGAATAATACAAAGGCTATATTTTTTTACATACCTTAGTGTGAGGTTTCCTTTGTGTTGTGCCTAGTGTGATATTGGTGCGTGTGTGTGTGTTGCACAAATGCTTTACATATTGCCTCTGGGATAAGTCTGACTGCTCTGCCAAGCTACCAAGGGGGTGAGCAGGGGTTATCTTCAGCGTGTAACTCCCTTGCCCTGACTAGAGTGGTGGTTTCTGCCTGGCTTAGGCGCATGCCCTAGCCAACCAGAAATCCCATTTCTAACAGCCGCTCAATCTCCAAGCATGTAGATGGCGGTCTCGGATATTGGGGTGCAGAACCATGCCCCCCGACTGGGAGAACAGGTCCGGCCTGACGTGGAGGACACTTGGAGAAATGCAGAAGGTCTGCATACCACACCCTTGTAGGCCAATCCGGGGTAATGAGAATGACTTGCGTCTGGTCTTGGCAAATCTTCTTGAGAACTGGAGGGATCAACAGCATGGGGGAAACACGTAATGCACCTGAAAGTTTCACCTCGACTGAAACGCATCCACCAAGGCTCCCCTCAATGAGTACTGGAGGGTGCAGAAATGTGGGCATTGAGCATTTTCCTAGGAGATGAATAAGTTCACATGAGCAACTCCCCACCTGGCGAAGATGTCCTGGACTACCTCCAGCAGAAGATGCCACTCAAGATCGGTAATGTAACGCTGGTTCAGGCTGTTGGCTCCGACATTCAAGATCCCGCTAGGTGATTAGCGATGAGTCAGATCCTTTGGCAATGTGTCCAAGACCACAGTTTCAATGCTTCCAGGAAAAGGAGGAGAGACCTTACTCCCACCCTTGCTTGTTGATGTACCACATTGTAGTTGTGTTGTCTGTCAAGATCTGGATGGACCGACCTACGATGGAGGGGAGGAAGGCTTCAGCGGCAGCCGAATTGCTCACAATTCCATCAGGCTGATGTGAATTACCCGCTCTTCTGAATACCAGAGGCCCCTTAATCTCTAGATATTCCAGATGAATTTCCCATCCTATAATGGAGGCATCCATCACTACTGTAGACGCAGTCGGAGGGAGAGTGAAGGCCATCCCAAAGCTGAGATTCACTTTGCTTTCCCACTAAGCCACTTCCACAGCAGCAATGAGGGAGATCGCGATGAAGTCAGGACGGTCTCCCCGTACTGTAGTCACTGCCTGCGGAGGGACCACTTCAGGGCCCTCGTGCCAATGTGTGTTAATGACGAAGAGAATGCAGGAAGCTAGCAGATGTAGGAATCCTTAGGACTCTCAGGACTGGGACTCTCGCACCCTGTTGGAAAGTTGGAACCATCTCTTGAATGTCGCTGATCGTTTTGCGACGGAGAAAAGGCAGATAGAAGAGAGGTGTCCAGTACCAACCCTATGACCTGGAGCCGTTGGGAAGGCCGCAGGTGATATTTGGCTGGTTGATCAAAAAGCTTACCAGCAGTGAGGCTGTTAACTGCAAAGGGTGCAACACCATTCTTGGTAAACCAGCTTTGATGAGCCAGTTGTCCAGGTACGGGAAAATGGGGATGTTCGACTGTCTGAGATGGGCCGCAAACACTGTCATCACCTTCATGAAGACTCTAGGTGCTGATATTAAGCCAAAGGCTAGTACTGTAAACTGGTAGTGAATAGAATCCACCACAAATTGCAAGTATTTCATGCGCAACAGCAGGGTGTGGAAGTACGCATCCTGCAGGTCGAGTGACACGATCCAGTTTCCATGCTCCAAAGCCAGTAAAACTTGAGCTAGGGTAAGCATCCTGAACTTCTCCTTTTCGGGGAAGATGTTCAGGTCTCTGATGTCCAGGATGAGATGTAGACCACTGTCCTTCAAACTAACTCCACCGCTCCTTTGAGGAGGAGAGCTGCCACCTCCTGCTGAAGAATGGATAAATGGTCTGAAGGTGGAGGGGAGGGAGAGGTGGGATAGAGGTGGAGCCTGAAGGAAGGGAAGGATGCAGCCCCTTTCGCTGATTTGGAGCACCCACTGGCCCGAAGTAATGGCCTTCCAGGCCAGTAGAAAGTGCGACACCTGCCCTCCCACATGCTCCGTGTGAGATTGGAGAGCAAACTAGACCTGCTTTCCTAGGGGTGTGGGGGAGGAGGAAGAGGAGGAAGGTTACAAGGAGGACCTGTGGCCTTTTCCTCTGCTTTTTCCGCTGCATTGTCAGATGATGGGGTAGGCTGTTGCTGAAGTGCTAGTTGGTACTGTTGGGAACAAAAGGAAGACCCTATCCCAAAGCCACAAAAGCATCAAAATGGTCAGTAGTGCTTGGTCGGAAGGTGGCAGCTGAAGGTCTTTGTCGCATAACAGGCACACCCCATCAAAAGGAAGTTCCATGAAGTTAGCTTGAACATCAGAGGAGAAGTTTAAGGTTTGAAGCCAAGTGTGCCTCCAGATGGTAACTGAAGTGGCCATTGCACGTGCCACCAAATCCTCCATATCAAGGCTCGACTTTAAAATATGGCAGGAGAAATTTTGACCATCTGAGATGATTTCTTGGAAGTGGTCGTTCATGTACGCTGCCACATGTGGAAGGAGCATTTGGCTCAAGTCCCACAAGGTGTGGTTGTATTTTGCCAAAACACAGTTGGCAGTAAGAGACTTGAGAGCCATACTGCCTGCAGAGCAAGCCTTCTTACCCCAACCCTCGAGCCATTTGGATTCTCTGTTGGATGGGGGTGGAGGAAAGGCATCTCCAGATTGGGATCCCAAACTGGAGGGCTAAACCACGAGACTCTTCAGCAATGGATGGGCTGAGAGGAAGGCTGGGTCACCAGACGCTGGTCGGTAACAGTGACCTACATGTTACTTGACTGCCGGGATACAAGAGGGTTTCTCCCATGTTGTCATTATATGTTCCAGCAGGGCCTCATTAAAAGGGAGAAGTGGTTCCAATGTTGCTGAAGAGAGCAAAAGGACATTGGTTTTCGTCTCTGTTGTGGAAAATTGAAGATCCAACACCACCTAAAGACACTACCTCAAGTTTTGGTGGTCCAGTGGGGAAGCCCGTAGCCAGTTCTGGGGAAGTATCTAATCCACTAGCAGTGGATAACCCTTTAAATCCCAGCGGATCCTGATCAGGGTCTTCATGGGGAACATACTGAACAGGGTCAGAATCTCTCCCAAAAATCTCAGAGTCTGGCCCATTATGCATCCTCTTCCAAAAGCGCTGCTGGGCCTCTCTGCAAAAGCGCATCTGACAGTCAGCGTCGGACTGGGACGTCGTAAATGGAGCCAGAGGCGGAGGTGGTGGAGGTGGCGGCAGAGGTGGCACTGTCCATGGCCTCAGCTGCAGCGTCCTATATTTCAGCGCCGGGTCGAAGCATTGTGGTAAAGGCATTGATGCCGAAGAGCACCGGACGGAAGGAAAGAAACATTGCAGGCTCTGGTGGAGTGGCCGCTGGACACGCAAGGGAATCCTAATGTGTTGGAGCCTTTGAAAAGATGGAAAACATTGTGTTAAGTAACACTGCAGAGTCAGACCCCGGGGGCAGAAACTCTGAGAAAGTCAGAGCTGATGCCGGAGTCTTGTGCGATGGATTTGTCAGCACCAAGCGTTCTGTGAAGGATGGAGGTCGCTCTTGAGTCAGGTCCATTGAAGGACCAGGCTGTGCGGAGGTGGATCCACAGGCATCATGACAACAAGTTCTGGTTACGAGGACGAAAGTCCTGTTCAAGATAGAGAGTGACAGGGAGATTTTCCTCGGGAGTGTTTCTTTCACTTCCTGTGCTGCTTTTTCTTGGTGCCTGCCAAAGAGGATGAGGGAGACCGAGAATGGTGCCTAGATTATTTGCTGTGTCGATGGTCTTTTTTGGGCCTAGCCATCAAGAGTTGGTCTCCTGCTCTTTTATGACCTTAAGGTGCATGCTGTGGCAAGAGAAAAAGACAGGGAGTCATTGTCTGACACCAGGCATTTGACAGAAAGCGCAGGGATCTGTACCGGACATATGTCCCTCACATTCTCTAGAGGGTTTGAACCATGATTTCTTGGGATGAGACATGTTACTGCAAGTGACTTTAGATTTTGTGAAGAAAAAACTCCTCTGAGAGAGAATCTCCGGATCCAAATTGACGGGAACGGATGTTGGTGTGCTGGGGGCGAGCACTTTATGACCTCGGTGATGCCACTTGATGTCATTTCTGGCGCTCTCTACAGGCAACTTAACAGCTTTGAAGTTATATATATATATATATATATATATATATATATATCCATCCATCCATCCATCCTACTGGCTGTCGCCAGGTCCCAGTTTACATAGGAAAAGCGTTTTTTGTTTTGCTAATAACTTTGGCATCGTTTTACGAATCTTCACGAAATTTCAAAAACTAGTTTGCTACTCTAGTTGCTGTCTTGAAAGTTTCAGAGTGATTCGCCAAGCAAGGGTCGAGAAAAAGGGGGGGTCTGAAAACGCGTTTCCCTATGCAAGTTCCCTTTGGGATTTTAAACACGACTACAGCCCGAACTACTAAGCTGAATTTCACCAAATTTGGCAGAAAGCTAGATGTTGGTCTAGAAAGAGTGCTTTTTGTGATTTGGTGTAAATTCGTTCACTAGTTTTTGGGATATTAAAGGAAAAACAAATTTGTATATCTAGGGACGCGGACCCTTTGCAGATCCTTCACGGCGCTCTGCGAATCCTCGCGCCACTAGTAATGTTATGATTGGCTGGACGCAACCTGAGTCAGTGGCCGCCACCAATTTAGATATCGGGGAACGGTCAAGGGTTGTGAGATTTCACATAAAATGTAACAGAAGAGGCTAGAGTTGAGGTACCCTGACCTCATGGGTGCAATGTAGGGGTCTGTGAGGGACTCCTGATGGGCAAGAAAATGCCCAGAAACAATTTTATGTTCCGCGTGAGAGGATTAGTGGATCTGTCGCAACGCTCAGCACTCCCTCACGTGTAACATTGCGGCAGATCAGCTAATTCGGCAGTAAAATTAAAAGAAAAACATATTCACTCACAGACCTACTCAGGCACTTTCACACCCACTCACAGACCCACTCAGACACTCACAGACCCACTCACAGACCCACTCAGACACTCATGGTCTCACACACAAACCTATTCAGACACTCTCACATCCACTCACAGACCCACTTAGACATTCATGCACCCACTCATAGTTTCAATCAGACACTCTCACACCCACTCAAAGACCCATTCGAAAACTCATGCAGTCACGCACAAAGCCCCTCAGACACTCAAGCACCCACTCACAGACCCACTTAGTCACACACCCATTCATAGACCCACTCAGATACTCATACACCCACTCACAAATCCACTCAGTCACCCTCACATCCACTCAGAGACCCACTCAGACACTCACGCAGCTACTCAAACACTCTTGTACATGCTCACAGACCCACTCAGACACTCTCACACAGCCTCACAGACCCAGTCAGACACGTACACACCCACTCACAGACCCACTCAGACACTCTCACACCCACTTATAGACTGACTCAGACACTCATACACCCACTCACAGACCTGTAGTGCCACTTAAACACCCACTCACAGACCCACACAGGCACTCACACACCTACTCACAGACCTCTAGCGCCACTCACAAGCCCACTCATGCATTCACACACCCACTCACAGACCCACACTGCCACTCATAGACAAACTCACAGACCCACACAGACACTCACACACCCACTAACAAACTCACACAAGCACAGGCCTAAAGTGCCACTTACACACCCACTCACAGACCCACACAGACACTGACACACCAACTCACAAACACACAGGCACTCACAGACCCAGAATGCCACTCACACACCCAATCACAGACCAACACACTCACACCCAGTCACCAACACATACAGATTCTCACACACCCATTGCCCGACCCATACAGCCACTCACACACCCACTCACAGACCCACAGTGTAGGAAAGTAGGATCTGCTTTCATGGCCACCCCCACTTTTTGCCGGTGTCATTCTGTTTTTCTGACTAGTCTGACTGGGATCTTTCTAATCAGGACCCCAGTAACTGTGCTCTCTCCCTAAATAGGACTTGGTAACTTCCTAATTGGCTACTGGCGTACCCTTCTAAGTCCCTAGTATAGGGTGCTAAGGTACGCAGGGTATAGGTGCACCAGGGGTCTCCCATAGGCTGCAGCATGTATTGTGCCACCCATGAGAGACCACTCAAACTGTGACTACAGGCCTGCTATTCCAGCCTGTGTGAGTTGGTGCTAGCACCCCTCACAACAGTTATGTTTCCTTATATCTGAGGTCACTGCACTTAAAACCTATAAGTCACCCCTAAGGTAGGCCTTTCAATCCTGAAGGCAGGGTGCCTGGTTATAAGTGTGAGGGTGACCTGCATGAGCAGGACACCCCCTACAAACCTAGGAGTCAATTCTCCCAACTTTGTAAGTGTGGTCAGCCATTTTAGACATATAGTGGACATCAAGTCAATTACGAGATGTCTAACTATATATTGGCTGCACCGAAACCGGTCATGTTTGGTATCAAACATGTTGGAATCATACCTCAACACCGATTCCAGTGCTGGATGTAGGATCCCATGTACTGGGGGGCACCCCTAGGCAGCCCCCTGTATTCCCTGTACCAGCCTCTCAAGGTCTAGCAGCAAGCTAGTGCTGCTGCCGACCACAGATACGATTCTGGCTCGAGCAGGGGAAAGTAGAGCAATAGATTTCCTGTCACAGGGAGGTGTAACCACCTCCCAGACAGGATTTAGAGAATTGAGCTGGGGTGGGGGCACTTGCCAGCGCCACCAGACTGCTTTGAAGGGCACATTTGGTGCCCTCCTTGCATACTCCAGTTGAAACCAAGCCAGGGAGCCGTTGGCTCCCGCTCTGGAGCGAAACTGGACAAAGGGCATGGAGTATCCTTCGCTATTTCCTGCCCCTCCTCTGGGAGGGATCCCTGAATCGTCCCAACCCTTTCCCTAGGGTACTTAAGGGCTTACCTGTGGGTAGCTCTTCAGATTCGTCGTGGGACAAGATTCATATTCGAAACCACTTAATTTTCAACCGTCTGGGCACTTTGGACTTTGTTGGACTTTGCTTTGGGAACCGAGACTGCATCTGAGAAGACTCCTGCTGCTCCTGGTCTCGACCTCCTGCCAGTCTTCTGCATCGTCTGTGCCTGTGCTCCATACATGTTCTTCTCCAGGCCTGTGGGCATCCAAGACACCCGAAGGAATCTCCCTTGGAGTGAAGGAGTCACTTCCCTGCATCTGCAGGCACCGCAACTAAGCTGAATGGTCTGCTGCTCCTGACGTCCTGCGGACTGCGCAAGGCACAACAACACAGGTAGTGATTCTGCAACTCCTTTGATGTCTGCACTGTCTTCTCATCGAGTTTGAGGCCATTATCCCTCATCGGAACAGCTGGAACAGAACCCCTATGCACCGCATCGACTTGCCGTTGCCAAGGCTTGTTGACTCTCTTCTCCAGAGATCTTCAGGCTCCAAAAAGCTCCAACCTCCAGCATCTCTTGCTGCCAAGATCTTCATCCTCACCACATCCTCTGCACCGTGGGCCTACATTCTTGGTGAGCTGCTCGAGGTCCTCTTGCGACTCATGTGCCTTCAGCCTGTGGGTCCTCTTAAGGGTCTTCTTTGGCTCCAGTTGGCTTCCCTGCTTGCTCAGGCCTGTTCTGACTCTCCTGCACTTGGTGAGTCCCTTGGACCTTGCTGGTCCTGACACTGCACCTTCTTCACTTTCCACGTCTGTTGCTGCTGCCAAGGCTTGTTGGTGCTCCCGCCGGACACCGACCCCCTAGCTCTCGCCTTCCGACGTGGGACGGCTTGTGAACAGCTCCTGGTCTTCCACAGCGTTGTCTGGCCCCACAGCTGTAGCGACAAGGGCACCGTCAACTCTCCTGCATCTTCCGCCATCGGTGATCATTGGTCTTCCATGCCTCCTGGTCACTCCGAGTGGCAAAGACTCTGTCCGCTCTGCTTGCAGGTACTCCTCGTCAAGAATCCAACCTTGGATTCCACCGGACTCTTTCACCTTTTTCGCTAGCGGCATCTTCACTGAAGTCCTCCATTATGGTCTATAGCAGTTTCCGATGTCACTTCACACCTATGCACCCGGCTTCCCTGGTGTAGGTATCCTGATTCCTGCGGTATCCACGGGTGGGGTGACACTCCAACCTTCCATCTTCCACGGGGTTTCTTCAGGGTCCTCTGGAAAGGGTCCTTCTCCTTGAAAACTTCAACCCGACTTCCCTACTGACTTGTATTGGACAAGCGGTTGTGTTTCCACAGCCTCCGTGGGGTTCCTGGGTACTTACCTTGAGTGAGTCCTTAGGACCCCGGCTCTTCTAAGTCTTCTGGGTCCAGTCTCAACTTTGCGGTTCGCATTCCACTTTCTTAGTATATGGTTTGGTCTCCCCCTGGAGACCACTGTGTATTCGTGCTACTTTACTGTTCTATTGTTGAAGTATTGTGTGTATTGTGATTATATATTCGGGTAGGAGATATTGCAATGTGTTAGTGAGTGTTTATAATAAATACATATTTTATAACTACACTGAGCCACGTACACGCCTACTGTATTAAATGTGTTGTTGTTTTAAATGAATGTTTTCTGTTGGGAATGGAGCTGCAAAAACATCTCTAATCCCAAAGGTGCTGCTTTGTATTAGATGTGTGCCTTTGGTTTGTGGATCCACAACAAATCCGCAGAGCTGAGTAAAAAAACAAAAACAGGATTTAAGAAGAAAATGAATTAGGGTTTGGGAAAAGGGGTGGCTCTGAAGAACATGTTACTTACCTTCGGTAACGCATTATCTGGTAGAGAAAATATCTAGCTGCAAATTCCTTACCTTTGAATTTCCCAGGCGTCAGACTGGATTTGGAAACTTTTGTGTGAGCAGTACCCCGCGCGCCATAGGGTGGCTCTGTTCAGCTCTGTGAGGCATCGTTGACGCCGGTTGTGACGTCGCGGTCACCTATATAGGCGTCACCCAGGCGCTTGCATGTCAGTTACTTTTCACTTTTTGTATGCCAGAAGCGCAGATCCATGAAGTGAACTGACAAGTGTGTGTGTCAGAACTAGGGCCTTGTAAAGGGAGCTCCCCTAGCCCTATAAATGAGTCTGCAGAGCGGGGAAGCATGGGTGGGTCTGAAAGGAATCTGCAGCTAGAAATTGTCTCTACCAGATAATGACTGGCACACCACGAGCAAACACTGTGGTCGCAACCTTCCTCCTGGTGGAATGGGCTCATAAGCCCTAAGAAGGCTGCTTCCTAGCCAGGGCGTACCAGATCTCAATACAGATAACAACCCAGCACAAAATGGTTCATTTCTGCACTGCCTGACCTTTTTAGCTCCCACATAACCCACAAATCAATCAATCAATCAATCAAGTTACTTGTATAGCATGACTACTCACCCGTATGGGTCTCAAAGCACTGGGGGGGCGACTGCTGGTCTGTCAAAGGCACTGTGGTTAAGTCGAAGAGCCAGGTCTTGAGGTCCTTTCTGAATTGGAACAGTGACGGTGATTGCCTGAGGTGGTGAGGCAGGGTGTTCCACGTCTTTGCTGCGAGGTAGAAGGATCTTCCCCCGGCCATGGTCTTTCGGATACGTGGGATGGCGGCCAGGGCCAGTTGGGAGGAGCGGAGGTCTCTGGTGGGTGCGTGGAATGCAAGGCGGTGGTTGAGGTATGCAGGTCCTGCGTTGTGTAGGGCTTTGTAGGCAAGTGTGAGGAGCTTGAAGGTGATTCTTTTGTTGACTGGGAGCCAGTGGAGGTCTCTCAGGTGACTGGTGATGTGGCTGCGGCAGGGGCTTTTTTTTTGTAGTGTTATATAGCATGAACTAGACTTGAAGGTATCAGAGCGCTTTACATGAGCACCAGTTGCGTTACAGACCGACATATTCATTTTTGTTAGGCATGGGAGGAATACGTGATTTGCCCAGAATCACAGGATTTGGAGCGTCCCTGCCGAGACTGAGGCATTCTGAATGTCCTGCAGTTTCTTGAGGAGTTTCTGAGTGATGCCGGCGTAGAGTGCATTGCTGTAGTTGAGTCTGCTGCTGATCAGTGCGTGGGTGGCCGTCTTTCTGGACTCGGTGGGGATCCACTTTTTTTTTAAACTTGTGTTTATTAACATTTTGTCATACATTGATCCACATACAGCATTATTATTTTCTCCATAAGACAGCATCTATTTCATATATATGATACAATCATTCTTGGAGAAGGACTATTACAAAAGGTCAGTACTGTAGCCAAGTGCGCCGGAACATAATCATGTCAATACTTGACTGAGCCAGCAGTTATGCATACCAACAATTAGAGGTACCCATTCAGGCAGTTCAGGATCCCCACCGAATATGCCTGTTCCTCTGCCTCGCTGACCCCATATAGGTTTACGTTCTCGGAGGTGTGCACCGCATTTAGGTCTGGGTATGCGGAGTCTCCACCACGTCATGGCCCTATGGCCTTGATGAAGAATAAAAACATGTCAAACAGGGATTTAAGAACTGGGAAAATGGCTGCCTGTCAGTGTCTAGTGGGGTGCTATACGTGCTGTATGTCTCAGTTAGCGCCCGGGTAGAGGGGGAAGGGGGAGAAGGGGAGGAGAAGGGAGGGGTAGAAGGAAAGGGGGGGGGGCGGCTTGAGGGCGAGTGGAGGAAAGACTGACTCGCCCCGTCAGTTGCTCTCGCGTAACAAACCCAACCCCTCTGGTGAGGTGGGGAAAGGAGAGGAGGAAGGAAAGAAAGGGGAGAGGGGGGCTGAAGAATCCACTCCATTCAACCATTTCCTCCGGGCTCCTGGAAGGCGTCGCTGTCTCCGCTCGTGGCGTCTGGGGATTCTGGGTGTTCCCATGTATGAAAGATGCCTCTCCATTGGTCTGCTATCGGACGCAGTCGCAGCCCTCTCAACTCTTCCCTATGCAGCGCTCTCTCCTCTGCCCCAGCCCATGTCGTCACCTCTCCCCTCCATACTGCAGCCTGCGGTCCCGCAGGTGATTTCCATGTGATTGCTATGCGCCATCTTGCCAACGCCAGGGCTAAATCTATGAATTTATTTCCGGCTTTACGTTTGGGTGGCCTAGGGAAGAGTCCCAGCAGGCAGACAGCCACTGCGCAGGGAAGCACACGATCTAATGTAGCATTGAGCGCTGTGAGTACTACGTGCCAGAAAGTCTGCGCGACCCCACACGCCCAGGTCATATGAAGGAAGTCTGCGTCCTCCCAGCTACATCTCGGGCAACGCCTTGGTTCTCCCCCAAAAATTAGAAAAATCCTATGCGGAGTGAAGTACGTCATGTGCACGTAGTTAAATTGTATGTACTTCAACCGAGTGCTCCGCGCTACTTTCTTAGGGGATGCCATGATCCTGCCCCATTCTGCATCTGTGAGTTACCTCTCCAAGTATGTTTCCCATTTCTCACGCAACCGGGTCAAGGGGGTCAGTGAGGCCTCTCACAGGGACGCATAGAACCACTTAATCTGGTGTCTTGCTGTGCCCAATGTAATCAGGGAATGCACCACAGCATGCGTTTCTGGTTCCTCCCTATTTCGGCCCCATAGCTGTGCAAACATTCTCTGCAGTATCTCATATACCAAGAATTGGCCCGCGGGTAGCCCACACCCCTCCACCAACTCCGCAAAGGGAAGCAGAATCTTTTCCTGGTAACAGTCCCCCGTAGTTTCGAGTCCCACCGCCACCCAAGAGGCCAATTGCTCTGCAGTCATGACCTGTTGTGGGTCGCAGTGAGGCAGTCCCACCAGGGGTAGCTCTGGAGAGTATTTGGGAGTGTCAGGTATTCTCCTGAGGCAACGCCTCCAGAACTGCAATGCCGTAGTCTGCAATACAGTTGTGTAGGGGACTCTTGTCTTGTGCGTTAGAAGTTTTGCCAGCAACAGACTGTGGGGCCGATTCCGATTCGGGCCGGAAAACGTACCGACCGACTCGGTACGGGAATTTATTCTGACCGACTCGGACCGGCGCCGCACGACCCGGGTAGTACGATGAAATGAATGTGAAATCCGACCGACTCGGACGGAATACAAAACGACCGACCGAGCCGGACGGAAACAAGCCATCCGGCCGGGAAATCACGCGAAACGAACCGACCGACATGCACTCGGATTGAACCCGAACGAAACGTACCCGCGAACTCCGACCCGCGTAGTACGATGCTGTGCGTGCAAAACACGACCGACTCGCCCGGAGCACAAGCCGTACGACCGACACGCATACAAAACCCAGCCGAAGCAACCCAATACTCAGCGACCGACTCGTACGCCGCATATGAAACCTAGCTGACACACAGCGGGAACGAGTCAGACAAGATCGCACCAGACAACTGCAGCGTCCTACTCGGACACAAGAACGACTCGTACATGCACCAAAAACACCAAGGAAAAATTAGGAAAAAAAGGGCCAAACAAGCAACCACTAAGCCAATAAATACAGGGAGGGAAAAAAAAATGGAACAAGGACACACCTCCAACTCCACCTATATAAAGGCCACAAATCCCTACCATGATCCTTTGCAAATTCCACTGACCTGCCAGACAGAACACCATCACACAGCAACCACAGACACACTCACAGCTCATACATCACACAAGCCACACACCATTACCACACCTACAAATAGCACCCTCACACACACCCAGCTAAACCTACACTCACACCCCCCCACCTGCACACACACACACACACACACATCAATCACCACCACCACCCATCACCATGCCCCCAAAGAAGAACCATAAGTTCCTAGATTGTGAATTGGAAGTCCTGGTAGACGAGATACTCAGGGTAGAGCCACAGTTGTTTGGTACATTGGTACAACAGACCCCCATGTTGCAGAAAACCAAGATGTGGGCGAGGATTGTCGACAGGGTGAACGCACAATCACCATGTTTGCGCACAAAGGAAGACATCCAGAACAGGTGGTATGATGTGCGCAGGAGGGTCCGGGAACTACTCAAAAGGACTACCTCCTCAGCCAGCACACCGGCAGTGGCCCTCCTGCAAAACCAGTATACCTCAGGCCCTGGGAGGAGAAGGTGCGGGCCATCCTACCACCAGTGAGCGTATACGGACTAACAGACATCCCAGAGCCTGGTGAGTACACAACTAATATATACAATATGGTGTGACAACACACACACATCACAGACAAGGGGATAGGCAAACCATGCACACTTAGCAAATACACAGCAACCAAAACATATTCATCCCATGATGTGAATGCTAGTCAGACAAACACAATACCTGCCATCTCATAGTGACATGTAACTGTGTCATGACATCTACAAACCTAACAACAAATACAGCAAGGCAGTGGCACAAATAGAACCAACAAACACTCCCAGATATTTACCCACCACTAGAACACCACCTCACAGGGAAGCTCACTCAAAGGAAGGAATTCTGTGTATGCTGGTCAAGTCACTGTAGCCAATAGCATGATGGGAGTGGTAGTCACAGATATTGGTCACAGCCACAATTGGCCCATCAACACCACTCTGAACCATCCTCACATCACAGGGAGTGGAAAACAACTGACAAGATGGATGACACTGGCTACTGCTGTGGGGAGCACAAGGCCCTGCTGGGAACTGGGCACCAACAAACAACAGGACCACACTGTCAGCAATCTTGCCATTGCTGTCACACTCACACACACTGAAGTCCACTCAAAAGGAAGGAAGGATGGGCATGCTGGGAAGGGGGGTGGAGGCAATAGCATGATGGGAGTTGTAGGCACAGATATTGCTCACCCTCACAATTGGCCCATCAACACCACTCAAAACCATGCTCACATCACAGGGAGTGGAAAAGGACTCACTAGATGGCTGACACTGGGTACTGCTGGGGGAGCACAAGGCCCTTCTGGGAACTGTGCAACAACCAACAGCAGGACACCACTGACTGACATCCTGAAAGACAACTTGCACTCCCTGCAATGGAAGCACGTTCCATGGTGGGATATCTGGCTGGGTGGGAAGGAGGACTCCCAGCACTGACCATAGTTACGAGCACCTCCCCTCACACCCCCCCTCAACACTAACTCCACATAACCCACCTGGGAGAATGCAATGCCTCACAGCCTAACTGAAGATCCCACAAAGAACCACCACCCTGGGTTATGCTGTGTGAAGCACAGGGACACTCTTGGGACTTGTAGCCAAACAACTTCCAGGACAACACTCCCAGCCATCCTGTCAGCACAGGCACCCCACCCCACAGGGAAGCAGAGTCAAAAGGAAGGAAGGATGGGCATGCTGGGAAGGGGGGTGGAGGCAATTGCATGATGGGAGTTGTAGGCACAGATATTGGTCACCCTCACAATTGGCCCATCAACACCACTATGAACCATGCTCACATCACAGGGAGTGGAAAAGGACTCACAAGATGGCTGACACTGGGTACTGCTGGGGGGAGCACAAGGCCCTGCTGGGAACTGTGCAACAACCAACAGCAGGACACCACTGACTGAGATCCTGAAAGACAACTTGCACTCCCTGCAATGGAAGCACGTTCCATGGTGGGATATCTGGCTGGGTGGGAAGGAGGACTCCCAGCACTGACCATAGTTACGAGCACCTCCCCTCACACCCCCCCTCAATACTAACTCCACATAACCCACCTGGGAGAATGCAATGCCTCACAGCCTAACTGAAGATCCCACAAAGAACCACCACCCTGGGTTATGCTGTGTGAAGCACAGGGACACTCTTGGGACTTGTAGCCAAACAACTGCCAGGACAACACTCCCAGCCATCCTGTCAGCACAGGCACCCCACCCCACAGGGAAGCAGAGTCAAAAGGAAGGAAGGATGGGCATGCTGGGAAGGGGGTGGAGGCAATTGCATGATGGGAGTTGTAGGCACAGATATTGGTCACCCTCACAATTGGCCCATCAACACCACTCTGAACCATGCTCACATCACAGGGAGTGGAAAAGGACTCACAAGATGGCTGACACTGGGTACTGCTGGGGGAGCACAAGGCCCTGCTGGGAACTGTGCAACAACCAACAGCAGGACACCACTGACTGACATCCTGAAAGACAACTTGCACTCCCTGCAATGGAAGCACGTTCCATGGTGGGATATCTGGCTGGGTGGGAAGGAGGACTCCCAGCACTGACCATAGTTACGAGCACCTCCCCTCACACCCCCCCTCAACACTAACTCCACATAACCCACCTGGGAGAATGCAATGCCTCACAGCCTAACTGAAGATCCCACAAAGAACCACCACCCTGGGTTATGCTGTGTGAAGCACAGGGACACTCTTGGGACTTGTAGCCAAGCAACTGCCAGGACAACACTCCCAGCCATCCTGTCAGCACAGGCACCCCACCCCACAGGGAAGCAGAGTCAAAAGGAAGGAAGGATGGGCATGCTGGGCAGGGGGGTGGAGGCAATTGCATGATGGGAGTTGTAGGCACAGATATTGGTCACCCTCACAATTGGCCCATCAACACCACTCTGAACTATGCTCACATCACAGGGAGTGGAAAAGGACTCACAAGATGGCTGACACTGGGTACTGCTGGGGGGAGCACAAGGCCCTGCTGGGAACTGTGCAACAACCAACAGCAGGACACCACTGACTGACATCCTGAAAGACAACTTGCACTCCCTGCAATGGAAGCACGTTCCATGGTGGGATATCTGGCTGGGTGGGAAGGAGGACTCCCAGCACTGACCATAGTTACGAGCACCTCCCCTCACACCCCCCCTCAACACTAACTCCACATAACCCACCTGGGAGAATGCAATGCCTCACAGCCTAACTGAAGATCCCACAAAGAACCACCACCCTGGGTTATGCTGTGTGAAGCACAGGGATACTCTTGGGACTTGTAGCCAAACAACTGCCAGGACAACACTCCCAGCCATCCTGTCAGCACAGGCACCCCACCCCACAGGGAAGCAGAGTCAAAAGGAAGGAAGGATGGGCATGCTGGGAAGGGGGTGGAGGCAATTGCATGATGGGAGTTGTAGGCACAGATATTGGTCACCCTCACAATTGGCCCATCAACACCACTCTGAACCATGCTCACATCACAGGGAGTGGAAAAGGACTCACAAGATGGCTGACACTGGGTACTGCTGGGGGGAGCACAAGGCCCTGCTGGGAACTGTGCAACAACCAACAGCAGGACACCACTGACTGACATCCTGAAAGACAACTTGCACTCCCTGCAATGGAAGCACGTTCCATGGTGGGATAACTGGGCTGGTGGGAGAAGGAGGCCTGGATGGTAACCAAATACCACCAATGCTGGTCATGCACACACCTCAACATTCACATTGACATGCCACAGGTTGGCAGGACAATGTGCTACACCAATATCACTCTCTGACTGTCACAATTTAGGAGAATGCAATGTCCTGGCCCACACCCAGAGGTACAGTCACATCTGTCAGGTGTTTGAACAATTGATGCCAGTAGAAACATAACATACAATCTGTGTCTCTCCCCAAAACAGGTGATGATGGGGACACAGCAGCAGACCAGGAGGAGTCCCTGTCCCAGGCTCCGGGGAACACTGAGCTCACTGGTGTGGATCAGCCTCTGCACTCCTCGAATGGCGAAGAACAAGCTGGACCCTCCGGTGCGAGTCATCATGCAGCACCAGCAGGACCAACATCTGCACCCCCTGCACCCACCCCTCCAACAACTGCCAACACACAGGCCACCCCTGCCAACACGGACACACCAAGGACCACAGATGACAACAGCGCAGGGACCCAGGCCCAAAGTGGAGCTGGAGACAACGAGCCCAGGAACAACACCCAAGTGGGCCCATGGTCACCTGTGCGTGCCACTGCAGGTCCTGCACGTGTCGCCAGGGGTGGTGGGAGGGGTGGTAGACATAGGTCACTCCTTGCAGAGGGTCTGGACTGCATGATGACCCACAACTGGCACGCATCGCGGATGCGTACCAGACTAGCACCGGAGAGGTCAGCCAGGTAGTGGGGATCCTCAAGGACATACAACAGCAGCAGGCTGCCCATCATGCCCGCTTGGACTCCCCCATGTCCCTTGTCGAGACACACATGTCACGTGTCGAGACACACATGTGTGGCATGGAGTCCAAGTGGGACACATTGGAACAACTGACAGCGGTGCATAGGGACATACTCACATGCCTCCGCCAGATCAGCACCAACATGGCCTCACCTCCCTGTGTGCCCACAACATCTGCTGCTGAAACAACTGCAAATGCCACAGGGAGGGAGGAGGACTCTGGCAGAGAGTCCCCTGCACCGCCGCAGCCTGCACCTGAGGGTCCCCCCCCCCAAGAAGAGGGGCCGTCCGAGGAGGCCAAACTGAGAGGCCGATGGCCATCTACATCCCCCAGGAAGCCAACACCTGTTCTGGAACTTTTCCTCTGTGTGCAAACTGCACGCCCTGTCGAAGCCAACCCAACTCTCCCACATGACATGGGGAGCTCTAGTTGACCAAATGTATCAGATGACTGTGGACTTTACTCTGGACATTTCAGCTACCAAGACTTCCAATTCACATGGGAACTTTGGATTCAAATTTCTATGTACAGCACCCACCATCCTGTGCACCATCCTCACACCTGTATGTAAATAAACTCACCAATACACCATATCTGCCTCTGTTGTGATTCCAACGTGGTTTTTGTCATGTAGATGTTGATCTGATAAATTACACTGTGCATGCTAACTGCTACAGCAAGTCCAACACTGTCATGTCAGTCATGGCGAAGTGACTGACGTGACATGGCGACGTGACACATATGAGGGAGACACACCATGGCCATCAGACTCATCACCTATACTGATGTTGCAACGAAATACAGTGGAATGTACAGACACGCCACCTATTCACAGTCACTGTCAACTAGACTACAGGTGCAGTAAGGAAATGTCAGTCAGATGTGTGACTACAGACAACGCACATCCCAAAGTGAAGCACAGGTTTATTACACATTTCCAACATGTTGTTTCCACTACAAATGCAAGCTAATCCAACCTGGCTGTGGCCACAAAGTCAAAAAGTGCAGAAGATAGAAAGTCCAGGGGTGTGTGGCACATCACCTGTAGGGAAACGACTGCTTCCACCTTGGAAGTTGAATCATGGATTCGGGGGATCCAAGTTGATCAGACAACTCCAGCAGCACCCTGTGAAGGACAGACATGACACACAGTCAAAACCACTGAAGAACAGCACAGAACGGCAATACTCATGTCTAATACATGTCACGAGATAACTACACAAAACCAAGTTAGCATGTCAACACTGTTGGGCAGTACAGACCACCTGCAAGGACACATCGCTGCACGCATGCAGTCAAGTAGCACATGGCCACACTCAAACAGCACCAGAGCACCACACACACATATCATGCAAACTCAATTCATTGACATTACAACCCTCTGGAGACTCACATTCAGCTGAAGAAGTTGGTGATGAGCTGTGTGCGGACATCACCATCATCATCACTCATCTTCACTGGCATCGTGACCCAGGCCAGGATCTTCCACAGGTGGGGGACGTTGGTCATCGTCATCCAGGATGAGAGGCAACTCCTTCCGCACTGCCAGGTTGTGTAGCATGCAGCAGACGATGACAATCTTGCACACCTTTGCTGGGGCATATGGGAGGGCCCCTCCTGTCTTGTCCAGGCAGCGGAAGCGGCTCTTCAGGAGACCAAAGGTCCGCTCAATCACCCTCCTCGTCCGACCATGTGCCTCATTGTAGCGCATCTGGGCTGGTGTCACAGGGTTCCTGAGGGTGTCAGCAACCACGGCATGTTGGGGTATCCTGAGTCACCTACAGACAGACAATTGCACATTAGCCAATTTGAAAATGTGTGCGGAAAACAACATAGCAGAACACACACAATGGTACAAAGTCAGTACACACCAACAAGCCAGGCACGCTGGTTCGGCATCTGTGACATCATCCTCGGGATGCGACTACTCCTCATCACGTAGGCATCGTGTGCTGAACCGGGGAAACGGGCACACACATGTGTGATGGTCATATCTGCAAGACATACCACCAGAGCATTGATCGAATGGTAATGTTTACGGTTCCGGTATGCCTGCTCATGTGCCTGTGGTGGTATCAAAGCCACATGTGTCCCATCAATGAAGCCAATTACATGTGGCATCCTCCCCAGGGCATAGAAGTCACTCTTGCCGTTAGTGAGTCGTTGACGTGTTGGGAAATAGATGTACTGGTTCAGGTATCTCAACATTGCCCCCAATACATCGCGTAGCACACGGCTGAACATAGTCTGTGACATCCCACCAGTAGTTGCCACAGTGTGTTGAAAGGTACCGGTGGCAAAGAAGTGTAGGGCTGCCATCACCTTCACCTTGGGGGTCAGCGCTGTAGGATACGGCCGGCCAGGCTGCAAATGTGGGTCCAACCGCACTGCCAAATCCTCAATCAGCTGCCTGGTGAAACGGTACCGTCGGATGCTGTCACGTTCCACCATCGTTGCCAGGTCTGGGAATGGTCGATGGACAGCAGGAGCCCTGCAGTGCATAGGTGAAGAAAGCAAGATTGTCAGTCACACCACCTATGTGCTGTTCACCATACTCTATTTCACATGATACATCATAAACAAACACAAGTACTTGATGTGTGTGTCGTTCTATTTGGACATATATGGCACCTACATGGACATCATCTAACATCTCTGTTCAACAAGTGTTGACAACAGGTTCCAGGGTGTGCTATGGGAAACCATTAGGCTGTGTCACAGTACCCATTTACTGCTCTCACGTTCCACACACATACCACAGTGACATGTCTGGACAGATGCTCCACAGGCATCACAGCTCATTGACAGGTAGATTCCCAGGGACCCTGTCTTGCCACATGGACACTGCCATGACATGGCGTATCATGTACACGTCAGAAAAACAAACATGACACCCACAGGTAGTGGCCCCTGTAGCCTCTGCAGGACAGACATGGACGTCTGTGACACACACACACACAACATCAAAGTTCATGCACAAACCACGTGGATGTGGAGACTGTCTCCCATTGTGCACATGGAGTCAGAGACATGTGATACACAACATGCACACAGACTGTGGAGGCACATCACTATTGTTGGAATGGGCCACCCTGTGACGTACATGCCTTCCCACATGTGAGCCTGGGGGTATGTGACATGTCATACACATACACAACCTGGAAATGTGACCATGACACATGCTCAGAAATGAAAAGTTGCACACCACAGTGGGCAGGTGCACAACACACAAAGGACCCTGTCCCCATGAACACGTGCACAGCCTGGGTGTGTCTGCCCCCAAGTGCCAGCCCAAAAACCACATGTTCACCCCCATACACAGATAAGGTAATGCTGCCACACATGCCTTGGATACAGTGTGGACTGGGTGTGGTGTTGTAGGTGTGCCCCTGAGTCCATGGAAAGTAAATGTGGCTGGCATAGGTTCACCAGTGACCAGCATGGTGACATATGCATGTGACCTGTCCTGGGACGCGTTGTACAGCAATGGACCGATCGGTGTGCCCGGCCGGCCCATTGCATTGAATGTGAGCGGGTACGCGTTGTATGCCTGGTACGCGTTGTACAGCAATGGACCGATCGGTGTGCCCGGCCGGCCCATTGCATTGAATGTGAGCGGGTACGCGTTGTATGCCTGGTACGCGTTGTACAGCAATGGACCGATCGGTGTGCCCGGCCGGCCCATTGCATTGAATGTGAGCGGGTACGCGTTGTATGCCTGGTACGCGTTGTACAGCAATGGACCGATCGGTGTGCCCGGCCGGCCCATTGCATTGAATGGGAGCGGGTACGCGTTGTATGCCTGGTACGCGTTGTACAGCAATGGACCGATCGGTGTGCCTGACCGGCCCATTGCATTGAATGTGAGCGGGTACGCGTTGTACAGCAATGGACCGATCGGTGTGCCCGGCCGGTCCATTGCATTGAATGTGAGCGGGTACGCTTTGTATGCCTGGTACGCGTTGTACAGCAATGGACCGATCGGTGTGCCCGGCCGGCCCATTGCATTGAATGGGAGCGGATACGCGTTGTATGCCTGAGTACGCGTTGTACAGCAATGGACCGATCGGTGTGCCCGGCCGGCCCATTGCATTGAATGGGAGCGGGTACGCGTTGTATGCCTGGTACGCGTTGTACAGCAATGGACCGATCGGTGTGCCCGGCCGGCCCATTGCATTGAATGTGAGCGGGTACGCGTTGTATGCCTGGTACGCGTTGTACAGCAATGGACCGATCAGTGTGCCCGGCCGGCTAATTGCATTGAATGTGAGCGGGTACGCGTTGTACAGCAATGGACCGATCAGTGTGCCCGGCCGGCCCATTGCATTGAATGGGAGCGGGTACGCATTGTATCGCGGGTACACGTTGTACAGCAATGGTCCGATCGGTGCGCACGCATTGGCTGGGGCCTGGCATGGCAACGGACGCGTTTTTGAAGCTTCAACGAGTCTGATGCAGTGAATTCAGTTGGCCAGCCACAACAATGTTGCAAATTCATGGGTGTCATGAAGTTGAAATTTTTGAAGGATGCTGTGGGCGTGTCTTGGTGCTGCAATTCCATGGATTGGTCAGATTCATAAGATGCATACGACTTGGACCTATCACTTTGGACACATGGCACAGTATCTGCCTCTGCAGCACACATATAATGCTGGCTGTTCCCCTGAGGGCTCACTTGCCTGCACTACATGCTCCAGGACGACATCTGCCACTACACTGCTGCTGTCTCTGCATCCTCTGGCTACTGCAATGGCACGTACTGTGGAGAGAGCCCCAGCCTTCACCCATGAGGAGAACCAGGCCCTGCTGGACAACCTCCTTCCACAGTACAGCAAGCTGTATGGGACACCAGGGGAGCAGGTGAGTGTGCTGTCCACTGCCTTACTAATTGTGCATGTTGTCTGACTAGCAGGATTTACAGTGTGCACACCACTGGCTAGCATGCTCACTGAGTAGTACTCACCCCCAAAGTGTGTAGTCACATGCACTGAACAGGTACAGTGGAGTAACAGTGCATTCAAACAAGGATTCACTTGCCATGCAATGATACCATGTAGTAACTGCTGGCAAACTGTCCATAGCCCTCGTTGCACTGCCTGTGTACATCATATGCCCCTGTGATTGAGACATGTATTTCCAACTGTGTGATGCACGGATATGTTGCATGTGTAGTAATGGCCTTTTCACTTTGTCATCCTCACAGGTTGATGCCCATCAGAAGCAGGATATCTGGCTGGCCATCGTCCGGGCAGTCAGATCCGTGGGGGTCTACAAGCGCCGGATCCGCAACTGCCAGAAGAGGTGGCAGGACCTTCAGGGCTGGACCCGGAGGATTGCAAGGGTCCAGCTGAAGCTGTCGCCTCCTCGCAGGAGGGGCGGACACTGGACCCTGACCCCCACATGCTCCAGATCCTGCCGGTGGTCTTCCCGGAGCTGGATGGGCAGCTGAAGGGCAGACAGCAGCAAGGAGGGGGTGAGTCAAAGACTGAACTGTGAACTCTGTCTGACATTCTATGTGCCCTCCTGTGGCGTGGTTAAACTTCCCCAGTACATCAGTCTTGTTGTCCAGTACCCATGTCCCTCTATTGTGACATGGCCACTACCCATCTGATAGGCCGGTGTGCTCCTTACGCTCAGGATAATTGTGTCACTCGGGTACAGGGTCCTTGCATTTTGCTTTGCTCAAGGTGGGTGACAGCTTTTGTTCCCGTGATATTGTGTTAGCCTTCATGGGTGGGTCAATTGCTCACACAATGCCTGAGTCGTGCAATGTAGTCTGGGTGTAACTTTGATATGTGATCCACTTGCAGATCAGATTCACCACATGTCCCTGGGGTATTTGCCACACCCCCATGCTGCGGGTGGGTACAATGTTTGGGCCTCAGGAGTATGTATGTCAAGTGTGTCACACATGCTTAGCCACCTGCCTACTGACCAGGGCTCATCCATCTTGCAGGTGGAGCCGGACAGTCATGCCTACTCCAGGGCATACAATACACTCTGTACTCCCACTCCCGTGTATCAGCTGACATGCTGTGCTCAGTGAAATGTTCCCTCAGGTGTCTGCCTCTGTGTCGTTGTGCTGTGACTACGTTGTCGGGACTCCTGTGATGTTTATCGGTTAGGGGTCAGCATGCCATCTGCTATTGGACCATGTGAGACAAGACTTCAGTGACTTATAGGTGTTTGATCACATGACTGTGCAGACAGGTGTATGCCACTGTGACTTTCAGGCAGCTGTTTTTCATTCTCAGCACACTGTGAGGTGCTCATGTTCAGAGAGTTGTGTTTCATGTCCCCCATATGTCCAATTGGTATGACGTGGACAAATAGTAGTTCAGATGATGTGGTTTTTGGGGGATGGACATGTGCACTTGTCAGTTACATTACTTGCCTTCCCCATGTCCTAGGATTGTGACACAGTGCAGACTGTGGTTGGCTGGCTGCCATGGCCATGTGGCTGGAGACAGTGATGTATGACTTTGCAGGCATGCCTGTGTCATGGCATTAAACTTCCTAAGAGTGATCCTGCTGGGGAGTGACATGTGCAACATGCACCCCATTGTGGCATTGACTATCCGGACATGGGTGCTTCATGGGGTCTGGTGCTGGTATGCATCACATGCATTTCTATTTAGACTCTGGCCGTCCATTTATCCAGACACCTGCACTGACTCAGTGGCAAGAGATGTGACGTGGGCATGTTCACATACTTCACCGTGTTCTCAGCAATGTCCAACTACTGTGTAGGTGGTGCATGTGTCTTGGGGTCTTACCATCAGACAGGCACCAGACAGATGGGTGCAAGGGCAGGAGGGGTGTCTGTTCCATGGTTGACCATCAGACTGACAATTGGCTTCTCCTAATCTGTGTGATGACTTTTGGCAATGTTCTACTAGAGATGCCAGGGCTTGCTCTGTGATGTGCAGTACTTACTGTGGTGTGTGCGGTCAGTGCAGGTGACTGATGTTTGTCTGTTTCCCTAATTGTTTGCAGATACATCCACAGCCACAGGAGGGGACAGCTCCACGGACCAGGAGGAGCAGCGGAGCCAGACTGGGTCAGCGTCCGACGAGTGGTCAGAGGGACCCAGTGGCACGGAGGGCGAGGGGAGCCACACCGAGGAGTCCTCAGCACCATCCACCTCAGCTGGGGACCACAGCAGCTCGGAGGATGACTCCCTTGTGGATGCGGGTGTCAGCAGCCACCACACCCCAGCTAGTCTGTCTGGCCCCGCCACCACCACCACCACCACCGCCCTCCCATTGGCTCCCATTCCTGAGGTCCGTGGAGGCTCCCGTGCTCGGGAGCGTGTCTCCTTCAAGCCAGGCACCGCACCCCCTGCCCCTGTGTCCCCTGCTGCCCTGAGTGAGGAGTCTGTGTACCTCCTTCGGCAGCTCCATGTAGGGCAGACAGCAATGCTGACTGTCCTCCATGCACACACCACTCTGTTGACACAGCTGGTGTCGTTCATGGAGGGCATCTCAACGGGTATGTCTGCCCTACAGAGGAGCAATAGGTCCATGGACTCCTCCCTGATGGCAGCAGTGTCCCTCCTCCAACAGTCCCTCACCCCTCCCACCTCTGCCCCATCCACACTTCCTACCACCCTACCTGTCCAAAGCACATGCACACCTGCACAATCACCCCAACACACAGACACGAGCAGCACACACACCCAAAACCAAGGCAAGACGTGCACACAAGCATCCTCAGGGGACTGATTCTAAACACACACAGGGGATGGGGAACTGACACACACACAGGCAACCACAGTCACTCTGCAATCCTCAAGATCCTCTCCCTCCAAGACCCCTTCCCTTGCCTCACCTGCAACCCCACCTACACAGCAGCTCTTCCTCTCTGACCTCGGCCTCTTCCCCTCCAATCCTGCTGATCCAGCATACCGGGGGAAGAGGAAGTCCACACACAGAGAGGGAGTGCCCTCGCCCCGGACACCCTCCCCCAGGCGCAGGCAGAGTGAGCCCCCACCCGCAAGTCCCCCGGACCCGGAAGAGCAAGACCCCGCCACCGCCCTGCAAGTCACCCACCCAGTCTCTCACCTCCATCCCCCAGGCCACCACTCCACAGGTTCCACCGCCACACCCTGCCCCAGGTTCCCCACACACCGATACCGCATCCCCAAACTGCTCAGGCCCTGCCCCCCTGCCACTTGCTCTTCCACCCCCAAACCAGACGCTCTGCCTGTATGTGCCACTGGTGTGGAGACCGTGTCCCCCCCTCTGTCCTGCCCAGCTCTTCTGCCCCCCCTTCCACTCCCTTGGAGTCATGCACTGCGGTGGAGTCCACAACAACCCCGTCTGACTCGGGCACTGCATTGGGGACCCAGTACACTCCATCTGCCCAGCCCACTGCAGTGGTTGCAGCACCAACACCATCGGACTTGAGCCCTGCGGTGGTGCCGGCCCCCCCCTGAGTCAGACACCTCCACTGCAGTTGCCGGTGACACTCCTGCACCCACCTCACCTTCCCTGCCTCCTTCTGGCATCCCCTGATCCTGTCCCTGCGGTGCCTGGCCTGCCCCTCGTATGCCCCTCCAAGGGGGATGCCCCCTGTCGGTACCTGTGCATGCAAGCAATTGGTGACAAGTTGTCACACATCACCCTGTTGGGACTGTGTATTTGGACTGGACATTGGGCGTAGTTTATTTTGGACTTTTGATTTCAGTTGCACACTTGCTGAATAAAGCCTCTTTTTGTTTACTTGTGGTTAATCTTTGGAGGTACATGATGTAGATGTGTAGAATCATGCATTTGCTGTTGTAATTGTGTTCAGATCAGGTAAATGAAGTTTTGCTGTGATGGGCTCCATGTGGTCCATGGGATATGTGTCCTAATCTAGTCTGGATCTATAGCATCCCTTGCTGCAGTCTGAGGGTGTAATGTTCAGCATTTGACACAGGGATGTACGTTTAGCATTTGTAGATTACCATCTTTGTCCTACACTGTTGCACATCTGTTGGGCTTACCACTGTCCAATGTTCCTAGTACCCTGACTGTGTGCCCGTCTCCACTGGACATGCAGTTTTGCCCATCAGTTTTGGAGGACTCATCTGTGTATACAGTACAACTGGATTGCCACGTGTTTTGGGTGTATGCAGATGACTGACGTGACACTCCCGTACCCAGGCTGATGTGAGCAGAGGCTTCTGTGTGTTGTAGTTGTTGACTCACTGACGGAGTGTCCCGCTGATATGTTTGAGTCGTGCACAGACAAGGTTTGGCACAGCGGACCTTCCACAGGAGTGGAGTGCCCTCATGGCTGTGTGTAATCTGGTGACATTGCGTGTGCCCGTGTTGTGTGTTGTGTGAGCATGTCGGTGCATGTTCCCTTCCCTTTTCATACACAGGCTGTGTCCCTAGGGATGTTCCTGTTTGTGATGTTTGCAGAGTTGGTATGTGTTCATCCAGCATCTTGGACCTGGTTTCTCCGTGATGTGGGTGCATGGCAAACTGATGTTCATGAGGTTGTCATCCCAGGTTGTCTTTGTTGTCAGGGCTGGGGATGTGGGCAAACGCTGATGGGACACATTCAGGATTCCCCTTGGCACTTGTTGTTTACACAAGTAATGTGATTTTGAGTTTGTGGTAGCTTTCAGTGATTGTGACGCGTTGTGTGTGTGACTGCTGCCACTCCTCAGGGTCAGAGCTGCAATGTTGGAAGTTGTGTATGTGTGTTCTTTGTGTCTCACCTTGGCTTCTTCGTTGGTGTGTGACTATGGCCAGGATCCCATTGTTTGTGGTGGATTTCACATCATGCGCATGTACGGCGTACTGTGCTGTGTGTCATACATAGACGAGTCATGTTGAGTGGGCATGTGTGATGGGTTTCTGCACCTTAGTTCCCCCACCACCCCTGGGATTGTCATGGGTGCATGTGCAATGTCACCAGTCCATGTGAGCTTCACTGCTGCACATTGGTGGAGATCAGGGTGTGTGGTGTTGAGTGTGCAAATGTGAGTTGTTGCACGGCTAGACCACTACCTCCATATTGGCCTTGGCTGGCAGGCCCTGCTGATTGATTGGATCTTGTGTAGGTGTGATGGTAGTTTGTAGCTGAGGACACATGGCTGTGGTTCACAGTGTGATCAACATCTACCTTTGTCATCACAGTGGAATTGTCATGCAGGCTAGTGTCTGCACAATGTGGGGTCCCTGGGGGTAGTGCTGTGGTGGGTGTGTCTCTTGTTGTGTTAGTTGCTGTTCCTACAAGCTTGTGTGACATGTGTAATTTGGGCTGCCTCTCATCTAACAATGCCAAATTGCCCACATAGGGGAATCCAATCCATGAGTTACTTGTGTGTGGCACTGTATACACATCTGTGTAATTGGGATTCAGGCCTCCTCATGTGTTGTGTGGTTGCCTGGGGACACTGGCACACACCCCCATCACCTGTTGTGTTTGATATGCAGTGTGAGTCTGCCTGTTTGTGTTAGTGCATTTGCATCACTGCATTGGCATTTCTGTAGTGTGCCATTGGCTGTATGTAGTTTGGTGATTTCCCCCTGCTCTCCCTGGTACTCCTGGATCATCAGTCAGCACAATGATCATGGTTTGTATGTCCCATTGCTGCCATGGTATGGTATTTGTTCACCTGACATCGACAGTCTCCATAGGTTATATACATTTGTGTGTCCATAGGTGCAGATATGTGGGACAGCATCATGATGGTCACTTCTGTCATTGTGTAATTGGCTGATTGTTGGCAATGTGGTCCCCCATGTGTGATGTTTGTATGCACATGGCCAAAACGATGTTTCTGTGACACTGCACTGTTAGCCTCGCCCAATCTATGTTGCAATGGGACACAAGCAGTACTATGCCACAGATGTTTTAGTTGTTGTGTGACCAGGATTCATCCATTCAGTTTGTCTTTGGCAGCTTTTACCATGCCTACACTTACCTTATGATCACCGTGGTGATGGTGCTTTGGGCCCCATTGCCACACTGATCAAAAGGTGCATCAGCCTTGGACCCGACACTTACCTTTTGGTGACTGTGGTGATGGTGCTTTAGGCCCCATTGCCACACTGATCAATAGGTCCATCAGCCTTGGACCCCACACTTACCTTTTGGTGACTGTGGTGATGGTGCTTTAGGCCCCATTGCCACACTGATCAAAAGGTCCATCAGCCTTGGACCCCACACTTACCTTTTGGTGACTGTGGTGATGGTGCTTTAGGCCCCATTGCCACACTGATCAAAAGGTGCATCAACCTATGGACCCCACACTTACCTTTTGGTGACTGTGGTGATGGGGCTTTAGGCCCCATTGCCACACTGATCAAAAGGTGCATCAGCCTTGGACCCCACACTTACCTTTTGGTGACTGTGGTGATGGGGCTTTGGGCCCCATTGATCAAAGGTGCATCAGCCTTGGACACCACACATACCTTTTGGTGACTGTGGTGATGGGGCTTTGGGCCCCATTGCCACAGTGGCCATGGTCGGCTTGTATTGTGGAGGCCACACACTTTTATGTGTCACACATGTGATAGTGGGTCACATTGTATGTTCATTGTCATGTTTAGTGTTGTAGGCATTTGACATGGACTACACACGCTTGTCATGTTGTTTGGGTGGATGTAATTTTCTGTGATTCCTTATGTGGGAGTATGCTGGTTGTGTCATGCATTACCCGTCCTATGAGTAGGGGTGGTGGTAGTGGCAGGCATCCAGCCCCCATGAGTGGGGATGGTAGTAGTGATGGGCATCCAGCACCCCATGAGTGGGGATGGTAGTAGTGATAGGCATCCTGCCCCCATGAGTGGGGATGGTAGTGGTGGCAGGCATCCAGCCCCCCATGAGTGGGGATGGTAGTAGTGATAGGCATCCAGCACCCTATGAGTGGGGATGTTAGTAGTGATAGGCATCCTGCTCCCCATGAGTGGGGATGGTAGTAGTGATAGGCATCCAGCACCCCATGAGTGGGGATGGTAGTAGTGATAGGCATCCTGCCCCCCATGAGTGGGGATGGTAGTGGTGGCAGGCATCCAGCCCCCCATGAGTGGGGATGGTAGTAGTGATAGGCATCCTGCCCCCCATGAGTGGGGATGGTAGTGGTGGCAGGCATCCTGCCCCCCATGAGTGGGGATGGTAGTAGTGATGGGCATCCAGGCCCCCATGAGTAGGGGTGGTGGTAGTGATAGGCATCCTGCCCCCATGAGTGGGGATGGTAGTGGTGGCAGGCATCCTGCCCCCATGAGTGGGGATGGTAGTAGTGATGGGCATCCAGGCCCCCATGAGTAGGGGTGGTGGTAGTGATAGGCATCCTGCCCCCCATGAGTGGGGATGGTAGTAGTGGCAGGCATCCTGCCCCCATGAGTGGGGATGGTAGTAGTGATGGGCATCCAGGCCCCCATGAGTAGGGGTGGTGGTAGTGGTAGGCATCCAGGCCCCCCTGAGTAGGGGTGGTGGTAGTGGTAGGCATCCATCCCCCTATGAGTGGGGATGGTAGTAGTGACAGGCATCCAGCACCCCATGAGTGGAGATGGTAGTAGTGGCAGGCATCCAGACCCCCATGAGTGGGGATGGTAGTAGTGATAGGCATCCTGCCCCCCATGAGTGGGGATGGTAGTGGTGGCAGGCATCCAGCACCCTATCAGTGGGGATGGTAGTAGTGATAGGCATCCTGCCCCCCATGAGTGGGGATGGTAGTAGTGATAGGCATCCTGCCCCCCATGAGTGGGGATGGTAGTGGTGGCAGGCATCCAGCCCCCCATGAGTGGGGATCGTAGTAGTGATAGGCATCCAGCCCCCCATGAGTAGGGGTGGTGGTAGTGGTAGGCATCCAGGCCCCCTGAGTAGGGGTGGTGGTAGTGATAGGCATCCAGCCCCCATGAGTTGGGATGGTAGTAGTGATAGGCATCCTGCCCCCCATGAGTGGGGATGGTAGTGGTGGCAGGCATCCTGCCCCCATGAGTGGGGATGGTAGTAGTGATGGGCATCCTGCCCCCCATGAGTGGGTATGGTAGTGGTGGCAGGCATCCTGCCCCCATGAGTGGGGATGGTAGTAGTGATGGGCATCCAGGCCCCCATGAGTAGGGGTGGTGGTAGTGATAGGCATCCTGCCCCCCATGAGTGGGGATGGTAGTGGTGGCAGGCATCCAGCCCCCATGAGTGGGGATGGTAGTAGTGATAGGCATCCAGCACCCTATGAGTGGGGATGGTAGTAGTGATAGGCATCCTGCCCCCATGAGTGGGGATGGTAGTAGTGATAGGCATCCTGCCCCCCATGAGTGGGGATGGTAGTGGTAGCAGGCATCCAGCCCCCATGAGTGGGGATGGTAGTAGTGATAGGCATCCAGCCCCCCATGAGTAGGGGTGGTGGTAGTGGTAGGCATCCAGGCCCCCCTGAGTAGGGGTGGTGGTAGTGATAGGCATCCAGCCCCCCATGAGTGGGGATGGTAGTAGTGATAGGCATCCTGCCCCCCATGAGTGGGGATGGTAGTGGTGGCAGGCATCCTGCCCCCCATGAGTGGGGATGGTAGTAGTGATGGGCATCCTGCCCCCCATGAGTGGGGATGGTAGTGGTGGCAGGCATCCAGCCCCCCATGAGTGGGGATGGTAGTAGTGATGGGCATCCAGGCCCCCATGAGTAGGGGTGGTGGTAGTGATAGGCATCCTGCCCCCCATGAGTGGGGATGGTAGTGGTGGCAGGCATCCAGCCCCCCATGAGTGGGGATGGTAGTAGTGATAGGCATCCAGCACCCTATGAGTGGGGATGGTAGTAGTGATAGGCATCCAGCCCCCCATGAGTGGGGATGGTAGTAGTGATAGGCATCCTGCCCCCCATGAGTGGGGATGGTAGTGGTGGCAGGCATCCAGCCCCCCATGAGTGGGGATGATAGTAGTGATAGGCATCCAGCCCCCCATGAGTAGGGGTGGTGGTAGTGGTAGGCATCCAGGCCCCCCTGAGTAGGGGTGGTGGTAGTGATAGGCATCCAGCCCCCCCATGAGTGGGGATGGTAGTAGTGCTAGGCATCCTGCCCCCCATGAGTGGGGATGGTAGTGGTGGCAGGCATCCTGCCCCCCATGAGTGGGGATGGTAGTAGTGATGGGCATCCTGCCCCCATGAGTGGGGATGGTAGTGGTGGCAGGCATCCTGCCCCCCATGAGTGGGGATGGTAGTAGTGATGGGCATCCAGGCCCCCATGAGTAGGGGTGGTGGTAGTGATAGGCATCCTGCCCCCAAGAGTGGGGATGGTAGTGGTGGCAGGCATCCTGCCCCCATGAGTGGGGATGGTAGTAGTGATGGGCATCCAGGCCCCCATGAGTAGGGGTGGTGGTAGTGGTAGGCATCCAGGCCCCCCTGAGTAGGGGTGGTGGTAGTGGTAGGCATCCATCCTCCTATGAGTGGGGATGGTAGTAGTGACAGGCATCCAGCACCCCATGAGTGGAGATGGTAGTAGTGGCAGGCATCCTGGCCCCTATGGGTGTGTATGGCATTGGTGATGCCCATCCCACCCCTATGTATGTGCTGTTGCTAGTGTACGTCATTTGTGCATCCCTATGTGTGTGTGACATATTTCGGGTACGTGTCGTTTGTTTGTGTTGTGGGTGTTTGACTTACCATCTGCGCCGTACGCGTCCGAACCGGTCCCGGTAATAGATGTAGAGTATAGGTAGGACCTGCGCAATGGGATTCATGGTTGGGTCGTCTCGTTCGGGTTTCGCGTGTCTTCGACTCGTACTCGTCGCTAGCTTGTTCGTCTCGTAGCCGTGGATCTTCTTGTGGCGCGAATCGGAGCTTATGTGCAGCTCTCCCGGATGCTCAAACGTGCCGAACGTAGCGACGAGTTCGGCGCGTACGGAAGACGCATCGTACTAGTCCGGCCGGAAGGTGCTGTGTATTTGCTTCCGTCCGACTCGATTCGGTGTTTACGGATCCGGCTCGGGCGGAGAACAGGAGCTGGATTGGGTAAGTACGGCTCGCTCGGAATCTGGGCTGTTATGCGCATCGTTCTTGTTCGTTCGGACGAGTGTTCGAGTCGGTCGGAAAACACGCGTTCGGCTGGTATTTTTTCCGGACAAATACTGTTAGGTGCGCTTCCGGCCGACATCGGAATCGACCCCTGTGTGTCTGGCCAGGTTCTGTTAAAAAGGTTCCATCCACATTCGCACCCTCCAACCATTGGGCCAGCCATTGCATCTGGGCTGCGAGCAAGTACAGCTCAAAGTCCGGAACTCCCAAACCTCCAGCGTCTATAGGGGGTTTCAATATTGAAAGTGACACTCTACGCCTGCCATCCCCCCATATCAGGTCCCTCACCATGGAGTCCAAGGTACGAAACCATGCCGTGGGCAATAGCACTGGCATATTGGCAAAATAATACAACACCCGAGGGAGCATAATCATTTTGATCAAGGATATCCTGGCCATGATGGGGAGACACAGTGTGCCCCAAAACTGGACATTAGATCTAAGGGATCTCAGCGCTTTCCCCAAGTTCCCTTCTCTCAGGTCCTCCAAGGAATGGAAGATCTAAATGCCCAGATATCGGAAAGTTTCAGACGCCCAATTTATATCCGCAGGTACCCCCAGCGGGCGTGCTATAGGTCCAGCCACGGGGAAGAGATATGTCTTACGTTTATTAACGCGTAGTCCTGACAGGTCCCCAAACATTTCCAAATGCCTCAGAGCCGTGACTGTCCCTCCAGCCGCATCGCTGAGATACACTAATAAATCATCAGCGTATAGGGAGATAATATGTGTCCTTCCCCATAAGGTCAACCCCATACCCTCACCTCCCTGCCTAAACAACTCAGCCAGAGGCTCTATCGCCAGGGCGAATAAGAGTGGCGACAGGGGGCAACCCTGACATGTGCCACGTGTCACCCGGTACTGGGAGGAAATAGTCCTGCCAGTTCTGACCCTGGCCGTGGGGAAAGTATATAGCAATCGTACCCAAGCCACCCAGTCATCCCCCATACCAAAACGCTTCATAACTGCCAACAGATAGTCCCATCCCACGGTATCAAAGGCCTTTTCCAGGTCAATTGATAGAATAACAGCCTGTTGAAGAGCGGGCGCCTCAGGGTGGTAAAGTGCCGAATACAATCAACGGAGGTTGTCCGAGGTGCTGCGGGAGGTGATAAATCCGTTTTGGCCCTGGTGGACCAGGTCCCGCATGTGCGGAAGTAGCCGAGATGCCAGCACTTTGCTAAGGATCTTAAAATCAGTGTTGAGCATGGAGAGAGGCCTAAAATCTGTCACTTCAGCGTCTAGGGACACCGTCTTAGGAAGCGGGACCACCAATGCATCTCTCGTGGTATCCGGCAGCAACCCGCTTGAAGAGATTCCGCATACAGCGTCACCAGTCTTGGTGCTAACTCACTCCTATATTTCTTGTAGAATTCCCCCGGCAAGCCATCTGGGCCGGGAGTCTTCCCGTTAGCCATAGCGGCTATAGCACCCTGCACCTCTTCCAGAGTAACTGGCCCACCCAGGTCCACGCTCGCCTCCTCGTCTAGTGTATGAAGACCAAGCGGTGCTAAAAAAAGCCTCAACAGCGATACTGGAAGGGCCCGGGGGGGTTGCATACAGGGAGTGATAGTAATCCCTAAACAGTGTATTAATATCACTTGGGTCGTGCAGAGTCACACCATCTACCCTCTTTATGCGCATAATCGGGGATCCCCGTGCCTCCGGCCGAACCAGCCAGGACAGCAAGCGACCAGCCCGCCCCTCCTCTCCCAGTACCCCATCCATGTAAGACTTGTAATCATGGGATTTAAGCCGTTCCATTGTGGAGGCGTATTGCTCACGTTTTCCCAAGAGGCGCGACCGGGCGTCACGTCCCTGAAGAGTGTCCAGCTCCCGTATTTCCCCCTCCTGCGCTAGCAATTCGCGGTGCAGCTCTCTACGCACACCCACAGCTTGCCCCATGCAATGTCCCCGCACCACCACCTTAAACGCCTCCCATTCAATCAGAGCAGTAGAGGCCGACCGCTCATTCTCAACGAAGTAGTCACTAATTAAGGATTGCAGGGCGTCAGCAAAGGGAGCATCCTCAAGGGACCCCGGGGAGAGGCGCCATGTTGGTATTGGGGATCTGTCCCCATGTGGGCGGAACATCAACAACAATGGACTATGGTCAGACAAGGTGCGCCCCAGATATTCTGTATGTATGATAGAGTCACTAAGGGTGGGGGTGCACCAGAAGGCATCCAGGCGGGTGTGGAGCTGGTGCATGGGGGAGTAAAAGGAATATTCTTGCGCGTCTCTGTGCTGTAACCTCCAGATATCATTCAACCCCCAATGGGACATCCAGTCACACAGACCGGCCACCACTCTACGGGTCTGGGCTCCGGGCAGAGGGGGATGTGAGTGATCCAAGTTCACGTCGATTACCCCATTGAAATCCCCACCTATAAGTACTGGGCCTACCATCATGCTTGCCATACGGGTCGATATGTCGGCCATATAGGCCAATTGGTCCTGGTTGGGGGCATACACGCAGCCCAGGGTAACCTCCCTTCCATACAGCCTCCCCAATAGAAACACATACCTGCCCTCTTTATCTATAACTGATCACTTAAGTTCGAAAGGCACTCCCGCTCGAATCCAAATTAATGCCCCCCGGGCATAGGCCGAGAAGGATGTAGCATACACTTGCCCCCTCCATCGCCTACGCAGCCTCTCCACCTCCCGTTGGAGCAAATGAGTTTCCTGCAAAAAGGCTACTTGAACCCCACGCCGTTTAAGATAATTATGAATACTATGGCGTTTGGACATTGATCCCAACCCCCTAATATTCCACGTAAGAAATTTCAGTGTCTGTGGTTGTGCAGCCATTTATCAATTAAGCAGCCCCCCCCCCGGCCAGAAATGCAACACAGCGTTCACATCATTGACAAGACAGGTCTTATGCCAAAAAAAAACCAAGGAGGTGGGGATCCACTTGAAGATCTTTCGGAGCAGGCATAGCGCGTGGAAGCAGGATGATGAGACAGTGTTGATCTGGTGGTTCATGGTGAGCGACGAGTCCAAGATGATGCCAAGATTTTGTGTGTGGTCTGTGGGTAGGGGGGGATCCAGGATCTGCGGGGCACCAGGAGTCGTACCAGGTGGAGGGGGTGGAGCCCAGGATGAGGACTTCGGTCTTCTCCGAGTTTAGCTTGAGGCAGCAGTCCTTCATCCAGGTGGCGACAGCCTTCATCCCACTGTGGAAGTTGTTCTTGGCGACTGTGGGTTCATTTGTGAGGGAGAGGATCAGCTGGGTGTCGTCGGCGTAGGAGAAGATGTTGAGTCCGTGGTTCCTGAAAATGGCGAAGAGTTGGTTATCCATCCAGAACTCGTTTGTGCGGTCAAGGTAGAATGGCAACGCTCTTTTTGGGTCCAGACGATGGAGGCGCTCCTCTTCCATAGACGGATGCAGAGGAGCAAAGAAGAGTAGGCAGTGTGATTCAATGACCCAGATGGAATAGGGTCACCACTTTAGGAAGGAATGAGGCTCGGATGCGAAGCACCACTTTATCCGGGAATGCCATGAGATAGGGAGGCTTGGATGATAAAGCCTACAGATCACTCACTCTCCTTACAGATGGCATAGCCACTAGGAATGCTGTTTTGATGGTAAGCAACCGAAGGAGACAATTATGTAGCGGCTCAAAGGGAACACACATGAGGAAAGTGAGAACTAGGTTGAGATCCCACCAGGGCTTAATGAAGGGCGTAGGGGGAAACATATGTACAAGCCCTTCCACGAACCTATTCACAATAGGGGACTTGAATAATGAGGGTTGGTCAGGCAGCCACAGGAAAGCGGACAGAGCAGAAAGATAACCCTTAAGAGTGCCCAGAGCAGAGCCCTGATGGTCATGGGTAAGAATAAAGAAAAGAATATCAGAAAGATGGTCAAGTGACCTTTCTGTATAATATTTTACAAATTTCTGCCAATGGCAGGCGTATACTGTCTTGGTGGAGTGCTGCCCGGCCGTTAAGATAACCTTACAGACTTCGGTCGGAAGGTTGAAAGCTATCTACTGTTGCCACTCGATCTCCATGCAAGTAGGCAGAGAGTTGACAGGTTTGGGTGGAGGACCATCCCCTGCTGCTGCAACAGAAGATTCTCCCGAAAGGGCAGCCCTATAGGAGGATCGATGCTCATTCGAAGAAGCTCGGGATACCAGACTCTCCGTACCCAGTCCACAGCCACAAGAATGACTTGGCCCCGGTCATTCTTGATCTTCTTGAGGACTCTGGGCAGAAGTGGTGTGGACTGAAAAGTGTACAGTAGGCCTGAGCTCCACTTGTGCCGAAACACGCGCTGCCAAGCGACAGCTGCCATGGAAATTCCAAGGCGCAAAACTGCTGACATTGCGCGTTCTCTTTGGAGGCGAACAGATCTAACCAAGGCTCTCCCCACTGTTGAAAGAGACCTTGCACCACCTCTGACTGGAGATGCCATTTGTGATCCACTAGGCATCGGCGGCTGAGTTTGTCCTCCCTGGCATTCAGAGAACTTGGTGTTGAACCACCAGGGTCATGCGCTGCTGTTCCAGCCATTTCCAGCGGCGTAGGGCTTCTTAACAAAGGGTCCACCACCCCACAGTACCCGGCTTGTTGCAGTACCACATGGCACTGACAGTCGTGTTGTCAATGAACACTTGCACCAACTTCCCCTTGACAGAGGAAAGAAATGTTTTTAATGCTAGTTGGATTGCCCGAAGCTCCAACAAGTTGGTGTGGAGCCCTGACTCCGCCGGCGACCAGAGTCCTCTGATCTCCACCTCTCCCAGATGGGTGGCCCTTTCCAGGTGTGATGCATCTGTCACTACTGTGAGACATGGTTGGGGAAGGGAGAGGGGTTTTCCTCTGACCCAATTGTGGTTCGGCAGCCACCACTGCAGGTCTTTTGCAGTTCCCTCCGAGATATGGACCATGCCAGAGAGATTCCCTTGATGCAGCGTCCAATGGAACTTCAGGTTCCACTGCAGAGCCCACGTACGCCATCTGGCGTGATTCCCCAACAGGATGCAGGAGGCCATGAGTCCCAGCGGCTCCAGTCACTGTGACCAAAATCCAGAATAGAGGATGAAACATCGATATCATAACCTGAATATCCCGGACTTGCTGTTCGGGAGGATAAGCACGAAACTGCACAGTGTCCAGAATGGCTCCGATGAAAGGGAGCATCTAAGAAGGAGTCAGGTGTGACTTCGGCACGTTTATAGTGAACCACAGCAAATGCAGGAGGTCCACCGTAGTCTGGAGATGGGAAACGACAGTCTGGGGCGAGGACGCCTTCAACAGCCAGTCGTCGAGGTAGGAGAAAACTGGAACCTGTAGCCAGCGCAGATGAGCTGCGACCACCGCCATTACCTTGGTGGACACCTGAGGGGCGCTGGTAAGGCCGAAGGGTAGCACAGTGAACTGGAAGTGCTCATGGCCTACCTTGAACCACAGATAATGCCTGTGGCCCGACAGGAGGGGGATGTGAAAACACTTATCCTACAAGTCCAACGCTACCAGCCAGTCTCCTTGGTCTAGGGCAGACAAGACCCGAGCCAACGTGAGCATCTTGAATTTCTCCTTTTTCAGGAAGAGATTGATGGTCCGGAGGTCTAGAATAGGACGAAGACCTTTGTTCTTTTTGGGTATCAGAAAGGAGCGGGAATAGCAACCACTGCCTACTTCTGAAACCGGAACCCTCTCTATAGCCCCCATGGCCAGGAGAGCTGTGATTTCCTCTCCGAGGGAAACAAGATGGTCCTCCGCCAGCCATTCTTGAGGCAAAAATAACAATTGATGGACAGAATGCTGCACAATGTCAAACATTCCCCCAGTACAGAGATCTGGGCCTAAATCCATCGTTTTTTGCTCCCCATGCCATTCCAGTTCAGACCCAGCAATATGCAAATCAGTTTTGACGCTGTTCCCCAAGGGGACTCTCCAGCCCAAACTGCCAGGACAGGTCCTCCCTGGACTGGAAACAAGCATCCTGGGACGGGTTCCGGGGCATCACCCCTCATCAGCCAGGCTAACTTGACTCCAGTGGCATGGAGAGCACGGGGCTCACGTTTGGGCATACACGTCCCACTCGGGGTGACAAATGCAAAAAGAACAATTGATGGACAGAATGCTGCACAATGTCAAACATTCACCCCAGTATAGATATCTGGGCCTAAATCCATCGTTTTTTTGCTCCCCATGCCATTCCAGTTCAGACCCAGCCATATGCAAATCAGTCTTGACCCTGTTCCCCATGGGAACTGTTAGACCTGGCACTGTTGGCGTGGGTCTCCCTTCCATTTTTTGATGTTGCCTCATGTGTTTTTGCTGGTTATAGATGCTTTGGGCACTGTGCCACTGCTATTCAGTGCCACAGTGCAAGTGCTCCCTATGGTAAATTGGTGTATGGATTAGTGATTCCATGATTGGTTGGTTTGGTTTACTTGTCAGACCCTAGTACAGTGCACTGAGTGTGCCCAGGGCTTGTAAACCAAATGCTGCTGGTGGGCTTGCAGCACTGGTTGTGCCACCCACAGAAGCATCCTGTAAGAGTGTGTCTCAGGCCTGCCATTGCAGAGCCTGTGTTCAGTCTGGTACTGCCATGTTGACTGGGCAAGTGCACCCACTTGCCAGTCCGTAAACCTTCCCTTTTCTTCATATCAGACACCCCTATGGTAGGCCCAAGGGCAGGGTGCAGTGTAAGTATAAGGTAGGACATGCCCTGGTGTGTGTGGCATGTCCTAATAGTGAATTACAGCCATTTTGCGTTTTTCACTATTGCAAGGCTACCTGTTCCCCATAGGCCAGAATGGGCAGTTTGATTATTACATATTATAATCCTAACTGACCCAGGGAACATGGTAGAAAAACAAATTTAGTATGCCTGAACTCAGAATGATAAAATACATCTTTTAGTGAAGTTGGTTTTAACATTCTGTGTTTGAAAATACCACTTTTAGAAAGTAGGTATTTTCTTGCCTAACTATCCAAGCCTGCCTCTGCTAGGTTGTGTATTCCTTGTCTGGTTTGTGAGTGACAGGGGCTGGGGGATTCCAGGAGACAGGGTGAGTCAGCACAGGGCTGAATAGAGAGATCTGCATGTAGATGGGTGGGAGGAGTTGCACCTGGGACCTGAATAGGGCTGTGCCTTCCCTCCACAATGCTGGCTCCACCTCCTGTGGTGCGTCTGATGTCCCTGGCCTACACTGTGAAAGGAAAGAAGGAGTCTTGTCAACAAAGTGCTCCAGGACTGACCAGAACTGGTTTGGACTAGGCAAAGGCCTCTCTGCCTTCAGAGAACAAAGGGAAAATGAGTATAAAAGAGGGGACCCAAACCCCAGAACTTTAGATCACTTTGGGAAACAAGAAGAACCTTTGCTGAGGAGAGGAACCAGAGAAACTGAGGAGGAGACTATCCCTAAGCTGAGTGCTGTTTGAGGACTGGCCTGCAGTGGTTGCCTGACTGCCAAAGAAAGGAGAAAGGAACTTTGTGTGTACTTTCATCAACTTGTAAAAGATCTCCAAGGGCTTGAGAGAGAGCTTGCCTCCTGCTGAAGTCTCAGGGACAACAGACTTCACCCACCAGCTCCCCAAGAGTTCTTGTGAAGTGCCTGCTGTTGTGTTGGGCCTTCTGAGGGACTTCGTGTCGCAAGGAGCTGGAAGCGCGACTCACGAAGAAGAAGCGTGTCGCAGCCGCTGTCGTCGCATCACTGAAGAAGGGTGTTGCCGCTGTCACTTCGCAACGCAGAAGCGCCTTGCATCGCCGGAGAAGAGGATCGACGTCGCATCGGAGAAGCGTGTCGCTGCCGCAGCCGCTGTTGTCGCATCGCTGAAGAAGGGTGTCGCCGCTGCAGCTGTCGCATCGCATCGCCGAAGCGCCTCGCATCGCCGGAGAAGGGGATCGACGTCGCATCAGACTCGGCCGCATCACCGGGAAGCGTGACGCAGGGCCTGTCGCTGCTCAGAAGAATCGTTGAGTCGCCGCACGGCCGTCGGGCGTGCACGCATCGTGTCGCATCAAGAAGAAGACGCCATCTTTGTTTCATTGCACCGGATCTTCATCGCATCATGGCGTTGCTGGTCGCATCGCCACAGAAGCGCAGTAAGAAACCGACGCATCACCTCCCCACGCCGAGAAGAACCGACGCATCCCCTACGCATCAGTAGGGACCCAACGCATCACCGTTCTTGAGTGTAAGGAACCGACGCATCACCTTCTCTGCAACACTTTCGTTGTATAGCGTTACGCATCCAAAGGTACATTGAACTCAAAGTGTCGCATTTACCATCTAAAGAGAACTGAGCTAATTCTACCATTTTTGAAGTACAGTATTGTGGATTTTTGTCGTTTGTGGTCTTGTGTTAAATCTATATAAAAGATACTTATTTTTAAAATACAACTGGTGTGGTGTCCATCTGTAGTGTTGTCACTTGATTACTGTATGTGTTCACAAATGCTTTACACACTGCCTCTGAGATAAACCTGCCTGCTCGTGCCAAGCTACCAAGGGGGTGAGCAGGGGTTATTTTAGGAGTGTACCCCTTTACCCTGACTAGACGCAAGGGTCCCTATTTGGTCAAAGGTATCTACCTCTGCCAACTAGAGACCCCCAAATCTAACATTGGTGGTCAGCGGTGAGGATTCTGGACTTGCATTTGTGACTCATGTACAGTGATTGGTGAACACTACTAGTGAGTGCAGACCAAAACGCGACCACATACTTTTGGTAGATTGTTTTTTCTGGGATTTTCTATTTTTGCCAAGAACTGCCAAGTTTAACCACCATGGATAAAGCAGCATCCATAGCATCTGTTGATTTTGATTGGGAAGAGGAGAAACTAGAATGCTACAATATGAGACAGCTAAAGCACTTCTGCAGGAAATTTAAAGTTGCTATGACCGGTCTCACCAAGAAGGATGAGTTCCAAAAGGCGCTGAGGGCCTGGGTCGAAGCAAGGAATACCCCTGAGAATGAGGAAGGGGTTGAGAATGCAGATGAGCAGCTGGAGGGGCCATTGGGTCCAGAGGGGAGGAGAGCAACTTCCCCAGTAGGTAGCGGTGTTTCTGCCAAAGGCCTGTCCCCAGAGGAGTTGGCGGACAGAAAGGAAAACAGGATACACAAATTGGAGCTTGCCAAGCTCAAGTTGGGTGGGCAGTTGGAGTTGGAGAATAGGAAATTGGCCCTAGAGGAAAAGAGAATGCAGTTGGAGCATGAGAAAAATTTGAGGGAGTTGGAGTTGAAAGCTAGAAGCTTAGAGATTACTCCCTCTGGTGGCAGCACACCATCCATGCCTGTTGAAGCAAGGGTGTATATTCCTAAAGATGTGGTGAGAGAGTTTTATAAGAATGATGATATTGTGCAGTGGTTCAAAGCCTATGAGGTAGCCATGTCTTCCCACCGGGTCCCTGAGAAGGATTGGGGAGCAGGGTTGTGGGGGCGGTTCCTTAGTGAGGGGCGGGACACACTGTTAGACTTGCCTTCTGAAGTCCATAATTCTTATAGTCGCATGAAAGATGCATTGATGTCCAGGTATGGGTTGACTCCTGAATTGTATAGACAGAGGTTTAGAAATTGCAAGAAGGTGGAGTCAGGTACATGGGTAGAGTATGTAACTTTCTTTTGCAGAGCATTGGATGGTTGGGTGAAGGGTAGCAAAGTGAATGATTTTGAGGGGCTCTTTGATTTAATTGCATGGGAGCACTTGTTAAGTAATTGTTTTCCAGAGCTACGCCAGCACCTGATTGATAGCAGGCTGACTAACCCTAGGAAGCTTGCTGAGGAGGCGGACCGCTGGGTGAGCACCCGGGTCCACAAGGGTCACATGGGAGACTCCGCCAAGAGTGGGCAGGGTCCTCAGCAGAAGAGTGGGGGGGACAAGGGTAAACAGAGGGAGTTCCAGAAAGGGCCCCAAAGTAATCCCCAAGGGAACCAAGGGAAGGGTTCCCAGCCTCCCCCTGAGAAGAAGCACAGGGCCCGACAGGTAGGCCTGTTTCCAGGGGACCCCAGAGGTGTTAGTGTTGTGAAGTGGGTCATAAGTCGGTTGATCCCCAGTGCCCACAGTTTGGAAAGACAGCACCCACTGGTGCTCCACCCCGGCAGATGGCGAGTGTAGCCCTGGGGGAGGAGATGGGTGTCCAAGGTGGGTGGGGTCCCGCAGAAATGTCCCTTGTCTCTTTAGGAGACTGTGAGGTGGTCCCCAGGACCCAACTGCCTGATAACACTAAGAAGTACAGGCAGTGGGTGACCATCAATGGCCATAGAGTGGAGGCTCTTCGAGACACAGGAGCCAGTGTGACAGCTGTCAAGTGTCACCTGGTGTCTGAAGAGCAGGTTGTCCCCAATGCATTTTACCCAGTTGTTGCCGCTGACAACACAGAGAGCCACTGCAAGGTGGCTCAGGTTCCCTTTGAGTGGGGGGGGGTTCGTCTCTGGTACTCTTCAAGTAGCTGGGAGGCCCGCCGTGCCTGTTGACTGTTTGTTGGGGAACGATTTGGAGAGCTCACCTTGGGCTAAGGTGGAGCAAAGTGCTCATTTGGAGATGTTGGGTCTGCCTGACTGGGCGTGTGTGACCACACGTTCCATGGCAGCCAGTAAGGGTGTTCAAGAGGACCTGGAGCCTGAGAGAGGGCCCAGGTGCCTGCCTTAAAGAGAAGAGGCAGGGGGCGTGGGAAACCAGCCCCCGAAGTTCCCACGGTCCGGGAGGAGGTAGACCCTGAGGGGGATGCCCTAGAGCCTACAGGGGAACAGGTAGCTGAACTGGGGGACCTGCCTGAGCTGACCCATTGGCAGCAGGAAAGAGGACCCTCCAGGGAAGAGTTCTGAGCAGAGCAGAAGAAGTGCCCTTCTCTTGTGGGTTTGCGGCAGCAGGCTGCAGATCAGACAGCAGGTGCTCAGTCTGGATCACATTGGATCTACTGGGAGAATGATCTCCTGTATACTGAGCCTAAGGCTGCTTAGCCTGGGTTAGCCCGTGTGCTGGTGGTACCCCAGCGCTTCAGAGCATTCCTACTGGGGCTGGCTCATGATGTGCCATTAGCAGGACATTTGGGGCAGGACAACACCTTTGAGAGGCTTGTCATCCACTTTTATTGGCCCCAAATGCGCAGGAGTTCAGATACTCACTGCAGGACCTGTCAGACTTGCCAGGCAAGTGGAAAGAGTGGGAGGAAGCAAAAGGCTCCTCTCCAGCCATTCCCTGTGGTCAGCACCTCCTTTGAACGGGTGGGTATTGACATTGTGGGGCCACTGGACCCCAAGACAGCCATGGGCAACAGGTTCATCCTGGTCTTGGTGGACCATGCCACCCGGTACCCGGAAGCCATACCTCTGAGAACAGTGACGGCCCCCGTGGTGGGACGGGCACTGATGGGAATTTTCTCCCGAGTGGGATTCCCTAGAGAGGTAGTGTCTGACCGAGGTACAAACTTCATTTCCAAGTATATGAAGTCCCTGTGGCAGGAGTGTGGGGTAACTTATAAGTTTACCACTCCTTACCACCCCCAAGGAAATGGGTTGGTTGAGAGATTCAACCGGACCCTAAAAGGCATGATTATGGGTCTTGAGGAACCTATGAGGCGTAAGTGGGACGTCCTCTTACCATGCCTGCTCTTTGCATACCGTGAGGTGCCACAGAAATCTCTAAGGCTCAGCCCCTTTGAGCTTCTCTATGGACACCCAGTGAGAGGACCTCTGAGTCTGGTCAAGGAAGGCTGGGAGCAATCTCCCAGGAAACCTCCCCAGGATGTATATAGCTACATGCTGGCCTTCAGGAACCAGACTAGGCGTTTCAGGCAACTCGCTGAGGCGAATCTGGAAGCCAGCCAGGAGGAGATGAAGCGGTGGTACGACCAGAATGCCACTCTGGTAAAGCTTCAGCCTGGTCAGAAAGTGTGGGACATGGCCCCCGTGGAGCCTTGTGAGCTCCAGGATAAGTGGACCGGACCATTTGAGGTGGTGGAGCGCAAGAGTCCTGTTACCTACTTGGTGGACTTGCGGTCTCCCAGGAACCCCTTGCGGGTCCTGCATGTCAACCGCCTGAAGCCCCACTTGGAGAGGTCCGAAGTGGGCATGCTCTTAGCGACAGATGCCGGAATGGAGGAGGAGACTGAGCCTCTTCCTGACCTCCTGTCGGTGACAAATCGAGATGGGTCAGTGGATGGTGTGAACCTCTCTTCCACCCTGACCCCTGAGCAACAGAATGACTGTCACCAGTTGCTGGGACAGTTTTCTGATCTGTTCTCCCTGATTCCCAGTGTCACTGATTGGTGCGTCCATGATGTGGACACTGGAGACAGTCCTCCTGTTAAGCACAAAACTTACAGGGTAACTGACAGGGTGAGAGCTTGCATCAAGGAGGAGGTCTCCAAGATGCTTGCATTAGGGGTGATTGAGTCCTCTAACAGTCCTTGGGCCAGCCCAGTGGTCTTGGTCCCAAAGGCTGCCGCACCGGGTACCACGCCAGAACTCCGGTTCTGTGTGGACTACCGAGGGCTCAATTCAGTCACGAGGACTGACGCGCACCCCATCCCCAGAGCTGATGAGCTCATCGATCGGTTATGGGCTGCCCGGTACCTCAGCACGTTTGATCGAACGTCTGGGTACTGGCAGATCACCTTGACTGATGGGGCAAGAGAGAGGTCAGCATTCTCCACACCAGATGGGCACTACCAGTTCCGGGTTATGCCCTTTGGGATGAAGAATGCCCCTGCCACCTTTCAGAGGTTGGTCAACCAGGTGTTGGCTGAACTGGAAGAGTTCAGTGCCGCCTACCTGGATGACACTGCAGTGTTCAGCGCCAGTTGGGAAGAACTTCTGCGCCACCTCTGGGAAGTGTTGATGGCGCTTCGGAGGGCAGGCCTCACGATTAAGGCGAGTAAGTGCCAGATCGGGCAGGGTTCCGTGGTGTACTTGGGACACCAGGTTGGGAGCGGCCAGGTGGCGCCCCTACAGCCCAAGATTGAGACCATCCTGGCTTGGGAGCCACACCAAGACCCAGACAGAGGTGAGAGCCTTTTTAGGACTCACCGGGTATTACAGGAGGTTTGTCAAGGGCTATGGCAGCATCGTTGCACCCTTGACAGAGCTGACTTCCGGGAAGCAGCCCAAGAAAGTGATTTGGACTGACACCTGTCAGAAAGCTTTTGAGGCCCTGAAAACTGCCATGTGCACGGCGCCCGTGCCCCTGGCACCCAACTTCTCAAGAGAGTTTATCGTTCAAACAGATGCTTCAGAGCATGGTGTGGGGGCTGTTTTGTCACAGATAAATGAGGAGGGCCTAGATCAACCCGTAGCCTTAATCAGTAGGAGGTTACTTCCAAGGGAACAGAGGTGGAGTGCGATTGAGCGTGAGGCATTTGCTGTGGTCTGGGCGCTGAAGAAGCTGAGACCATACCTTTTTGGGACTCACTTCCGGGTTCAGATAGACCACAGGCCCCTCAGATGGTTGATGCAGATGAGGGGTGAGAATCCAAAGCTGTTGAGGTGGTCCATTTCCCTACAGGGGATGGACTTCACGGTGGAACACCGCCCTGGTACAGAACACGCCAATGCTGATGGTCTGTCCAGATTTTTCCGCCTTAGTGAAGAGAACTCCCAGGAGGTAGGGTAGTTCTCCCCACATTTCAACTGGAGGGGACACGTGTTAGACCTGGCACTGTTGGCGTGGGTCTCCCTTCCATTTTTTGCTGTTGCCTCATGTGTTTTTGCTGGTTATAGATGCTTTGAGCACTGTGCCACTGCTATTCAGTGCCACAGTGCAAGTGCTCCCTATGGTAAATTGGTGTATGGATTAGTGATTCCATGATTGGTTGGTTTGGTTTACTTGTCAGACCCTAGTACAGTGCACTGAGTGTGCCCAGGGCTTGTAAACCAAATGCTGCTGGTGAGCTTGCAGCACAGAAGCAGCCTGTAAAAGTGTGTCTCAGGCCTGCCATTGCAGAGCCTGTGTGCAGTCTGGTACTGCCATGTTGACTGGGCAAGTGCACCCACTTGCCAGTCCCTAAACCGTCCCTTTTCTTTATATCAGACACCCCTATGGTAGGCCCAAGGGCAGGGTGCATTGTAAGTATAAGGTAGGACATGCCCTGGTGTGTGTGGCATGTCCTAATAGTGAATTACAGCCATTTTGCGTTTTTCACTATTGCAAGGCTACCTGTTCCCCATAGGCCAGAATGGGCAGTTTGATTATTACATATTATAATCCTAACTGACCCAGGGAACATGGTAGAAAAACAAATTTAGTATGCCTGAACTCAGAATGATAAAATACATCTTTTAGTGAAGTTGGTTTTAACATTCTGTGTTTGAAAATACCACTTTTAGAAAGTAGGTATTTTCTTGCCTAACTATCCAAGCCTGCCTCTGCTAGGTTGTGTATTCCTTGTCTGGTTTGTGAGTGACAGGGGCTGGGGGATTCCAGGAGACAGGGTGAGTCAGCACAGGGCTGAATAGAGAGATCTGCATGTAGATGGGTGGGAGGAGTTGCACCTGGGACCTGAATAGGGCTGTGCCTTCCCTCCATAATGCTGGCTCCACCTCCTGTGGTGCGTCTGATGTGCCTGGCCTACACTGTGAAAGGAAAGAAGGAGTCCTGTCAACAAAGTGCTCCAGGACTGACCAGAACTGGTTTGGACTAGGCAAAGGCATCTCTGCCTTCAGAGAACAAAGGGAAAATGAGTATAAAAGAGGGGACCCAAACCCCAGAACTTTAGATCACTTTGGGAAACAAGAAGAACCTTTGCTGAGGAGAGGAACCAGAGAAACTGAGGAGGAGACTATCCCTAAGCTGAGTGCTGTTTGGGGGACTGGCCTGCAGTGGTTGCCTGACTGCCAAAGAAAGGAGAAAGGAACTTTGTGTGTACTTTCATCAACTTGTAAAAGATCTCCAAGGGCTTGAGAGAGAGCTTGCCTCCTGCTGAAGTCTCAGGGACAACAGACTTCACCCACCAGCTCCCCAAGAGTTCTTGTGAAGTGCCTGCTGTTGTGTTGGGCCTTCTGAGGGACTGCGTGTCCCAAGGAGCTGGAAGCGCAACTCACGAAGAAGCGTGTCGCCGCCGCAGCCGCTGTCGTCGCATCACTGAAGAAGGGTGTCGCCACTGCCGCTGTCGCTTCGCAACGCAGAAGCGCCTCGCATCGCCGGAGAAGAGGATCGACGTCGTATCAGACGCCGCCGCATCATCGGAGAAGCGTGTCGCCGCCGCAGCCGCTGTCGTTGCATCGCTGAAGAAGGGTGTCGCCGCTGCAGCTGTCGCATCGCATCGCCGAAGCACCTCGCATCGCCGGAGAAGTGGATCGACGTCGCATCAGACGCCGCCGCATCACCGGGAAGCGTGTCGCAGGGCCTGTCGCGGCTCAGAAGAATCGTTGAGTCGCCGCACGGCCGTCGGGCATGCACGCATCGTGTCGCATCAAGAAGAAGACGCCATCTTTGTTTCATTGCACCGGATCTTCATCGCATCACGGCGTTGCTGGTCGCATCGCCACGAAAGCGCAGTAAGAAACCGACGCATCACCTCCCCACGCCGAGAAGAACCGACGCATCCCCTACGCATCAGTAGGGACCCGACGCATCACCGTTCTTGCGTGTAAGGAACCGACGCATCACCTTCCCTGCAACACTTTCGTTGTATAGCGTTACGCATCCAAAGGTACATTGAACTCAAAGTGTCGCATTTACCATCTAAAGAGAACTGAGCTAATTCTACCATTTTTGAAGTACAGTATTGTGGATTTTTGTCGTTTGTGGTCTTGTGTTAAATATATATAAAAGATACTTATTTTTAATATACAACTGGTGTGGTGTCCATCTGTAGTGTTGTCACTTGATTACTGTATGTGTTCACAAATGCTTTACACACTGCCTCTGAGATAAGCCTGCCTGCTCGTGCCAAGCTACCAAGGGGGTGAGCAGGGGTTATTTTAGGAGTGTACCCCCTTACCCTGACTAGACGCAAGGGTCCCTATTTGGTCAAAGGTACCTACCTCTGCCAACTAGAGACCCCCAAATCTAACAGGAACAGTTTAGCTCGAACTGCCAGGCCAGGTCCTCCCTGGACTGGAAACAAGCATCTTGGGACCGGTTTCGGGGCATCACCCCTCATCAGCCAGGCTAGCTTGACTCCAGTGGCATGGAGAGCACGGGACCCACTTCTTGGCATACACGTCCCACTCGGGGTGACAAATGCAAAAAGAACAATTGATGGGCAGAATACTGCACAATGTCAAACATTCACCCCGGTACAGAGATCTGGGCCTAAATCCATTGTTTTTTTGCTCCCCATGCCATTTCAGTTCAGACCCAGCCATATGAAATCAGTCTTGACCCTGTTCCCCATGGGAACAGTCCAGCTCGAACTGCCAGGCTAGGTCCTCCCTGGCCTGGAAACAAGCATCCTGGGACCGGTTTCGGGGGATCACCCCTCATCAGCCAGGCTAACTTGACTCCAGTGGCATGGAGAGCACAGGACCCACGTCTGGGCAGCCATCCCACTCAGGGTGACAAATGCAAAAAGAACAATTGATGGACAGAATGCTGCACAATGTCAAACATTCATCCCAGTACAGAGATCAGAGCCTAAATCCATCGTTTTTTTGCTCCCCATGCCATTCGAGTTCAGACCCCGCCATATGCAAATCAGTCTTGACCCTGTTCGCCATGGCAGCCGGAACTGCCAGGCCAGGTCCTCCCTGGACTGGAAAGAAGCATCCTAGGACCAGTTTCGGGGTATCACCCCTCATCAGCCAGCTAGCTTGACTCCAGTGGCATGATGTGGCGGTAAAGGAGGAGACAAAGATAGAAAAGGGAAGGAGTAACCATACCGAATGATCTGCAAGACCCATTTGTCCGATGTTATGGACTGCCAGTGGAGGAGATGATGTTGAATCCTCCCTCCAACTGGACAGCCATGGTCTTGCAGAACCAAATTAGGAAGGCTTAGAGCCTGCAGCTGCCAGGGTGGCAGACAACTTCTAGCTACCTTTCCGACAAGGTCGGAATGCACAGTGTCCACGTTCTTGCACAACCTGAGCGGTCTATGCAGGACGGTGTCTGGGGTATAGCTGACATAGATGAAAACCCCTTCCATTGCTTCGGAAGGGGCGAAAGGCCTACGTCGATCTGACTCCGAGTCGTGACGAATCAGAATGGGGCTGGCGCCTGCAGCCACCGGCAGCGCCAAGAGCATCCACTTCAGGTTCGGGGACAACCAATGCAAACCAGGATCCGGAATCGGAGCCATGAGACCCCACAGGTGCCAAGCCCAGAGACGTTGGTACCGAATCTAATGGGGCCTCCTCCGACCCCACGGGCCCGAAGGCGCACCAGAGGGTTCGGCCTGCTCAAATACTCTGCGCATGGCCTTGTAAAATTCTTTAATCTGAGTGGGGGTCGCTCTGGCTACCAGAAACAGGGGGAGGGGCGGAGTCAAACCTGGCTCCAGCTCCCCAGAACTGTGCCTGGAACGTCGATGTTCCTCTCTCGTCTATCCTCGACGGACAAGGTGAAGTCGAAGTCCGCTTAGACTTCTTCTTCTTGTGCCGCTTTCCCGAGTGTTCCGCAGTGGAGGGCGTTGACCCTCAACACTGGAGAGGCCTGGAGGGGGCAGAGAGAGAAAACCGTGGGGAGCAAAACTAATAATAATAAAAAAAAATATTTACCTGTGTTTTGCTCTCCTCCGTGTTTTCTTCTTTCTTCTGCAACAGCGTGAGTGCACCTTATGGATCTTAAGGCAACCCCCTTCTGCAAATCCCGATGCTGCTCACATGCTGCAGATGAGCAGCATGAGAGCTGCGTAAGGATTGGCTGGAGCTGGCTGCCTCGACACTCCAGCAGGCACAGGAGACTTGTGCCAGCTCTCCACCCAGCTGTCTGAGACAGTTAGGTGGAGCGGTTTATACTGTGCAATTAAGGCTGGCCGTCGCAAGACAGCCAGCCAAAGAGACATGCGCAGTGTAAACTGGTGGAGTGAGCACCACTCTCCTGCTGCCAGTCAGCAGCAGCCCTGCCCCCAAACACTGCTCATGCTGGGAGCAGTGAAAAATAAAACGGTAATTCATTTCATTACCGTTTTATTTTTCACTTTTGCAGCGTTGGCAGCAGGGGGGCAACGCTCCTCCGCCCTAGTGGGGGGGCCGCCCCTGGTGTCCAGAGGACCTCGAGTGCGACGATGAGGACCTGGAGCTCCTGGAGTGGTCCAGCGACTTTCTCTTCCTCTATTAGAACAGGGAACTCCTAAGAGTCGCACTCGATGGCGTCGACTGCCAGGCTGCAAGCAGCTTTAGTGACCGCTCCCTCAAAGGCTTCAGCACTATGACCCAACAGTCTGAGCAAGACTTCGAGTCGAGGTTGCGCTTGAGACAACATAAGCACACAAGGTGCGGGTCAGTAACCGACATGGCGGGGTGACAGGTGCCACACAGTTTAAACCCTACCTTCTTAGATGTCATTGCTCGACACACAATGAAAAAATCTTTGACAAAACGTCAAAAAAAGTCTGTCAAAAAGAGACAGAGAGGTAGCTCTTCTCCGGATCAGCGCTAACTGGCGAGGAAAGAAAAGAACTGACGTCCATGCGCCTGGGTAGCGCCTATGTAGGTGATCGCGGCATCACAGCTGGCACCAACAACGCCACGCGGAGCTGAACGGAGCCACCTGACGGCGTGCAGGGATACTGCTCACGCAAACGTTTCTGGATCCAGTCTGGGAAATTGAAAGGTAAGGAATCTACAGCTAGAAGTCTCTATCAGATAAGAGCGTTTGTGTTTATGGTGTGTAGAAGATAACTACACATAAAACAGGATGCAGTCTTTCAAGTTGTTGAGGAACACCCTGTTGCCTTTCTCTGTGAAATGAACTCCATCATGTCTATATATACCGTCCAAATCAAAACATAAATTGTTATTGTATATAGAGTCCATGTTGTGGTCTCTGAGGAATGCAGAAACATTTTTATTGGCATGTTTCCTGGATTTGTCTATCTGTGACCTCTTCCACTTCTGCCTTTGGCAAATGTAGGAGAACACCAAAGCAGTGCGTGGGTAAAGTGCCATTAATTTACCAAAGGCATCCTTCATTAGGAGTTCCAGCCCAATCTCAGTAATTGTGCCTAGTCATTGCCACCACAGTGCACAATCATCAGGTTTGGATGTTGGTAATCCACGATGCTTTCAACCAAAGGCAGCAATTGATGCCACTTTAACCCTCTCTGGCCAAGCCAAGTAATGTCTACAATAGGGAAACCCAAATGTAGGAAACTGGCTCTGTATATACTATATCAATGTAAAGTATAGTGTGCACAGAGTCCAGTGGATCCCAAGAGGCTTTACAAAGGCTTAAGTAGATAATACTAAATGCTCTCTTTTGTGGTAGAGTGGTCGAGCAGTTAGGCTTATCAGAGGGCTGTGTAAACAATTTGTTGTACACACTCAGGCAAGAAATGATTACACACATTTAATGACTTAACCCGAGACCAATTGTTTGTAAAAATATTACTTTCTGTATGTTTATTACTTAGAAGCAAAGATACTTTGTTGCAGTAAAATACGTTTTGTAAAATAGTTTTTTTGAACAGTCCAATGTTAATCTACGGAAGGAAAACAATCATGCAATTTCACAGGTAAGTACACGACTTCCAAATACAGTCTTTGGGTTTTAGGACGAACACTGGGCAAGTGTCAGGTAAATGTAGAGACTGCACCACCGGCGACACTGCGCCGGCCGGGTGCAGAGATCAAAATTCAGTCACTGGGCCCAATGTTAGTCAACTGAGCCTGGGGGCAAGCAAAGTGGTGCCGGTTGCAGGTCGGTAAATCGGAGTTGGGGGTCAATCTCCAGGGGTTAGGACCAGCACCAGGGGGACATGAGGCAGCACCAAACACTCATCCTCAGCAGCACAGAGGCGGCCGGGTGCAGAGTGCCTACACAGCGTTGGGCACCCAATGCAAATCAATGGAGACTGGAGATTTCGAAGAAAGTCTGCAGGCTTGGACCAGGAGGCTGGACGAAGGGAACTGGTGGCTCTGGAGGTACGTTGAGGTGCTAAGGAACTCAGGGACACCATCGGTCGAGCTCCCCGAGGCCTGGGGCCTGCGGCCACAGGGGTGTCTTTGGACATCGAAGTGACTTAACGGAGCCGGTCACGGTTGGGGACCCTTCGTGTTGAGGCTGTAGTCGTGGCGTCCAGGAGAGGTCACTCTGGGATGGACTCGAGCTCAGGACCGCTGGGGAACCTTCTGGTAACTGGTGGGCTACTTGGTCTCAGGCCGGAGATGTTGGGTGCAGAGGTGGGTCCGGAGGTCTGGTTGTGCGAATCAGCAGGGCACTGGAGCTCTTCTTGAGGGTTTCCTTCTTGAGCGCTGTCCTCTGGAGTTCTTGGTCTTTAGGGAAGGCAGGCAGTCCTCCCTTGGTTGTGGAGGTCGCTGGGCCTGCGGGACGATGCGCTTTTGGGAACAGGCTTCTTTGAGGGCTGCTGACAGGCCGGAAGGGCTGGGGCCAAGTCATTTGTCATATGGAGTCTTCACTGCTGCACAGCTCTTTGGTCATTCTTCTTCTTCTTCTTTAGGTCACCAGGAATCTGAGGATCAAGGTTCAGGGGTGCCCCTAAATACTCAATTTAGGGGCGTTATAAGTACTGGCAGGAAGTAGCCAATGGGCTACTTACCTTTAGGGTGACTACACCATTTGCATGTCCACCCCCTTTGGGGAGGGGGCATACCCCTAATTCTATTGGCTAAAATCCTCACAACCAATATGGAGGATTTTCAAAGGAGAGGGTCACTTCAGCTCAGGAAACTGTAGGGGTGGTCCTGGCTGAGAGGGGACACACCTCTCTTGCTTACTAATTTTCCCGCCAACCTTGCCGCCAAAAGTGGGACTTGGTCAGGGGGGTGGGCACGTCCACTAGCTGGAGAGGCCCTGGCTAGCATAAAAAAGGGAAGGATGCCTATGAGTCTCACCGCCCTTGAATGCTGCTCCTGCTTGGGGGTAGGTGTGAAGCACCTCCACCCAGAGCAGGCTTTGTTTCTGACCCACGAGAGCACAAGTCTCCCACCTCAGGGGGGTCAGAAACATGTCTGGAAGTGGCAGGCTGGTGCAGACCAGTCAGCTACACACTAGCGGTTGGTGACTGCATTTATTATTGAATCCAACACTGGCATCAGTGTGGGTTCATTAATATGAGATGTTTGTTACCAAACATCTTGGGATTCGGTTAAACCATCACGGAACTGTGGAACTCGTATTGACAAGCTCCCAGCCCACGTACTTGGTATAGCTTCATTTAGCACTTTTAATGCCTATGAATAGACTTAGACACTATAGGAGCATATCTGCTCATGCAGTTATGCCCTCACCAGAGGTATAGTGCCCTGCCTCTGGGCTGTAAGGCCTGCTGAAGGGGTGACTTACCTATGTCTCTGGCAGTGCTGGTAGGCCTGGCACACAGGTATGTGTGAATTTTGTGACACGCAAATTGCAGGTATGTGTGCCAGGTCGACTCTTCACTTTTAGTTGCACCAATACACGCGGGCTGCAGTGGCAGTATGCATGTGTTTGGTGAGGGGTCTCTCAAGGTGGCATAATAGATGCTGCAGCCCTCAAAGACCCTCTCTGGTCACACTGCCCAGAGCACCACCGTAACCTTTTAAAAGGGGCTTATATGTGAGCCAGAGGTGTGCCAATTGTGGAAACAAAGGTACAGTTTTGGGAAAGACGACAGGCACAGGGAACCTGATTAGCTGGGACCCAGTGCACATTCAGTCAAAGGTGCATTCAGAGTCAGGCAAAAAGTGGGAGGTAACCTTGCCAAAAGGAGCACTTCTTACAAAAATTCCACTTAAGTCACCCATACAGCCCCTCTCACATCCACTCACTCACTGATACAGCCACTCTCACAGACACTCACTCGCCCAAACAGCCACTTACATACCCATTCACTCACCCATACAGCCACTCACACCCCCACTCACTCACCCATACAGGCACTCACCGAGCCATACAGCCACTCACACAGCCACTCTCAAATGTTACAGTAAAGAAATAAAATTATAAAAAACCTTAGAAATTCACTTAAAAAACCAAAGGTTACAGGGACGTTATAGTTAGGCACAGTTTTTACATGCACAAAACCACAGAAATTCAGCAGTTATGGTTACCTGAGCTAACTATAACTTATGCAGCCGCAATGCACTGCTTATGACATCACATATTATATCACCAATGACATGATCAGTGACATAACTGATGACATCACTGATGACATTTCAAAAGACGTAACTGATGACATCATTCACAGAACCACTCACACACCCACTCACACACACTCAATGACACACCCACACAACCACTCACATACCCATTCACACTTCCATACAACCACTCACACACCCACTTACACAGCCAAAGAGACACTCACACAGCCATTCATTCATCCATTTAACTACTCAGATACCCACTAACTCACCAAAAAAGCCCCTTACACATCCACTCACTCACCCATACAGCCACTCACATACCACTGTAACCCATGCAACCAGTCACACGTCCACTCAATCACCCATACAGCCACCCACACACCCACTCACTTATCCATGCACACACTGAAACAGCCAGTTACTCACCTATACAGCCACACACACACCCAGTCACTCACCCATACAGCCACACACTCATAGAGCCACTCACAGACCCACTCACTCACCCATACAGCCAAACACAGCCAATCATTCACCCATACAGCCCCTCACACACCAAACTCAGACACCTATACAACCAGTCATTCATCCACTCACACATGGATACACACAGTGACACAGCCAGTCGCATATGTTAGAAATATTTTCACTCATTAACAGTAGACAAAGTATACTAATTTAACTTATGTAGCAGATTAGTATATATGTTTAACAATCATAAACTTTTAGAAAACACTCTTAATCACTGGATGATGTCATCAGTTACGTCATTCGAGATGTCATCAGTTACGTCATTTGAAATCTCATCAGTTACGTCATTTGAGATGTCATCAGTGATGTCATCTGTGGTGTCACTGACTATGTCATGAGTGAAGTAATATGTGATGTCATAAGCAGTACATTGTGGGGGCGTATGTTATAGTTAGCTCAGGTAACTTGAACTGCTTCTATGGTTTAGTGCATATAAAATCTGTGCCTTACTATAACATCTGTGTAACCTTTGGGTTTTTTAGTGAATTTCTTAGGTTTTTGTAATTGTATTTCCTAACTATAATGTCCATGTAACCTTTATTTAGTGAATATTTATATTATTTTATTATTATTAGGAAGTTTTATATAGCGCTAGCCAGACCCGAAGGTATCAGAGCGCTTTACAACACTTTGTAAACAGAAAACAACATAATTATAACAGAAGTGAACACGGAGCCTCAGGATGTAGTTGAGGACTTTGCGCGTTGTATAGCGATAGAGGGAAAGTTACAATAGTCACGTAATAGTGAGCATCAAAGTTCAAGCCACGAATCCTTCCGATCCAGGAGGAAAGTGGGGATGAGTCGAGCTAGGTATGAGGTAGAAGTCTTGGATTTGAAGTGTCGGAGTGACGTAGTGTGCACGCTTGTGAGTTTTTGTTGCAATCTATCCATTTGGAGAGGTACGATTGAGGTATAGGTCTTTAAGTTGACTCTTGAATTTTAGGAAGGAGGGGATGGTCCTGATATGGACTGGGATGGAGTTCCATATTTTGGGCGCGTTTCCAGAGAAGGATCGGGCTGCAGTTTTTTGTTTGCGGGTTTTAGGGGGATGAGGAGTAGAGTGTTGGAGCTTCTGAGGCTCCTTGTCTGACCGGCCTTGGTGAGTTTGGAGGCCAGGTAGGCGGGTTTCCCTGTGTGGAGGGCTTTGTGCGTGAGGCAGGCAGTTCTGAAACTAGCTCGCAGTTCAATTGGGAGCCATTTTAACTCTCTGAGTGCGGGCGAGATATGGTCATATTTTTTTACTCCAGTGACCATTCTTGCAGCTGCATTGAGAGTTGAACGGAGGGGAGCTAGGTGTGATTTAGCTGTGCCTGTGAGGGTAGCATTCCCATAGTCTAATCTGGAAAGTACCAAGGATTGAGTCGCTTGTTTGAGGTCGCTGGTCGGGATGAAGGGTTTTATCTTGTTAAGTAGTTCCAGGTTGAGGAAAGCGCTCTTTGCGGTGTTCTGGATGTGTTTGTCCATGCTTAATTTGGGGTCCAGGGTGATTCCCAGCGATTTGACTGAGTCGGCCCGGAATAGATTGTTGTTGAGAGCGTCAATTGCTTTTAGCCATTCTGCGACTTGGGGGTTCTCCGTTTTGTTGGAGATGAGGAGGATTTCCGTTTTTCTTGATTCAATTTCAGGTGGTTTAGAGAGAGCCAGTGTTGGATTTCTCTAAGAGTGTCATTGAGTCTCTGGATGTCTTCGATGGAGGAGGTTTCGAGATAAATCTGGGTGTCGTCCGCATAAAGGTGGAAGGGAATGTTGGATCTCTTGAGTATAGTGGTGAGGGGTTCCATGTATATATTGAACAGTTGTGGGGAGAGGACTGATCCTTGGGGTACGCCTCTGCTGACAGGGTGTAGTTCCGACGAGAAGTTTTTGATTTTGACTCTTTGAGAGCGATTTTGGAGAAAGGAGCCGAACCAGCGTAAGTGGTTATACAGTGGTATATACATATATATATACATATATATACATATACACATATATATACACATATATATATATATACATATATATATACATATACATATATACATACATACATATATATACATACATATATATATATACATATACACATATATATATATATACATACACATATATATACATATACATACACATATACATACATATATATATATACATACATATATATATATACATACATATATATATATACATACATATATACATACATATATATATATATACATACATATATATATATACATATACATATATATATATATACATATACATATATATATATCCAAGAAAGAAGTGACTCAAACAGATAGATTCACCAAAGAACAAAAATATATTTCCACTACAACGTTTCAGCTTCCGCCTTCCTCAGGTAGTACAAGATGGTTTGCTCAGTGGCTGCACAGATGACACAGCTGAATTTTCAAAACGCATCATGAGTGAAGATTCCATTTGGAATGTGGAATCAATGCAGTCCTGAGAGCTCTTGAGATATGCAGTGTGAGAAGTTGGCCTGGCATATGCTGTCCACTAATTAAAGTGGGCACCGTGCACCAGTCCAAATCGACTCTTATGGTAAGTAGGTTAAAGACAACCTTTAAAGAAAGCTATCCTAGTGGTAGCTGTGGAGAGCAGCCTTCAGGCTAAGTCTTGAAGGAATGTAAAGCAGCTTGTTTTACCAGTCTATAATCTCTTGAGTGACCAAATGAAAGAGCACCACACCAGGTATATATTCAAAATATATGTATTTATTACTAAACACACCCCTCTAGTCTCTTTATGAGGCTAGAGTTCGAAGTACATAGGTTATAAGATCTTAAATCACAGTAATAGCACAAATACACGTTTGGGCCCTAGGGGCGTACCAAACCATATACCAATAAAGTGGTATGCGAACCACGACTGAACTAGACACTAGGCCTAGAGCCTCTAGAAGTGCTTGGACCACAAGGAACCACCCAAGGTAGTGACACAGGGGACCCACGGGAGACGCGTGCAGTGTAAATACACAACCGCGATACGCCGTTAACTTCTATGGAGAAAGTCGGGATCGGGAAAATAGAGGAAAGGGACACTTAGAAGAGGACTAGGACAAAACCCTTTGAGATCTAGGACTTTGAAGAGTCTCTACCCACGGGAGCACCGGAGTACTCGTGTTACCTCACCCAGGGAAGCCGGGTGCATAGGTGCCTTTCGGGGTCGGGTTTCGTCGTCGGTTCTTATGGCGATCTGCTGCAAAGTGCTGCTGGCGACCAGGAGAAAAGTGTCCGGGTGGATCCAAGAGTGGATCGGAGTTCTGAAGAACCTGAAAGCAGAGGGGACAGAGTCTGGGTCACTAGCCAGTGACCAGGAGGCGATGGACAGATGCCCACCGATGTCGAGTGCTTCAGATTCGGTGACGGTCGTCTTGACTCTTCAGCCACGAGGTCCGGGAGGCGTTGTCGGCGACCAGGAGCAGGATTCGGGCTGTTGCTCGATGTCTGTCGAGTGCAGAGGTGTCGGCGACCAGATTGGACCCAACAAGCCTTGGCAACGGCAAGTCTTGAGTAAGATGTAGATCGTCGATGATGCAGACCAGCAAGGTCTGGGGAACTCACCCAGCGAAGGTAAGCGAGGGCAGGCCTGGAGCAACCAGACTGCCAAGTAAAGAACAGATTGGCCTTCGTTAAGGGCTACTAGCCAACGGGCTAGCGACCGCGAAGGTGCCTCGTGACGCCGCACGTGGAGCTGGCTTACAGGACACTCGTGGAGTGGGGGCCAGTGATCTTCGGTTTAGGTGGTGCTGGAGGTTAGGGCTACTCGGAGCCCAAAGCACGACTTCTTGGGAGACCCAGAAGATGGTGCACTTGCAAATGTGCTCGGTGTCCAGGGGTCACGGTCTCAAGTCACCCACGATAGCCACGGGCCTCAGCTTTGCTGGGGACTCAGGGTAGCCTCGGGGAAGTCTGAGAATCCACCTCTGGTGATGCGATGACTTCGGCGTCCGACGGGAGCTTCAGTGATGCGAACCGGACAGATGCTTCTTTGGTGCCTGCCAAGCAGGGGAGTCACTCCTTGACCCCAAGGGAGATTCTTCAGTCCTCTAATCTTGTCGTAGAGCGTCGAAGGTCCAGGATTCCGTGTCAGAGTTTCGTCCAGGTATAATCTAAAGTCCTAAGGACTGGGTTCCTACCTTTATTCTAAAAATAGGGGATGGACTACTCTGTGGCCCCACCTATGGGTGGGTCAGGGCAGAGGGGTGGCTACACCCCTTTCCCTTTGTCCAGTTCACGCCAAAGCAGGGGCTGCAAGCCCCTGATCCGGTTTGAACTGGGGTATGCACAGGGACACCAAATGTGCCCCCAGTGCAGGACTTCAAAGCACCCGAAAGTGCTCCCGCCCAGCCCCAATACACATTGTCCTGTCTGGGGAGGTGGTCACACCTCCCTGGGACAGGAAACCTATTGTCCAGGCCTCCCTGCCGGAGTTTCGTCCAGCAGCAGGAGGCCAGACTCGTGTCTGTGGCAGCAGCATCCATTTTGTGATGCCAGGGCTCTGGAAAGAAGTTACCGGACTCGTCAGAGTTAACATGCCTTTCCTCTAGAAGGGTGGAATGCTACCCCCGCCGCCAGAATTGGCGGGGGGTAGTATTCCAAGATGTTTGACACCAAACACGACATGTTTCGGTGCAGCCATTCCATAGTTAGCATTTTACCGCGAGGATATAATGCGTTTAAGAGTATATGGTCAGGCTGCACTACAAACAGCATCAGAGATGGTCTCCGAACGCTGCAGAGGGGCCCTGCTCAGGCAGGGGCACCCTCTCACATAGGAACCATGCACTCTGCCTTTAGGATTGATAAGGCCTGCCTTAGGAGTGACTTATAGGTTTATATGTGTGTATGCATTTAGTGATATAGGTAACCTATACCACAGCAAGGGGTGCATGCACCACCTTACCCAGGCTGCAGTAGCAGACCTGTGGTGTCAGTTTGGATGGCCTACCAGGGGTGGCATAATATATGCTGCAGCCCCTGGCAGGCCTCTGAGGTACCTATGCCCTTGGTACATAGTATACCATATACTAGGGACTTACAAGGGCACTCCAGATCCCAATCAGTGATGTGCCTAAGGCACATGGAGACCCTTTTAAAGAGGAAACAGCTAGGCTGGGGTTCTGAATAGCAGGGCCCCAGCCAGACTAATGTCGAAAACCAGTGAAGTATCAGCAAAAAGTGGGGGTACCCCTGTGAAGCAGATCCTACTCTCCTACACAACCCCCCCAAACGTAGGGACATTAAACTAACCTTGCCCAGTTAAGTCTTCATGTTCTAAGTGGAAATACCTAGAGAGTCCATCTGCATTCGCATGGTTACTCCCAGGCCTATGTTCCACTGTAAAGTCCATCCCCTGTAGGGAAATGGACCACCTAAGCAGTTTGGGGTTTTCACCCTTCATTTGTTTTAGCCATAAGAGGGGCTTATGGTCTGTCTGAACCAGGAAGTGTGTACCAAACAAGTATGGCCTCAACTTCTTCAGAGCCCAGACCACAGCAAAGGCCTCCCTCTCTATGGCTGACCAACGTTTCTCTCTAGGGGTCAGCCTTCTGCTAATAAAAGCTACTGGCTGATCCTGACCTTCTTCATTCAATTGTGACAGTACAGCCCCTACCCCCAATTCAGATGCATCTGTTTGAACAATGAACTTCTTGGAGTAATCAGGACTCTGCAGAATTGGAGCAGTGCACATGGCCTGCTTGAGGTCATCAAATGCCTTTTGACAGCTAACTGTCCACTGAACCTTTTTGGGCATTTTCTTAGAAGTTAAGTCATTCAAGGGTGTCACTATTGATCCATACCCCTTGACAAATCTCCTATAGTACCCAGTCAGGCCTAAGAAGGCTCTCACCTGAGTCTGGGTAGTGGGAGCAGTCCAGTCCATGATGGTCTGGATCTTGCTCTGCAAAGGTTGAACCTGGCCTCCACCCACAAGGTGGCCCAGGTACACAACCTGACTCTGCCCTATCTGGCACTTAGTGGCCTTGATAGTCAGGCCTGCCTTTTGCAGGGCCTGTAAAACATTCCTGAGGTGGACCAGGTGATCCTCCCAGGTGGAGCTAAAGACAGCAATATCATCTAGATAAGCTGCACTATAGGCTTCCAGTCCTGTGAGAACTGTGTTCACCAACCTCTGGAAAGTGGCAGGTGCATTTTTCAGACCAAAGGGCATCACCACAAATTGATAATGCCCACTAGGGGTTGAAAATGCTGTTTTGGGCTTTGCAGCATCAGCTAGTCTGATCTGCCAGTAGCCAGCTGTTAGGTCAAATGTGCTGAGATATTTGGCAGAGGCCAAAGTATCTATGAGCTCATCTGCCCTTGGTATTGGATGGGCATCAGTCCTGGTGACTGCATTGAGGCCCCTGTAGTCTACACAAAACCTCATCTCTCTTTTCCCACCACTGGTGTGAGGTTTAGGTACTAGGACTACTGGACTAGCCCAAGGGCTATCTGAGGGCTCAATCACTCCCAATTCCAACATCTTCTGGACTTCAGTCCTGATACAGTCCCTGACATGGTCAGGTTGCCTATAAATCTTGTTTTTAATAGGCAGACTGTCCCCAGTGTCCACTTCATGAGTGCACCAGGTGGTCTGACTGGGTGTCAGTGAAAACATATGTCTAAACTGATTGAGGACTTGCCTGCAATCAGTTTGTTGCTGGGTAGTGAGGCTGCCTGACAAGGCTACACCATCAACTGACCCATCGTCAGGGTTCTGTGAGAGCAGGTCAGGGAGTGGGTCACTCTCTTCCTCCTGCCCTTCATCAGTAGCCATGAGCAAGCCCATGTCTGCCCTGTCCACATATGGCTTAAGTCTGTTGACATGGAGAACCCTTTGGGGACTCCTGGGTGTTCCCAGGTCTACTAAGTAAGTGACCTCACCCTTCTGCTCAACAATAGTGTGGGGTCCACTCCATTTGTCTTGGAGAGCTGCTGGGGCCACTGGCTCCAACACCCACACCTTCTGTCCTGGCTGGTAAACAGTCAGAACAGCCTTTTGGTCATGCCAGGCCTTTTGAAGTTCCTGGCTAGCCTCAAGGTTTTTGGTTGCCTTTTTCATGTACTCAGCCATCCTGGAGCGGAGACCAAGTACATAGTCCACTATATCTTGCTTTGGGGGCTTGAGAGGTAACTCCCATCCTTCCTTCACCAAGCACAGTGGACCCCTCACAGGGTGGCCAAACAGAAGTTCAAAAGGGCTGTAACCAACCCCTTCTGAGGCACCTCCCTATATGCGAATAAAAGGCAGGGCAAGAGTATGTCCCATCTATGCCTAAGCTTTTCTGGGAGCCCTTTAATCATGCCCTTCAAGGTTTTGTTGAATCTCTCAACTAAACCATTGCATTGTGGGTGATAGGGTGTGGTGAACTTATAAGTAACTCCACACTCCTTCCACATTGCTTTTAAGTAACCAGACATGAAGTTTGCATCCCTGTCTGATACCACCTCCTTAGGAAAGCCCACTCTTGAGAAAATTCCCAGGAGGGCCCTTGCCACCACAGGTGCTGTAGTGGTCCTAAGTGGAATAGCTTCTGGGTACCTGGTGGCATGATCCACTACCACCAGGATAAACCTGTGCCCAGAGGCTGTTTGGGGATCCATGGGACCAACAATGTCAATCCCTACCCTCTCAAAGGGCACCCCCACCACAGGTAGTGGTATCAGGGGGCCTTTGTAGTGCCACCTGCTTTGCCACTGGCTTGGCAGGTTACACAGGAGCGACAAAACTCCTTACTGTCTTCAGACATGTGGGGCCAGTGAAAGTGAGGGACAATTCTGTCCCAAGTCTTGTTCTGGCCCAGGTGTCCTGCTAAGGGAATATCATGGGCTAGGGTCAATAGGAAGCCCCTGAACTTCAAAGGTATTACCAACCTCCTGGTAGCACCAGGCTTGGGGTCTCTACTCTCTGAGTACAGGAGTCCATCATCCCAATACACTGTATGGGGACCACTAGCTTTCCCAGCAGCCTCAGCAGCAGCTTGCTGTCTGAGGGGTTCAAGGGAGGGGCAGCTCTGCTGCTCCTGGCTCAGATCTGCCCTAGAAGGTCCCCCTGTCCCCAAGAACTCAACCTGTTCAGGTTCAAGTTCCTCTGGGACAGTTCCTTCTTCAGGGCTGAGATCATCCCCCTCAAGGGACTGATCTCCCTCCTGAGCCAAGGGGGAAGGCACTGCCTTAACCCTACTACTCCTCCTCTTGGAAGGCACTTGGTCCATTCTTCCAGAATCCAAGGCCTGTTCAGTTTTAGACAGTTTAGCTTGTGACCTGGTCACAGCAAACACATCTGCAGGGATCCCCAGCATTTCTGCATGGGTCCTGAGCTCCACTTCTGCCCAAGCAGAAGTTTCTAAGTCATTGCCAAGCAAGCATTCGACTGGTAGGTTTGCACTTACCACAACCTTCTTAAGGCCAGTTACCCCTCCCCAGGAGAAGTTAACAACTGCCAGAGTATGGTCTGTTCTGACATTGCTAGCATTGGTCACTTGGTACATCTCACCAAGTATAACTTGCCCAGGTAGCACAAGGTCTTGTGTCACCATTGTGACACTTGCCCCTGTGTCCCTAAATGCCAAAGCCTCTCGTCCATTGATTAAAGGCTGTTGTCTGTACTTGCCCAGATTACTGGGACTCACAGTGGAGGTCACATCCATGCCTCCATCACAGACTAACACAGCCTGAGTCAGTTCCCTGACTAAGTCAGAGCCCAACTCAGTTCCCAGGGTGAACCCTACTAAACCCTTTGCTGGAGCACTTCCACCAACTGTACTAGGGGGAACAGGTGCCTTAGGGGCATTGGTGGATGCTGGACTGGAGTCTTTGGACTTGGTGCAATCACTGGTCCAGTGGGTCTTTTGCTTACAGACCTTGCACCATGGTTTTCTTTGGCCTTTACCCTTGGTAGACTGGGAATCCCCACCAGAAGAAGATTTTTGGGGGCCTGATGAAGACTTTTGATCTTTACCCTTCTCCCCACCCTTGTCAGAGTTCTTAGCATCTTGCTTCTTGGTTTCCCCACCTTGGTTCTGTACCTTCTGCTTCACCCTGGTTCTGACCCATTTGTCTGCCTTCTTTCCCAATTCTTGGGGAGAGGTCAGATCAGAGTCAACCAGGTACTGATGCAACAGCTGGTTTTGACAGTTATTAAGAATCTGCTCCCTCATTATCAGATTATACAATCCTGAGAAGTCACACACCTTACTGCCCATCAACCAGCCTTCCAGAGCCTTGGCAGAACAATCCACATAGTCTACCCAGTCTTGAGTCTGTGCTTTTTGGGTGTCTCTGAACTTCAACCTGTACTGTTCAGTGGTTAGGCCAAACCCATCAATAAGAGCACTCTTCAAGACCTTGTAATTGTCAGCATCCTCCTCTCTAACAGTGAGGAGCTTGTCTCTACCTTTGTCAGCAAAGGAGAGCCACAAGATTGCTGCCCACTGCTCCTGAGGGACCTTCTGTACTTTACAGGCCCTCTCTAAAGCAGTTATCCATTTGTGGATATCATCCCCACTCTGGTAGGGAGGGACAATCTTGCTCAGGTTCCTATGGTCATAGGACCTTTCCCTATCTCTAGGGATATGGCTGCCACCATGGGACTCTAGTCCCAACTTTCTTCTCTCTTTAAGGAGATCTAGGGATTCTCTATCTAAAGCCAATTGCTTCTTCCTGATCTCCAGTTGAGTTTCCTCATACTGGACCAGTCTCTTTCTTCTCTCATGAGAGGATTCCCTCCTGTGAGAAGAAACAGAGCTCCCTATTGAGGTGCCAGAGTGGTTAGACTCCTGAGAAGGAGACCTAGACTTTCTGAGCACACTCATAATCCTTCCTGGGGGGACAAAGGTGTGGTTCTCTAGATCCTCATCTTCATCTTCCCCAGAAGGGATTGGGTTTTCCAGGTCAGGGTCATTGTCACCCTCCTGGTCAGTTTCAGAGGGGGGCTGGGGGTAGTGGTACCCCTGGCCCCTTCCTCATCTGCTGGCCCACCCTCTGCTCCTACCCCTTCAGTCTCTGAGGACTTACTAAGATCATAAGCCACCAACATCTCTTGGAGGTGTTGGGTGGTGGGACTTTGGCCTGTCCTTAATTTCCTCACGTTACACAAAGCTCTCAGTTCCAAGAATGGGAGTGTGTCATACTTGGAGGGGGAAGCTCAATGGCTTCCTGCAGGGCATCTCTAGATCCTGCTTTTAAAGACATTACTAGTGTGGTGTGGTGTATGCACTACCTACTCTAGTGTGGCCTACTAAACTCTCTTGAGTTGTAGAAAGGGTTGTGCTATCCCTTAACACACAACTCTAAGTTCAGTAGAACTTACTGATATTCTAAGCTTAAATTATATGTACCTTAGGTACCTTTAGTGGTTTTCAGTTGATCAATTCAATTGAGATTATCTGGTAAAACAATAGCAAGCTGGAATCCCACACGCTGCACACCAATGTGAGAAGTTGGCCTGGCATATGCTGTCCACTAATTAAAGTGGGCACCGTGCACCAGTCCAAATCGACTCTTATGGTAAGTAGGTTAAAGACAACCTTATAGAAAGCTATCCTAGTGGTAGCTGTGGAGAGCAGCCTTCAGGCTAAGTCTTGAAGGAATGTAAAGCAGCTTGTTTTACCAGTCTATAATCTCTTGAGTGACCAAATGAAAGAGCACCACACCAGGTATATATTCAAAATATATGTATTTATTACTAAACACACCCCTCTAGTCTCTTTATGAGGCTAGAGTTCGAAATACATAGGTTATAAGATCTTAAATCACAGTAATAGCACAAATACACGTTTGGGCCCTAGGGGCGTACCAAACCATATACCAATAAAGTGGTATGCGAACCACGACTGAACTAGACACTAGGCCTAGAGCCTCTAGAAGTGCTTGGACCACAAGGAACCACCCAAGGTAGTGACACAGGGGACCCACGGGAGACGCGTGCAGTGTAAATACACAACCGCGATACGCCGTTAACTTCTATGGAGAAAGTCGGGATCGGGAAAATAGAGGAAAGGGACACTTAGAAGAGGACTAGGACAAAACCCTTTGAGATCTAGGACTTTGAAGAGTCTCTACCCACGGGAGCACCGGAGTACTCGTGTTACCTCACCCAGGAAGCCGGGTGCATAGGTGCCTTTCGGGGTCGGGTTTCGTCGTCGGTTCTTATGGCGATCTGCTGCAAAGTGCTGCTGGCGACCAGGAGAAAAGTGTCCGGGTGGATCCAAGAGTGGATCGGAGTTCTGAAGAACCTGAAAGCAGAGGGGACAGAGTCTGGGTCACTAGCCAGTGACCAGGGAGGCGATGGACAGATGCCCACCGATGTCGAGTGCTTCAGATTCGGTGACGGTCGTCTTGACTCTTCAGCCACGAGGTCCGGGAGGCGTTGTCGGCAACCAGGAGCAGGATTCGGGCTGTTGCTCGATGTCTGTCGAGTGCAGAGGTGTCGGCGACCAGATTGGACCCAACAAGCCTTGGCAACGGCAAGTCTCGAGTAAGATGTAGATCGTCGATGATGCAGACCAGCAAGGTCTGGGGAACTCACCCAGCGAGGGTAAGCGAGGGCAGGCCTGGAGCAACCAGACTGCCAAGTAAAGAACAGATTGGCCTTCGTTAAGGGCTACTAGCCAACGGGCTAGCGACCGCGAAGGAGCCTCGTGACGCCGCACGTGGAGCTGGCTTACAGGACACTCGTGGAGTGGGGGCCAGTGATCTTCGGTGCAGGTGGTGCTGGAGGCTAGGGCTACTCGGAGCCCAAAGCACGACTTCTTGGGAGACCCAGAAGATGGTGCACTTGCAAATGTGCTCGGTGTCCAGGGGTCACGGTCTCAAGTCACCCACGATAGCCACGGGCCTCAGCTTTGCTGGGGACTCAGGGTAGCCTCGGGAAGTCTGAGAATCCACCTCTGGTGATGCGATGACTTCGGCGTCCGACGGGAGCTTCAGTGATGCGAACCGGACAGATGCTTCTTTGGTGCCTGCCAAGCAGGGGAGTCACTCCTTGACCCCAAGGGAGATTCTTCAGTCCTCTAATCTTGTCGTAGAGCGTCGAAGGTCCAGGATTCCGTGTCAGAGTTTCGTCCAGGTATAATCTAAAGTCCTAAGGACTGGGTTCCTACCTTTATTCTAAAAATAGGGGATGGACTACTCTGTGGCCCCACCTATGGGTGGGTCAGGGCAGAGGGGTGGCTACACCCCTTTCCCTTTGTCCAGTTCGCGCCAAAGCAGGGGCTGCAAGCCCCTGATCCGGTTTGAACTGGGGTATGCACAGGGACACCAAATGTGCCCCCAGTGCAGGACTTCAAAGCACCCGAAAGTGCTCCCGCCCAGCCCCAATACACATTGTCCTGTCTGGGGAGGTGGTCACACCTCCCTGGGACAGGAAACCTATTGTCCAGGCCTCCCCTGCCGGAGTTTCGTCCAGCAGCAGGAGGCCAGACTCGTGTCTGTGGCAGCAGCATCCATTTTGTGATGCCAGGGCTCTGGAAAGAAGTTACCGGACTCGTCAGAGTTAACATGCCTTTCCCTCTAGAAGGGTGGAATGCTACCCCCGCCGCCAGAATTGGCGGGGGGTAGTATTCCAAGATGTTTGACACCAAACACGACATGTTTCGGTGCAGCCATTCCATAGTTAGCATTTTACCGCGAGGATATAATGCGTTTAAGAGTATATGGTCAGGCTGCACTACAAACAGCATCAGAGATGGTCTCCGAACGCTGCAGAGGGGCCCTGCTCAGGCAGGGGCACCCTCTCACATAGGAACCATGCACTCTGCCTTTAGGATTGATAAGGCCTGCCTTAGGAGTGACTTATAGGTTTATATGTGTGTATGCATTTAGTGATATAGGTAACCTATACCACAGCAAGGGGTGCATGCACCACCTTACCCAGGCTGCAGTAGCAGACCTGTGGTGTCAGTTTGGATGGCCTACCAGGGGTGGCATAATATATGCTGCAGCCCCTGGCAGGCCTCTGAGGTACCTATGCCCTTGGTACATAGTATACCATATACTAGGGACTTACAAGGGCACTCCAGATCCCAATCAGTGATGTGCCTAAGGCACATGGAGACCCTTTTAAAGAGGAAACAGCTAGGCTGGGGTTCTGAATAGCAGGGCCCCAGCCAGACTAATGTCGAAAACCAGTGAAGTATCAGCAAAAAGTGGGGGTACCCCTGTGAAGCAGATCCTACTCTCCTACATGCAGTAATCAGGTTGTATTATCAGTAATGTTCAGTCCATCTGGATGCAGTGATTTTAAACGGTACATCCAGAAGTTTTCTCTGGAGTCCAGTAGTTCTCCCTTTGAGACATGTTCCACGGGGAAAATCTTCAAATCTGATAGTAAATGATCCACAAGGTTAAAATGATTGGCTACAGGCTGGTCAATTTTCTTATTAATTATTGCCGATTTGTGGTTCCTGAATCGTGTACGGAGGTCATTCACTGTTTGGCCTACATATTGTTTTTTACAGCTTTGCCGTTGGCACTGAATCACATAAATAATGCATGTTGAGCGACATGTAAGATGCTGTCTTATTCCATAGGTCCTTCTTGTAACAGAACTAGTTACTGATGATGTTTGTAAAGGTATTCACACGTGATGCACCTTTTAGAGTCACAGCAATGAACCCCTGCATTTGTTACAACTTGCTTGAGTTCAGCTCTCACAATAAGAGATCGTAAATTTGGAGCTCTGCGGTAAGCAATGACTGGCGGTTTTGGAAAAACCTTTTGCAATTTTTCACAAGTAGACAGTAAGGGAAATGTTTTTGTATTATATTTCTGTAGTTGGGAGCTGATGGATGATAGTCAACCACAAATGGAGTTCTGTCACTTTTGTTTCTGCCGTTGGTATTCCAAATAAGTGCTTCTCTGGGTAACTGCAAAGACTTGTCAATTTGTTGCTGTATGAAATGCAGAGGATAGCCTCGTCTTTTAAATAATGTAGCAAGCTCCTGTAGATGGTCTTTACAGGTTTCCTCATTGCTGCAGATGCGTCTTATTCTGAGTGCTTGGCTGTAGATGATGCTCAGTTTAGTGTGGTGTGGGTGACATGAAGTCCAGTTTAGATACAAATGAGCATCTGTAGGCTTGTGGTACAGATCAGTTGTAATTTTTTGTTCATGAATGGTGAGTAGCACATCCATACAGAAATATAATGCAAAAAACATTTCCCTTACTGTCTACTTGTGAAAAATTGCAAAAGGTTTTCCAAAACCGCCAGTCATTGCTTACCGCAGAGCTCCAAATTTACGATCTCTTATTGTGAGAGCTGAACTCAAGCAAGTTGTAACAAATGCAGGGGTTCATTGCTGTGACTCTAAAAGGTGCATCACGTGTGAATACCTTTTACAAACATCATCAGTAACTAGTTCTGTTACAAGAAGGACCTATGGAATAAGACAGCATCTTACATGTCGCTCAACATGCATTATTTATGTGATTCAGTGCCAACGGCAAAGCTGTAAAAAACAATATGTAGGCCAAACAGTGAATGACCTCCGTACACGATTCAGGAACCACAAATCGGCAATAATTAATAAGAAAATTGACCAGCCTGTAGCCAATCATTTTAACCTTGTGGATCATTTACTATCAGATTTGAAGATTTTCCCGTGGAACATGTCTCAAAGGGAGAACTACTGGACTCCAGAGAAAACTTCTGGATGTACCGTTTAAAATCACTGCATCCAGATGGACTGAACATTACTGATAATACAACCTGATTACTGCATATCTCAAGAGCTCTCAGGACTGCATTGATTCCACATTCCAAATGGAATCTTCACTCATGATGCTTTTTGAAAATTCAGCTGTGTCATCTGTGCAGCCACTGAGCAAACCATCTTGTACTACCTGAGGAAGGCGGAAGCTGAAACGTTGTAGTGGAAATATATTTTTGTTCTTTGGTGAATCTATCTGTTTGAGTCACTTCTTTCTTGGATATTTTATTTCTTTGTGACTCATTGTATCCTTTGGGATCCAGATTTTTGCCCTGGCTGGCTGTTGTTTTCTTGTGATCCTCCATCTTCAAGTATACATATATATATATATACATATATATATATACATACATATATATATATATACATATATATATACATCTACATATATATATATATACACATATATATATATACACATATATATACATATACATATATACATACATACATATATATACATACATACATATATATACACACATATATATATATACATACACATACATATATACATACATATACATATATATACATACACATATATATACATACACATATATATATATACATACATATATATATATACATACATATATATATATACATACATATATATACATACATATATATACATATATATATATACATATATATATACATATACATATACATATATATATACATATACATATATATACATATACATATATATAAATACATATATATATATCCAAAGCACAAACTCCACTTTACTGGGGGCCCCCGACCCTGCAGGGCGGGCTCAGCGCGCAGGAATGGAGATCCTGTTGTAATAACAAAAGAAAATGCCGAGCCACAACACTGACTTCTTTCCAGGGAGACTTTATTCGTCTGTGCAGCATTTAAAACCACTCAAAATCCTTACGCGTTTCGGCGGAGTACCGCCTTGGTCACAGGTGAGTGTTTTAATGATGTCGTAATCCCATGGCCCTTGCGTACAACTATAGGCCCCAGAATGCACCAACACAACTCCTTCATGACGTGGCTTGGTAACAGTATCATATACATATATATATACATATATATATACATATATACATACATATATATATATATATATATATATGTATATATATATATATATATATATATATTCCTTCCAGATTTGCCCATGCATGAAGACGCCACTCAGCAACAGTCCATTCAACTGAATTTTAATTAGGCATACCGGCATTTCACCTCCTGATAATTACAATGCCTTACGCGTTTCGGAGATGCCTATCTCCTTGTTCACAGGCTGAAAACGTGCACATTACCGGAAAGGGACCTCCGTCATTTTATTGAATTTTATACCCTCCAGTGGGCCTCTAAGGTAAGTTCACTCTCGATGCAGGCTGGTACCTGTAGTTCCCTTTATATCAATTATTACCCTCCAGTGGGTCTGTAACGTGCCGTGATTTCTCTCGATCTTTGACCCATCAGTGGGCCTCCAGAATGCTTGTGCCGGTTAATTTAAAAGAACTGTTGCCCCGCAGTTAGAGGCAACGGTTGAATTTTATGCCCTCCAGTGGGCCTCTACGGTAAGTTCACTCTCGATGCAGGCTGGTACCTGTAGTTCCCTTTATATCAACTGCGGGGCAACAGTTCTTTTAAATTAACCGGCACAAGCATTCTGGAGGCCCACTGATGGGTCAAAGATCGAGAGAAATCACGGCACGTTACAGACCCACTGGAGGGTAATAATTGATATAAAGGGAACTACAGGTACCAGCCTGCATCGAGAGTGAACTTACCTTAGAGGCCCACTGGAGGGCATAAAATTCAATAAAATGACGGAGGTCCCTTTCCGGTAATGTGCACGTTTTCAGCCTGTGAACAAGGAGATAGGCATCTCCGAAACGCGTAAGGCATTGTAATTATCAGGAGGTGAAATGCCGGTATGCCTAATTAAAATTCAGTTGAATGGACTGTTGCTGAGTGGCGTCTTCATGCATGGGCAAATCTGGAAGGAATGTTACCGGCGGGTCCGAGCCGGGAAGATTGCACCACTCCAAAAAGTGAAGGAGACCGCAGAGGCACAGGACTGTCCGTTGCCTCTAACTGCGGGGCAACAGTTCTTTTAAATTAACCGGCACAAGCATTCTGGAGGCCCACTGATGGGTCAAAGATCGAGAGAAATCACGGCACGTTACAGACCCACTGGAGGGTAATAATTGATATAAAGGGAACTACAGGTACCAGCCTGCATCGAGAGTGAACTTACCTTAGAGGCCCACTGGAGGGCATAAAATTCAATAAAATGACGGAGGTCCCTTTCCGGTAATGTGCACGTTTTCAGCCTGTGAACAAGGAGATAGGCATCTCCGAAACGCGTAAGGCATTGTAATTATCAGGAGGTGAAATGCCGGTATGCCTAATTAAAATTCAGTTGAATGGACTGTTGCTGAGTGGCGTCTTCATGCATGGGCAAATCTGGAAGGAATATATATATATATATATATATATATATATATATATATATATATATATATATATATATATATATATATATATATATTATCTACTGGCGGTCGCCAGTAGATAGTTATAGTTAGGACCTATTTTCCATAGGAAATCCGCGACATTCTATTTGAAATAACTCTTGCGTCGGTTGACGAATCTTCGCGAAATTTTCTAACTTTATGGCCCGCTCCGGTCCGCTCCTACCCTGAAAGTCTCAGGGTGATTCGTCAAGCGGGGGCCGAGAAAAAAGGGGGGTCCCAAAACGTGTTTTCCCCTTTCATTTTCCCATAGGAAACTTTAGACACGGCTACAGCCCGAACTGCTGAACGGAATTACACCAAATTTGGCAAAGAGGTAGTTCTTGGTTCAGAAAGAACCCTTTTTGTTAAATGGTGTAAATCCGTTCAGTAGTTGCGGAGAAATTAAAAAAACAAGAGTCAAAAAATCAATTTCCCATAGGAAACTTTATGCAAGGCTACAGCCCGAACTGCTGAACGGAATTACACCAAATTTGGCAAAGAGGTAGTTCTTGGTTCAAAAGAACCCTTTTTGTTAAATGGTGTAAATCCGTTCAGTAGTTGCTGAGAAAATCAAAAGTAAAAACACATATATATCTGGGCGGAGCCTAACCACACATGTCATCGTGAGATCTGATTGGCTGTCAGCACTTCATCCTGGAATTGCTGGCAGCCATCTTGGGACCAATATAAATGATAGTACCCCTTTGAAATGCATTGTAGTGAATCGAAGATTTTGAGGGTTACCAAAAGGAGAACTATAAAGGGTGATAACAGACTTTAGTTACATTAGAATTCATTTGTTGATGGTACCATACTAATTTCAGGAATTGTGGTGTGTTCTAAGGTGATTTTACCCTGTGAAAAACGTTCTGCTGGGATATCATGAATCATGTTTGAGAGAAAACTATTTTCACATGCCTGTCCCATACAGTTTTGGAAGGTGCCCCAGAAGCTAAAATGAGAGCATATTTTCTGTAAATTCACATTATCTTTCTCAGTCATGTGAGAATGAAGTCTGACATTCTCAGTAAAACATGTACATCCAACAAGGGCAGAGACTGTCAGTTGATTCCTTTGTGTTCTACTGCAGCTTCCCAGAGTGTTCTAAAGAACAACTAGAGTGCTAACAGCCTTACTTATGACAAAAGTATGGCACACCTGAAGCCATCTTGATTGGAATAAACTGGTAACACTTAAAACATTTAATTTAAAAAGGAACAAAATGATGGGGTTCATCTTGTCATAGAAATTATGGTTAGTGCTCTGGAAACAAAAATTAGGACATGTTTCAAGTGTGAACTCAAATATCTTCCTGTTATATTTCAACAGGAGCAGCCTGTCAGTTGATGCCTTTGTGTTCTACTGCAGCTTCCCAGAGTGTTCTAAAGAACAACTAGAGCGCTAACAGTCTTACTTATGACAAAAGTATGGCACACCTGAAGCCATCTTGATTGGAATAAACTGGTAACACTTAAAACATTTAATTTAAAAAGGAACAAAATGAGGGGGTTCATTTTGCCATAGAAATTATGGTTAGTGCTGTAGAAAGAAAAATTAGGACATGTTTTAAGTGAGATCTCAAATATCTTCCTGTTATATTTCAACAGGAGCAGCCTGTCAGTTGATGCCTTTGTGTTCTACTGCAGCTTCCCAGAGTGTTCTAAAGAACAACTAGAGTGCTAACAGCCTTACTTATGACAAAAGTATGGCACACCTGAAGCCATCTTGATTGGAATAAACTTGTAACACTTAAAACATTTAATTTAAAAAGGAACAAAATGAGGGGTTCATTTTGCCATAGAAATTATGGTTAGTGCTGCAAAAGAAAATTTAGTGCATGTTTTAAGTGAGATCTCAAATCCTCTTCTATTTCATTAGAAAATTCTGACATGCAGACTGAAACAATCACTTTCAATACCAGCAGTAGACTTCCAGTTAACTCCTTGGTGAGCAGTAGCTTTACTACAGTGATCTAATGAACAACTAGAGTAATAACATTCTGAATTTATGGCAAATGTGTGACACATCTGAATGCCTTCTTGATGGAATCAAAGTAAAAACTGAAAGCATTTCCTACTGAGGAGACTGCAGTAAATGAGGAAATTAGGAAACTTCATAACAAAGAAGTCTTCCAAGATGGCCACCAGTGAAAAAAGAGCCCAAATGTAGCACAAATATTACCGAGATGTAGCCCACATATAGCCCAATGACAAAAGTGTGCAAAACACTTTTTATTTTTAGTTTTTTTGCAGTTTTATGTAGTGCAGACTGGTCAGGTATTGGAGCGTTGCATCTTAAAACATGACCCCCTACACTACAAAAACACCACTGCACTACCCTAAACCCTAAAACACTACCCCAGCACGACCCCCTACACTACACAAGCACCACTGCACTATCCTAAACCCTAAAACACTACCCCCAGCATGACCCCTACACTACACAAACACCACTGCACTACCCTAAACCCTAAAACACTACCCCAACACCACTGCACTAACCTAAATCCTAAAACACTACCCCCAGCACGACCCCTACACTACCCAAACACCACTGCACTACCCTAAAACATGACCCCCTACACTACACAAACACCACTGCACTACCCTAAACCCTAAAACACTACCCCCAGCACGACCCCTGCACTACACAAACACCACTGCACTACCTTAAACCCTAAAACACTACCCCGAGCACGACCCCTACACTACCCAAACACCACTGCACTAACCTAAATCCTAAAACACTACCCCCAGCACGACCCCCTACACTACCCAAACACCACTGCACTACCCTAAAACATGACCCCTACACTACACAAACACCACTGCACTACCCTAAACACTAAAACACTACCCCCAGCACGACCCCCTACACTGCCCGAACACCACTGCACTGCCCTAAACCCTGAAACACCAGCCCCTGCACGACCCCCTACACTGCCTGAACACCACTGCACTGCCCTAAACCCTGAAACACATACCCTAGCACGACCCCCTACACTGCCCGAACACCACTGCACTGCCCTAAACCCTGAAACAACACCCCTTCACGACCCCCTACACTGCCCGAACACCACTGCACTGCCCTAAACCCTGAAACACCACCCCCAGCATGACCCCTACACTGCCCGAACACCACTGCACTGCCCTAAACCCTGAAACACTACCCCCAGCAAGACCTCCTACACTGCCCGAACACCACTGCACTGCCCTAAACCCTGAAACATCACCCCAGCAAGACCCCCTACACTGCCCAAACACCACTGCCCTAAACCCTGAAACACCACCCCAGCATGACCCCCTACACTGCCCGAACACCACTGCACTGCCCTAAACCCTGAAACACCACCCCCAGCACGACCCCCTACACTGCCCGAACACCACTGCACTGCCCTAAACCCTGAAACACCACCCCCTGCACGACCCCCTACACTGCCCGAACACTACTGCACTGCCCTAAACTCTGAAACACCATCCCCAGCACGACCCCCTACACTGCACGAACACCACTGCACTGCCCTAAATCCTGAAACACTACCCCCAGCAAGACCCCTACACTGCCCGAACACCACTGCACTGCCCTAAACCCTGAAACACCACCCCCAGCAAGACCCCCTACACTGCCCGAACACCACTGCCCTAAACCCTGAAACACCACCCCCAGCAAGACCCCCTACACTGCCCGAACACCACTGCACTGCCCTAAACCCTGAAACACCAGCCCCAGCACGACCCCTACACTGCCCGAACACCACTGCACTGCCCTAAACCCTGAAACACCACCCCCAGCACGACCCCCTACACTGCCCGAACACCACTGCACTGCCCTAAACCCTGAAACACCACCCCTGCACGATCCCCTACACTGCCCGAACACTACTGCACTGCCCTAAACCCTGAAACACCACCCCCAGCACGACCCCTACACTGCACGAACACCACTGCACTGCCCTAAACCCCGAAACACTACCCCCAGCAAGACCCCCTACACTGCCCGAACACCACTGCCCTAAACCCTGAAACACCACCCCCAGCAAGACCCCCTACACTGCCCGTACACCACTGCACTGCCCTAAACCCTGAAACACCACCCCCAGCATGAACCCCTACACTGCCCGAACACCACTGCACTGCCCTAAACCCTGAAACACCACCCCCAGCACGACCCCTACACTGCCCGAACACCACTGCACTGCCCTAAACCATGAAACACCAGCCCCAGCACGACCCCCTACACTGCCCGAACACCACTGCACTGCCTAAACCCTGAAACACCACCCCCAGCACGACCCCCTACACTGCCCGAACACCACTGCACTGCCCTAAACCCTGAAACACCAGCCCCAGCACAACCCTGTACACTGCCCGAACACCACTGCACTGCCCTAAACCCTGAAACACCAGCCCCAGCACGACCGCCTACACTGCCCGAAAACCACTGCACTGCCCTAAACCCTGAAACACCTGCCCCACCACGACCCCCTACACTGCCCGAACACCACTGCACTACCCTAAACCCTCAAACACCAGCCCCAGCACGACCCCTACACTGCCCAAACACCACTGCACTGCCCTAAACCCTGAAACACCAGCCCCAGCAAGACCCCCTACACTGCCCGAACACCACTGCACTGCCCTAAACCCTGAAACACCACCCCCAGCAAGACCCCTACACTGCCCGAACACCACTGCACTAAAGCCTGAAACACCACCCCCAGCAAGACCACCTACACTGGCCGAACACCATTGCACTGCCCTAAACCCTGAAACACCACCCCTGCACGACCCCTACACTGCCCAAACACCACTGCACTGCCCTAAACCCTGAAACACCACCCCTGCACGACCCCCTACACTGCCCGAACACCACTGCACTGCCCTAAACCCTGAAACACCACCCCCAGCACGACCCCCTACACTGCCCGAACACCACTGCACTGCACTGCCCTAAACCCTGAAACATCAACGCCAGCAAGACCCCCTACACTGCCTGAACACCACTGCCCTAAACCCTGAAACACCACCCCCTACACTGCACGAACAACACTGCACTGCCCAAAACCCTGAAACACCACCTCCAGCAAAACCCCCTACACTGCCTGAACACCATTGCTCTGCCCTAAATCCTGAAACATTGGCCCCAGCATGATCCCCTACACTGCCCAAACACCACTGCACTGCCCTAAACCCTGAAACACCACCCCCAGCACGACCCCCTACACTGCCCGAACACCACTGCACTGCCCTAAACCCTGAAACACCAGCCCCAGCAAGACCCCTACACTGCCCGAACACCACTGCACTGCCCTAAACCCTGAAACACCAGCCCCAGCATGACCCCTACACTGCCCAAACACCACTGCACTGCCCTAAATCCTGAAACACCAGCCCCAGCAAGACCACCTACACTGCCCAAACACCACTGCACTGCCCTAAACCCTGAAACACCAGCCCCAGCATGACCCCCTACACTGCCCGAACACCACTGCACTGCCCTAAACCCTGAAACACCAGCCCCAGCATGACCCCCTACACTGCCCGAACACCACTGCACTGCCCTAACCCTGAAACACCACCCCCTGCATGACCCCCTACACTGTTCGAACACCACTGCACTGCCCTAAACCCTGAAACACCACCCCCTGCAGCACCCCCTACACTGCCCGAACACCACTGCACTGCCCTAAACCCTGAAACACCACCCCCTGCATCGCCCCCTACACTGCCCGAACACCACTGCACTGCCCTAAACCCTGAAACACCACCCCCAGCACGACCCCCTTTACTGCTCGAACACCACTGCACTGCCCCAAACCCTGAAACACCACCCCCAGCACGACCCCCTACACTGCCCGAACACCACTGCCCTAAACCCTGAAACACCACCCCTGCACGACCCCCTACACTGCCCGAACACCACTGCACTGCCCTAAACCCTGAAACACCACCCCTACACTGCCCGAACACCACTGCACTGCCCTAAACCCTGAAACACCACCCCTGCAGCACCCCTACACTGCCCGAACACCACTGCACTGCCCTAAACCCTGAAACACCACCCCCTGCACCGCCCCCTACACTGCCCGAACACCACTGCACTGCCCTAAACCCTGAAACACCACCCCCAGCACGACCCCTTTACTGCTCGAACACCACTGCACTGCCCCAAACCCTGAAACACCACCCCCAGCACGACCCCTACACTGCCCGAACACCACTGCACTGCCCTAAACCCTGAAACACCACCCCGCATGACCCCCTACACTACCCTAAACCCTAAAACACTACCCCCGCACGACTCCCTACACTACACAAAGACCACTGCACTACCCTAAACCCTAAAACATGACCTCCTACACTACACAAACACCACTGCACTACCCTAAACCCTAAAACACTACCCCCTACACTACACAAACACCACTGCACTACCCTAAACCCTAAAACACTACCCCCAGCAGTACCCCTACACTACCCAAACACCACTGCACTACCCTAAACCCTAAAACACTACCCCCAGCAGTACCCCTACACTACCCAAACACCACTGCACTACCCTAAATCACTACCCCCAGCACTACCCCCTACACTACCCAAACACCACTGCACTACCCTAAACCCTAAAACACTACCCCCAGCACGACCCCCTACACTACCCAAACACCACTGCACTACCCTAAACCCTAAAACACTCCCCCAGCACGACTCCCTACACTACCCAAACACCACTGCACTACCCTAAACCCTAAATCTACCCCCAGCATGACCCCCTACACTACACAAACACCACTGCACTACCCTAAACCCTAAAACACTACCCCCAGCACGACCCTCTTCACTACCTAAACACAACTGCACAATTTGTTACAGGCGTTGCAACGCAGGCCTGTGGTGCTTACTGGAAGTACCTAGTAGGCTAGTTGGGCCCCAGGGACCCTCAGGATTCAAGGTGACCTAATCCCCCAACTTAAAACGCACCACGGGGCGCGTTTGCACAGTGGTGAAGGGAGGGCGGGGCCTCAGGTGACATGTGCGCAAACACGCCCTGTGGTGCGTTTTAAGTTGGGGAATTAATTCCCTTTGAATCCTGAGGGACCCTGGGGGCCAACTAGCCCACCAGGTACCTTCAGTAAGCACAACAGAGTTGCGTTGCAGAGAGGTGAAAAAGGTGCGTGGCCTCGGAACGCCTCTCTGCAACTCAGCTCTGTGGTCCTAACTGTAGGTACCTGGGGGGCTAGTTGGGCCCCAGGGACCCTCAGAATTCAAGGGCACTTAATCCCGCAACTTAAAACGCGCCACGGGGTGCGTTTGCACACATGTCACCTCAGGCCCCCTCCCTTCACCACTGTGCAAACGCGCCCTGTAGCGCGTTTTTAAGAGGTAGTTTTAATCCCCCTGCCCTATTATGTACTAGGGACTTGCAGAGGAGGTCATGCTAATCACAGGGGTACCCCAACGCATAGTGTTCCCTAGTGTATGTAGGTGTTTCACTGTATTCTAAGTGTCTTTTAGCATAGCACTGGCTCTGGTTAGTCAGAGTCAGTTACCACCAGTACCCGTCTGAAAAAGTTGTGGGCACAGGATGATTTTGCAACAAGGCCTCTTTCTGCTCCTCTGTTGGTTCTTTCTGCACATCTTTTGCTTCTTTCTGTGCGTTTTTCTTCTTTCTTCACAAGTCCTACCTCTGTAGGCATAGTTAGAAACTAGCATTTAAAAAAACCTTTGAAATTCACTTAAAAATCATAGGTTTCAGGCACGTTATAGTTAGAAATTAGCATTTAAAAAACCTTTGAAATTCACTGAAAAAACCATAGGTTTCAGACACGTTATAGTTAGAAATTAGCATTTAAAAAACCTTTGAAATTCACTGAAAAAACCATAGGTTTTAGGGACAGTTATAGTTAGTTGGACATTTCACTCGTACAAAACCATAGAAATTCCCCCGTTATAGTTAGTTCAGCTAACTATAACTCGCGCCTCGCAATGCACTGCTGATGACGTCACATATTACATCACTCATGACATGGTCAGTGACATCACTGATGACATCACTGATGACATCTCAAATGACATCACTGATGACATCATCCATGTGATAATTTCATGCATCTTCTCACACCCTAATATAACTTTTGATACACCCACTCTAAATTACAGACTGCCATTCTCAAAACCATAGACACTCCAACACCAAAAACTACATACCCACTCACTGATTCTTAGGTCTACACACACATCCACTCACTCACCCGTACAGTCACTCATACTTAGTCACTCAGTACAGGACTATCATATGCACTCATACACCTATATAAACACTCACACACCGCCACTCATCCATAGAGGTACTCACACACCTAGTCAGTCATGCAAAAACGTAATCACACACCCATTTACTCACCTATACAGTTATACACACACCAGCTCACTTACTCATACAAATACTAGCACATTCTTACGCTCTTATACAATCACTGATACAAGTACACACTCATCCATACAGCCACTCTCACAATCACACACTCACTTATAGCCATTTATATACTCCAACACACATATATACTGCCTTTCACATATGTAGTTACTCACACATGTACCACTGAGATATACATTCAATCACTAACACACCCATACACACACTCACCCACCCATACAGTCCATCACAGATGCACTCTTGAAACCATGCACCCAGTGAATCACCAACTCACACATCTATGCACAGAGTCACACACACCCCACCCACACAAACACTCAGGCACCCATACAGATACTCAGACAATCAATCAATAACCCATGTAGACACTCATGTAGCTATTCAGAAAGCCATGCAGCCGCTTACAAACCAACAGACAGACGGATACAGACATTCACACAGTTTAGTCACTAACCCATGCATTCAGTAACATACATTTAATCACTCACTTGTAGAGTCAGTCATTCACGTACTAAATCATCCATTCAGACACTTATACACCCACTCATTCTTCAATACACCTTTCCCTATATATATTAAACATATTTAAACTTTACAGAAACACACAGTCACTGGATGATGTCATCAGTGATGTCATCAGTGATGTCATTTGAGATGTCATCAGTGATGTCATCAGTGATGTCACTGACCATGTCATGAGTGATGTAATATGTGACGTCATCAGCAGTGCATTGCGGGGCGCGAGTTATAGTTAGCTGAACTAACTATAACGGGGGAATTTCTATGGTTTTGTACGAGTGAAATGTCCAACTAACTATAACTGTCCCTAAAACCTATGGTTTTTTCAGTGAATATATATATATATATATAGATATATATATATATATATATATATATATATATCTATATATATATATATATATTTGCTGTGGCTATTTGGGGCAGTTCATGCTTAGACATTCATATCTTTTTCCACATAAATTATCCATGCCAAATTTGTGTCCTTTTTTCACCAACATCATGGGGATTTTAAAGGTACCCTGGGTTTGTGGATTCCCCTGGAGGGGACTGAAAAAATAGTCAATATATAGCTACATTTTGAGTTTTTTTTCATAAAATAGGAAATAAACTGCTCCGCAAAAGAGTGTCTGTTTTTTCCCTAAAGATGGCATCAACAAAAGGTTGATGTGCTAAAATCACTATCTTCACAACTTTCAGGAACAAGCAGAGTTGAATAAAAAAACATTTTACCACAGTTTTGTCATTATTGCAAGAGGTAGCTAATTTTTCAGAATTTTTGTGGATTCAACCTACTTCCAGTTTTTGGTGGAAACAGGTGTGAAAACCATGGGTGATCCTGGAAAGCTATAGATTTCTGGAAAGTAAACAAAATTCAGAAATTAGCAAAGTGTCATTGGTGTAGATTTCTCAAGGTTTTCCCAAACTTTGAAATAAAAAAATATTGAAAATGAGTAGGATAATGGCCATTTGTGACAAAGTTTTAATCTGTAACTTCTTGTCACGATGGCAGATTTACAAAAGCAATATACCATTTCCTCCGCTGGACCTTTCTGGTTGCAGGAATATATAGGGGTTGTAGGTTGTCCAAGAACCTAAGGTACACAGAGCTATCAACTAAGCTCTGTCTTACAATGTTTTTTCATTGTGCACTGAGTATAGAGCAATTCATGTGGTAAAATATAAAGAGTGAAGAATGGGTATGAAGGAAACCTATGTATTTCTGAAATGTACGCCAGATACAGAATCTAGGAGTAGTGGTTAATTCTACATCTCTGAATTTGTGGGTACCCATACTAGCATGTGATTCAGAGGGCATTTTTCAAAGGTCTTCTTTACTCCACACTGGCTTACATTTGGAAGGCACAAATGTAGAGACATCCAAATGGTAAGAACAAATGTTCTACAATTCTGTTTTCGCACATGTCTCCTAAAAATGGTACGTCACTTGTGTGGGTAGACCTAGAGCCCGCAACAGGAGAAGACACCAAAACAGAAAATGGACACATCACATTTTTCAACTGAAAAACGACCCTTTTTAGGTCTCACCTAGGCAGCGCTTGCGCTGTCTCTTCGGCCGTGCTGTATGCAGGATATGCAAAAAGAACAATTGATTGACAGAATGCAGAACAATGTCATATATTCACCCCAATACAGAGATCTGGGACTAAATCCATCGTTTTTTTGCTCAACATGCCATTTCAGTTTGAACTCAGCCATATGCAAATCAGTCTTGACCCTGTGCCTCATGGGAACAGTCCAGCCCAAACTGCCAGGCCAGGTCCTCCCTGGACTGGAAACAAGCATCCTAGGACCGGTTTTGTGGTTTTACCCCTCATCAGCCAGGATAGCTTGACTCCAGTGGCATGGAGAACACGGGACCCACGTCTGGGCATACCCGTCCCACTCGGGGTGACAAATGCAAAAAGAACAATTGATGGACAGAATGCAGAACAATGTCATACATTAACCCCAGTACAGAGATCTGGGCCTAAATCCATAGTTTTTTTGCTCACCACGTCTGGGCATACCCGTCCCACTCTGGGTGACAAATTCAAAAAGAAAAATTGATGGACAAAATGCAGAACAATGTCAAACATTCACCCCAGTACAGAGATCTGGGCCTAAATGCATCGTTCTTTTCATCACCATGCCATTTCAGTTTGAACCCAGCCATTCACAAATCAGTCTTGACCCCGTGCCTCAAAGAGACAGTCAAGCCCGAACTGCCAGGCCAGGTCCTCCCTGGACTGGAAACAAGCATCCTAGGACCGGTTTCGGGGTTTCACCCCTCATCAGCCAGGATAGCTTGACTCCAGTGGCATGCAGAGCATGGGACGCACGTCTGGGCATACCCGTCCCTCTCGAGGTGACAAATGCAAAAAGAACAATTCATGGCCAGAATGCAGAACAATGTCATACATTCACCCCAGTACAGAGATCTGGGCCTAAATCCATCGTTTTTTTGCTCACCATGCCATTTCAGTTTGAACCCAGCCAAATGCCAATTAGTCTTGCCACTGTGCCACATGGGAACAGTCCAGCCCGAACTGCCAGGCCTGGTCTTCCCTGGAGTGGAAACAAGCATCCTAGGACTGGTTTCGGGGTTTCACCGCTCATCAGCCAGGATAGCTTGACTCCAGTGGCATGGAGAGCATGGGACCCACGTCTGGGCATACCCGTCCCACTCGGGGTGACAAATGCAAAAAGAACAATTGATGGACAGAATGCAGAACAATGTCATACATTAACCCCAGTACAGAGATCTGGGACTAAATCCATTGTTTTTTTGCTCACCACGTCTGGGCATACCCGTCCCACTCTGGGTGACAAATTCAAAAAGAAAAATTGATGGATAAAATGCAGAACAATGTCAAACATTCACCCCAGTACAGAGATCTGGGCCTAAATCCATCGTTTTTTTCATCACCATGCCATTTCAGTTTGAACCCAGCCATTCACAAATCAGTCTTGACCCCGTGCCTCAAAGAGACAGTCAAGCCCGAACTGCCAGGCCAGGTCCTCCCTGGACTGGAAACAAGCATCCTAGGACCGGTTTCGGGGTTTCACCCCTCATCAGCCAGGATAGCTTGACTCCAGTGGCATGCAGAGCATGGGACGCACGTCTGGGCATACCCGTCCCTCTCGGGGTGACAAATGCAAAAAGAACAATTCATGGCCAGAATGCAGAACAATGTCATACATTCACCCCAGAACAGAGATCTGGGCCTAAATCCATCGTTTTTTTGCTCACCATGCCATTTCAGTTTGAACCCAGCCAAATGCCAATTAGTCTTGCCACTGTGCCACATGGGAACAGTCCAGCCCGACCTGCCAGGCCTGGTCCACCCTGGAGTGGAAACAAGCATCCTAGGACCGGTTTCGGGGTTTCACCGCTCATCAGCCAGGATAGCTTGACTCCAGTGGCATGGAGAGCATGGGACCGACGTCTGGGCATACCCGTCCCACTCGGGGTGACAAATGCAAAAAGAATAATTGATGGACAGAATGCAGAACAATGTCATACATTAACCCCAGTACAGAGATCTGGGCCTAAATCCATTGTTTTTTGCTCACCACGTCTGGGCATACCCGTCCCACTCTGGGTGACAAATTCAAAAAGAAAATTGATGGACAAAATGCAGAACAATGTCAAACATTCACCCCAGTACAGAGATCTGGGCCTAAATCCATCGTTTTTTTATCACCATGCCATTTCAGTTTGAACCCAGCCATTCACAAATCAGTCTTGACCCCGTGCCTCATAGAGACAGTCAAGCCCGAACTGCCAGGCCAGGTCCTCCCTGGACTGGAAACAAGCATCCTAGGACCGGTTTCGGGGTTTCACCCCTCATCAGCCAGGATAGCTTGACTCCAGTGGCATGCAGAGCATGGGACGCCCGTCTGGGCATACCCGTCCCTCTCGGGGTGACAAATGCAAAAAGAACAATTCATGGCCAGAATGCAGAACAATGTCATACATTCACCCCAGTACAGAGATCTGGGCCTAAATCCATCGTTTTTTTGCTCACCCTGCCATTTCAGTTTGAACCCAGCCAAATGCCAATTAGTCTTGCCACTGTGCCACATGGGAACAGTCCAGCCCGAACTGCCAGGCCTGGTCCTCCCTGGAGTGGAAACAAGCATCCTAGGACCGGTTTCGGGGTTTCACCGCTCATCAGCCAGGATAGCTTGACTCCAGTGGCATGGAGAGCATGGGACCCACGTCTGGGCATACCCGTCCCACTCGGGGTGACAAATGCAAAAAGAATAATTGATGGGCAGAATGCAGAACAATGTCATACATTCACCCCAGTACAGAGATCTGAGCCTAAATCTATCGTTTTTTTGCTCACCATGCCATTTCAGTTTGAACCCAGCCAAATGCAAATCAGTCTTGACACTGTGCCTCATGGGAACAGTCCTGCCCTAACTGCCAGGCCAGGTCCTCCCCGGACTGGAAACAAGCATCCTAGAACCGGTTTCGGGGTTTCAAACCTCATCAGCCAGGATAGCTTGACTCCAGTGGCATGGAGAGCACAGGACCCACGTCTGGGCATACCCGTCCCACTCGGGATGACAAATGCAAAAAGAACAATTGATGGACAGAATGCAGTACAATGTAAGACATTCACCCCAGTACAGAGATCTGGGCCTAAATCCATCGTTTTTTTGCTCACCACGTCTGGGCATACCCGCCGTACTCGGGGTGACAAATGCAAAAAGAACAATTGATGGACAGAATGCAGAACAATGTCATACATTCACCCCAGTACAGAGATCTGGGCCTAAATCCATTGTTTTTTGCTCACCACGTCTGGGCATACCCGTCCCACTCTGGGTGACAAATGCAAAAAAACAACTGATGGACAGAATGCAGAACAATGTCATACATTCACCCCAGTACAGAGATCTGGGCCTAAATCCATGTTTTTTTTCCTCACCATGCCATTTCAGTTTGAACCCAGCCATATGCAAATCAGTCTTGACCCTCTGCCTCATGGGAACAGTCCAGCCTAAACTGCCAGACCAGGTCCTCCCTGGACTGTAAACAAGCATCCTAGGACCTGTTACGGGGATTTAACCCCTCATCAGCCAGGATAGCTTGACTCCAGTGGCATGGAGAGCACAGGACCCACGTCTGGGCATACCCGTCCCAATCATGTTGACAAATGCATAAAGAACAATTGATGGGCAGAATGCAGAACAATGTCATACATTCACCCCAGTACAGAGATCTGAGCCTAAATCTATCGTTTTTTTGCTCACCATGCCATTTCAGTTTGAACCCAGCCAAATGCAAATCAGTCTTGACACTGTGCCTCATGGGAACAGTCCTGCCCGAACTGCCAGGCCAGGTCCTCCCCGGACTGGAAACAAGCATCCTAGGACCGGTTTCGGGGTTTCAAACCTCATCAGCCAGGATAGCTTGACTCCAGTGGCATGGAGAGCACAGGACCCACGTCTGGGCATACCCGTCCCACTCGGGATGACAAATGCAAAAAGAACAATTGATGGACAGAATGCAGTACAATGTAAGACATTCACCCCAGTACAGAGATCTGGGCCTAAATCCATCGTTTTTTGCTCACCACGTCTGGGCATACCCGCCGTACTCGGGGTGACAAATGCAAAAAGAACAATTGATGGACAGAATGCAGAACAATGTCATACATTCACCCCAGTACAGAGATCTGGGCGTAAATCCATCGTTTTTTTGCTCACCACGTCTGGGCAAACACGTCCCACTCTGGGTGACAAATGCAAAAAAACAATTGATGGACAGAATGCAGAACAATGTCATACTTTCAACCCAGTACAGAGATCTGGGCCTAAATCCATCGTTTTTTTGCTGACCATGTCATTTCAGCTTGAACCGAGCCATGTGCAAATCAGTCTTGACCCTGTGCCTCATGGGAACACTCCAGCCCGAACTGCCAGGCCAGGTCCTCCCTGGACTGGAAACAAGCATCCTAGTACCGGTTTCGGTGTTTCACCCCTCATCAGCCAGGATAGCTTGACTCCAGTGGCATGGACAGCAGGGGACCCCCGTCTGGGCATACCCATCCCAATCGGGGTGACAAATGCAAAAAGAACAATTGATGGACAGAATGCAGAACAATGTCATACATTCACCCCAGTATAGAGATCTGGGCCTAAATCCATCGTTTTTTTGCTCACCACGTCTGGGCATACCCGTCCAACTCGGGGTGACAAATGCAAAAAGAACAATTGATAGACAGAATGCAAAACAATGTCATACATTCACCCCAGTACAGAGATCTGGGCCTAAATCCATTGTTTTTTTTCTCCCCATGCCATTTCAGTTTGAACCCAGCCATATGCAAATCAGTCTTGACCCTGTGCCTCATGGGAACAGTCCAGCCGGAACTGCCAGGCGAGGTCCTCACTGGACTGGAAACAAGCATCCTAGGACCGGTTTCGGGGTTTCACCCTCATCAGCCAGGATAGCTTGACTCCAGTGGCATGGAGAGCACGGGACCCACGTCTGGTCATACCCATCTCACTCAGGGTGACAAGTGCAAAAAGAACAATAGATGGACAGAATGCAGAACAATGTCATACATTCACCCCAGTACAGAGAGCTGGGCCTAAATCCATTGTTTTTTTGCCCACCATGCCATTTCAGTTTGAACCCAGCCATATGCAAATCAGTCTTGACCCTGTGCTTCATGGGAACAGTCCAGCCCGAACTGCCAGGCCAGGTCCTCCCAGGAGTGGAAACAAGCATCCTAGGACCGGTTATGGGGTTTCACCCCTCATCAGCCAGGATAGCTTGACTCCAGTGGCATGGTGAGCACGGGACCCACGTCTGGGCATACCCGTCCCACTCGGGGTGACAAATGCAAAAAGAACAACTGATGGATAGAATGCAGAACAATGTCATACATTCACCACAGTATAGAGATCTGGGCCTAAATCCATAGTTTTTTTGGTCACCACGTCTGGGCATTCCCGTCCAATTCGGGGTGACAAATGCAAAAATAACAATCGATGGAGAGAATGCAAAACAATGTCATACATTAACCCCAGTACAGAGATCTGGGCCTAAATCCATCCTTTTTTTGCTCACCATGCCATTTCAGTTTGAACCTAGCCATATGCAAATCAGTCTTGACCCTGTGCCTCATGGGAACAGTCCAGCCCGAACTGCCAGGCCAGGTCCTCCCTGGACAGGAAACAAGCATCCTAGGACCGGTTTCGGGGTTTCACCCCTCATTAGCCAGGATAGCTTGACTCCAGTGGCATGGAGAGCAAGGGACCCACGTCTGGTCATACCCATCGAACTCGGGGGGACAAATGCAAAAAGAACAATTGATGGACAGAATGCAGAACAATGTCATACATTCACCCCAGTACAGAGATCTGGGCCTAAATCCATACTTTTTTTGCTCACCATGCTATTTCATTTTGAAGCCAGCCATATGCAAATCAGTCTTGACCCTGTGCCTCATGGGAACAGTCCAGCCTGAACTGCCAGGCCAGGTCCTCCCTGGACTGGAAACAAGCATCCTAGGACCGGTTTCGGGGTTTCACTCCTCATCCGCCAGGATAGCTTGACTCCAGTGGCATGGAGAGCACGGGACCCACGTCTGGGCATACCCGTCCCACTCGGGTGACAAATGCAAAAAGAACAATTGATGGACAGAATGCAGAACAATGTCATACATTCACCCCAGTATAGAGATCTGGGCATAAATCCATCGTTTTTTTGCTCACCATGCCATTTCAGTTTGAACAGTTTCAGTTCAGTGTCTTTTGGTTTCTCGCCCTAAGTGCGCCAGGTATGCCCAGACGTGGGTCCTGGGATCACTGTGCCACTGGAATCAAGCTATCCTGGCTGATGAGAGGTGAAACCCCGAAACCGGTCCTAAAATGCTTGTTTCCGGTCCATGGTTGACCTGGCCTGGCAGTTCGGGCTGGACTGTTCCCATGAGGCACAGGGTCACGACTGATTTGCATATGGCCAGGTCTAAACTGGGGTGGCATGGTGAGCTAAAGAATGATGGATTTAACCCAGATCTCTAGACTGGGGGTGAATGTTTTGATTGGATCTGCATTCCGTCCATTAGTTGTGTGTCTTTTGTATTCAGGATATGGGCATTAACCTCCGCCCATGTTCCGCTAGTCTTGACCAGTGGCTCCTCTTACTGTCTTTTGTCAATGATGGGTTTGATTGGTTAACAGGCTTAGTAGTCCCTCCCTAGTACCTCGCTCTCTCCTGTTGTTACCTCCCATTAGGACAAACCCTCTTACATGTGTCCTTATTCTCTAGCTCCCATTAGCAGTTCAGAGAACTATTTACTTAATTAATGTCTTGCTGAATCAGGCACAAGTTGTTGCTTTTTTATATCCAGCCAGACAGCATTGCCTCTTTAAAGCAGCACTTTAGGTGGAATCAACCCTCCCCTCCCCCTTTCTTTTTTAATTTGCGGCTCACCGCCTGACTTTTTTTTACTATTTGTTTGCTTTTATGGCGGCCGCACGGGTATGTGCAGCTTGCCCTACTCTTTGCCGCTCCATAGTGTTTCAGTAACTCAGCGCAGTGCCCATTTAATGGGTGTCAAGTTAAACTTTTAAATGTGCTTCGTCCGCTCCCTCCCTCCCCCGCTGCATGGACGCTGCGCGAAGCGGGTGCTGTGTTAAAGAAATTTGTGGACGTCATTGTTCCCTCTCCCTCCCCCAAAACACCTTGTAAACATTAATCATTGTCTTTTACACAGCTGCCCTTTATACACGTATGTTTTGTATGCCTTCATAATTCCACCACAGCCTACAGAAATTAGATCGAAAGGTAGAAACCCGGATGCCTCCGAATTTGATGGAGCGCTCAGCGGGTGAATCAGGTCGTCACCCTCCGTATGAGTGAAGAAAAGCAGACTGGTACTAAGGCCGTCGCGGGATATTTGCCATTACCGCTTGCAGGGGCCAATGCAAATGTTTACAGCAGTTGGCAGGAAAATGTAGCCAAAGTAAAGAAGTGATCTGACGAAATGGGCGGGAGGTCTGATGGCATCTGCCTGCACCATGTGTACATAAATGGTAATTAGTTTCATACTAGTCAGATAATTCTTAAAACATCTGTTCAGGGATGGTGAGAAAAACGCTATGAATTTCATATGAGTAATTTATGGCCCGAACATTGATCCGTGCTTTCTGAATGACTTTCTGAGCAGCCTGTGACAACGATTGAGGCTTTGGAGGAGGACGTCATTCAACAAGCTCCAGCGAGACAGCATCATGGAGAGCCCTCCGCCCCTTCCCCTGCCTTGGCTTTCTGCTGCCAGTTTAAGGTCCTAGTAATTAATCACTGTTCTAATCTTACCTGTGTCAGTGTGCTTTCCCTTAGGCATCTTTTAATCCGGTATGCTGTGTACGTGTTGTTGCAGCTTTTACCTTTTATATTTTTTTAACAAAAATGTTGTGTCTCTCGGGTCAAAGGGAAATTGAAAAACGGTTACATTTGTCAAACGTCAGTCACTGTTGCAATATAAACTTTCATTGTGATATTTATACAGAAGTCAGGTTGCAGGTGCGATCCATGCTTCAGGTGCGCACACACAGATGCACACCTAAACTGCTATGTTTTAATTATGGCGTAATTGTGCTGCTCAAGCAATTGCATTTGTTGGCGTTGGAGTCAGTGGCATAGTAAATGCCAATGTTTTTAGGTTGAGCCTAGCGCAGCGGGCATGCGCTGCTCTGTGAGGCTTCTTGTATTTACTCTGTGTGGGTCTGACTCCTCCCACGCATTGGATTGGCTTTTGCGTGTGTCTTTTTAGAATCAAAGCCTGCAAATGGCTAAAGGTGGGTGCATGTCCCACCTCTTCTGAAAGGTTCACTGCCACAGCGTTTTGCCACGGGAGCGAGCGCAGGGCGGCCTGCAGTGCCTCCTTGTCTCCGTGTGCCCGCCCCCACCACTCCTCGTTAAATGGCCCAATTAAGTGTAAAGTGCGCGCGAACAGTTGTCCATGTTGCCTTTGCTCCCGCCCCTCCCTCATCCCTCCTCCTCTCCCTTTCCTGGGTGCGTGATAAGAACTCTTCAGAAAACTCAAAAGTCTTCTGGAAGCTTGCCCCATCTACTGTCGCACTCGTCCGTCCGTCCCACCCACCCCCTTGTCAAATTATTGGCAGCGTCGCCTTACAGGCTCCAGCTGAAAGTAGCTCTATGCAGGTTTAATTTATGCACTTTTTGCGTTAAATTGTGACTGGGTAATCAGTAATAAAGCGCGCATAGGCATCGAATGCGCTTGTCGAGCTTGATTTTAATATGTGCGCTTCCTCAATTTTGTTTTTATTGCCTGGGCAGCAGACATGGGAGGTGTGAGAGGCTACTGCTCCCCCAGCCCTCCCAATCCCAACTCTCCCCCACCCCCACCACACAATTCAGCAGCGCACCTCTCCTCTACAGAAGACTAGCACCGCGCCGACACCCCGACCAGTGCATGCCCAAAGCACTGAGCGAGATATTTTTAAAATTGACACGGAATGCTGTTCGCCCCAGTACACTCCATTTTAGTAGGAGGAAATACCCCCGAGACGCCCCTGCAAACAGTAGCAGAAAGTTGACGAAATGCAGCCCTTTTTCCCCCCTCCCACCTAGCGTAGCTGAAGAGTCAACTCCCCCACTGTATCAGGGCCGTACCTACATCCATGTGCTGTCAGTGTGCATTTCAACATCACGGGACTGCTTTGTCTCATCTGCCTGCACCTTAACGCTCATGGTTGTGGAGCATTCATGGTGTTTTAAAAAACGCTGTAGCATACTTTAATATGCCTCTCTACTGTTTATTATCTCTTTCCCGTCTGTTTTTTTTTTTTTAAATTTAGCACTGTTTCTTATCGCTCCAATGTATCTCCCGTCACTGGCTCGTCACCTGCCCCCTTCACTCTTTCCCACTCTCTTCTCCCCTCCCACTTTTAGGAATCCATAAAATGTTGTTTCTTTCGTTATTTCCTAGGATCCCTGCCAATGGTTAGTTGCAAACTGAAACATAAAGGCACATTACATGTCTGCAGGGGAGGGTAAAAGATATACATCTTATTCTGTGCACCATAATAAGTGAGACAAACAAACAGATCATTAAGCACCAGAGGCGCAACTAGAGCCAAATTTCGGGGTGGGCTAATACAAATTTCGGGGGGGAGGGCTAAGTCTTCCAGCAATAGGCAGAGTGGAGCTGCAGGAGCTCTAAGAAGGGGTGAAAACACAACAAAGCATCCTTAGCATGTAAATGGTCTTTTAAAGACCTGTGACGTACTCGGGTGCAGCTGCCATAAGACTGTCGCCAGCCCGGGAAGCTGTCTCAGCCGAGGCTGACACACATGACGGGGGGGGCTGAAGCCCTTTGAGCCCAATGGGTATTGCGCGCCTGTTAAACACTCTCCCAGCCCCCTCTAAACACTACCAGTCCCAAGGCTTACAAGTAATTATCATTCAAGCTCTGCAGGCTGCATGTCAGGAGACTCGCCTTGGCACGTGCACAAGAAAAAAAGAAACTACATTATAATTTTAGCTACTTTATTACACTAGGTAATTATTTGTTAGGATTCCTTAACAAATATGCTAGATCATGACGGTAGACAGCTTTTGTCTGTGTGTGTTTTTTTGTGTGGAGTTGCTTTGTGTTCTAAGCATAGTGTAACCGTGCTTAAAATACGTTGTAAAAAATATAAACTGGTGTGAGTAGCTATGCACAGTAGTGTACAAGTAAAGCACTTGTCACCACTTTGGCGCAAGCTTCACAACTATTACATATGCTCACATTACTCTATACAAAACATTCCTGAAAACAGTGGGCAGATTAGAACGGAGCAGGTCTGAGGTATCCTAAAGTTCAAAGGTGGATATTAATAGGGTGTGCTTAGGAGGAGTCTAAGATACATTTCACTCTCTCCCCGATGTTTGGCTAAGGCATGGAGGGCTCTTGGTCTTTCGCTTTTAAGCCTCCTGTCCAATGGATCTGCTTTTAACCCTCCATTTCGGATCCCATGACCTTGGCGTGCGCCATTCAAGGTTTAATAAGCAGATGGCCATCTTTAAGGTGCCTGTAAAACTGAACAAGGGGGCGTGCTATGCTGACCCTCCTTTTCACCCCATCAAAAGAAACAGATGCAGCTGCCCCCTTGTTACAGTGTGTGCATAATGCGCACTGCTCCGTCTCATGTGCACTGCTAGAGTCCTTGGCAGTCAGCTGATGGAAACACTGACATGAGATCAAAACATTTCAATTACTTTTTGTATGGTTCAGGAAAAAATGGCCATTTATTTTATTATTAGAAGGTGTTTCTCTGTTGGAGCTAGTCGTGCAAAAAAGACATAAACATTACTCTTTTAATATTAGGTGTAAGGGATCGTAGGCCAACGTGAAGGATTTTTGGTAAGCACGTTGGCGCCCCATGCTAGACTTACCGATGCTGTAAATGCTGTTGATATCACTGCAACTTGAATAAGCACAGTTTGGGTTGGATTTGCCCGAGCACAGTCAGCTGTTAAAGTGGAGCTCGCTCCTTCCCAGTTCACACGTCATCAAAGAGAGACAAAGCTCATCTTGGACTGTGCGTTTTGCCATAGCTGCCAAGGTTTCAGATTGCTCATGCGTGACATTTTCATAATCAGTGTAATTATGAGTGATCATCCAACGACTGAGTGACACTTTCTTGCGAGCAAAATCAAGCAATGAAGACGAGGAAAACATAAGCCCTCAGGAGAGTGAGGATGAGGCACACATAGCTCACAGCCAGGCTGTATTATTTCAAAAAGACTTTAGCTTGCTCAAACCTATAAAAATCATTAGCTGAGAGGTCCGCCCCGGTCTGGCGCGTTGGCCGCTACCTGCCCATCCCCGCGACTGGCACCAGATTACACCAGCATGTCACAGACCTACACTACAGGCTCTGCTTACTTAGTGACCTGTGCGCTCTGGTCCATGTACTATGCAGGAGAGGACTTAGTGAAACACCGTTCGCCTGATGCGTGGTACTTGGCAGGGCTGGTAACACAAGAATCTACACCTCACCACTTTCATGTCAGTTTATTTTTTCTAGAAAGCAAATCAATGTTCCTTTTCTGCAATACCTCCATGTACAGTGCAATAGTGACTGCGATTCCCTGTGAAGACCGTACAGTGCATCCACAAGGGCAGGTAAGTGAACAAGTACTAACATGTTGTACAGAATGGAAGGATATAATGCCTGGCTGCCAAGGAGTATAGCCAAAGTTACTTGTGTTTATTTGTTTATATAACACGAAAAAACATTACTACATTGCCTCTAAGCATTTTCAGAAAGAGATCATGGGTGTGAGCGGGTTAAAGTTGCTCTAAATTTTGATGTTGGCTGATGGGGTTACATTTAGCCAGATATTGCATTTCACTTGTGTGGTATAGGTAATAACTCACCATAAATCATTATTATGACAGTGCCTAGTTTTGGTGTGCAAGGCATTTGAAGCCTGTTGGCAGAAGTAAGGGTGCCTCATTTGGTTCCGGCATTGAGGATCTTTTGTTTGGACATTCACTACTTGTCTGCTGGGCCTGGGGTAGCTGGGCTACAATGCTAAGGAGTTCCCCATGTCGAGACTTGACTTGGCTGCCTCAAAAGGCAGGTTCTTTAGTTTGTCCTGAATAAGCAGGATCATTGTGAATGCGCTGGGGGAGTTCGGTCTCCTCTTTACTTTTAGTGAGTTCTGAAAATGTATATGTGTGTGGTATGTACATCGCGCATGATGAGCCAATGCTGAAATCCGAAAAGGAAAATACAGCCATTAATAAGTCACTGGCTACTAGCTCCCATGAGGAAGACTTCCTCCTTCACTGAGAAGAGCAGCCCTGCAATCAGGCCCACGCTCCCATCCCAGAGTTGTTCAATATTTCCACACTAATGCACACGCACTAGTGCCATGTGTGTTCATCAGATTAACCCATGCTGTCTTTTGAGGCTGTGCATGATACGTTCTCCAGGGTAGCACAATACTGTGCTGCATACATGTATGGACTCAGCTGCAAACCTGCTAGGTCTTAGAATGTTACCAACTGTAGAGATATGACAGTCTGGATTAGCCTGAGAACCTTCATCTACTGACACTACAATTGCTATTTAACCACCCTTCTAGCATCTTTGCCCCTCACTGCACCACACTAGCACCAACAGGGCAAATAGCCTCTGTGGTTGTTGACAGTTTTAGACTGTTTTTTTCTATCTGAAGACTGCTTAGATTTTAAGTTGACCCATATCTGATGATGTGCTTCTTTCAGTTCTGTTATTTGTAACCAACAAGAGTAGGCCTTGTCTGTTCACTTTTCTTCTTATAAGATTGGCCCTACTGGTCCCAGTGTGCTATATGTTGTTGGAGTGTGTGGGCATGTGAGTGGGATAATGTGCTGCACGGCTAAACACTTATAAGGTCCCAAAGGCGAGACCTATTGGCTATGCCAATGCTTGTGTTTACCGAGCCATTGTGCAGGGTACAGTACCATATGTGGCCAAAAGAGGTCCCAGGGGACCTCTTTTGGCCACATATGATACTGTACCCTGCACAATGGCTAGGTAAACAAGCATTGGCATAGCCAATAGGTCTCGCCTTTGGGACCTTATAAGTGTTTAGCTATGCACCTGCCCTCGCAAAGTGCTTAAAAGGAACCAAGCCCCGCCCACTCTGCCGACACCACCGTCCTGGAAGAGGGGCCGCCTGCGAGGCGGAAGAATTGTTCTACGAGAGACATTGATACTGTGCGGGGGCTGCACAAGCAACACAGGTAGGATGTGAAGCGTCAGTGTCTAGCGTCTGTGACTGGTGATCACACCTGCATGGTCAGTCACATACTGACCAGTGCGATGGTGCAGTGGGCCGAGCACCTGCGGCTGAGATCTGTGCGTAACTCGCAGACTAGTGCTTTTGATTTCCACAGGGCCAACTCAGACTATCAATCTCCCAAGGTCAATAAAAACGATAACCTCTTTTAGCAATAGCTATGACTTAAGAGCTAAGGCATGATAAAAGTGTTGGAGTCTGTGCTTTAAGAACGGTAGGTGGCCACTGCCCAATGGGGTAGGTGTTCCTGCATGATAGATCAATAATGGCTTATGGAAATGTCATGCCCCCATCCTACAGTGAGCTGTGATTTCGACAGAAACGCTAGGTACTCAAAAGCACGAGGACGGAAACATCCCGAATGAGCCAAGAGGCCCCGGGCTCGGCCAACAGGAAGCGAGGGAATGTCTGGACACTTCCGAGGCGGATGAGATGGTATCGGTCCCGGATGAGTGTTGGAAGGCGCGGAAGGAGGGCCTTCTAGGGACGTCCGGAGCCAGCAATCAAAGGCGGTGCGTCATGGAAAACTATCTGCCATGGAAAAATGTGTCACGCCATTAAAGCCTCGCTTCGAGACCCCGTCATGACAGGAGACCCCCTTACACCCGCCGTGTGGCCAATAATGTAGAGAATATCGAAGGAGTCCAAAAGGATAGTATAAAAGCATCCATTAAATATAATTAAATATAATTGTAAAAAAAAAAATCGCTGTGCACTGAACTGTTAGTAGAACGAGATGTGGAAAATGAGATGGCGCTTGTTAGTGAAGAGACCATATCCATAGAAGGACACTTGTTGTCCCAAGAGGTTAATGTTCTGATGACAAGATGGGAAAAAATGAAGTAAACAAGGCCGAAAAGTGACGGCGGGTGAGAGGCCGGGGAGGGGGTGGAACAAATGGGCCGGGAGTTTAGCGAGGTGGGAGGGAACGAAGCGCAAAGAAAACAAGTAGCGCAACACAAGAATAAAAGTTAAGCAAAGCATGATGAAAGGCGCAGCCGCCATAATTACAGACAAGAATAAAAGTTAAGCGGGGCGTGGTTTCGGCACCGAGGGAAATGGCGGCTTGCTGAGTGAGCTCCGTCCCTCTGGTCTCTAACGAGCCAATATCCGTACATTCCAGCTGGCCCTAAGCTACGAAATCACCGGAAAACAGCGACGGAGCACCCCCACCGCCGGTCTGCGGGCAAGGCACCGGCTCCCCGGCAGCTGATGGGACGGCTGAAGGGCGTGACGCAGCGGAGGACGGAGTCGGCGCCGCGGCCTAGTGGAGTGGTGCGAGAGCCCGGGCAGGCCTGGTAGGCGGGGTGCGGATTTGCGAGAAGGACTGTGTCGCAAGGTGGAGGGTGAGGCAAGGACGTCGGAGACAGCGTTGGACTAAAGTGAATCGCCCAGTGGGTAATCGGTGTCCCGAGTGGGGAAAGGGGCCCTGGCCCGAGGTTGGAAAGAGCGGCCTAGGGGAGGAGCTGGCGGGGACAGTGGAGGCTGGCGGCGGTGACCGGCCCTTGTCAGTTCGTGCCCCTCGCAGCTCCCTGGGACACTGAGCGCTGCACATTCGGAGGGTCCCTGGGCCCCCCCCCCCCCGGTGCCCGAGACAAATAAATATTGGCTCGATCCGGATCAAGGCGAGAGAAGAGGCGGCCTGTGCTGAGAACGCGGGGGCGAGCGGAGGAGTCTCCGGAGCGGCTTGGGCGTGCCGAGGCAGCGACGAGGCAGCGACGGGGGCAGGCAGTATAGCCCCCTAAGCGTAGCGACTACATACCCCGCACGAGGAAGTAGGGATCAGTTTGTGGGGTCAACAGGCGCGACAGAGACCAGGGCTGCTGCTGGTGGCAAATAGATGGAGAAACGGGTGTCTTGTGCCTAATGACCCGATATAGCGTCAGCAAGACAGAGAGACGGCGGGGAGCTACTCTGGGACACCTCTCGGCAAACACAGAGGGACGAGCACAGAGACAGTCCTCGAGCGACCAGGTGGCCTGCCAGGATACGTAGCGGCGCTAGCTGGCTGCCAAGGAGGAGGGGTGAAGGGCGCCATCGAGAGAGCAGCGGTGCCCACCGGGTGGTGAAAGCGTATGTGACAGGTGCGTGGAGCGCTAAACGGAGTAAGCATCCCCCACAGGTCAATAGCACCCAGCAGGCGGGCGCGACGAGGACCGAGGTGACCACGGCCCCTGAACCAAGAGTGGGCGGGCGCGGCGGAGAGTTGCATAAGCCGGGGTCAACGACCTGGCATAACATCTGCACCAACGAAACAGAGCGGCAGGTGAACCTACGGAGACGGCGGTTCGGGGCCGGAGAGGGGACCGTGAAACAGTGAGCAAAGTAGGGGACTCGACCCAGACCCGGGAGTGGAAGAGTGTTAGCATGAAGCCCAAGGGCCCGGCCGCAACACAGTCTAACAAAATGGATAAATACGCCCTGCCGATGGCGACGGCCCCAGCCCAAACGGATCAGGCTGTAGAACAGAGTGAACCATCTCTTACGGCTGTCTTGGCGGCCATAGCGGATCTGAAAGGGACAATCGATCCCAAAATTGATGCAGTCACAGTGGATGTCAACTTGCTCCGCGCCGATTTCCGTAAGATGTCAGACAAAATGGCGGCCACGGAAACTAGAGTCATGCACCTGGAAAACAGCACACAGAGTCTGGAGGAAAGGGTGCAGGCCCTCACTAAACAGCAGGAATTTATGGCGGCCAAGCTGGAGGACCAAGAAGGGAGGGCCAGGAGGAACAATATCCGCGTAGTGGGGGTGCCGGAGGGGATGGAAGGGCCAAGTATGGACCTGTTCCTTGAGGACATCATCTTGAACCACCTGAAACCGAAACGCCTGTCAGTCCACTTTACAGTGGAACGGGCACACCGTGCCCCCATTCCTAAACCTCGACCGGGGGCACCACCGCGTACAATTATAGCACGAATCCTGAACTATCGAGATAGAGACGCTATCCTACAGGCGGCGCGGCAGTCTGGAGACCTGCTTCGTGAAAATGCGGTGATCCGTTTTTTCCCCGACTTCACGCTCAATGTGCAGCGCCAGAGGCGTACCTTTGATGTAGTAAAAAAGGAAATGCGGGCCAAGGCAATAAAATACTCCATGATGTACCCAGCCAAGTTGAGGGTGGAGGCGGAGGGGAAGACATGGTTTTTTGCAACCCCGGAATCTGCAACGGCTTGGCTGGAAGGGTGGCGCACTGCTGGCGCCAACAATAAGCAGGGACACTGGCGAGAGCGGCAGAGACGGCCAGGAGAGGAGTCGGACTAGTTCTGAGTGAGGAAGACCCACTCTCACGCAAGTACCTCGGTGCTGGGCATCGGCACGCAATGCGGGACCGCATGGGGACGATGGGCTGCGCAGGGGGCGCCAAGACTGTTACAGTCCTATGATTGCATTGTATTGTATTAATGGTCCTTTTATGAATGAGGCTAATGGGAAGGTAACGTGTAAGGAGACCTGGGGGCGGGCAGCTCAGGCGTTGGGCGCCTACACCCCCCACAGTTGTTCGAATGTTCTGGGCGACAGGCACTCTGCGAGTTGGGGTGGGAAGAGTGGTTATGCTCTCCAGCAGGGTAGCAGGGAGGGGGTGGGGGGAACTTAGGGGGGGTTTGTTGAAGTTGTGTATGTTTTGTTGTTGTAAGGTCAGCAGATTCACAGGGTCAGTGGGGATAGTAGAGATGTTCAGGCCGGTGGGATTCCAGCGGTATAAGCACCGGAATAATGGCAGAGAGTGAACAGCCTACTGGTGCAGAAATCCCTCCAGAAATGCAGAGTGGGCCACAGGTGGGAACACAGGGTTTTGGTGCCCTGCGAATATTATCCTGGAATGTCAATGGGTTGGGGAGCCGGATTAAACGTAGCATAGTGCTTCAGTACCTACATCGACACTCCCCCAGTGTGGTACTAATTCAGGAGACACATCTTAAGGGCCAGAGGTACCGGGCATTAGATCGTTATGGTTATAAACTGGTAGCGCATGCAGGGTACACCTCGGGTGCCCGAGGGGTAGGAATCCTGGTTAAAAAGGCAACCCCGTTGGCAATCAAAAACGTGACACACGACCCGCTGGGGCGATTTGTGGCTCTGACAGGTTGCTGGGAGGGACAGGTGCTTAATATAGTCTCCTGTTACATACCACCAGCGACACGTGTAGACGCATTTAAGGACTTGGGGGCCTTTCTGGTGGCTCTCCCCCCAGGGGCGTTGGTATTAGGGGGTGACATGAACTCAGTTATGGACCCGGGACTTGATAGGGATTCTAGAGTAGCCCGTGCGAGGAGAACAGAGCCACTACTAACATTCACGGAGGCGCTGGGGTTGGTGGACCTCTGGAGGTTCCATAACGTAGGGGCCAGACAGTACACATTTTATTCCGCAGCACACAACAGCTATTCCCGGCTGGATTATTTGCTGACACTTAAGGGGAGTGTGGGATGGTTCTCCGACACCAAAATAGGGCCGAGGGGCATATCGGATCACTCTCCGGTGGAGATGTCACTGAAGGGTACACCACGTCAATCCGTTCTGCCACCGCGGCTGAATGCATGGTTTTTTCAGAATAAAGATAATGCACAGAAAGTTAAGGAGCGAACAAAGTTATACTTTCAAGAAAATGAGGGTACAGTCGAAGATCGCAGCACCCTATGGGAAGCGTACAAGCCGGTGATAAGAGGATATGTCCAAGACTGCATAGGGGTGGACAAAAAGGAGAAGAAAATACGCTGGGACCAACTAGAAAAGGCGGTCATAGACCTGGAGGCACGATATCTGGGAGGGGGCAGGAGCGATGAGGCACTGGCACACTCACTAGACCTGCGGAAACGAGAACTGCAAGATATGGCGATGGCAAATGCCAGATCTGTGGCCCTGGCCACGCAGCGGAGGATCTATGATCTGGGAGACAAGGCGAACAAAATGATTGCCTGGCTCGAGAAGAGAGATAGGGAGAGAAGCTGGGTAACGGTAATCCACGATGGTGCAGGGAAAGTGCACTCGACAGGGGAAGCGATCGCAGGGGTGTTCGCAGATTACTATGAGTCACTTTACGATTCAAGTCCAGTGCGGACAGAGACAGATTGTTTTGAGCTCCTAGCCGAAATGCAACTCCCAACCCTAGGGGTGGAGGATAGAGACTCCATAGACGGGGACATTACAGTAGAAGAAATAGTGGGTGCCATACAGGACTTGCAGGCGGGTAAAGCGCCGGGACCTAACGGCATACCGGTAAAACTTTTTAAATGCACTGCCTCCACGGTGGCTCCACACCTCCTGGCCATGTTTAACGAAGCGAGGGAACAGGGTATACTGCCACTAGATCAGCGTACGGCGACGATCGTCGTGATCCCCAAGGCAGGCAAGCCGGCGGAGAAATGCGGGTCCTACCGACCGATCTCCCTGCTTAATATAGAGGTAAAAGTCCTAGCGAAGGTCCTGGTGAACAGACTATTGGTGCCCATATTGACGCTGATTCACCCAGACCAATCAGGTTTTATGCCCAGTCGGAGTACTCGACTTAACCTGCGCCGTCTGTATGGGGTACAATACTTAGTTAGGCGAGATCCCGAAACGGAGGCTGCGCTACTATTGCTCGACGCCCGTATGGCGTTCGATAGTATTGAGTGGAACTATTTGTTTGAAGTCCTGCGGCGGTTCGGCTTTGGGCCCATTTTTATCACATGGATCCAACTTTTGTATACGCAACCCATGGCTAGAGTCAGAGTCAATGGCTCGGTGTCTCGTCCCTTTGGTTTGCGGAAGGGTACCAGGCAGGGGTGCCCCATCTCCCCACTTTTGTTTGCCCTGGCGCTAGAACCGCTGGCGGTGTGGATTAGGGGTGATCCGGTAATCACGGGAATCAGGGGTGGTGATCAATGGGAGGAGAGAATATCTCTTTACGCGGATGACGTGCTCCTGTATGCAACGCGGCCACGATTCACAATTAATCGGTTGCTACAAATTTTTAAGCTCTTTGAAGGATACTCGGGGTATCAGATTAACTGGGACAAATCCCTCCTGTTTATGTTGACGGATGGGCCGCCGCCGGACTTGGGTGTGGACTCCCGACTTCAGATTCAGACCAGCTTCAAATACCTAGGGGTGCAGATAGACAAGACAGACAGCGCTTTTCTAGGGGCGAACCTTAACCCACTGCTAGATCGTCTTAAAGGTGACGTGGCGCACTGGAGAAACTTGCCGATATCTTTAATGGGACGGGCTGCGCTATTCAAGATGATGGCCCTGCCTCGTCTACTATATGTACTCCAAAATACGCCCTGCCCCATACCGGAGAAATTTTTTAGAGAAGTCGATAGCCAACTTAGAACACTGCTCTGGGATGGCGGGAGCGCGCGAATATCGCTGGCAAAATTACAGAAAGGAGTCTATGAGGGGGGCTGGCGGTCCCCAATGTTCAAAAATATTACTGGGCATCCCATCTTATGGTGGTAAATGATTGGGCCTTTGCAGATCGTAACGATCCAGCCTATCGGGTCGATCACTGGGCAATGGGAGGTGAGGGCTATTTGAAAGTTTTGTATGGGCCGGTGCGGCAGGAGGACCTACCCATGCCTACAAAGATAGTACAGGCGGCGTGGGTAAAGGCAACCAAGTTTTTGGGATGGGCGGGACGGTTGACAGAACAGACTCCCCTATGGTCCAGTGTAATGCTCAGGGAGGTTGGGCGCCTGCAGGGTTTCGCGAGTTGGAAACTGATAGACATTATGCGATTGGGAGACGTGAGAAAACAGCAAGCACTGTTCTCATTCGCCGACTTACAGCAAGACTACCAACTTACATCCAGGGAACACTATAGATACCTTCAACTGCAACACGCCATAGGTAGGCATATTAAAGACGGGGAACAGCTTCCAGAATATAGTCCGTTAGAGGACAGATTACTATTGGACCCCATCCCGGAAAAAGCGCTTTCAGCCACGTACAAGAAAATAATGAATAACGCCCCAGACTTGCTGCTCAAGATCAGAGAGGCATGGGAGTCGGACGTGGGGTTGCTGGAAGATGCCGATTGGGCCGCAGCGATACAAAGTCCGAGGGAAGTAGCGATTAGGGCTAGGTTCCGACTGGTACAATTACGGCTCCTGCACAGATCCTATTACACCAGGGTCTCGTTGTGTCGAATGGGCAGGATAACAACGGAAGAGTGTCAGAGAGGGTGTGGCCAGAAAGGGACCTTTTTCCATACCCTATGGGAATGCCCTAGTATACAGCGGTACTGGGTCAGAATAGCACAAATCCTTTCTGAAGTAACTGAGCTACAGGTCCCAGTGGATGCCAGATGGCACTTGCTGTGTGTGTCAGGGGAGCAGGTCTGGTCTAAATATTCCATGATATGGCTACGGGTAGCGGCAATGGTGGCTAAACGGAATGTGGCAAGGGCGTGGGGGCGGTGCAACCACCTCCAGTCTCCCAGTGGAAGAGGGACATGGACTGGTGTTGTATGGCAGAAAGGACAGTCTATGAGGGGCGGGGATGCCCCGCAAAATGGAATAAAGTCTGGCAGCAGTGGGTGGACTATAGGGGTCTAGGGGTCGAATGAATGAAGGGAGAAGGGCTGGAGGGGGGTTCTGTATGAGTGCGATAGTGGAATAGGCACACTGAAAATGAACATCGATTGATTATATGTACTTTCTACTGACAAAAAGATAATGATCATGTACTGCTGACTTTGGTTTGTTATTAAAAATAAAAACAGATTTTAAAAAAAAATTAAAAAAAAAAAAGAATAAAAGTTAAGCAAAGCATGATGAAAGGCGCAGCCGCCATATTACAGATAAAGCGCTGCTTGACCCAACCAGCCCGGGACTGGAGGTAAGTAACATGTGCATCTGACAGAGACTTCTAGCTGCAGATTCCTTACCTTTGAATTAGATACCCAAGCCATACCATCCCGGCGGTGGATTGCAGACCAATACCTTACACTAGGAAGTCCTGCAGGACCGAACCAGCAAAATGCCCATCTCTGCGGACCTGACTGTCCAGGCAGTAGGTCTTGGCAAACGTGTGCAAGGATGCCCACGTTGCTGCCTGACAGATGTCCAGGACAGGGGCACCCCGAGCCAAGGTCGTAGTTGCAGCCTTTCCCCTTGTGGAATGGGCCCTTAATCCCTCAGGGGGCTGCTGCTTAGCTAGGGCATAGCAGTTCTTAATACAGAGAATGACCCAGCGAGAGATGGTCCTTTTCTGCCCTGCCCGCCCCTTCTTAGCTCCCACGTACCCCACAAAGAGTTGGTCGTCCACCTGGAGCTCTTTTGTGCGGTCAAGGTAGAACGATAATGCTCTTTTTGGGTCCAGGCAATGGAGTCGCTCCTCTTCCTTAGAGTGATGCGGGGAAGCAAAGAAGGTGGGCAGCAAGATAGACTCACCAGATGGAATGGGGTCACCACATTCGGCAAGAATGAAGCACCACTTTGTCTGGAAAAGACATCATGTAGGGAGGCGTAGAAGATAGCGCCTGCAATTAACTCACCCTCCGGACAGATGTAATCACCACTAGAAAAGCTGTCTTGATGGTAAGCAGCTGGAGGGGACAGTTGTGTAAAGGTTCAAAGGGAGCACACATAAGGAAAGTGAGGACCAAATTAAGGTCCCACTGCGGCAAAACAAAGCATGTGGGCGGAAATAAGTGAGCCAACCCCTTCAAAAACCTATTTACAATTGGAGACCTGAAAAGAGAGGGTTGGTCTGGCAGCCGCAAACAAAGTGGATAGAGCAGAAAGATAACCATTAAGAGTACCCAAAGCAGAGCCCTGCTGGGCAAGGGTTAGAATAAATAGAAGAAGAACACTGGAAAGCAGAAAGAAGGTCAACAGACCTTTCTGTACAGTATAATACAAATTTCTGACAATGGCAGGCGTATACCGTCTTAGTGAAGGACCGCCTGGCTGCTAAAATAACGTTGCATACTTCTGGTGGAAGGTCAAAAGCCATCAACTGCTGCCACTCAATCTCCACGCATGGAGGCGCAGAGTTGACAGGTTCGGGTGGAGGACTCTACCCAGCTGCTGCGACAGAAGATCCTCCCGAAGGGGCATCCTGATCAGAGGAGCGATGCTCATTTTCAGAAGCTCTGGATACCAGACTCTTCACGCCCAGTCCGGAGCCACAAGAATGACTTGGGCCAGGTCGCTCCTGATCTTCTTCAGAACCCCGGGCAGGAGTGGTATGGGCGTAAAGGTGTACAGCAGGCCTGAGCTCCACTCGCAAAGAAAGGGGTTGTCGAGCGATAGCCACCTTGGAAACTCCAGCGCGCAGTATTGCTGACACTGCGCGTTCTCTTTGGAGGCGAACAGATCTAACCAAGGATCTCCCCAGTGCTGAAAGAGAACTTGCCCTACCTCCGACTGGAGACACCATTCGTGTTTCGCCAGGCATCGACAGATGAGTTTGTCCGTCCTGGTGTTTAGAGAACCTGCCAGGTGTTGAACAACCAAGGGTCCAGCCATGTCCAGAGATGCAGAGCCTCTCGACACAGGGTCCATGGCCCCACCGCGCCCTGCTTGTTGCAGTACCACTTGTCGGTGGTGTTGTCCATCTACACCTGCACTAACTTCCCAATTATAGAGGGAAGAAATGCCATTAATGCCAATCGAATCGCTCGAAGCTCCAACAAATTGATTTGGAGCCCAGACTCCGCCGAGACCAGCGTCCCCTGATCTCCACCCTTCCCAGATGGCCGCCCCATCCCAGAAGTGATGCATCTGTCACGACTGTGAGATCTGGTTGGGGAAGGGAGAGGGGTCTGCCGTTGACCCGGAGAGGGGTCTGCCGTTGACCCAAACGTGGTTCGTCATCCACCACTGCAGATCTCTCGCAGTTCCTTCTGAGATCTGGACCATGTCAGTGAGATTTCCCAGATGCTGTGCCCACTGGAACTTCAGGTCCCACTGCAGAGCCCACATATGCCACCTGGCATGCTTTACCAACAGGATGCAGGAGGCCATGAGGCCCAACAGTCTCAGAGTCAGTTTCACCGAAATCCAGGATAGAGGCTGAAACATCGGAATCATAACCTGAATATCCTGGACTCACAGCTCGGGAGGATTGGCCCGAAACTGCACTGTGTCCAGAACAGCCCCGATGAAAGGGAGCGTCTGAGAAGGAGTCAGGTGTGACTTCGGCATCTTTATAGAGAACCCCAGCAAATTCAGGAGGTCCGCCGTAGTCTGAAGGTGGGAGATGACAGTCTGGGGCAAGGACACCTTCAACAGCCAGTCATCGAGGTAGGGGAAGACTGACACCCCTAACCTGCGCTGATGAGCTGCGACCACTGTCATCACCTTGGTGAACACCTGAGGAGCACTGGTAAGGCCGAAAGGGAGCACGGTACACTGAAAGTGCTCGCGGCCTACCTTGAACCGCAGGTAATGCCTTTGGCCCGACAGGATGGAGGATGTGAAAATAAGTATCCTGCAGGTCCAACGCTATCATCCAGTCTTCTTGGTCTAGGGCAGACAAGACCTGAGCTAAAGTGAGCATCTTGAACTTCTCCTTCTTGAGGAAGTGACTGACAGTACGATCTAAAATGGGCCGCAACCCTTTGTTCTTTGGAATAGCAGGAATAACAGCCACTGCCTACTTCTGAATCTGGGACCCTCCCTATAGCTCCCTTGACCTGGAGAACTGTTACTTCCTATTGGAGCAACTTTAAATGATCCTCCACCAGCCGTTCTTGATTTGGCAGAATGGGAGGAGGAAAAGAAATTATAGGAAGAGAATAGCCCTTCTAAATGATCTGCAAGACCCAATTGTCCGATGTTATGGACCTCCAGCGGTGGAGATGATGATGGATTGTCCCATCAACTCGAGTGGTGTGGTCTTTAAGAGTCAGACTAGGAGTGCTTGGAGGCTGCGGCTGCCTAGGGCAGGGTGGGCGACTACTTCTGGCTTCCATTCCTTGGTCGTAATGAACCGCGTCCACGTCCCCTCACAGCTTGGTAAGTCTGCGCAGGGCGGTGGCTGGGATAGGGCTGATGTGGCTGGAAACCCTTTCCGTTGCCACAAAAGGGGCGAAAGGTAGACTGGCCACGAGGAGTAGAAGAGAGGCCCAAGGATCTGGCTGTAGCTCGAGAGTCCATGAACCACACTAGGGCCTAGTCTGCCTTTCCCCCAAAAAGACGGGTTCCATCAAACGGCATGTCCATCAAGTTTGCCTGAACATTGCCAGAGAAGCCAGTTGTCCTAAGCCAGGCGTGATGCTGCAAGGCCACTGTTGATGAAATCGCTCTGTCCAGCGAATCAGTCGTGTCAAGGCCACACCTTATGGAGAATTTTGCTGCATCTCTCCCGTCCTCAACCGCCTGACAGAGCACAGTCCGGGCCTCTTCCAATGACAATCCCATGCTAAACGTATAAAATCCACCCCCACCACCCTGCATCTCTGACATATATCAATGTCTTTAATTCCATACCTGTGCAACCAAGATGGCGTGTGGTACATTTGGTGTATATATTTGAAATGAATTATGTGCAGATTGCAGTTGGATGTGAGTGTCTCTGTCTGACTGCAGCAGTATACCCAGTCCTCCGTCGTGATTTGAGACTGGAGCCTTTCATTCCAGCGTTCTAAACTGCGGTTCGGGTCTCTCTTTGTTTCCTCTATTGCTGCTTTGTATAATGTGGTGACTAATTTGCACCTTGTCGCACTTACTAAAAGCACCTGTAATGTGTTTAGTGTTGGTGGTTCCTCTGGGAATGTGGGATAAAGTTCCTTCACAGCTGCAAATAGATATAGAAATGCAAATAATGGTGTTTTGTTCATTATGTACTGTAAGTCATCAGTCGTGAGAAATCTACCATCTGGATACATATCCGTCATTTTTTCTATACCTGCCCGTTTTAGGATATTCATTGCCCCTGTCTCATGCGTGACTGACTAAGCTGGGTGATGCGCTATTTGAAGTGATGGAGCATATAATGGGAGTTTGTCGGCACTCAGTCCCATAGCTTGCCAGGCAGCAGTAGTGCAGCCTATAGTGTTGATTTCAGTTCTTGGCATCCCTGGTTTGTAATTGGAAATATGATCCGCAGCTGGACCGGGTGTGCGTCTCCGTCCTCCACTGCTAAATGTGGTGTGTATTCATGGGGATTGTACCAATAATGCGTGAACTGCGCTTGGGTACATAGGTAGTATAAATATAGATCTGGCACACTAAAGCCACCGTTCTTGTAGGACAGATTGAGCGTCTCCCATTTTATCTGAGGTAGCTTCCCCGCCCATATAAGCCTTACTAACTGAGAAGGTATTTTTGTAAATAGCTGGCTGGGTACTGTAATAGGTATATTTATGAATAGATGGAGAAATCTCGGTAGTATTATCATTTTTATAAGCGCAATTCTATCGGCAAGCGACAGCGGCATTTTTATCCAACTGTTTACTTGTTTTTCCAGTTTGGTAAACGCCCTGCCATAATTTTCCCGTAGTACCAGTACGGGTCTCTGTGTACCCATACTCCTAGTGTTGTGTAGTTCCTATAAACCTATATAGGATCTGCGTGTTTAGACAACATAAACTGTGGGATTGATGTCCAGACTGATTCCAGACACCCCCACCGGGTATGTTCGCCTGTATACCTAGCTAGCTCACAGTGCCACTGTAAACTCCTCTTACCAAGGAGAGAATAGTTCTTGGCAACTATCGAACATGACAACTCTGTCCCACCAGGGATTGTGGAAACAGTACAGTACTTTTCGCTCAGTCACTCGTGCTCACTTTGTCTCAGAGAGATACACAGAATAAACGGTGGGGCAATAAGTATTTATTGAACCAGCATCATTCTAGTGTAAAATAGGTGTGCTGAAAGAACCATAAGACAGAAACAGATATAAACGATATTATGCAACAAAAGAGAAAATGAATGGTAGATTTCTACCATGGTGCTATAACAATGGATATATGCAAGCATATAAATACATGACAATAATAATGCATACTCCTACAACGCAACCCTAACTAGATGTATCTAAGTGTAGCTGACATGTATGTAGGTGTAGAGCCAAGAATCCCCCTAGGCTGAAGTCAACCCCATTACCTGAAGAGAGAGACTGTGGGACCCCCATCTTGGTCTTGAGATGGACACCACGCATGGGATGTCAGACCACTGCGAGCTGGAGTGTCTGCCTGCAGGAACCTCAGCATCTCGCGTCAGTGTGTCAGCATGGAAGTTTTTCTACTCTGCCTGCCTTGGCAAAGATATGGTGTATATATACCCAAAAGGTACCCTCAGGGGATTCTACCTTGCTGTGTCATGTCGGCCGAGGATGACGGAAGGGATGACCCTTATGCATAGTTATTATGCAGAAGATGGTAATCCTTCTGTGATTCTGAGAATCTTCATGCATAATTTATGAGGCTAGTTTTTGGGGAAAACCACACGCCATTCCTCCAAGTGTGAAACCAAAGGTTTACGAGGTGTGTTCAAGTCCTTAATCTTGGCTAACCCAGGACAGGAAGTCTGTTGCACAGTGTTGTTCAGGAAAATCATCTGTTGTGGAAAGAGGCATGCTCTGAATATTGCCTTGGTTCCCAGAACTTGCCATTCATTAGCCCGCCAGACTGTTTTAATGTCTATAGTGTCTTTCCATAAGCTGAAACCCTGTTCAGACAGTTGGACAATAAAGGATGCAGAGTATATCTGTTTTGTGTTAGTGAGCATATTTTTCTGTGCAGATGTAGGTGCAAGCTTATAGTAATATGAGCGTGAATTTGATGTATTGAATCTAGAAAAATAAGCAAACTTTTGTGCAAACGTTTGTGAACTACCTTTCGGTGGTGTTGGGCAATGTTCCCATTGGTGGTATGCGAAAACATTACGTGGTGCACTCGTTTTATGCAAAAAATGATGACCATAGTGTTGATAACAGTACATTGCGTAAAAATCAGAAGAGTTTAAAAATCCCAATTGTCAGAATATGTACTTGAAGTGATGATATAATTTAAAGAAATTTTGAACACATGTGGTATTTTTAAAAGTTCAGTGGGACCAAATACATCATATGAAACTGTATCCCAAATTATTCCGTCAGGAACTGGAACTGCTGTAATGTTCACATATGACAGGTCTCTTTGTTCACGACGAGATGACATATGAGGTTTCAATACCAGTTTAGAACATGATTCCACTGCCACCAACATGTACTTGTAAGCCCCATCAGATTGTAAGGGGCCGCAGTGGTCCAAATAGACACAAGCGAGAGGTCTGTCTGATATCAGTAATAGTGTTTGTGGTGGGCGTGCTACGGTCGAAAACTTCATCTGCTGTCAGATGTCGCACTTAAGAACAAACACTTTTGTCTGTTTGGTCATACCTTGCTAGCAATAGCGTTGTTTCAGCAATGAAACAGTTGCAGTAATCCCTGCGTGTTCAGAACCCAGACCATCGTGTTCAGCTAGAATTAAACCTAACCTGCGATCCATGTTTGGTATTACTCTATCCCCCACTCCTGGAATTTGAGCATACCGAATATTTTTGCATCTAACTTGTAGGAGTACTTGAATGGAAAACCTTTCGGCAAGGCTGTGCTGTTTTTGTGTGAAGCAATGACAGCTACCATTGTGCTTCCATCTATTCTCGTGTTAGAACGAGTGATTGCAGCTACGGCAGCAGTACGTACTGCCCCTTTTGTGGCTTCATCAGCCAATGAATTCCCTTCAACGTGAATGCCATCATGTTGATGACTCAGCGTGTGAATCACGTGAGCTTTCGGCAAGTCTTTTTTCAACTCTGCCACTTGTTCCCAAAGCATTTTGTGCTTTATTGTGCAACCTTTTGAGTCTTTAAACTTATTCTGACCCCAGTAATGAAGATATTCATTGTAAGACTGGACACAGTAAAACAAATCGCACAATATAAGTGTGGGGAATTCTCGATCAGTTTGTATTAGTGCCAGTAATAGTGCTTTTAATTCTGCCAGCTGTGCCGTGCAATCTCCTAGAGACTGCGTTTTCGTACTGCTAGGATGGAACTTGCCATCCTGCGTACGTCCTTTTTCAATCGCACAAGCTGCACTGTATTGCTGTTTACTTCCTATGGCAGGCTGAGCAGAACCGTCAGTGTAAATAATGGATTCATACTGATCTCAAGGCCTTATTTCATTGGGGAGAGGATATTCTTGTTAGTATTGCAGGAATGCTTGTGTTTTTAGTGTAGAATCAAATTTGTAGTCTACATCTGTTGCAGTGAGAGAATTAGCCCATTGTATCCATTGCGGATGTAGCGCTTTTGCGTTCGGAACGCTAGCTTTTGTAACAGCCTCTAAGGCTGGTACCGGAGTCACGACAATTATTCGTTTGCACGGAGCCAGTGCTCTTTCTCTCATTACCGCAGTCTGTACTGCTGTCAGAATTTTCCCTGCTGAAGCAAACGCATTTCAGCGTTTGTGTACAAGTGTGATTTGTATGCTATTGGTACTGTTTTGCCTTCATTGAAGGTTAGGTATGTGTACCCTGATTGACCCGCTATTACACGGATCACCAAATTTGTGGTATTTACATGTGTGTGTAGGTGTTTTGAAGCTATCATGTCAGCTTGTAAGGAAGGAAGTATAGCTGTGTGTTCCTGTGTCCAATGTCTAATTGAAAAATCAGGTCTGATTAAATTGTAGAAAGGTTTTACTTTTTCAGCGTAATCCAAAATGTGTGTTCTGCTAAAATTTAGGAGTCCCAATATGGATTGTACATTTTTCTGAGTTTTTGGCGGTTGGAGCAGCGCGCACTTGTCTAAAAAGTTAGCTGCTAGGCTTTTCCCTTCACTTGATAACTTGTATCCCAAAAATAGGACATTGAGGTGGGCTATTTTCGATTTTTTAAAGTTGAATTTGTAGCTCTTAGAGGCGAACCCCAAAATTATGCTGCTCACCCTGGTCAAATGATGCTTTAAATCATCATCCGTCAGATAAATATCATCTACATAGGACAATGCCTCTTCATCAAAATTTTGAAGTAACTCTGTTACCCTAGCTGAGAACAACCCGGGGCTATTCTTATACCCTTGGGCCAGTCTATATAATTGACGCTGAGAACCGAGCACTGAGAATGCTGTCAAATATCTGCTTTCAGGCGCTATATTTTGGCAGAAAAAACCCATTTGAGATATCTAGTGCTGATTTGTATACTTTCCGCACAATGTTATTCATTAATCGGTACTGTGTGCGTTCTGTACTGCAAATGTCTTTGTGCATGTGTTCAGATGTCTGTAGTCTAATACTAGACAATATGAATCATCAGGTTTCATTACGGAAAACAAAGGATTATTCATTGAAGAGGTGCAAGTTTCTATTACACCTTGGTATTCAAGTTGACCTAAGATCTACCTGACCTGTTTCTTCACTTCTTGTTTAATAGGGTATTGTCTCTGTGGAGTTGGAGTAGTTTTTATTGGGATTTCATGGTGAGGTGACTCAGCATCCCACCCTACATGGTTGAGATAAAATGCTGGAGCAAGTGCTACCGCCCACTCCTGCGCATATGTATGTTTTAAGTATATTGGAACGAGGTCAGAAAAAGCCGGTAAAATTACTGTTTCTCCCTTTGGGCATTCCATAACAATTTCAGGCTGCCAATCTTTTTCAGCCAAAAGGATATCATAGCCATAAGTCAGGTTCTCCCAAAAGAGACCTTTAATTTTTCTGGGTTTTTCCCCTTCCATTTGGAGTGTTATTTCATATAACAGGTGTGGGATACTTACCCTGGTATCAGGTGTCTCCACCGTAATATGTTCATTCAACGCCGCTGTCACTAGAAATTCCATCAGGTTCTGGTGAGCTATTGTTACTTCTGCTGTGCTGTCTAGCATTGTCAGAGCCCATTCCCCGTTCAGAAGTTGAGTCCTCAGAATTCTGGGCATGTCTAACTTTAAGACCTGCTACCTTCTTCTTTTTAAATTGCAGTTTTGATTTTGGTTTATCTTCTTTTTTGATATTATAGTCTACAGTACGCTGTGTGTTTCTTGGAAGAATCAGGTGCTTGCTTGGTGTTATCCTTTTCAGGACCACCCATGAGTTGAAGTTTTGTTGCCCTAGCTCCCAAACTATCTCTGCCTAATTCAGCATATGTGTCCTTGATAATTTTAGGTAATTCATGCTCCTGTTGTAAAGGAGTGAAATCTCCAGGCGTTGGCGTATTGCCACTGCTGCTGCCTCCCCTTTTATGTTTGCTAATATAATAGTTGATACCTGGGCAAAATGTCCTAACAATTTCATCCCTAAGTTCAGATTAGGTACTGCTCCATACTCATTCTGTATTTGTCTTAATACATCTGGTATTACTGCTATTGAAGGAATACCATGTGTCCTGGTATATATGGCAGCGAAGACTGTACCCCAAGAGGTACAATCCTCTATCTGGGCGAGCTATCCCCATTGGCAAGCAGGATGTTAGCATTCTGTGTTTTTCTTGAGGGCTTGTGTGTAGAAACACTGCCTCTAACTGTGTTATATTCTGAGCTATCCAGAATGGCATTTGCTCACATCTAGTGGGCATTTTACCCATAACTGGTTGTAGCGTTTGTGGAGTTATTTTAGTTGTAGCTCCCTGAATTTGTCCTGCTGGTGTAGCCCTTGTTGGCTGTAGTGTGAGTGTTCTCATAACGAACTGTGTCAGGTTTCTGTAAAGTTTTATTATTCCTTTGTGTAGCGGACGTACGTCTGCTACTGGCATTGGGTCAATGTCTGGGTGTGGTGTGTAAGCCGCTAGGACCGGCCAAGTCGCTTCGTCTCTGCCGAGTCTTACTTTATCTTTTGTGTGTGGGAGGGCGCCTTTAAACCAGTTTATGTGCTCCTGGTAGGTGAGCGGAATTTCAATGTCCTCATATGGACAGTATTCCTCTGGTGTTTCATCTTGAGTGTAAGAATGAAATGTTTTTGTGCGTGCATCTGCTTGTGGGAATTTAACCCATGACTAGAAAACCTCTGTTCTATATGATTTGTGTGCCTCAATCATGAAAGTTACTGTCCCACCCCTTGCTGTGACTCCATAGTCCACTAGTTTTAAAGTACGGGCAGTTCTGGCATTTTCTGAAATGTTTATTTCGCCTTCTTGTTCTCCTTCCTCCACTGCATTCACATGTTGTGCTGGCGCAGTGTTGTCTTTGTCAGAGATTGTTAAAAGAGTTTCAAGGAAACTGAGATAAGGTTTTATGCACAATAGGAACTATTTGTCCTTCAAGCTTGAATAAACCTACAGCAAATACATAGGATATGCCTACTCAGCTGCGGCAGATTTTTTCATCTCCCACTCCAGACGTCTCTGGAATAATTTGAGTAGGGGTCTCTGAGAAAAGCACGACTGAACTACTCAGATTCAATCGTTAAATACGTACCAAACCAACGTTGGCGGCGCCATGTTGTGTCGTTCCTATAAACCTATATAGGATCTGCGTGTTTAGACAACATAAACTGGGGGATTGGTGTTGAGATTGATTCTAGACCCCCCACCAAGTATGTTCACCTGTATACTTAGCTAGCTCACAGTGCCACTGTAAACTCCTCTTACCAAGGACAGAATAGCTCTTGGCAACTATCGATCATGACAACTCTGTTCCACCAGGGATCGTGGAAACAGTACAGTACTTTTCACTCAGTCACTCGTGCTCACTTTGTCTCAGAGAAATACACAGAATAAACGGTGGGGACGTTTTCAATAAGTATTTATTGAACCAGCGTCATTCTAGTGTAAAATAGGTGTGCTGGGGGGTTTTTGTTTTTGTGCTTTTGTCTGACAATTTATCCTCAAGACGTGTTGCTTCAAAACAGGCATCTTCTACTTTGTATGTGGGGGTTTGTACGGATCCTGGGACATATGAATCTGGGCTCTGACTAGGTGAATGTTTTTGACACCGGGCCCTGCACGCTCTACTGTACTAATGTTGTTATTGTGACTTATGATGCTCAATAAAAAGAATTTTGACCAAAAAAAATAGGTTTGCTGAAACAACCATAAGACAGAAACAGATATAAACGATATTAAGCACCAACAGAGTAAATGGAGGATAGATTTCTACCATAGTGCTAAAACAATGGATATATGAAAGCATATAAATACATGACAATAATAATGCGTACTCCTACGATGCAACCCTAACTAGATGTATCTAAGTGTAGCTGACATGTATGTAGGTGTAGAGCCAAGAATCCCCCTAGGCTGAAGTCAACCCCATTACCTGAAGAGAGAGACTGTGGGACCCCCATCTTGGTCTTGAGATGGACACCACGCATGGGATGTCAGACCACTGCGAGCTGGAGTGTCTGCCTGCAGGAACCTCAGAATCTCGCGTCAGTGTGTCAGCATGGAAGTTTTTCTACTCTGCCTGCCTTGGCAAAGATATGGTGTATATATACCCAAAAGGTACCCTCAGGGGATTCTACCTTGCTGTGTCATGTCGGCCGAGGATGACGGAAGGGATGACCCTTATGCATAGTTATTATGCAGAAGATGGTAATCCTTCTGTGATTCTGAGAATCTTCATGCATAATTTATGAGGCTAGTTTTCGGGGAAAACCACACGCCATTCCTCCAAGTGTGAAACCAAGGGTTTACGAGGTGTGTTCAAGTCCTTAATCTTGGCTAACCCAGGACAGGAAGTCTGTTGCACAGTGTTGTTCAGGAAAATCATCTGTTGTGGAAAGAGGCATGCTCTGAATATTGCCTTGGTTCCCTGAACTTGCCATTCTTTAGCCCGCCAGACTGTTTTAATGTCTATAGTGTCTTTCCATAAGCTGAAACCCTGTTCAGACAGTTGGACAATAAAGGATGCAGAGTATATCTGTTTTGTGTTAGTGAGCATATTTTTCTGTGCAGATGTAGGTGCAAGCTTATAGTAATATGAGCGTGAATTTGATGTATTGAATCTAGGAAAATAAGCAAACTTTTGTGCAAACGTTTGTGAACTACCTTTCGGTGGTGTTGGGCAATGTTCCCATTGGTGGTATGCGAAAACATTACGTGGTGCACTCGTTTTATGCAAAAAATGATGACCAAAGTGTTGATAACAGTACATTGCGTAAAAATCAGAAGAGTTTAAAAATCCCAATTGTCAGAATATGTACTTGAAGTGATGATATAATTTAAAGAAATTTTGAACACATGTGGTATTTTTAAAAGTTCAGTGGGACCAAATACATCATATGAAACTGTATCCCAAATTATTCCGTCAGGAACTGGAACTGCTGTAATGTTCACATAGGACAGGTCTCTTTGTTCACGACGAGATGACATATGAGGTTTCAATACCAGTTTAGAACATGAATCCACTGCCACCAACATGTACTTGTAAGCCCCATCAGATTGTAAGGGGCCGCAGTGGTCCAAATAGACACAAGCGAGAGGTCTGTCTGATATCAGTAATAGTGTTTGTGGTGGGCATGCTACGGTCGAAAACTTCATCTGCTGTCAGATGTCGCACTTAAGTACAAACACTTTTGTCTGTTTGGTCATACCTTGCTAGCAATAGCATTGTTTCAGCAATGAAACAGTTGCAGTAATCCCTGCGTGTTCAGAACCCAGACCATCGTGTTCAGCTAGAATTAAACCTAACCTGCGATCCATGTTTGGTATTACTCTATCCCCCACTCCTGGAATTTGAGCATACCGAATATTTTTGCATCTTACTTGTAGGAGTACTTGAATGGAAAACCTTTCGGCAAGGCTGTGCTGTTTTTGTGTGAAGCAATGACAGCTACCATTGTGCTTCCGTCTATTCTCGTGTTAGAACGAGTGATTGCAGCTACGGCAGCAGTACGTACTGCCCCTTTTGTGGCTTCATCAGCCAATGAATTCCCTTCAACGTGAATGCCATCATGTTGATGACTCAGCGTGTGAATCACGTGAGCTTTCGGCAAGTCTTTTTTCAACTCTGCCACTTGTTCCCAAAGCATTTTGTGCTTTATTGTGCAACCTTTTGAGTCTTTAAACTTATTCTGACCCCAGTAATGAAGATATTCATTGTAAGACTAGACACAGTAAAACAAATCGCACAATATAAGTGTGGGGAATTCTCGATCAGTTTGTATTAGTGCCAGTAATAGTGCTTTTAATTCTGCCAGCTGTGCCGTGCAATCTCCTAGAGACTGCGTCTTCATACTGCTAGGATGGAACTTGCCATCCTGCATACGTCCTTTTTCAATCGCACAAGCTGCACTGTATTGCTGTTTACTTCCTATGGCAGGCTGAGCAGAACCGTCAGTGTAAATAATGGATTCATACTGATCTCAAGGCATTATTTCATTGGGGAGAGGATATTCTTGTTAGTATTGCAGGAATGCTTGTGTGTTTAGTGTAGAATCAAATTTGTAGTCTACATCTGTTGCAGTGAGAGAATTAGCCCATTGTATCCATTGCGGATGTAGCGCTTTTGCGTTCGGAACGCTAGCTTTTGTAACAGCCTCTAAGGCTGGTACCGGAGCCACGACAATTATTCGTTTGCACGGAGCCAGTGCTCTTTCTCTCATTACCGCAGTCTGTACTGCTGTCAGAATTTTCTCTGCTGAAGCAAACGCATTTCAGCGTTTGTGTACAAGTGTGATTTGTATGCTATTGGTACTGTTTTGCCTTCATTGAAGGTTAGGTATGTGTACCCTGATTGACCCGCTATTACACGGATCACCAAATTTGTGGTATTTACATGTGTGTGTAGGTGTTTTGAAGCTATCATGTCAGCTTGTAAGGAAGGAAGTATAGCTGTGTGTTCCTGTGTCCAATGTCTAATTGAAAAATCAGGTCTGATTAAATTGTAGAAAGGTTTTACTTTTTCAGCGTAATCCAAAATGTATGTTCTGCTAAAATTTAGGAGTCCCAATATGGATTGTACATTTTTCTGAGTTTTTGGCGGTTGGAGCAGCGCGCACTTGTCTAAAAAGTTAGCTGCTAGGCTTTTCCCTTCACTTGATAACTTGTATCCCAAAAATAGGACATTGAGGTGGGCTATTTTTGATTTTTTTAAAGTTGAATTTGTAGCTCTTAGAGGCGAACCCCAAAATTATGCTGCTCACCCTGGTCAAATGATGCTTTAAATCATCATCCGTCAGATAAATATCATCTACATAGGACAATGCCTCTTCATCAAAATTTTGAAGTAACTCTGTTACCCTAGCTGAGAACAACGCGGGGCTATTCTTATACCCTTGGGCCAGTCTATATAATTGACGCTGAGAACCGAGCACTGAGAATGCTGTCAAATATCTGCTTTCAGGCGCTATATTTTGGCAGAAAAAACCCATTTGAGATATCTAGTGTTGATTTGTATATTTTCCGCACAATGTTATTCATTAATCGGTACTGTGTGCGTTCTGTACTGCAAATGTCTTTGTGCATGTGTTCAGATGTCTGTAGTCTAATACTAGACAATATGAATCATCAGGTTTCATTACGGAAAACAAAGGATTATTCATTGAAGAGGTGCAAGTTTCTATTACACCTTGGTATTCAAGTTGACCTAAGATCTCCCTGACCTGTTTCTTCACTTCTTGTTTAATAGGGTATTGTCTCTGTGGAGTTGGAGTAGTTTTTATTGGGATTTCATGGTGAGGTGACTCAGCATCCCACCCTACATGGTTGAGATAAAATGCTGGAGCAAGTGCTACCGCCCACTCCTGCGCATATGTATGTTTTAAGTATATTGGAACGAGGTCAGAAAAAGCCGGTAAAATTACTGTTTCTCCCTTTGGGCACTCCATAACAATTTCAGGCTGCCAATCTTTTTCAGCCAAAAGGATATCATAGCCATAAGTCAGGTTCTCCCAAAAGAGACCTTTAATTTTTCTGGGTTTGTCCCCTTCCATTTGGAGTGTTATTTCATATAACAGGTGTGGGATACTTACCCTGGTATCAGGTGTCTCCACCGTGATATGTTCATTCAACGCCGCTGTCACTAGAAATTCCATCAGGTTCTGGTGAGCTATTGTTACTTCTGCTGCGCTGTCTAGCATCGTCAGAGCCCATTCCCCGTTCAGAAGTTGAGTCCTCAGAATTCTGGGCATGTCTAACTTTAAGACCTGCTACCTTCTTCTTTTTAAATTGCAGTTTTGATTTTGGTTTATCTTCTTTTTTGATATTATAGTCTACAGTACGCTGTGTGTTTCTTGGAAGAATCAGGTGCTTGCTTGGTGTTATCCTTTTCAGGACCACCCATGAGTTGAAGTTTTGTTGCCCTAGCTCCCAAACTATCTCTGCCTAATTTAGCATATGTGTCCTTGATAATTTTAGGTAATTCATGCTCCTGTTGTAAAGGAGTGAAATCTCCAGGCGTTGGCGTATTGCCACTGCTGCTGCCTCCCCTTTTATGTTTGCTAATATAATAGTTGATACCTGGGCAAAATGTCCTAACAATTTCATCCCTAAGTTCAGATTAGGTACTGCTCCATACTCATTCTGTATTTGTCTTAATACATCTGGTATTACTGCTATTGAAGGAATACCATGTGTCCTGGTATATATGGCAGCGAAGACTGTACCCCAAGAGGTACAATCCTCTATCTGGGCGAGCTATCCCCATTGGCAAGCAGGATGTTAGCATTCTGTGTTTTTCTTGAGGGCTTGTGTGTAGAAACACTGCTTCTAACTGTGTTATATTCTGAGCTATCCAGAATGGCATTTGCTCACGTCTAGTGGGCATTTTACCCATAACTTTGTGGAGTTATTTTAGTTGTAGCTCCCTGAATTTGTCCTGCTGGTGTAGCCCTTGTTGGCTGTAGTGTGAGTGTTCTCATAACGAACTGTGTCAGGTTTCTGTAAAGTTTTATTATTTCTTTGTGTAGCGGACGTACGTCTGCTACTGGCATTGGCTCAATGTCTGGGTGTGGTGTGTAAGCCGCTAGGACCGGCCAAGTCGCTTCGTCTCTGCCGAGTGGACGAGTCTTACTTTATCTTTTGTGTGTGGGAGGGCGCCTTTAAACCAGTTTATGTGCTCCTGGTAGGTGAGCGGAATTTCAATGTCCTCATATGGACAGTATTCCTCTGGTGTTTCATCTTGAGTGTAAGAATGAAATGTTTTTGTGCGTGCATCTGCTTGTGGGAATTTAACCCATGACTAGAAAACCTCTGTTCTATATGATTTGTGTGCCTCAATCATGAAAGTTACTGTCCCACCCCTTGCTGTGACTATATAGTCCACTAGTGTTAAAGTACGGGCAGTTCTGGCATTTTCTGAAATGTTTATTTCGCCTTCTTGTTCTCCTTCCTCCACTGCATTCACATGTTGTGCTGGCGCAGTGTTGTCTTTGTCAGCGATTATTAAAAGAGTTTCAAGGAAACTGAGATAAGGTTTTATGCACAATAGGAACTATTTGTCCTTCAAGCTTGAATAAACCTACAGCAAATACATAGGATATGCCTACTCAGCTGCGGCAGATTTTTTCATCTCCCACTCCAGACGTCTCTGGAATAATTTGAGTAGGGGTCTCTGAGAAAAGCACGACTGAACTACTCAGATTCAATCGTTAAATACATACCAAACCAACGTTGGCGGCGCCATGTTGTGTCGTTCCTATAAACCTATATAGGATCTGCGCGTTTAGACAACATAAACTGGGGGATTGGTGTTGAGATTGATTCTAGACCCCCCCACCAAGTATGTTCACCTGTATACTTAGCTAGCTCACAGTGCCACTGTAAACTCCTCTTACCAAGGACAGAATAGCTCTTGGCAACTATCGAACATGACAACTCTGTTCCACCAGGGATCGTGGAAACAGTACAGTACTTTTCACTCAGTCACTCGTGCTCACTTTGTCTCAGAGAAATACACAGAATAAACGGTGGGGACGTTTTCAATAAGTATTTATTGAACCAGCGTCATTCTAGTGTAAAATAGGTGTGCTGGGGGGTTTTTGTTTTTGTGTTTTTGTCTGAGAATTTATCCTCAAGACGTGTTGCTTCAAAACAGGCATCTTCTACTTTGTATGTGGGGGTTTGTACGGATCCTGGGACATATGAATCTGGGCTCTGACTAGGTGAATGTTTTTGACACCGGGCCCTGCACGCTCTACTGTACTAATGTTGTTATTGTGACTTATGATGCTCAATAAAAAGAATTTTGACCAAAAAAAAATAGGTTTGCTGAAACAACCATAAGACAGAAACAGATATAAACGATATTAAGCACCAACAGAGTAAATGGAGGATAGATTTCTACCATAGTGCTAAAACAATGGATATATGAAAGCATATAAATACATGACAATAATAATGCGTACTCCTACGATGCAACCCTAACTAGATGTATCTAAGTGTAGCTGACATGTATGTAGGTGTAGAGCCAAGAATCCCCCTAGGCTGAAGTCAACCCCATTACCTGAAGAGAGAGACTGTGGGACCCCTATCTTGGTCTTGAGATGGACACCACGCATGGGATGTCAGACCACTGCGTGCTGGAGTGTCTACCTGCAGGAACCTCAGAATCTTGCGTCAGTGTGTCAGCATGGAAGTTTTTCTACTCTGCCTGCCTTGGCAAAGATATGGTGTATATATACCCAAAAGGTACCCTCAGGGGATTCTACCTTGCTGTGTCATGTCGGCCGAGGATGACGGAAGGGATGACCCTTATGCATAGTTATTATGCAGAAGATGGTAATCCTTCTGTGATTCTGAGAATCTTCATGCATAATTTATGAGGCTAGTTTTCGGGGAAAACCACACGCCATTCCTCCAAGTGTGAAACCAAGGGTTTACGAGGTGTGTTCAAGTCCTTAATCTTGGCTAACCCAGGACAGGAAGTCTGTTGCACAGTGTTGTTCAGGAAAATCATCTGTTGTGGAAAGAGGCATGCTCTGAATATTGCCTTGGTTCCCTGAATTTGCCATTCTTTAGCCCGCCAGACTGTTTTAATGTCTATAGTGTCTTTCCATAAGCTGAAACCCTGTTCAGACAGTTGGACAATAAAGGATGCAGAGTATATCTGTTTTGTGTTAGTGAGCATATTTTTCTGTGCAGATGTAGGTGCAAGCTTATAGTAATATGAGCGTGAATTTGATGTATTGAATCTAGGAAAATAAGCAAACTTTTGTGCAAACGTTTGTGAACTACCTTTCGGTGGTGTTGGGCAATGTTCCCATTGGTGGTATGCGAAAACATTACGTGGTGCACTCGTTTTATGCAAAAAATGATGACCAAAGTGTTGATAACAGTACATTGCGTAAAAATCAGAAGAGTTTAAAAATCCCAATTGTCAGAATATGTACTTGAAGTGATGATATAATTTAAAGAAATTTTGAACACATGTGGTATTTTTAAAAGTTCAGTGGGACCAAATACATCATATGAAACTGTATCCCAAATTATTCCGTCAGGAACTGGAACTGCTGTAATGTTCACATAGGACAGGTCTCTTTGTTCACGACGAGATGACATATGAGGTTTCAATACCAGTTTAGAACATGAATCCACTGCCACCAACATGTACTTGTAAGCCCCATCAGATTGTAAGGGGCCGCAGTGGTCCAAATAGACACAAGCGAGAGGTCTGTCTGATATCAGTAATAGTGTTTGTGGTGGGCATGCTACGGTCGAAAACTTCATCTGCTGTCAGATGTCGCACTTAAGTACAAACACTTTTGTCTGTTTGGTCATACCTTGCTAGCAATAGCATTGTTTCAGCAATGAAACAGTTGCAGTAATCCCTGCGTGTTCAGAACCCAGACCATCGTGTTCAGCTAGAATTAAACCTAACCTGCGATCCATGTTTGGTATTACTCTATCCCCCACTCCTGGAATTTGAGCATACCGAATATTTTTGCATCTTACTTGTAGGAGTACTTGAATGGAAAACCTTTCGGCAAGGCTGTGCTGTTTTTGTGTGAAGCAATGACAGCTACCATTGTGCTTCCGTCTATTCTCGTGTTAGAACGAGTGATTGCAGCTACGGCAGCAGTACGTACTGCCCCTTTTGTGGCTTCATCAGCCAATGAATTCCCTTCAACGTGAATGCCATCATGTTGATGACTCAGCGTGTGAATCACGTGAGCTTTCGGCAAGTCTTTTTTCAACTCTGCCACTTGTTCCCAAAGCATTTTGTGCTTTATTGTGCAACCTTTTGAGTCTTTAAACTTATTCTGACCCCAGTAATGAAGATATTCATTGTAAGACTAGACACAGTAAAACAAATCGCACAATATAAGTGTGGGGAATTCTCGATCAGTTTGTATTAGTGCCAGTAATAGTGCTTTTAATTCTGCCAGCTGTGCCGTGCAATCTCCTAGAGACTGCGTCTTCATACTGCTAGGATGGAACTTGCCATCCTGCATACGTCCTTTTTCAATCGCACAAGCTGCACTGTATTGCTGTTTACTTCCTATGGCAGGCTGAGCAGAACCGTCAGTGTAAATAATGGATTCATACTGATCTCAAGGCATTATTTCATTGGGGAGAGGATATTCTTGTTAGTATTGCAGGAATGCTTGTGTGTTTAGTGTAGAATCAAATTTGTAGTCTACATCTGTTGCAGTGAGAGAATTAGCCCATTGTATCCATTGCGGATGTAGCGCTTTTGCGTTCGGAACGCTAGCTTTTGTAACAGCCTCTAAGGCTGGTACCGGAGCCACGACAATTATTCGTTTGCACGGAGCCAGTGCTCTTTCTCTCATTACCGCAGTCTGTACTGCTGTCAGAATTTTCTCTGCTGAAGCAAACGCATTTCAGCGTTTGTGTACAAGTGTGATTTGTATGCTATTGGTACTGTTTTGCCTTCATTGAAGGTTAGGTATGTGTACCCTGATTGACCCGCTATTACACGGATCACCAAATTTGTGGTATTTACATGTGTGTGTAGGTGTTTTGAAGCTATCATGTCAGCTTGTAAGGAAGGAAGTATAGCTGTGTGTTCCTGTGTCCAATGTCTAATTGAAAAATCAGGTCTGATTAAATTGTAGAAAGGTTTTACTTTTTCAGCGTAATCCAAAATGTATGTTCTGCTAAAATTTAGGAGTCCCAATATGGATTGTACATTTTTCTGAGTTTTTGGCGGTTGGAGCAGCGCGCACTTGTCTAAAAAGTTAGCTGCTAGGCTTTTCCCTTCACTTGATAACTTGTATCCCAAAAATAGGACATTGAGGTGGGCTATTTTTGATTTTTTTAAAGTTGAATTTGTAGCTCTTAGAGGCGAACCCCAAAATTATGCTGCTCACCCTGGTCAAATGATGCTTTAAATCATCATCCGTCAGATAAATATCATCTACATAGGACAATGCCTCTTCATCAAAATTTTGAAGTAACTCTGTTACCCTAGCTGAGAACAACGCGGGGCTATTCTTATACCCTTGGGCCAGTCTATATAATTGACGCTGAGAACCGAGCACTGAGAATGCTGTCAAATATCTGCTTTCAGGCGCTATATTTTGGCAGAAAAAACCCATTTGAGATATCTAGTGTTGATTTGTATATTTTCCGCACAATGTTATTCATTAATCGGTACTGTGTGCGTTCTGTACTGCAAATGTCTTTGTGCATGTGTTCAGATGTCTGTAGTCTAATACTAGACAATATGAATCATCAGGTTTCATTACGGAAAACAAAGGATTATTCATTGAAGAGGTGCAAGTTTCTATTACACCTTGGTATTCAAGTTGACCTAAGATCTCCCTGACCTGTTTCTTCACTTCTTGTTTAATAGGGTATTGTCTCTGTGGAGTTGGAGTAGTTTTTATTGGGATTTCATGGTGAGGTGACTCAGCATCCCACCCTACATGGTTGAGATAAAATGCTGGAGCAAGTGCTACCGCCCACTCCTGCGCATATGTATGTTTTAAGTATATTGGAACGAGGTCAGAAAAAGCCGGTAAAATTACTGTTTCTCCCTTTGGGCACTCCATAACAATTTCAGGCTGCCAATCTTTTTCAGCCAAAAGGATATCATAGCCATAAGTCAGGTTCTCCCAAAAGAGACCTTTAATTTTTCTGGGTTTGTCCCCTTCCATTTGGAGTGTTATTTCATATAACAGGTGTGGGATACTTACCCTGGTATCAGGTGTCTCCACCGTGATATGTTCATTCAACGCCGCTGTCACTAGAAATTCCATCAGGTTCTGGTGAGCTATTGTTACTTCTGCTGCGCTGTCTAGCATCGTCAGAGCCCATTCCCCGTTCAGAAGTTGAGTCCTCAGAATTCTGGGCATGTCTAACTTTAAGACCTGCTACCTTCTTCTTTTTAAATTGCAGTTTTGATTTTGGTTTATCTTCTTTTTTGATATTATAGTCTACAGTACGCTGTGTGTTTCTTGGAAGAATCAGGTGCTTGCTTGGTGTTATCCTTTTCAGGACCACCCATGAGTTGAAGTTTTGTTGCCCTAGCTCCCAAACTATCTCTGCCTAATTCAGCATATGTGTCCTTGATAATTTTAGGTAATTCATGCTCCTGTTGTAAAGGAGTGAAATCTCCAGGCGTTGGCGTATTGCCACTGCTGCTGCCTCCCCTTTTATGTTTGCTAATATAATAGTTGATACCTGGGCAAAATGTCCTAACAATTTCATCCCTAAGTTCAGATTAGGTACTGCTCCATACTCATTCTGTATTTGTCTTAATACATCTGGTATTACTGCTATTGAAGGAATACCATGTGTCCTGGTATATATGGCAGCGAAGACTGTACCCCAAGAGGTACAATCCTCTATCTGGGCGAGCTATCCCCATTGGCAAGCAGGATGTTAGCATTCTGTGTTTTTCTTGAGGGCTTGTGTGTAGAAACACTGCTTCTAACTGTGTTATATTCTGAGCTATCCAGAATGGCATTTGCTCACGTCTAGTGGGCATTTTACCCATAACTTTGTGGAGTTATTTTAGTTGTAGCTCCCTGAATTTGTCCTGCTGGTGTAGCCCTTGTTGGCTGTAGTGTGAGTGTTCTCATAACGAACTGTGTCAGGTTTCTGTAAAGTTTTATTATTTCTTTGTGTAGCGGACGTACGTCTGCTACTGGCATTGGCTCAATGTCTGGGTGTGGTGTGTAAGCCGCTAGGACCGGCCAAGTCGCTTCGTCTCTGCCGAGTGGACGAGTCTTACTTTATCTTTTGTGTGTGGGAGGGCGCCTTTAAACCAGTTTATGTGCTCCTGGTAGGTGAGCGGAATTTCAATGTCCTCATATGGACAGTATTCCTCTGGTGTTTCATCTTGAGTGTAAGAATGAAATGTTTTTGTGCGTGCATCTGCTTGTGGGAATTTAACCCATGACTAGAAAACCTCTGTTCTATATGATTTGTGTGCCTCAATCATGAAAGTTACTGTCCCACCCCTTGCCGTGACTCCATAGTCCACTAGTTTTAAAGTACGGGCAGTTCTGGCATTTTCTGAAATGTTTATTTCGCCTTCTTGTTCTCCTTCCTCTACTGCATTCACATGTTGTGCTGGCGCAGTGTTGTCTTCGTCAGCGATTGTTAAAAGAGTTTCAAGGAAACTGAGATAAGGTTTTATGCACAATAGGAACTATTTGTCCTTCAAGCTTGAATAAACCTACAGCAAATACATAGGATATGCCTACTCAGCTGCGGCAGATTTTTTCATCTCCCACTCTAGACGTCTCTGGAATAATTTGAGTAGGGGTCTCTGAGAAAAGCACGACTCAACTACTCAGATTCAATCGTTAAATACGTACCAAACCAACGTTGGCGGCGCCATGTTGTGTCGTTCCTATAAACCTATATAGGATCTGCGCGTTTAGACAACATAAACTGGGGGATTGGTGTTGAGATTGATTCTAGACCCCCCCACCAAGTATGTTCACCTGTATACTTAGCTAGCTCACAGTGCCACTGTAAACTCCTCTTACCAAGGACAGAATAGCTCTTGGCAACTATCGCCAACCACCAGGGATCGAAGAAACAGTACAGTACTTTTCACTCAGTCACTCGTGCTCACTTTGTCTCAGAGAAATACACAGAATAAACGGTGGGGACGTTTTCAATAAGTATTTATTGAACCAGCATCATTCTAGTGTAAAATAGGTGTGCTGGGGGTTTTTTGTTTTTGTGTTTTTGTCTGAGAATTTATCCTCAAGACGTGTTGCTTCAAAACAGGCATCTTCTACTTTGTATGTGGGGGTTTGTACGGATCCTGGGACATATGAATCTGGGCTCTGACGAGGTGAATGTTTTTGACACCGGGCCCTGCACGCTCTACTGTACTAATGTTGTTATTGTGACTTATGATGCTCAATAAAAAGAATTTTGACCAAAAAAAATAGGTTTGCTGAAACAACCATAAGACAGAAACAGATATAAACGATATTAAGCACCAACAGAGTAAATGGAGGATAGATTTCTACCATAGTGCTAAAACAATGGATATATGAAAGCATATAAATACATGACAATAATAATGCGTACTCCTACGATGCAACCCTAACTAGATGTATCTAAGTGTAGCTGACATGTATGTAGGTGTAGAGCCAAAAATCCCCCTAGGCTGAAGTCAACCCCATTACCTGAAGAGAGAGACTGTGGGACCCCTATCTTGGTCTTGAGATGGACACCACGCATGGGATGTCAGACCACTGCGTGCTGGAGTGTCTACCTGCAGGAACCTCAGAATCTTGCGTCAGTGTGTCAGCATGGAAGTTTTTCTACTCTGCCTGCCTTGGCAAAGATATGGTGTATATATACCCAAAAGGTACCCTCAGGGGATTCTACCTTGCTGTGTCATGTCGGCCGAGGATGACGGAAGGGATGACCCTTATGCATAGTTATTATACAGAAGATGGTAATCCTTCTGTGATTCTGAGAATCTTCATGCATAATTTATGAGGCTAGTTTTCGGGGAAAACCACACGCCATTCCTCCAAGTGTGAAACCAAGGGTTTACGAGGTGTGTTCAAGTCCTTAATCTTGGCTAACCCAGGACAGGAAGTCTGTTGCACAGTGTTGTTCAGGAAAATCATCTGTTGTGGAAAGAGGCATGCTCTGAATATTACCTTGGTTCCCTGAATTTGCCATTCTTTAGCCCGCCAGACTGTTTTAATGTCTATAGTGTCTTTCCATAAGCTGAAACCCTGTTCAGACAGTTGGACAATAAAGGATGCAGAGTATATCTGTTTTGTGTTAGTGAGCATATTTTTCTGTGCAGATGTAGGTGCAAGCTTATAGTAATATGAGCGTGAATTTGATGTATTGAATCTAGGAAAATAAGCAAACTTTTGTGCAAACGTTTGTGAACTACCTTTCGGTGGTGTTGGGCAATGTTCCCATTGGTGGTATGCGAAAAGATTACGTGGTGCACTCGTTTTATGCAAAAAATGATGACCAAAGTGTTGATAACAGTAAATTGCGTAAAAATCAGAAGAGTTTAAAAATCCCAATTGTCAGAATATGTACTTGAAGTGATGATATAATTTAAAGAAATTTTGAACACATGTGGTATTTTAAAAAGTTTAGTGGGACCAAATACATCATATGAAACTGTATCCCAAATTATTCCGTCAGGAACTGGAACTGCTGTAATGTTCACATAGGACAGGTCTCTTTGTTCACGACGAGATGACATATGAGGTTTCAATACCAGTTTAGAACATGAATCCACTGCCACCAACATGTACTTGTAAGCCCCATCAGATTGTAAGGGGCCGCAGTGGTCCAAATAGACACAAGCGAGAGGTCTGTCTGATATCAGTAATAGTGTTTGTGGTGGGCATGCTACGGTCGAAAACTTCATCTGCTGTCAGATGTCGCACTTAAGTACAAACACTTTTGTCTGTTTGGTCATACCTTGCTAGCAATAGCATTGTTTCAGCAATGAAACAGTTGCAGTAATCCCTGCGTGTTCAGAACCCAGACCATCGTGTTCAGCTAGAATTAAACCTAACCTGCGATCCATGTTTGGTATTACTCTATCCCCCACTCCTGGAATTTGAGCATACCGAATATTTTTGCATCTTACTTGTAGGAGTACTTGAATGGAAAACCTTTCGGCAAGGCTGTGCTGTTTTTGTGTGAAGCAATGACAGCTACCATTGTGCTTCCGTCTATTCTCGTGTTAGAACGAGTGATTGCAGCTACGGCAGCAGTACGTACTGCCCCTTTTGTGGCTTCATCAGCCAATGAATTCCCTTCAACGTGAATGCCATCATGTTGATGACTCAGCGTGTGAATCACGTGAGCTTTCGGCAAGTCTTTTTTCAACTCTGCCACTTGTTCCCAAAGCATTTTGTGCTTTATTGTGCAACCTTTTGAGTCTTTAAACTTATTCTGACCCCAGTAATGAAGATATTCATTGTAAGACTAGACACAGTAAAACAAATCGCACAATATAAGTGTGGGGAATTCTCGATCAGTTTGTATTAGTGCCAGTAATAGTGCTTTTAATTCTGCCAGCTGTGCCGTGCAATCTCCTAGAGACTGCGTCTTCATACTGCTAGGATGGAACTTGCCATCCTGCATACGTCCTTTTTCAATCGCACAAGCTGCACTGTATTGCTGTTTACTTCCTATGGCAGGCTGAGCAGAACCGTCAGTGTAAATAATGGATTCATACTGATCTCAAGGCATTATTTCATTGGGGAGAGGATATTCTTGTTAGTATTGCAGGAATGCTTGTGTGTTTAGTGTAGAATCAAATTTGTAGTCTACATCTGTTGCAGTGAGAGAATTAGCCCATTGTATCCATTGCGGATGTAGCGCTTTTGCGTTCGGAACGCTAGCTTTTGTAACAGCCTCTAAGGCTGGTACCGGAGCCACGACAATTATTCGTTTGCACGGAGCCAGTGCTCTTTCTCTCATTACCGCAGTCTGTACTGCTGTCAGAATTTTCTCTGCTGAAGCAAACGCATTTCAGCGTTTGTGTACAAGTGTGATTTGTATGCTATTGGTACTGTTTTGCCTTCATTGAAGGTTAGGTATGTGTACCCTGATTGACCCGCTATTACACGGATCACCAAATTTGTGGTATTTACATGTGTGTGTAGGTGTTTTGAAGCTATCATGTCAGCTTGTAAGGAAGGAAGTATAGCTGTGTGTTCCTGTGTCCAATGTCTAATTGAAAAATCAGGTCTGATTAAATTGTAGAAAGGTTTTACTTTTTCAGCGTAATCCAAAATGTATGTTCTGCTAAAATTTAGGAGTCCCAATATGGATTGTACATTTTTCTGAGTTTTTGGCGGTTGGAGCAGCGCGCACTTGTCTAAAAAGTTAGCTGCTAGGCTTTTCCCTTCACTTGATAACTTGTATCCCAAAAATAGGACATTAAGGTGGGCTATTTTCGATTTTTTAAAGTTGAATTTGTAGCTCTTAGAGGCGAACCCCAAAATTATGCTGCTCACCCTGGTCAAATGATGCTTTAAATCATCATCCGTCAGATAAATATCATCTACATAGGACAATGCCTCTTCATCCAAATTTTGAAGTAACTCTGTTACCCTAGCTGAGAACAACCCGGGGCTATTCTTATACCCTTGGGCCAGTCTATATAATTGACGCTGAGAACCGAGCACTGAGAATGCTGTCAAATATCTGCTTTCAGGCGCTATATTTTGGCAGAAAAAACCCATTTGAGATATCTAGTGTTGATTTGTATATTTTCCGCACAATGTTATTCATTAATCGGTACTGTGTGCGTTCTGTACTGCAAATGTCTTTGTGCATGTGTTCAGATGTCTGTAGTCTAATACTAGACAATATGAATCATCAGGTTTCATTACGGAAAACAAAGGATTATTCATTGAAGAGGTGCAAGTTTCTATTACACCTTGGTATTCAAGTTGACCTAAGATCTCCCTGACCTGTTTCTTCACTTCTTGTTTAATAGGGTATTGTCTCTGTGGAGTTGGAGTAGTTTTTATTGGGATTTCATGGTGAGGTGACTCAGCATCCCACCCTACATGGTTGAGATAAAATGCTGGAGCAAGTGCTACCGCCCACTCCTGCGCATATGTATGTTTTAAGTATATTGGAACGAGGTCAGAAAAAGCCGGTAAAATTACTGTTTCTCCCTTTGGGCACTCCATAACAATTTCAGGCTGCCAATCTTTTTCAGCCAAAAGGATATCATAGCCATAAGTCAGGTTCTCCCAAAAGAGACCTTTAATTTTTCTGGGTTTGTCCCCTTCCATTTGGAGTGTTATTTCATATAACAGGTGTGGGATACTTACCCTGGTATCAGGTGTCTCCACCGTGATATGTTCATTCAACGCCGCTGTCACTAGAAATTCCATCAGGTTCTGGTGAGCTATTGTTACTTCTGCTGCGCTGTCTAGCATCGTCAGAGCCCATTCCCCGTTCAGAAGTTGAGTCCTCAGAATTCTGGGCATGTCTAACTTTAAGACCTGCTACCTTCTTCTTTTTAAATTGCAGTTTTGATTTTGGTTTATCTTCTTTTTTGATATTATAGTCTACAGTACGCTGTGTGTTTCTTGGAAGAATCAGGTGCTTGCTTGGTGTTATCCTTTTCAGGACCACCCATGAGTTGAAGTTTTGTTGCCCTAGCTCCCAAACTATCTCTGCCTAATTTAGCATATGTGTCCTTGATAATTTTAGGTAATTCATGCTCCTGTTGTAAAGGAGTGAAATCTCCAGGCGTTGGCGTATTGCCACTGCTGCTGCCTCCCCTTTTATGTTTGCTAATATAATAGTTGATACCTGGGCAAAATGTCCTAACAATTTCATCCCTAAGTTCAGATTAGGTACTGCTCCATACTCATTCTGTATTTGTCTTAATACATCTGGTATTACTGCTATTGAAGGAATACCATGTGTCCTGGTATATATGGCAGCGAAGACTGTACCCCAAGAGGTACAATCCTCTATCTGGGCGAGCTATCCCCATTGGCAAGCAGGATGTTAGCATTCTGTGTTTTTCTTGAGGGCTTGTGTGTAGAAACACTGCTTCTAACTGTGTTATATTCTGAGCTATCCAGAATGGCATTTGCTCACGTCTAGTGGGCATTTTACCCATAACTTTGTGGAGTTATTTTAGTTGTAGCTCCCTGAATTTGTCCTGCTGGTGTAGCCCTTGTTGGCTGTAGTGTGAGTGTTCTCATAACGAACTGTGTCAGGTTTCTGTAAAGTTTTATTATTTCTTTGTGTAGCGGACGTACGTCTGCTACTGGCATTGGCTCAATGTCTGGGTGTGGTGTGTAAGCCGCTAGGACCGGCCAAGTCGCTTCGTCTTTGCCGAGTGGACGAGTCTTACTTTATCTTTTGTGTGTGGGAGGGCGCCTTTAAACCAGTTTATGTGCTCCTGGTAGGTGAGCGGAATTTCAATGTCCTCATATGGACAGTATTCCTCTGGTGTTTCATCTTGAGTGTAAGAATGAAATGTTTTTGTGCGTGCATCTGCTTGTGGGAATTTAACCCATGACTAGAAAACCTCTGTTCTATATGATTTGTGTGCCTCAATCATGAAAGTTACTGTCCCACCCCTTGCCGTGACTCCATAGTCCACTAGTTTTAAAGTACGGGCAGTTCTGGCATTTTCTGAAATGTTTATTTCGCCTTCTTGTTCTCCTTCCTCTACTGCATTCACATGTTGTGCTGGCGCAGTGTTGTCTTCGTCAGCGATTGTTAAAAGAGTTTCAAGGAAACTGAGATAAGGTTTTATGCACAATAGGAACTATTTGTCCTTCAAGCTTGAATAAACCTACAGCAAATACATAGGATATGCCTACTCAGCTGCGGCAGATTTTTTCATCTCCCACTCTAGACGTCTCTGGAATAATTTGAGTAGGGGTCTCTGAGAAAAGCACGACTCAACTACTCAGATTCAATCGTTAAATACATACCAAACCAACGTTGGCGGCGCCATGTTGTGTCGTTCCTATAAACCTATATAGGATCTGCGCGTTTAGACAACATAAACTGGGGGATTGGTGTTGAGATTGATTCTAGACCCCCCCCACCAAGTATGTTCACCTGTATACTTAGCTAGCTCACAGTGCCACTGTAAACTCCTCTTACCAAGGACAGAATAGCTCTTGGCAACTATCGAACCACCAGGGATCGAAGAAACAGTACAGTACTTTTCACTCAGTCACTCGTGCTCACTTTGTCTCAGAGAAATACACAGAATAAACGGTGGGGACGTTTTCAATAAGTATTTATTGAACCAGCATCATTCTAGTGTAAAATAGGTGTGCTGGGGGTTTTTTGTTTTTGTGTTTTTGTCTGAGAATTTATCCTCAAGACGTGTTGCTTCAAAACAGGCATCTTCTACTTTGTATGTGGGGGTTTGTACGGATCCTGGGACATATGAATCTGGGCTCTGACGAGGTGAATGTTTTTGACACCGGGCCCTGCACGCTCTACTGTACTAATGTTGTTATTGTGACTTATGATGCTCAATAAAAAGAATTTTGACCAAAAAAAAATAGGTTTGCTGAAACAACCATAAGACAGAAACAGATATAAACGATATTAAGCACCAACAGAGTAAATGGAGGATAGATTTCTACCATAGTGCTAAAACAATGGATATATGAAAGCATATAAATACATGACAATAATAATGCGTACTCCTACGATGCAACCCTAACTAGATGTATCTAAGTGTAGCTGACATGTATGTAGGTGTAGAGCCAAAAATCCCCCTAGGCTGAAGTCAACCCCATTACCTGAAGAGAGAGACTGTGGGACCCCTATCTTGGTCTTGAGATGGACACCACGCATGGGATGTCAGACCACTGCGTGCTGGAGTGTCTACCTGCAGGAACCTCAGAATCTTGCGTCAGTGTGTCAGCATGGAAGTTTTTCTACTCTGCCTGCCTTGGCAAAGATATGGTGTATATATACCCAAAAGGTACCCTCAGGGGATTCTACCTTGCTGTGTCATGTCGGCCGAGGATGACGGAAGGGATGACCCTTATGCATAGTTATTATACAGAAGATGGTAATCCTTCTGTGATTCTGAGAATCTTCATGCATAATTTATGAGGCTAGTTTTCGGGGAAAACCACACGCCATTCCTCCAAGTGTGAAACCAAGGGTTTACGAGGTGTGTTCAAGTCCTTAATCTTGGCTAACCCAGGACAGGAAGTCTGTTGCACAGTGTTGTTCAGGAAAATCATCTGTTGTGGAAAGAGGCATGCTCTGAATATTACCTTGGTTCCCTGAATTTGCCATTCTTTAGCCCGCCAGACTGTTTTAATGTCTATAGTGTCTTTCCATAAGCTGAAACCCTGTTCAGACAGTTGGACAATAAAGGATGCAGAGTATATCTGTTTTGTGTTAGTGAGCATATTTTTCTGTGCAGATGTAGGTGCAAGCTTATAGTAATATGAGCGTGAATTTGATGTATTGAATCTAGGAAAATAAGCAAACTTTTGTGCAAACGTTTGTGAACTACCTTTCGGTGGTGTTGGGCAATGTTCCCATTGGTGGTATGCGAAAAGATTACGTGGTGCACTCGTTTTATGCAAAAAATGATGACCAAAGTGTTGATAACAGTAAATTGCGTAAAAATCAGAAGAGTTTAAAAATCCCAATTGTCAGAATATGTACTTGAAGTGATGATATAATTTAAAGAAATTTTGAACACATGTGGTATTTTTAAAAGTTTAGTGGGACCAAATACATCATATGAAACTGTATCCCAAATTATTCCGTCAGGAACTGGAACTGCTGTAATGTTCACATAGGACAGGTCTCTTTGTTCACGACGAGATGACATATGAGGTTTCAATACCAGTTTAGAACATGAATCCACTGCCACCAACATGTACTTGTAAGCCCCATCAGATTGTAAGGGGCCGCAGTGGTCCAAATAGACACAAGCGAGAGGTCTGTCTGATATCAGTAATAGTGTTTGTGGTGGGCATGCTACGGTCGAAAACTTCATCTGCTGTCAGATGTCGCACTTAAGTACAAACACTTTTGTCTGTTTGGTCATACCTTGCTAGCAATAGCATTGTTTCAGCAATGAAACAGTTGCAGTAATCCCTGCGTGTTCAGAACCCAGACCATCGTGTTCAGCTAGAATTAAACCTAACCTGCGATCCATGTTTGGTATTACTCTATCCCCCACTCCTGGAATTTGAGCATACCGAATATTTTTGCATCTTACTTGTAGGAGTACTTGAATGGAAAACCTTTCGGCAAGGCTGTGCTGTTTTTGTGTGAAGCAATGACAGCTACCATTGTGCTTCCGTCTATTCTCGTGTTAGAACGAGTGATTGCAGCTACGGCAGCAGTACGTACTGCCCCTTTTGTGGCTTCATCAGCCAATGAATTCCCTTCAACGTGAATGCCATCATGTTGATGACTCAGCGTGTGAATCACGTGAGCTTTCGGCAAGTCTTTTTTCAACTCTGCCACTTGTTCCCAAAGCATTTTGTGCTTTATTGTGCAACCTTTTGAGTCTTTAAACTTATTCTGACCCCAGTAATGAAGATATTCATTGTAAGACTAGACACAGTAAAACAAATCGCACAATATAAGTGTGGGGAATTCTCGATCAGTTTGTATTAGTGCCAGTAATAGTGCTTTTAATTCTGCCAGCTGTGCCGTGCAATCTCCTAGAGACTGCGTCTTCATACTGCTAGGATGGAACTTGCCATCCTGCATACGTCCTTTTTCAATCGCACAAGCTGCACTGTATTGCTGTTTACTTCCTATGGCAGGCTGAGCAGAACCGTCAGTGTAAATAATGGATTCATACTGATCTCAAGGCATTATTTCATTGGGGAGAGGATATTCTTGTTAGTATTGCAGGAATGCTTGTGTGTTTAGTGTAGAATCAAATTTGTAGTCTACATCTGTTGCAGTGAGAGAATTAGCCCATTGTATCCATTGCGGATGTAGCGCTTTTGCGTTCGGAACGCTAGCTTTTGTAACAGCCTCTAAGGCTGGTACCGGAGCCACGACAATTATTCGTTTGCACGGAGCCAGTGCTCTTTCTCTCATTACCGCAGTCTGTACTGCTGTCAGAATTTTCTCTGCTGAAGCAAACGCATTTCAGCGTTTGTGTACAAGTGTGATTTGTATGCTATTGGTACTGTTTTGCCTTCATTGAAGGTTAGGTATGTGTACCCTGATTGACCCGCTATTACACGGATCACCAAATTTGTGGTATTTACATGTGTGTGTAGGTGTTTTGAAGCTATCATGTCAGCTTGTAAGGAAGGAAGTATAGCTGTGTGTTCCTGTGTCCAATGTCTAATTGAAAAATCAGGTCTGATTAAATTGTAGAAAGGTTTTACTTTTTCAGCGTAATCCAAAATGTATGTTCTGCTAAAATTTAGGAGTCCCAATATGGATTGTACATTTTTCTGAGTTTTTGGCGGTTGGAGCAGCGCGCACTTGTCTAAAAAGTTAGCTGCTAGGCTTTTCCCTTCACTTGATAACTTGTATCCCAAAAATAGGACATTGAGGTGGGCTATTTTCGATTTTTTTAAAGTTGAATTTGTAGCTCTTAGAGGCGAACCCCAAAATTATGCTGCTCACCCTGGTCAAATGATGCTTTAAATCATCATCCGTCAGATAAATATCATCTACATAGGACAATGCCTCTTCATCCAAATTTTGAAGTAACTCTGTTACCCTAGCTGAGAACAACCCGGGGCTATTCTTATACCCTTGGGCCAGTCTATATAATTGACGCTGAGAACCGAGCACTGAGAATGCTGTCAAATATCTGCTTTCAGGCGCTATATTTTGGCAGAAAAAACCCATTTGAGATATCTAGTGTTGATTTGTATATTTTCCGCACAATGTTATTCATTAATCGGTACTGTGTGCGTTCTGTACTGCAAATGTCTTTGTGCATGTGTTCAGATGTCTGTAGTCTAATACTAGACAATATGAATCATCAGGTTTCATTACGGAAAACAAAGGATTATTCATTGAAGAGGTGCAAGTTTCTATTACACCTTGGTATTCAAGTTGACCTAAGATCTCCCTGACCTGTTTCTTCACTTCTTGTTTAATAGGGTATTGTCTCTGTGGAGTTGGAGTAGTTTTTATTGGGATTTCATGGTGAGGTGACTCAGCATCCCACCCTACATGGTTGAGATAAAATGCTGGAGCAAGTGCTACCGCCCACTCCTGCGCATATGTATGTTTTAAGTATATTGGAACGAGGTCAGAAAAAGCCGGTAAAATTACTGTTTCTCCCTTTGGGCACTCCATAACAATTTCAGGCTGCCAATCTTTTTCAGCCAAAAGGATATCATAGCCATAAGTCAGGTTCTCCCAAAAGAGACCTTTAATTTTTCTGGGTTTGTCCCCTTCCATTTGGAGTGTTATTTCATATAACAGGTGTGGGATACTTACCCTGGTATCAGGTGTCTCCACCGTGATATGTTCATTCAACGCCGCTGTCACTAGAAATTCCATCAGGTTCTGGTGAGCTATTGTTACTTCTGCTGCGCTGTCTAGCATCGTCAGAGCCCATTCCCCGTTCAGAAGTTGAGTCCTCAGAATTCTGGGCATGTCTAACTTTAAGACCTGCTACCTTCTTCTTTTTAAATTGCAGTTTTGATTTTGGTTTATCTTCTTTTTTGATATTATAGTCTACAGTACGCTGTGTGTTTCTTGGAAGAATCAGGTGCTTGCTTGGTGTTATCCTTTTCAGGACCACCCATGAGTTGAAGTTTTGTTGCCCTAGCTCCCAAACTATCTCTGCCTAATTTAGCATATGTGTCCTTGATAATTTTAGGTAATTCATGCTCCTGTTGTAAAGGAGTGAAATCTCCAGGCGTTGGCGTATTGCCACTGCTGCTGCCTCCCCTTTTATGTTTGCTAATATAATAGTTGATACCTGGGCAAAATGTCCTAACAATTTCATCCCTAAGTTCAGATTAGGTACTGCTCCATACTCATTCTGTATTTGTCTTAATACATCTGGTATTACTGCTATTGAAGGAATACCATGTGTCCTGGTATATATGGCAGCGAAGACTGTACCCCAAGAGGTACAATCCTCTATCTGGGCGAGCTATCCCCATTGGCAAGCAGGATGTTAGCATTCTGTGTTTTTCTTGAGGGCTTGTGTGTAGAAACACTGCTTCTAACTGTGTTATATTCTGAGCTATCCAGAATGGCATTTGCTCACGTCTAGTGGGCATTTTACCCATAACTTTGTGGAGTTATTTTAGTTGTAGCTCCCTGAATTTGTCCTGCTGGTGTAGCCCTTGTTGGCTGTAGTGTGAGTGTTCTCATAACGAACTGTGTCAGGTTTCTGTAAAGTTTTATTATTTCTTTGTGTAGCGGACGTACGTCTGCTACTGGCATTGGCTCAATGTCTGGGTGTGGTGTGTAAGCCGCTAGGACCGGCCAAGTCGCTTCGTCTCTGCCGAGTGGACGAGTCTTACTTTATCTTTTGTGTGTGGGAGGGCGCCTTTAAACCAGTTTATGTGCTCCTGGTAGGTGAGCGGAATTTCAATGTCCTCATATGGACAGTATTCCTCTGGTGTTTCATCTTGAGTGTAAGAATGAAATGTTTTTGTGCGTGCATCTGCTTGTGGGAATTTAACCCATGACTAGAAAACCTCTGTTCTATATGATTTGTGTGCCTCAATCATGAAAGTTACTGTCCCACCCCTTGCTGTGACTCCATAGTCCACTAGTTTTAAAGTACGGGCAGTTCTGGCATTTTCTGAAATGTTTATTTCGCCTTCTTGTTCTCCTTCCTCCACTGCATTCACATGTTGTGCTGGCGCAGTGTTGTCTTCGTCAGCGATTGTTAAAAGAGTTTCAAGGAAACTGAGATAAGGTTTTATGCACAATAGGAACTATTTGTCCTTCAAGCTTGAATAAACCTACAGCAAATACATAGGATATGCCTACTCAGCTGCGGCAGATTTTTTCATCTCCCACTCCAGACGTCTCTGGAATAATTTGAGTAGGGGTCTCTGAGAAAAGCACGACTGAACTACTCAGATTCAATCGTTAAATACGTACCAAACCAACGTTGGCGGCGCCATGTTGTGTCGTTCCTATAAACCTATATAGGATCTGCGCGTTTAGACAACATAAACTGGGGGATTGGTGTTGAGATTGATTCTAGACCCCCCCCACCAAGTATGTTCACCTGTATACTTAGCTAGCTCACAGTGCCACTGTAAACTCCTCTTACCAAGGACAGAATAGCTCTTGGCAACTATCGAACATGACAACTCTGTTCCACCAGGGATCGTAGAAACAGTACAGTACTTTTCACTCAGTCACTCGTGCTCACTTTGTCTCAGAGAAATACACAGAATAAACGGTGGGGACGTTTTCAATAAGTATTTATTGAACCAGCGTCATTCTAGTGTAAAATAGGTGTGCTGGGGGGTTTTTGTTTTTGTGTTTTTGTCTGAGAATTTATCCTCAAGACGTGTTGCTTCAAAACAGGCATCTTCTACTTTGTATGTGGGGGTTTGTACGGATCCTGGGACATATGAATCTGGGCTCTGACTAGGTGAATGTTTTTGACACCGGGCCCTGCACGCTCTACTGTACTAATGTTGTTATTGTGACTTATGATGCTCAATAAAAAGAATTTTGACCAAAAAAAAATAGGTTTGCTGAAACAACCATAAGACAGAAACAGATATAAACGATATTAAGCACCAACAGAGTAAATGGAGGATAGATTTCTACCATAGTGCTAAAACAATGGATATATGAAAGCATATAAATACATGACAATAATAATGCGTACTCCTACGATGCAACCCTAACTAGATGTATCTAAGTGTAGCTGACATGTATGTAGGTGTAGAGCCAAGAATCCCCCTAGGCTGAAGTCAACCCCATTACCTGAAGAGAGAGACTGTGGGACCCCTATCTTGGTCTTGAGATGGACACCACGCATGGGATGTCAGACCACTGCGTGCTGGAGTGTCTACCTGCAGGAACCTCAGAATCTTGCGTCAGTGTGTCAGCATGGAAGTTTTTCTACTCTGCCTGCCTTGGCAAAGATATGGTGTATATATACCCAAAAGGTACCCTCAGGGGATTCTACCTTGCTGTGTCATGTCGGCCGAGGATGACGGAAGGGATGACCCTTATGCATAGTTATTATGCAGAAGATGGTAATCCTTCTGTGATTCTGAGAATCTTCATGCATAATTTATGAGGCTAGTTTTCGGGGAAAACCACACGCCATTCCTCCAAGTGTGAAACCAAGGGTTTACGAGGTGTGTTCAAGTCCTTAATCTTGGCTAACCCAGGACAGGAAGTCTGTTGCACAGTGTTGTTCAGGAAAATCATCTGTTGTGGAAAGAGGCATGCTCTGAATATTGCCTTGGTTCCCTGAATTTGCCATTCTTTAGCCCGCCAGACTGTTTTAATGTCTATAGTGTCTTTCCATAAGCTGAAACCCTGTTCAGACAGTTGGACAATAAAGGATGCAGAGTATATCTGTTTTGTGTTAGTGAGCATATTTTTCTGTGCAGATGTAGGTGCAAGCTTATAGTAATATGAGCGTGAATTTGATGTATTGAATCTAGGAAAATAAGCAAACTTTTGTGCAAACGTTTGTGAACTACCTTTCGGTGGTGTTGGGCAATGTTCCCATTGGTGGTATGCGAAAACATTACGTGGTGCACTCGTTTTATGCAAAAAATGATGACCAAAGTGTTGATAACAGTACATTGCGTAAAAATCAGAAGAGTTTAAAAATCCCAATTGTCAGAATATGTACTTGAAGTGATGATATAATTTAAAGAAATTTTGAACACATGTGGTATTTTTAAAAGTTCAGTGGGACCAAATACATCATATGAAACTGTATCCCAAATTATTCCGTCAGGAACTGGAACTGCTGTAATGTTCACATAGGACAGGTCTCTTTGTTCACGACGAGATGACATATGAGGTTTCAATACCAGTTTAGAACATGAATCCACTGCCACCAACATGTACTTGTAAGCCCCATCAGATTGTAAGGGGCCGCAGTGGTCCAAATAGACACAAGCGAGAGGTCTGTCTGATATCAGTAATAGTGTTTGTGGTGGGCATGCTACGGTCGAAAACTTCATCTGCTGTCAGATGTCGCACTTAAGTACAAACACTTTTGTCTGTTTGGTCATACCTTGCTAGCAATAGCATTGTTTCAGCAATGAAACAGTTGCAGTAATCCCTGCGTGTTCAGAACCCAGACCATCGTGTTCAGCTAGAATTAAACCTAACCTGCGATCCATGTTTGGTATTACTCTATCCCCCACTCCTGGAATTTGAGCATACCGAATATTTTTGCATCTTACTTGTAGGAGTACTTGAATGGAAAACCTTTCGGCAAGGCTGTGCTGTTTTTGTGTGAAGCAATGACAGCTACCATTGTGCTTCCGTCTATTCTCGTGTTAGAACGAGTGATTGCAGCTACGGCAGCAGTACGTACTGCCCCTTTTGTGGCTTCATCAGCCAATGAATTCCCTTCAACGTGAATGCCATCATGTTGATGACTCAGCGTGTGAATCACGTGAGCTTTCGGCAAGTCTTTTTTCAACTCTGCCACTTGTTCCCAAAGCATTTTGTGCTTTATTGTGCAACCTTTTGAGTCTTTAAACTTATTCTGACCCCAGTAATGAAGATATTCATTGTAAGACTAGACACAGTAAAACAAATCGCACAATATAAGTGTGGGGAATTCTCGATCAGTTTGTATTAGTGCCAGTAATAGTGCTTTTAATTCTGCCAGCTGTGCCGTGCAATCTCCTAGAGACTGCGTCTTCATACTGCTAGGATGGAACTTGCCATCCTGCATACGTCCTTTTTCAATCGCACAAGCTGCACTGTATTGCTGTTTACTTCCTATGGCAGGCTGAGCAGAACCGTCAGTGTAAATAATGGATTCATACTGATCTCAAGGCATTATTTCATTGGGGAGAGGATATTCTTGTTAGTATTGCAGGAATGCTTGTGTGTTTAGTGTAGAATCAAATTTGTAGTCTACATCTGTTGCAGTGAGAGAATTAGCCCATTGTATCCATTGCGGATGTAGCGCTTTTGCGTTCGGAACGCTAGCTTTTGTAACAGCCTCTAAGGCTGGTACCGGAGCCACGACAATTATTCGTTTGCACGGAGCCAGTGCTCTTTCTCTCATTACCGCAGTCTGTACTGCTGTCAGAATTTTCTCTGCTGAAGCAAACGCATTTCAGCGTTTGTGTACAAGTGTGATTTGTATGCTATTGGTACTGTTTTGCCTTCATTGAAGGTTAGGTATGTGTACCCTGATTGACCCGCTATTACACGGATCACCAAATTTGTGGTATTTACATGTGTGTGTAGGTGTTTTGAAGCTATCATGTCAGCTTGTAAGGAAGGAAGTATAGCTGTGTGTTCCTGTGTCCAATGTCTAATTGAAAAATCAGGTCTGATTAAATTGTAGAAAGGTTTTACTTTTTCAGCGTAATCCAAAATGTATGTTCTGCTAAAATTTAGGAGTCCCAATATGGATTGTACATTTTTCTGAGTTTTTGGCGGTTGGAGCAGCGCGCACTTGTCTAAAAAGTTAGCTGCTAGGCTTTTCCCTTCACTTGATAACTTGTATCCCAAAAATAGGACATTGAGGTGGGCTATTTTCGATTTTTTTAAAGTTGAATTTGTAGCTCTTAGAGGCGAACCCCAAAATTATGCTGCTCACCCTGGTCAAATGATGCTTTAAATCATCATCCGTCAGATAAATATCATCTACATAGGACAATGCCTCTTCATCAAAATTTTGAAGTAACTCTGTTACCCTAGCTGAGAACAACCCGGGGCTATTCTTATACCCTTGGGCCAGTCTATATAATTGACGCTGAGAACCGAGCACTGAGAATGCTGTCAAATATCTGCTTTCAGGCGCTATATTTTGGCAGAAAAAACCCATTTGAGATATCTAGTGTTGATTTGTATATTTTCCGCACAATGTTATTCATTAATCGGTACTGTGTGCGTTCTGTACTGCAAATGTCTTTGTGCATGTGTTCAGATGTCTGTAGTCTAATACTAGACAATATGAATCATCAGGTTTCATTACGGAAAACAAAGGATTATTCATTGAAGAGGTGCAAGTTTCTATTACACCTTGGTATTCAAGTTGACCTAAGATCTCCCTGACCTGTTTCTTCACTTCTTGTTTAATAGGGTATTGTCTCTGTGGAGTTGGAGTAGTTTTTATTGGGATTTCATGGTGAGGTGACTCAGCATCCCACCCTACATGGTTGAGATAAAATGCTGGAGCAAGTGCTACCGCCCACTCCTGCGCATATGTATGTTTTAAGTATATTGGAACGAGGTCAGAAAAAGCCGGTAAAATTACTGTTTCTCCCTTTGGGCACTCCATAACAATTTCAGGCTGCCAATCTTTTTCAGCCAAAAGGATATCATAGCCATAAGTCAGGTTCTCCCAAAAGAGACCTTTAATTTTTCTGGGTTTGTCCCCTTCCATTTGGAGTGTTATTTCATATAACAGGTGTGGGATACTTACCCTGGTATCAGGTGTCTCCACCGTGATATGTTCATTCAACGCCGCTGTCACTAGAAATTCCATCAGGTTCTGGTGAGCTATTGTTACTTCTGCTGCGCTGTCTAGCATCGTCAGAGCCCATTCCCCGTTCAGAAGTTGAGTCCTCAGAATTCTGGGCATGTCTAACTTTAAGACCTGCTACCTTCTTCTTTTTAAATTGCAGTTTTGATTTTGGTTTATCTTCTTTTTTGATATTATAGTCTACAGTACGCTGTGTGTTTCTTGGAAGAATCAGGTGCTTGCTTGGTGTTATCCTTTTCAGGACCACCCATGAGTTGAAGTTTTGTTGCCCTAGCTCCCAAACTATCTCTGCCTAATTCAGCATATGTGTCCTTGATAATTTTAGGTAATTCATGCTCCTGTTGTAAAGGAGTGAAATCTCCAGGCGTTGGCGTATTGCCACTGCTGCTGCCTCCCCTTTTATGTTTGCTAATATAATAGTTGATACCTGGGCAAAATGTCCTAACAATTTCATCCCTAAGTTCAGATTAGGTACTGCTCCATACTCATTCTGTATTTGTCTTAATACATCTGGTATTACTGCTATTGAAGGAATACCATGTGTCCTGGTATATATGGCAGCGAAGACTGTACCCCAAGAGGTACAATCCTCTATCTGGGCGAGCTATCCCCATTGGCAAGCAGGATGTTAGCATTCTGTGTTTTTCTTGAGGGCTTGTGTGTAGAAACACTGCTTCTAACTGTGTTATATTCTGAGCTATCCAGAATGGCATTTGCTCACGTCTAGTGGGCATTTTACCCATAACTTTGTGGAGTTATTTTAGTTGTAGCTCCCTGAATTTGTCCTGCTGGTGTAGCCCTTGTTGGCTGTAGTGTGAGTGTTCTCATAACGAACTGTGTCAGGTTTCTGTAAAGTTTTATTATTTCTTTGTGTAGCGGACGTACGTCTGCTACTGGCATTGGCTCAATGTCTGGGTGTGGTGTGTAAGCCGCTAGGACCGGCCAAGTCGCTTCGTCTCTGCCGAGTGGACGAGTCTTACTTTATCTTTTGTGTGTGGGAGGGCGCCTTTAAACCAGTTTATGTGCTCCTGGTAGGTGAGCGGAATTTCAATGTCCTCATATGGACAGTATTCCTCTGGTGTTTCATCTTGAGTGTAAGAATGAAATGTTTTTGTGCGTGCATCTGCTTGTGGGAATTTAACCCATGACTAGAAAACCTCTGTTCTATATGATTTGTGTGCCTCAATCATGAAAGTTACTGTCCCACCCCTTGCCGTGACTCCATAGTCCACTAGTTTTAAAGTACGGGCAGTTCTGGCATTTTCTGAAATGTTTATTTCGCCTTCTTGTTCTCCTTCCTCTACTGCATTCACATGTTGTGCTGGCGCAGTGTTGTCTTCGTCAGCGATTGTTAAAAGAGTTTCAAGGAAACTGAGATAAGGTTTTATGCACAATAGGAACTATTTGTCCTTCAAGCTTGAATAAACCTACAGCAAATACATAGGATATGCCTACTCAGCTGCGGCAGATTTTTTCATCTCCCACTCTAGACGTCTCTGGAATAATTTGAGTAGGGGTCTCTGAGAAAAGCACGACTCAACTACTCAGATTCAATCGTTAAATACGTACCAAACCAACGTTGGCGGCGCCATGTTGTGTCGTTCCTATAAACCTATATAGGATCTGCGCGTTTAGACAACATAAACTGGGGGATTGGTGTTGAGATTGATTCTAGACCCCCCCACCAAGTATGTTCACCTGTATACTTAGCTAGCTCACAGTGCCACTGTAAACTCCTCTTACCAAGGACAGAATAGCTCTTGGCAACTATCGACATACAACTCTGTTCACCAGGGATCGAAGAAACAGTACAGTACTTTTCACTCAGTCACTCGTGCTCACTTTGTCTCAGAGAAATACACAGAATAAACGGTGGGGACGTTTTCAATAAGTATTTATTGAACCAGCATCATTCTAGTGTAAAATAGGTGTGCTGGGGGTTTTTTGTTTTTGTGTTTTTGTCTGAGAATTTATCCTCAAGACGTGTTGCTTCAAAACAGGCATCTTCTACTTTGTATGTGGGGGTTTGTACGGATCCTGGGACATATGAATCTGGGCTCTGACGAGGTGAATGTTTTTGACACCGGGCCCTGCACGCTCTACTGTACTAATGTTGTTATTGTGACTTATGATGCTCAATAAAAAGAATTTTGACCAAAAAAAAATAGGTTTGCTGAAACAACCATAAGACAGAAACAGATATAAACGATATTAAGCACCAACAGAGTAAATGGAGGATAGATTTCTACCATAGTGCTAAAACAATGGATATATGAAAGCATATAAATACATGACAATAATAATGCGTACTCCTACGATGCAACCCTAACTAGATGTATCTAAGTGTAGCTGACATGTATGTAGGTGTAGAGCCAAAAATCCCCCTAGGCTGAAGTCAACCCCATTACCTGAAGAGAGAGACTGTGGGACCCCTATCTTGGTCTTGAGATGGACACCACGCATGGGATGTCAGACCACTGCGTGCTGGAGTGTCTACCTGCAGGAACCTCAGAATCTTGCGTCAGTGTGTCAGCATGGAAGTTTTTCTACTCTGCCTGCCTTGGCAAAGATATGGTGTATATATACCCAAAAGGTACCCTCAGGGGATTCTACCTTGCTGTGTCATGTCGGCCGAGGATGACGGAAGGGATGACCCTTATGCATAGTTATTATACAGAAGATGGTAATCCTTCTGTGATTCTGAGAATCTTCATGCATAATTTATGAGGCTAGTTTTCGGGGAAAACCACACGCCATTCCTCCAAGTGTGAAACCAAGGGTTTACGAGGTGTGTTCAAGTCCTTAATCTTGGCTAACCCAGGACAGGAAGTCTGTTGCACAGTGTTGTTCAGGAAAATCATCTGTTGTGGAAAGAGGCATGCTCTGAATATTACCTTGGTTCCCTGAATTTGCCATTCTTTAGCCCGCCAGACTGTTTTAATGTCTATAGTGTCTTTCCATAAGCTGAAACCCTGTTCAGACAGTTGGACAATAAAGGATGCAGAGTATATCTGTTTTGTGTTAGTGAGCATATTTTTCTGTGCAGATGTAGGTGCAAGCTTATAGTAATATGAGCGTGAATTTGATGTATTGAATCTAGGAAAATAAGCAAACTTTTGTGCAAACGTTTGTGAACTACCTTTCGGTGGTGTTGGGCAATGTTCCCATTGGTGGTATGCGAAAAGATTACGTGGTGCACTCGTTTTATGCAAAAAATGATGACCAAAGTGTTGATAACAGTAAATTGCGTAAAAATCAGAAGAGTTTAAAAATCCCAATTGTCAGAATATGTACTTGAAGTGATGATATAATTTAAAGAAATTTTGAACACATGTGGTATTTTTAAAAGTTTAGTGGGACCAAATACATCATATGAAACTGTATCCCAAATTATTCCGTCAGGAACTGGAACTGCTGTAATGTTCACATAGGACAGGTCTCTTTGTTCACGACGAGATGACATATGAGGTTTCAATACCAGTTTAGAACATGAATCCACTGCCACCAACATGTACTTGTAAGCCCCATCAGATTGTAAGGGGCCGCAGTGGTCCAAATAGACACAAGCGAGAGGTCTGTCTGATATCAGTAATAGTGTTTGTGGTGGGCATGCTACGGTCGAAAACTTCATCTGCTGTCAGATGTCGCACTTAAGTACAAACACTTTTGTCTGTTTGGTCATACCTTGCTAGCAATAGCATTGTTTCAGCAATGAAACAGTTGCAGTAATCCCTGCGTGTTCAGAACCCAGACCATCGTGTTCAGCTAGAATTAAACCTAACCTGCGATCCATGTTTGGTATTACTCTATCCCCCACTCCTGGAATTTGAGCATACCGAATATTTTTGCATCTTACTTGTAGGAGTACTTGAATGGAAAACCTTTCGGCAAGGCTGTGCTGTTTTTGTGTGAAGCAATGACAGCTACCATTGTGCTTCCGTCTATTCTCGTGTTAGAACGAGTGATTGCAGCTACGGCAGCAGTACGTACTGCCCCTTTTGTGGCTTCATCAGCCAATGAATTCCCTTCAACGTGAATGCCATCATGTTGATGACTCAGCGTGTGAATCACGTGAGCTTTCGGCAAGTCTTTTTTCAACTCTGCCACTTGTTCCCAAAGCATTTTGTGCTTTATTGTGCAACCTTTTGAGTCTTTAAACTTATTCTGACCCCAGTAATGAAGATATTCATTGTAAGACTAGACACAGTAAAACAAATCGCACAATATAAGTGTGGGGAATTCTCGATCAGTTTGTATTAGTGCCAGTAATAGTGCTTTTAATTCTGCCAGCTGTGCCGTGCAATCTCCTAGAGACTGCGTCTTCATACTGCTAGGATGGAACTTGCCATCCTGCATACGTCCTTTTTCAATCGCACAAGCTGCACTGTATTGCTGTTTACTTCCTATGGCAGGCTGAGCAGAACCGTCAGTGTAAATAATGGATTCATACTGATCTCAAGGCATTATTTCATTGGGGAGAGGATATTCTTGTTAGTATTGCAGGAATGCTTGTGTGTTTAGTGTAGAATCAAATTTGTAGTCTACATCTGTTGCAGTGAGAGAATTAGCCCATTGTATCCATTGCGGATGTAGCGCTTTTGCGTTCGGAACGCTAGCTTTTGTAACAGCCTCTAAGGCTGGTACCGGAGCCACGACAATTATTCGTTTGCACGGAGCCAGTGCTCTTTCTCTCATTACCGCAGTCTGTACTGCTGTCAGAATTTTCTCTGCTGAAGCAAACGCATTTCAGCGTTTGTGTACAAGTGTGATTTGTATGCTATTGGTACTGTTTTGCCTTCATTGAAGGTTAGGTATGTGTACCCTGATTGACCCGCTATTACACGGATCACCAAATTTGTGGTATTTACATGTGTGTGTAGGTGTTTTGAAGCTATCATGTCAGCTTGTAAGGAAGGAAGTATAGCTGTGTGTTCCTGTGTCCAATGTCTAATTGAAAAATCAGGTCTGATTAAATTGTAGAAAGGTTTTACTTTTTCAGCGTAATCCAAAATGTATGTTCTGCTAAAATTTAGGAGTCCCAATATGGATTGTACATTTTTCTGAGTTTTTGGCGGTTGGAGCAGCGCGCACTTGTCTAAAAAGTTAGCTGCTAGGCTTTTCCCTTCACTTGATAACTTGTATCCCAAAAATAGGACATTAAGGTGGGCTATTTTCGATTTTTTTAAAGTTGAATTTGTAGCTCTTAGAGGCGAACCCCAAAATTATGCTGCTCACCCTGGTCAAATGATGCTTTAAATCATCATCCGTCAGATAAATATCATCTACATAGGACAATGCCTCTTCATCCAAATTTTGAAGTAACTCTGTTACCCTAGCTGAGAACAACCCGGGGCTATTCTTATACCCTTGGGCCAGTCTATATAATTGACGCTGAGAACCGAGCACTGAGAATGCTGTCAAATATCTGCTTTCAGGCGCTATATTTTGGCAGAAAAAACCCATTTGAGATATCTAGTGTTGATTTGTATATTTTCCGCACAATGTTATTCATTAATCGGTACTGTGTGCGTTCTGTACTGCAAATGTCTTTGTGCATGTGTTCAGATGTCTGTAGTCTAATACTAGACAATATGAATCATCAGGTTTCATTACGGAAAACAAAGGATTATTCATTGAAGAGGTGCAAGTTTCTATTACACCTTGGTATTCAAGTTGACCTAAGATCTCCCTGACCTGTTTCTTCACTTCTTGTTTAATAGGGTATTGTCTCTGTGGAGTTGGAGTAGTTTTTATTGGGATTTCATGGTGAGGTGACTCAGCATCCCACCCTACATGGTTGAGATAAAATGCTGGAGCAAGTGCTACCGCCCACTCCTGCGCATATGTATGTTTTAAGTATATTGGAACGAGGTCAGAAAAAGCCGGTAAAATTACTGTTTCTCCCTTTGGGCACTCCATAACAATTTCAGGCTGCCAATCTTTTTCAGCCAAAAGGATATCATAGCCATAAGTCAGGTTCTCCCAAAAGAGACCTTTAATTTTTCTGGGTTTGTCCCCTTCCATTTGGAGTGTTATTTCATATAACAGGTGTGGGATACTTACCCTGGTATCAGGTGTCTCCACCGTGATATGTTCATTCAACGCCGCTGTCACTAGAAATTCCATCAGGTTCTGGTGAGCTATTGTTACTTCTGCTGCGCTGTCTAGCATCGTCAGAGCCCATTCCCCGTTCAGAAGTTGAGTCCTCAGAATTCTGGGCATGTCTAACTTTAAGACCTGCTACCTTCTTCTTTTTAAATTGCAGTTTTGATTTTGGTTTATCTTCTTTTTTGATATTATAGTCTACAGTACGCTGTGTGTTTCTTGGAAGAATCAGGTGCTTGCTTGGTGTTATCCTTTTCAGGACCACCCATGAGTTGAAGTTTTGTTGCCCTAGCTCCCAAACTATCTCTGCCTAATTTAGCATATGTGTCCTTGATAATTTTAGGTAATTCATGCTCCTGTTGTAAAGGAGTGAAATCTCCAGGCGTTGGCGTATTGCCACTGCTGCTGCCTCCCCTTTTATGTTTGCTAATATAATAGTTGATACCTGGGCAAAATGTCCTAACAATTTCATCCCTAAGTTCAGATTAGGTACTGCTCCATACTCATTCTGTATTTGTCTTAATACATCTGGTATTACTGCTATTGAAGGAATACCATGTGTCCTGGTATATATGGCAGCGAAGACTGTACCCCAAGAGGTACAATCCTCTATCTGGGCGAGCTATCCCCATTGGCAAGCAGGATGTTAGCATTCTGTGTTTTTCTTGAGGGCTTGTGTGTAGAAACACTGCTTCTAACTGTGTTATATTCTGAGCTATCCAGAATGGCATTTGCTCACGTCTAGTGGGCATTTTACCCATAACTTTGTGGAGTTATTTTAGTTGTAGCTCCCTGAATTTGTCCTGCTGGTGTAGCCCTTGTTGGCTGTAGTGTGAGTGTTCTCATAACGAACTGTGTCAGGTTTCTGTAAAGTTTTATTATTTCTTTGTGTAGCGGACGTACGTCTGCTACTGGCATTGGCTCAATGTCTGGGTGTGGTGTGTAAGCCGCTAGGACCGGCCAAGTCGCTTCGTCTTTGCCGAGTGGACGAGTCTTACTTTATCTTTTGTGTGTGGGAGGGCGCCTTTAAACCAGTTTATGTGCTCCTGGTAGGTGAGCGGAATTTCAATGTCCTCATATGGACAGTATTCCTCTGGTGTTTCATCTTGAGTGTAAGAATGAAATGTTTTTGTGCGTGCATCTGCTTGTGGGAATTTAACCCATGACTAGAAAACCTCTGTTCTATATGATTTGTGTGCCTCAATCATGAAAGTTACTGTCCCACCCCTTGCCGTGACTCCATAGTCCACTAGTTTTAAAGTACGGGCAGTTCTGGCATTTTCTGAAATGTTTATTTCGCCTTCTTGTTCTCCTTCCTCTACTGCATTCACATGTTGTGCTGGCGCAGTGTTGTCTTCGTCAGCGATTGTTAAAAGAGTTTCAAGGAAACTGAGATAAGGTTTTATGCACAATAGGAACTATTTGTCCTTCAAGCTTGAATAAACCTACAGCAAATACATAGGATATGCCTACTCAGCTGCGGCAGATTTTTTCATCTCCCACTCTAGACGTCTCTGGAATAATTTGAGTAGGGGTCTCTGAGAAAAGCACGACTCAACTACTCAGATTCAATCGTTAAATACGTACCAAACCAACGTTGGCGGCGCCATGTTGTGTCGTTCCTATAAACCTATATAGGATCTGCGCGTTTAGACAACATAAACTGGGGGATTGGTGTTGAGATTGATTCTAGACCCCCCCACCAAGTATGTTCACCTGTATACTTAGCTAGCTCACAGTGCCACTGTAAACTCCTCTTACCAAGGACAGAATAGCTCTTGGCAACTATCGACATGCAACTCTGTTACCAGGGATCGAAGAAACAGTACAGTACTTTTCACTCAGTCACTCGTGCTCACTTTGTCTCAGAGAAATACACAGAATAAACGGTGGGGACGTTTTCAATAAGTATTTATTGAACCAGCATCATTCTAGTGTAAAATAGGTGTGCTGGGGGTTTTTTGTTTTTGTGTTTTTGTCTGAGAATTTATCCTCAAGACGTGTTGCTTCAAAACAGGCATCTTCTACTTTGTATGTGGGGGTTTGTACGGATCCTGGGACATATGAATCTGGGCTCTGACGAGGTGAATGTTTTTGACACCGGGCCCTGCACGCTCTACTGTACTAATGTTGTTATTGTGACTTATGATGCTCAATAAAAAGAATTTTGACCAAAAAAAAATAGGTTTGCTGAAACAACCATAAGACAGAAACAGATATAAACGATATTAAGCACCAACAGAGTAAATGGAGGATAGATTTCTACCATAGTGCTAAAACAATGGATATATGAAAGCATATAAATACATGACAATAATAATGCGTACTCCTACGATGCAACCCTAACTAGATGTATCTAAGTGTAGCTGACATGTATGTAGGTGTAGAGCCAAGAATCCCCCTAGGCTGAAGTCAACCCCATTACCTGAAGAGAGAGACTGTGGGACCCCTATCTTGGTCTTGAGATGGACACCACGCATGGGATGTCAGACCACTGCGTGCTGGAGTGTCTACCTGCAGGAACCTCAGAATCTTGCGTCAGTGTGTCAGCATGGAAGTTTTTCTACTCTGCCTGCCTTGGCAAAGATATGGTGTATATATACCCAAAAGGTACCCTCAGGGGATTCTACCTTGCTGTGTCATGTCGGCCGAGGATGACGGAAGGGATGACCCTTATGCATAGTTATTATACAGAAGATGGTAATCCTTCTGTGATTCTGAGAATCTTCATGCATAATTTATGAGGCTAGTTTTCGGGGAAAACCACACGCCATTCCTCCAAGTGTGAAACCAAGGGTTTACGAGGTGTGTTCAAGTCCTTAATCTTGGCTAACCCAGGACAGGAAGTCTGTTGCACAGTGTTGTTCAGGAAAATCATCTGTTGTGGAAAGAGGCATGCTCTGAATATTGCCTTGGTTCCCTGAATTTGCCATTCTTTAGCCCGCCAGACTGTTTTAATGTCTATAGTGTCTTTCCATAAGCTGAAACCCTGTTCAGACAGTTGGACAATAAAGGATGCAGAGTATATCTGTTTTGTGTTAGTGAGCATATTTTTCTGTGCAGATGTAGGTGCAAGCTTATAGTAATATGAGCGTGAATTTGATGTATTGAATCTAGGAAAATAAGCAAACTTTTGTGCAAACGTTTGTGAACTACCTTTCGGTGGTGTTGGGCAATGTTCCCATTGGTGGTATGCGAAAAGATTACGTGGTGCACTCGTTTTATGCAAAAAATGATGACCAAAGTGTTGATAACAGTAAATTGCGTAAAAATCAGAAGAGTTTAAAAATCCCAATTGTCAGAATATGTACTTGAAGTGATGATATAATTTAAAGAAATTTTGAACACATGTGGTATTTTAAAAAGTTTAGTGGGACCAAATACATCATATGAAACTGTATCCCAAATTATTCCGTCAGGAACTGGAACTGCTGTAATGTTCACATAGGACAGGTCTCTTTGTTCACGACGAGATGACATATGAGGTTTCAATACCAGTTTAGAACATGAATCCACTGCCACCAACATGTACTTGTAAGCCCCATCAGATTGTAAGGGGCCGCAGTGGTCCAAATAGACACAAGCGAGAGGTCTGTCTGATATCAGTAATAGTGTTTGTGGTGGGCATGCTACGGTCGAAAACTTCATCTGCTGTCAGATGTCGCACTTAAGTACAAACACTTTTGTCTGTTTGGTCATACCTTGCTAGCAATAGCATTGTTTCAGCAATGAAACAGTTGCAGTAATCCCTGCGTGTTCAGAACCCAGACCATCGTGTTCAGCTAGAATTAAACCTAACCTGCGATCCATGTTTGGTATTACTCTATCCCCCACTCCTGGAATTTGAGCATACCGAATATTTTTGCATCTTACTTGTAGGAGTACTTGAATGGAAAACCTTTCGGCAAGGCTGTGCTGTTTTTGTGTGAAGCAATGACAGCTACCATTGTGCTTCCGTCTATTCTCGTGTTAGAACGAGTGATTGCAGCTACGGCAGCAGTACGTACTGCCCCTTTTGTGGCTTCATCAGCCAATGAATTCCCTTCAACGTGAATGCCATCATGTTGATGACTCAGCGTGTGAATCACGTGAGCTTTCGGCAAGTCTTTTTTCAACTCTGCCACTTGTTCCCAAAGCATTTTGTGCTTTATTGTGCAACCTTTTGAGTCTTTAAACTTATTCTGACCCCAGTAATGAAGATATTCATTGTAAGACTAGACACAGTAAAACAAATCGCACAATATAAGTGTGGGGAATTCTCGATCAGTTTGTATTAGTGCCAGTAATAGTGCTTTTAATTCTGCCAGCTGTGCCGTGCAATCTCCTAGAGACTGCGTCTTCATACTGCTAGGATGGAACTTGCCATCCTGCATACGTCCTTTTTCAATCGCACAAGCTGCACTGTATTGCTGTTTACTTCCTATGGCAGGCTGAGCAGAACCGTCAGTGTAAATAATGGATTCATACTGATCTCAAGGCATTATTTCATTGGGGAGAGGATATTCTTGTTAGTATTGCAGGAATGCTTGTGTGTTTAGTGTAGAATCAAATTTGTAGTCTACATCTGTTGCAGTGAGAGAATTAGCCCATTGTATCCATTGCGGATGTAGCGCTTTTGCGTTCGGAACGCTAGCTTTTGTAACAGCCTCTAAGGCTGGTACCGGAGCCACGACAATTATTCGTTTGCACGGAGCCAGTGCTCTTTCTCTCATTACCGCAGTCTGTACTGCTGTCAGAATTTTCTCTGCTGAAGCAAACGCATTTCAGCGTTTGTGTACAAGTGTGATTTGTATGCTATTGGTACTGTTTTGCCTTCATTGAAGGTTAGGTATGTGTACCCTGATTGACCCGCTATTACACGGATCACCAAATTTGTGGTATTTACATGTGTGTGTAGGTGTTTTGAAGCTATCATGTCAGCTTGTAAGGAAGGAAGTATAGCTGTGTGTTCCTGTGTCCAATGTCTAATTGAAAAATCAGGTCTGATTAAATTGTAGAAAGGTTTTACTTTTTCAGCGTAATCCAAAATGTATGTTCTGCTAAAATTTAGGAGTCCCAATATGGATTGTACATTTTTCTGAGTTTTTGGCGGTTGGAGCAGCGCGCACTTGTCTAAAAAGTTAGCTGCTAGGCTTTTCCCTTCACTTGATAACTTGTATCCCAAAAATAGGACATTAAGGTGGGCTATTTTCGATTTTTTTAAAGTTGAATTTGTAGCTCTTAGAGGCGAACCCCAAAATTATGCTGCTCACCCTGGTCAAATGATGCTTTAAATCATCATCCGTCAGATAAATATCATCTACATAGGACAATGCCTCTTCATCCAAATTTTGAAGTAACTCTGTTACCCTAGCTGAGAACAACCCGGGGCTATTCTTATACCCTTGGGCCAGTCTATATAATTGACGCTGAGAACCGAGCACTGAGAATGCTGTCAAATATCTGCTTTCAGGCGCTATATTTTGGCAGAAAAAACCCATTTGAGATATCTAGTGTTGATTTGTATATTTTCCGCACAATGTTATTCATTAATCGGTACTGTGTGCGTTCTGTACTGCAAATGTCTTTGTGCATGTGTTCAGATGTCTGTAGTCTAATACTAGACAATATGAATCATCAGGTTTCATTACGGAAAACAAAGGATTATTCATTGAAGAGGTGCAAGTTTCTATTACACCTTGGTATTCAAGTTGACCTAAGATCTCCCTGACCTGTTTCTTCACTTCTTGTTTAATAGGGTATTGTCTCTGTGGAGTTGGAGTAGTTTTTATTGGGATTTCATGGTGAGGTGACTCAGCATCCCACCCTACATGGTTGAGATAAAATGCTGGAGCAAGTGCTACCGCCCACTCCTGCGCATATGTATGTTTTAAGTATATTGGAACGAGGTCAGAAAAAGCCGGTAAAATTACTGTTTCTCCCTTTGGGCACTCCATAACAATTTCAGGCTGCCAATCTTTTTCAGCCAAAAGGATATCATAGCCATAAGTCAGGTTCTCCCAAAAGAGACCTTTAATTTTTCTGGGTTTGTCCCCTTCCATTTGGAGTGTTATTTCATATAACAGGTGTGGGATACTTACCCTGGTATCAGGTGTCTCCACCGTGATATGTTCATTCAACGCCGCTGTCACTAGAAATTCCATCAGGTTCTGGTGAGCTATTGTTACTTCTGCTGCGCTGTCTAGCATCGTCAGAGCCCATTCCCCGTTCAGAAGTTGAGTCCTCAGAATTCTGGGCATGTCTAACTTTAAGACCTGCTACCTTCTTCTTTTTAAATTGCAGTTTTGATTTTGGTTTATCTTCTTTTTTGATATTATAGTCTACAGTACGCTGTGTGTTTCTTGGAAGAATCAGGTGCTTGCTTGGTGTTATCCTTTTCAGGACCACCCATGAGTTGAAGTTTTGTTGCCCTAGCTCCCAAACTATCTCTGCCTAATTCAGCATATGTGTCCTTGATAATTTTAGGTAATTCATGCTCCTGTTGTAAAGGAGTGAAATCTCCAGGCGTTGGCGTATTGCCACTGCTGCTGCCTCCCCTTTTATGTTTGCTAATATAATAGTTGATACCTGGGCAAAATGTCCTAACAATTTCATCCCTAAGTTCAGATTAGGTACTGCTCCATACTCATTCTGTATTTGTCTTAATACATCTGGTATTACTGCTATTGAAGGAATACCATGTGTCCTGGTATATATGGCAGCGAAGACTGTACCCCAAGAGGTACAATCCTCTATCTGGGCGAGCTATCCCCATTGGCAAGCAGGATGTTAGCATTCTGTGTTTTTCTTGAGGGCTTGTGTGTAGAAACACTGCTTCTAACTGTGTTATATTCTGAGCTATCCAGAATGGCATTTGCTCACGTCTAGTGGGCATTTTACCCATAACTGCGTGTAGCGTTTGTGAGTTATTTTAGTTGTAGCTCCCTGAATTTGTCCTGCTGGTGTAGCCCTTGTTGGCTGTAGTGTGAGTGTTCTCATAACGAACTGTGTCAGGTTTCTGTAAAGTTTTATTATTTCTTTGTGTAGCGGACGTACGTCTGCTACTGGCATTGGCTCAATGTCTGGGTGTGGTGTGTAAGCCGCTAGGACCGGCCAAGTCGCTCCGTCTCTGCCGAGTGGACGAGTCTTACTTTATCTTTTGTGTGTGGGAGGGCGCCTTTAAACCAGTTTATGTGCTCCTGGTAGGTGAGCGGAATTTCAATGTCCTCATATGGACAGTATTCCTCTGGTGTTTCATCTTGAGTGTAAGAATGAAATGTTTTTGTGCGTGCATCTGCTTGTGGGAATTTAACCCATGACTAGAAAACCTCTGTTCTATATGATTTGTGTGCCTCAATCATGAAAGTTACTGTCCCACCCCTTGCTGTGACTCCATAGTCCACTAGTTTTAAAGTACGGGCAGTTCTGGCATTTTCTGAAATGTTTATTTCGCCTTCTTGTTCTCCTTCCTCCACTGCATTCACATGTTGTGCTGGCGCAGTGTTGTCTTCGTCAGCGATTGTTAAAAGAGTTTCAAGGAAACTGAGATAAGGTTTTATGCACAATAGGAACTATTTGTCCTTCAAGCTTGAATAAACCTACAGCAAATACATAGGATATGCCTACTCAGCTGCGGCAGATTTTTTCATCTCCCACTCCAGACGTCTCTGGAATAATTTGAGTAGGGGTCTCTGAGAAAAGCACGACTCAACTACTCAGATTCAATCGTTAAATACGTACCAAACCAACGTTGGCGGCGCCATGTTGTGTCGTTCCTATAAACCTATATAGGATCTGCGCGTTTAGACAACATAAACTGGGGGATTGGTGTTGAGATTGATTCTAGACCCCCCCCACCAAGTATGTTCACCTGTATACTTAGCTAGCTCACAGTGCCACTGTAAACTCCTCTTACCAAGGACAGAATAGCTCTTGGCAACTATCGAACATGACAACTCTGTTCCACCAGGGATCGTGGAAACAGTACAGTACTTTTCACTCAGTCACTCGTGCTCACTTTGTCTCAGAGAAATACACAGAATAAACGGTGGGGACGTTTTCAATAAGTATTTATTGAACCAGCGTCATTCTAGTGTAAAATAGGTGTGCTGGGGGTTTTTTGTTTTTGTGTTTTTGTCTGAGAATTTATCCTCAAGACGTGTTGCTTCAAAACAGGCATCTTCTACTTTGTATGTGGGGGTTTGTACGGATCCTGGGACATATGAATCTGGGCTCTGACTAGGTGAATGTTTTTGACACCGGGCCCTGCACGCTCTACTGTACTAATGTTGTTATTGTGACTTATGATGCTCAATAAAAAGAATTTTGACCAAAAAAAAATAGGTTTGCTGAAACAACCATAAGACAGAAACAGATATAAACGATATTAAGCACCAACAGAGTAAATGGAGGATAGATTTCTACCATAGTGCTAAAACAATGGATATATGAAAGCATATAAATACATGACAATAATAATGCGTACTCCTACGATGCAACCCTAACTAGATGTATCTAAGTGTAGCTGACATGTATGTAGGTGTAGAGCCAAGAATCCCCCTAGGCTGAAGTCAACCCCATTACCTGAAGAGAGAGACTGTGGGACCCCTATCTTGGTCTTGAGATGGACACCACGCATGGGATGTCAGACCACTGCGTGCTGGAGTGTCTACCTGCAGGAACCTCAGAATCTTGCGTCAGTGTGTCAGCATGGAAGTTTTTCTACTCTGCCTGCCTTGGCAAAGATATGGTGTATATATACCCAAAAGGTACCCTCAGGGGATTCTACCTTGCTGTGTCATGTCGGCCGAGGATGACGGAAGGGATGACCCTTATGCATAGTTATTATGCAGAAGATGGTAATCCTTCTGTGATTCTGAGAATCTTCATGCATAATTTATGAGGCTAGTTTTCGGGGAAAACCACACGCCATTCCTCCAAGTGTGAAACCAAGGGTTTACGAGGTGTGTTCAAGTCCTTAATCTTGGCTAACCCAGGACAGGAAGTCTGTTGCACAGTGTTGTTCAGGAAAATCATCTGTTGTGGAAAGAGGCATGCTCTGAATATTGCCTTGGTTCCCTGAATTTGCCATTCTTTAGCCCGCCAGACTGTTTTAATGTCTATAGTGTCTTTCCATAAGCTGAAACCCTGTTCAGACAGTTGGACAATAAAGGATGCAGAGTATATCTGTTTTGTGTTAGTGAGCATATTTTTCTGTGCAGATGTAGGTGCAAGCTTATAGTAATATGAGCGTGAATTTGATGTATTGAATCTAGGAAAATAAGCAAACTTTTGTGCAAACGTTTGTGAACTACCTTTCGGTGGTGTTGGGCAATGTTCCCATTGGTGGTATGCGAAAACATTACGTGGTGCACTCGTTTTATGCAAAAAATGATGACCAAAGTGTTGATAACAGTACATTGCGTAAAAATCAGAAGAGTTTAAAAATCCCAATTGTCAGAATATGTACTTGAAGTGATGATATAATTTAAAGAAATTTTGAACACATGTGGTATTTTTAAAAGTTCAGTGGGACCAAATACATCATATGAAACTGTATCCCAAATTATTCCGTCAGGAACTGGAACTGCTGTAATGTTCACATAGGACAGGTCTCTTTGTTCACGACGAGATGACATATGAGGTTTCAATACCAGTTTAGAACATGAATCCACTGCCACCAACATGTACTTGTAAGCCCCATCAGATTGTAAGGGGCCGCAGTGGTCCAAATAGACACAAGCGAGAGGTCTGTCTGATATCAGTAATAGTGTTTGTGGTGGGCATGCTACGGTCGAAAACTTCATCTGCTGTCAGATGTCGCACTTAAGTACAAACACTTTTGTCTGTTTGGTCATACCTTGCTAGCAATAGCATTGTTTCAGCAATGAAACAGTTGCAGTAATCCCTGCGTGTTCAGAACCCAGACCATCGTGTTCAGCTAGAATTAAACCTAACCTGCGATCCATGTTTGGTATTACTCTATCCCCCACTCCTGGAATTTGAGCATACCGAATATTTTTGCATCTTACTTGTAGGAGTACTTGAATGGAAAACCTTTCGGCAAGGCTGTGCTGTTTTTGTGTGAAGCAATGACAGCTACCATTGTGCTTCCGTCTATTCTCGTGTTAGAACGAGTGATTGCAGCTACGGCAGCAGTACGTACTGCCCCTTTTGTGGCTTCATCAGCCAATGAATTCCCTTCAACGTGAATGCCATCATGTTGATGACTCAGCGTGTGAATCACGTGAGCTTTCGGCAAGTCTTTTTTCAACTCTGCCACTTGTTCCCAAAGCATTTTGTGCTTTATTGTGCAACCTTTTGAGTCTTTAAACTTATTCTGACCCCAGTAATGAAGATATTCATTGTAAGACTAGACACAGTAAAACAAATCGCACAATATAAGTGTGGGGAATTCTCGATCAGTTTGTATTAGTGCCAGTAATAGTGCTTTTAATTCTGCCAGCTGTGCCGTGCAATCTCCTAGAGACTGCGTCTTCATACTGCTAGGATGGAACTTGCCATCCTGCATACGTCCTTTTTCAATCGCACAAGCTGCACTGTATTGCTGTTTACTTCCTATGGCAGGCTGAGCAGAACCGTCAGTGTAAATAATGGATTCATACTGATCTCAAGGCATTATTTCATTGGGGAGAGGATATTCTTGTTAGTATTGCAGGAATGCTTGTGTGTTTAGTGTAGAATCAAATTTGTAGTCTACATCTGTTGCAGTGAGAGAATTAGCCCATTGTATCCATTGCGGATGTAGCGCTTTTGCGTTCGGAACGCTAGCTTTTGTAACAGCCTCTAAGGCTGGTACCGGAGCCACGACAATTATTCGTTTGCACGGAGCCAGTGCTCTTTCTCTCATTACCGCAGTCTGTACTGCTGTCAGAATTTTCTCTGCTGAAGCAAACGCATTTCAGCGTTTGTGTACAAGTGTGATTTGTATGCTATTGGTACTGTTTTGCCTTCATTGAAGGTTAGGTATGTGTACCCTGATTGACCCGCTATTACACGGATCACCAAATTTGTGGTATTTACATGTGTGTGTAGGTGTTTTGAAGCTATCATGTCAGCTTGTAAGGAAGGAAGTATAGCTGTGTGTTCCTGTGTCCAATGTCTAATTGAAAAATCAGGTCTGATTAAATTGTAGAAAGGTTTTACTTTTTCAGCGTAATCCAAAATGTATGTTCTGCTAAAATTTAGGAGTCCCAATATGGATTGTACATTTTTCTGAGTTTTTGGCGGTTGGAGCAGCGCGCACTTGTCTAAAAAGTTAGCTGCTAGGCTTTTCCCTTCACTTGATAACTTGTATCCCAAAAATAGGACATTAAGGTGGGCTATTTTCGATTTTTTTAAAGTTGAATTTGTAGCTCTTAGAGGCGAACCCCAAAATTATGCTGCTCACCCTGGTCAAATGATGCTTTAAATCATCATCCGTCAGATAAATATCATCTACATAGGACAATGCCTCTTCATCCAAATTTTGAAGTAACTCTGTTACCCTAGCTGAGAACAACCCGGGGCTATTCTTATACCCTTGGGCCAGTCTATATAATTGACGCTGAGAACCGAGCACTGAGAATGCTGTCAAATATCTGCTTTCAGGCGCTATATTTTGGCAGAAAAAACCCATTTGAGATATCTAGTGTTGATTTGTATATTTTCCGCACAATGTTATTCATTAATCGGTACTGTGTGCGTTCTGTACTGCAAATGTCTTTGTGCATGTGTTCAGATGTCTGTAGTCTAATACTAGACAATATGAATCATCAGGTTTCATTACGGAAAACAAAGGATTATTCATTGAAGAGGTGCAAGTTTCTATTACACCTTGGTATTCAAGTTGACCTAAGATCTCCCTGACCTGTTTCTTCACTTCTTGTTTAATAGGGTATTGTCTCTGTGGAGTTGGAGTAGTTTTTATTGGGATTTCATGGTGAGGTGACTCAGCATCCCACCCTACATGGTTGAGATAAAATGCTGGAGCAAGTGCTACCGCCCACTCCTGCGCATATGTATGTTTTAAGTATATTGGAACGAGGTCAGAAAAAGCCGGTAAAATTACTGTTTCTCCCTTTGGGCACTCCATAACAATTTCAGGCTGCCAATCTTTTTCAGCCAAAAGGATATCATAGCCATAAGTCAGGTTCTCCCAAAAGAGACCTTTAATTTTTCTGGGTTTGTCCCCTTCCATTTGGAGTGTTATTTCATATAACAGGTGTGGGATACTTACCCTGGTATCAGGTGTCTCCACCGTGATATGTTCATTCAACGCCGCTGTCACTAGAAATTCCATCAGGTTCTGGTGAGCTATTGTTACTTCTGCTGCGCTGTCTAGCATCGTCAGAGCCCATTCCCCGTTCAGAAGTTGAGTCCTCAGAATTCTGGGCATGTCTAACTTTAAGACCTGCTACCTTCTTCTTTTTAAATTGCAGTTTTGATTTTGGTTTATCTTCTTTTTTGATATTATAGTCTACAGTACGTTGTGTGTTTCTTGGAAGAATCAGGTGCTTGCTTGGTGTTATCCTTTTCAGGACCACCCATGAGTTGAAGTTTTGTTGCCCTAGCTCCCAAACTATCTCTGCCTAATTCAGCATATGTGTCCTTGATAATTTTAGGTAATTCATGCTCCTGTTGTAAAGGAGTGAAATCTCCAGGCGTTGGCGTATTGCCACTGCTGCTGCCTCCCCTTTTATGTTTGCTAATATAATAGTTGATACCTGGGCAAAATGTCCTAACAATTTCATCCCTAAGTTCAGAGCAGGTACTGCTCCATACTCATTCTGTATTTGTCTTAATACATCTGGTATTACTGCTATTGAAGGAATACCATGTGTCCTGGTATATATGGCAGCTAAGACTGTACCCCAAGAGGTACAATCCTCTATCTGGGGAGCTATCCCCATTGGCAAGCAGGATGTTAGCATTCTGTGTTTTTCTTGAGGGCTTGTGTGTGGAAACACTGCCTCTAACTGTGTTATATTCTGAGCTATCCAGAATGGCATTTGCTCACGTCTAGTGGGCATTTTACCCATAACTGCGTGTAGCGTTTGTGGAGTTATTTTAGTTGTAGCTCCCTGAATTTGTCCTGCTGGTGTAGCCCTTGTTGGCTGTAGTGTGAGTGTTCTCATAACGAACTGTGTCAGGTTTCTGTAAAGTTTTATTATTTCTTTGTGTAGCGGACGTACGTCTGCTACTGGCATTGGGTCAATGTCTGGGTGTGGTGTGTAAGCCGCTAGGACCGGCCAAGTCGCTCCGTCTCTGCCGAGTGGACGAGTCTTACTTTATCTTTTGTGTGTGGGAGGGCGCCTTTAAACCAGTTTATGTGCTCCTGGTAGGTGAGCGGAATTTCAATGTCCTCATATGGACAGTATTCCTCTGGTGTTTCATCTTGAGTGTAAGAATGAAATGTTTTTGTGCGTGCATCTGCTTGTGGGAATTTAACCCATGACTAGAAAACCTCTGTTCTATATGATTTGTGTGCCTCAATCATGAAAGTTACTGTCCCACCCCTTGCTGTGACTCCATAGTCCACTAGTTTTAAAGTACGGGCAGTTCTGGCATTTTCTGAAATGTTTATTTCGCCTTCTTGTTCTCCTTCCTCCACTGCATTCACATGTTGTGCTGGCGCAGTGTTGTCTTCGTCAGCGATTGTTAAAAGAGTTTCAAGGAAACTGAGATAAGGTTTTATGCACAATAGGAACTATTTGTCCTTCAAGCTTGAATAAACCTACAGCAAATACATAGGATATGCCTACTCAGCTGCGGCAGATTTTTTCATCTCCCACTCCAGACGTCTCTGGAATAATTTGAGTAGGGGTCTCTGAGAAAAGCACGACTGAACTACTCAGATTCAATCGTTAAATACGTACCAAACCAACGTTGGCGGCGCCATGTTGTGTCGTTCCTATAAACCTATATAGGATCTGCGCGTTTAGACAACATAAACTGGGGGATTGGTGTTGAGATTGATTCTAGACCCCCCCACCAAGTATGTTCACCTGTATACTTAGCTAGCTCACAGTGCCACTGTAAACTCCTCTTACCAAGGACAGAATAGCTCTTGGCAACTATCGAACATGACAACTCTGTTCCACCAGGGATCGTGGAAACAGTACAGTACTTTTCACTCAGTCACTCGTGCTCACTTTGTCTCAGAGAAATACACAGAATAAACGGTGGGGACGTTTTCAATAAGTATTTATTGAACCAGCGTCATTCTAGTGTAAAATAGGTGTGCTGGGGGGTTTTTGTTTTTGTCTTTTTGTCTGAGAATTTATCCTCAAGACGTGTTGCTTCAAAACAGGCATCTTCTACTTTGTATGTGGGGGTTTGTACGGATCCTGGGACATATGAATCTGGGCTCTGACTAGGTGAATGTTTTTGACACCGGGCCCTGCACGCTCTACTGTACTAATGTTGTTATTGTGACTTATGATGCTCAATAAAAAGAATTTTGACAAAAAAAAAATAGGTTTGCTGAAACAACCATAAGACAGAAACAGATATAAACGATATTAAGCACCAACAGAGTAAATGGAGGATAGATTTCTACCATAGTGCTAAAACAATGGATATATGAAAGCATATAAATACATGACAATAATAATGCGTACTCCTACGATGCAACCCTAACTAGATGTATCTAAGTGTAGCTGACATGTATGTAGGTGTAGAGCCAAGAATCCCCCTAGGCTGAAGTCAACCCCATTACCTGAAGAGAGAGACTGTGGGACCCCCATCTTGGTCTTGAGATGGACACCACGCATGGGATGTCAGACCACTGCGAGCTGGAGTGTCTGCCTGCAGGAACCTCAGAATCTCGCGTCAGTGTGTCAGCATGGAAGTTTTTCTACTCTGCCTGCCTTGGCAAAGATATGGTGTATATATACCCAAAAGGTACCCTCAGGGGATTCTACCTTGCTGTGTCATGTCGGCCGAGGATGACGGAAGGGATGACCCTTATGCATAGTTATTATGCAGAAGATGGTAATCCTTCTGTGATTCTGAGAATCTTCATGCATAATTTATGAGGCTAGTTTTCGGGGAAAACCACACGCCATTCCTCCAAGTGTGAAACCAAGGGTTTACGAGGTGTGTTCAAGTCCTTAATCTTGGCTAACCCAGGACAGGAAGTCTGTTGCACAGTGTTGTTCAGGAAAATCATCTGTTGTGGAAAGAGGCATGCTCTGAATATTGCCTTGGTTCCCTGAACTTGCCATTCTTTAGCCCGCCAGACTGTTTTAATGTCTATAGTGTCTTTCCATAAGCTGAAACCCTGTTCAGACAGTTGGACAATAAAGGATGCAGAGTATATCTGTTTTGTGTTAGTGAGCATATTTTTCTGTGCAGATGTAGGTGCAAGCTTATAGTAATATGAGCGTGAATTTGATGTATTGAATCTAGGAAAATAAGCAAACTTTTGTGCAAACGTTTGTGAACTACCTTTCGGTGGTGTTGGGCAATGTTCCCATTGGTGGTATGCGAAAACATTACGTGGTGCACTCGTTTTATGCAAAAAATGATGACCAAAGTGTTGATAACAGTACATTGCGTAAAAATCAGAAGAGTTTAAAAATCCCAATTGTCAGAATATGTACTTGAAGTGATGATATAATTTAAAGAAATTTTGAACACATGTGGTATTTTTAAAAGTTCAGTGGGACCAAATACATCATATGAAACTGTATCCCAAATTATTCCGTCAGGAACTGGAACTGCTGTAATGTTCACATAGGACAGGTCTCTTTGTTCACGACGAGATGACATATGAGGTTTCAATACCAGTTTAGAACATGAATCCACTGCCACCAACATGTACTTGTAAGCCCCATCAGATTGTAAGGGGCCGCAGTGGTCCAACTAGACACAAGCGAGAGGTCTGTCTGATATCAGTAATAGTGTTTGTGGTGGGCGTGCTACGGTCGAAAACTTCATCTGCTGTCAGATGTCGCACTTAAGTACAAACACTTTTGTCTGTTGGGTCATACCTTGCTAGCAATAGCATTGTTTCAGCAATGAAACAGTTGCAGTAATCCCTGCGTGTTCAGAACCCAGACCATCGTGTTCAGCTAGAATTAAACCTAACCTGCGATCCATGTTTGGTATTACTCTATCCCCCACTCCTGGAATTTGAGCATACCGAATATTTTTGCATCTTACTTGTAGGAGTACTTGAATGGAAAACCTTTCGGCAAGGCTGTGCTGTTTTTGTGTGAAGCAATGACAGCTACCATTGTGCTTCCGTCTATTCTCGTGTTAGAACGAGTGATTGCAGCTACGGCAGCAGTACGTACTGCCCCTTTTGTGGCTTCATCAGCCAATGAATTCCCTTCAACGTGAATGCCATCATGTTGATGACTCAGCGTGTGAATCACGTGAGCTTTCGGCAAGTCTTTTTTCAACTCTGCCACTTGTTCCCAAAGCATTTTGTGCTTTATTGTGCAACCTTTTGAGTCTTTAAACTTATTCTGACCCCAGTAATGAAGATATTCATTGTAAGACTAGACACAGTAAAACAAATCGCACAATATAAGTGTGGGGAATTCTCGATCAGTTTGTATTAGTTCCAGTAATAGTGCTTTTAATTCTGCCAGCTGTGCCGTGCAATCTCCTAGAGACTGCGTCTTCATACTGCTAGGATGGAACTTGCCATCCTGCATACGTCCTTTTTCAATCGCACAAGCTGCACTGTATTGCTGTTTACTTCCTATGGCAGGCTGAGCAGAACCGTCAGTGTAAATAATGGATTCATACTGATCTCAAGGCATTATTTCATTGGGGAGAGGATATTCTTGTTAGTATTGCAGGAATGCTTGTGTTTTTAGTGTAGAATCAAATTTGTAGTCTACATCTGTTGCAGTGAGAGAATTAGCCCATTGTATCCATTGCGGATGTAGCGCTTTTGCGTTCGGAACGCTAGCTTTTGTAACAGCCTCTAAGGCTGGTACCGGAGCCACGACAATTATTCGTTTGCACGGAGCCAGTGCTCTTTCTCTCATTACCGCAGTCTGTACTGCTGTCAGAATTTTCTCTGCTGAAGCAAACGCATTTCAGCGTTTGTGTACAAGTGTGATTTGTATGCTATTGGTACTGTTTTGCCTTCATTGAAGGTTAGGTATGTGTACCCTGATTGACCCGCTATTACACGGATCACCAAATTTGTGGTATTTACATGTGTGTGTAGGTGTTTTGAAGCTATCATGTCAGCTTGTAAGGAAGGAAGTATAGCTGTGTGTTCCTGTGTCCAATGTCTAATTGAAAAATCAGGTCTGATTAAATTGTAGAAAGGTTTTACTTTTTCAGCGTAATCCAAAATGTATGTTCTGCTAAAATTTAGGAGTCCCAATATGGATTGTACATTTTTCTGAGTTTTTGGCGGTTGGAGCAGCGCGCACTTGTCTAAAAAGTTAGCTGCTAGGCTTTTCCCTTCACTTGATAACTTGTATCCCAAAAATAGGACATTGAGGTGGGCTATTTTCGATTTTTTTAAAGTTGAATTTGTAGCTCTTAGAGGCGAACCCCAAAATTATGCTGCTCACCCTGGTCAAATGATGCTTTAAATCATCATCCGTCAGATAAATATCATCTACATAGGACAATGCCTCTTCATCAAAATTTTGAAGTAACTCTGTTACCCTAGCTGAGAACAACCCGGGGCTATTCTTATACCCTTGGGCCAGTCTATATAATTGACGCTGAGAACCGAGCACTGAGAATGCTGTCAAATATCTGCTTTCAGGCGCTATATTTTGGCAGAAAAAACCCATTTGAGATATCTAGTGTTGATTTGTATATTTTCCGCACAATGTTATTCATTAATCGGTACTGTGTGCGTTCTGTACTGCAAATGTCTTTGTGCATGTGTTCAGATGTCTGTAGTCTAATACTAGACAATATGAATCATCAGGTTTCATTACGGAAAACAAAGGATTATTCATTGAAGAGGTGCAAGTTTCTATTACACCTTGGTATTCAAGTTGACCTAAGATCTCCCTGACCTGTTTCTTCACTTCTTGTTTAATAGGGTATTGTCTCTGTGGAGTTGGAGTAGTTTTTATTGGGATTTCATGGTGAGGTGACTCAGCATCCCACCCTACATGGTTGAGATAAAATGCTGGAGCAAGTGCTACCGCCCACTCCTGCGCATATGTATGTTTTAAGTATATTGGAACGAGGTCAGAAAAAGCCGGTAAAATTACTGTTTCTCCCTTTGGGCACTCCATAACAATTTCAGGCTGCCAATCTTTTTCAGCCAAAAGGATATCATAGCCATAAGTCAGGTTCTCCCAAAAGAGACCTTTAATTTTTCTGGGTTTGTCCCCTTCCATTTGGAGTGTTATTTCATATAACAGGTGTGGGATACTTACCCTGGTATCAGGTGTCTCCACCGTGATATGTTCATTCAACGCCGCTGTCACTAGAAATTCCATCAGGTTCTGGTGAGCTATTGTTACTTCTGCTGCGCTGTCTAGCATCGTCAGAGCCCATTCCCCGTTCAGAAGTTGAGTCCTCAGAATTCTGGGCATGTCTAACTTTAAGACCTGCTACCTTCTTCTTTTTAAATTGCAGTTTTGATTTTGGTTTATCTTCTTTTTTGATATTATAGTCTACAGTACGTTGTGTGTTTCTTGGAAGAATCAGGTGCTTGCTTGGTGTTATCCTTTTCAGGACCACCCATGAGTTGAAGTTTTGTTGCCCTAGCTCCCAAACTATCTCTGCCTAATTCAGCATATGTGTCCTTGATAATTTTAGGTAATTCATGCTCCTGTTGTAAAGGAGTGAAATCTCCAGGCGTTGGCGTATTGCCACTGCTGCTGCCTCCCCTTTTATGTTTGCTAATATAATAGTTGATACCTGGGCAAAATGTCCTAACAATTTCATCCCTAAGTTCAGAGCAGGTACTGCTCCATACTCATTCTGTATTTGTCTTAATACATCTGGTATTACTGCAATTGAAGGAATACCATGTGTCCTGGTATATATGGCAGCGAAGACTATACCCCAAGAGGTACAATCCTCTATCTGGGGAGCTATCCCCATTGGCAAGCAGGATGTTAGCATTCTGTGTTTTTCTTGAGGGCTTGTGTGTGGAAACACTGCCTCTAACTGTGTTATATTCTGAGCTATCCAGAATGGCATTTGCTCACGTCTAGTGGGCATTTTACCCATAACTGCGTGTAGCGTTTGTGGAGTTATTTTAGTTGTAGCTCCCTGAATTTGTCCTGCTGGTGTAGCCCTTGTTGGCTGTAGTGTGAGTGTTCTCATAACGAACTGTGTCAGGTTTCTGTAAAGTTTTATTATTTCTTTGTGTAGCGGACGTACGTCTGCTACTGGCATTGGGTCAATGTCTGGGTGTGGTGTGTAAGCCGCTAGGACCGGCCAAGTCGCTCCGTCTCTGCCGAGTGGACGAGTCTTACTTTATCTTTTGTGTGTGGGAGGGCGCCTTTAAACCAGTTTATGTGCTCCTGGTAGGTGAGCGGAATTTCAATGTCCTCATATGGACAGTATTCCTCTGGTGTTTCATCTTGAGTGTAAGAATGAAATGTTTTTGTGCGTGCATCTGCTTGTGGGAATTTAACCCATGACTAGAAAACCTCTGTTCTATATGATTTGTGTGCCTCAATCATGAAAGTTACTGTCCCACCCCTTGCTGTGACTCCATAGTCCACTAGTTTTAAAGTAAGGGCAGTTCTGGCATTTTCTGAAATGTTTATTTCGCCTTCTTGTTCTCCTTCCTCCACTGCATTCACATGTTGTGCTGGCGCAGTGTTGTCTTCGTCAGCGATTGTTAAAAGAGTTTCAAGGAAACTGAGATAAGGTTTTATGCACAATAGGAACTATTTGTCCTTCAAGCTTGAATAAACCTACAGCAAATACATAGGATATGCCTACTCAGCTGCGGCAGATTTTTTCATCTCCCACTCCAGACGTCTCTGGAATAATTTGAGTAGGGGTCTCTGAGAAAAGCACGACTGAACTACTCAGATTCAATCGTTAAATACGTACCAAACCAACGTTGGCGGCGCCATGTTGTGTCGTTCCTATAAACCTATATAGGATCTGCGCGTTTAGACAACATAAACTGGGGGATTGGTGTTGAGATTGATTCTAGACCCCCCCACCAAGTATGTTCACCTGTATACTTAGCTAGCTCACAGTGCCACTGTAAACTCCTCTTACCAAGGACAGAATAGCTCTTGGCAACTATCGAACATGACAACTCTGTTCCACCAGGGATCGTAGAAACAGTACAGTACTTTTCACTCAGTCACTCGTGCTCACTTTGTCTCAGAGAAATACACGGAATAAACGGTGGGGACGTTTTCAATAAGTATTTATTGAACCAGTGTCATTCTAGTGTAAAATAGGTGTGCTGGGGGGTTTTTGTTTTTGTCTGAGAATTTATCCTCAAGACGTGTTGCTTCAAAACAGGCATCTTCTACTTTGTATGTGGGGGTTTGTACGGATCCTGGGACATATGAATCTGGGCTCTGACTAGGTGAATGTTTTTGACACCGGGCCCTGCACGCTCTACTGTACTAATGTTGTTATTGTGACTTATGATGCTCAATAAAAAGAATTTTGACAAAAAAAAAATAGGTGTGCTGAAACAACCATAAGACAGAAACAGATATAAACGATATTAAGCACCAACAGAGTAAATGGAGGATAGATTTCTACCATAGTGCTAAAACAATGGATATATGAAAGCATATAAATACATGACAATAATAATGCGTACTCCTACGATGCAACCCTAACTAGATGTATCTAAGTGTAGCTGACATGTATGTAGGTGTAGAGCCAAGAATCCCCCTAGGCTGAAGTCAACCCCATTACCTGAAGAGAGAGACTGTGGGACCCCTATCTTGGTCTTGAGATGGACACCACGCATGGGATGTCAGACCACTGCGAGCTGGAGTGTCTGCCTGCAGGAACCTCAGAATCTCGCGTCAGTGTGTCAGCATGGAAGTTTTTCTACTCTGCCTGCCTTGGCAAAGATATGGTGTATATATACCCAAAAGGTACCCTCAGGGGATTCTACCTTGCTGTGTCATGTCGGCCGAGGATGACGGAAGGGATGACCCTTATGCATAGTTATTATGCAGAAGATGGTAATCCTTCTGTGATTCTGAGAATCTTCATGCATAATTTATGAGGCTAGTTTTCGGGGAAAACCACACGCCATTCCTCCAAGTGTGAAACCAAGGGTTTACGAGGTGTGTTCAAGTCCTTAATCTTGGCTAACCCAGGACAGGAAGTCTGTTGCACAGTGTTGTTCAGGAAAATCATCTGTTGTGGAAAGAGGCATGCTCTGAATATTGCCTTGGTTCCCTGAACTTGCCATTCTTTAGCCCGCCAGACTGTTTTAATGTCTATAGTGTCTTTCCATAAGCTGAAACCCTGTTCAGACAGTTGGACAATAAAGGATGCAGAGTATATCTGTTTTGTGTTAGTGAGCATATTTTTCTGTGCAGATGTAGGTGCAAGCTTATAGTAATATGAGCGTGAATTTGATGTATTGAATCTAGGAAAATAAGCAAACTTTTGTGCAAACGTTTGTGAACTACCTTTCGGTGGTGTTGGGCAATGTTCCCATTGGTGGTATGCGAAAACATTACGTGGTGCACTCGTTTTATGCAAAAAATGATGACCAAAGTGTTGATAACAGTACATTGCGTAAAAATCAGAAGAGTTTAAAAATCCCAATTGTCAGAATATGTACTTGAAGTGATGATATAATTTAAAGAAATTTTGAACACATGTGGTATTTTTAAAAGTTCAGTGGGACCAAATACATCATATGAAACTGTATCCCAAATTATTCCGTCAGGAACTGGAACTGCTGTAATGTTCACATAGGACAGGTCTCTTTGTTCACGACGAGATGACATATGAGGTTTCAATACCAGTTTAGAACATGAATCCACTGCCACCAACATGTACTTGTAAGCCCCATCAGATTGTAAGGGGCCGCAGTGGTCCAAATAGACACAAGCGAGAGGTCTGTCTGATATCAGTAATAGTGTTTGTGGTGGGCGTGCTACGGTCGAAAACTTCATCTGCTGTCAGATGTCGCACTTAAGTACAAACACTTTTGTCTGTTTGGTCATACCTTGCTAGCAATAGCATTGTTTCAGCAATGAAACAGTTGCAGTAATCCCTGCGTGTTCAGAACCCAGACCATCGTGTTCAGCTAGAATTAAACCTAACCTGCGATCCATGTTTGGTATTACTCTATCCCCCACTCCTGGAATTTGAGCATACCGAATATTTTTGCATCTTACTTGTGGAAGTACTTGAATGGAAAACCTTTCGGCAAGGCCGTGCTGTTTTTGTGTGAAGCAATGACAGCTACCATTGTGCTTCCGTCTATTCTCGTGTTAGAACGAGTGATTGCAGCTACGGCAGCAGTACGTACTGCCCCTTTTGTGGCTTCATCAGCCAATGAATTCCCTTCAACGTGAATGCCATCATGTTGATGACTCAGCGTGTGAATCACGTGAGCTTTCGGCAAGTCTTTTTTCAACTCTGCCACTTGTTCCCAAAGCATTTTGTGCTTTATTGTGCAACCTTTTGAGTCTTTAAACTTATTCTGACCCCAGTAATGAAGATATTCATTGTAAGACTAGACACAGTAAAACAAATCGCACAATATAAGTGTGGGGAATTCTCGATCAGTTTGTATTAGTGCCAGTAATAGTGCTTTTAATTCTGCCAGCTGTGCCGTGCAATCTCCTAGAGACTGCGTCTTCATACTGCTAGGATGGAACTTGCCATCCTGCATACGTCCTTTTTCAATCGCACAAGCTGCACTGTATTGCTGTTTACTTCCTATGGCAGGCTGAGCAGAACCGTCAGTGTAAATAATGGATTCATACTGATCTCAAGGCCTTATTTCATTGGGGAGAGGATATTCTTGTTAGTATTGCAGGAATGCTTGTGTGTTTAGTGTAGAATCAAATTTGTAGTCTACATCTGTTGCAGTGAGAGAATTAGCCCATTGTATCCATTGCGGATGTAGCGCTTTTGCGTTCGGAACGCTAGCTTTTGTAACAGCCTCTAAGGCTGGTACCGGAGCCACGACAATTATTCGTTTGCACGGAGCCAGTGCTCTTTCTCTCATTACCGCAGTCTGTACTGCTGTCAGAATTTTCTCTGCTGAAGCAAACGCATTTCAGCGTTTGTGTACAAGTGTGATTTGTATGCTATTGGTACTGTTTTGCCTTCATTGAAGGTTAGGTATGTGTACCCTGATTGACCCGCTATTACACGGATCACCAAATTTGTGGTATTTACATGTGTGTGTAGGTGTTTTGAAGCTATCATGTCAGCTTGTAAGGAAGGAAGTATAGCTGTGTGTTCCTGTGTCCAATGTCTAATTGAAAAATCAGGTCTGATTAAATTGTAGAAAGGTTTTACTTTTTCAGCGTAATCCAAAATGTATGTTCTGCTAAAATTTAGGAGTCCCAATATGGATTGTACATTTTTCTGAGTTTTTGGCGGTTGAAGCAGCGCGCACTTGTCTAAAAAGTTAGCTGCTAGGCTTTTCCCTTCACTTGATAACTTGTATCCCAAAAATAGGACATTGAGGTGGGCTATTTTTGATTTTTTTAAAGTTGAATTTGTAGCTCTTAGAGGCGAACCCCAAAATTATGCTGCTCACCCTGGTCAAATGATGCTTTAAATCATCATCTGTCAGATAAATATCATCTACATAGGACAATGCCTCTTCATCAAAATTTTGAAGTAACTCTGTTACCCTAGCTGAGAACAACCCGGGGCTATTCTTATACCCTTGGGCCAGTCTATATAATTGACGCTGAGAACCGAGCACTGAGAATGCTGTCAAATATCTGCTTTCAGGCGCTATATTTTGGCAGAAAAGACCCATTTGAGATATCTAGTGTTGATTTGTATATTTTCCGCACAATGTTATTCATTAATCGGTACTGTGTGCGTTCTGTACTGCAAATGTCTTTGTGCATGTGTTCAGATGTCTGTAGTCTAATACTAGACAATATGAATCATCAGGTTTCATTACGGAAAACAAAGGATTATTCATTGAAGAGGTGCAAGTTTCTATTACACCTTGGTATTCAAGTTGACCTAAGATCTCCCTGACCTGTTTCTTCACTTCTTGTTTAATAGGGTATTGTCTCTGTGGAGTTGGAGTAGTTTTTATTGGGATTTCATGGTGAGGTGACTCAGCATCCCACCCTACATGGTTGAGATAAAATGCTGGAGCAAGTGCTACCGCCCACTCCTGCGCATATGTATGTTTTAAGTATATTGGAACGAGGTCAGAAAAAGCCGGTAAAATTACTGTTTCTCCCTTTGGGCACTCCATAACAATTTCAGGCTGCCAATCTTTTTCAGCCAAAAGGATATCATAGCCATAAGTCAGGTTCTCCCAAAAGAGACCTTTAATTTTTCTGGGTTTGTCCCCTTCCATTTGGAGTGTTATTTCATATAACAGGTGTGGGATACTTACCCTGGTATCAGGTGTCTCCACCGTGATATGTTCATTCAACGCCGCTGTCACTGTCATAAGGTTTCTGCACATACACAGAGCTATGCACAGGAAAATGGGACCCCGGAATACAGTGGTTTGCCACCATATACCGTAGCACCCAAAAACCCCAACCCAACTAGCTTAGCATCCCATTAGCACTCAAGTACTAATGTTTGGACAACCCAGAACACGGTATCTTTATCTCAGGACTCACAGAAGCAAGAACACTCTTTCGTCACTCACTCGTACTTGTCCACAAGGTGCGTAGGAAGAGACACTGGATAGGTTAAAATGTTTATTCCAACTTACGTGCTCTAATGTACAGTACACGTGTCAGTACTAATAGCATAATGCATATGACTAATATAAGCAGCATGGTTACAATTCCATAGAATACAAACGGGGAAAGCATCTCAGAGCTCAGTGGATAAACGTTTAAATAACATTACCACCCTCCCCTTGCAGTAAGATAGTTTATTATAATAATAGAAGACCTCTGGGCTTTGACTAGCGAACCCCATACCTCAGTCTCTAGATGCAGAATTACATCAGCAGGACATCATAGCTCTTCTCACTGAAAGGGATTTCTCCAAGTGTGTTAAGCGCTAGTAAACCACAGTATTAAAAGCATACCAAATTCTTCATGGCAATTGTACATAATGTTATGTCTGGGTGCGCGAGACTGGCCATATCAGGAAGAACCAAAATACATTGTTATGCGACCTTGTACATGTTTGTGCAGACTGAGCCCAAAAAGGTGAACAACAGTAAATGCAGACAGTGCAAAAGAACTTGGCACGAGCAAAGGGCGAGGAAGGCCCGGCTCAGTGTAACGTGCGCAAAGAAAAGCAGCATGGCAGCCAGGCCTAGGCCAACATAACAAGGCAGGTAACAATCCACAAGACACCCTCCCCTGGACAGTCCGGCGGCCAGGACAGAGGCCCATCAGAGGAGAGAAAATAGCCGTCGGAGCACAGGGAGCGCCCAAACGGCGAAGGGCAGGTCAATCCATGAAAGTGAAAGTACAGAAAAAAGCCATACCCTCCAAGAGTTCATCATTGGAATCGTCAAAAAACATAGATGCCATCCAATCCATGAGTTCAAAAGAGCAGGAATGCTCCTCAGCAAAGGGAGCATCCAGAAGCAATGCGGGACAGCTTGCGTGATAATTGAAACAGCTTCGTTGTAGGAGATCCTGGGCAGCCGCCCAGATATCCCATTGCGCCAAAATCCCCAGTGCAGCCGCACGCGCCATACAGCCAGCGACGGAACAGTCCTGCTCATGGGCCTCTAAGGGACCCATCAACTGAACAAAATCCGGAACAGACAATGACGAATTGGAGAGGCAATAATCCAGAGTCCAGGTGAAAGGACAGCGGACACAAGTCATCACAGGTTGCACGCAAGTGAAATACGCAAAGCGAAATGAAAGAGTATATGACACACTCAGTGTCGCCAATGGCAAGACACCAAAACCAGCCAAAAGGCGCTCACGGAGCAGCTGGAGGCGTTCTGGATCGAGCAGGTCCCATCGGGGAGCAGCCATTGCGCAGAAAGCAAATTAAGAGCAAGACACCAGCCGCTAAAGCGAGGATCAATGGGAAACCGCCAAAGACACTGGAAAAAATAGAATGTATGAAAGCCGGGATGACACCAAAAATAGTTTGGAAGGAGGACACCAAGCCCGACCCCACGACCTTAAAAAAGTGTACTAGGCCTTCAGTGTTAGATGCGTTAAAAATACGATGTATTAACTCCCCAAAATGTTGGGGGAGATTAGTGTTTAAAAGGGCCTGTATTTCACTGTGGGTACTCGCCACCTGGAGAATGAATGTCTCCCGGGCGGACGTGAGCATAACTTCCTCGTTTAATAATAGTGCCTTTATTCTGCTCAGTCTATTGAAATCTGCTTCCATGGTAGGGATGGAAGGCCAAATAGAGATATCAACCTTGCCGTGAGGGGGAGGAAACAGCACATTTTTGCAGCAGACAACCCTGTGCGAAACTGTTACAATGTAAGGAATGCCCGCCTGCAGGCCACAACAGTTTTCGTTATTTAAAAGTAAATAACTACCATTGGAAAGGAGAGTGAAAGTAGGTGAAATAACAGGAGCAGGAATACCTTTCAGCACACAAGCAAGATTAGGAGAGGAAACGCTGCATGAGCCATGCAATTTAATGTGTTTACAAATAAGCGAATGACCTATAGTCGAGTCGCAGTACTCCCCCGTGAGAAAGACTTCCTTGCCGTCCCGAAGGCATTTATACATGAAAGGCAAGGACCAGAGTTCATGCAGGAAAGCACTGCCCAATGGCCGGTAACGGCCCACAGGATAATGTTTCATGCACGAGTCAAATTCAAACAAGGAAAATGGTAAAGCTATAACCCCATGGACTAGCCATACAGCAGAATCGAGTTCTGCAACAGAGAACGGCAATGGATCCACCTTTTCGATATGTAATAGATTGTAAGTTGCATCCTTCATGGACATAAATTGCTGTTTATCAGTTAAGTTAAAAGGTAGAAATAAGGCAGAGGTGTTCAAGAAATGCCAAGGCACTTTACCCAACTTAAGTGTTTGTAAAGTCCATGCAAACTGCATAACTGAGCGCAATTGATTCTGACCATGATATAACACAGAAACATCATCTTGTACAATATCAACAACAGAGGACACAATATTCTCTAAAGTGTAAATGCGAGAAGACAGGGTATTAATACTATTGTCAACAACAGCAAGCACCTTTTCCATATTTGCTTGATCTATTTCCCGAAGACGGGAAGCAGCTTCCATTTGTGATAGCTTCCAGAGTTCATTATACGTTTCATAAATGAATCTCTTAGGTCGGGGACCACGAGGTCCCAAAACAAAGTCGGACAGATCAATATTGCCTGTAAGGAGGGACAAATGTTGTTTAACAGAATCAAGGGACGAATGTTGCAGCCATTGTTTGCATAATTTACCAACAGAGTATGTAGTGACAGTACGGGCATCAGTAAACCTCGGATCAGGCCTATTCTGTGTGTAGCTAGCACCAGTATCATGAAAACGCATTTGACATGCATTAGATGATATAGGCCATACTAACCAGGGTGACTGAACCAGCTCAGAAACATTAAACGAGTTATTTTGTAACATTGCCTGCAGGGACACGAGGGACAGATTGAATCGTGAGCTTTCATTTGGAAAACTCGACAGGGATGGTATTGATGGCGTATTCAATTGTTTAGTGGTTGCTAAGCCCCAACATGTAGTCTGATAGATGGAAGCATTTAGGAACATAATTTGGGTAGGGATGAGGCACGCACGATGCAACGCCTCGGTTCCCTGTACCTGCCATGGCTTGGAGCCCCAAATAGATTTTAAATCCACTGTATTATCCCAGTACTCATAACCACCCACAGCTAAGGCACTTAGAAAGGAACCTGAATAAAGCAATTTGGTGTGTGTTAACATAATTTTCTGAGTTGATGTGTTATTTAGTCTAAAATAATAGGATGCAGGGTTCGACCGATTAAAATCAGTGAAATAATTAAACTTATTTCGAAGAGTTTGAGAGCTACCTGGCAAGGGGTTTGGACAATGTTCCCATTGGGTATGGTTAACAGAACTACGCAGGGCACTGGGCTTATGGAGAAAATGATTACCCCAATGTTGGTAACAATACAAATCGGCATAATTAGCAGAATTCATATATAAATCTTCAGCATTAAAAGATGCATAATATTTTAAATCGGCAAACAATGCTTCAACGGCATGCACATCCCAATCATCAGAATGAATATTATTTTGTACTACATCACCCATTGAAACACGAAGGACATTAGGTACATTAATAATTTCCGTCGGACCATGGATTTGATAGTTCACTGCATCCCATACGATGCCATCAGCAACTGGGAAGGCTGAAATGTTCACAAATGTGTGGTCACGCTTCATGATGTGAGACGAGGAATGAGGAGCCAAAGTTCCAGAAACATAGTCTACAGCAGAGCGTTCAGGTAAATAGTGACCATTGATTAGTAGAAAAAACACTGTGACAAAGCCAATGGACATGAACAAAAATATCAAGAAAAGTACCAACCAGAGGTATGTCCAGGGGGAATCAAAAAATTGTCTCTAAACCAGGATATAAAAATACTGAACTTGGATGGAACTTTTGAAGATGTGGAATCCGAATCAAAGGAATAACGAGTCGGGTTTAGTGGCGTTGTTGGTTGATGTGCCACCGATTCTGATGCAGGATATGTATACTCGTCCTCGTCGATATTGGTGGAGAGTTGGGGATCAATCATAGTTTCAGGCAAATCAACCATCTCAATTACAGCATCAGCGATCGTTCGTGCAGATGGACTATGAACATATGTCCGATAAATGGCAGGACAAGAGACCGCTGGTGTGACACTATTCAGGATCGGCCAGGCGCTGTAGCTTGACATTTTCAACTGAGATGTATCTGTTCTCTTTGCGACCAGGAAGCGGTGGTAAAATGACTGTACGTGTTCCCTTCAGGCCAAGAACTGGAACTGGTGCACGAAAAGAGGGGCCAAATTCTTTTTTATTTTCAACCTTCTCTCGAACCAGTTCTCCAACTTTCGGAAGCCAGCCGGCTACCGGAATCTGCAACGCAGGATCTGTGGCTGAAGGCAAATGTGTAGTTGCAAGTTTGTCTCGGGCTTCTTGTAAGTCCTGTAACATAGCAGAGTGGTTATCTACATCAAACTTGGCGGATTGCGCCGCGATGTCTGGACCCTCAAGGTCAGGCACAAACATTCGTATGCCAAAGAGCATTTCGTATGGGGTCCGCCCACCCAGAGGTCTTCTAGGGAGATTATTAAGTGCACGCTGAACGGTATACAAATGGGCCAGCCAGTTCCTGCCAGTACCTAAAACCCTAGCTGTTAAGGATTGCTTTAAGTCACGGTTCATTCGTTCAACGATAGAGTTGCCCTCAGGCCTATACGGAGACGAAAATTTCACCCGCACCCCAAGCGAAGCCATTGCATCCTTGTAAGCCCTAGAGGCAAACGCTGGACCTTGGTCCGAATGGAAGGTGCCGCATGCGAAAATTCCCACAAAGACACGCAAATCCCTGATTACATTTCGGGCGTCAGCACTCCGTTGTGGCCAGACCCAGAGAAACCGTGTGCACGAGTCCACTGCCACTAAGATGTATTTATAAGCAGTATCTGATGAGAATGGACCGCAGTGATCCAAGTAAACACACCCAAAGGGTCTGTTAGCAATGCAGAGCGGTGTTTGTGGTGGACGTGTTACCGTGGAAGGCTTAATCTGTTGACAAACGTCGCAAGAAAGCACAAAAGCACGGGTGTCTTTATATAACCCACGCCACCAATAACGCTGCTGCAAGATGGAAACCGTAGCTGACACACCTGCATGAGCAGAAGCCATGCCTTCGTGTGCAGCTGATATCAAGGCACTCCTGCGGTCCGCGTTGGGGATCAGCCGATCTCCAACGTCAGGTATAGTTACATAAGGAACCTGATCGGGACTTAATTTGTAAGAATACTTGGAAGGGAAACCTGTAGGGTAATTATCACCTTCCTTGGTTGCAGCTATAGCTGCTAAAATAACAGGGTCTATTTTAGACATGGACCTGGTAACCGCTGCTACTGAACACGTGACTACTGCTGAACGGGCAGCTTCATCTGCCAGATCGTTACCAATAGCGTGTGCGCCCACCCGCTGATGGCCTAAGGTGTGAACCACCTGTGTGAGGGGCAGACGTTGTTGCAATTCTGCCACTCGAACCCAAAGCATTTTATGCTTAATTGTGCTCCCTTTTGCGTCCTTGTAGTCGTTTTTCGACCAGAAAAACAGATTGTCATTGTAAGATTGTACACAGTAAAAAGAATCACATACAATAAGAGTGGTCTCATCCTGAGAAGCGAACTCAAGTGCAAGTAGTAATGCATGCAGCTCGGCCAATTGTGCGGTACTATCCCCAAGTGTGCGTGTGTGCACTACAGTGGATTTGAACTTGCCATCCACAAAGGATCCCGCAACAATAGCACATGCAGCTGAATAAGCGTGCTTGGACCCAGTGGCCGGTTGCGCCGAACCATCTGTGTAGATCACACATTTGTAATCCTCAAGCGGTAGTAAAAACAAAGGAGGAGGATGAACGAATTCATACTGCAAAAACTCCTGAGTCTGAAGAGAAGAATCAAAAACAAAAGTGACGTCCGAAGACGTCAAAGATGTAGCCCATTGTATCCAACGGGGATGCATTGCTTTTGAGTTCGGTACACTTGCCTTTGTTACTGCCTCCAGGGCAGGACAGGGTGTTACCACCAGAATCCGCTTACCCTGTGCCAGTGCGCGTTCTTTTAGAATCGCCATTTGCACTGCAGTCAGAACTTTTTCAACAGATGTAAAGCGCAATTCAGCGGAAGTGTACAGATGTGACTTGTATGCGATAGGTACTGTATCACCTTCATTAAAGGTTAAATAGGTGAATCCCACCGCCCCCGGAATTATTCTAATCACCAGGTTTGTGTGGTTATCACGAGTCAAAAGATATTTAGACTCCAAAAGGTCTGTCTGCAAAGACTGCAGAATTGAGGTGTGCTCAGGCAGCCAGCAAGACCTTGAATAAGTAGGTTGTATCAAAGCATACAAAGGCTTGATACGCTGGGCATATTCGGGAATGTATGTACGCCCGAAATTCAAGAAACCCAGCAAAGACTGAAGTTTCTTCAGAGTATTTGGGGGGCACAAATGTGCACATTTTTCCAAGAAATGGGGGGCTAAGCCCTTACCTTCGTTATTGAGCTCATAGCCCAAGAACAGAACAGTAAATTCAGCAATGTGTGACTTAGCAAAGTTAAATTTGTAACCCTGCTCCGCAAATTCAAGAATAATGCGGTCCACACGGGACAGATGCTGATATAACTCGTCGTCTGTCAGATAGATGTCATCAACGTACGAACATGCGTCTTGATCAATGTCATTTAACAAAGAAACAACACGGGCGGCGAATATACCCGGACTATTTTTATAGCCCATGGGTAATCGCCGGAACTGGAATAATTTACCACCGGATGTGAATGCGGTCCATTGACCACTCTCCGGGGCTAGGTTGTGCGTGTAGAAACCGTTTGAAAGGTCAAGTGTCGTTTTGTATTTTTTACGAACAAGACTGTCTACAAGCGCAGAACTGTGTGTATTTTGCACCGCAAAGTTCCGACAATGAGTATTTAAATGCCGGTAATCCAAAACTAAGCGGTACGATCCATCGGGTTTAGAAACCACGAAAAGGGGATTGTTCATAGGTGATACGCATGGTTCAATTACTCCCTGATATTCCAACTGTGTCAGAATTTCGGAGACGGGGCCTTTTGCCTGCCGTTTAATGGGATATTGGGGTTGTGGCTGCGGTAGTGACCGCAAAGGTATTGCATGAGGAGGTGATTCTTCATCCCATCCCACATGGTTGCGGTATAACGCTGGTGCCAGGTACACAGCCCACTCAGCTGCAAGTGCTTCAGCTTTGTCTTTTGGGACATGCCTTGATAAGCTTGGAAGGATTACCTCCTCTCCTTTATGTGCAGCTAAAACGAATGGGGGTGGCCAATCCACCTCTGCTAACAAAATGTCATATGAAGAGGTTAGATTTTCCCAAAAAATCCCTTTTATTTCACGCGGTATGTCACCTTCGATTTGTATGACTATATTATATAGTCTGTCAGGGGGTGCCACTCTCGTGTCAGCTGTCTCTACAGTAACGAATGTTTCAGTTGCTGTCGCCTCCATATGAGGACGTAGCGCCTCCCGCACTATGGTAACTTCCGCGGCGCTGTCTAGGAGGGTCACTGCCCACGTCCAATTCTGGAGTCTCGTTCTCACGGTCTGAGGCATATTTCGCTGTGACAGCGGCAACCTTTTTCTTCTGAAATTGCGGTCGAGGAAGATGAAAATCTTCTGCTTTCCCTCTGACTTGTTGTCGAGGTTGGTCTCGCTCCTGGGGAGCCTCTCGGCCCCTTCCTCTATCTTGCCGTCCTCCTCCACCAGCCTGTGACGATGTCTGGGCCTGTGAAGAACGAGGAGAACGCGTATCAGAGCTCTGAAACCTTTCTGGTGATTTAATCCTTGACCTATCACGTAAATCATAAGTACGTTCAGAAGAAACCGAAACTGGGGAAGCGCCTCTCGACCCCGGCTTCTTTTGTTGCTTACCCTGTTTTTTCTGTCTCCAACTTTTTTTTGTGAAGACCGGTTTATCATCTTTCTCAGATGCACTTTTTGTTTGTATAACTTGTGTTTGCGATTGAGTTTGCATTTTTACAAAAGGCTTGTTGCCTAGGCTATTTCTTCCAATTGTTTTATAAGCCCGGGCTATTATTTTCGGTAATTCGCGAGGCCTGTCCAACTCTGGGACCAAAGCCAAAGCATTCGCTACTTGAAAGTTCATAGCATCGCCCTTGACATTTCCAAGGATCAGCTCAGCTACTACATCAAACACTCCCACTAGTCTCATCCCTAATTCCACAGCCGCTTCAGGGCCATGTTCATCCTGTACTTTTTTAATTACAGAGGGTAGAACCGTCATGGAAGGAGTTCCAAAACATTTTGAATAAACTGCTGCGAATACCTTACCCCAGTTTTCACATGCTGTCAAATCGGGGATTATGTCTTTTGGCAAACTTATCGTGAGGATGCGGTGTTTATCTACTGGGGATGTATGTGGAAACACTGCTTCTATCTGATCGAACTTTTCTGCAAGCCAGTAAGGATAGTCATCCTTATTTTGTGGACGTTTGCCCATCACAGAATTTACCATGACAGGACTTATAGTCACTCCAGCTGCAATAGCTGGTTGGCCTGCGACTACAGGAGCAGCTCCATGGAGGCTACCTGTAACGTATGTCACTAAGGCTCGATGCACTCGCACCAATTCGGTATGCATAGTGCGCAATTCCGCTAGCGGTAATGCCAGATAATTTGGATGCGGGGTATACCCGGCCAATACAGGCCAAGTGGCCCCCTGAATTGATAAGGGGCCTAAACGAACTGCGGTAGTTGGTTGTGGTAGGGCGCCATTGAACCAAACACGGTGCTGCCAAGCCGTGAGAGGCACTTCAAGAGCAGTATAGGGTCGATAGGCAGCAGGAATTGCGGTGGGTTTATATTCATGAAACAGCTTATCACCTGCATCCACCGCTTCAAAAGTGATCCAAGTGTAAAACACTTCAAAGTGATAAGCCGCATCGGCTTGAACCACAAAGACCAACTCGACCCCAGCATCGGGCACTCCATACACAGCTAAGTGGTCTCGGAGTGCTCCTCGACTATGTGCAGCTATCGCCACACCAGCCATGACTAAACAATTATATTCGACAACCTAACAGGAAGCACAAAAATGGGTCTGTTGACTAACCTTTTTTAATAATCTCAAGCTTGAAAGAACCTATAAAACATTCAATATAGGAGGTATCACCGTCACACACGCCTCCGGAAGCGTACGCGAGGGGTTTGTGGACAAGCACAAGTACTACTCAAGCGTCTCGCAGATAAGCGGCCCCACGTTGGTCGCGCCATGTCATAAGGTTTCTGCACATACACAGAGCTATGCACAGGAAAATGGGACCCCGGAATACAGTGGTTTGCCACCATATACCGTAGCACCCAAAAACCCCAACCCAACTAGCTTAGCATCCCATTAGCACTCAAGTACTAATGTTTGGACAACCCAGAACACGGTATCTTTATCTCAGGACTCACAGAAGCAAGAACACTCTTTCGTCACTCACTCGTACTTGTCCACAAGGTGCGTAGGAAGAGACACTGGATAGGTTAAAATGTTTATTCCAACTTACGTGCTCTAATGTACAGTACACGTGTCAGTACTAATAGCATAATGCATATGACTAATATAAGCAGCATGGTTACAATTCCATAGAATACAAACGGGGAAAGCATCTCAGAGCTCAGTGGATAAACGTTTAAATAACATTACCACCCTCCCCTTGCAGTAAGATAGTTTATTATAATAATAGAAGACCTCTGGGCTTTGACTAGCGAACCCCCATACCTCAGTCTCTAGATGCAGAATTACATCAGCAGGACATCATAGCTCTTCTCACTGAAAGGGATTTCTCCAAGTGTGTTAAGCGCTAGTAAACCACAGTATTAAAAGCATACCAAATTCTTCATGGCAATTGTACATAATGTTATGTCTGGGTGCGCGAGACTGGCCATATCAGGAAGAACCAAAATACATTGTTATGCGACCTTGTACATGTTTGTGCAGACTGAGCCCAAAAAGGTGAACAACAGAAGATGCAGACAGTGCAAAAGAACTTGGCACGAGCAAAGGGCGAGGCAGGCCCGGCTCGGTGTAACGTGCGCAAAGAAAAGCAGCATGGCAGCCAGGCCTAGGCCAACATAACAAGGCAGGTAACAATCCACAAGACATCACTAGAAATTCCATCAGGTTCTGGTGAGCTATTGTTACTTCTGCTGCGCTGTCTAGCATCGTCAGAGTCCATTCCCCGTTCAGAAGTTGAGTCCTCAGAATTCTGGGCATGTCTAACTTTAAGACCTGCTACCTTCTTCTTTTTAAATTGCAGTTTTGATTTTGGTTTATCTTCTTTTTTGATATTATAGTCTACAGTACGTTGTGTGTTTCTTGGAAGAATCAGGTGCTTGCTTGGTGTTATCCTTTTCAGGACCACCCATGAGTTGAAGTTTTGTTGCCCTAGCTCCCAAACTATCTCTGCCTAATTCAGCATATGTGTCCTTGATAATTTTAGGTAATTCATGCTCCTGTTGTAAAGGAGTGAAATCTCCAGGCGTTGGCGTATTGCCACTGCTGCTGCCTCCCCTTTTATGTTTGCTAATATAATAGTTGATACCTGGGCAAAATGTCCTAACAATTTCATCCCTAAGTTCAGAGCAGGTACTGCTCCATACTCATTCTGTATTTGTCTTAATACATCTGGTATTACTGCAATTGAAGGAATACCATGTGTCCTGGTATATATGGCAGCGAAGACTATACCCCAAGAGGTACAATCCTCTATCTGGGGAGCTATCCCCATTGGCAAGCAGGATGTTAGCATTCTGTGTTTTTCTTGAGGGCTTGTGTGTGGAAACACTGCCTCTAACTGTGTTATATTCTGAGCTATCCAGAATGGCATTTGCTCACGTCTAGTGGGCATTTTACCCATAACTGCGTGTAGCGTTTGTGGAGTTATTTTAGTTGTAGCTCCCTGAATTTGTCCTGCTGGTGTAGCCCTTGTTGGCTGTAGTGCGAGTGTTCTCATAACGAACTGTGTCAGGTTTCTGTAAAGTTTTATTATTTCTTTGTGTAGCGGACGTACGTCTGCTACTGGCATTGGGTCAATGTCTGGGTGTGGTGTGTAAGCCGCTAGGACCGGCCAAGTCGCTCCGTCTCTGCCGAGTGGACGAGTCTTACTTTATCTTTTGTGTGTGGGAGGGCGCCTTTAAACCAGTTTATGTGCTCCTGGTAGGTGAGCGGAATTTCAATGTCCTCATATGGACAGTATTCCTCTGGTGTTTCATCTTGAGTGGAAGAATGAAATGTTTTTATGCGTGCATCTGCTTGTGGGAATTTAACCCATGACTAGAAAACCTCTGTTCTATATGATTTGTGTGCCTCAATCATGAAAGTTACTGTCCCACCCCTTGCTGTGACTCCATAGTCCACTAGTTTTAAAGTAAGGGCAGTTCTGGCATTTTCTGAAATGTTTATTTCGCCTTCTTGTTCTCCTTCCTCCACTGCATTCACATGTTGTGCTGGCGCAGTGTTGTCTTCGTCAGCGATTGTTAAAAGAGTTTCAAGGAAACTGAGATAAGGTTTTATGCACAATAGGAACTATTTGTCCTTCAAGCTTGAATAAACCTACAGCAAATACATAGGATATGCCTACTCAGCTGTGGCAGATTTTTCCATCTCCCACTCCAGACGTCTCTGGAATAATTTGAGTAGGGGTCTCTGAGAAAAGCACGACTGAACTACTCAGATTCAATCGTTAAATACGTACCAAACCAACGTTGGCGGCGCCATGTTGTGTCGTTCCTATAAACCTATATAGGATCTGCGCGTTTAGACAACATAAACTGGGGGATTGGTGTCGAGATTGATTCTAGACCCCCCCCCACCAAGTATGTTCACCTGTATACTTAGCTAGCTCACAGTGCCACTGTAAACTCCTCTTACCAAGGACAGAATAACTCTTGGCAACTATCGAACATGACAACTCTGTTCCACCAGGGATCGTGGAAACAGTACAGTACTTTTCACTCAGTCACTCGTGCTCACTTTGTCTCAGAGAAATACACAGAATAAATGGTGGGGACGTTTTCAATAAGTATTTATTGAACCAGTGTCATTCTAGTGTAAAATAGGTGTGCTGGGGTTTTTTTGTTTTTGTCTGAGAATTTATCCTCAAGACGTGTTGCTTCAAAACAGGCATCTTCTACTTTGTATGTGGGGGTTTGTACGGATCCTGGGACATATGAATCTGGGCTCTGACTAGGTGAATGTTTTTGACACCGGGCCCTGCACGCTCTACTGTACTAATGTTGTTATTGTGACTTATGATGCTCAATAAAAAGAATTTTGACAAAAAAAAATAGGTGTGCTGAAACAACCATAAGACAGAAACAGATATAAACGATATTAAGCACCAACAGAGTAAATGGAGGATAGATTTCTACCATAGTGCTAAAACAATGGATATATGAAAGCATATAAATACATGACAATAATAATGCGTACTCCTACGATGCAACGCTAACTAGATGTATCTAAGTGTAGCTGACATGTATGTAGGTGTAGAGCCAAGAATCCCCCTAGGCTGAAGTCAACCCCATTACCTGAAGAGAGAGACTGTGGGACCCCCATCTTGGTCTTGAGATGGACACCACGCATGGGATGTCAGACCTTTGCGAGCTGGAGTGTCTGCCTGCAGGAACCTCAGAATCTCGCGTCAGTGTGTCAGCATGGAAGTTTTTCTACTCTGCCTGCCTTTGGCAAAGATATGGTGTATATATACCCAAAAGGTACCCTCAGGGGATTCTACCTTGCTGTGTCATGTCAGCCGAGGATGACGGAAGGGATGACCCTTATGCATAGTTATTATGCAGAAGATGGTAATCCTTCTGTGATTCTGAGAATCTTCATGCATAATTTATGAGGCTAGTTTTCGGGGAAAACCACACGCCATTCCTCCAAGTGTGAAACCAAGGATTTACGAGGTGTGTTCAAGTCCTTAATCTTGGCTAACCCAGGACAGGAAGTCTGTTGCACAGTGTTGTTCAGGAAAATCATCTGTTGTGGAAAGAGGCATGCTCTGAATATTGCCTTGGTTCCCTGAACTTGCCATTCTTTAGCCCGCCAGACTGTTTTAATGTCTATAGTGTCTTTCCATAAGCTGAAACCCTGTTCAGACAGTTGGACAATAAAGGATGCAGAGTATATCTGTTTTGTGTTAGTGAGCATATTTTTCTGTGCAGATGTAGGTGCAAGCTTATAGTAATATGAGCGTGAATTTGATGTATTGAATCTAGAAAAATAAGCAAACTTTTGTGCAAACGTTTGTGAACTACCTTTCGGTGGTGTTGGGCAATGTTCCCATTGGTGGTATGCGAAAACATTACGTGGTGCACTCGTTTTATGCAAAAAATGATGACCAAAGTGTTGATAACAGTACATTGCGTAAAAATCAGAAGAGTTTAAAAATCCCAATTGTCAGAATATGTACTTGAAGTGATGATATAATTTAAAGAAATTTTGAACACATGTTGTATTTTTAAAAGTTCAGTGGGACCAAATACATCATATGAAACTGTATCCCAAATTATTCCGTCAGGAACTGGAACTGCTGTAAGGTTCACATAGGACAGGTCTCTTTGTTCACGACGAGATGACATATGAGGTTTCAATACCAGTTTAGAACATGAATCCACTGCCACCAACATGTAATTGTAAGCCCCATCAGATTGTAAGGGGCCGCAGTGGTCCAAATAGACACAAGCGAGAGGTCTGTCTGATATCAGTAATAGTGTTTGTGGTGGGCGTGCTACGGTCGAAAACTTCATCTGCTGTCAGATGTCGCACTTAAGTACAAACACTTTTGTCTGTTTGGTCATACCTTGCTAGCAATAGCGTTGTTTCAGCAATGAAACAGTTGCAGTAATCCCTGCGTGTTCAGAACCAAGACCATCGTGTTCAGCTAGAATTAAACCTAACCTGCGATCCATGTTTGGTATTACTCTATCCCCCACTCCTGGAATTTGAGCATACCGAATATTTTTGCATCTTACTTGTGGGAGTACTTGAATGGAAAACCTTTCGGCAAGGCCGTGCTGTTTTTGTGTGAAGCAATGAGAGCTACCATTGTGCTTCCGTCTATTCTCGTGTTAGAACGAGTGATTGCAGCTACGGCAGCAGTACGTACTGCCCCTTTTGTGGCTTCATCAGCCAATGAATTCCCTTCAACGTGAATGCCATCATGTTGATGACTCAGCGTGTGAATCACGTGAGCTTTCGGCAAGACTTTTTTCAACTCTGCCACTTGTTCCCAAAGCATTTTGAGCTTTATTGTGCAACCTTTTGAGTCTTTAAACTTATTCTGACCCCAGTAATGAAAATATTCATTGTAAGACTAGACACAGTAAAACAAATCGCACAATATAAGTGTGGGGAATTCTCGATCAGTTTGTATTAGTGCCAGTAATAGTGCTTTTAATTCTGCCAGCTGTGCCGTGCAAACTCCTAGAGACTGCGTCTTCATACTGCTAGGATGGAACTTGCCATCCTGCATACGTCCTTTTTCAATCGCACAAGCTGCACTGTATTGCTGTTTACTTCCTATGGTAGGCTGAGCACAACCGTCAGTGTAAATAATGGATTCATACTGATCTCAAGGCCTTATTTCATTGGGGAGAGGATATTCTTGTTAGTATTGCAGGAATGCTTGTGTTTTTAGTGTAGAATCAAATTTGTAGTCTACATCTGTTGCAGTGAGAGAATTAGCCCATTGTATCCATTGCGGATGTAGCGCTTTTGCGTTCGGAACGCTAGCTTTTGTAACAGCCTCTAAGGCTGGTACCGGAGCCACGACAATTATTCGTTTGCACGGAGCCAGTGCTCTTTCTCTCATTACCGCAGTCTGTACTGCTGTCAGAATTTTCTCTGCTGAAGCAAACGCATTTCAGCGTTTGTGTACAAGTGTGATTTGTATGCTATTGGTACTGTTTTGCCTTCATTGAAGGTTAGGTATGTGTACCCTGATTGACCCGCTATTACACGGATCACCAAATTTGTGGTATTTACATGTGTGTGTAGGTGTTTTGAAGCTATCATGTCAGCTTGTAAGGAAGGAAGTATAGCTGTGTGTTCCTGTGTCCAATGTCTAATTGAAAAATCAGGTCTGATTAAATTGTAGAAAGGTTTTACTTTTTCAGCGTAATCCAAAATGTATGTTCTGCTAAAATTTAGGAGTCCCAATATGGATTGTACATTTTTCTGAGTTTTTGGCGGTTGAAGCAGCGCGCACTTGTCTAAAAAGTTAGCTGCTAGGCTTTTCCCTTCACTTGATAACTTGTATCCCAAAAATAGGACATTGAGGTGGGCTATTTTTGATTTTTTTAAAGTTGAATTTGTAGCTCTTAGAGGCGAACCCCAAAATTATGCTGCTCACCCTGGTCAAATGATGCTTTAAATCATCATCTGTCAGATAAATATCATCTACATAGGACAATGCCTCTTCATCAAAATTTTGAAGTAACTCTGTTACCCTAGCTGAGAACAACCCGGGGCTATTCTTATACCCTTGGGCCAGTCTATATAATTGATGCTGAGAACCGAGCACTGAGAATGCTGTCAAATATCTGCTTTCAGGCGCTATATTTTGGCAGAAAAAACCCATTTGAGATATCTAGTGTTGATTTGTATATTTTCCGCACAATGTTATTCATTAATCGGTACTGTGTGCGTTCTGTACTGCAAATGTCTTTGTGCATGTGTTCAGATGTCTGTAGTCTAATACTAGACAATATGAATCATCAGGTTTCATTACGGAAAACAAAGGATTATTCATTGAAGAGGTGCAAGTTTCTATTACACCTTGGTATTCAAGTTGACCTAAGATCTCCCTGACCTGTTTCTTCACTTCTTGTTTAATAGGGTATTGTCTCTGTGGAGTTGGAGTAGTTTTTATTGGGATTTCATGGTGAGGTGACTCAGCATCCCACCCTACATGGTTGAGATAAAATGCTGGAGCAAGTGCTACCGCCCACTCCTGCGCATATGTATGTTTTAAGTATATTGGAACGAGGTCAGAAAAAGCCGGTAAAATTACTGTTTCTCCCTTTGGGCACTCCATAACAATTTCAGGCTGCCAATCTTTTTCAGCCAAAAGGATATCATAGCCATAAGTCAGGTTCTCCCAAAAGAGACCTTTAATTTTTCTGGGTTTGTCCCCTTCCATTTGGAGTGTTATTTCATATAACAGGTGTGGGATACTTACCCTGGTATCAGGTGTCTCCACCGTGATATGTTCATTCAACGCCGCTGTCACTAGAAATTCCATCAGGTTCTGGTGAGCTATTGTTACTTCTGCTGCGCTGTCTAGCATCGTCAGAGCCCATTCCCCGTTCAGAAGTTGAGTCCTCAGAATTCTGGGCATGTCTAACTTTAAGACCTGCTACCTTCTTTTTAAATTGCAGTTTTGATTTTGGTTTATCTTCTTTTTTGATATTATAGTCTACAGTACGTTGTGTGTTTCTTGGAAGAATCAGGTGCTTGCTTGGTGTTATCCTTTTCAGGACCACCCATGAGTTGAAGTTTTGTTGCCCTAGCTCCCAAACTATCTCTGCCTAATTCAGCATATGTGTCCTTGATAATTTTAGGTAATTCATGCTCCTGTTGTAAAGGAGTGAAATCTCCAGGCGTTGGCGTATTGCCACTGCTGCTGCCTCCCCTTTTATGTTTGCTAATATAATAGTTGATACCTGGGCAAAATGTCCTAACAATTTCATCCCTAAGTTCAGAGCAGGTACTGCTCCATACTCATTCTGTATTTGTCTTAATACATCTGGTATTACTGCAATTGAAGGAATACCATGTGTCCTGGTATATATGGCAGCGAAGACTATACCCCAAGAGGTACAATCCTCTATCTGGGGAGCTATCCCCATTGGCAAGCAGGATGTTAGCATTCTGTGTTTTTCTTGAGGGCTTGTGTGTGGAAACACTGCCTCTAACTGTGTTATATTCTGAGCTATCCAGAATGGCATTTGCTCACGTCTAGTGGGCATTTTACCCATAACTGCGTGTAGCGTTTGTGGAGTTATTTTAGTTGTAGCTCCCTGAATTTGTCCTGCTGGTGTAGCCCTTGTTGGCTGTAGTGCGAGTGTTCTCATAACGAACTGTGTCAGGTTTCTGTAAAGTTTTATTATTTCTTTGTGTAGCGGACGTACGTCTGCTACTGGCATTGGGTCAATGTCTGGGTGTGGTGTGTAAGCCGCTAGGACCGGCCAAGTCGCTCCGTCTCTGCCGAGTGGACGAGTCTTACTTTATCTTTTGTGTGTGGGAGGGCGCCTTTAAACCACTTTATGTGCTCCTGGTAGGTGAGCGGAATTTCAATGTCCTCATATGGATAGTATTCCTCTGGTGTTTCATCTTGAGTGGAAGAATGAAATGTTTTTATGCGTGCATCTGCTTGTGGGAATTTAACCCATGACTAGAAAACCTCTGTTCTATATGATTTGTGTGCCTCAATCATGAAAGTTACTGTCCCACCCCTTGCTGTGACTCCATAGTCCACTAGTTTTAAAGTAAGGGCAGTTCTGGCATTTTCTGAAATGTTTATTTCGTTTTCTTGTTCTCCTTCCTCCACTGCATTCACATGTTGTGCTGGCGCAGTGTTGTCTTCGTCAGCGATTGTTAAAAGAGTTTCAAGGAAACTGAGATAAGGTTTTATGCACAATAGGAACTATTTGTCCTTCAAGCTTGAATAAACCTACAGCAAATACATAGGATATGCCTACTCAGCTGTGGCAGATTTTTCCATCTCCCACTCCAGACGTCTCTGGAATAATTTGAGTAGGGGTCTCTGAGAAAAGCACGACTGAACTACTCAGATTCAATCGTTAAATACGTACCAAACCAACGTTGGCGGCGCCATGTTGTGTCGTTCCTATAAACCTATATAGGATCTGCGCGTTTAGACAACATAAACTGGGGGATTGGTGTCGAGATTGATTCTAGACCCCCCCCCACCAAGTATGTTCACCTGTATACTTAGCTAGCTCACAGTGCCACTGTAAACTCCTCTTACCAAGGACAGAATAGCTCTTGGCAACTATCGAACATGACAACTCTGTTCCACCAGGGATCGTGGAAACAGTACAGTACTTTTCACTCAGTCACTCGTGCTCACTTTGTCTCAGAGAAATACACAGAATAAATGGTGGGGACGTTTTCAATAAGTATTTATTGAACCAGTGTCATTCTAGTGTAAAATAGGTGTGCTGGGGTTTTTTTGTTTTTGTCTGAGAATTTATCCTCAAGACGTGTTGCTTCAAAACAGGCATCTTCTACTTTGTATGTGGGGGTTTGTACGGATCCTGGGACATATGAATCTGGGCTCTGACTAGGTGAATGTTTTTGACACCGGGCCCTGCACGCTCTACTGTACTAATGTTGTTATTGTGACTTATGATGCTCAATAAAAAGAATTTTGACAAAAAAAAATAGGTGTGCTGAAACAACCATAAGACAGAAACAGATATAAACGATATTAAGCACCAACAGAGTAAATGGAGGATAGATTTCTACCATAGTGCTAAAACAATGGATATATGAAAGCATATAAATACATGACAATAATAATGCGTACTCCTACGATGCAACGCTAACTAGATGTATCTAAGTGTAGCTGACATGTATGTAGGTGTAGAGCCAAGAATCCCCCTAGGCTGAAGTCAACCCCATTACCTGAAGAGAGAGACTGTGGGACCCCCATCTTGGTCTTGAGATGGACACCACGCATGGGATGTCAGACCTTTGCGAGCTGGAGTGTCTGCCTGCAGGAACCTCAGAATCTCGCGTCAGTGTGTCAGCATGGACGTTTTTCTACTCTGCCTGCCTTTGGCAAAGATATGGTGTATATATACCCAAAAGGTACCCTCAGGGGATTCTACCTTGCTGTGTCATGTCGGCCGAGGATGACGGAAGGGATGACCCTTATGCATAGTTATTATGCAGAAGATGGTAATCCTTCTGTGATTCTGAGAATCTTCATGCATAATTTATGAGGCTAGTTTTCGGGGAAAACCACACGCCATTCCTCCAAGTGTGAAACCAAGGGTTTACGAGGTGTGTTCAAGTCCTTAATCTTGGCTAACCCAGGACAGGAAGTCTGTTGCACAGTGTTGTTCAGGAAAATCCTCTGTTGTGGAAAGAGGCATGCTCTGAATATTGCCTTGGTTCCCTGAACTTGCCATTCTTTAGTCCGCCAGACTGTTTTAATGTCTATAGTGTCTTTCCATAAGCTGAAACCCTGTTCAGACAGTTGGACAATAAAGGATGCAGAGTATATCTGTTTTGTGTTAGTGAGCATATTTTTCTGTGCAGATGTAGGTGCAAGCTTATAGTAATATGAGCGTGAATTTGATGTATTGAATCTAGAAAAATAAGCAAACTTTTGTGCAAACGTTTGTGAACTACCTTTCGGTGGTGTTGGGCAATGTTCCCATTGGTGGTATGCGAAAACATTACGTGGTGCACTCGTTTTATGCAAAAAATGATGACCAAAGTGTTGATAACAGTACATTGCGTAAAAATCAGAAGAGTTTAAAAATCCCAATTGTCAGAATATGTACTTGAAGTGATGATATAATTTAAAGAAATTTTGAACACATGTGGTATTTTTAAAAGTTCAGTGGGACCAAATACATCATATGAAACTGTATCCCAAATTATTCCGTCAGGAACTGGAACTGCTGTAAGGTTCACATAGGACAGGTCTCTTTGTTCACGACGAGATGACATATGAGGTTTCAATACCAGTTTAGAACATGAATCCACTGCCACCAACATGTAATTGTAAGCCCCATCAGATTGTAAGGGGCCGCAGTGGTCCAAATAGACACAAGCGAGAGGTCTGTCTGATATCAGTAATAGTGTTTGTGGTGGGCGTGCTACGGTCGAAAACTTCATCTGCTGTCAGATGTCGCACTTAAGTACAAACACTTTTGTCTGTTTGGTCATACCTTGCTAGCAATAGCGTTGTTTCAGCAATGAAACAGTTGCAGTAATCCCTGCGTGTTCAGAACCCAGACCATCGTGTTCAGCTAGAATTAAACCTAACCTGCGATCCATGTTTGGTATTACTCTATCCCCCACTCCTGGAATTTGAGCATACCGAATATTTTTGCATCTTACTTGTGGGAGTACTTGAATGGAAAACCTTTCGGCAAGGCCGTGCTGTTTTTGTGTGAAGCAATGAGAGCTACCATTGTGCTTCCGTCTATTCTCGTGTTAGAACGAGTGATTGCAGCTACGGCAGCAGTACGTACTGCCCCTTTTGTGGCTTCATCAGCCAATTAATTCCCTTCAACGTGAATGCCATCATGTTGATGACTCAGCGTGTGAATCACGTGAGCTTTCGGCAAGACTTTTTTCAACTCTGCCACTTGTTCCCAAAGCATTTTGAGCTTTATTGTGCAACCTTTTGAGTCTTTAAACTTATTCTGACCCCAGTAATGAAGATATTCATTGTAAGACTAGACACAGTAAAACAAATCGCACAATATAAGTGTGGGGAATTCTCGATCAGTTTGTATTAGTGCCAGTAATAGTGCTTTTAATTCTGCCAGCTGTGCCGTGCAATCTCCTAGAGACTGCGTCTTCATACTGCTAGGATGGAACTTGCCATCCTGCATACGTCCTTTTTCAATCGCACAAGCTGCACTGTATTGCTGTTTACTTCCTATGGTAGGCTGAGCAGAACCGTCAGTGTAAATAATGGATTCATACTGATCTCAAGGCCTTATTTCATTGGGGAGAGGATATTCTTGTTAGTATTGCAGGAATGCTTGTGTTTTTAGTGTAGAATCAAATTTGTAGTCTACATCTGTTGCAGTGAGAGAATTAGCCCATTGTATCCATTGCGGATGTAGCGCTTTTGCGTTCGGAACGCTAGCTTTTGTAACAGCCTCTAAGGCTGGTACCGGAGCCACGACAATTATTCGTTTGCACGGAGCCAGTGCTCTTTCTCTCATTACCGCAGTCTGTACTGCTGTCAGAATTTTCTCTGCTGAAGCAAACGCATTTCAGCGTTTGTGTACAAGTGTGATTTGTATGCTATTGGTACTGTTTTGCCTTCATTGAAGGTTAGGTATGTGTACCCTGATTGACCCGCTATTACACGGATCACCAAATTTGTGGTATTTACATGTGTGTGTAGGTGTTTTGAAGCTATCATGTCAGCTTGTAAGGAAGGAAGTATAGCTGTGTGTTCCTGTGTCCAATGTCTAATTGAAAAATCAGGTCTGATTAAATTGTAGAAAGGTTTTACTTTTTCAGCGTAATCCAAAATGTATGTTCTGCTAAAATTTAGGAGTCTCAATATGGATTGTACATTTTTCTGAGTTTTTGGCGGTTGAAGCAGCGCGCACTTGTCTAAAAAGTTAGCTGCTAGGCTTTTCCCTTCACTTGATAACTTGTATCCCAAAAATAGGACATTGAGGTGGGCTATTTTTGATTTTTTTAAAGTTGAATTTGTAGCTCTTAGAGGCGAACCCCAAAATTATGCTGCTCACCCTGGTCAAATGATGCTTTAAATCATCATCTGTCAGATAAATATCATCTACATAGGACAATGCCTCTTCATCAAAATTTTGAAGTAACTCTGTTACCCTAGCTGAGAACAACCCGGGGCTATTCTTATACCCTTGGGCCAGTCTATATAATTGACGCTGAGAACCGAGCACTGAGAATGCTGTCAAATATCTGCTTTCAGGCGCTATATTTTGGCAGAAAAAACCCATTTGAGATATCTAGTGTTGATTTGTATATTTTCCGCACAATGTTATTCATTAATCGGTACTGTGTGCGTTCTGTACTGCAAATGTCTTTGTGCATGTGTTCAGATGTCTGTAGTCTAATACTAGACAATATGAATCATCAGGTTTCATTACGGAAAACAAAGGATTATTCATTGAAGAGGTGCAAGTTTCTATTACACCTTGGTATTCAAGTTGACCTAAGATCTCCCTGACCTGTTTCTTCACTTCTTGTTTAATAGGGTATTGTCTCTGTGGAGTTGGAGTAGTTTTTATTGGGATTTCATGGTGAGGTGACTCAGCATCCCACCCTACAAGGTTGAGATAAAATGCTGGAGCAAGTGCTACCGCCCACTCCTGCGCATATGTATGTTTTAAGTATATTGGAACGAGGTCAGAAAAAGCCGGTAAAATTACTGTTTCTCCCGTTGGGCACTCCATAACAATTTCAGGCTGCCAATCTTTTTCAGCCAAAAGGATATCATAGCCATAAGTCAGGTTCTCCCAAAAGAGACCTTTAATTTTTCTGGGTTTGTCCCCTTCCATTTGGAGTGTTATTTCATATAACAGGTGTGGGATACTTACCCTGGTATCAGGTGTCTCCACCGTGATATGTTCATTCAACGCCGCTGTCACTAGAAATTCCATCAGGTTCTGGTGAGCTATTGTTACTTCTGCTGCGCTGACTAGCATCGTCAGAGCCCATTCCCCGTTCAGAAGTTGAGTCCTCAGAATTCTGGGCATGTCTAACTTTAAGACCTGCTACCTTCTTCTTTTTAAATTGCAGTTTTGATTTTGGTTTATCTTCTTTTTTGATATTATAGTCTACAGTACGTTGTGTGTTTCTTGGAAGAATCAGGTGCTTGCTTGGTGTTATCCTTTTCAGGACCACCCATGAGTTGAAGTTTTGTTGCCCTAGCTCCCAAACTATCTCTGCCTAATTCAGCATATGTGTCCTTGATAATTTTAGGTAATTCATGCTCCTGTTGTAAAGGAGTGAAATCTCCAGGCATTGGCGTATTGCCACTGCTGCTGCCTCCCCTTTTATGTTTGCTAATATAATAGTTGATACCTGGGCAAAATGTCCTAACAATTTCATCCCTAAGTTCAGAGCAGGTACTGCTCCATACTCATTCTGTATTTGTCTTAATACATCTGGTATTACTGCAATTGAAGGAATACCATGTGTCCTGGTATATATGGCAGCGAAGACTATACCCCAAGAGGTACAATCCTCTATCTGGGGAGCTATCCCCATTGGCAAGCAGGATGTTAGCATTCTGTGTTTTTCTTGAGGGCTTGTGTGTGGAAACACTGCCTCTAACTGTGTTATATTCTGAGCTATCCAGAATGGCATTTGCTCACGTCTAGTGGGCATTTTACCCATAACTGCGTGTAGCGTTTGTGGAGTTATTTTAGTTGTAGCTCCCTGAATTTGTCCTGCTGGTGTAGCCCTTGTTGGCTGTAGTGCGAGTGTTCTCATAACGAACTGTGTCAGGTTTCTGTAAAGTTTTATTATTTCTTTGTGTAGCGGACGTACGTCTGCTACTGGCATTGGGTCAATGTCTGGGTGTGGTGTGTAAGCCGCTAGGACCGGCCAAGTCTTACTTTATCTTTTGTGTGTGGGAGGGCGCCTTTAAACCAGTTTATGTGCTCCTGGTAGGTGAGCGGAATTTCAATGTCCTCATATGGACAGTATTCCTCTGGTGTTTCATCTTGAGTGTAAGAATGAAATGTTTTTATGCGTGCATCTGCTTGTGGGAATTTAACCCATGACTAGAAAACCTCTGTACTATATGATTTGTGTGCCTCAATCATGAAAGTTACTGTCCCACCCCTTGCTGTGACTCCATAGTCCACTAGTTTTAAAGTAAGGGCAGTTCTGGCATTTTCTGAAATGTTTATTTCGCCTTCTTGTTCTCCTTCCTCCGCTGCATTCACATGTTGTGCTGGCGCAGTGTTGTCTTCGTCAGCGATTGTTAAAAGAGTTTCAAGGAAACTGAGATAAGGTTTTATGCACAATAGGAACTATTTGTCCTTCAAGCTTGAATAAACCTACAGCAAATACATAGGATATGCCTACTCAGCTGTGGCAGATTTTTCCATCTCCCACTCCAGACGTCTCTGGAATAATTTGAGTAGGGGTCTCTGAGAAAAGCACGACTGAACTACTCAGATTCAATCGTTAAATACGTACCAAACCAACGTTGGCGGCGCCATGTTGTGTCGTTCCTATAAACCTATATAGGATCTGCGCGTTTAGACAACATAAACTGGGGGATTGGTGTCGAGATTGATTCTAGACCCCCCCCCCCACCAAGTATGTTCACCTGTATACTTAGCTAGCTCACAGTGCCACTGTAAACTCCTCTAACCAAGGACAGAATAGCTCTTGGCAACTATCGAACATGACAACTCTTTTCCACCAGGGATCGTGGAAACAGTACAGTACTTTTCACTCAGTCACTCTTGCTCACTTTGTCTCAGAGAAATACACAGAATAAATGGTGGGGACGTTTTCAATAAGTATTTATTGAACCAGTGTCATTCTAGTGTAAAATAGGTGTGCTGGGGGGTTTTTGTTTTTGTCTGAGAATTTATCCTCAAGACGTGTTGCTTCAAAACAGGCATCTTCTACTTTGTATGTGGGGGTTTGTACGGATCCTGGGACATATGAATCTGGGCTCTGACTAGGTGAATGTTTTTGACACCGGGCCCTGCACGCTCTACTGTACTAATGTTGTTATTGTGACTTATGATGCTCAATAAAAAGAATTTTGACAAAAAAAAATAGGTGTGCTGAAACAACCATAAGACAGAAACAGATATAAACGATATTAAGCACCAACAGAGTAAATGGAGGATAGATTTCTACCATAGTGCTAAAACAATGGATATATGAAAGCATATAAATACATGACAATAATAATGCGTACTCCTACGATGCAACGCTAACTAGATGTATCTAAGTGTAGCTGACATGTATGTAGGTGTAGAGCCAAGAATCCCCCTAGGCTGAAGTCAACCCCATTACCTGAAGAGAGAGACTGTGGGACCCCCATCTTGGTCTTGAGATGGACACCACGCATGGGATGTCAGACCACTGCGAGCTGGAGTGTCTGCCTGCAGGAACCTCAGAATCTCGCGTCAGTGTGTCAGCATGGAAGTTTTTCTACTCTGCCTGCTTTGGCAAAGATATGGTGTATATATACCCAAAAGGTACCCTCAGGGGATTCTACCTTGCTGTGTCATGTCGGCCGAGGATGACGGAAGGGATGACCCTTATGCATAGTTATTATGCAGAAGATGGTAATCCTTCTGTGATTCTGAGAATCTTCATGCATAATTTATGACGCTAGTTTTCGGGGAAAACCACACGCCATTCCTCCAAGTGTGAAACCAAGGGTTTACGAGGTGTGTTCAAGTCCTTAATCTTGGCTAACCCAGGACAGGAAGTCTGTTGCACAGTGTTGTTCAGGAAAATCATCTGTTGTGGAAAGAGGCATGCTCTGAATATTGCCTTGGTTCCCTGAACTTGCCATTCTTTAGCCCGCCAGACTGTTTTAATGTCTATAGTGTCTTTCCATAAGCTGAAACCCTGTTCAGACAGTTGGACAATAAAGGATGCAGAGTATATCTGTTTTGTGTTAGTGAGCATATTTTTCTGTGCAGATGTAGGTGCAAGCTTATAGTAATATGAGCGTGAATTTGATGTATTGAATCTTGAAAAATAAGCAAACTTTTGTGCAAACGTTTGTGAACTACCTTTCGGTGGTGTTGGGCAATGTTCCCATTGGTGGTATGCGAAAACATTATGTGGTCCACTCGTTTTATGCAAAAAATGATGACCAAAGTGTTGATAACAGTACATTGCGTAAAAATCAGAAGAGTTTAAAAATCCCAATTGTCAGAATATGTACTTGAAGTGATGATATAATTTAAAGAAATTTTGAACACATGTGGTATTTTTAAAAGTTCAGTGGGACCAAATACATCATATGAAACTGTATCCCAAATTATTCCGTCAGGAACTGGAACTGCTGTAATGTTCACATAGGACAGGTCTCTTTGTTCACGACGAGATGACATATGAGGTTTCAATACCAGTTTAGAACATGAATCCACTGCCACCAACATGTAATTGTAAGCCCCATCACATTGTAAGGGGCCGCAGTGGTCCAAATAGACACAAGCAAGAGGTCTGTCTGATATCAGTAATAGTGTTTGTGGTGGGCGTGCTACGGTCGAAAACTTCATCTGCTGTCAGATGTCGCACTTAAGTACAAACACTTTTGTCTGTTTGGTCATACCTTGCTAGCAATAGCGTTGTTTCAGCAATGAAACAGTTGCAGTAATCCCTGCGTGTTCAGAACCCAGACCATCGTGTTCAGCTAGAATTAAACCTAACCTGCGATCCATGTTTGGTATTACTCTATCCCCCACTCCTGGAATTTGAGCATACCGAATATTTTTGCATTTAACTTGTAGGAGTACTTGAATGGAAAACCTTTCGGCAAGGCTGTGCTGTTTTTGTGTGAAGCAATGACAGCTACCATTGTGCTTCCGTCTATTCTCGTGTTAGAACGAGTGATTGCAGCTACGTCAGCAGTACGTACTGCCCCTTTTGTGGCTTCATCAGCCAATGAATTCCCTTCAACGTGAATGCCATCATGTTGATGACTCAGCGTGTGAATCACGTGAGCTTTCGGCAAGTCTTTTTTCAACTCTGCCACTTGTTCCCAAAGCATTTTGTGCTTTATTGTGCAACCTTTTGAGTCTTTAAACTTATTCTGACCCCAGTAATGAAGATATTCATTGTAAGACTGGACACAGTAAAACAACTCGCACAATATAAGTGTGGGGAATTCTCGATCAGTTTGTATTAGTGCCAGTAATAGTGCTTTTAATTCTGCCAGCTGTGCCGTGCAATCTCCTAGAGACTGCGTCTTGGTACTGCTAGGATGGAACTTGCCATCCTGCATACATCCTTTTTCAATCGCACAAGCTGCACTGTATTGCTGTTTACTTCCTATGGCAGGCTGAGCAGAACCGTCAGTGTAAATAATGGATTCATACTGATCTCAAGGCATTATTTCATTGGGGAGAGGATATTCTTGTTAGTATTGCAGGAATGCTTGTGTTTTTAGTGTAGAATCAAATTTGTAGTCTACATCTGTTGCACTGAGAGAATTAGCCCATTGTATCCATTTCGGATGTAGCGCTTTTGCGTTCGGAACACTAGCTTTTGTAACAGCCTCTAAGGCTGGTACCGGAGCCACGACAATTATTCGTTTGCACGGAGCCAGTGCTCTTTCTCTCATTACCGCAGTCTGTACTGCTGTCAGAATTTTCTCTGCTGAAGCAAACGCATTTCAGCGTTTGTGTACAAGTGTGATTTGTATGCTATTGGTACTGTTTTTCCTTCATTGAAGGTTAGGTATGTGTACCCTGATTGACCCGCTATTACACGGATCACCAAATTTGTGGTATTTACATGTGTGTGTAGGTGTTTTGAAGCTATCATGTCAGCTTGTAAGGAAGGAAGTATAGCTGTGTGTTCCTGTGTCCAATGTCTAATTGAAAAATCAGGTCTGATTAAATTGTAGAAAGGTTTTACTTTTTCAGCGTAATCCAAAATGTATGTTCTGCTAAAATTTAGGAGTCCCAATATGGATTGTACATTTTTCTGAGTTTTTGGCGGTTGGAGCAGCGCGCACTTGTCTAAAAAGTTAGCTGCTAGGCTTTTCCCTTCACTTGATAACTTGTATCCCAAAAATAGGACATTGAGGTGGGCTATTTTCGATTTTTTTAAAGTTGAATTTGTAGCTCTTCGAGGCGAACCCCAAAATTATGCTGCTCACCCTGGTCAAATGATGCTTTAAATCATCATCCGTCAGATAAATACTATCTACATAGGACAATGCCTCTTCATCAAAATTTTGAAGTAACTCTGTTACCCTAGCTGAGAACAACCCGGGGCTATTCTTATACCCTTGGGCCAGTCTATATAATTGACTCTGAGAACCGAGCACTGAGAATGCTCTCAAATATATGCTTTCAGGCGCTATATTTTGGCAGAAAAAACCCATTTGAGATATCTAGTGTTGATTTGTATATTTTCTGCACAATGTTATTCATTAATCGGTACTGTGTGCGTTCTGTACTGCAAATGTCTTTGTGCATGTGTTCAGATGTCTGTAGTCTAATACTAGACAATATGAATCATCAGGTTTCATTATGGAAAACAAAGGATTATTCATTGAAGAGGTGCAAGTTTCTATTACACCTTGGTATTCAAGTTGACCTAAGATCTCCCTGACCTGTTTCTTCACTTCTTGTTTAATAGGGTATTGTCTCTGTGGAGTTGGAGTAGTTTTTATTGGGATTTCATGGTGAGGTGACTCAGCATCCCACCCTACATGGTTGAGATAAAATGCTGGAGCAAGTGCTACCGCCCACTCCTGCGCATATGTATGTTTTAAGTATATTGGAACGAGGTCAGAAAAAGCCGGTAAAATTACTGTTTCTCCCTTTGGGCACTCCATAACAATTTCAGGCTGCCAATCTTTTTCAGCCAAAAGGATATCATAGCCATAAGTCAGGTTCTCCCAAAAGAGACCTTTAATTTTTCTGGGTTTGTCCCCTTCCATTTGGAGTGTTATTTCATATAACAGGTGTGGGATACTTACCCTGGTATCAGGTGTCTCCACCGTGATATGTTCATTCAACGCCGCTGTCACTAGAAATTCCATCAGGTTCTGGTGAGCTATTGTTACTTCTGCTGCGCTGTCTAGCATCGTCAGAGCCCATTCCCCGTTCAGAAGTTGAGTCCTCAGAATTCTGGGCATGTCTAACTTTAAGACCTGCTACCTTCTTCTTTTTAAATAGCAGTTTTGATTTTGGTTTATCTTCTTTTTTGATATTATAGTCTACAGTACGCTGTGTGTTTCTTGGAAGAATCAGGTGCTTGCTTGGTGTTATCCTTTTCGGGACCACCCATGAGTTGAAGTTTTGTTGCCCTAGCTCCCAAACTATCTCTGCCTAATTCAGCATATGTGTCCGTGATAATTTTAGGTAATTCATGCTCCTGTTGTAAAGGAGTGAAATCTCCAGGCGTTGGCGTATTGCCACTGTGCTGCCTCCCCTTTTATGTTTGCTAATATAATAGTTGATACCTGGGTAAAATGTCCTAACAATTTCATCCCTAAGTTCAGAGCAGGTACTGCTCCATACTCATTCTGTATTTGTCTTAATACATCTGGTATTACTGCTATTGAAGGAATACCATGTGTCCTGGTATATATGGCAGCAAAGACTGTACCCCAAGAGGTACAATCCCCTATCTGGGGAGCTATCCCCATTGGCAAGCAGGGTGTTAGCATTCTGTGTTTTTCTTGAGGGCTTGTGTGTGGAAACACTGCCTCTAACTGTGTTATATTCTGAGCTATCCAGAATGGCATTTGCTCACGTCTAGTGGGCATTTTACCCATAACTGCGTGTAGCGTTTGTGGAGTTATTTTAGTTGTAGCTCCCTGAATTTGTCCTGCTGGTGTAGCCCTTGTTGGCTGTAGTGTGAGTGTTCTCATAACGAACTGTGTCAGGTTTCTGTAAAGTTTTATTATTTCTTTGTGTAGCGGACGTACGTCTGCTACTGGTATTGGGTCAATGTCTGGGTGTGGTGTGTAAGCCGCTAGGACCGGCCAAGTCGCTCCATCTCTGCCGAGTGGACGAGTCTTACTTTATCTTTTGTGTGTGGGAGGGCGCCTTTAAACCAGTTTATGTGCTCCTGGTAGGTGAGCGGAATTTCAATGTCCTCATATGGACAGTATTCCTCTGGTGTTTCATCTTGAGTGTAAGAATGAAATGTTTTTGTGCGTGCATCTGCTTGTGGGAATTTAACCCATGACTAGAAAACCTCTGTTTTATATGATTTGTGTGCCTCAATCATGAAAGTTACTGTCCCACCCCTTGCTGTGACTCCATAGTCCACTAGTTTTAAAGTAAGGGCAGTTCTAGCATTTTCTGAAATGTTTATTTCGCCTTCTTGTTCTCCTTCCTCCACTGCATTCACATGTTGTGCTGGCGCAGTGTTGTCTTCGTCAGCGATTGTTAAAAGAGTTTCAAGGAAACTGAGATAAGGTTTTATGCACAATAGGAACTATTTGTCCTTCAAGCTTGAATAAACCTACAGCAAATACATAGGATATGCCTACTCAGCTGTGGCAGATTTTTTCATCTCCCACTCCAGACGTCTCTGGAATAATTTGAGTAGGGGTCTCTGAGAAAAGCACGACTGAACTACTCAGATTCAATCGTTAAATACGTACCAAACCAACATTGGCGGCGCCATGTTGTGTCGTTCCTATAAACCTATATAGGATCTGCGCGTTTAGACAACATAAACTGGGGGATTGGTGTCGAGATTGATTCTAGACCCCCCCCCACCAAGTATGTTCACCTGTATACTTAGCTAGCTCACAGTGCCACTGTAAACTCCTCTTACCAAGGACAGAATAGCTCTTGGCAACTATCGAACATGACAACTCTGTTCCACCAGGGATCGTGGAAACAGTACAGTACTTTTCACTCAGTCACTCGTGCTCACTTTGTCTCAGAGAAATACACAGAATAAACGGTGGGGACGTTTTCAATAAGTATTTATTGAACCAGCGTCATTCTAGTGTAAAATAGGTGTGCTGGGGGGTTTTTGTTTTTGTGTTTTTGTCTGAGAATTTATCCTCAAGACGTGTTGCTTCAAAACAGGCATCGTCTACTTTGTATGTGGGGGTTTGTACGGATCCTGGGACATATGAATCTGAGCTCTGACTAGGTGAATGTTTTTGACACCGGGCCCTGCACGCTCTACTGTACTAATGTTGTTATTGTGACTTATGATGCTCAATAAAAAGAATTTTGACAACAAAAAAAATAGGTGTGATGAAACAACCATAAGACAGAAACAGATATAAACGATATTAAGCACCAACAGAGTAAATGGAGGATAGATTTCTACCATAGTGCTAAAACAATGGATATATGAAAGCATATAAATACATGACAATAATAATGCGTACTCCTACGATGCAACCCTAACTAGATGTATCTAAGTTTAGCTGACATGTATGTAGGTGTAGAGCCAAGAATCCGGCTAGGCTAAAGCCAACCCCATTTCCTGAAGTGAGAGACTGTGGGACCGCCGTCTTGGTCTCGAGATGGACACCTTGCGAGGGATGTCAGACCACTGCGAGCTGGAGTGTCTGCGTGCAGGAACCTCAGCGTCTCGCGTCAGTGTGCCAGCATGGAAGTCTTTCTCCTCTGCCTGCCTTGGCAAAGATATGGTGTATATATACCCAAAAGGTACCCTCAGGGGATTCTACCTTGCTGTCATGTCGGCCGAGGATGATCGAAAGGATGACCCTTATACATAGTTATTATGCAGAAGATGGTAATCCTGCTGTGATTCTGAGAATCTTCATGCATAATTAATGAGGCTAGTTTTCGGGGAAAACCAAACGACATTTTATGTAGCCCTTAACTAGTTAAAAGGTCAATACCAAAACCCGTTATGTAGCGTAGTGGTACGGTATTGGTGAAGGGTCAGGAGACTACTCAGGCCTATATTGAGGTACCCTATGAAACATAACACTAAATATTTGACTGGCTGCGTTGACCACTCAAAGGGATACTCAAGTTCATGTGGAGTAGTGCGCACTGTCAAAGGAATAATCTTTGATTTATTCCAGTTTATACTAAGTCCCGAAAACCGCTCGAATCAAGTGTATTCGCAAAGAATCGACGTGAGATGGCTCTCCGGCTCCCTGATGAATAGCACCATGTCATCTGCATTCAGCGATATATTGATTGGCTACAGTTTGAATCGCAATGCTGCCTCACCATGGCGCTGCCTGATGATGCATGCCAGTGGTTCCAACATCAAGGAGAACAGCACCGGGAACAGAGGACAGCCCTGCCTGGTCCCCTGTAAATAGGTAGTGGTTCCGACATGATGCCGTCTATTTGGATTCTCGCCACTGGATCTGTATACAGCAGCTCCATCTATTTTCGAAAGACCTCAGGTAGCCCCATTCTTTGAAGTATCCTGAACATATAACTCCACTCTATGGAGTCAAATGCTTTGGCAGCATCTAACATGATCACTGCAGCCTTGAGTTCTGGATTAAGCTGGTGATACAGTGCAAAAATTGTTCGCAAGTTGTGTGATGTAGATCTGGTCGATATAAATCCTGATTGATCTGGAAGTACCATTGTCTGCAACAACGGTTGAAGTCTTGTGGCTAATATCTTTGCTAGTATTTTCGCATCCATATTTATGAGAGATAATGGCCTGTATGACTCACATCTCGTAGGAGTTTTAGCTGGGTTGAGCAGGGTAATTATCAGAGCTTCACATAGCGTAGGCGGCAAACTTCCCTTCTCGTATGCTTCCTTATACAGAATACTACTTGTCCAGCTCCAGCGGTGAGAACTTAGTACCACAGCGCACTAGTTGATTGAAAATTTTTAAACAAATGTAGGTTCTAAGAATGTTAGTGCTCACTCCTCGTGGTCCACCGCACAACAACCATCCTTGCAGAAAAGTAAACTCTATAGAGGAGGAGCGCCAATGTCAGTTCGTAACACAATCAATTATTGTAATCCTTCTAATGACAAGTCCTTAGGCAGTAGATTCGATTGAAAATTCTTCTTCTTTATTGATAATGCGACAACAGTTCATTTTAAACACGCTAGATTTTCATTTCCAATAGCTGAATTGTACTCCATTATTTGGATCAAAACTTCACTTTTTAAGTCAGCCAACGCGTTTCGTCCTATAAGGACATCATCAGGGCTGAAATAATAAAACAAATAAAGAGCATATTAAAAAGCTATTTTCATTACTGCTTCATAGTTACCAGAAGAGTTCAATACAACCTATCTTTTACATGATAAAACACAATCTCCTGCCTATATCCATTCTGGACAGTTCTCAGTAGTCAAGATGGGTAAAGAAAACAAAATATCAAAACTTATTATTGACACATTCAAAGATCTTGCAAAACACTTTTCGAAAACAATTTATTATACCACTCAATTCATGATAATTTCTAGACATGTTAGAGTCCCTAATAAAGAGTTTTCAGTAGATAAAGATTATTATTTTCCTAACTTAATTAACTATATACCTCCTCAGCGCCCAGGTCTCTTAAAAAAGATATTATTACCTGAAAAACTTATTTTTGTATTAAAATGGCAAGTACATTTTCCATCAAGATTCCTGATTAACCAACTTCTTTAAATAATTTTAAGAGAAAAAAGGTTTTCTCCCTATTACGCTCATAAATGGGTACTTCAAGTTCCTATTGCATTATAAACAATGTAAGGGCAGATGTAAATCTCTCTACTGCCGCCTTTTACATACCGATATACTATTATCCGTAGTGAAATGTCACTCACCACTGTTTAAAATTCGTATTTATTTATTCGGTGTTCGGTTCACTAATTAAGAAAAGTGTTCTAAAAAAACCGAAACAAAAACCAAATCATTACCTATTGAATTACATTCAACACTTGTATCCCTAAAGTCATATCACAAGAAATGCACCACTCACCATTCTCCAACTTCAAACTTCGCTTTATAGATTCTTAAGAGTCCTCTATTTCGTTTCTAAACTGCAAATATAAGTGACACACAAAATTACTCCCTGAAAACCTCTCTAAGTTGTCTTATCGACATGCAAGCCAATCTACTAGTGACACTCACCATCATAACGTCCGTTCCGAGTGTTTCTCCTCAGCGCGGCCCGATAAATCCCGCTGATAGTGGATTCCGCTTAGACCCTTCCTTAAGAACCCTTGCTCAACCTATCATGAACTTGCCATCATTACTTCTTCAACCAACGAGAGGTCAGAGTTTCTAGCCTGCTCATTAGTTTCGCATGTTCCCTCTGTGGTCCGCTATCCCTTTCCACCAATGGTAGAATACCATCACGAAACACACTTCAGAAAGTTCTCAACCAATAGCAACCTGCCTCCACGTACTACACTTCAAAAAGTTCTCAACCAATCGGCACTGCCGAGTTCCGGTATTATCGGAGCTTGCGAACAACCATCCATTCACTGCTTACTGTTGCCACAAATCTTACGCTGAATACCCGTCACCATTCCTTGTTTCCTCGCTGTCGACGATAAAGCTGATATTGCTACCAAGTTTATCTTAGCCAGCAATTTCTAATCCATTAATTAATATCGTCTATGTCCTCCGTGAACTCCTATCTCTTATAAAAATTAGAACTATTTCAACCAATGAGAGGTCACAATTTCTAGCCTACTCATTAGTATCGCCTATTCCCTCTGTGGTCCGCTGTAACCTTTTAACCGATAGTAACCTGCCACTGCGTGATGCATTGTAGAAAGTTATCGGCCAATCGGCATTACCTAATTCCTATCGTATCGGGACTTGGCAGGCAACCATTCAATCACTGCTCACTCTTAAGCAAACCTTACGCTACCTTACCATCACCATTCATCGTATCTTCGCTGCTGGTGAAATACAAATAAGATGGCAATCCTGCACTAATTTCTATAGTAACCCAGTTAGTTGGCACACAATCCTACAAAGTAAACCTGTTGGGTGTCACAGATCTAAAAAATATACAGGTTTCAAAGTACCCTAGTGGCAGGGTTCAATGACCCGATTATTTGACAAGCGTAATTCCTGTATAGAATATCTATTAAGATTCAAACCACTAAACCATCATAACCAGTGAAGACAGTCTAATTCAATCATGAGTGGGAGAATTTACAAATTCCATATCTACCTCATCCCTATGCAGTATACAGTACTGACTCTACATTGCTCTCCTCCCTAAAGCAATTGTTATTTGGTCAGGGTTACTTCGGTTCGTTTACAAGACTATATTGTTTACTCATTTCCATCATGAATGAAACCATTCCAAGAACCGAGTATTACATATATAAAATCTTTGTCCCAATTTGAACATTGTATTACATTGTTATCACTATGTATTGTGACATGTGAGTTGCAATTTACACATTCTATCTGCACTTACAGAAAGTAATGCAATTCATTGTTGCTGTTCAATCCCTTTGATACTGTCCTGCATCTGCTAATCCATTTAGCTTCTTGCTGCCTCAATGTCAGTTCCCAATCACCTCCCCTGACGTGAGGTACAATTCTTTGTAAGCCGTGAAACTTAAAGCCTGTTCTCAGTGCATGATTATTCTGCATATGCTGGTATAATGGTGAACTCTCATCCTTATTGAGCACGGCTCTCCTATGCTCCTGTATTCTGAGTTTTAAAGTCCGCTTCGTACTTCCTATGTAAATTTTGGAACATTCACAAATGAGTGCGTATATCACTCCTATGCTATTACAGTTAATGAACTCCTTGATACTGTATTTCTTCTTGGTATTATAACTAAATTCTTTGATACGATTTATGCCCATGTCACACACATTACAACTACCACAAGTAAAAAACCCTTTAGGTTGACTAGGGAGCCAGTTAGTCCCCTGTGTTCGCAATGGTTCTAAGTAGTTCCTAGTAATCATCTCCCCTATGGTGGAACCTCTCCTATATACCACCTTAAGTCTTTCTGAAATGACTCCTACGAGGCCTGGTACTCCTTTTAGCAGGTTCCAATTTTTGTTTAGAATTTTGAAAATCTGATTATGATGAACACTGTAAGAGGTAATAAATGACACTTGTTCTTGAGCCTGTCGTCTCTCTTTTTGAACCAAAGTAGACTCTCTTTTAACCTGTTGTATACGCGATCTGGCCTGTGCCAGACTTCGGCTAGAATATCCTCTGTTACTCAGTCTGTGTACTAGTGCATCCAATTCAGAATTAAAATCTACCTCTCTGCTGCAATTTCGCCGAATGCGAATCATTTCTCCATATGGGATACCTTTCACTACGGAAGCGGGATGGGAGCTATCTGCCCTTAATATAGAGTTAGTGGCAGTCTTTTTGCGAAATAATTTACTATGTATTTGGTTGCCAACAACGAATAATTCAACATCCAAAAAGTCTATCTTAGCTTTATGATGATTCATCGTCAGAGTAACATTAAAATCATTATTATTAAGAAACTGATGGTAATCTTGCAACTCTACATCAGAACCTTTCCAGATGACCAAACATCGTCTATAAAACGACCCCAAAACAAAATCTGGTCCATCCATCCGGCAGCCCTTCTGCTCCAGGCATGCTCCCTCTCAAACCAACCCATAAATAAGTTGGCGTAAGAGGGAGCAAACCTGGACCCCATTTCAATCGAATCTACTGCCTAAGGACTTGTCATTAGAAGGATTACAATAATTGATTGTGTTGCGAACATAGGGCCTGATTCACAGAACTAACTTACGTCAAAAACGTAAAGTTAGTACTTTTTGGTATTCACAGAATACACTTACTCATTTTGGTATTCACAGAAGGCACTTACTCATTTCGGTATTCACAGAAGTTAGTAGTCCTAACTTTAGGACTCCTAAATGCCTTCTTGAATACCGAAAGTCTTAAAGTTAGGATTTTTCTCAGTTTAGGAGTAGTAAAGTTAGGAGTCCTAACTTTACTACGTACACTTCATAAAGAACTAATAAGACTTTACAGAAACATTTTTTTTTTTAACAGAATTTTATTAGTTTTCTGAGAAAGCAAACAAAAAGCTTCAGTGACAGCATACATTAAGCATTCGGGGAGCAATATATTACAAGTGCTATTAGTGCCATAACTGCAGCCTCCCTTAGGGTGCCGCTCAACGATTCCCCTTGGCCCTCATGCCCCACTACTGAGTCCTCCCTCAGCCCCCGCTGTATGCAATTATACAGTCCCTAGCAACCCCATGTATAGTACCGTTCAGAGTGCAGGGTCATCATAGGCATAAGGAAAAAACAAGAGGAATAAAGCACCCAGCCCCAACAACCCCCCCCAACTACCCCTCTAAACCCCTTTAGCCCCCCCCACCCTCCCAAGCATGCCGCTAGCCACTAATTAAAAGGTTCCAGATATTCCCAGGTCGTCCCCATGGACCGCCCAGTATCCCATCACACAAATCCACAACCGTGATAGGGCAGAAACACCGGAGGCGATCCCCCGCAGCCCCGCCAGCGGGCGCAACATCCCTCCCTGTCAGTTAGAGCTCACAATATCAGGTGTCTTGAGTGCCCCCCGTCTCAGTCAACACACTTTCCTCAGCACCAGGCGGATGCTTAGTCAATTCCACAAGCGCCACCCATGCCCTGGCCAGTTCCATTGAGTGCTCGTTCCCCGTGCGTCTAGCCATACCCATCCTGCAATTACCCTCACTCTTCGCCCACTTTACAAGCTCCCGTCTCCACCGCTCAAGGGAAGGTCCCTGCCTCGCCTTCCACCGGCTAGTAAGCTCCCTTTTCGCGAGCACTATCCCAGGTCAATGAACTTACTGGTGACCTTGGTTTTCGCAGTGTGGGGATACTCATGTAGTAAACAAACCCCTGGTGTCAGTGCCAGCTCTCTCTCCGTCACAGTCGTTAAGGCAGCCAATGTTTCCCGCCAGTAGTCCTCCAACTGCGGGCAGCTCCAGAACATATGCAGGAACCCCGCCCCCACTAGAGCACAACGAGGGCAGGCAGACGACCCCCCAAAATAGTCGTTCAGTTTGTTGGGCGTTAAGTAAGCCCTATGTAAGACATAAAATTGAATGAGCTGGAAGCGCGCATTTCGGGAACTCTTCCATGGCCTCTCAACTACCGCCCCCCATGCTCCATCCAAGAAGGGCTCCCCCAGGTCCGTCTCCCATTTGAGCCGCAGCGCTGTCAGGGGCTTACGCAGGTCCTGAGTAATCCGGCGATAAAGACAGGTCACCGCTTTAAAAGTACCCCCAGCCATCACCACGTATTGACACGCAAGGGACGTAGCCGGTTCCAATAGCCCCCCCTGCCAATGCTTCCTCACTGCCGCAGCCAGGGCCGCATGGAAAAGGAAATACCCACGCGGGAGATCATGACGCTCCAGGAGGTCATTAAACGGTAAGAGGTTGCCCTCCTCATATAGATCCCCCAAAGTGAGTATGCCCCGCTCCGCCCAGGACTGCAGTTTGCTCCAGTCACCCCCATGAGGCAACACCGCACACATTGTCAGCGGAATTTCAGGCGCATACAGGGTCCTGACCCGTAGCTTCCTGGCCATACGCATCCAGCACCGCCGCACCACGGCCAAGTCCGACGGCAGCGCCTCACCTCCCGGTTGCACCCGCAGCAGAACACAGGACAGCAGGCGACAGCTAGGATCCAATCCCCCCATAGCCTCCGGATGTCTATCCAAATGGGGAGCGTCCCAAAATAATAAAGGAACTGTGGTAAGGTGACCATGTTCACCAAGGCAACCCTACCCGCGACAGAGAGCGGGAGGGATCCCCAAAACTCAAAATTAGTTTTGGCACTACGCAACGCTTGCCCCACATTACCCTCCATCAGGTCAGCACTGTCATGATAAATCCGGGTTCCCAGGTAGGAGAGGCAACAAGGCTCCCACGGTATCGCCCCCACAGTCTGCCTATCGCGCCCGCCTGCTTTGGTAGGAAACAAGCACGACTTGGCCCAATTCACGCGAAGTCCTGACACTCTCCCCAAAGTCTCCAAGAGCTGTTTCGCCCCTTGGAGCGCATCCCGAAGGTCAGGCAGGAACATGAGCAAGTCGTCCGCATATAGCGCAATATGGTGTTCCTGTTCCGCCACCAAAAGCCCCGCATAATAACTGCCCGACCTGGCATGTGCAGCCATTGGTTCCATTGCCAGAGCAAACAGCAACGGGGACAGCGGACATCCCTGCCTCGTGCCTTGGGCCACCGCACAGGCAGCAGAAATTAAGCCCCCCGTCCTGACCCTGGCGGTAGATTCACTGTACAGCAGCGCTGTCCATCGGACAAACCGCTCCCCGAGCCCAAACGCCCGCAGTGCACCAGTAAGATAGGGCCATTCGAGGCTATCAAAGGCCTTCTCCATATCAACCGCGAAAATGCAGGCCTCCTCCTTATCATACGTGTCAGCCCCCAGGATGCGCACGAGCCGACGAACATTCATGGCGGTGTTCCGGGTCGGAACAAAGCCCGCCTGATCTCCGTGCACCAGCGTCGTCATGTGGGGCATTAGCCTGCTTGCCAGCACCCGACTCAATACCTTATAGTCCATATTGAGCATCGCGAGAGGCCTATACAAGGAGCGGTCCCACGCAGGCCTGCCCGGTTTGAGAAGAGGAACTATGATGGCCTCACGGGTGGACACAGGGAGAACACCCTCATGATATGCTCTATTATACAGCTCCACCAAGCAGGGCACCAGAGTGTCTGCGTAGGTCGCATAAAATTCCATCGGCAGCCCATCCGTTCCCGGGGTTTTGTTCCTGGCCATGTGCTTTATGGCGCTGCGTATTTCACCCGCCTCAATGTCCCTACCAAGAGCAATCGCCTCGTCAGAGCTAACCTTAGGGAGAGCCGCATCCGAAAGGAACCTCTCGTCACCAGGGAGGCCAGGGCCCAGCTTGGTGCGATACAACTTGGAGTAGAATTGCAAAAATTGGTCGTTTATTCCTCTCTGAGTATAAACCACCTCGCCCCTCTGTCCCCGCAGTTCCGTTATCGCTGTCCCTCTACGCGCCGGATTGGCTAACCAGGCCAGCAGGGCACCAGATTTATCCCGCTCCGCGTGCATCTTGTCTGTGTACGCCTTAAAATCAAAGTAACGCAAGCGCTCGAGCTGAAGCGCGAACTCCTCCCTGGCCACAAGCAGCGTAGCATGTGTATCTGGGCGCTCTGGGCGCTCTCGCTCTGACACACGCAAGTGTTGCTCCGCAGCTGCCACATCTTGCAGCAGTACCTTGCGGACTCCCACCATCTCTCCTATACAGCGCCCTCGGATCACCGCCTTAAAGGCGTCCCATTCCAGAAGCAGAGTGGATGCCGTATTTGCATTGGTCCTAAAGTAATCCTCAATGGCCGACCCAATAGTGTCCTTAAACACTGGGTCGTCCAGCGTGTCTGGCCGCAGCCGCCATGTAGGAATGGCCGGGCGATCCCGTGTCCAGTGCAACTGCACCAGCAGGGGGTTATGGTAGACTTTACAGAAACATGACACAGTTTGTGATGAGAACATTCACACTTCAGCCAGCCACAGCCATACCAACCGGACCAATTCAAACATCCACCACTAAAATAACACCACAAACGTTACACGCAGTCATGGGTAAGATGCCCACTAAACGCGAACAAATGCCATTCTGGGTAGCTCAAAAAATAACACAGCTAGGGGCAGTATTTCCACACACCAGCCCACAAAAAAAACACAGAATGTTAACAATCTGCTTGCCCATGGGGATAACTCCCCAGATAGCGGATTGTACCACTTGGGGTACAGTATTCGCTGCCATATATACCAGGACTCCTGGTATCCCGTCATCAGCAGTAATAGCAGATGAATTAAGACAAATACAGAACGAGTATGGGGCAGAACCTGCTCTGAACTTAGGGATGAAATTACTAGGTAATTTTGCCCAGGTATCAGCTATAATATTAGCAAACATTAAAGGGGAGACAGCAGCGGTGGCAATACGCCAACGCCTGAGGGATTTCACTCCTTTACAACAGGAACGTAAATTACCCAAAATTATTGAAACTGCTTATGCAGAATTAGGTAGAGATAGTTTGGAGCTAGAGCAGTAAAACCTCTACTGATGGGTGGTCCCGAAAAGGATAACACCAAGCAAACACCTTCAAAGAAGAAATGGGATAATAACAAACAACAAAAGAATAGAGAGAATAGATCTCAATCCAGAGGTAGGTCTCCTCAACGGGGAGCCCTCCGAAAGAAGGTATAACCTTAGGAATAGAGATAACATTAGAAAGCCTGACGGGTATCAGGACACTGATATACGTTTCTCTAGTTCCTTTCAGGGTTCATCGAAAAACTCCGAGAGGGAAGGACTGTCAGAACACAGACAAGACCAGCGCACAAAGTCCAGAGGCACGCAACAAGCTCCTGAATACACTTCAAAGAAAGAAGAAAAACCAAAATCAAAACCTCAATTTAAAAAGAAGAAAGTAGCAGGTCTTAAGATCAGACATGCCCAGAATTCTGAGGACTCAACTACTGAACAGGGAATGGGCTCTGACGATGCTAGACAGTGCAGCAGAAGTAACAATAGCTCGCCAGAACCTCATTGAATTTCTGGTGACAGCGGAGCTGAATGAACATATCACGGTGGAAACACCTGATACTAGGGTGAGCGTCCCACATAGGTTACATGAAATAACACTCCAAATGGAGGGGGACAAGCCCAGAAAAATTAAAGGTCTTTTTTGTAAGAACTTAACGTTTGGCTATGACATTCTTTTAGCTGAAAGAGATTGGCCGCCTGCTATTGTTATGGATTGCCTAAAGGGAGAAACGGTAATTTTTCCGACCTCGTTCCCATACATTTAAAACACACATACTTGCAGGAATGGGCGATAGCCCTTGCCCCTGCACTATATCGCAACCATGTTGGGTGGGATAAAGAGTCAACTCACCATGTGATACCACTAAAATCTACTCCAACTCCACAGAGACAGTATCCAATAAAACAGGGAGCAAAAAAACAGGCCAGGGAGATCTTAGATCAACTTGAATACCAGGGTGTGATTGAAACTTGCACCTCATCAATGAATAATCCTTTGTTTCCCGTAATGAAACCTGACAATACATGCCGTCTAGTTTTAGACTACAGACATCAGAACTCTTGCACAAAAACATTTGCAGTACAGAACGTACACAGTGCCACATTGATGAATAACATTGTGCGTAAAAAATACAAAACAACACCAGATATCTCAAATGGATTTTTCTGCCAAAATATAGCACCTGAGAGCAGATATTTGACAGCATTCTCAGTGCTGGGGTCCCTGCGTCAATTTTGTCGACTCCCCCAGGGGTATCAAAACAGCCCGGGGTTGTTCTCAGCTAGGGTAACTGAGTTACTTCAGAATCTGGATGAGGAGGCATTGTCCCATGAAGATGATATTTATCTGACGGATGATGACCTAGAGGAACACTTGACCAGGGTGAGCACCATAATTTTGGGATTCGCCTCTGAGGGCTACAAATTTAACTTTAAAAAATCTAAAGTAGCCCACCTCAATGTCCTATTTTGGGGATATGAGCTTTCAAGTGAAGGCAAGAGCTTGGCAGCTAACTTTTTAGAAAAGTGTGCGCTGCTCCAACCTCCAAAATCTTTGAAAAATTTACAATCCATACTGGGATTCCTGAATTTTGGTAGAACATACAGTTTGGATTACACAGAAAGGGTTAAACCTTTCTACGACCTCATAAGACCTGATTTTTCAGTTAGGCAATGGACACCGGAACAGACAGATATCCTTCGTTCCCTACAAGCTGACATGATATCGTCTAAACACTTACAGACACGCGTAAATGTCCGCAACCTGGTGATACGTATAGTTGCGGGTCAATCTGGGTACACTTACCCAACATACAATGAAGGCGAAACGGTACCCATAGCATACAAATCACATTTGTACCCAAACGCTGAGATGCGTTTTGCATCCGCAGAAAAAATTCTAACAGCAGTACAGACTGCTGTAGTGAGAGAAAGAGCATTGGCTCAGGGGAAACGAAAAGTTGTCGTGACTCCGGTACTGGCCTTAGAGGCTGCTACAAAGGCAAGCGTTCCAAATGCTAAAGCTTTACATCTGAGATGGATACAATGGGTTAATTCTCTTACTGCAACAGATGTAGAATACAGATACAACCCAAGTCTGAAAACACAAGCATTCCCGCAATATGAACAAGAATATCCTCTCCCAAATTAAATAATGCCTCTAGATCAGTATGAATACATAATTTACACTGACGGATCTGCTCAGCCGGACACTGGAAGTAAACAACAATACAGCGCTGCATATGCGATTGTAAAAGGTCATATGCAGGACGGCAAGTTCCATCCAAGCTGTACAAAAATACAGTCTTTAGGAGACTGCACGGCACAGCTGGCAGAATTGAAAGCTCCATTACTGGCACTGATAAATATGGATCGAGAATTCCCCACACTAATAGTGTGTGATTCTTTTTACTGTGTCCAGTCATACAATGACTATCTTCACTATTGGGGACAAAATGGGTTCAAGGACTCAAAAGGTGACACAATTAAGCATAAAATGCTATGGGAACAGGTAGCTGAGTTGAAAAGCACACTACCAAGACCTCACATGATACACACGCTGAGTCATCAACGTGATGGCCTTCACGTTGAAGGGAATTCATTTGCTGATGAAGCCGCGAAGGGGGCAGTACGAACTGCTTCCATAGCTGCAATCACTCGTTCGAAAAGGAGAATAGACGGACAGATAATGGTAGCTGTCATTACTTCACGCAAAGACAATAAGGTATTGCCGAAAGGTTTTCCACTCAAGTACTCCTACAAGTTAGATTCAAATAACGTTCCATTTGCTCAAATTCCAGGAGTGGGGAATAGAGTAATACCAAACATGGATCGCAGATTAGGGTTAATACTAGCTGCACATGAGGGTCTCAGTTCTGCACACGTAGGAGTTACTGCAACGGTTTCTTTACTGAAATAACGCTATTGGTGGCCAGGGTTAACAAAGCAGACCAAAGATTTTGTCTTAAAGTGAAACATCTGCCAGCATATGAAGGGTTCCACCTTAGCTCGTCCTGTGCAGACACCATTATTAATATCAGACAGACCACTCGCGTGTGTCTAGTTGGACCACTGCAGCCCCTTACAATCTGATGGGGCTTACAAGTACATTATGGTTGCAGTGGATTCCTGCTCGAGGTTCCTCTGGGTATGGCCTCAGGGCTCGGCTGACGCTCGAACTGTTATCAAAGATTTGCGAGTCTTTATAAGGATATACGCAGATGGCACATTACATTCTGACCGTGGCCCCGCATTCAGCTCTAGGGCTTAGAAGGAAGCCATGGGAAGTTTTGGTGTTACATTGTGGTACTCATCTCCGTACCATCTTGAGGGAAATTCGGTTGTGGAGAGGAAAAACCGGGACTTAAAGCAATCTTTAACAGCAAGAGTACTAGGTGCGGGTGGCAGTTGGGTCAATCATTTGTATGGAGTACAGCGAGCCATTAACAACATGCCAAGAAGTTCTCTAGGGAGTGTTACTCCTTACGAGGTCATATTTGGGATGAGAATGTGGGTACCTGATCTCGATTGTGAAGGCAGAGTGGCGGATGAAAAACCTTTTGACATCAATAAACGTTTGGCTGTTTTACAGGATCTCAATGAATCCAAGGCACTTCAAAGTAAATTGCAGGTGAAAAGGACCGCCACTGGGGAAGTCAAATCAGTCACGGCAAGACCTGTCTGGATTCCTAAAGTTGGGGATCTGGTCAGAGAAAAGATTGTGGACAAGAAAGAATTTGTGCCATCCTACAGAAAGCCTGTACCTGTCCTGGCCGTTGAAGGAACAAGAATTGTACTTCTAGTGCCTCTTGCCGGAAAAAAGAGAAGAGATTCATCTCCATTGATCTGATCAAACCACTCTATGTGGCCGATACTGAATAGTAGGCCTCGTGGGCTCCTGGGTAGCTGACGCCCTCCTCTCGCTACCATACAGGAAGTTCAAACAGAAAGGCTCATCACGTTCGAAGAGTCTCCTATACGGAATGATAGACTATGCAACAATGCAATGGAACTCATTCCTCTTGAAACAGAAATTCAAAATCAAAATGAAAGACAAATTTCAATTCGACCAAACACTGATGTCTACATCAATATGCCTCAAGAAGAGCTATCTGCAAGTTCAACAAAACCTGCTGAGTTACCAAAAATAGATCAAACTGCATCTGGCTATTTCATCGACTTTGATACCTTTTCCTTGGATCCAAGTGAACCTGAAACAACTCCAGCCGCAATATCTTGTCAACAACAAATCAAAGACTTCTTCGTTTTCCTTAAAAAGGCATACTTGGTGTCACCTTGGCTAGAACTTTGGATAATCACCGGTATACTGTTCTTTCTTTTCTGGATAGGCTTAGTAACTGTTTTCTGCTTACTTATTAATGGAACTTATGTTCGCCAAAGCTCTGCAGCATCAAAAGTGAACTTGATCCTGAAACCTCATGTTTCATCACATCGTGAACAAAGAGACTTGTCCTACGTGAACATTTCAGCAGTTCCTATACCTGATGGTATAGTATGGGACAAGGTTGATTATGACATATTTGGCCTGAAAGAACTTTTAAAAATACCTAATTTTTTTTAAATTTCCTTAAATGATATCATTACCTCCAGTACATTTTCTGATGATTGGGATTTTTAAACTGTAAATAATATGTTGTCTGATTTAGAACAATCTGCCTCATTTTCTAGCAATGAAATGTTAGAAGACACATCAGACTTTAACACCATGTACTGTTATCAACATTATGGTCATCATTTTCTACACAAATCCAGTACCCCTAGAAATGTTTTCACATATCACCAATGGGAACATTGCCCGAAAAGTAGTTTGAAAACCTTTGCACAGAAATTTTCATATTTTTCAGGGTTTAACATTTCAGACCCGACCTCATATTACTATAAGGTTCCACCTACAACTGCACAGAAGAATATGCTGACTAACACCAAACAAATGTATTCTGCTTCCTTCATTACCCAACTGTCTGAACAGGGTTTCGAATTATGGAAGGACACTATAGACTTAAAATCAGTCTGGGGTTCTAAAGACTGGCAAGTCTAGGGAACAGAAGCGCTATTTAGAGCATGCCTCATTCCTCAGCAGATGATATTTCTGAATGATACAGTGCAACAGACTTCCTGTCTTGGAATAGCCAAGAACAAGGATTTGAACACACCTCGGATTCCAACACCATCACATACCGAGGGAAACTTTACATTGCAAGAAGGGGCTACAATAGATGACATTTTACAATACAATAGATCAGACCCCAATTGGAAGGGATGGTTGGTATGGCCCACAGACACAAACAGATGTCAGGGAAGATTCAGGGGTACCACCGAAGGGTTTAGTATCCATAGGCCAGACCCTCGCTATGTAGCGAAGAGACTTCGAGAAATAGATAGGATTAACCCAGAGAAGGTGTTAGCCGTAGTTGACAATGGTATGACTGTGTTAACATCCAGGATTTATTCACTAGGCATCATTGTATCTTCTGCTATTGATGTACTAGAGCAAGATTTGTCCATATTACAGTATGGGCAATCACAATTGCGTTCTATTATGTTACTAAGCTGGACGCTGCAATCATTGCGCGCTGGTTACGTGCCTTGGTTTTATCAACAGTATGTCCTTGTTTTCAGCGTACAATCTGATGCAAAAACAAATAACGATGGCACAAAGGGGAGCAAAATATACAATGCTGCATATTGAAAAATTGGACAAGCTACCTTTTACTGTGGCAGAATCACCATCCACAGAGTGGTTAATCCATGGCCATATTACATTACCGGTCACAACTTTCCAGTTTCAATATTGTCTAGAACAACAACAGGCAGGCCGATATGAGGAAATGGGTAGGGAATTCATCAAGGAATCTTGGGAATTACCGTACAGATTTCGATGCAGGAGTGGGGATCTGAAAGTGTTTCTAAGCGGTACAAACTGCGAGAACGCTTTAAGTGGATCTCTCATATGCCAGGATATTATGCTACATGGGGCTTGTAATGGTTCTGTGGTGAACCTATCCTGTCACTTGAGAGGTACCCCAGCAGCGGTGATTTCCCCGGTATTCAAGCTACTTTCGAATGAGAGTTACTTGATGCTGAACGATCAAGGTTGTTGTGGGATGCTTCCGGGCATCGCATATCTAGTCACCGTGAGCTCCAGGGTTACTTGCTGTATGCAAGTATTGTTTCCACCGACACACACAGTCAGGGAGGCGCCGCTATGGCCTTCATTGAATGTTTCCTTTATACGGTTTGATACTCTGAGCAGAATGAAAGCCATGCTTCTACAGAAAACCGTGCCCTTAACCTCCGCCCGAGAGACTTTTGATCTCCAGATCGCAAGGTCCTTGGCTGAGATACAGGCACTCATACGTACTAACTGCCCCTTCCATTTCACAGAAATGGTAACTCGTATCTTTAACATGTCTGATACGACGGGTATAGTCCACCTATTTAAGACTATAGGTTCGGGACTATTAAGCACCTTTCAGACGGTCCTCGGAGTTATAACAAACTTTATACACTCCGTATTCGGAAGCATTTTTGGAGGACTTTCGCTGATCCTGTTACTAATAGCAGGTATTCTGATTGAAAATTTTCTGCTACGCAATGGACGTCCCAGTCACCAAGGAGATGGAAACAGCACTCCTGGAGGGTAAATACCGTGATCGCATGGTACAACATCTGGGCACATCTCGCCTACGGGAACTGAGCGCCTCTTGGTTCCTGTCATTTATACCAGTCTGGATGGACTGTGTCCTACCTGTTCTCCGATGCCTGTTCTGCGGAGAAGAATGCGTGTTGGATCTCTGTCTGACACTTCTATCATTTGCACAACCAGACGCTGATGCTTTACTGGACCCGATAACGGCCCATGTTCTGCAGTGTCCCTGGCGTATTTCCATGTTGATGGTGGCATTCTTAGAGCCACCACAGGAAGTCTCTACTCCTGCTGGAACGGATACCGGCTCCTCCACCAACACCCAGGCCTTGGATGGCGCACAGGCTGCCCCAGCATCGGATGCAGGCAGTACATAAGATCATCTGTGCTCAATTGACCTAATCTGCGAGGTGTTACAGGGATCATTGTCTGCGAAGGCAGGCAACAGCAACAAATAAACATTTGGCTCATGGTGTGCTGGGAAGAATTCGGCCTTTTTCGAACGACTCAAATTAGAGCTTCAAAACAATTCACACTTTTTATGACCTCCATGGCTTTCAGATGCTTATAGTTGTTTTAATTATATATACGGACACATTAGAGCTATTGCTTGAGTGACAATTATTTTTATTTAGCATTTTTTTTTTTTTAGTTTTTGACATTTGTTTAGCAAAACTATTGCTTTTACTGTAGTTGTTTGCATACCAGTGCCTAGACAGCCTACAAGTACGTTAGAGGAGTGGGTGTTATATTCCATATAGGTACCCTAATATAGGCTCAGGTAACATCCTAACCTTTCACCTATATTCTCCCCTACATTACACACATAACGGTTCTTGGGACTGACCATTTACCTAGATACAACACTGCTTACAGAACACGGGAGTTCCCCTAGTAAAAGCCTCATACATTATGCATGAGGATTCTTGGAAACGCAGGAGGACTACCATCTCCTGCATAATAACTATGTATAAAGTTAATTCCCGACATCATCCTAAGTCCGACAATGGCACAGCAAGGTAGAACCCCTGGGGAGACCTTTGGGTATATAAACATCACATCTTGCTGAGATAGGCAGAGGAGAACTAGGACTCACACGCCGAAACACTGATGCGAGACGCTGAGGCTCCTGCATACAGATACTCCAGCTCGCAGTGGTCTAAAATCCCTTGCGGGGTGTCCAACTCGAGACCAAGACGGGGTCCCATAGTCTCTCACTTCAGGTAATGGGGTTGACTTTATCCTAGAGGGATTCTTGGCTTAACACCTACATACATGCTAGGTACACTTAGGTACATCTAGTTAGGATTGCATCGTAGGAGTACGCATTTTATTGTCATGTATTTTATATACCTGCCTGTATTCATGGTTTTAACATAATGGTAGAAATCTACCATCCTTTTACTTTCCTAGTGCTTCTAATCATTTATATCTGTTTCTGTCTAGTGATTGTTTCAGCACACCTATTTTACACTAGAATGACGACTGTTCAATAAATGCCTATTGAAAAACGTCCATATCATTTATTCTGTGTATCTCTCCGAGACAAAGTGAGCACGAGTGACTGAGCGAAAAGTATTACACTGTTTTCACGGTCCTGAGAGATCAGGGTTGTCATGTTCGATAGTTGCCAAGAACTATTCTCTCCTTGGTAAAGAGGGGTTTCTAGTGGCACTGTGAGCTAGCTGGTATACAGGCTAATATACCCGGTAGGGGTGTCTAGAATCAGTCTGGCACCAGTCCTACAGTGTATGTTGTCTAAACGCGCAGATCCTATATAGGTTTTATAGGAACTACACGACAAGTTGTCCCCGGATATCCTTTAGTATGCCCGCACTTGTACTTATACATATTCCCCTTATGTTAGCCTTGACGCTTCCCTACCGTGGCCGCTTCGCTTACTGATCCCTTGTTCATTGTAAAGTATTGTATAATGGCCTCCCTTATAGTGGTCTTGTAGGTCGGGTCTAAGAGCGCGTCTGCTCTAAACTCCATGTGAATTGTCGAGGTGTGCATATCAGAATCTACATACTGAGCTTGACCGGATTGTGGTCAGATAATGTTCTTGCCAGCCGCCCTAATTCTGTACCCAAGCATTCACCCCCATGCTCACCAGCCAGTAGTCTAGACTAGACCAACTTCCGTGTGCGGTGGATGTATGCGTGCCTTCCAATCTATCTGGCTTGCGGGTCCTCAAGACATCCATTAGACCCAGCTCGTCCATCCCATACCTTATAGTTCGGGCCGCCCTGAGATTGTGTCCGCCATGTGGGCTTGATTTGTCAGGATCAAGATGAGTATTTAGATCACCTCCCCATATCATTTCTGATTGCGGAAGTGGATGTAGGGCGTTCAATATATCTACATAAAAATCTGGGTTGTCTATGTTTGGCCCGTATACATTTACTATTGTGAAGTGTTTTCCATACATTCTTCCCTGCAATTTAGCGTAGCGCCCTCTGTCATCTGTTATAGAGTGAGTCACCGAGAACGGCGTGCCTTTTTTTATTATCGTTAATACACCTCTAGCGTATGTTGAATATGACGACGCCAGTCTGACCTCTGCCCAGTGTGTTAACTGATATATTATCTGCAGCCATTTAAGTGTTAGTGCTTAGTGCCTGTGTATGTGAGTGAATCATAAAAGTAACATGAGCATATGTTCTCGACAAGCTACGCTAAACATCACAGTAACCATTTCCCTTCCCCCCACCCTTCCCCGCCCATTTCAGCATCCCAATCATGCTAAAGACAAGGTCCCCAAAATCCCACTATGTTATTTCTACTGAACTACCAGTAATACTGTACTTATCAGCTCTAGTGGGGTTCTCACGCGTGGGGGTCGCCAGGAGCTCGAACACCCTCCAGTACAGAGGTGGCCGGGCGATGCACTGATCAGTCTTCAAATTGTTTGAGGGTCAAAAGTTAATTTTGGTTCCCTTTCAGTTTGTAGTACTCCTTGTGTGTCTTCACCTCTGATTTGTTCTCGTTTTGCAAACTTGCTTGCTAATCTGACTCATCGTCACCCTGCGAGCTTTGAACATGTTTTTTCTTCGCAATGGTTTTCAAAAAGTCTTGCACTGCTTTTGGGGTGTTGTATGTTTTTTGCTTTCCTTCAAACTCAATTTGCAACTTGGCCGGGTATAACATTGCATATGTTATATCTGCTTTCTGAAATTGCTGCTTTACTGATGGATATTTTCTTCTCGCTGCTTGGACAGTGCCGGTAAAGTCTGGGTAGAAAGCCACCTGATAGCCTTGGTATCTTATATCCTTCTTTTCTCATGCCATTCGCAGCACCGTATCACGGTCCTGGTTATTAAGTAGTTTAGCGCTGACGGGCGCGGAGCAGCTCCCGATGGCGGTTTCGCCATCAGTGATCTGTGTGCACCCTCTACTACCATTATGTGCGATAAGTTCTCCTGGCTAAATAGATCAGTGAACATTTTTTCTACATAGAGCTCCATCCTGCCTGTGTTAGTTGTTTCCGGGATACCAATTATGCACACATTACTGCGTCACGAATGCACTTCTAAATCTTCATTTTTTGCTTGTATGATAGTCAGTATCTTTTCCATGTCCGTGCACTTGCTAGTCGTGGCTTGTATTTCGTCCTCCGCTGTTGATAGTCTGTGCTCCTCTTCAGTGAGTCTGGATGCCTGCTTGTCTAATTTGGCAGATATCTCATCTATGCATTGGTTCAGGGCGTCCATTTTACCGTCGATAGAGAGGAGGCTCTGCTGCATGGCCTGTAGTGTTGCCTTTAGCACTGGTGGCCCCTGTGTCATATATTTGTGCTCGGAGTCTCTCTGTTCTTTCTGCACTGACTTCATAGCTTTTTTTAATTCAAAGGGTAGACGCGACTGGCCTTTCTCTGTTTTCCCCATGGTTATCGCTCCTTTCTGCCAGCAGTTCTCTCCTCCGCGGGCCGGGGCTGCCTGTTCGTACCTTATTTGTTTTGCAGACTAGTGGATTGGTGTCCGGCTTTTGTTATCTACACTAAGTAGGTGGACAGTGGCTCTTTTCGTATCTAGCTCCGCCTGCTGCAGTTTTACTAGGGTTTTTTGGGTTTTTTACCGTCTTATCTCCTGGAATTCCTAGGCCCTGTTTACTGCTACGGGCCTCTCTGTTTCAGTTGCTGGCCTACTTGCCTCTATGTAACGCCTATCTTCAGGTCTCTGCGCACTGAATTGTTGCGGCGACACTGTGATCACGGTCCACCAGACAGCAACTTGCTCCCGCCGCAGAACCACTTGGTATTGCGCCATCTCAGACCGTCCGTTAGGCACCCCGCATGCTCAGCTTACTTTGGCTGACTATTCGGCTTTCCGCTCAGTAGGCCGGCTTGCACCCGCAGCAACAGCTCTCCTCCGTGCCTCGGGGGCCCTGCTGCCACAGGACACGATTTGCTTGTGGGCTTATTGGCACGCTCTATTTCCTGGTGTTTTCCTTCCTCTTTGCTGGATAGAGCTCCGCACCGCAGAGGCCTTTTCGACTGTTGTGCTGTTGTTGCCTGCTCCTTAAGCCTTAGCACGCCACTGTGGTCTTGGACTTTCGCAGCTCCTTTTTTAAAATTTCTCCCTGCAATCCTTTCACGCTGCCTAATCGGATCAGTTGCTAGTTTTCACGCCAGGTATTTATCATTTACGCCGCACTTGCCTCTTGCGGCCCGGGACTGCCAGGCCTAGTTTCACGCCAGCGTCTCCGATAGCAGCTCCTCTTTGTGTTTGTGCGGCCCAGTGCTCATGTCAGATGCCTGCTGCTGCGGCCTGCATGCACTTGTTTATCGTAGGCCACGACTCACCAGTGAACTTGTTTGCCGCCGGAGGTGTCTCGACATAACCCCACAGCCTCTGCTTCTTGATCTTGTGCGACTTCGTTGTCACCGTCACTGTTCAGTCGGACAGCCTTCCAGATTCCGGGGACAACGGCCGTTCTCTTCTTTGCCGTGGAAGTCCGCTCAGTCAAGGGCCTCGATTTCTCTGCTGATCCCCCGTGGCACCCCGCTGGGGCGCCTCTTCTTATTTTTCCCCTTCCGACGTGAGCTCTCTTATTTCCTGGGCTAATCATCTCACCATAAGGCCCAGTCTGTTGCGTTATTCGCCACACACACTTCGATCACAATCTCGCCTCTTATTCGTGATTTTTCTCAGGATCTTCCGGCGCCGATGTGCGCTTAGTTGTTTTTGCTATCCAGGAACCGCAGTTTGTATGTTGGAAAACTGGATGGGTGGATTTTATTCGGATTTATTTTGCCTGGACGGCCGGCAGAGCTGCACTAATGTGCGGCCATTTCGCTTCAGGCTCTCTAGCGCCCCCCTTATAAGACTTTTTCTGCAAGTCTGACAGCATATATGCTGGATGTTTTCTTGCAAGCTCAGAGGGGCTCAGACCCGCCCAACTCTTGGGCTTTCACAAACATATTAGTCTTCCCTAAGAAAAGTAAATGCTTGCAGGAATAGGCTCGTATCTACCTACCACATTAATGAACAGCGACGCCAAAATCTATTCTAAAATGCTGGTGAGGTGGCTGTCGGGTGTTATTAGCAAGATAGTGTCCCCCATGCAGCATGGACTCATTCCTGGGAGGAGTACGAAGGATCATATTCTCAGGGTTATCATCTTTTTCGATGCGGCCACAATAACAGATGACCCTGTGGCATCTTGGATGCAGAAAAGGCATTCGATAGGGTCTCCTGGCCATACCTCTGGGTGGTAATGGAAAAGATGGGTGTAGGGTTAGGGTTTATTAAGTTTGTAAAAGCGCTGTATCGCAATTCAAGGGCTAAGATCTGGCTGATGGGGAGGCATTCAGAGCCGGTTGTGATACAGCGTGGTACAAGGCATGTTCTCCATTTATATTTGCTCTCCACATTGATCCCCTGATTAAGAGGATAGAGAATAACCCACTAATCCCACCATTAAGCTCTCAGGGATGGTAAACTAGAAGGTTGGCATATGCTGATGACCTGGTAGTCATTACCCCGGATCCAGGGACCGCATTGAGAGAGATCGAAAAGCAGGCTGCAGTTTCTGTAGCTTTTCCGGATATTTATTAAATAAAGATAAAACTCAAGTTATTAATGGTAACGTACAACTTGAGGATAGGCGAGTGGTCGATTGTGCTGTCTATCTTGGAGTCAATATTGTAGCAGAGGTAGAGAGATCCTCTGATTAGGAAAACAAAAACGGATTTTGGAAGAATGAATAATTTATGGCTTTCCCTAATAGGGAGAAGCAACATAGTAAAAATGATTTTTTTTACCTAAAATCCTATATTTCTTTGGGGCCATCCCCTTGAGATGGGGAGTCAATGGTTTAAGGCAATCAACTGAATGACATCAAGATTTTTATGGACATATTCTAGGCCCAGAAGGGCTTTGAAGTGACCCTTTCCAGAGAACAAGGGGGTTGGACAGTTCCGAACTTTAGATTACATCATTGGGCTACTGCACTCCAACAGATGGCTATATTTTTCAGGTTAAAGAAGATGTGGGCAGCAGCTAACAATTTCCCTACCCCTTATGAGCTGCTGACAGGGGAATAGGTGTGGGGGGGGGGGGCCTTTTACGGCAAATAGAATTTGGCTATTTTAAAAGAGTGCGATTCAAGATTCTTCACTGTGTATACAAAATTTGGTTGGAAGTCTGGAAAAAAGTGGGTATTGGTCAGTTTCATTTTCACATCCAGTTGCAAAAAAACACATTTTCCACAGTTTCCACATGTCTCCCAATAACAACGGTACACCACTTGTGTGAATGGCCCAAGCGACCTTGACACAAAAGGATCTAAAGCGGTACTGGGGAGATGAGCGATAAGGGTAGCAGCGGTATTTGAGATCGTGCTCGGCTGCCAGCCATGGAAACCCAAAAACCACAGACTTCTTTGAAAATGAGACAACTAGGGGATTACAGCTTGGTGTGCCTTGTGTGAATCTCACAAGGGTTTTCTTACCCACAATGCCTTGCAAACCTCAAACTTTACCTACAATCACGCATTGTACTTATATTTTTGTGCTGGAAACTTCCGGTATCAGCAGGAATCAACAAAACTCCTACCACTCAGCAATATCCCAACTGTCCTGATAAAAACGGTGCCTCACTTGTGTGGCTGAGCCTCATGCTCGCGTCATGAATGGATCAAACCAAGGTCAACTGAAGTTTTCTAGATCCCTGCGGATTCCAGAACTTTAAGTCACAGAAATGTAATGATAATGCGTGATTTTAGGGCAAGTTTGAGGTTTGCAGGGCATTGTGGGTAAGAAAATGATGTGGGATCCACGCAAAGTACACCATCCTGTACTTCCCCGGGTGTCTAGTTCTCATAAATGTATTGGTCTGGTAGGTTTCCCAAGGTGGTGGCCTAACAAAGCCCAAAATTTCAGCCATTCACCATGGCAAGTGGAACGATATTGTGATTTAGCCCGACTCCCTAGCGCATATGTAAAATCGATCAATCAATCAAAAATGTATGGCAAATACCCTGTGAGGGTCTTGAGTCGCTGCCCGAAAGAACCAAATGTCCTCTCACTTGCCATTGTGATGGGATGCTTTAGTCCGCAGGGGAGCAGAAAGACTGTTGAGGCTTCAGGGGTGAGGATGGGACATGATGTCAGGATGGGCCAGACCTATGCCATTATTTTATTAAAAAAATATATATTCCTGCAATCCAGTGGAGTTTCTGCCTCCCGGAGGTAAATTAGGGAAACCCCCCTTTCTGCCCTCAGGGAAGGACAAAATACTGGTTTGTTTCTTTTGGAGTGAGAGTATGGCCTAATGTCAGAGTGCAACACCCGTGCCCCTTTCTTTTGCCCCAAATGCAAAATCCCTAGTGTATAGTGAGCTTTCTACCCAGCTGGGGGGGCAGATTTGGGGACTTCTCCACAATTGGGACAAACCTCCTATCTGATCCTAGGGGGCCCAGAAACATTCTGGGTTAGGGGCATGTCTTTTTCAAAAAGGTACGGCCCCAAGGGATAGGGTCCTCAGAGCCTATAAAGGCTCTGAAGGGGGTGGGGGGCGGGAGCGCACGCCCCTCGCTTGTTTATATTTTGGCCCCGGAGGCCAGGGTGCCTTGAGCCCAACTAGGCTCAGGGAAGGGGAGAGGGAACACGCCCCCCCTCCCTTTATTAATTACTCGGATCCTGGGGATGTGGTCCCAAGGGCCAAATAAGGCTCAGGGAGGGGGTTACACGCACATCCCCCTTTTTTATTAAATTTGGCCCGGAGGATGCGGAACCTGATGCCCAACAAGGTACGGGGAGGATAGCCACACACTCCCTCCCCTTTATAATTGGCTTTAGACCTGGGATATTGAGTCCCTGGGGCCTGATAAGTCTCAGGAGGGGGACCATGCAGCCCCCTTTCCTTTTTTAAAACGGTACGGGCCGGGGGAATGGGGTCCTCAGGCCTATAAAAGCTCCAGGCGGGGGGCTGCGTGCCCTCCCTTTTATTTACATTTTGGCCCTGGGGGACAGGGCACTGGGGCCTAATTAGGCTCAGCGGGGGTGGAGCCATCCCCCCTCCCTTTATTAATTACTTGGCCCCATGGGATGGGGTCCCTAGGGCTTAATAAGTTTCAGGGATGGGTGCCGCCCACCTGTCAGGGGCGTAACACAGGCCCACGCAGCCCCCGCGGTACGGGGTGGCCCCCGTGCTCCAGGTGCCCCCTCACTCAGCGGAGCCAGCAAGCAAGCCTCTTCAAGTCTTCATGAATTAAAAGGTGCGCACTACGCAGTTGCACACGCCCGGCCTCCCCATAAATTAAATGGTGCGCGCAGCCACGCAAGCCACGGCCAGGCGGCCTCTTTATTAATTAAATGGTGCCGTGTGCACGACCTGCCGGCCTCTTAATTAATTAAATGGTTGGTGCACACGCCCGGGCCCCGGCCAGGCCTCTGAGGCTCTTCATAATTAAATGGTGCGCGGCGGCGCGCAGTTGTTTCCGGCCACGTCTGCGCGGTCTTCAGGGTGGGGCATAGGGTGGGGCTGGTGACCTGTGACCAATGCCATTGTCAGTCATGCGCATTGCGCAGCACAATTAAAAGTGCGTGTGACTTATGAGGTATCCCATCCCAGGACCCAGCCAGAGACTACTGTACTGAGGGACCGTCACCATGCGGCCGCCGGGCATAATTTAATTATTACTAGTACTAGCCCCTGCCTGGCTAGCCTAGCCCTGTCTTCTGCTGCCCGCTTGCGCCTGCCTCTGAAGCTGCAGGCCAGGCCTCAGGTGAGTGAGTCTGTCTGAGGCAGGAGTGGTCCGAGCCTCAGGCTGAGTCGTGTATTGCTACCATTTTATACTAATTAATGTATAAAGAAAGATGGGATTTTTTAAGAGATATCCCGGTACTGCCTACCTATCATGTTCATATACTACTGGCCGGCCTGCTCAAGAACGGGTTAGTATTTGCTATGTTCTAGAAAAGGGCAGCATTTATAGGGCTCAAGTATAGGGCAGTATTCACATTGTTCTAGAATAGGCTTCTAAAGCTAACTCGTCCTATGAGTAGTATTTTATTTTATAGCGTAACGAGAAGGTCTTGGCTTCTTCGGTGTGCTACGTTCATGTGATGGGCAGACTGCCTGTGGTCACCGCCTCGTGAGTTCGTGCTCCGCTGCAGCGGGGGCACGGGCCGGTGCTGAGAGACTTCACAGAGGAGTCGTGCGGGCGGGGGTGTAATACCGGGGGTCCAGCTGGCACAAGGCAGTAAACGTGATTTCTCTTGCTTTGCTGTGAGTCACACGCGGGCTGGCACACAAACCAAGCGAATGGACACCCAGTGAAGCTCTCGCACTTTTACGCTCGAGCCTCTAGTCTAGGGTCTCTTTTGCACAGCAATGCGCCACTCAGCTGGAATTAATTGGGCAGAGGCTAGGGCAATAGAGTAGGTATTCTTACTGGGTGTTTGCAATGCCAATCCGCGCCCTTCCCTTTTTTCCAGTGCAGGGACACGCGTGAACAGAGTGCTATGACAGCAGTGACGGGGCCTCCCAGGCCTGGCACTGTGCTGATGCCCCCGCCGGGTCACAGCGGCTGACCCAGTGGTGGTGAGTGCAAAGATGCTGCACCAGTGATCCTCTGTACCAGCGCGGGGTCGTGCATCGCCCAGCCCTGTCCCACCTTGCAAACGCGTTGAAGCCTGCTCTGTTAGTTAAATGAGATTTGTGACTTCTAGGCGCTCGCACGCAGCCCCCTTTGGCAAAGTCACTCGTCCTTGAAAATGAAATTGGTGTGAAGTCATCGACTCTTACAAAACAAGCCGTTCGTTTCAAACCTGTCCTAGATCTCGACTGTCACCCGCATTGGACATGCAAAGCAAAGTCATCATGCCGAGTTCTTTGCAGTGTGAGTGGGAATAAAAGTAGAACCTAATATTATATAGTAGGCCAGAGGCGCAACTAGAGCCAAATTTCGGGGGGGGCTACCAAAACTTTTGGGGGGTTGATTCTTCCAGCAATATGCAGAGTGGAGATGCAGGGGCTCTAAGAAGGGGTGAAAACACAATAAAGCCTCGTTAGCAAGTAAATGGTCTTTTAAAGACCTGTGAAGTACTCGGCTGTGTGTGTGCCCGGGAACCTGTCTCAGCTGCCACACACGACGGGAGGGGCTGAAGCCCTTTGAGCCCAATGAGCGTTGCACGCCTGTAGTAGGCCCAGGGTGTAACACAGGCCCCCGCGTTGCGGGGGAGGGGGGCGCGCTCCACGGAACCCCTCACTCAGCGGAGCCAGGCCTCTTCATTTATTAAATGGTGCGCGGCGCGAAGATGTCTCCGCGGTCTTCAGGGTGGGGGCTACAGATTAGCATGAAGGTGAGAATTGGGTCTGTAGTCAAATACACGTTAGTTTGAAGGTGAGGATTCGATTATGATCGGGGTCAGTTTACATATTAGAGTCAGAGATAGAATTAGGGTCAAGGTTCAGGCAGGGTTGGAAAAGCAGAAAAAGAAAATCTGAACCAAATGATTCAAACTACTGCTCAAAGCGACACACAAGGACATTTTCGAACTATTTACAATCAAACCTTTTGATTTGAACGAGATGCTTTTCAAACTAATTGCTTCTACTAGTCACAGAATCATAAATGCACCAGAAGCTTTCGATCTTTTAAGTGTTTTTTGTTGATGCAACTCAAATGAACTAACATCGTATATACACTATCAAGAGGTGCTTCGCAAATAGCACGTATACACACAGGCAGTAAGCGCAATGTAAATACCAAGAAAGCAGATGCACAATAGAGAAGCACGTCTGCAATAAACCAAAAGGCACTAAAAGGCTTTTTTTTTTGTTTGTTTTATATAGTGCGAACTCGACCCGAAGGTATCAGAGCGCTTTACATAAGCACCGGTTGCGTCACAGACGGACACATTCGTTTTTTGTTAGGAACAGGGAAATTTTATTTATTTATTTTAAAGTTTTATAGAGCGCGAACCAGACCCGTGAGGGTATCAGAGCGCTTTACAGGATTGACGGGTGGTATACAAAAGACTTAGGAGGGGAGGATAGCATCGGGATAAAAACAGGTAGATACATTATACAAGGAAAACAAGCGGTCTCAAGTCCCGGATACATTTGGGATAAAAACAGGTAGATACATTATACAAGACAACACGCAGTTTCAACTCTTGGGTGGGATGCCCAGAGTGCCGGGAAGGTATCATCCAGAAAAGCCATGGTTAATGACGTAATGGTGGGTAGAACAGGTCACTGAGGTGATTGTAATGTGATCGTTAGGCGAGGAATTTGCCCATTAGGAAAGTTTTGGTCTCCTTTTTAAAGCGTGCCAAAGACGGAAGTCTTCTGATGGCGGGCGGGAGAGAATTCCATATTCTTGGAGCGGCCCCAGAGAAGGCCCGATTGTAGGTTTTTTTTTTCCGGAAGCGTGCTGGTTGGAGCTAAAGGTCTCTGGCAGATCGGGAGTTTCTGGCTCCTCCGGATATCACGAGTTTCTGGGTGAGAAATGCAGGGGACTTGGAGCATAGAGCCTTGTGAGTAATGCAGGCCAGCTTAAGTTGGATTCTGGCCTCGAGGGGAAGCCAGTTCAGAGCTTTAAGGTGGGGAGAGATGTGGTTGAATTTCTTAGAACCTGTTAGGAGTCTGGCGGCGGCGTTGAGGCAGGCTTTCATGAAGTGATTTACCCAGATCAGGATGTTGAGCGTCCCTGCCGAGACTCGAACCCGGTTCCCCAGTTTCGAGGTCGACCGCTCTCTTTGATAACAATGCACATACCCGAAAAGAATGATCATCAACCCTGCATACACTCTAGCACGAAGGCTCTTTACAAAAATGCATGGACACTGTGCCAACAATGCATATACAAGCACGAAAACCCATCTAACAATGCAACACAAGCACTTAGAATCTATTTACTAAGGATGCTTATGCCCATGAACACTAGAATAGTAAACCTATATAGGAAAACACTAAGAACATCTCTGCAAACACTGTATATACGAAAAGCTGCCCCTAAATAGATACTAAATGCTCTGTCCGCCAGTAACGTGCATGCCAAAATGTAGACCTTTGCTTATAGCGCTATAGGTAGCGTAGAATGGATATTTTCCTTTAGCAGTATATCTGTTCGAATGCGAAGGTCTATTCCTTCATACGCTCATTGTATATACAGAGGCCAGCTATCCCTAAACACCACCTTCAAGAGACAATAGGGCTTTACACACTGCACATAATCACACACTAGAGACTCCTTCACTGCACAAATCAATCACTGGGGGGAGGGAGGGTCGTAACTGAAAACACCATGGGCTCTCACTTACTGCACACGAATAAACATATGGCGTACGGCAAGGAGGGAGTAACGGGACAGATGTCAAGGATTAGCTTTTAGCAGTTAAAGTTTGAAAAAAAGTGGCAAAATTCAGATGAATGGATGATTTCGGGATGTTGTGTTTTTAGCCAGTCAATGCCCATAAATCGAATTTGTTAATGACAAAAGTTTGCAACAACCTCGAATATTTTATGGGTTTGGGAATCGTACTTGTAATAGCGTAAAATACTTTAAGTAATGCATAAAAATGCCTGTGTGTATAACTCACACACTGGTATGTCACCAGATAACTATTACGCCATTACTGTAACTCAGCACAACTTTGCTTCTTGCAATATGTTTTCCAGCCTATATTTAACTGGCAAATAAAAGTTACTTGTACATTTTAGTTAATCCTATAAAGTTAGCAATTTCACTATGGCTGTCATTCTGAAAATGTTATACTATTTCAAACCCTAAAATCCCTTTGTGCCAGCATTCCTGCCCCGCCCTACATCCCCTCTGACTAACAATCTGCTCCTGTGTTTCTGGGCCTCTTCTCTCAGCCCTGCATACAAGGTGCTCATGAATAACACTGTTAGGCAATATCATGAGAGAGGGGTGTAGGTGGTAGGCTGACATGGAGCAAGGAAATAGAGAAAGAGAAATTAGGGGAAACACCTTGATAAAGGGACAAATAGAAAAAATGATTATGAGCGAAAGAAAAATTAAGGATGCGAAATAGCAGATGGGTATATAAAGGAAAGACAGAAAGAAAGACTGGAAGGAAAGAAACATGAAAGGAAATAAGGGAGAAAAGGCAGGATGGAAGGGTGAAAGGAATGATGAAAAAATTAATGAATAGGGTTGTGGAAGAATTGATGAAGGGAATGTTGAAATGATGGATGGAAGAGTGAAAGATCAATAGGTTAAAGGGTGAATGAATTGAAGGGTGAAGAATAGATAGATTGGGAAGAGTGAAGGATGAATAGTTTAAATAATGTGTAGATTGATCCATGGATATAATGATTGATGGATGCATGAAAGAAAGGCTATAAATATGTATATATGAAAGGACTACAGTCTTCCGATCGCATCCACCTGTCAGGGTTGGTGCACAGCAGTGGGAGCATGTCCCACTATAAAAATGCAAACAGCACTGCGTCGTGGTCACACACGGAGGAAAGCTCGCATTCTGAGATATAGTTGCCGTAGGAGTTTATTCAAAAGTTTATTCAAAAGACTGACGTGTTTTTACCGGAACAGTCTTTGTGGTGTTATTTCTGATATTTATATGTTTTGATTGTGTTCATTGCCTAATTTTGCTTGCAAGAAAGTGTCCCTCATAGTCGTTGAAATGTCACTCATAATTACACTGAAATTATGAAAATGTCACACATGGCAATCTGAAACCTTGGCAGCTATGCCCCCAGCAGCCCCGTTTCAAGCCTCCAGGGGCCCCATCAGCGCTGTAGCACACACAGGCAGCACTACACTCTCTCGCCGGCGTTGGTTGCACCTCATAACAGTCCTACCTCATAAATTAAATGGTGCATGCGGCATGCTGTGGGTGCAGGTGACCTGAGCTTCCAGGCCCAGAAACAAGGGTTATTGAAGGTAAATGTCTCAAGGCCAGAGACCATTTGCATATTTACATACCTTTGTAAACTGGTTACAGAGGCTTAGTTTTTTTTCTGGTTCCAGTACCCCCTGGCCCCCACTCTGCCTATTCCTTGCATTTGAAATTTACATTTACTGCTGTAGTGTGAGAATGCATTTCATAAAAAGGAATATAAAGTAGGGATCCAAAAGAAAAATGCCAGCCATGTGTTTAAAGAGCCTGGAAAAACCTCGTCTTGGCACTAAATAGGGTTATAAATAAAAAAGTATGTATTCATTTGTAATGTGACTTTTCTGTCTTTGTTCCCTTTAATTATCAGTCATGGATCTCATCATTCAGGCAGCCCTAGAACACAATTAAAGTGCATTCTATTTATATTTGCTGTTCGAAGTATGCACAGATAAGTGCTGAAAATACGGCTTTAGGTGATTGCTTATTTTTGTCGGTGGGGCAAAGTGGTAGGTGGTGGGCCGGGCCGCTGGGGAGTGGGGGCCCTCATTGTGCTTTGCAGGGGGGCCCCCTCAAGTTTCGTTACGCCACTGCCACCCGTCCTCCATTTTTTTGATAAATTTGGCCCTGAAGAAGAGGTTCCTGGGGCCCTAGAAAACTCAGGGAGGAGAGTGACACACCCTTTTTTAATTGACTTTGGTCCCGGGGATGGGGTCCCTGAGGCCTATTAAAGCTCAGGTCACGGAGGGCTGCATGCCCTCCTCTGTTTAATTCTATTTGGCCTGGGGCGGATTGGCTCCCCGGGGCCTTTTAAGGTTTGGAGAGGGTGGCCACATGGCCCCCCAACCCCTTCTGTTGGAACTGGCCCCAGGAGATGGGTCCCCAGGGCCAATTAAGGGTCATGGAGTGGGGAGGCACACCCCCTCCCCTTAATATATATGTTTTAGCCCCAGGGCTTTGGGTCCACAGGCCTGGAGGCCAACCCTATACTGTGCATGGGAAAGGCTGTATGCGGTTTGGAGTTGGCAGCCTGCTCGGTCTTTGTCCACGGGCATGGCGGCAGGCTCTGTGCAGCATAGGTTTGGCTGCTTGCAGGGAGTTGGAAGCAGGGTCTGGCTGCAAGAGAGGCCCTGCGGCTAACCCACGCGCCATGTACAACCAAAGGCCATGCGCAGTGTGGGATTGGCTACCGGAGGTAGGCTGTCTCCAGGTGGGCTGGCAACAGGGCCAAAGGCTGTGCACAACGTATGATTGGCTGCCTGTTGGGGGGGTTAGCTGCAAGCCCTGCGGCTAACCCACTGTGCACAGCCAAAGGGTGCGTGGCGGGGAGGGGATGGCTGGCTTTACGTACGGTAATAAAATATAACTTTACGGAGAAAAAAAAATCCCCTAGAAATTCACTAGAAAAAACACAGGTTAAAAGTAAAGTTATAGTTAGGTGTGAGAAAAAGATCTGTTTTTGCTTACAAAAAAAAACCTTAGAAATGCACTGAAAAAAGCAAAGATTGACCCCTTCGCTGCTAGGCCTACCCCCCCCCCCCCCACGCGCTAAGCCTTTTTTTGGCAATTTCGCGCTTAGGCCCTGTAACTTTTTGTCCACATAAGGTATCCACGCCAAATTGGCATCCTTTTCTTCCAACATTATGTGGATTTCCCTGGATGGGATCCAGAAATTAAGCAAAATAACAGCAATTTATTTTTGGGAAAAATCGGGGGAAAGTGCTGCAGAAGAAAGCGTCTGGTTTTTCCCTGCAAATGAAATCAACAAACGGTTTGTGGTGCTGAAATCACCATCTTCCCAGCTTTAAGGGACAGACTTTTGTCACAAAAACAAAATGTTTTACACAGTTTTGCCATTTTACTGGGACATAGCCTATTTTTGCTACTTTTTGTGCTTTCAACTTCCTTCCAGTTAGTGGTAGAAATGGGTCTGAAAGCAATAATGGATCATGGAAAGCTATACATTTCTGAAAAGTAGACAACATTCTGAATTCAGCAAGGGGTCATTTGTGTAGATCCTTCAAGGTTTTTTTTAATAGAAACTAACAGTTGAAAATAAGAAAAATTGAAAATGAGTTGAAAAAAACAGCCAGTTGTGCCAGCTTTTTCACCTGTAACTTCTCCTAAGTATGTCAGATTTGTTAAAGCAATATACCGTTACATCCGCTGGACCCTTCTGGTTACGGGGATATATAGGACTTGTAGGTTCACCAAGAATCCGAGGAACCCAGAGCCAAACCCTGAGCTGCATCTTGCAATGGTTTTGAATTGTGTACCTGGTATATAGCAGTTCATTTGGTAAAATATAAAGAGTGAAAAATAGGTATCAAGGACACCTATGTATTTCTGAAATGGGAACAAAATATAGAGTTTAGAAGCAGTAGCTATTTGCACATCTTCGAAATTGTGGGTACCCATAATAGCATCTGAATCATAAGACATTTTTCAAAGTGACTACTTTTTTACACATTGTCTTACATTTGGAAGGCAGAAATGTATAGAAAGTCAATAGGTAATAACAGTTGCTCTACAATTCTGTGTTCCCCTAAGTCTCCCAATAAAAATGGTACCTCACTTGTGTGGGTAGGCCTAGTGCCCGCGACAGGAAATGGCCCAAAACACAACGTGGACACACAACATTTTTACAGTGAAAACAGACCCTTTTTTTTTGCAAAGTTCCTAGCTTTGGATTTTGAACCCTAGCTCAGCCAGCACCTAGGGAAACCTAGCAAACCTATACATTTTTGAAAGCTAGACACCCTGAGGAATCCAGGATGGGATGAATTGAGTCGCTCTCACCAGGTTCTGTTACCCAGAATCCCTTGCAAATCTCGAACTTTGTCAAAAACACACATTTCTTTTTTTTAAACTTTATTTAAAGCTTTTTTCTTTTACCAGTCAGACAAGCAGTACAATATATATTTATTGTGCTATTACAGTTTCAGAAACGAACATGTGATAGACCATGTATCGCGGACAGAAGTACACTATCGGGCCCTGAGTCCCCCCATATTTACTTCATATTGCATGCCTCAGACTACTCTTGCACTTTATACAGTTTGCCAATTTAACATTATAGCACTTCATTTAAATTCTTTGATCGCTCGCAGGCGCAGTAGTCGTGCCCTCCCCTCCAGCGTTCTGTCCTGTTTCATCCGGATTTACTGTGTTTTCTTCCTCCGCTGCCCTCTTTATCATATATTCCCTGTATGGACCCCATATATCCTTAGGTCTACTTCATTCTGGGATGAGGGCATTGTAGTTATCTGAGTGTGTGGAGCAGTGTGCTAAATCAGCAAGACAATCTGCCGCCTTCGGTGGTGGGCCCCGCAACCATCTCATTGCTATTCTCCGTTTAGCCAGTAGGAGGCAAATAGCTGCCAATTTACGTCCCGATTTATGTATATCTTTGTCGTACCCCAGTAATGCAACCAGCGGTGTCTCTGGAATTGGGAGTGTAAGCATCTGTGTTAATATACCATATACGTCCTTCCAGAAGTTCCGTACCCCTAGGCATTCCCACGCCAAATGTATGAACCCCGCATTCTCCGCCTTGCACCTCTGGCACCTATCATTATCAAGTAAGCCATACTTATGCAGTCTGGCAGGTGTGTAGTATACCCTATGCAGATATTTATAATGTATAAGCATATGCCTCCCATTTTGAGAAATAGATTTTGTGTTAGCATAGCATCTAGCCCACTGCGCTTCTGTAATTTCCACAACCAAGTCAGCTTGCCATTCCAACTGTGTTTTTAATGTGATTGCTGCATGAGTAACTCGGTTAAGTGCATATAGCGCTATGACGCCTCTTTGTGGGGAAGTAGCCTGCATTAAGTAAGTTAGTGTCTTCCAGCCCGTCCCCCAGAAACTCATGCATAGCTTGCCGCATTCTGTGATAATTGTATGCGTCTAGGGCGGTGGTTTGGGAATCATCAATCAATCAATCAGGGGTTTGTTAAAGCGCGACTACTCACCCGTAAGGGTCTCAAGGCGCTGGAGGGGAGGTGGGGGGGGGGGTGCAGGCTCCATCCATCAAGGAGGGGGTCTGTCGAAGAGCCAGGTTTTGAGGTTTCTTGCGAAGATGGGGAGCGATGTTGTCTGTCTGAGGTGGAGCGGAAGGGCGTTCCATGCTTTGGCCGCGAGGAAGGAGAAGGAGCGGCCTCCCGATCTGGTCTTTCTGGTGCGGGGGACCACGGCGTAGGAGAGCTGGGCTGATCGTAGGGTCCTTTGGGGTGCATGGAATTTGAGTCGGCTGTTCAGGTATGCTGGTCCGGTGCCGTGGAGGGCCTTGTGTGCGTGGGTGAGCATCTTGAAGGTGATTCTCGCCTCGACAGGGAGCCAGTGGAGTGTGCGCAGGTGCTGGGAGATGTGGCAGTGTTTTGGCAGGTTGAGGACCAGTCTTGCGGCGGCGTTCTGGATGTTCTGTAGCTTGGGGGTGAGGTTTTTGTTTATTCCGGCGTAGAGTGCATTGCCGTAGTCGAGTCTGCTGGTGACCAGGGCGTGAGTGACGGTCTTTCGGTGTTCGAGGGGATCCATTTGAAGGTCTTACGAAGGAGGCGGAGGGTGTGGAAGCAGGAAGACGAGACAGAGTTGATCTGGCGGTCCATTTTGAGCTCGGAGTCCAGGATGATTCCCAGGTTGCGTGCGTGGTCCGTGGGGGTTGGCGGGTTTCCGAGGGCGGGGGGCCACCAGGTGTCGCTCCAGGCATCGGGGTTTGGGCCCATGATGAGTACTTCTGTTTTGTTGGTGTTTAGTTGTAGGCAGCTGTTTTTCATCCATTTGGCGACGGCTTCCATGCCTTCTCGAAAGTTGCGTCTGGCGGTGTTGGGCTCGTTGGATAGGGAGAGGATGAGCTGGGTGTCGTCTGCGTATGACACGATGTTGAGTCCGTAGGTTCTGACGATGGGGGCGAGTGGAGCCATGTAGACGTTGAAGAGCGTCGGGCTGAGGGAGGAGCCCTGGGGGACTCGGCAGGTGGTAGGTGTGGGGTCCGAGAGGAAAGGGGGAGTCTGACCCGCTGCGTCCTGCCGGAGAGGAAGGAGCGGATCCAGTCGAGGGCCTTGTCCTGGATTCCTGCGTCGTAGAGTCTGCGTATTAGGGTGCGGTGGGAGACTGTGTCGAACGCCGCTGATAGGTCGAGGAGGATGAGGGCTACTGTTTCTCCTTTGTCCAGTAGGGTGCGGATGTCGTCTGTTGCGGCGAGGAGGGCGGTTACCGTACTGTGGTTTTTTCTGAAGCCGGATTGGGAGGAGTCGAGGATGTTGTGCTCTTCGATGAAGGTGGCGAGTTGGCTGTTGATGGCTTTCTCGATGACTTTCGCTGGGAATGGGAGCAGGGAGATGGGTCTGTAGTTCTTGAGGTCGGTGGGGTCCGCCGAGGGTTTCTTCAGGAGGTCCTCGCCATCTCCAGCAACTCCAAGGAACTCTTCAGCATCATCCAAGAATTCACCAAGCCCCCCAGGGAAACCAAGGAGATCATCCCTTCCCAAGACCTTTGAAACAAGCTCGGCTCATACTTCCATCTGAAAATCAAGAGCCTTTATGACGACTTCACCGATCAGACACTCGACTCAGAAACCACTACCCTCTCCAGCAACGCCAGCCAGCCCACCATCTCCTCCTGGACCCTAGTCTCCACTAAAGACACCGTCTTGACCATGAAAGGCATCCACTCAGGGGCCCCAACGGACCGCTGCCCACCACACATCTTCCACAGAGCCGTTACCACCATCACTCCAGAACTACGACGGACCATCAACGCCACCTTCAAGACCGGCATCTTTCCCGATGACTGGAAACGCGCAGAAGTCAGACCTCTGCTCAAGAAGCCCTCAGCTGACCCCACGGACCTCAAGAACTACCGGCCCATCTCCCTCCTCCCTTTTGCGGCCAAAGTCACCAAGAAGACCGTCAATGCTCAACTAACCAAATTCACCGAAGAAAACTCCATCCTCGACCCCTCCCAATCCGGATTCCGCAGCAACCACAGCACCAAGACCGCCCTACTCGCCGCCACAGACGACATCCGCACACTCCTCGACCAAGGACACACCGCGGCCCTGATCCTGCTCGACCTTTCAGCAGCTTTCGACACCGTCTCCCACCCCACACTCACTGCCAGATTCCACGACGCCGGCATACAAGGAACAGCCCTCGACTGGATCCGCTCATTCCTCACTGGAAGAACCCAAAGAATCAGACTACCTCCCTTCCTCTCCGAACCCATGGAAATCAACTGTGGAGTACCCCAAGGATCGTCACTCAGCCCCACGCTCTTCAATATCTACATGGCCCCCCTCGCGGCCATCGTCAGACAGCACGGACTCAGCATAGTATCCTACACCGACGACACCCAGCTCATCCTCTCCCTCACCAAGGACCCCACCACCACCAGACTCAACTTCCAGGAAGGAATGAAGGACGTTGCATCCTGGATGAGCAACAGCTGCCTGAAGCTCAACTCAGAGAAGACAGAGGTCCTCATCCTCGGACCCTCACCCTCTGCATGGGACAACACCTGGTGGCCCACCGCCCTCGGCAATCCTTCCACCCCCACCGACCACGTCCGGAACCTCAGCATCATACTCAACTCCTCTCTCTCCATGACCCCACAGGTCAACGCCGTTGCCTCCAGCTGCTTCAACACCCTATGCATCCTTCTAAACACCTTTAAATGGATCCCCCCAGAATCAAGAAAGACTGTCACCCACGCACTCATAACCAGCAGACTCGACTACGGCTACGCCCTCTACGCCGGGATCAATAAGTCTCGGCTCCACAAGCTCCAGCCCATCCAGAACACCGCAGCCCGACTCATACTCTGCATCCCTCGACATGAACACACCAACCAACACCTGCGGAACCTCCACTGACTCCCCGTCGAGAAGAGGGTCACTTTCAAGATACTCACCCACGCCTACAAATGCCTCCACAACACCGGACCCCAATACCTCAACGAAAGAATCTCCTTCCACCTACCCAAAAGAAGTCTCCGATCCGCCGACCTCGCCTTCGCCGAAACCCCTCGCATCTGCAGAGCCAGAACAGGCAGAAGTGCTTTCTCCTACGTCGCGGGCAAAACCCTGAACGATCTCCCGATCGACATCAGACGTGCCCCCTCCCTGAACATCTTCAAGAAGACACTCAAGACCTGGCTTTTCGACTGATCGGAGCTGCTACCCCCCCTCCCCCCCAGCGCCTTGAGACCCTCACGGGTGAGTAGTGCGCTTACAATTCCCCTGATTGATTGATTGATTGATACCTTAAGTGCAACTGATATTCCAAGATGGTTCTCCCGTTCTCGCTGCTTGAAAGAACGCAAGCTGCAACTCACTGGTGAAGATAAGTTGTCCAAAATCATTATGGCATTGCTTGTATTTCAATGAAGCGAGGACCCAGCAGTTCGGGCTGGACTATTGCTATAAAAGTAGGACCAGGATTGCTTTGCATAGGGTTGGCCATTGTCAGGAGTACAGAGTGGGTGAAGAATGATGAACTGGAAAGAGGTCCATTGCGATCACCGGTGGCTGGAATATAGTGGTGATAGACAGATTACAAATCTGGCAGCTATTCTTGAGCCTGATCTGGAATCTTGCTCATTTCAGCAAATTGTACTATACCGGCAATGTGTGCCCACACCAGAACACAGCAGCAGCATACATTTACACTTTATTTGTTTACTATAGGGGAAATTCACTTGCCTCTTCATTGATGATCAACTCTTTTCGTACTATTGTTTCTAGGCTGGGGTAGTTGGAGCTATCCACCCACCTATAACTTGTGCAGACACACTTTACATGAACTAGACTACCCTCTGGATGAACTTGCCAAGAAATATATTTTTTCCTAGACTTTAAGTCTCAAGCTCAGATTATACATTAGACATGTATGTCTATGCAAGCTTGGTGATAATCTAAGGTAAAACGCTCTATGTGTATGAGTACACTCCTAATAACCATTTATAGAGCACACAATACAAACTGAATTTTTGGTGCTTATGTCAGCATTAGCTCTAACATGGACTGGATATACATCAAAGTGCTGGTCTAATACCTGTAGGTACAGTCCCGGGCACACGTAACGAGGATATAATATCAGGAGAAATGTCTCATACTGCAGAAATGTAGAGGGTCTACACCAGAATGATAGTCATAGGTGTTTAATATAGTAACAGAGCATAAGCAACCAGCCAAAACAAAAGCAACCAGCCGACACGTGTTTCGTCACAAAGGGTAGTAACCCGTGACTCTTCAGGGCTGGGGAAGATACAAAACATAAGATAAACTGACAAGAAAGCAAACAAACGATGTATAGGTCGAAATTAAAAATCATAAATACAAGTGGAAACCTGGTTACATAACTTACACACAAAATGACAATGAAAGATCTTTGCACCAAGATCAAAAGGTCGAGCTGTGAATGTGTAGAGGAAGAAAAATAAATGGAATTGCAGACCAAGAGGCGAAATAATCAGAACATGGTAAATGAGAAGCGACACAAGCCAATGTGATAAAATTGAAAAGGCAGCCTGTAAAGATAACAATCACGCACTAAGCGGAACGTGTTGGAAATACATGCAATGGAGGGCGCCCAGTCATGGCAACGAACAGGTTCTAAAAGCAGCTGTAAACGCAAAATCAGTGTTGGTGAAAAGTACTCAGGCAGAAGACCAACTAGATAAACAAGAACTCCTAAATAGAGGATAGGTCACCCAGGGTTAAAAGGAGGACCTCTGGTACACAAAGGTAAGACAAAACCACATAGTGAACGAAATGGTGATCACGAGCAAGCTCCATTGTGAGCTAGACGAGTGCGACTGAAAGACATGCGGAGAAAGCGAAAGAACGATAAAGACACAGCCTAGTAGGTGGCTCTGGAGGGAATAGACGGCTGCCCTAAGTGTGTGCTACTAGTAGGTAAAAGAAAAGAAAAAAGGGGGGGAAAGAGGGTAGAGAAAATACCTGAAAGGCGGTGCCAACAAGGTGGATTCTATGGAGAGGAAAAGGAAAACGGTAAGCGAAAGGGGTGAGCTGGAAAAGGAAAAATACGTACAGGGAAACTAAAGTGAAACCTTACCAAGTGACCGTTCAAGAATCCAAAACGGCAATGAAGAGCAGTGCGAACCACGGTAGGTGGGCTACTGCCAAATGTAAGGAAAGGAAGACGGATATCGCCGGGCGGCGGATAAGCCAATGAGGACTATTGACCTGAGAGAAAACGGAAAATGGGAATGAAGTGAAGTGCCAAGTGTGGGAGGGAAAGGGGGAAGGGGAAAGACGAAAACACTAGAGTATCGAGGTGAAGAAGGCTTACCTTCAGAAAAGTCGATGCAGTCTGTGGCGACGAGATTAACCAAGTGCTAAGTAGCACAGGGGGAATATAGAATTAGGCGTGCCAGGTCAGTAGTCCAGGACGACAACGGCGGATGCGCCGGAGTACAGGAAACTAGATAGTGAAAGAGGGGGAGAAAAGGTGTAAGCAGATACACCAGGGATAGTGAGCTAGCAAAGGTTGGCTCGTGTGGAGAGGACTGAGTCGCTTACCTGGGAGAAGTGTTGTTCAGGAAGGAAAATGGTTCCGGAAGATGGCCGGAAGAGGAGGGGCGGAGGCGGGGTTATATAGGCAAGGTGGAGAAAGACTAGACCGCAGAAGGACAAAAGCAGAGGTGGGCTACACAGGACGCCATGTATAGAGTGTGCCGGTGTAGGAATTGGTGCTGTAAAAGGGATGTACGCCCCAAGTTGAAAGCAGAAAAAAAGGAAAAAAGAAAATAACATAGACTGAAATAAAGAAAGAAAAAGGGAACAAACGTACATAAAATATAGACAAACCAATCGATGGAGGATTTTGAAAGGAGAGATGAAGGAGAAAATAGATGCAACATCTGAGAAAAAGTAGTGTAACTCCTGTGATATGGAGTGCATGTCAGATGCTCAAAACAGAGATGCTAAGACCTGGAGGGAAAAAAACATAAAAGTAGTATACCATAATAAATAAATGCTCTCTGGATTACACGCATATACCAAAACTTCATGAGTAACACTGTGAGAGAAATACTCGCATGAAGCTTAGCCTAAAGCTAACAACCAAGTTACATGAGAAATAATTCAGGTGACCATAGTGGGCGCCGCTGTGACATGACGTTCACCCGAATAGTAAAGCGAAGTGACATTATACCAAAAGTAGTGACATGATAGCAACAATAGTGGGTGAGAATCGCACAAGGTGACTAAAATCTCGAAACTCTATAATCAAATTAACAGATAGCTGTGAGATTCACGAAAATGTCTGGTTCATCAAATATTCCAACTGGAATAATGAGGTTCATGGTTCATGGAGTGGTCAGTAACCAGTGATTAATCCCCTAAAAAATAATGAAGCTCATGATCCGTGTTTAATCCGTGTTGCACCGTCTGAAGGCGCATAATCCATGTTGCTTCCAGACGTCTGAGCCTCAGTTCTCTGTTGCCTCCTCTGGCATTAGTGGCAGCCACATCAAATCCGAAGAACGAGAGGCGTTTTTGGAGGCTTGCGTGGGACAAGTGGCTGCATGGACTGCCATGGGGTATCTGGAATCCTGGCGTTGGAGTGCTCTGATGTGTTCACCAATGCGTTCCTTCAATGGTCTGATGGTGCTTCCTACATACCATAGTTTACAGGTGCACTCTAGAATGTATATGACAAATTTAGTGTTACAATTGATGTTGCAATTGATCAGGTATTTCTTCTTGTTGATTGCTGTGAGATTTTTGATGCCATTCTGGGCAAATCTGCAGACACCACAACAACCACATTTAAAGAAACCCAGTGTGTGTGTTTTGAGCCATGAGTGGCTACTGTGAGGACGAGGTACAGTAGGACTGAGTCTCGTTTTAATCCCCATGAACAAGGAGACACCTGTAGACACAAAATAGACCTCTTTAAATTTATTAGGGGTCTTAAGATCAGGAAACATTTCAGTAGTTTCCCTACCACCACTAAGACCATCAAGAATATCTGCACAGACAATTCTTTGGGTGTACAAAGTATCAAAGATATTCAGGACACCCATTTACTCCTGTCCCTTACGGACATGGACGACCCTCCCATGAATATGGAAGATCTTCTTCTGGAACTAGATATTGACACAGACCTCACTCTTAACAGTGGTCTCAAGACGAAGTCTAGATGGACTCCTATTCTCCCAGGGGGCAATTCTGTGGATATCTTTTACAACCTAGTTCTCACGGACATAGACAAACATGAAAAGAAAACTCTTCACTCGAAACATAGGACCAAAGACAACTTACGTAGAGAAGAACGGGTGGCTCTAAAAACATTAAGTTCCACTCCTGATTTAATAATCAAAGAGGCCGACAAAGGAGGGAATGTTGTGGTTATGAACCACGCTGATTATCACAAGGAAATCCTTACTCAACTAGAGAACACCTCCTGTTATGAACAATTGAATCAAAATCCCACTGGTACCCTCATTGTTAAGATCAACAAATACCTTTCTGATTGGCATACTTTAGGTCTTATTGACGATCAGGAACTTCTTTATTTGAAGGTACACAGACCTGCATTCCCTTGGCTGTATACCCTTCCTAAGATACACAAACCGGGCCCTTTTCCTGCTGGTAGACCCATAGTATCAGGTATAGGCGGACCCACAGAGAGACTTGCCCAATATGTTGACCTCTTTCTGGGCCCCATGGTCAAGAATTTACCCTCATACATACAGGACACTAAACATATCTTGAGCATCCTAGCTGATGTCCAATGGCAACCGGACATGACTTTAGCAACCTTAGATGTGGTTTCTCTCTACACTACCATTGAACCAGAGGTTGGTCTCAAAGCCATCACCAGCCTTCTACACAACAGGCCAGCCACACTTTGGCAACACACCAACATGTTGATTGCCATGATGGACATCATTCTCAATAATAACTTCTTCATCTACGACAATGCATGGTACAAGCAGACCAAAGGCGTAGCTATGGGCTCCAAATTTTCCCCATCATTTGCCAATCTCTACATGGGCGTTCTAGAATCCATTTGGATCTGGGGTATCAAGGGAGCTCCATGGGTTGACTGCATAATCTATTGGGGACGCTACATTGATGACTGCCTTCTGCTATGGTCAGGGTCCCAAGACAAACTAGAAGAGTTTTTCACTTACCTTAACTCCAATGACATGAACATGAGGTTCACGAATGTCTGTAGCAAGTCGAGCATCACATTTCTCGATGTGGAACTCTACATCAAGTCTAACACACTACATAGTCGACTATATAGGAAAGAGACGTCATGCAATGCCATCCTGCATGCAGAAAGTTCCCACCCCTCTAATCAACTTCAAGGGATACCCTACGGTGAATTCGTTAGAGCCAGAAGGAACTGCAGTGAGGAACCAGAATTCCAGAAATGCATCTCCAACATGAAATCTAGGTTCAAGGCTAGAGGTTATGATGCACATACCATAAATAAAGCTGAGAAAAGAATCCAAAAGTTAGAGAGACATGAAACTTTAGGTGACAAAAACACAGTTACCAAACAGGATCAACCAGTTAGATTGATTACCGATTTTAGTGACATGGGTCTAGCCATAAAAAGGAGTCTTAACAAACATTGGGGTGTACTACTAGCAGATGTTACGCTTAAAGATGTAATCACCACGAGACCTCGGATCACCTATAGACGTGGTAGAACTCTTAAAACGAGACTCAGTCCTACTGTACCTCGTCCTCACAGTAGCCACTCATGGCTCAAAACACACACACTGGGTTTCTTTAAATGTGGTTGTTGTGGTGTCTGCAGATTTGCCCAGAATGGCATCAAAAATCTCACAGCAATCAACAAGAAGAAATACCTGATCAATTGCAACATCAATTGTAACACTAAATTTGTCATATACATTCTAGAGTGCACCTGTAAACTATGGTATGTAGGAAGCACCATCAGACCATTGAAGGAACGCATTGGTGAACACATCAGAGCACTCCAACGCCAGGATTCCAGATACCCCATGGCAGTCCATGCAGCCACTTGTCCCACGCAAGCCTCCAAAAAACGCCTCTCGTTCTTCGGATTTGATGTGGCTGCCACTAATGCCAGAGGAGGCAACAGAGAACTGAGGCTCAGACGTCTGGAAGCAACATGGATTATGCGCCTTCAGACGGTGCAACACGGATTAAACACGGATCATGAGCTTCATTATTTTTTAGGGGATTAATCACTGGTTACTGACCACTCCATGAACCATGAACCTCATTATTCCAGTTGGAATATTTGATGAACCAGACATTTTCGTGAATCTCACAGCTATCTGTTAATTTGATTATAGAGTTTCGAGATTTTAGTCACCTTGTGCGATTCTCACCCACTATTGTTGCTATCATGTCACTACTTTTGGTATAATGTCACTTCGCTTTACTATTCGGGTGAACGTCATGTCACAGCGGCGCCCACTATGGTCACCTGAATTATTTCTCATGTAACTTGGTTGTTAGCTTTAGGCTAAGCTTCATGCGAGTATTTCTCTCACAGTGTTACTCATGAAGTTTTGGTATATGCGTGTAATCCAGAGAGCATTTATTTATTATGGTATACTACTTTTATGTTTTTTTCCCTCCAGGTCTTAGCATCTCTGTTTTGAGCATCTGACATGCACTCCATATCACAGGAGTTACACTACTTTTTCTCAGATGTTGCATCTATTTTCTCCTTCATCTCTCCTTTCAAAATCCTCCATCGATTGGTTTGTCTATATTTTATGTACGTTTGTTCCCTTTTTCTTTCTTTATTTCAGTCTATGTTATTTTCTTTTTTCCTTTTTTTCTGCTTTCAACTTGGGGCGTACATCCCTTTTACAGCACCAATTCCTACACCGGCACACTCTATACATGGCGTCCTGTGTAGCCCACCTCTGCTTTTGTCCTTCTGCGGTCTAGTCTTTCTCCACCTTGCCTATATAACCCCGCCTCCGCCCCTCCTCTTCCGGCCATCTTCCGGAACCATTTTCCTTCCTGAACAACACTTCTCCCAGGTAAGCGACTCAGTCCTCTCCACACGAGCCAACCTTTGCTAGCTCACTATCCCTGGTGTATCTGCTTACACCTTTTCTCCCCCTCTTTCACTATCTAGTTTCCTGTACTCCGGCGCATCCGCCGTTGTCGTCCTGGACTACTGACCTGGCACGCCTAATTCTATATTCCCCCCTGTGCTACTTAGCACTTGGTTAATCTCGTCGCCACAGACTGCATCGACTTTTCTGAAGGTAAGCCTTCTTCACCTCGATACTCTAGTGTTTTCGTCTTTCCCCTTCCCCCTTTCCCTCCCACACTTGGCACTTCACTTCATTCCCATTTTCCGTTTTCTCTCAGGTCAATAGTCCTCATTGGCTTATCCGCCGCCCGGCGATATCCGTCTTCCTTTCCTTACATTTGGCAGTAGCCCACCTACCGTGGTTCGCACTGCTCTTCATTGCCGTTTTGGATTCTTGAACGGTCACTTGGTAAGGTTTCACTTTAGTTTCCCTGTACGTATTTTTTCCTTTTCCAGCTCACCCCTTTCGCTTACCGTTTTCCTTTTCCTCTCCATAGAATCCACCTTGTTGGCACCGCCTTTCAGGTATTTTCTCTACCCTCTTTCCCCCCCCTTTTTTTCTTTTCTTTTACCTACTAGTAGCACACACTTAGGGCAGCCGTCTATTCCCTCCAGAGCCACCTACTAGGCTGTGTCTTTATCGTTCTTTCGCTTTCTCCGCATGTCTTTCAGTCGCACTCGTCTAGCTCACAATGGAGCTTGCTCGTGATCACCATTTCGTTCACTATGTGGTTTTGTCTTACCTTTGTGTACCAGAGGTCCTCCTTTTAACCCTGGGTGACCTATCCTCTATTTAGGAGTTCTTGTTTATCTAGTTGGTCTTCTGCCTGAGTACTTTTCACCAACACTGATTTTGCGTTTACAGCTGCTTTTAGAACCTGTTCGTTGCCATGACTGGGCGCCCTCCATTGCATGTATTTCCAACACGTTCCGCTTAGTGCGTGATTGTTATCTTTACAGGCTGCCTTTTCAATTTTATCACATTGGCTTGTGTCGCTTCTCATTTACCATGTTCTGATTATTTCGCCTCTTGGTCTGCAATTCCATTTATTTTTCTTCCTCTACACATTCACAGCTCGACCTTTTGATCTTGGTGCAAAGATCTTTCATTGTCATTTTGTGTGTAAGTTATGTAACCAGGTTTCCACTTGTATTTATGATTTTTAATTTCGACCTATACATCGTTTGTTTGCTTTCTTGTCAGTTTATCTTATGTTTTGTATCTTCCCCAGCCCTGAAGAGTCACGGGTTACTACCCTTTGTGACGAAACACGTGTCGGCTGGTTGCTTTTGTTTTGGCTGGTTGCTTATGCTCTGTTACTATATTAAACACCTATGACTATCATTCTGGTGTAGACCCTCTACATTTCTGCAGTATGAGACATTTCTCCTGATATTATATCCTCGTTACGTGTGCCCGGGACTGTACCTACTTCATTTGTGTGGATTTCTATCCATACCATCACGGGGGTTTTAGGGCATATCCCCTGACCTGGTTTGCACCGTTCACACTTCTAGTATAACATAAACTCAGCGCGAATTAGCTTGAGCGCCATTATTCCTGTCAATACTAAAAACCCCACACTGATACATACTTTATGGTTTCAGGAAAGGCAGCCGCAGCGCTTCAAATATCCATTTCATTGCTATCTGTTGATTAGGCTATGGATAGAGACAGGGTCGCATCAGAACTCTTTGACAACTTATCCAAAGGTATCACTATTAATGCAGCATCCACCAGTGGAAACCCATTACGTAGAGAAGGTCTCAAAGAGAAATTCGTAAGACTAGAGAGATTAAAGAGAACAGAGAATTCCAGATGGTGGGACAGTGCCACCTTAAAACAATATCTGAGACTTAACAGGGTCCCAAGAGGACTTCGCTCCCAGATTTTTCCCACATTTGATGATTTGGACGATGATCTTTTAGGCAAATGGGAAGAAACTCTCACTTCTAACTCAAACACACTCATCAACATATTAATAGAGAACGCAGAACGCAAAGTAGCAAATCTCCAGATTGAAATTTCCAACTTAGAAAAAGAAATTGCAGACCTAGATTTAAAAGAAGCTACAGAAAAGAATTATGTCATCTTAAATGATATCCTGTCCAAACACCAGAACGAAATAAAAGACAGAAAAACCCGACAATTAAAAAGAGACGAAGCTGACTACAGAGAGGGACGTGTTTTCACTTTCGCTAGAAAATACGATCAGTTACTTCAGACCGCCACACCTGGTAACAAACCAATTAGACCGGACATTTCATCCATCTCATCCAGTTCCACCTCTCTCAACACTATTGCCAGCAGTGACAGTGAACCTGATAACCCAACAAACGACCTGAACAGATCTACCCTCAATAAATCATCTTTTTTACGAGAGGTCCTAACGATACGAAGGGAGAACCGGACACAACAAAGACTAGGAGGCCAAGACAGAAAACCCGTAGAGGGAAGAGGTCAGGACTCAGAAGAGTACAAGAAGAAACTAAGGTCTGGGGACGGGAAAAACAAATAGATTCACAAGATCAAGGTGTGCAGGTAGTTAACCTTTCATCACATACTCTGAACAGTGGGATGATCTCACTTCTTAGCAGAGGCTTAAGTTTTAATCCCCATGAACAAGGAGACACCTGTAGACACAAAATAGACCTCTTTAAATTTATTAGGGGTCTTAAGATCAGGAAACATTTCAGTAGTTTCCCTACCACCACTAAGACCATCAAGAATATCTGCACAGACAATTCTTTGGGTGTACAAAGTATCAAAGATATTCAGGACACCCATTTACTCCTGTCCCTTACGGACATGGACGACCCTCCCATGAATATGGAAGATCTTCTTCTGGAACTAGATATTGACACAGACCTCACTCTTAACAGTGGTCTCAAGACGAAGTCTAGATGGACTCCTATTCTCCCAGGGGGCAATTCTGTGGATATCTTTTACAACCTAGTTCTCACGGACATAGACAAACATGAAAAGAAAACTCTTCACTCGAAACATAGGACCAAAGACAACTTACGTAGAGAAGAACGGGTGGCTCTAAAAACATTAAGTTCCACTCCTGATTTAATAATCAAAGAGGCCGACAAAGGAGGGAATGTTGTGGTTATGAACCACGCTGATTATCACAAGGAAATCCTTACTCAACTAGAGAACACCTCCTGTTATGAACAATTGAATCAAAATCCCACTGGTACCCTCATTGTTAAGATCAACAAATACCTTTCTGATTGGCATACTTTAGGTCTTATTGACGATCAGGAACTTCTTTATTTGAAGGTACACAGACCTGCATTCCCTTGGCTGTATACCCTTCCTAAGATACACAAACCGGGCCCTTTTCCTGCTGGTAGACCCATAGTATCAGGTATAGGCGGACCCACAGAGAGACTTGCCCAATATGTTGACCTCTTTCTGGGCCCCATGGTCAAGAATTTACCCTCATACATACAGGACACTAAACATATCTTGAGCATCCTAGCTGATGTCCAATGGCAACCGGACATGACTTTAGCAACCTTAGATGTGGTTTCTCTCTACACTACCATTGAACCAGAGGTTGGTCTCAAAGCCATCACCAGCCTTCTACACAACAGGCCAGCCACACTTTGGCAACACACCAACATGTTGATTGCCATGATGGACATCATTCTCAATAATAACTTCTTCATCTACGACAATGCATGGTACAAGCAGACCAAAGGCGTAGCTATGGGCTCCAAATTTTCCCCATCATTTGCCAATCTCTACATGGGCGTTCTAGAATCCATTTGGATCTGGGGTATCAAGGGAGCTCCATGGGTTGACTGCATAATCTATTGGGGACGCTACATTGATGACTGCCTTCTGCTATGGTCAGGGTCCCAAGACAAACTAGAAGAGTTTTTCACTTACCTTAACTCCAATGACATGAACATGAGGTTCACGAATGTCTGTAGCAAGTCGAGCATCACATTTCTCGATGTGGAACTCTACATCAAGTCTAACACACTACATAGTCGACTATATAGGAAAGAGACGTCATGCAATGCCATCCTGCATGCAGAAAGTTCCCACCCCTCTAATCAACTTCAAGGGATACCCTACGGTGAATTCGTTAGAGCCAGAAGGAACTGCAGTGAGGAACCAGAATTCCAGAAATGCATCTCCAACATGAAATCTAGGTTCAAGGCTAGAGGTTATGATGCACATACCATAAATAAAGCTGAGAAAAGAATCCAAAAGTTAGAGAGACATGAAACTTTAGGTGACAAAAACACAGTTACCAAACAGGATCAACCAGTTAGATTGATTACCGATTTTAGTGACATGGGTCTAGCCATAAAAAGGAGTCTTAACAAACATTGGGGTGTACTACTAGCAGATGTTACGCTTAAAGATGTAATCACCACGAGACCTCGGATCACCTATAGACGTGGTAGAACTCTTAAAACGAGACTCAGTCCTACTGTACCTCGTCCTCACAGTAGCCACTCATGGCTCAAAACACACACACTGGGTTTCTTTAAATGTGGTTGTTGTGGTGTCTGCAGATTTGCCCAGAATGGCATCAAAAATCTCACAGCAATCAACAAGAAGAAATACCTGATCAATTGCAACATCAATTGTAACACTAAATTTGTCATATACATTCTAGAGTGCACCTGTAAACTATGGTATGTAGGAAGCACCATCAGACCATTGAAGGAACGCATTGGTGAACACATCAGAGCACTCCAACGCCAGGATTCCAGATACCCCATGGCAGTCCATGCAGCCACTTGTCCCACGCAAGCCTCCAAAAAACGCCTCTCGTTCTTCGGATTTGATGTGGCTGCCACTAATGCCAGAGGAGGCAACAGAGAACTGAGGCTCAGACGTCTGGAAGCAACATGGATTATGCGCCTTCAGACGGTGCAACACGGATTAAACACGGATCATGAGCTTCATTATTTTTTAGGGGATTAATCACTGGTTACTGACCACTCCATGAACCATGAACCTCATTATTCCAGTTGGAATATTTGATGAACCAGACATTTTCGTGAATCTCACAGCTATCTGTTAATTTGATTATAGAGTTTCGAGATTTTAGTCACCTTGTGCGATTCTCACCCACTATTGTTGCTATCATGTCACTACTTTTGGTATAATGTCACTTCGCTTTACTATTCGGGTGAACGTCATGTCACAGCGGCGCCCACTATGGTCACCTGAATTATTTCTCATGTAACTTGGTTGTTAGCTTTAGGCTAAGCTTCATGCGAGTATTTCTCTCACAGTGTTACTCATGAAGTTTTGGTATATGCGTGTAATCCAGAGAGCATTTATTTATTATGGTATACTACTTTTATGTTTTTTTCCCTCCAGGTCTTAGCATCTCTGTTTTGAGCATCTGACATGCACTCCATATCACAGGAGTTACACTACTTTTTCTCAGATGTTGCATCTATTTTCTCCTTCATCTCTCCTTTCAAAATCCTCCATCGATTGGTTTGTCTATATTTTATGTACGTTTGTTCCCTTTTTCTTTCTTTATTTCAGTCTATGTTATTTTCTTTTTTCCTTTTTTTCTGCTTTCAACTTGGGGCGTACATCCCTTTTACAGCACCAATTCCTACACCGGCACACTCTATACATGGCGTCCTGTGTAGCCCACCTCTGCTTTTGTCCTTCTGCGGTCTAGTCTTTCTCCACCTTGCCTATATAACCCCGCCTCCGCCCCTCCTCTTCCGGCCATCTTCCGGAACCATTTTCCTTCCTGAACAACACTTCTCCCAGGTAAGCGACTCAGTCCTCTCCACACGAGCCAACCTTTGCTAGCTCACTATCCCTGGTGTATCTGCTTACACCTTTTCTCCCCCTCTTTCACTATCTAGTTTCCTGTACTCCGGCGCATCCGCCGTTGTCGTCCTGGACTACTGACCTGGCACGCCTAATTCTATATTCCCCCTGTGCTACTTAGCACTTGGTTAATCTCGTCGCCACAGACTGCATCGACTTTTCTGAAGGTAAGCCTTCTTCACCTCGATACTCTAGTGTTTTCGTCTTTCCCCTTCCCCCTTTCCCTCCCACACTTGGCACTTCACTTCATTCCCATTTTCCGTTTTCTCTCAGGTCAATAGTCCTCATTGGCTTATCCGCCGCCCGGCGATATCCGTCTTCCTTTCCTTACATTTGGCAGTAGCCCACCTACCGTGGTTCGCACTGCTCTTCATTGCCGTTTTGGATTCTTGAACGGTCACTTGGTAAGGTTTCACTTTAGTTTCCCTGTACGTATTTTTTCCTTTTCCAGCTCACCCCTTTCGCTTACCGTTTTCCTTTTCCTCTCCATAGAATCCACCTTGTTGGCACCGCCTTTCAGGTATTTTCTCTACCCTCTTTCCCCCCCCTTTTTTTCTTTTCTTTTACCTACTAGTAGCACACACTTAGGGCAGCCGTCTATTCCCTCCAGAGCCACCTACTAGGCTGTGTCTTTATCGTTCTTTCGCTTTCTCCGCATGTCTTTCAGTCGCACTCGTCTAGCTCACAATGGAGCTTGCTCGTGATCACCATTTCGTTCACTATGTGGTTTTGTCTTACCTTTGTGTACCAGAGGTCCTCCTTTTAACCCTGGGTGACCTATCCTCTATTTAGGAGTTCTTGTTTATCTAGTTGGTCTTCTGCCTGAGTACTTTTCACCAACACTGATTTTGCGTTTACAGCTGCTTTTAGAACCTGTTCGTTGCCATGACTGGGCGCCCTCCATTGCATGTATTTCCAACACGTTCCGCTTAGTGCGTGATTGTTATCTTTACAGGCTGCCTTTTCAATTTTATCACATTGGCTTGTGTCGCTTCTCATTTACCATGTTCTGATTATTTCGCCTCTTGGTCTGCAATTCCATTTATTTTTCTTCCTCTACACATTCACAGCTCGACCTTTTGATCTTGGTGCAAAGATCTTTCATTGTCATTTTGTGTGTAAGTTATGTAACCAGGTTTCCACTTGTATTTATGATTTTTAATTTCGACCTATACATCGTTTGTTTGCTTTCTTGTCAGTTTATCTTATGTTTTGTATCTTCCCCAGCCCTGAAGAGTCACGGGTTACTACCCTTTGTGACGAAACACGTGTCGGCTGGTTGCTTTTGTTTTGGCTGGTTGCTTATGCTCTGTTACTATATTAAACACCTATGACTATCATTCTGGTGTAGACCCTCTACATTTCTGCAGTATGAGACATTTCTCCTGATATTATATCCTCGTTACGTGTGCCCGGGACTGTACCTACTTCATTTGTGTGGATTTCTATCCATACCATCACGGGGGTTTTAGGGCATATCCCCTGACCTGGTTTGCACCGTTCACACTTCTAGTATAACATAAACTCAGCGCGAATTAGCTTGAGCGCCATTATTCCTGTCAATACTAAAAACCCCACACTGATACATACTTTATGGTTTCAGGAAAGGCAGCCGCAGCGCTTCAAATATCCATTTCATTGCTATCTGTTGATTAGGCTATGGATAGAGACAGGGTCGCATCAGAACTCTTTGACAACTTATCCAAAGGTATCACTATTAATGCAGCATCCACCAGTGGAAACCCATTACGTAGAGAAGGTCTCAAAGAGAAATTCGTAAGACTAGAGAGATTAAAGAGAACAGAGAATTCCAGATGGTGGGACAGTGCCACCTTAAAACAATATCTGAGACTTAACAGGGTCCCAAGAGGACTTCGCTCCCAGATTTTTCCCACATTTGATGATTTGGACGATGATCTTTTAGGCAAATGGGAAGAAACTCTCACTTCTAACTCAAACACACTCATCAACATATTAATAGAGAACGCAGAACGCAAAGTAGCAAATCTCCAGATTGAAATTTCCAACTTAGAAAAAGAAATTGCAGACCTAGATTTAAAAGAAGCTACAGAAAAGAATTATGTCATCTTAAATGATATCCTGTCCAAACACCAGAACGAAATAAAAGACAGAAAAACCCGACAATTAAAAAGAGACGAAGCTGACTACAGAGAGGGACGTGTTTTCACTTTCGCTAGAAAATACGATCAGTTACTTCAGACCGCCACACCTGGTAACAAACCAATTAGACCGGACATTTCATCCATCTCATCCAGTTCCACCTCTCTCAACACTATTGCCAGCAGTGACAGTGAACCTGATAACCCAACAAACGACCTGAACAGATCTACCCTCAATAAATCATCTTTTTTACGAGAGGTCCTAACGATACGAAGGGAGAACCGGACACAACAAAGACTAGGAGGCCAAGACAGAAAACCCGTAGAGGGAAGAGGTCAGGACTCAGAAGAGTACAAGAAGAAACTAAGGTCTGGGGACGGGAAAAACAAATAGATTCACAAGATCAAGGTGTGCAGGTAGTTAACCTTTCATCACATACTCTGAACAGTGGGATGATCTCACTTCTTAGCAGAGGCTTAAGTTTTAATCCCCATGAACAAGGAGACACCTGTAGACACAAAATAGACCTCTTTAAATTTATTAGGGGTCTTAAGATCAGGAAACATTTCAGTAGTTTCCCTACCACCACTAAGACCATCAAGAATATCTGCACAGACAATTCTTTGGGTGTACAAAGTATCAAAGATATTCAGGACACCCATTTACTCCTGTCCCTTACGGACATGGACGACCCTCCCATGAATATGGAAGATCTTCTTCTGGAACTAGATATTGACACAGACCTCACTCTTAACAGTGGTCTCAAGACGAAGTCTAGATGGACTCCTATTCTCCCAGGGGGCAATTCTGTGGATATCTTTTACAACCTAGTTCTCACGGACATAGACAAACATGAAAAGAAAACTCTTCACTCGAAACATAGGACCAAAGACAACTTACGTAGAGAAGAACGGGTGGCTCTAAAAACATTAAGTTCCACTCCTGATTTAATAATCAAAGAGGCCGACAAAGGAGGGAATGTTGTGGTTATGAACCACGCTGATTATCACAAGGAAATCCTTACTCAACTAGAGAACACCTCCTGTTATGAACAATTGAATCAAAATCCCACTGGTACCCTCATTGTTAAGATCAACAAATACCTTTCTGATTGGCATACTTTAGGTCTTATTGACGATCAGGAACTTCTTTATTTGAAGGTACACAGACCTGCATTCCCTTGGCTGTATACCCTTCCTAAGATACACAAACCGGGCCCTTTTCCTGCTGGTAGACCCATAGTATCAGGTATAGGCGGACCCACAGAGAGACTTGCCCAATATGTTGACCTCTTTCTGGGCCCCATGGTCAAGAATTTACCCTCATACATACAGGACACTAAACATATCTTGAGCATCCTAGCTGATGTCCAATGGCAACCGGACATGACTTTAGCAACCTTAGATGTGGTTTCTCTCTACACTACCATTGAACCAGAGGTTGGTCTCAAAGCCATCACCAGCCTTCTACACAACAGGCCAGCCACACTTTGGCAACACACCAACATGTTGATTGCCATGATGGACATCATTCTCAATAATAACTTCTTCATCTACGACAATGCATGGTACAAGCAGACCAAAGGCGTAGCTATGGGCTCCAAATTTTCCCCATCATTTGCCAATCTCTACATGGGCGTTCTAGAATCCATTTGGATCTGGGGTATCAAGGGAGCTCCATGGGTTGACTGCATAATCTATTGGGGACGCTACATTGATGACTGCCTTCTGCTATGGTCAGGGTCCCAAGACAAACTAGAAGAGTTTTTCACTTACCTTAACTCCAATGACATGAACATGAGGTTCACGAATGTCTGTAGCAAGTCGAGCATCACATTTCTCGATGTGGAACTCTACATCAAGTCTAACACACTACATAGTCGACTATATAGGAAAGAGACGTCATGCAATGCCATCCTGCATGCAGAAAGTTCCCACCCCTCTAATCAACTTCAAGGGATACCCTACGGTGAATTCGTTAGAGCCAGAAGGAACTGCAGTGAGGAACCAGAATTCCAGAAATGCATCTCCAACATGAAATCTAGGTTCAAGGCTAGAGGTTATGATGCACATACCATAAATAAAGCTGAGAAAAGAATCCAAAAGTTAGAGAGACATGAAACTTTAGGTGACAAAAACACAGTTACCAAACAGGATCAACCAGTTAGATTGATTACCGATTTTAGTGACATGGGTCTAGCCATAAAAAGGAGTCTTAACAAACATTGGGGTGTACTACTAGCAGATGTTACGCTTAAAGATGTAATCACCACGAGACCTCGGATCACCTATAGACGTGGTAGAACTCTTAAAACGAGACTCAGTCCTACTGTACCTCGTCCTCACAGTAGCCACTCATGGCTCAAAACACACACACTGGGTTTCTTTAAATGTGGTTGTTGTGGTGTCTGCAGATTTGCCCAGAATGGCATCAAAAATCTCACAGCAATCAACAAGAAGAAATACCTGATCAATTGCAACATCAATTGTAACACTAAATTTGTCATATACATTCTAGAGTGCACCTGTAAACTATGGTATGTAGGAAGCACCATCAGACCATTGAAGGAACGCATTGGTGAACACATCAGAGCACTCCAACGCCAGGATTCCAGATACCCCATGGCAGTCCATGCAGCCACTTGTCCCACGCAAGCCTCCAAAAACGCCTCTCGTTCTTCGGATTTGATGTGGCTGCCACTAATGCCAGAGGAGGCAACAGAGAACTGAGGCTCAGACGTCTGGAAGCAACATGGATTATGCGCCTTCAGACGGTGCAACACGGATTAAACACGGATCATGAGCTTCATTATTTTTTAGGGGATTAATCACTGGTTACTGACCACTCCATGAACCATGAACCTCATTATTCCAGTTGGAATATTTGATGAACCAGACATTTTCGTGAATCTCACAGCTATCTGTTAATTTGATTATAGAGTTTCGAGATTTTAGTCACCTTGTGCGATTCTCACCCACTATTGTTGCTATCATGTCACTACTTTTGGTATAATGTCACTTCGCTTTACTATTCGGGTGAACGTCATGTCACAGCGGCGCCCACTATGGTCACCTGAATTATTTCTCATGTAACTTGGTTGTTAGCTTTAGGCTAAGCTTCATGCGAGTATTTCTCTCACAGTGTTACTCATGAAGTTTTGGTATATGCGTGTAATCCAGAGAGCATTTATTTATTATGGTATACTACTTTTATGTTTTTTTCCCTCCAGGTCTTAGCATCTCTGTTTTGAGCATCTGACATGCACTCCATATCACAGGAGTTACACTACTTTTTCTCAGATGTTGCATCTATTTTCTCCTTCATCTCTCCTTTCAAAATCCTCCATCGATTGGTTTGTCTATATTTTATGTACGTTTGTTCCCTTTTTCTTTCTTTATTTCAGTCTATGTTATTTTCTTTTTTCCTTTTTTTCTGCTTTCAACTTGGGGCGTACATCCCTTTTACAGCACCAATTCCTACACCGGCACACTCTATACATGGCGTCCTGTGTAGCCCACCTCTGCTTTTGTCCTTCTGCGGTCTAGTCTTTCTCCACCTTGCCTATATAACCCCGCCTCCGCCCCTCCTCTTCCGGCCATCTTCCGGAACCATTTTCCTTCCTGAACAACACTTCTCCCAGGTAAGCGACTCAGTCCTCTCCACACGAGCCAACCTTTGCTAGCTCACTATCCCTGGTGTATCTGCTTACACCTTTTCTCCCCCTCTTTCACTATCTAGTTTCCTGTACTCCGGCGCATCCGCCGTTGTCGTCCTGGACTACTGACCTGGCACGCCTAATTCTATATTCCCCCTGTGCTACTTAGCACTTGGTTAATCTCGTCGCCACAGACTGCATCGACTTTTCTGAAGGTAAGCCTTCTTCACCTCGATACTCTAGTGTTTTCGTCTTTCCCCTTCCCCCTTTCCCTCCCACACTTGGCACTTCACTTCATTCCCATTTTCCGTTTTCTCTCAGGTCAATAGTCCTCATTGGCTTATCCGCCGCCCGGCGATATCCGTCTTCCTTTCCTTACATTTGGCAGTAGCCCACCTACCGTGGTTCGCACTGCTCTTCATTGCCGTTTTGGATTCTTGAACGGTCACTTGGTAAGGTTTCACTTTAGTTTCCCTGTACGTATTTTTTCCTTTTCCAGCTCACCCCTTTCGCTTACCGTTTTCCTTTTCCTCTCCATAGAATCCACCTTGTTGGCACCGCCTTTCAGGTATTTTCTCTACCCTCTTTCCCCCCCCTTTTTTTCTTTTCTTTTACCTACTAGTAGCACACACTTAGGGCAGCCGTCTATTCCCTCCAGAGCCACCTACTAGGCTGTGTCTTTATCGTTCTTTCGCTTTCTCCGCATGTCTTTCAGTCGCACTCGTCTAGCTCACAATGGAGCTTGCTCGTGATCACCATTTCGTTCACTATGTGGTTTTGTCTTACCTTTGTGTACCAGAGGTCCTCCTTTTAACCCTGGGTGACCTATCCTCTATTTAGGAGTTCTTGTTTATCTAGTTGGTCTTCTGCCTGAGTACTTTTCACCAACACTGATTTTGCGTTTACAGCTGCTTTTAGAACCTGTTCGTTGCCATGACTGGGCGCCCTCCATTGCATGTATTTCCAACACGTTCCGCTTAGTGCGTGATTGTTATCTTTACAGGCTGCCTTTTCAATTTTATCACATTGGCTTGTGTCGCTTCTCATTTACCATGTTCTGATTATTTCGCCTCTTGGTCTGCAATTCCATTTATTTTTCTTCCTCTACACATTCACAGCTCGACCTTTTGATCTTGGTGCAAAGATCTTTCATTGTCATTTTGTGTGTAAGTTATGTAACCAGGTTTCCACTTGTATTTATGATTTTTAATTTCGACCTATACATCGTTTGTTTGCTTTCTTGTCAGTTTATCTTATGTTTTGTATCTTCCCCAGCCCTGAAGAGTCACGGGTTACTACCCTTTGTGACGAAACACGTGTCGGCTGGTTGCTTTTGTTTTGGCTGGTTGCTTATGCTCTGTTACTATATTAAACACCTATGACTATCATTCTGGTGTAGACCCTCTACATTTCTGCAGTATGAGACATTTCTCCTGATATTATATCCTCGTTACGTGTGCCCGGGACTGTACCTACTTCATTTGTGTGGATTTCTATCCATACCATCACGGGGGTTTTAGGGCATATCCCCTGACCTGGTTTGCACCGTTCACACTTCTAGTATAACATAAACTCAGCGCGAATTAGCTTGAGCGCCATTATTCCTGTCAATACTAAAAACCCCACACTGATACATACTTTATGGTTTCAGGAAAGGCAGCCGCAGCGCTTCAAATATCCATTTCATTGCTATCTGTTGATTAGGCTATGGATAGAGACAGGGTCGCATCAGAACTCTTTGACAACTTATCCAAAGGTATCACTATTAATGCAGCATCCACCAGTGGAAACCCATTACGTAGAGAAGGTCTCAAAGAGAAATTCGTAAGACTAGAGAGATTAAAGAGAACAGAGAATTCCAGATGGTGGGACAGTGCCACCTTAAAACAATATCTGAGACTTAACAGGGTCCCAAGAGGACTTCGCTCCCAGATTTTTCCCACATTTGATGATTTGGACGATGATCTTTTAGGCAAATGGGAAGAAACTCTCACTTCTAACTCAAACACACTCATCAACATATTAATAGAGAACGCAGAACGCAAAGTAGCAAATCTCCAGATTGAAATTTCCAACTTAGAAAAAGAAATTGCAGACCTAGATTTAAAAGAAGCTACAGAAAAGAATTATGTCATCTTAAATGATATCCTGTCCAAACACCAGAACGAAATAAAAGACAGAAAAACCCGACAATTAAAAAGAGACGAAGCTGACTACAGAGAGGGACGTGTTTTCACTTTCGCTAGAAAATACGATCAGTTACTTCAGACCGCCACACCTGGTAACAAACCAATTAGACCGGACATTTCATCCATCTCATCCAGTTCCACCTCTCTCAACACTATTGCCAGCAGTGACAGTGAACCTGATAACCCAACAAACGACCTGAACAGATCTACCCTCAATAAATCATCTTTTTTACGAGAGGTCCTAACGATACGAAGGGAGAACCGGACACAACAAAGACTAGGAGGCCAAGACAGAAAACCCGTAGAGGGAAGAGGTCAGGACTCAGAAGAGTACAAGAAGAAACTAAGGTCTGGGGACGGGAAAAACAAATAGATTCACAAGATCAAGGTGTGCAGGTAGTTAACCTTTCATCACATACTCTGAACAGTGGGATGATCTCACTTCTTAGCAGAGGCTTAAGTTTTAATCCCCATGAACAAGGAGACACCTGTAGACACAAAATAGACCTCTTTAAATTTATTAGGGGTCTTAAGATCAGGAAACATTTCAGTAGTTTCCCTACCACCACTAAGACCATCAAGAATATCTGCACAGACAATTCTTTGGGTGTACAAAGTATCAAAGATATTCAGGACACCCATTTACTCCTGTCCCTTACGGACATGGACGACCCTCCCATGAATATGGAAGATCTTCTTCTGGAACTAGATATTGACACAGACCTCACTCTTAACAGTGGTCTCAAGACGAAGTCTAGATGGACTCCTATTCTCCCAGGGGGCAATTCTGTGGATATCTTTTACAACCTAGTTCTCACGGACATAGACAAACATGAAAAGAAAACTCTTCACTCGAAACATAGGACCAAAGACAACTTACGTAGAGAAGAACGGGTGGCTCTAAAAACATTAAGTTCCACTCCTGATTTAATAATCAAAGAGGCCGACAAAGGAGGGAATGTTGTGGTTATGAACCACGCTGATTATCACAAGGAAATCCTTACTCAACTAGAGAACACCTCCTGTTATGAACAATTGAATCAAAATCCCACTGGTACCCTCATTGTTAAGATCAACAAATACCTTTCTGATTGGCATACTTTAGGTCTTATTGACGATCAGGAACTTCTTTATTTGAAGGTACACAGACCTGCATTCCCTTGGCTGTATACCCTTCCTAAGATACACAAACCGGGCCCTTTTCCTGCTGGTAGACCCATAGTATCAGGTATAGGCGGACCCACAGAGAGACTTGCCCAATATGTTGACCTCTTTCTGGGCCCCATGGTCAAGAATTTACCCTCATACATACAGGACACTAAACATATCTTGAGCATCCTAGCTGATGTCCAATGGCAACCGGACATGACTTTAGCAACCTTAGATGTGGTTTCTCTCTACACTACCATTGAACCAGAGGTTGGTCTCAAAGCCATCACCAGCCTTCTACACAACAGGCCAGCCACACTTTGGCAACACACCAACATGTTGATTGCCATGATGGACATCATTCTCAATAATAACTTCTTCATCTACGACAATGCATGGTACAAGCAGACCAAAGGCGTAGCTATGGGCTCCAAATTTTCCCCATCATTTGCCAATCTCTACATGGGCGTTCTAGAATCCATTTGGATCTGGGGTATCAAGGGAGCTCCATGGGTTGACTGCATAATCTATTGGGGACGCTACATTGATGACTGCCTTCTGCTATGGTCAGGGTCCCAAGACAAACTAGAAGAGTTTTTCACTTACCTTAACTCCAATGACATGAACATGAGGTTCACGAATGTCTGTAGCAAGTCGAGCATCACATTTCTCGATGTGGAACTCTACATCAAGTCTAACACACTACATAGTCGACTATATAGGAAAGAGACGTCATGCAATGCCATCCTGCATGCAGAAAGTTCCCACCCCTCTAATCAACTTCAAGGGATACCCTACGGTGAATTCGTTAGAGCCAGAAGGAACTGCAGTGAGGAACCAGAATTCCAGAAATGCATCTCCAACATGAAATCTAGGTTCAAGGCTAGAGGTTATGATGCACATACCATAAATAAAGCTGAGAAAAGAATCCAAAAGTTAGAGAGACATGAAACTTTAGGTGACAAAAACACAGTTACCAAACAGGATCAACCAGTTAGATTGATTACCGATTTTAGTGACATGGGTCTAGCCATAAAAAGGAGTCTTAACAAACATTGGGGTGTACTACTAGCAGATGTTACGCTTAAAGATGTAATCACCACGAGACCTCGGATCACCTATAGACGTGGTAGAACTCTTAAAACGAGACTCAGTCCTACTGTACCTCGTCCTCACAGTAGCCACTCATGGCTCAAAACACACACACTGGGTTTCTTTAAATGTGGTTGTTGTGGTGTCTGCAGATTTGCCCAGAATGGCATCAAAAATCTCACAGCAATCAACAAGAAGAAATACCTGATCAATTGCAACATCAATTGTAACACTAAATTTGTCATATACATTCTAGAGTGCACCTGTAAACTATGGTATGTAGGAAGCACCATCAGACCATTGAAGGAACGCATTGGTGAACACATCAGAGCACTCCAACGCCAGGATTCCAGATACCCCATGGCAGTCCATGCAGCCACTTGTCCCACGCAAGCCTCCAAAAACGCCTCTCGTTCTTCGGATTTGATGTGGCTGCCACTAATGCCAGAGGAGGCAACAGAGAACTGAGGCTCAGACGTCTGGAAGCAACATGGATTATGCGCCTTCAGACGGTGCAACACGGATTAAACACGGATCATGAGCTTCATTATTTTTTAGGGGATTAATCACTGGTTACTGACCACTCCATGAACCATGAACCTCATTATTCCAGTTGGAATATTTGATGAACCAGACATTTTCGTGAATCTCACAGCTATCTGTTAATTTGATTATAGAGTTTCGAGATTTTAGTCACCTTGTGCGATTCTCACCCACTATTGTTGCTATCATGTCACTACTTTTGGTATAATGTCACTTCGCTTTACTATTCGGGTGAACGTCATGTCACAGCGGCGCCCACTATGGTCACCTGAATTATTTCTCATGTAACTTGGTTGTTAGCTTTAGGCTAAGCTTCATGCGAGTATTTCTCTCACAGTGTTACTCATGAAGTTTTGGTATATGCGTGTAATCCAGAGAGCATTTATTTATTATGGTATACTACTTTTATGTTTTTTTCCCTCCAGGTCTTAGCATCTCTGTTTTGAGCATCTGACATGCACTCCATATCACAGGAGTTACACTACTTTTTCTCAGATGTTGCATCTATTTTCTCCTTCATCTCTCCTTTCAAAATCCTCCATCGATTGGTTTGTCTATATTTTATGTACGTTTGTTCCCTTTTTCTTTCTTTATTTCAGTCTATGTTATTTTCTTTTTTCCTTTTTTTCTGCTTTCAACTTGGGGCGTACATCCCTTTTACAGCACCAATTCCTACACCGGCACACTCTATACATGGCGTCCTGTGTAGCCCACCTCTGCTTTTGTCCTTCTGCGGTCTAGTCTTTCTCCACCTTGCCTATATAACCCCGCCTCCGCCCCTCCTCTTCCGGCCATCTTCCGGAACCATTTTCCTTCCTGAACAACACTTCTCCCAGGTAAGCGACTCAGTCCTCTCCACACGAGCCAACCTTTGCTAGCTCACTATCCCTGGTGTATCTGCTTACACCTTTTCTCCCCCTCTTTCACTATCTAGTTTCCTGTACTCCGGCGCATCCGCCGTTGTCGTCCTGGACTACTGACCTGGCACGCCTAATTCTATATTCCCCCCTGTGCTACTTAGCACTTGGTTAATCTCGTCGCCACAGACTGCATCGACTTTTCTGAAGGTAAGCCTTCTTCACCTCGATACTCTAGTGTTTTCGTCTTTCCCCTTCCCCCTTTCCCTCCCACACTTGGCACTTCACTTCATTCCCATTTTCCGTTTTCTCTCAGGTCAATAGTCCTCATTGGCTTATCCGCCGCCCGGCGATATCCGTCTTCCTTTCCTTACATTTGGCAGTAGCCCACCTACCGTGGTTCGCACTGCTCTTCATTGCCGTTTTGGATTCTTGAACGGTCACTTGGTAAGGTTTCACTTTAGTTTCCCTGTACGTATTTTTTCCTTTTCCAGCTCACCCCTTTCGCTTACCGTTTTCCTTTTCCTCTCCATAGAATCCACCTTGTTGGCACCGCCTTTCAGGTATTTTCTCTACCCTCTTTCCCCCCCCTTTTTTTCTTTTCTTTTACCTACTAGTAGCACACACTTAGGGCAGCCGTCTATTCCCTCCAGAGCCACCTACTAGGCTGTGTCTTTATCGTTCTTTCGCTTTCTCCGCATGTCTTTCAGTCGCACTCGTCTAGCTCACAATGGAGCTTGCTCGTGATCACCATTTCGTTCACTATGTGGTTTTGTCTTACCTTTGTGTACCAGAGGTCCTCCTTTTAACCCTGGGTGACCTATCCTCTATTTAGGAGTTCTTGTTTATCTAGTTGGTCTTCTGCCTGAGTACTTTTCACCAACACTGATTTTGCGTTTACAGCTGCTTTTAGAACCTGTTCGTTGCCATGACTGGGCGCCCTCCATTGCATGTATTTCCAACACGTTCCGCTTAGTGCGTGATTGTTATCTTTACAGGCTGCCTTTTCAATTTTATCACATTGGCTTGTGTCGCTTCTCATTTACCATGTTCTGATTATTTCGCCTCTTGGTCTGCAATTCCATTTATTTTTCTTCCTCTACACATTCACAGCTCGACCTTTTGATCTTGGTGCAAAGATCTTTCATTGTCATTTTGTGTGTAAGTTATGTAACCAGGTTTCCACTTGTATTTATGATTTTTAATTTCGACCTATACATCGTTTGTTTGCTTTCTTGTCAGTTTATCTTATGTTTTGTATCTTCCCCAGCCCTGAAGAGTCACGGGTTACTACCCTTTGTGACGAAACACGTGTCGGCTGGTTGCTTTTGTTTTGGCTGGTTGCTTATGCTCTGTTACTATATTAAACACCTATGACTATCATTCTGGTGTAGACCCTCTACATTTCTGCAGTATGAGACATTTCTCCTGATATTATATCCTCGTTACGTGTGCCCGGGACTGTACCTACTTCATTTGTGTGGATTTCTATCCATACCATCACGGGGGTTTTAGGGCATATCCCCTGACCTGGTTTGCACCGTTCACACTTCTAGTATAACATAAACTCAGCGCGAATTAGCTTGAGCGCCATTATTCCTGTCAATACTAAAAACCCCACACTGATACATACTGGTCTAATACCTGTTTGATGTTTCTATAAACATCTTCTGAGTTGGCTACACTTAACGTCGACCCCATTCACACTTAGGTAGTTAATAGGTAGACTAGTGTAGGGATTCAGATCCTGACGAATGCTTCTAACCCTTAGTTGGCTACACAGGAACGGAGAAACATGTTGACCTGCATAACTTGAAGGGTTGCAGTTAGATTTCCTGATATTTTAACATTACCCACAGGGCACAAAAATAAAACTGATTCAGTTAATCATGGGGTATTTTCCATCTGCTATTGATACATGGGACTCCATTATTGTTTGTCTCATTATATCTAATGGACTTTTTGTGGATTGTAGGAATTTCCACAGCTGTCAACATGAACAGAGTCTGTATTGGGCTTAGAAGGTACTTTTTCTTCTGTAACACTGAGAATATCTGGGTGAAATGTCATGTGAACTGACCTAACATTAAGTCACACCTGACAATAAAGATCTAGTTCAGTACCCATTTTTGAAGTACCCAATTTACTCACCCTGTGGTCTGAATATGAATAGGGAATGGAGGGTGAGCTGGTTGTGAAAACGAGGATGGTGGCCAACCTCGTAGGAAATCGTTATCTTCACGGCAACTCATCATTCTTAAACCTTGCCTAGATTCTTTTTGCAAGCAATGCGGGGACTGCAACCTTGCTTAAAGGTTGGGTTTATCATAGCTGTTAACTCACGCAATGCAGTGATAAACAGCATTGCCTCCAATGTGCAGTCACCGACTCACTATCTTCGGTTCCCCACACAGGAGCCAGTTGGAACAATAACATGGCAGATAAGAAGTTAGATGCATGGTCTTGGTAGTAGGTAAAAGCCTCAGAATAGAATCAACCAAAATCACGACAATATTATCTTTACTATACTCCTGCATTTTGGACTCAAGTTAGAATCATCTTTTGTTAGGAGAAAACCTTAATAAAAAATAAGAGCCTAGACCATGTTGTTGCAAAAGTGCTGAATTTGAAGCGTCTATCTTCAGCTACATATATGATGTGGGACTGGCGTATGGGACATAAAGGCATACGCACTGAAGGTTCACCAAGCACAGCAAATCCCCATGCTGCAACGCTAGCAGGGCATGTTAAAAGGTTACACATTAGAAGGCAAACCCATAGTGGATCGTTTTAGGCAGGTTTCCACAGTGGAATGTGTAAGTAAGTAGGTGCCAGGAATACCTATGATCCGCAGTAATTTTGTTTGCAAACAATTATGTTCATCATCTGTAGGGTAACCCATTTTGAAGCAAGTTTCTCATCTTATGAACTGGTTCATTTTCGTTGGGGTAGAGCAGGGTCCATGAATCACAAAATGACTGGAGTAAATTCCACGGTTTTCTCGACCTTTTCTATGGCTTTTATGAGGATCTGTATTTCTAATACTGGAGGTGTGAAATACGACAATTTTAAAATAAGGCAGACATTCATAAAACAGACTATCAACAGAAACAAGCCTGTATTGTTAGGCATGGCATGTGAATTGAGATCAACAGTCACAGCCAGAGGATTTCTGAGGGCCATAAGATGAATTTAATGTTCCTCTACAAAATGCTGCAGCTTACTTTTCTTTTTCAAATATTGTGAAGACAGACTGTTCAGGCATGTAAAACAGGATGGCAGGATGAATTGAATAAGAGCAACGTTGCCGCTGGACAGAGGGATTATTGCCACATCACTAGAGGACACGTTTGTTGAAGAGTTTCAACTACCAGAAGGCGGGCCTGCAGAAAATGGCTGCTGGCTGCATGCACCGAAAATTAAATCACTCCCATCTTTGTCCCTCCACTGGTTTAGACTGGAACATGCGGTACTTCGGAATACTGCTCTTATTCCATAGCTCAACCTATCGCCATCGAACAACTTTAATAAAGGTGAGTTCTACTATCCCATCGAAAGCAGTAAATGAACGTGTGCCAGTGGTCTGCAGTAATGAAAGCAAACACTTCCACTTAAACCGACCCCAGCAAGTCCTACTGAAAATCTAGGAACTGGGCTTTGCATTGTTTCGTCTAATCACAGCCCAGGGCTTGAATTTGGTAGCTGCTGCGCGGGCTTCTAAACTGACTTCCAAAATACTGATGTAAACATTCCTGTTTTCCTTTTTCGTGCTCTCATGTTCGTGCCAATAGGCTTCATTGCGATAACCAACCACCCCTTCTCCAAACAGGGCCCGAGCCTCGAAGACGGTGTAGGTTCTGCCATGACTGCTTGGTACACGTGGCAAGTAAGTTCAAAGTACCGCCAAGTGTACATTTTCAATTGAGTAAGAGTTTAGGCGCTGGTTGCTGTGCGGCAGCGGGTTCGGAGGGGCAGCGGCTGTCCTTCCATGGAAAACTTGGTTTCTTCCTCGGTCTCAAGGCTTATACGTCAGATGGAAGGGTAGGTCCTGAGGGGGTGTCTTTACTAAGATGCTGTGGAGATTCAAAGAAAACAAAACTGTCAGATAATGAAGAGTAATAAAACAAGCCTTATGACTAGCTTTAAACTAGTATTTAGAAAGCCTGTCGTTTGGCTATAGAATACGGCAAAGGCTTCACCAAGCCTCATTAACATTCATGCTGCAGGTATGGGGTGCACAGCAGCAATGCAAGCGTCTTCATACATAAAACTGGCACAGCATAGGCAGTAGCAGTGAAGACGTCCCCTATGCAGAAACGGAATAGGTATAGGGCAGGCAATAGTACATATTTTCTCTCACACACGGAAAATATACAGCCTGGGCAATAGCAATACACACATCCAGAAATGGTATGGCACAGAGAGCAATACTGCAAGCGTAACATGCATATACAGTTGTGTACACACCTAAGCAGAGATGAGAAATGTTAATCTACAAAGTCAACGTTACTCCCAGAAAAAAAATATTAAGTGTTTTGCTCAGTAACCACAGCCACTATTTCGTAGAAAGGTCATAATAAGTCTAGACCTTTATTTGAACTGTGTGGTTTCAATAAGAGGAGAGGCAGGAAAAGATCTGGCTGAGCACCCCAAATGGTGGGCCTACCCTCACCTTTTAGCTAGATTTTATTGCTAGTTTTTGGACTCTGCACACTGGGGCAGTGCTGTCCAGCGCCCAGTGAATGTGTTCGGACCCTGAAAAACAAGTCAAAGTGGTATACACCAAATTGGCATATTTAACTTACCCATTAATCCCTAGTATATGCTACAAAGTGTATCTACGGGCGTAAGTTAAATGTCACTGGTGGACTGCAGCACCCATGGTGCCAGTCATTACAGTGACAGTTCAAACATGATTGCAAGCCTGCCATTGTGGCCTGGCTCAAGCAGTTTTAAACAGAAAATTTGACCTATCAAAATAATTCCTTTTGACAGGCCTAAACTTTCCTTTTAAATATTAATAAGTCACCCCAACATAGGCCTTATTGCCCATATGGCATGGTATATAAAAGTAGAACGTGTAAAGGTTTAATGTTAAATATGTCCTTACTATCAGAAAGCCCCAAAAGCTATTTTCACAGTAGCAGAGCTGGCTGTTCCATCTGAAAACACTGGGGTAATGTGTTACATTTTATAGTGCTAATTTCAGTTAGGAAACAGCTAGAAATTTAATTCACAGACTCTTTTTAAGAGTTTTTCAACATCCAATTTAATGGTAAAATCACATTTTCAATAACTATTAAAGGCAAGGTAATTTTAGAAAGTTATCCTTTCCGTCCCAAATGCCTCTGGAGGCCCTTTGCATGAGCTTCAATTGTCATGTGGCAGCTAAATAGCTCCCTTGATGAAGTGTGAAAACTGCTCACAGAGCAGGATAAAGTCCTTGGTTGCGGGGAGGGGTTTCTGTTCCTCTAGCTAGACGCCCAGGAAGTTGATTAACTTCAAAGAGGCCTACCCTGTCACAGGCAAATGTTAGCAAACTCCTGGGCAATGCCCTTCTTTGTACCCCCAGTCAGGCAGGCACCAATCCCAGTGGGAGAAGGGCTGCACTCAGAGCTGGTTTAGAGTGACTAAGGAGTAGGGGATTGCTCATTATCATGACCACATCTATGGGTCGGTACACAGGATCTGCACAGAGTAGGGTTCTGTCATGTTGGATTTAGGTAGAGAGGTGCAGCAAGGGATTGTTTACTGTAAGGTATACAGTAACTGCTGCAAAAGTAGGTAGGGTTAACTCTAGAAACTTTTTCCCTATTGGTCAGGGAGGGGCCGGGAGTCTCCCCCACCCACAACCTAGTGCCAAGCTAAAATGTGGCACCCCTGAGTACCTTCTTCAGAAAGCTACTGGACCTGTGGAAGACAAAAGAAGGACTGCATCCGCTGTTGAGACCTGTAGGGGGACCTAAAGGGCTGAATCTGCCCCCACTTGTATCCAGGACAAAGAAATGGACTCCATGGCTCAGTTGGCTGACCTCATATTAAGCTACAGAGCTACAAAAAAGTGCAAAAAGCCCCTTTTTCTGAACAGCCCAGCTGACCAGTTCTAACTGGACCTGCCCTAGACCCTGCTGGTGGCTGCTGCTGGAGTGAGTCTTGACGATCAAGTGCTGTTACTGGGGTCCTAGTATCATTGGCTGTGTCAAGGCGTACTGTTCCTAACATCATCAAAAATATGGGACTTAGAAACTTTTTGGTTCTAAAGACCTCCTGAGAACTGGGACAAACCTACCAAGTTAATCCGCCTAAGGTGCATTGCCACTTGGCCAGTGATTCGGGTTGCTCAGGCTCAGAGATTTTCTGCAGCAGCAAATCTTTTTTAGTGGGACGTCATGGAGAGAATTGCCCTGCTGGCAGAATCTGAGCTCCAAAAAAATGACTAAATCTGAACATAGAAATCATCACCAAACAAAGGCTTCAAAAGTATTCAGCTGGAGAAGGACCTTTTTGGGCACGAACTTTGAATTTAACCAGCTCAGAGCTTTCCCACCAAAAGTCAAACTTCACTCGGGCCCGTCCTAGGTCTCTACAGCCTCGTGGAGACCTTCTCGGCAGAAGTCTGCTGCCTTGCCTGAGATTAAGTCAGAAGGTAAAACTTCAGAGTAGGACAAATCTGGTTTCTGTATATGCCCCACACTCTATCACAGTCAGCCTTAAATCGCACCTTAGTCCAGGTTAAGCGCAACCAGATAACCGCGATTGGTGCTTAACGCTTTTTGGGGCTATTTTTATTTAAAACGTAAAAAATGTATTTCTTCTTATTGGATGTTTGTCCTTTTTATGTAATTTTGTTCATTAAATTATCCTCTACTTTTATTAGTTGGAGTGGGATTTTAATTGTGTTATGGTTTTGAGTTTTTAACTGTTTTGGTACTTCTAAATGCTTCTAAATTGCTTTACACATTTACTTAAGTTTCACGTGTCTGCTCTGTGCCATAGCTCCCAGGGGTTAAGCTCAGGTTTAAATTACTCAAGCCTTTAATTGGACCTAACAAGAAGAGTGACATTATTAATTGTGGTGAACAACCATCCACCACAACTAATAATCCACTTTGTCACATCAGCCATTGGCCAGGTTCGCACATGAAAGCGGGTAAGGCTTAGGAGAGCTCAGAAATGTGGAGCATGGTTTGCACATCGGCTAAGAGGTGTTTGGGGCCAGAAAGGTCAATATGAGTAAGTTAGAAATGGGGGTCTCTAGTTGGCAGAGGTATGCACCTTTGTCCAAGTAGGGAGCCTTGCTTCTAGTCAGAGTAAGGGAGTTACGCACTTTAGATAGCCCCAGCGACCCCCTTGGTAGCTTGTCATGAGCAGACAGGCTTATCCAAAAGGCAATGTGTAGAGTATTTGTACTCAAATCACACAATAACGCAGTGAAAACTCCACAAATGGACACCACACTAGTTTAGAAAAATAAAGAATCTTTATCTAAACCAAACAACATCAAAACAACAAAAATCCAACATACATGTATCAAATTATGACTTTAGAACAGTTATTTCAAAAATAGAACTTGTGGAAACAAATAGCTCCAACTGAGGCTATTATGACGTCGTGACAGGCATAAACCCAAAGTACGGCGCCAACTGCAAGGTGCGTGGTATCGGGCCCGAAGTCACACGGAACCCCCAAACAACAGTGCCTTGGAAAACTAAGTCTATGAGCGATTCACGGCATCATGGAGGTGAGGCGACGGTGCTGAGGTCTAGGCCGGTTCCCTGGTTGCCACGGGGGAGGCGAGGCGTCGCGTCCGTGAGGAGGCGACGCATCGAATCCAGGACAGGGGAAGTTAGGCGCCATCGGCGGCGAGGCGTCAGTACCGGTGTGGCGATGCGAAGTCGAAGAGTTTGTGAAGTCACCCTCATCGGTTATCAGCTCCGCGGTAACAGGCTGCAGGCGCTGGTGGTGATGGTGGATGCGCTGGCATCGGGAAGGCCGATAGCTGCAGGTGTCGGAGCTGCGGTGCAGGCTAGGCGATGCGTTGTGCACTTCACGAGCGGTGCCCCCGGCCTCGGTGCAGGTCGTGGAATCGCTGGCGGCGTCGGAGTTGTTTTTCTTCCTTTGCAGCACCATCCACACAATCCTCAGGGCCCATGAACTGGCGCCCTTTTAAATAGAGGAGTCCACAGAGGAGTCCAAGTGCTGGTCAGTGGGTTGCAGGTGAAGTCTTTGTGACCCTGAGAGTTCAGAACAGGAGGCCAGCACACACAGGCCCTTGGAGATTTATCTTCGAGCAGATTCTCAGCAAAGCAGTGGCAGGTCTGAGATACATTTACAGGGCAACTCATGTGGGTGGCACAATCAGTGCTGCAGGCCCACTAGTAGCATTTGTTGTTGTTGTAATACCTTTATTTCGACCTTCAAGATCATAAAAGTACATCGCCATAAAAACATTTACTTAATATCAATTTCATTTTTGTCTTTGGGTAAAAACCAATGCGGGTATACAATAATAAATAATTCGATTAACAGTGGATTCTGGGTCGAAATAAACATTGTTCAAAAAAGTTAAAATCCAATTAACATCATTAATGTTCCAATTTAGGATTTTTAAGTCCTAATTTGAAGTTCTTGCTCCTACGGGAGCATACCAGAAAACCTAATTTTTGTGCAATTTAGCAGATAAAGTGCTATGTAATATTAAACACACCTTCAACCAGACATACTCAAAGGATCGTTAATAACAGTAGGGCTATGCTATTCAATCTTCGCAACCCCAGTTGAACAATATCTTAAGTATTTCATTTAGGTGCTACGTTGTGTGACCCAAGACGAGGTTTGCATCTTAGTGCGTATTACCACATCCAACCCAGGAAGTTTTGCACACTGCTCCGATGTCTTTGTGTTCAATATTCTTAATACTCCTATTGCCCATGCTTTTCCATAGTTGCCTTAGCCATTTATTCTGGGGGACCTCATAGGCTGGGCACACAAAAAGAATGTGGGAATATGTCTCCACTTGATTTGCACATCGCTGGCAATTGATGTCATCTGTGTTTTACCATTTGTGTATAAAAGGTTTTAATGGGAGGGTACCCACCCAGAATTGAAAATATAATCTTCTATCTGAGGGCTTAGTTATAAAATCCCATTAGGGCTCATACAGGTGGGTGGGTTTAAACTCTAGGAATCTCCCTGGCAGCGTTGAGCTCTCAGTTATTCTTATGGTGTAGGTCAAGGTCATGGACCAATATAGCTCTTTCATTTCCCTTTTCGAGGGGAACCGTTGGCCCGAGGGGTCCTCCCATAGGTGCCTCAGGCTCATTGCTATCAGCATATGTTTTACTTTTTGCAGCCAATTAATCTTTTCTGTGGTGTCAGTCTCTTGAACATCCTTAAGGTCTGCAGAATAATGTATTAATTCAGGAGTGGTCCATAATCTACGCCAGTATGCTATTGGGCGGAATCTTGCTACCTCATCCAGGGGTTTACAGGCTAATTCATAATGTAGTGGTTTTAATGGGGTGTTTTGTGGAAGGGTTGTAATACCTCTTAAAAATGTGTTTTCTGCTAAAACTAGTGGAGTCAAGTTTTCGAAACCCTATAGTTCGGAGCCATATAAAACAGAAGCCATTACTTTGGTATTGTACATCTGCAAAAAGGGTTTGATTGGCTTTGTTAGTGAGGTTTTGTGTTCTTTCACTAATGCTACTGCAAGTTGGCGATGTTTTTAAAGCCATGGTTTCTATCTGATGTTTCCAAGTCAATTTCTTAGCTAGGGTGACTCCTAAATAATTGAAAACTTCAGTCTGTTCAAGAAGCTCATTATTCAGGCTTGCATTGCACTTTATCACCCAACGCTTATTTAGTACCATAAATTTAGTTTTGCTCGCGTTAATCACTAGTCCACCCACCCTACAGAATTCTTCAAAATGGGATAGGGCTCTCTGCAGACCACTTTGCGTTTTGGAAATAATGAGCGTGTCATCTGCGAACATAAGAATTGGTATTTTTACACCTGCAAGTACTGGGGCGTCAGTAGGATAAGTGGCAAAGAATTGTGCTACGTGATTCAAAAATAAAGAAAACAAAGTCGGAGCCATAACACACCCTTGGCGAACCACCACGGACTGGGAACCTGTCCGTGACGTTACCCTGTGCCCCCCATCGCACCTTTGCAAAATTGTCCTCATGAAGTCTGACAATTAAGGAGAGTAGATCTAGTGGCATACCCAAGTCCTTAAGGACCGTCCAGAGTTTTTTTCGTGAGACCAAATCAAACGCCGACTTAAGGTCTACAAAGGTGGCGTAAATGCTGCCAGAAGCAATCACTACTGTGCGCCAGTATATTAATATAAAACAAAAGACCTGGTCGATGGTACTCACATGGGCACGGAAGCCTGCCTGTAAGGATGTTAATATGTCATTTGCTACCCTCCAGTCCTGTATTTTTGCCAGAACTAATTTTGCCACCACCTTTTGAATGGAATCGATTAGGCTTATTGGCCTATAATTGCTAGGGAGAGATCGATCACCTTTTTAGGTCGAGCCTAGAGTAGCGCGCAAGCGCTTCTTCTGGCGAAGACTTTATGTTGTGGGCTTTTCAAAGCTGACCAGACGCTCGTGCGTCATGGCCTTTTCCCTGCGGTTACCCGCACGGCAGACATCTGTTTCCAATTATCGTGCCCAGACGCGGGCGCGATAATTGGAAACAGATCGATCGCTGTGGCGCGCGCGCACCACTCACGTCCTTTTCCCCCTTTCTGCTCGGGCCTCCTGTGGGCGCAGCTCTGCCCCCACCCCTGCATGTTTTAAGGTGCCGTGGGCGAGTGTAAGTAAGTAAGGCGCCTGCCGCCTTTATAAAACTGAAAGCGCGGTGGAAACAAAGTGTTTAATGTGCCTGTGGCAGAGTGTAAGTAAGGTTCCTGCCGCCTTTATAAAAGTGAAAGGGAGTGAGTGGGTCGTCTGATCAGCTAGTCCTGTGATATCTGATAGAGCAATGTGCGAGCACAAGGCATGGAAAAGGGACGCCTGGTTTCCTCCCACGCACTAAGAATTCTGCTCAATCACCAGGAAACTGCTTTAGGTGACGCTAACGCTGTCAGCAGGTCCAACGCTACACTACCATCGTTCCTATAGCACTTAACGCTATTCTAAGGTTGGATGAAAGCTCTGCGGAGGCACCAACAGTGGTACAGCGCAAAAGGGTAAAGGAAGACCGTGCCTCACCAGACAGTCCTGCCACAACATGGCGCACAAGCAGCAGCTCTTACTATAGAGAGCGGCGCTCAGCCTGAATTTTAAGCACGGACATAAGACCCCAGGGAAAATGAGTGTGTGTGTTGTGTCAATGACATTACCGTAATAACACCGTACAGGGCGTCGTGTAACTTAAAGAGCTGCCGACTTTGGCCTCGGAACAGGGTTCGAGTCCCAGGGTCGGCTCTCCCGTGCCTAGAATTTTTTTTTTTAATCAGAACCAATACAATTAAACAATGACATGCTACAAAATGTGTGTTGTGTCAATGACATTACCGTGATTACTTCGTAGAGGGCGTGGTGTAACGAACAGAGCTGCCGACTCATGAACCAGGTTCAAGTCTCGATGTCGGCTCTCCCCCGCCTACATTTTTTTTAACCAGAACCAATAGAATTATCCCAGTTCCCATGGCAATGAAATCTGCCTTGAAGCAGGTTTGTTAAAGAAAGGCTGCGCCGGTTTTAAAGGAAAAAAAGTTGCGCCCGCCATAAAAGTTAAAGAACAGCAAGGCGCTGGGAGGCCATGGTCACATGTCTTGCCCACCGTAATTACGCGCTCAGTGGCAGTGTGCATTGAAGCAAGGAGCAGTGATAAGGAGCATGCAAGGAAAAAGATTGCATTAAAGCGGGTGCCATGCTGAAAGAAAGCGTGGCACCCGTGTACTGCGAGTGAAGTGGCCCCATGGTAAACAAGCATTGGCATAGCCAATAGGTCTCGCCTTTGGGACCTTATAAGTGTTTAGCCATGCAACAGATGATGTTGTTGCACCAAGGATATTGTGCTGCATAACTAAACACTTATAAGGTCCCAAAGGCGAGACCTATTGGCTATGCCAATTCTTGTTTAAAAATTGGAATGATCTCGGCACCTCGCCAGGATTCTGGAATGGAAGCACCACGAGCAATTGCATTGACTAACAGTTGTATGTATCTTTGCCAGGTTTCCTTATCGTGCAAAAGTAGGTCTGCTGGGATACCATCCAGGCCAGGAGCTCTTCCCCTCGTCACTGCTCCCAGCGCTACACCTACATCAGAAAGGTCAAAAGTCAGAACCGACGAATGAGTGGGAATTAGAAATGGCTCACCTGATTCTTTTTCCTCTTCTGCATATTGTTTTGAGAAATGTGCTATCCATAGTTCTGGTGCTACGTAATTGTGTGGTGGCGGGGCTTGCCCTACTTTGCCCCACTTTACCAGGTGCTAAAAATTATTAAGATTTTTCCCTGTACTGGCCGATCGCAGATCTTGCCATCTCCGTTCATCCCAGTCTTTTTTTGCTCTTTGCTGGGTAGTTTTGTACCGTTTCCTTGCTTGGGAGATACCGGGTTTTTTGACTTAATTGCTCTTGCAAGGGACTTATAAACTTGCCTACAGTCCTTATTGTACCAGTTTTCCTGAGCTGCTCGAGATTTGGAATACTGTCTGAGCGGCTTTAGGAAGTAAGTCCTCAATTTGTCAAATAGTGTGTTGTGAACACCAACTATAGTTTTATCTAGTTGTTCCTGATTTTGCACGGTCTGTAACACATTCAAGGTGCCGGTGACATCTACCGTTATAGCTGTTACTGTTTCTGGATTTTCAATGACCTTATCCCATTTGACCCACCTCATATCATTGGAGAGCAGGACATTTCTAGTCGTACTTTGCATTGACGATGTTACTCCCGTATTATGCTTTACTGATTTTATTACAAGTATCAACAGGTTATGATCACTTTCAACCCTCTCCATATCGATAAGGGCGGGCCATTGTTCCAAATTTATTAATATATAGTCAATTCGGCTCGCATTGTATCCATTATTATATGTATTTGTCCCTAGCCTATCGGATATAGTCCTACCATTTACTGCCCTAATCCCCCTTTCCATGCACAAAGCTTTCAATTGGATAGCTGCCTCTGTCCACCTTTTTATGGGCGCCAGTTCTAAGCTAGGAATCCTCTGTTAGCTTGCTATCTTCGTGGTCAAGGGGCTCAAAGGTTGTATTAAAGTCCTCTGAAATAACTAGGTGGACAATATCCGGATCACAATCCAGGAATTCGTACAGTAGAGATACAGTATTGGACGCTCTGCCTCCTTTTAGTCCTCTGGCATAAACATTAAAAATTGTTATATGGGTCTGTAGACTCGACTGGATACGAATGGCCTGGATGTCTGGGCTGTCAATCTGAAGTTCCTGTATAGTATACCCTATGTCTTGCTTAATTCATGTGGTCAGCCCACCCGATGGTCTGCCCAGGTGTCCTCGAGTTGCTGGTTTATAGTAATTCAGGTACTTTAGACGAAATACCAGAGCCGTGGACCATGTTTCTTGAAATAAGCATACATCCTGCGCATCAATCAAGCCAGACCAGTCCAAAGATGCCCCCCTAGACCTCAGGTCCGCGATGTTCCATGAGAGTAATAAGATATGAGGTGCCTCCATGGGCTTGCAAAGCTCCAGATGCGCATTAGTGCTTCTTAGGCTGAGGTTATCATTTCCTTGTGTCAGTTGAGCTATTATGGACTGTGACTTATTTGAATTACATAGGGTTGGTTGCAGACCAGTATCCTCTACAATTTGTTCAGGACCCAAATTCTTATAAACCTGGTGGAGAGGCTTCCATGGCCATCAATCTATTTCACGTAGAGGAGACCCTTCTGTACAAGTTGCAGCGGGTTTACGGGTAGCATATTTCATTGAGGAATCTGGGGGGCTATATTTCATTCTAATCTTTGTATCTGTGAGGTCGAAAGTCCGAACATCCAATGCCACTAGATTTTCTACTAATCCTCTGCTACATAGTGTCAGGGTTATGCACTCGAGATCAGAGCCTATTTGTGGGGATCTTTTGACAGCAATTATGTCTTCCCTGATAAGTGATCGGAAGCCTCTAACGTGTTGAATCCATTAGGTGCCTTTATTTTTTAATGAGTCTTCATCCTCTTTAACTAGGCTGGGTTGTAATTTGGGAACATTAATTACCAGAGCCGACGTTTATGCTCTGGTCCCTGCAAGTGTACATAGGGAATTTGCGTTGTCTGGGTCGAACTACTTGATCGATGTGTGGCCCTTAAAGAGTAGTTATGGATATTGCCACGAATTGGAATCTGAAGGCTTGATCTAGAAGACCCTGCTCTATTGTAGCTATCAGATGTTTGGTGCTGAACTGGACCCTTATATGGTAGGCTGGGGGCCGTACGTAATACCTGTGAGGAAGGGACACAGAGCTTGCCAACTATATCCATATCTCTTGGGACCTACCTACCAGGGTGCTGTTCCTCTTGCGTGGTCGTTTGAGAGTTGTGCAAGTGGTTCTTTATATGTGCTGTACCTGCTGCTACTAGTTTAAGAGAATCAGACAGCGTGTTAACCATTGCCTCGAGTACCCTTACCTCTTTAGTTAGGTCCTTAATCTGTAATTTTAGATCGTTAATGAATCCTTCCTCTAGATTCAATGTGGGTTTATGGGTTATTTTAGGTAAAGATGCTGGCACTACTGGGCACGGTTCAATTCTCAAAGTAGGCTGTGGCGAGTCACCATTATGCACGTTCTGACAGGAGGGGGAAGGCTCTATAGAATTTGATGTATTGGTGTTATTTTGGCTTTCGTTGATCCGAGGCCTTTGTGTGAAATGTGTTGTCAGATAGCTTTTTAGGCAGGTGTGCCCTTGCCCCACGGTTGACTTCTTTCCTGCTAGCCCCATTGCTCACTAGTTTCGCTTTCGGCCCTATAACTTAGTTGGAATTGTTGTTTTTTTTCATTAGGGGCCATATTATATTGTATTTGGTCAGGGCATATGAGTGATTCCACTTCCTCTAACAAGTTGTTTATCTCCTCTAAGGTGCTCTTTTCATTTTCACCTATTTTCTTCTTAGATTTAGCTGTTCCCTGGGCCTGCTTCACTGCCTTTTGTGTCCCCATTTAAGTATATGAATTATCTCACCAACTTTTCCAAGAAATATCTAGTAAAATTTATTGAGAGGCGAATACTAATAATTAAACACAGGAATGAATGAATAACAGTCCCCCTGGATAGTCTTGTAAAATGTGGTCAAATATATAAAAATGAGTTCCGCAAACAGTACCTTGCCCGTAGAGATTGGAACCAAGAGAAAGGGCCCTGCCCAGCCTCTTCCGGCCGCAGACGGGCCCGCTCTTGGCCCGGGCGTGCCCCGTGCACGTCCCGCGCTGCCGGGCACCTCTGCTGCCTTAATGCTGCTCCTGCAGCAGGAAGAGGACGTTGGGCCTCTCGGCCTTGGTATGGGAGCCGGGAGATGTGGTCTCTTCCTTCCCGTCCGGAATACAGGTGCGGTTAGGTCAGTGCTGGAACCCACGCTGCGGGACACCTCCGCTGCCTTTATGCTGCTCCTGCAGCAGGAAGATGACTTTGGGCCTCGCTATGGGAGCTGGGAGATGTGGTCTCTCCCCTCCCGTCTGGAATACAGGTGTGGTCAGGTCAGTGCTGGAACCCGCACTGCGGGACACCTCCGCTGCCTTTATGCTGCTCCTGTAGCAGAAAGATGACGTTGGGCCTCCGGGCCTCGCTATGGGAGCCGGGAGATGTGGTCTCTCCCCTCCCATCCGGAATACAGGTGCGGTTAGGTCAGTGCTGGAGGCCAGCACACACAGGCCCTTGGAGATTCTTCTTCAAGCAGATTCTCAGCAAAGCAGTGGCAGGTCTGAGATACATTTACAGGGCTACTCATGTGGGTGGCACAACCAGTGCTGCAGGCCCACTAGTAGCATCTGATTTACAGGTACTGGGCACACACAATGCACTGTGCTAGGGACTTACCTAGTAAATCAAATATGCCAATCATGCCATCAGCAGAAGGGTGGGGTAGTAGTACCTGGCCCAGTAGCTAAACAAGACATGATGGTATTGTAATTTATAAGGATCACAGTTGCCATAGAGGTCATTAGAACTATCACTGCACTGCCAACTCACTTTCAATTGGAAAACAGCAAGGTCTTAATGTCTCTTCAAAAGTTACAATGGTGCGTTTTAAAGTGAGACCAGCCCAAACTTGCCATTTAAACACCCATTTGCACGGTGTACCTCCATCTCCAGCACAACAGGTTCTATTCCAGCTTGCATTGGTGACTGATCCATGTAAATTGAATAAATGAGTAGAGAGGTCTTAGACTGATTACGGATTGGTAAACTTTGCCTATCTGGACATCAGTGCATCTATCCATAAAACTACCGTTACCAGTTTAGCATATCCGCAAAATGAATTGATTGTGTCGCGAATAATTTCTAGAGATTTTTAGGGCTGGTCGAGAAATGTCATCTTTCTTGAAAGGGAACCCTTCCCATGCTCGGCCTTCAGAGAAAAAAATCGGAGGTGTCAATTGCTATTACCAACAGAACTGTGAAAAAAATGCTTAATTTTGCTGGTTGAGGTGAGAGAGTTACCTTAAGAGTCCATCTCTTTTTACAGTGAGCAAACAAAACCCACAGAAACAAGAAAAAAGATAGATCTAATATTGACTTCAATAAATTATGCAATACTTTGCAGTTTACAAATTTCATGAGGACCCCTTCATGATGTCATATTATGCAGCTTTTTGTATCTTCAGACACTGTTTCCAGCTAAAACACTGAGCCAAGCAAAAGTAATTTCCTTCACAATTACTATGTCGGGAGATGTAAGGGGCCTCAAACAAACTGAGGAGGTCATTACGATGATGGGCGGACAAAGTCCGCCCGCCACCGTAGCGGTGAATGGGACCGTCCGCCATAGGAGCGGCGGTCCCGCCGCGAGTATTAGGATGCCACCGCCACGGTGGCATCCCCTATTCCCAACATTGTGGCGGGCGGTGTTCACAGCACCGCCCGCCACAATGCTGGGAATGCACGTCGTGTATTGGCATGCACAAGGTGACAGGCACCGCGCGGTGCCTGCCACCTTGTCCATGCCAATGCAGGGGGGTACCATAGGTACCCCCATGTGCACCCCCATCCCACCAACACTCTGGGGGTCCGCAACGGGCCGCCATTAGCGAAGACCATATGCCTTTCCATTGCGGCGTTGCCGCCATGGAAAGGCTGCTCTCCGCAACCATCCTAATATGGATGGCGGTGTCTTGCAGACACCGCCACCATATTAGTGCCCTTTTCCGCCCGGTCACCTGTGTGACCGGCGGACGGTCTTTCCGTCCGCTGGGCTCCCCCCCGCCATCGTAATGTGGCGGGGGGGAAATGGCATGTGGGCGGAGGGGAATGGCGGGCGGATCGCCACCGCCATACGGGCGGTGGCGATCCGCCCGTCATCGTAATGACCCCCTGAGTTGTTTCAAAGTAAAAATATTTACCCAAGGCTAGTGAAATTACTGTGTGCCCTGTAGAACATTTCTGTGATTGAATAGCATCCATGAGGAATATATTGTGGATCTGTTTTTCTTTGCATATAGGGTGTGAGTACTTTTCAGGAGTCCTAGGGTAGTCCGAGGTTTCTAAGGTCAGTTTATGTGAATAAGAGCCTTTTACCACTGGCCTCCCAGAGATTAACCGTACTATTGGGCCCAAAACTGATCATCAAGTACACAACTCTAGAACTTGACTCTCAGGGTAAGTCAAGCAGTCCAAGGCTTACTCGTGGATGTTGTGCAGGGTTAGATCACTCAAAAAGCATTAAACAGAAGTTACCAAATCACTATTCAGCTACTACTTTGGTTTATTAAAAAGAGTACTTTATGACTACTCATACAACTAATAAAACACTGCTATAACTTACAGAGGGAAAGTTTTAGATGTATGGGAACAATATACTCAATCAATCAATCATTTGTATAGCGCGCTACTCACCCGGAGGGTCTCAAGGCGCTTGGGGGAGGGGGTCCGCTACTGTTCGAACAGCCAGGTCTTGAGTTGCTTCCTGAAGGAGAGGTGGTCTTGGGTAAGGCGGAGGTGGATGGGTAGGGAGTTCCACGTCTTGGCAGCCAGGTAGGAGAAGGATCTTCCTCCCGTTGTGGCTCTTCGGATGCGGGGACGGCGGCGAGGGCGTGGTTGGTCGATCGTAGCTGGCGGGTGGGAGTGTAGAAGGTCAGACGGTCATTGAGGTATCTGGGGCCTTGGTTGTGGAGGGCTTTGTGTGCGTGGGTGAGGAGTCGGAACGTGATTCTCTTGCTGACGGGGAGCCAGTGCAGGTCTCTCAGGTGTCTGGCGATGTGGCTGTGTCGGGGGATGTCCAGGATGAGTCGAGCTGCAGCGTTCTGGATGCGTTGGAGTCTTTTTTGAAGTTTGGCTGTGGTTCCGGCGTAGAGGGAGTTGCCGTAGTCCAGTCGGCTGGTGACGAGGGCCTGGGTGACCGTCTTCCTGGTTTCGGTGGGGATCCACCGGAAGATCTTGCGCAGCATGCGTAGGATGTTGAAGCAAGACGAGGAGACGGTGTTGACTTGTCGGGTCATTGAGAGGGAGGAGTCCAGGATGAAGCCCAGGTTGCGTGCGTGGTCCGTTGGTTTGGGTGCGTTGCCCAGGGCAGGGGGCCACCAGGAGTCGTCCCAGGCGGAGGGTGATGATCCTAGGATGAGGACTTCCGTCTTATCTGAGTTCAGTTTCAGGCGGCTGTTCCTCATCCACTCGGCTACGTCCTTCATCCCTTCATGTAGGTTGGTTCTGGCGGTTGTGGGGTCGTTGGTGAGGGAGAGGATCAGCTGGGTGTCGTCAGCGTAGGAGATGATGTTGAGGTTGTGTTGGCGTGCGATGGCTGCGAGGGGGCTCATGTAGACGTTGAAGAGGGTGGGGCTGAGTGATGATCCTTGTGGTACGCCGCAGATGACTTCGGTGGCCTCGGAACTGAACGGGGGAGGCGGACTCTCTGGGTTCTTCCGGCGAGGAAGGAGATGATCCACTCCAGTGCCTTCTCTTGGATTCCGACGTTGTTCAGACGTTGCACTAGGGTGCGGTGGCAGACTGTGTCGAACGCTGCGGAGAGGTCCAGGAGGATGAGGGCCGCTGTTTCCCGTTGTCGAGCAGGGCTCGGATGTCGTCGGTGGCTGCGATGAGGGCGGTCTCGGTGCTGTGGTTGGCCCGGAAGCCGGACTGCGAGTGGTCGAGGGATCCATTCGTCTCGAGGAAGGCGGCCAGTTGTCTGTTGATGGTCTTCTCGATGACTTTGGCAGGAAAAGGAAGGAGCGAGATGGGGCGGTAGTTTTTGAGGTCGGTGGGGTCCGCTGACGGTTTCTTCAGTAGGGCGCTGAGTTCGGCGTGCTTCCAGCTCTCTGGGAAGGTGGCGGTGTCGAAGGAGGTGTTGATGATGTCCCGGAGGTGGGGTGCGATGACGGCGTCGGCCTTGTTGAAGACGTGAATACTCAGTATTCACTGGAAAGTCTATGACATTAAAAGGTCATTGGCCCATTGCCCTGGTGGCAGGGAATCTCTGGGGCACTACTGTTAGTTACTGTAGCTCATTTGATTTGATTTGCAATTTGTAAAGCACAGCAGTCACCCTAAGGCATTAAGGTGCTGGAGACCGGCCGTACAGCAGAAGATTGAAGAGAAAATTACCCCAGATAAATGCTAGGCCGAGAAAAGCCAGGTCTTAAGAGCCTTTCTGAAAGGTAAAAGAAGTGGAATGGCCCTAAGGGCGAGAGGAAGGGAGTTCCAAAGTTTGCTAGCTGCCACCGAGAATGCTCTGTCCCCCCATTTCCTCTTTTTGGTTCTTGGTACCACCAGTTGCATTTGAAGCGAAGATCGAAGGGGTCTACTGGGGGAATACCAGCTGAACATTGTTTTTAATCTTGACGGGTGGGGAAGATAGAGTGACTTGTGTACCATGCAGAGTGACTTGAAGCTAATACGTTTTTCGATGGGGAGCCAGTGCAGGGATTCTAGTCCCTTCCTGGCAGATTGTTTCCTGGGAATGTCCAGAACAAGTCTTGCCAGTGCATTCTGCACCACCTGAAGATTGTACTGCATACTCTTATTAGCGGCCAGGTATAGTGAGTTGCAGTTATCGAGTCTGGACATTACCAAGGCCAGTGCTACCTGTATTCGTGCTGGTCGTTGGATGAGAGGGACGATTTTTTTAAGCATCCTTATGATCCAGATACACGTAGAGATGGTACGGTTTGTTTGAACATTAAAATTAAGTTCAATATCCAACAGAACTCCAAGGTTCTTAGCCTTCTTGATCGGGGCTGGACAGCATCCTAAGGATTGAGGCCAACACTTGCTGTTCCACTTTGATGTCCCTGATCCGAATATCATCACTTCTGTTTTCTCCCCATTAAGATTCAAAAAGTTAACAGACATCCATTCTGCCACTTTCGCCATGCACCCGAGAATGTTTTCTGACGTTGAGCATGAGCCTTTGGGGATAGTAACCATGATCTGTGTGTCATCTGCATATGACACTTCCTCCAATCCAAATGAGTGAATCATAGTTGCTAAAGGTGCCACATATAGATTAAAAAGTGTGGGGCTCAGAGACGATCCTGCGGTACTCCACAAGGTAGGACAAAGGAATCCGAGTGAAAATACTGTAGTTTCACCCTTTGAGATCTACCTATCAGGAATGTGGACAGGAGGGCTAGTGCTTGATGAGAGACACCAAGACTCTGGAGTCTGTCCTGCAGCAAAATAGGTGAGATGGTATCAAATGCTGCTGACAGATCCAAGAGAATCAGCACCACCCCCTGTCCTTCATCCACGGTACGCCTGATGTAAACTGTGGCAGATATTAAAGCCGTTTCCGTCCCATGGTGTTTCCTAAATCCGAACTGAGAATCATTAAGCCATGATTGTTGTTCTGCAGTTTTCATCAGCTGATTATTGAGATGCATCTCCAAGATTTCTGCAGGGACTGGAAGCAAGGATATGGGACGATAATTCTTACAGTCCCCTGGATCTAGGTTAGTTTTTTTTAGGAGAGGCCTAATAATGGCTTGTTTCCAACTATGCAGATAAATTCCGGATAGAATCACATTATTCATGAGTTTACAGAGGGGCTCTGCTATGGTGTTTGCTGCCATATGGAGAACTGCTGGTGGACAAGCCTCCATGGGTGATCCTGCATGTGTTCTCAAGAGATATTGTGCAACAAGTAGGGGCGCGAGATCAGAGAATTTTGAAAGACCTCTGTTCTCGATACAGGGATCCAAAGACGCCCCATAGGTAAGCCTACTGGATACCAGTGTTTTAGTGGACGATCCGGAGTTTGGGTCAAAGCCTGTGTAAATATCCATGAATTTAGATTGAAAGAAAGTGGCCAGTTGGTCGCAGAACGCTTGTGAGATCTCTGGTTCTGCTGTGAGTTGAGAGGTCGAGAGCTGTTGTACTAGCTTGAATAAATCTTTAGTGGAAGATGAGTTTTCAATTTTATATGTCCAGTATTTGGATTTCTCTTCCGCCAGTACAAGTTTGTATTCCTTAATACTTGATTTGTATAGCGTTCTTTCTTGCTCCTCTCAGGTATTTCTCCAGGCTCGCTCAGAACGACGGCAGGCTTGTTTTAACCGTCTTTATGATCACATGTTAGTCCCATGTTAGTCCCAATACTTTCCTCATTTTCTCTCCCCTCCTCTCTGGGTTCAATGTCACAGAACCTTTCAGTATGGCAAAAGTTTGTATGCTTTGTTGGAGCAAGAACCACCTGCCAGTGTTGTGATTGCAGCGCAGCTCACTGAGAGGAGAGGTTGTCTTCTCTACCCTAGCCCAACAGACATTTCCCATCATGAGTTCTGTTCAGGTCAGTAGCAGTAGCACTAGTACCAGTGAAGCTAAGGTTGCTGTGCTCATGGTATTGCAGTAGGGCTCTTCCTTGGGCCTAGTCACAACCCACTACCCAAAAAAGCTTGGTGCCCATCCCAGGTCTCAGCTGTGATGTCCTGTTACAGGTACAGTCTTCTACCCGGTGCATGAAAGTCTCCCTTGTGTTTGAAAAATGTGATGGTGGATGGCTTCCTTCAACTTTGGTGATGTAGATCTTGTTTCTTTAGAACTTGCTCTGCTGAGTTCCCTCTGACACCTTCTGATTCAGTTGGAAGTACTGATGCCTATGCTGATGGCATGATCCGGACTCTGAGCCTCACTCATGCCTCAGTGGTGCCGGTCTTCCAGATCTCCAATAGTTAGTGGTCAATAGTCTAACTGGGCTCTTTCTCAGTCCCTTGTCTTCCAATCAGCCTTTCTTTAAACAAGGGTACACCCAGAACCCCTCCCAAGCAGCTACTGAGGTATGTCTTTGAAGTAGGATCCAGGCAGCTTCTTCCTGGAGACTTGTCAAATTTCACCAGGTGATTGGTCATAAACCTAGCAAGCTGAGTTGGTGTCCATTGTCCCAACTCTGGCAATCCAAGGATTCTCCCAGGTACCAATGTTGAGGGGCCCAGGCTTTTGTCTAGAAATCTTGGCACAATGACTGAACGTTTCTGTCCCATTGGTATACCCAAGTTTCAGACAGACTTGGTGTATTCCAGCAGTTCATTTCTGTGGCAAGTTCTAGAAAGGTTAGCACTTTTGCAATTTCCAGGCAGACTGGTCAAGGCATGGCCTTTGCCCATAGTGTGAGCAGGGAGGTGAGGTGGAGATGGGAGTCTCCTCTTAGGAGCAACCTAAAACATCAGTACTAAAGATAAGATGGCTGCCCCACTCAACTACCTGTTAACCAGTAGGGGAAAGCCCTCCCAGAGAAGAAAAGGGCCCGGGGACCTTTCCTAACTTCAAAGCAACCCACTATCTCCTCTCCTAAATACACACAAGGGTGTCCCACTACAAAGATCCCTGGAATATCTGAAGAATCCACCAATTCATATCCGCTTTCTGGGTTTTTCTATCCCTCCACCTCAGGTACTGTTTGACTTTGTCACAAACAAAATGAAAGCAAAGGTGGCTATGGCTGCATACACCACACATACTCCAAGCACTCCTATCCACATAGACAAGTTCACAAGCGCCATCCATGTCCCACATGGATATGTGAAAGATCAGCTGCCAGACAAGTTTACAAATGTGGGGGATTCCATTAGTCCCTCTCCCAAGCAGGCAGCAGTTTAAAAGGCCTGCACTGCTTACTAAAACTGGTAGCACTGCATTAGCTTTCAGTCCTCTACAGTCTGGTGAGATTAACAGTAGTCACATGTTCAAGGAAGGATGCATGTGGTGTACCCCTCTGCCATCAGAACCAACCTTGGGTCTCACTCGTGGCCACAAAAAGACCTCAGCACCCATGCATGACTGCTGTGTATGTTGGGGTGAGGGTTGAAATGCTACAGCTTGCAGAACAAGTTACTTACCTTCGGTAACGATATATCTGAAAGAGACATAGATTAGTTATGGATTCCTCACCTTAGAATTACTCCCAGGCGTCAGACTAGATCCGGAGAATTTTTTCTTCAGCAGTAACCCTGCGCTTCGATAGGTGGCGTCAGTCGACTCCGCGTTCGTCGTTGGCGTCGTGGTCGCCGGAATGACATTGCTGTATCGACTTAGATGCCGCCCCCGCGCGCTGACGTCAGTTCTTTACACGACATTCCACGCCAGAAGCGCAGAGCCATGCAAGACACTCACCACTGGTGCACAAAACTAGGGCCCTAAAAGGGAGTCCCTTGCCCTAGAAGTCAGTTTGCAGAACGGGGAGGATGGGTGGGGCGGTGAGGAATCCATAACTAATCTATGTCTCTTACAGATATATCGTTACCAAAGGTAAGTAACTTGTTCATCTGAAACAGACAATTAGTTATGGATTCCTCACCTTAGAATAGATACCCCAGCAATACCAAACCCGGAGGTGGGTCTGCGAACCAAGTTCACACCAGAAAGTCCTGGAGAACTGAACGGCCAAAGAAGCCGTCTCTCCAGACTTGGCTGTCCAGGCAGTAGTGTTTGGTAAACGTGTGCAGTGAAGCCCACGCAGCTGCCTGGCAGATGTCAAGAAGGGGGACTCCACATCCCAAAGCAGTAGTGGCTGCCGTCGCCCTGGTGGAATGGGTATGCAACCCCACTGGAGGTTCCTTTTTTGCTAAGGAATAGCAGATTTTGATGCAAAGAACAACCCATCGGGAGATGGTTTGTTTTTGCACAGCCCGACCTTTCTTGGCACCTACATAGCCAACAAAGAGCTGGTCATCCACCCGGAAATGTTTTGTGCGATCCAGATAGAACGAAAGCACACGTTTTGGATCCAGATGGTGGAGCCTCTCTTCCTCTTCAGAAGGATGCGGAGGCAGAAAGAAGGTGGGCAAAGTGGTGGTCTGACCTATGTGGAAAGAGGTAACCACTTTGGGAAGGAAAGAAGGCCTAGTGTGACGGACAACTTTGTCCGGATGAACAGCCAGGAAAGGAGGTTTAGAAGAAAGGGCTTGAAGCTCACTCACCCTGCGAGCAGAGGTGATGGCAACCAGAAAGGCAGTTTTAAGGGTCAGAAGTCTGAGAGGACAGTTATGTAGCGGCTCGGAAGGAGCGCACATAAGATAAGTGAGAACCAGGTTCTAGTCCCACTGGGGCATTACAAAAGGGGTTGGAGGAAACAAGTGAGTAATGCCCTTAAGGAAGCGATTTACAATAGGGGACTTGAAAAGAGAAGGCTGGTCAGGCAGCCGAAGGAAGGCTGAAATGGCCGAAAGATAGCCTTTGAGAATGCCCATAGCAGAGCCCTGCTGGGCCAAAGAAAGAATGAAGAGGAGAACCTCTGAAAGGGGGGCAGAAAGGGGATCCACAGCCTTTGCTGCGCACCATGCCACAAACTTGTTCCATCTACTGGCGTATACAGTTTTGGTGGAGGGACGCCTGGCTGCCAAGATAACATTACAGACTTCGGGAGGAAGGTTGAAAGCTGGATAGGCCCGAAACTGCGCTGTGTCCAGAATGGCTCCGATGAAAAGGAGCTTCTGGGAGGGAATCAGGTGTGACTTCCGCACATTGATGGTGAACCCCAGCGGATGCAGGAGGTCGGCCGTAGTCTGGAGGTGGGAGACGACAGCCTGGGGCTAGCCCTCCTTCAACAGCCAGTCGTCGAGATAGGAAAAGACTGGAACCCCTGATCTGCGCAGATGAGCTGAGACCACCGTCATCACTTTTGTGAACACCCGAGGGGCGCTGGTAAGGCCGAAGGGGAGCACGGTAAACTGAAACTGTTCGTGGCCTACCGTAAACCGTAGGTAACGCCGATGGGCCGGCAGGACGGGGATGTGAAAATAAGCGTCCTGCAAGTCCAACGCTACCATCCAGTCTCCAGGATCGAAAGCAGACAGGACCTGAGCCAGTGTCAACATTTTGAACTTCTCCTTTCGGAGGAAGCGGTTGAAGTTCCTGAGATCCAAGATAGGACGCAGGCCCTTGTCCTTCTTGGGCACCAGAAAGTAGTGGGAATAACAACTATGACCTACTTCTGAAGCAGGAACTCGCTTGATGGCTCCTTTGGCCAAGAGAGCCGTAACTTCCTGTTGGAGAAGGGCCAAGTGATCCTCCGACATGCGATGGGTCTGAGGTGGCATGGATTGAGGGGTAGTCTCGAAGGGGAGGGAGTAGCCCCTTCAGACTATCTGCAAAACCCACCTGTCCGACGTGATGTTGAGCCAGTGGGGGAGGTGATGGCGAAACCTGCAGCCCACTGGCAAATGGTGGCCCTAAAAGGTCGGACTAGGAGGGCTTGGAGTCTGCTGCAGAGGGGCGCTGGTGGACTGGCCCGCCCGCTGGCCCCCAGACCCACGACGGTGGGTCCCACGTCCCCTGCCACGCAGAGGCTGGACAGCTTGCGCAGGCCTGTGGCTCTGGGCGGGACGTGGTGGTGGGGCACCCCTTTCGTAGTCACGAAAGGGGCGAAAGGCAGACTGCGCTGGGCTGGAGGTGGATGCGAGGCCCAAGGACTTGGCCGTAGCCCTGGAGTCCTTAAAGCGCTCAAGCGCGTTGTCCACCTTGTCGCCAAACAAGTGACGGCCATCAAAGGGCATGTCCAAAAGCGTAGCTTGGACATCACCCGAAAAGCCAGTAGACCTCAACCAGGCGTAGCATCTAAGGGCTACCGATGTGGAAATCGTCCTGCCTAGTGAGTCGGCGGTGTCCAGCCCACATCGGATGGCAAACTTTGCTGCGTCTCTCCCTTCGGCAACTGCATGGGAGAGCACAGCCCGGGCCTCCTCGGGGCACTGTGGGAGCAAGGACTCGTAAATTAGACTTGCTCGGAAGCAATCCTTTTGTTTTAACTCACTAACGAATTACTAACAACGTGTTTGTAATTAATATTTAGCATTTAGAAAAAGACAAGCGGGACAGTGAAGCGTGCCTATGTGTTTATTAACTGCAATAACATGAACGAAGGACTAAAACGCACTTTAACAAGGGATCTTTACTGCGCATGCGTCTACTACATCTACGTAGTATGACGTACTAATACTTGGAGGGAAAATCTTGCGCCTGCGCAAAGGATAATAAAATGGCCGCTTGAAAGCTCACATGCATGGCACCTGCTTGACTGAAATAGAAAATAAGATTTATACTAACGCAAATGCAGAAAGGGTAATAATAATTAGAGTGGGTTAGAGTAGAGGTTGGTGGTGTACAGTGGAACCATTTATTTTTGAGAATAACATTTCTTCTTTTGACTTTATTATCAGTGCGCATTTGGGCCCTCCACACTTGTCTGAATTGAGCTGACTGACTTGACCCCACGCATGCGCACCAGAGAGAAAATACGGAAAGATGAGTAAGGACTTGTCACGCGTCCAAGGCCAGCGAAGATGTGCCCTGGGAACATGAGGGTGAAGAGTTCATATGAAGGAGCTTTATTCATGACATTGCAACATTTTGTATTAATAAAGTTTGGAGATGTATGGGAAAGAAAATGATTTAATAAAAGTTTGAGGGGAGGGGTTTGAAACAATGGTTTAATGAAATAAGTAAAATGTAAGCATGGTGTGATGATCATCCCCCCCTCGCCTGTCCAATCAGAGTTAGTATTTTGTGAAATTGAAACATTTATGGGTGGTACATGGTTATGGAAAGGTATAAATGAGGTAGTTTCAGTTAGTTAGTTTAGCTTATTTGGCAGCAGACACGGGGAGAAGCGGCGATGCTGGAAGTCGAGAGCTCGGGATGCTGTCGGTGCTGTGGGTGTTGCTGATGCAGTGAGACGCTGATGAAGAAATCGAATGCAGAACCATCTATTATAACTTAATTGGGTTAGAAAGAAGATCGCGGAAGAACCACGAGGAGGAAGAGAGTGTCAGAGAGGGGTGTGACGCAGTCGTCGGTATTTAGAGAGGTGAAGTATCCTGTCCTGATTCCTGTCCTGAAGTCTTTGTCTCCTGATCTATCCCAGGGGACCCTTACCAGCCCTTTGGCCAGGGGGTTGGTCTTCACACCATACTTGGTAATTATAAATTCATCGTATTGATAGATGTTCTTCTCTCTCTGTCCTCTTCTTTCTAAGCATAGTTATTGTGTGGATCTGAATTGCTATTGTTTAATATGAATTGATTGAATTGACACTCTTGCGAATTAGGGTGTTTGTACTGAAACTTTGAGATGGTTCACATTCAATTAATTTAGATAAAGATTTTAAAACTTCCCGAGTCTGTGATTATTTCATTTTAATCGAGAAAGGTTTAATAAAGTTATGTTAATTATCACCATCAACTAGTTCCAACTAATGGTCCATTGACCAGAGGAAAGAACTATTTGATCAGTGAAAGGTTTAGTTAGGGAAAGAAATAACTAGATCTTGAAGTATGAAGATCATAAACTAAAAGTTCCAGCGGTCTACTTGGTATTTAGTGGAAGTAGTTATATGGGCCCAGGTGAGTATATGGTAGTGGAGTATCTGCTGCTAGTACACCGCTGAATCAGTTTTCTGGTAGCAGAGTTATGGTTATTATTGACTAGTTTGGTGATAAGTATAGATTATTGATTTATGTTTAACAAAAACAGTTAGCGTCCTGTTTTATGTCGTCTGGAAAATTCCCGGGGAATGAATAGCGGGTGGCGATAGAAACCACACTGCAGTGAGGTTACTCGTCTGTTGGAATAACACTGAGAAGCTAGGTAGGGCTGGCAGTGTTAAAGTAGGGACTATTTCCTGTGTAAAAGTGAAAGTGATTGATAGCAAAGAGTTCGCTAGTGAAACTTTAGGCGTTATATCACCTAGAAAGGGTAACACTGAAGGAGTAACAGGTTCTTCCTAGCTAGATTGACAGCAAAAGGAGTTCGCTGGTGAAACTTTGGTCTCAAATTTCCCAAAACGGGTGACACCGAAGGAGTAGCAGGTTCTCTGGAGCTCATATGAAGGGTAAGCGGAAGGGTTTTACTCGCAGTGGAAAGAAATAAACTATCCTTTGATTTAGTGGAACAGACAGAGTAGCGAATGTTTTTATGTCGTTAATAACAAAGAATTTTAAAAGAAAATATTGAGAAATAAGTTTTCGTATTACCTTGTAAAGGGAGGGTCAGTCGCTGGAGTTATACTGACGTCACAGTGAGCCGCGCTGGGATTGGTAGAAACAGCGGGCGTGTGACAGGAGCAGCCTTGTAAAGGAGGGGTCAGTAGAAAGGAGCAGAATTGACGTTAGGAAAGGGTTGCGCTGCATTGGTCAGATCACGAGCGTGAGCCTGATTTGATTGGATAGCTAGTTAGAAGCCGCGCTAGGATTGGTGGAGAGAGAGATTCTATGCGGGATTTTGATTTGACTGTTAGTGCAAGACGTACAGGTAGAAGATTTCAAGGGTTTGCAGAATATAATTTTATACATCGTTCCTCAAGGATGTATGGAGAGAAAAGAAAAATGTCATTTTTAGGGAAAATTAAGAATTTCTTTGTAAAGGATAAGCCTGTGTTGATTAGAGAAGGAATTCCTATTCCGCCACCGAAGACACCAGCATCTTTTATGATGATGGAAAGAGGATATCATACTTGCGTGTGGTTGGAAAACTGGATAGAATATACGAAGGAGGATGATGGCGTGCTAGCATTTCCTAAAGATGGTACATTTAATGGGAGGATTCTTCAGAATTTGAGATTGAAAATGAATGATTTAGAACCTAGACCTAGGTTAACTCAATACGAGGCTTTGGAAGAATGGGAGACTGAGTCATATGAACGAGAGAAATGCAGAGGTGGAAGATATAGAGGATTCTTTCCGAGACATTTGCATGAGTCATGCGAAGGGCAGATGAAACAATGAAGGAGAGCTATGGTATCAGAAGGGTTATATCCAGTGGTAATGGCTGAGGAACAGTCTGGAGGAAAGTGTAAGGAGAAAATGAAACACATGAACACAGCAGGATATGGTGAATCAGATGACGAGTTGTTAGAGGATATTTTAATTAAAAATCCACCACTGTATCAAGAAGCGACTAGTAAGGTTACCCCAAGTGCACCCGTAATGGGAATGCCATTAACCCCACAGATTTTACATGAGACGTCATATAACAGAGTGTTGCAGGATAATGAAAGAGATGCTTTGAATAAAACTAGAGAAGAACTAGTTCAAAAGATAAGTCGATTAAATTTGAATACTGAAGCCTTGACAGTACCAGTGACCATTGGTCCGGTAATCCCATTGTATGGAGATAATAAGATTTGCCAGAAACCACAACCTGTGACAGTTCCATTAAATAGTCCTAGAAAAGAGATAATAATTACAGATGATCAGGTTAGCGAAAGTGAGTCAATTATTTCATTATTGGATCTCCCTAATGCGGAACCTTTGACGGAAACTGCAAAGAGAGTTACGCCCATGAATTTGAGAGAAAGAAGACCTTTGGTTCATACTGGACTGGAGGCGCGACAGTAGTCACCTCTGAAGAAGCAGAAAGATGGGCACAGGAAAGAGATAATCAGAACCCAACACCAAGGATTTTAGACATCAGCAGATTGAAAGTGGAATTGGAAGAGATGATGACAGGATGTGTGGGCACAGAAAGATTGAATGCTTACAATGAAGAAGAATTATTATTTTTATGTAAGAGTATAACCAGAAGGGCAAGAGTATTTCATGAGAGATTGACTGAAGTTGCTTCAGAGATTGGAATAGACATAGGGAAATCAAAGTTGTTACAGAAACCATTTCGAGTGGACTTTACTGATAAAGATTTAGAAAGTGTAAATGCTTCTGGAAAAAGACTACAGATAAAGGAATTAAAGAACATTTTGCGAAAATGGGGAGACATTGATAAATGGAGAATTAGATGGATAAGAAAGAAAGAGGAAGTACAAGCGAGAGAAGCAGCAGCTGCATTTCCAGTAAGAGAATCAAGCAAAGTGGAAAAATTGTGTCCAATGAGAGAGGTTCCTGGAGGTGGATATGTTCATGTTCCTTGGAGTAGACAAGATATTTTGCCATTTACAAATGATTTTCCAAAGCTGAGAGAAAAACCAGTTGAATGGTACAAACAGGTAGAGAGATTTGTGAAGGTTTGAAAGGTTTTATTGAAGGATTTGGATGGTCTATTTGATAATGTGGTACCTGCTGGTTTGTGGACAGTATGCAAAATTACAATTGATTGGCCTAATGAGGAGTATTCTAGAGACTCAAAGACAGGAGCAACCTCGGAGGAGGTGATGAAAAAGTATCACCAAGTGATTACGTATTTGAAAGGGAAAATTCCTCCTAAAGAAACAGACTGGGTAAAAATAGATAGAACAACACAAGAACCAAATGAATCTGTACATGCATATTACGAAAGATTGCTACAGGTGTTTAAGCAGTATAGTGGTTTTGAGAATATCGGTGACAAGGATATGGGACATTTTGTGTATCGGTTTGTATATGGTTTGAAACCAGAAATCAGTCAGATGATACAGCAGCACATTTTGTGTTGGCAAAGCAAAACAGTGGATGAGATTTTAAAGTATGCGAAATATTGCGGAGATGACATCGAAGCCAGGCGTAGGAAACTAAAAGAGAAAATGATGTGGGCACAAGTTAAATTGGCAGAACAGCAAGAAGAGAAAACAAATGACCAAAATAATAATCAAGTGAAAGAACAGAGTCAGAATAATCAAGGAGCGAATGGTAATAAATATAGGGGACGAATGGACAGAGAAGAAGCAAAAAAGAAGTTTCCTTGTCATGCGTGCGGAAAGCTTGGACATTGGAAGAACGAGTGTAAGAGTACTCAGAATAATAAGAGTAATAATGGGCCAAATCAAAATTTAATCCCACAGATGCAGAATGAAATACTTATGAATCAGCAGCAGCAGGTAGTTACTCCGCAATATCAGGTGAAACCAGCTCCTATGCCAAATTTTGTGAATCATCAAAGTTTCAGTGCGAACATCGGATTTCAAGGAGAAAGTGGTAGGAATAATAGAACAATTAAACAATATTTTTACAGAATGATGAGGAACATTCAGATGTTTTCACAATGACGGTGCCTGAGGGGGGAGGAAGAGTAGTGCGTGCTTGGCGCATCCTTGCCGGTAGATCAGTCAGGTCCATTTGTTGATGGAAGAGTAGAAGGTAAAGACATTACTTTCCTATTGGATACTGGTGCTACCAGGTCTACTGTGAGAACAGCAGACATCCCAAACCTACCCCTCTCGGGAGAATCAATCCAAGTTGTAGGCGTGTCAAACCAACAGATTAGAACCCCAATTACCAAACCAATGGAGGTGCACATTGGAAATTTTAAAGAAATGCATTGATTCGTAGTTTGCGATTCCAGTCCTGTAAATCTGTTGGGAAGAGATCTTTTGTGCAAGATGAATTGCACGATCTATTGTACACCGGAAGGTGTCGCTTTCCAAACCCCTGATGAAGACGTTGTATACAAGATGATGTTAGCCAAACAGGGAATGGAAGTAGATGAAATGTTTTCACTAATAACTGAGAATGAATTACCAGAAGAGTTGAGAACTACAGTTAATCCAGAAGTGTGGGATTTTACAGGAAAAGACATTGGGCTAATGACAAATATAGACCCAGTTAAAGTGACAGTGAAAGAAGGTGCAGTGTATCCAAACACCCGACAATACAAGATGAGTCCAGAAGTAAAAGCAGGAATTATCCCAGAGATTGAACGAATGGTTAAACAAGGTATTTTAAAAGAAGTGATGGGTAGTCCCTGTAATTCGCCAATAATGGGACTGAAACAGCCTAGCTGAAAGTACAGAATAGTGCAGGATTTACGAAAAATAAATACAATTGTAGTGCCATGTTGTCCAATAGTGCCAAATCCAGCAGTAATCCTTTATCAGATACCTTTGGAATGCAGGTTGGTTTACAGTAATTGATTTATGCCAAGCGTTCTTTTCTATTCCTTTGCACCCAGACAGCCAGTATCTTTTTACGTTTAAGTTTGAGGATCATATTTACGCATGGTGTCGAGTTCCTCAAGGGTACACAGAGAGTCCTTCAATTTTTAATCAGATTTTGAAAAAGTGGCTGGAATCATTGATTATGCCTGGAAAATCTGTTTTGGTTCAATCAATCAATCAATCAATCAATCAATCATGTCATTTATAAAGCGCACTACATACCCGTGAGGGTCTCAAGGCGCTGGGGGAAGAGGGGGGTGGTGCTGCTACTGATCGAAGAGCCAGGTCTTGAGGAGTCTTCTGAAGGCCAGTAGGTCTTGGGTCTGTCGGAGGTTGGTGGGGAGGGTGTTCCAGGTCTTGGCGGCGAGGTGGGAGAAGGATCTGCCGCCGGCGGTCGTTTCCCGGATGCGGGGGACTGTGGCGAGGGCGAGGCTGGTCGAGCGGAGCTGGCGGGTGGGGGTGTAGAAGCTGAGTCGTCTGTTGAGGTAGGCTGGTCCGGAGTTGTGGAGTGCTTTGTGTGCGTGGGTGAGGAGCTTGAAGGTTATCCTCTTGTTGACAGGGAGCCAGTGCAGGTCTCTCAGGTGGGGTGTGATGTGGCTGCGTCGGGGGATGTCGAGGATAAGACGTGCAGAGGCGTTCTGGATGCGTTGCAGCCGTCTCAGGAGCTTAGCCGTCGTTCCTGCGTAGAGGGCGTTTCCGTAGTCCAGCCTGCTGGTGACGAGGGCCTGGGTGACTGTTTTTCTTGTTTCGGTGGGGATCCACTTGAAGATCCTGCGGAGCATTCGGAGGATGTTGAAGCAGGATGAGGAAACGGCGTTGACCTGCATAGTCATGGAGAGGGTGGGGTCGAGGATGACCCCTAGGTTGCGTACGTGGTCGGTGGGGCTGTTCCCAGTGATGTTGGCCACCAGGAGTCGTCCCAGGCTGAAGGGTTGGAACCAAGGATGAGGACCTCCGTCTTGTCCGAGTTCAGCTTCAGGCGGCTGGTCCTCATCCATTCGGCGATGGCCTTCATTCCTTCGTGGAGGTGGGCTTTGGCGGTGTGAGGGTCTTTGGTGAGGGAGAGGATCAGCTGGGTGTCGTCGGCGTAGGAGATGATGTTGAGGTTGTGCTGTCGGGCGACGTGGGCGAGGGGTGCCATGTAGATGTTGAACAGCGTTGGGCTGAGGGAGGAGCCTTGGGGTACGCCGCAGATGATCTTGGTGGCCTTGGATCGGAAGGGGGCAAGGCGGACGCTTTGTGTTCTGCCAGAAAGGAAGGATGTGGTCCAGTCCAGGGCCTTCTCTTGGATCCCGGCGTCGTGAAGGCGTGTTCGTAGTGTGTGGTGGCAGACCGTGTCGAAGGCGGCTGATAGGTCCAGGAGGATGAGGGCTGCTGTTTCTCCGTTGTCTAGCAGGGTCCTGATGTCATCGGTGGCGGCGATGAGGGCGGTTTCGGTGCTGTGGTTACTGCGGAAGCCGGACTGGGAAGGGTCCAGGATGTTGTTCTCCTCGAGGTAGCGGGTCAGTTGTTTGTTGACGATTTTCTCGGTGACCTTCGCGGGGAACGGGAGCAGAGAGATGGGTCGGAAGTTCTTGAGGTCCTTGGGGTCTGCCTTGGGTTTCTTGAGTAAGGCGGTGATCTCGGCGTGCTTCCAGCTTTCCGGGAAGGTTGCTGTCTCGAAGGAGATGTTGATTATTTTCCGGAGATGGGGCGCGATGGCTGTACTGGCTTTGTTGAAGATGTGGTGAGGGCACGGGTCTAGCGGTGAACCGGAGTGGATGGTGTTCATGATCTCGCTGGTGTCCTCGTCGTTGATGTTGGTCCAGGAGAGCAGGCGGTTGGTGGTTGTGGGGGCAGTGGTCTCGGTGGTTGCCGGGGCGGTCGTGGTGTTGAAGCTTTCGTGGATGTCGGCGATTTTGCGGTGGAAGAAGGTGGCCAGTGAGTCGCACAGGTCTCGCGACGGCTGGATGTCGTTGGTGTTGGAGCTGGGGTTGGAGAGTTCCTTCACGATGTTGAAGAGCTCTTTGCTGTTGTGTGCGTTGTTGTCTAGGCGGTCTTTGAGTGAGGCCCTTTTGGCGGATCTGATGAGGTGATGGTGACTGCGGGTGGCGCTCTTGTGGGCGGCGTAGCTGTCCGCTGTCCGTTCGTGGAGCCAGATCTTCTCCAGTTTTCGGCATGTTCGTTTGGAGGCCTGGAGGTCTTCGGTGAACCAGGTGGCTTTCTTGCTGGTGTGGCTGTTGGGCGGATTCTTGAGCGGGGCGAGGGTGTTGGCGCAGTCGTCGATCCACTGTCTGAGGTTGCGGGCGGCGGTGTCTGGGTTGGAGGGTTCGGCGGGTGGGCTCAGGGCGAGGGTTGTGGTTAGCTGGTCTTCCGTGACTCTGCTCCAGCAGCGGCGAGGCATTTGTTCGGTGCGGTGGTGCGTGGTGGGCTTCCTGTAGGTGAAGTGGATGCAGTGGTGGTCAGTCCAGTGGGGTTCGGAGGTGTGGTTGAAGGAGACGTGTGGGCTTGCGGAAAAGATGGAGTCGAGCGTGTGGCCGGCGGCGTGGGTGGGTGTAGTCACGAGCTGTCTGAGTCCGAGGGTGGCGAGGTTGTCGATCAGGGTGGTGGAGTTGGTGTCCTTGTTGTTCTCGAGGTGGAAGTTCAGGTCCCCGAGGAGGATGTAGTCCGTGGAGGCGATGGCGTGTGTGCTGACGAAGTCAGCGATGGAATCGCTGAACTGTGGTCGGGGTCCGGGGGTCTGTAGATGAGGGTTCCTCTGAGGGTGGTGTTGGGATCGGTGTGGATCTGGAAGTGCATGTGTTCGGCGGTGCTGAGGGTGTCGTCGGTGTTGGTTGAGACTCTGAGGGTGTTCCTGTGGACGATGGCGATGCCTCCTCCGACTCCGTTGGTGCGGTCCCTGCGGGTGATCTTGTATCCGTCCGGGATGGCAATGGCGATGTCGGGGGCTGAAGCGGGATTCAGCCAGGTCTCCGTCAGGAATGCGACGTCTGGGGAGGTTGAGTCGAGAAGGTCCCAGAGTTCGATGGCGTGTTTGCGGGCGGAGCGGGTGTTGAGGAGGATGCATCTGAGGTAGTTGGGTTCTTTCCTGGGCGGTGGTTTGGCGGGCGGGTGCTGGCGAAGCTGCAGTTCCGGCAGGTGAAGGGCCCTTGGGTACGCTTCGGGGTGGCCTGGTAGCAGGCGTGATCTTTTCCGGGGTTGAGTGCGTGGAGGGTGCTGGCGTCGTATCAGCGTCTGTTGATGTGGCGGGCGCGGGGGATGCCCGGACCAGGGGGTCTGGCGCTGGGCGCGGTCACGGCGCGGATGGGCGCAGACGGGCTTGCCTTAGGCGCGCCTTTGGCGCGCCAACGGCGCGGCCGCGCAGCGGCCGCCATAAATGGGGAGGTGGGAGGGAGGAGCAGGGAATGGGGCAGCGAATGGGCAGTGAGGGGCGGGGCCGCAGGGCGCAGCGGCGGGAAACAGGCACAGAAGGGAAAACGAGCACAATCAGGGCATCAAGGGGGCACAGAAAGGAAAAAAAACAAGCACAATCAGGGGCAGCAAGGGGGCACAGAAAGGAAAAAACTAGCACAATGAGGGGCAGCAAGGGGGCACAGAAAGGAAAAACGAGCACAATCAGGGGCAGCAAGGGGGCACAGAAAGGAAAAAGCGAGCACAATGAGGGGCAGCAAGGGGGCACAGAAAGGAAAAGCAGAGCACAATCAGGGGCAGCAAGGGGGCACAGAAAGGAAAAAGCGAGCACAATCAGGGGCAGCAAGGGGGCACAAAAGGAAAAACGAGCACAATCAGGGGCAGCAAGGGGGCACAGAAAGGAAAAAACGAGCACAATCAGGGGCAGCAAGGGGGCACAGAAAGGAAAAACGAGCAAAATCAGGGGCAGCAGCAGGGCACACAGACGGAGCTGTGTGGTGGGGGAGCGACCTACCAGTCAAGGTCAGGGGTCGCTCCCTGGTTCAGTAAATTGATGACCTATTGGTGGCATCAAAAACACGAAAAGATTGTGTCGCAGACACAATTGCATTGTTGAACCATTTGGCTGAAGGAGGACACAAGGTGTCTCCAGAAAAATTGCAATTCTGTCAACGAGAAGTTAGATATTTAGGGCATAAAATAGAAAGAGGAGTTAGAAAGTGACACCGGAAAGAATAAAAATAATCAAAGAAATGCAATTGCCACAGACCCAGAGAGAAATGAGAATGTTTCTAGGAGTGGTTGGATACTGTAGGCAATGGATTATTGGTTTTTCAACGTTAGCAAAGCCATTGATACAGATGATCCGGAAAAGAGCAAAAGATCCGATTGATTGGAATGATGACTGCATAGAGGCATTTGTAAAATTGCGAAATTGTTTGTGTGAGGCTCCTGCTTTGGGCATGCCTGATTATTCAAAAGACTTTGCATTGTTTTGTTGTGAGAGAGAAAATTGTGCACTTTCAGTCTTAACACAGAGACATGGATTGAGTCGACGTCCAGTGGCATATTTTTCAGCTACATTGGACCCAGTGGCTTCAGCATTGCCTGGATGCTTAAAAGCAGTAGCTGCTACTTGTATGAGTCTGGAGCAATGTGAGTCGATAGTGATGGGACATCCGGTAAAAGTTTTTGTTCCACATTCAGTTGAGATTCTTTTGACAAGAACAAGAACACAGCATCTCACCCCTAGTCGATTGACTAAGTATGAAAGAGTGATTTTGGGAGCTGAGAACGTGACTGTGATAAGGTGTACGATTATGAACCCAGCTACCCTACTGCCAGACCCCTGCGATGAAGAAGTGAGAGATGAGAGTGATCATGATTGTTTGGACGTGACTGAGTTATGCACGAAGCCCCGGCCTGATATAAAAGAGACACCTTTGAAAGAGGCTGACCATGAGTTATTTGTAGATGGTTCCTGCCTCAGAACACAAGAAGGAGGATTAAGTGCTGCATATGCTGTTTGTAAAATATCTGGGGTAATTGAAGCATCCTGTTTACCTGGGGCCAAGTCTGCTTAAGTAGCTGAATTGGTTGCCTTAACAATGGCATGCAAAAAGGGGAAAAATTGGAGAGTAACCATATTTACGGTCAGTCAATATGGGTTCGGGGTTGTGCACGACTTCGGCCAGCTCTGGATGCAGAGGGGATTTCTGACTTCTTCAGGATCTCCTATCAGAAACAGCAAAAATGTGAAGGATTTGTTGGAAGCATTACAATTGCCAAAAGAGATAGCAGTTGTAAAATGCGCTGCACATCAGTCAGGAAATGACTATGTGACTGCTGGCAATAATTATGCTGATCAAGTGGCCAAATACTATGTCAAAAATACAGTGGCCATAAACAGAAAAATTGAAACGGGTGAAACCAGATGCCAACTTATGTTTTTCTCAGTACCAGAAACATGGGAGGAGATTAGACAATTGCAGGAAGAAGTTGAGGAAAAGGAAAAGGAAATTTGGATAAAGGCAGCTTGTACAAAGAGACCACATGATGAGGTATGGGTGTATTTAGATGGAAGACCAGTCATGCCAGATTGTTTGCTTTCAAAAATGGCAAGAGTGTATCATGGAGCAACACACATAGGGAGATACTCAATGATCAGGCTATTCAGACAGAGTTGGTACAATCCGAAATTCAGGGTAGTCGCAGAGAGCCTTTGCCAAAGATGCTTAACCTGTCAGCAGCAAAATCCAGGTAGAAAGACAGTGGTAAGTTGGGGAAAGATTGGAAAGGCAGAAGGACCCTTCACTAGATTACAGTTGGATTTTATTGAATTGCCCCCATGCAATGGACTGAAATATATACTTGTCATAGTATGCCTTTTCTCAAGATGGGTGGAAGCCTATCCCACTCGAAGAAATGACAGTCTTACAGTTGCAAAATTGTTGTTGAGGGAGTTAGTTCCACAATTTGGTTTTCCAGTCACTTTGGAATCAGATAGAGGCCCTCATTTTAATAATGAAATAATTCGATTAATCTGTGCTGCATTTAACATTGAACAAAAACTGCACTGTGCTTATCGTCCAGAGGCTTCTGGAATTGTTGAGCAAATGAATGGCACAATCAAGTCAAGATTGGGAAAGGTGTGTGCATCCACAAAGCTGAAATGGCCAGATGCATTACCTCTTGCATTGATGGGTCTCAGAAGTATTCCAGACAGAAAAACAGGAATGAGCCCACATGAGATTCTCATGGGAAGAGCCATGAGACAGGCATTTATTCCTGGAAATAAACTAATGAGTATAACTGATGATCTGGTATTGGACTATTGCAAAGGATTGGCTGAAATGATGCGTTCTGTCTCCCACCAGGTTGGAGAAGACGCAGTTGAAAGACAGCCAGACCAAGCGCATGATTTGAATCCTGGAGATTGGGTGCTAGTGAAGAAACACGCAAGAAAGTCGTGCCTAGCGCCAAGATGGGACAAACCGCGGCAAGTCATACTAGTCACTACCACAGCAGTGAAGTGTGCAGGGTTGCCCAATTGGATTCATGCCAGCCATACCAGAAGAGTTCCGAGCCCATCAGAGCAACAAGAGCAACCATTGACTGAACAGGCTGAAGCGTCAGGAGTTGTAAGCTGTGAGATTGAAGAATCTAGAGTAATAAATTCTGAAAGACAACCATATGACGAATAGCCAAGTACAAGTCAGGAAGAGTGGATACCAGTGATTGAAATAATTGAGGATGTTATTGAAACAAGAAGAAGACCTGAACTGAAAAGACAGGAAAGTAGTCAGGAAGAGACAGGGGAAGAAGAACAAACTCAGGTGGAAAATAAAAAAGACATTCACGAACCTGAGGAGGGAAAAATAGAAGAACACGTTCAGGCAGAAGAAGAAAAGTTTGAATTAAGACCTGAACAGGATCAGATAGAGTTAGAAGAACAGGTTCAGGCAGAAGAAGAAAAGTTTGAAGTAAGACCTGAACAAGGTCAGATAGAATTAGAAGAACAAGCTCAGGAAAAAGAAGAACAAAATACGGTAAAACCTGAGCAGGTGGAAGCAAAAGAAGGTACAAGCACAGAAAACAGAGAACCAGAACAGATTGTGCCTAGAATAAATGAAATAAAAAGAACTTTACAAGGAGATAAAGAAGGTGAAAACGCAGTGCAAATCAAAAGAATCAGAAAGGGAGACAATTGGCCAACCGGAGTAAAGAAACTAAAATATCACTTGAGAAAATCTGAAAAGAAACCAGAACAAGTAAATGAAGTCACAAGTCAAACACAATCAAAACAAACCTTGGCAAAAATAACTCGAAGAAGTCCAAGATTGAGAAATTTAAACAGGAGATACAAGGCTCTTGAATGGACTTACGTCATACTCAAGGAATTTGAATCCCTAGATCTTACTGATGAAACAGAAGAAATTCATATTGTTCAGGTTGATGAAAGCAAATTGAGGCCTCCATAAAAACGAAAAGGAAAGTCAAACTGACAAAGAAAAGATAAGAGAAAAGAAATTTTCTCAGGAGTAAAATGGCAGAAATTGAAGTTACCGGAAAACCAAAACGTGGATTAAAAGGAAAGTGTTTTAGATTTTGTTTTTGTAGTATTTTATTATTAGCATTAGTATGGTTATTCCTAACAGTAGGAGTACCTTTGTTAATGAAAACAAGTGACAAGAATAATACAGATACTAATGTTAAGGTGGATAGAATAAAAGAAACTGAAATAGAAATAGGGGTAGAAGATGAAGCAAACTATCATAATGAATCAGACTATAGTACGTCCTCTAATGTGTTTATTAAATTGTTATTTCAATATGTTAGTACTATGGTGATTAATAACTGCTACGTGTGTATGAAGTTACCATCATCAGTATCAGAAGGAATGACGTATCACCATATACCTTTAACGTATGGTGTGTCATGCAGTATTTTATCAAGTTTATTTTATGCTACAGGGAGACTTTAATATTTTTATTCAGACATATATGTAGTATTCTCAGAATTACCTATTAGAAAGAATATGAATCCAGTAGTTAGTAGTAAAAATGCACAGTTTATGGGTGAATTTTTCTTAACAATGAGTTCAATAGATTTAGTTCAGGCACATAAAGATAATTTAACATGTACATTAAGAAATGAAGAAAAATAATTTTTGAATTTAGTAGAAGAATGAGACAGGATTTAATAAAAAAGGCAACTGAACAGAAAACCCATGTACCTCCATGGGTTGGGAAGGAGGGAATCTATGCAAGTGGCAAGGCTCATGCTGCGAGGTCCCTGGATTTTGTGAAAAGGGGAAAATTCTGCCTCCATAGGTTAAAGACAGATTATAACAATAATTACATTGGTTCCAGTGAATGTGAACACAACTTCCTAATTCTAGGAGGGTGGGGACTAAAAGGGGGAACTGATCCTGTATTTCCAGGAGTGTATTATGTTTGTGGGAACAACGCCTATTATAGGTTACCTGCAAGATGGTACGGGAGCTGTTACTTTGGAATAGTTTTTCCAAAAATCTATCATGTAGATAAAATCAGTGGAACCAATGGAAATTCTAATGGATTAACACGTAGAAGAAGAGCTAGTTTTTCTGAAATTGTAGGAGACATTTTTAGTGCACTGATACCCTCAGTTGGAGTCATTCTTAATTCACGGAAAATTTGTAAGTTATCAACCATAGTTGATCGTCTTTCTACAGATACTGGAGGAGGATTCTTAATGATTAACAGAAATGGTTGCAATTAGGTCTATGGTTTTACAGAACCGTCTTGCTCTTGATATATTATTAGCAAAAGAAGGTGGAGTCTGTGGCATGTTGAAAACTCAACATTGCTGCACTTATATTCCGGACAAAAGCAGAGAAATTAAAGGATATATTGAAAACATTACAGGAATGCATAAAGACTTGACCCAACTGGAGGTTGACAGTGTGTGGGAAGACTAACAAAAAGTATAACATCAATAGGGAAATGGTTTGTTGATTTTGGGAAAGGTTTTCTAGGTCACATAATAATACCATTAGTTATGATAATAACAGTAGTAATAATAATAATGATTACATATAAGTGTTGTAGAAGAGAAAGGAAAGAGAAAATGCATTTTGAAAGAAAAGGAAAGGGACAGAAACGAAAAAGAAAATATGATGAAATACAGCTGGAAGAAGTGAAAGGCAAAATATACAAGAAGATGAAGGATTTAGCAGGAAACAAGTTGATTGATGGGAATTTGAGAAGAGAAATAGAGAAAATTGAGAAGTGCTAAAGTTGGTATCTGGGATGGGATGGGTAATTTTGTGATGGCTTAAGATGCCATCAGAGAGGGGATTGATGGAGCAAGGACTCGTAAATGAGACTTGCTCGGAAGCAATCCTTTTCTTTTAACTCATTAACGAATTACTAACAACGTGTTTGTAATTAATATTTAGCATTTAGAAAAAGACACGCGGGACAGTGAAGCTTGCCTATGTGTTTACTAACTGCAATAACATGAACGAAGGACTAAAACGCACTTTAACAAGGGATCTTTACTGTGCATGCGTCTACTACATCTACGTAGTATAACGTACTAATGCTTGGAGGGAAAATCTTGCGCCTGCGCAAAGGAAAATAAAATGGCCGCTTGAAAGCTCACATGCATGGCATCTGCTTGACTGAAATAGAAAATAAGTTTTATACTAACGCAAATGCAGAAAGGGTAATAATAATTAGAGTGGGTTAGAGTAGAGGTTGGTGGTGTACAGTGGAACCATTTATTTTTGAGAATAACATTTCTTCTTTTGACTTTATTATTAGTGCGCATTTGGGCCCTCCACACTTGTCTGAATTGAGCTGACTGACTTGACCCCACGCATGCGCACCAGAGAGAAGATACGGAAAGATGAGTAAGGACTTGTCACGCGTCCAAGGCCAGCGAAGATGTGCCCTGGGAACATGAGGGTGAAGAGTTCATATGAAGGAGCTTTATTCATGACATTGCAACATTTTGTATTAATAAAGTTTGGAGATGTATGGGAAAGGAAATGATTTAATAAAAGTTTGAGGGGAGGGGTTTGAAACAATGGTTTAATGAAATAAGTGAAATGTAAGCATGGTGTGATGATCATCCCCCCCTCGCCTGTCCAATCAGAGTTAGTATTTTGTGAAATTGAAACATTTATGGGTGGTACATGGTTATGGAAAGGTATAATTGAGGTAGTTTCAGTTAGTTAGTTTAGCTTATTTGGCAGCAGACACGGGGAGAAGCGTCGATGCTGGAAGTCGAGAGCTCGGGATGCTGTTGGTGCTGTGGGTGGTGCTGATGCAGTGAGACGCTGATGAAGAAATCGAATGCAGAACCATCTATTATAACTTAATTGGGTTAGAAAGAAGATCGCGGAAGAACCACGAGGAGGAAGAGAGTGTCAGAGAGGGGTGCGACGCAGTCGTCGGTATTTAGAGAGGTGAAGTATCCTGTCCTGATTCCTGTCCTGAAGTCTTTGTCTCCTGATCTATCCCAGGGGACCCTTACCAGCCCTTTGGCCAGGGGGTTGGTCTTCACACCATACTTGGTAATTATAAATTCATCGTATTGATAGATGTTCTTCTCTCTCTGTCCTCTTCTTTCTAAGCATAGTTATTGTGTGAATCTGAATTGCTATTGCTTAATATGAATTGATTGAATTGACACTCTTGCGAATGAGGGTGTTTGTACTGAAACTTTGAGATGGTTCACACTCAATTAATTTAGATAAAGATTTTAAAACTTCCCGAGTCTGTGATTATTTCATTTTAATTGAGAAAGGTTTAATAAAGTTATGTTAATTATCACCATCAACTAGTACCAACTAATGGTCCATTGACCAGAGGAAAGAACTATTGCTATTTGATCAGTGAAAGGTTTAGTTAGTGAAAGAAATAACTAGATCTTGAAGTATGAAAATCATAAACTAAAAGTTCCAGCGGTCTACTTGGTATTTAGTGGAAGTAGTTATATGGGCCCAGGTGAGTATATGGTAGTGGAGTATCTGCTGCTAGTACACCGCTGGATCACAACCGTGTTCCACACCGAGTGGGAGTAACGGCCCAAGAGACAGGCGGTGTTCACCGACCGCAGTCCTAAGCTGGAGGAAGAAAACATCTTCTCAAGTTGGTCCAGCTTCTTGGATTCCCTATCAGGTGGTGCGTTAGGGAATACACCCTTGGAAGTCGAGGCTTGGACCACCAAGCTCTCAGGGGTGGGGTGGTGGGAGAGGAAAATGGGGACGCCCGGGGTTGGGCGGTGGCGTCGGGCAATCATCCTATCCACAGAAGCCCCTGTGTTGGCTTGGACCAAGTGCCCAAAAGGATGTCCGTGAGGGCCTCATTGAACGGCAGCGGGGGCTCTGAAGAGGTCGCTGCAGGCTGAAGCACCTCGGTCAGGAGGTTAGTCCTGACCGCCACCGTAGGAAGCTCGAGGTTTAAGGCCTCGGCCGCCCTACGCAACACCACTGTGTAAGATGCACCCTCCTCCGAAGCCACGGCAGGGGGAGAAAGCATGCCAAGGTCTGGGGAGGTGTCCAGACCACTGGCATCACCCAACTCCTCTCTCCAGTCCGGTTTGCCTAACTGGTCTGCCAGAGGGTCCACAGACCCCTCCCAGTCCTCCTCACCCTCCTCTGGTAGCCACTCAGGAGTATAGGAAACACCAGGGGAGAACAGGGGTACAAAAGTACCGGCCGACGTCGGTCCGGCTCCGTGTCTACATCGAGGGGGAGGCTGGGGTCGACGTCGGCTGGGGACACAACCGGCGTTGGAGGGGGCGGAGGTGTTGTCACTGGATTCGGCGCCAGAGGAGGTGTCACGAGGTCGACCGGCGCCAATCCAGATCCAGGCCTGGATCCTTGGGGGCCCTGCGGTGCCGAATCCGCCGGCATCGAAGGCCTAGAGCCCCCAGCCGAGTCCGCGGGCCCGAGGGCGCGCCAGCGGAGTTGGGCTGCCCAAAGATGGAATTTAAGGCTTCGTAAAAGTTGCGAAGCTGGGCAGGGATCGCTCCAGCTCCTGGAAAGGGAGGGAAGACCGGAGTCGACCCAACAAGCTCCGCGGGCGGAGCCGGACGACTACCTTCCACTTCCCGCGTCTCGTCGGCCGACGGACGGGGAGAACGCGAAGAGCGACGATGCTTCTTCGCCTTCTTCTTGTGCTTCGACTTACCCGAAGACGAAGACTTCGATGACGAGTAGTGATGGTGGCTCCGCGACTGGTCCCGCGACCTCCCTCTCGACTGGGACCTCGAACGGCGCGGAGCGGACTGCCGGGCCTCGACAAGCTTTCGGGACCGCTCCCGCAGACTTCGGGTTCATGGCCCGGCAGTCGGAGCACGACTTCGGGTCGTGGTCGTGCTCCAAGCACCAAAGGCACACGAGGTGCGGGTCCGTGACCGACATCAATTTGCGACAGGAGTCGCAAGCCTTGAAGCCGGTCCGACGTGGCATCCCTCCGCGCACCAGGAATCGAACGACTCAAAAAAGGTGTCGACAAAAGTGGCAAAAACGGAGTCAAAAAGTGACTCGAGGTACCGCTCTATCCAGATCTGTGCTGGCTGGCGCGGAAAAAGAAAGAACTGACGTCACTGCGCGAGGGCAGCATCTAAGTAGATACCGCGACGTCATTCTGGCGATCACGACGTCAACGACGAACGCGGAATCGACCGACGCTACCTATCGACGCACAGGGGTACTGCTGAAGAAAAAATTCTCCGGATCCAGTCTGACGCTGGGGGTGATTCTAAGGTGAGAAATCCATAACTAATTGTCTCTTTCAGATAACATGAATTTAAGGCGGGTGCAAACTCTCGAGAGCCATGTGATGGGACCTTTATTGAGAAAATGGTCAGTTCAATCTAAGCAGAGTTTTGTAGCCCATGCCATTTCATACTCCCTAAATAGGATTACCAGGCCCTTCCAAATCGGCAGAATATCATGTTTCCATTGATTTTCTTTTATAAATACCATTTATAAAATGCACTAATCCAAGTTGTTTACACAGACCCGGCTCTAGGGCGATTCAGCCGCACCTGGCGCTGACCTCAGGTGGGCGCTGCGTTTAAAAATAACTTATGGTTTTAAAAGCACCTGCTGCACAGTTCCTTGTGCGTCCAGCAGTTTTCAGGCAGCAATAAAAATGTCAAGATAAGTCGGGTGATTAATGTTCCTGCTGGAGGGAGATCGGGGTTTTGTCTAGTAGCAGTTTGACTCATCATAAAGAAGCGCAGAGGGTTAATATGCCTGCTGCACAGAACGCGTAGCATGCAGATCACAGAATTGTATTTTATGTGGAAAGCTCAGTGGATTACTGCTTTTGTCACAGAGATCCTATTGTTACAGCAATTCATAAATTACAATCCTAATATAAAAACAGTGACTTGCGAAGTGGCATCAAAGAGCTGCATGCAAGCTGCATAATAATGTAGGTTAGTGTTTTATGGTTTCTTTCAACATGCATTCCTAATGTTGCTAAAAATGGCTCATTTGGGTAGATATACATTCTTATTAGTAAAGCCAAAGCCAACCCCAACCAGCGTTTTAAAACAAATGAAATGTATGGGAGAGAGGGGCTATGGAGAGATGAGGGGCACTGTTGGAGGGTGTTAGGGAATACGTGTAGGAGGTCATTGGTGGTGGGGCATTGGGGCAAGTGGGTTTGGGGTACAAAAACGATAGTCACACATGCGCCACCGGGGTTCAAATGAAGTGAATCAAAGCTAAGATTTTAAAATGCACTGATTAATTAAATGAAATCCTAGGAGTGTAGAAAACATGTTATGTCGGCAATAAGCACACTGGCAAGCCTCTTCCTATCACTGAGAAATGTGGTCAAAAACTTCCCCGGGCAGTGCCCTTGCAGCAAAGACCACATACTGAATTACCACCTTGCCTAACTGTCCCCACTGTACCAATGGCATGGTTGATACCAGCAACTATCAAGGTGAATATATAGGATGATCCAGATACTTGCAAGGGGTAAGCTGAACTGTACCTGCCAATTATCAACTCGCTGAGCTGTCCCATCTCTCAAGTGACTTGAGATACCTATATCTTAATTAGTTTAAGTAACTTTGTACATAATATTTTTCATATTTGAAGTTGTGAGTCTGTTATTTATGTATATTACAATGGAGAATGTATTGCCCGGTAAATAAATTGTACAGCTCGTTAAAGAGTTTGAGGAAAATAAAAGTATTAATTTTAATTTATTATAACCAAATATCAGAAATTAAGGTCAGTAATTTGTTTTACATAACGGTGGGTGGAGTTTGGGGGGCACTGTACTTCTGAGGCCCAACTAGTAACAACTCAAGCCATCTAAATAGCAGTATAAAGGACACTTAACCAGCAGTTGAGCGTCAAAATAATAGTCAATTGTTCCTGTGGGCTAATACCACTTCTGTGCTGTTGGCACAGTAACAGACAACATAATAATAGACAACATAGAATATACTGAAATGATATGTAATCTATAAGATTATACTCTAAAAGAACAAGCATTGACAAAGCCAATAGGTCTTGCCTATGCAAGAGCTATTGGCTTTGCCAGTATGTTTTACCAATGTTGTAAATCACAGTGGCTGCTATTCAGCATAGTTAAAAGTTAGTGGGGTAAAGTTGAGAGTGGCGTGGAGTGTCGTAAAATGGAGTATTATGGAGTGGAGTACAGTAGAGGGGAGTGGCATGGATAGGAGTGAAGTGGGGTGTCATGGAGTAGCATACAGTGTTGTGGAGTGTTGTGGAGGGAGTACAGTGTTGTAGAGTGGAAGGGGCATAGATTTGAGTGTCGTAGAGTGGAGTAGTGTCAGTTATGTAGAGTGTCGTAGAGTGGAGTGGCATAGAGTGTTGTGGAGTGGTGTAGAGTGGAGTAGCGTAGAGGGTGTTGCGTAGAATGCTGTAGAGTAGAGTGGCAGAGAGTGTCATAGAGCAGAGTGGCACAGAGTGTCAGAGTGGAGTGGCATAGAGTGGAGCAGAGCGGAGTAGTGTGCCATAGAATAGAGTGGAGTAAAGTGGCATGGAGTGGCATATAGGGAGTTGCATAGAGCGTTTTAGAGTGGAGTAGTGTAATAGGCATAGAGTGCAGTAGAGTGCTGTAGAGTGGAGGGGCATAGAGTGGAGTAGTGTGGCAGTGGAATAGAGTTTAATGAAGTAGAACATCATAGACTGGAGTATCGTGGAGTGAAGTAGAGTGTTGTGGAGTGCAGTATAGTAGAGTGGCCTAGAGTAAAGTGGTGCAAAGTACAGTGGTGCAGAGTAGATTAGCGTAGAGTGCATTGGGTTTTAGTAAAGTGGTGTAGAGTGCATCAGCGTAGAGTGCAGTGACGTACTGTGCAGTAGTGTAGAGTAGAGCAGTGCAGAGTAGATTGCAGTGGCATAGATTGCAATGGCGTAGGGTAGAGCAGAGTAGTGCAGTGTAGAGTAGAGTGGGCTTAGAGTGGAGTGGCGTAGACTGGAGTGGAATAGAGCCCTATCGTGTAAAGTGCAGTAGAATGGCGCGATGTGGAGTAGGGTGCAGGGGCTTAGAGTGCAGAGGCGTAGAGTGCAGGGGCGTAGAGTGCAGGGGCGTAGAGTGCAGGGGCGTAGAGTGCAGGGGCGTAGAGTGCAGGGGCATAGAGTGTGCTGAGTAGAGTAGTGGGGAGAGCAATGGTGTAGAGTGACATAGCGTACGGTGCAGTGGCAAAGAGTAGAATGTTGTAGAGTATAGTGGCATTAAGTGCAGTGGTGCAAAATAGATGGCGTAGGTGCAGTGGCATAGGGTGTAGTGGTGTAGAGTAAATTGTTTCAGATTGGAGTGGAGCGATGGAATGCAGTTGCAGAGTGCAATGAAATAAAGTAGAGTGGCGTAGAATAGTGGGTGCAGCGTTGATTGCAGTGGCATAGAGTGGAGTGGCGCAGACTGGAGTAGAGTGGCGGACAGTGCAGTGGCTGGTATGAGCCCCAATGTACCCCAATATAGGCATAGGTAGCTGCCCGACCTTTTACCTACATTTGTCCTACCTTGCTCTACTTAATGGCTCTGGCGCTGACCTTTTACCTAGTTAGGTGCTGAATAAACTTTGTGTGGTTTTCTTCGAAAACTAGCCTAATTTATTAGGCATGAGGATTCTTAGTATCACAGCAGGACTACCATCTTCTGAATAATAACTCTGTACAAAAGTCACTGCTATCATCATCCTTGGACGACAGGCCCACAGTACCATGACACATCTCGGTAGAACCTCTGAGGGTACCTTTCGGGTATATAAGTACCACATCTTTGCTGGGCAAACCAGAGGAGAAGCATCCATGCTGCCAAGAGACGCTGAAGTCCCTGCATGCACTCCAGCACGTAGTGGTCTGACATCCCTTGCTGGGTGTCCAACTCAAGACCAAGACGGGGTCCTTCATTCTCTCCCATCAGGGAATGGGGTTGGCTCTTTCCTAGGGGGATTCTTGGCTCTACACCTACATACATGCTAGGTACACTTAGGTACATTTAGTTAGGGTTTGCATCTTAGGAGTACTCATGATTACTGCCCTGTATCTACATGCCTGTTCACTGTTTTAGCACCATGGTAGAATTCTACCTTTTATTTAGTCTGTTGGTGCTTGTAATCGTATATATCTGTGTCTGTCTAATGGTTGTTGCAGCACATGTATTTTATACTAGAATGACGCTGGTTCAATAAATTCTTATTGAAAACGTCCCCACCGTTTATTCTGTATATCTCCCTGAGACCGAGCGAGTACGAGTGACTGAGCGAAAAGTACTGTACTGTTTCCACGATCCCTTAGGGGTCAGGGTTGTCATGTTCTATAGTTGCCAGAACTATTTGTTCCTTGGTAAGGTTGTGGGGCTTATAGTGACACTGTGAGCTAGCTGGTCTACAGACTAACATATCCTTTGGGGGTGTCTTGAATCAGTTTGGACACCAATCTCTTAGTTTATGTTGTCTAAATGCACAGATCCTATATAGATTTGTAGGAACTACACGATATGGCATAGAGTGCAGCAGCATAGAGTAGATTGTTTCAGAGTAGAGTGAAGTTGTGTAGAGTGGGGTGGTGCATGGTAGAGTGGAGTGGTGTAGGGTTGAGTGCAGTGGTACAGAGTAGTGCCATAGACTGCATGGACGTGAAGTGCAGTGTTGCAGAGTGGAGTGGCGTTGAGTGAAGTGGGGGAGAGTGGACTAGAGGGCGTAAAGTGCAGTGGCATAGAGTGCAGTGGCTTAGAGTATATTGTTTCAGAGTAGAGTGAAGTGACGTAGATTGGAGTGGTGCAGGGGGGAGTGGTTGAGGGAAGAGTGGAGTGGTAGAGAGTAGTTGCGTAGAGTGCAGTGTTGCAGAGTGGAATGGCACAGAGTGGAGTGAGGTGGAGTGGTCTAGACTAGAGTGGTGTAGAGTGCAGTGGCAAAGAGTGCAGTGGTGCATAGTAGAGTGAGGTAGAATGCACTGGCATGGAGTAGAGTGGTGCAGAGTACAGTAGAAAAGCGTAGACTGAAGTGGCGCAGAGTACAGTGTCAGAGTGCAGAGCTGCACAGTAGACTAGAGTGGTGTAGAGTGTAGTGGAATTGAGTGCATTGGCTTAGAGTGCAGTAGAGTGGCGTAGAGTGGTGTAGAGTAGAGTGCAAAGGCATAGAGTAAAGGGGCAGGTTAGAGTGGCATAGAGCAGAGTGGCAGAGAGCACAGTGCTGCAGAGTAGTGTCCTCCCCCCCCCCCCGGGCCGGTACCTGCTCCCCACTTACTGCCACGTAGCTCCAGGGACTGCAGGCCAAAGTACATCATCTGGCCCACACGGCCCGAGCTCCAGAAAGGCACCGCCACCGGCCTCACAATTTCCAGGCCCAGTGTGTTGCAGGCAGTCCAGGTCCGCTTGATCCCAGCACCGCTCCCTCTCAGGGACCGGGAGCTCTGCCCGATAGCCACAGCAGATTGTAATCAGCCGGATCATGCCTCATGTGCTCCCCGATACGGCCGCAGGACAGACCGCAACAGGTCGTGACGGGCTCTCGGGAGACGTCCTACTATGGATATTTTGGGCTTAAAAAGGTGCATTGGTGTACGAAGAGCAGAGAGCGATGCCTTGTACCATGGTGCGATGAGGCAGGATAGTGCAGGATATATGAAACAGCAGAGGGAGCTCGCCTAACAGGCAACCATCTTCACGCCACTCTAGCTCCGCCCTCTCCGAGTGCAGAAGGTTTGGCGTAGTCTGGAGGTGGAAGAGGACAGCCCGCCTGAGCCCTCCTTCAGCAGCCAGTTGTCGAGGTAGGGGAAGACTGGCACCCCTGACCTCCGCACATGAGCTGCAACTACTGGTGAACACCTGAGGAGCGCTGGTAAGGCCAAAAGGAAATATAGTGAACAGAAAGTGCTCATGGCCTACCGTAAACCGCAGATAGCGCCGGTGAGCAGGCAGAACGGGATTATGAAAATAAGAGTCCTGCAAGTCCAACGCTGCCATCCAGTCTCCTGGGTCCAGGGAAGACAAGACCTGAGCTAACAAGAGAATTTAGAATTTCTCCTTTTTAAGGAAGAGATAAAGAGTTCAGAGATCAAGGATAGGACGAAGGCCCTTGTCCTTTATGGGAACCAGAAAGTAGCTGAAATAACAACAATAGCCTACTTCTGGCACCGTAACTCTCTCCATGGCTCCCTTGACCAAGAGAGCCGTGACCACCTCGGGGAGAACAGACAGATGATCCTCCGTCAGCCGGTCGTGAGATGGTGGCATGGAGGGGGGGGCAGTCTTGGAGGGGAGGGAGTAGCCCCTTCGGACAATCTGCAAAACCCTCCTGCCTGATAATATGGACTGCCAGTGGGGCAGGTGATGGCAAATTCTGCCGCTAACTGTGTACCCATGTCGGTAAAGAGGCAGACTAGGAGGGTTTGGGGACGGTTGCAGTAGGGGGGTGGCGGACTGACCAGATCGCTGGTCACCTGACCCATGAGGTCTGTGGGTACCTGCCTTCGGCCACGCAGAGGCTGGGGGTGAGAGCAGCTAGAAGCCCCTTTCGTAGCCGCAAAAGGAGCGAAATGCAAATTGAGGTGGACGTGGAGCAGCAGAGAGGCCTACGGACCTGGCCGTAGCATGAGAGCCCTGAAAGTGCTCAAGCACCAAATTTGGCTTGTCTCACAAGAGACGGGTACCATTGAAGGGCATGTCCATAAGGAAAACTTGGACATACCCCACAAAAAGTCAGTTGTCCTCAGCCAGGCATGGCGCCTAAGGGCCACCATCATGGAAACCGCTCTGCCTAGTGAGTCGGTCGTGTCAAGTCTGCATCGAATAGTGAACTTTGCTGTGTCTCTCCTGTCAGTGACAGCTTCGGAGAGTACAGCCTGGGCCTCCTCCCAGACCTGTGGCATTACTTGCAGAACCGTATCCCACAAAGTGTGGGTATAACAGCCCAAAAGGCATGCGGTGTTCACGAACCGCAATGCCAGGATGGTGGAAGAAAACATCATCTTCCTGAATAAGTTCATCCTCCTGGATTCCGGGGGAGCAGTAGGGAAAGCGCGTTGGGAGGTGAAGGCTTGGATCACCAAGTTTTCAGGGGTAGGGTGTTGCGTGAGGAAGTTTGGGTTCCCAGGTGCGGGGAGATGGAGGCAGGTAATCGTTCTATTCACAGGAGCCCCTGTGTTGGGTTTGGACTAGGTACCCAACCGATGTCAGTGAGGGCGTCATTAAATGGGAGTAAGGGTTCAGACGTGGAGATTCCTGGTTGCAGCACCTCTGTCAAGAGATTAGTCCTGGCTGCCACCGTGGGTAGCTGAAGGTCAAGGACCTCAGCCACTCTCTGCACCACCATTGCTTATGAAGCTCCGTCCTCCATAGCCACAGTAGGGGGAGAAAGCAGACCAGCATCTGGAGACGTATCAAGGCCCCTGGCTTCACCCAGGTCCTCACACCAGTCCACACACTTTGCTTCCTCATAGGGCTCGTATTCTAAAGGGTCCAGTGACCCCTCCCATTTTTTCCCGAGGCCTAGTCAATGAAAATAAGGCTCAGGCTCCGATCTAGGAGGCATGGATCCTGCCACCGTCGGAGTCGGGCGACACCCCTTCGGCTCCATGTCGGAGATGGCAATGAGGAAGGCGCTGCCGGCACCTGGACCATCGCACTGATGCTGGGGAAGGTCGAGATGGCACAAATGACGTTGGTCTGGATCCAGGTATGGATCCCTGAGGCCCACTGGGACCGAGCTGCCAGGGTGGAACAATATGGGGCTCCTTCTGACCCCACGGGGCCCGAAGTCGCGTCGACGGGGCAGGCCCAAATGAACAAGTTACTTACCTTCGGTAACGATATATCTGTAAGAAACGTAGGTTAGTTATAGATTCCTTACCTTAGAAATACCCCCAGGCGTCAGACTGGATCCGGAAAGTTTTTCATCAGCAGTACCCCTGCGCGCCGGAAGGTGGCGTCGGTCGACTCCGCGTTCGTCGTCGGCGCCGCCGGGATGACGTCACGGTAGCTACATAGACGCCGCCCTCGCGCGCTGACGTCAGTTCTGTACACGACTTTCCACGCCAGAAGTGCAGAGCCATGCAAGACACTGACCACTGGTGCACAAAACTAGGGCCCTGAAAGGAAGACCTTAACCCTAGAAGTCAGTTCGCAGAACGGGGAGGATGGGTGGAGCGGTAAGGAATCTATAACTAACCTATGTTTCTTACAGATATATCGTTACCGAAGGTAAGTAACTTGTTCATCTGAAAGAAACAGTTAGTTATAGATTCCTTATATTATTTATCACACTAGAGAGTGAGAGAAAAGCAGATCAGTTGCAATGTCCCTAATAAAGTCTTATCACATATGAGAAACTGCTGTCTCGGCGGTGGACACAGTGAGATACCGAGGTACTCAGGTGGTGCTTGATCTTTGACAAAAGTGTGACTACAAGACAGCACCAACCACTTGATCCGCATGGTGCCTAGTAATAAATATCCAGTAGAAAACCTACTCTATGACACAGTGAAGACAGGTGAGCGCATTAGGCCTCACTTCAGTGCATGAAATCTGTGCACCTCTCACAAGCAGGGACACTTAATGGCAGATAACTAGCCCTGAAGAAGGCCCCAGACCAACGTGGGCTCAGAGCGCGGGCCGAAACATGTTGGCACCTTGAAAGGGATACAACTGAACGATTACATTCAGTATAATCCCGAATTTTGCACGTTTTTATCCATACCCCAGGTACCCTCCTAATAAACATATCGTTTGGGTATACCTGGAGGTATTTTTATGATCACTCATCTGGTTCCCTGCATGACCAGCTTCTGCTTTATATAAGAACTCCCATTACATCTTTGGTTGAGTCCGCCCTGGTAGTACCATCTTACCTGGGTGTGGATAGACGCCTATGATGAAGCATGTCACGATAAGTGAGTGAGGAGCCTATTCCAATATCTTTGGATACCCCATCGCCCGAAGTTCAGACAAGGGACATCTATATACTACTTAGGGACCAGGCTTACTGCCTCTTTTCTCCTCCGGGAAAGGCTTGATATCCTGTAGGAGAGTTATAGATTCCTTACCTTAGAATAGATACCCCAGCAATACCAACCCCGGAGGTGAGTCTGCGAACCAAGTTCACACCAGAAAGTCCTGGAGAACAGAACGGCCAAAGAAGCCGTCTCTCCGGACTTGGCTGTCTAGGCAGTAGTGTTTGGTGAACGTGTGCAGCGATGCCCACGTAGCTGCCTGACAGATGTCATTTAGGGGGACTCCTCGTCCCAAAGCAGTAGTAGCTGCCGTCGCCCTGGTGGTCTGGGCGCGCAGCCCCACTGGAGGCTCCTTCTTTGCCAAAGAGTAGCAGGCTTTGATGCACAGACCGACCCACCTGGAGATGGTTCATCTGTGCACGGCCCGACCTTTCTTAGCGCCCACGTAACCAACAACGAGCTGGTCGTCCACCCGGAATTGTTTGGTGCGATCCAAGTAGAAGGAAAGCGCACGTTTTGGATCCAGACGGTGGAGCCTCTCTTCCTCTTTTGAAGGATGCGGAGGCGGAAAGAAGGTGGGCATAGTGATGGTTTGGCCAATGTGGAAAGAAGTAACCACCTTGGGAAGAAAGGAAGGTCTAGTTCTTAGGACGACCTTGTCCGGATGGACAGCCAGAAAGGGAGGCTTGGAAGAAAGAGCTTGCAGCTCACTCACCCTGCGGGCAGAGGTGATGGCCACCAGAAAGGCAGTTTTCAAAGTGAGAAGTCTGAGAGGACAGTTATGTAGCGGCTCAAAGGGAGCGCACATGAGGTAGGTAAGAACCAAGTTCAAGTCCCACTGAGGCATTACGAAGGGAACAGGAGGAAAAAGATGAGTAATGCCTTTAAGGAATCTATTTACAACGGGGACTTGGAAAGAGAAGGCTGATCAGGAAGCCTAAGGAAGGCTGAAATGGCCGAGAGGTAGCCCTTTAGAGTGCCCAGAGCAGAGCCCTGCTGGGCCAAAGAAAGGGGGAACAAGAGACCTCAGAAAGAGGGGCGGAAAGGGGATCCACAGCCTTTGCTGCGCACCATGCCACAAATGTGTTCCATCTGCAGGCGTATACCGTCTTAGTGGAGGGTTGCCTGGCTGCCAAGATAACATCGCAGACTTCGGGAGGCAGGTCAAACGGCGTCAACTGCCGCCACTCCAATCTCCACGAAAGGAGGTGGAGGCTGGACAGGTTCGGGTGGAGGACCGTCCCCTGCTGCTGCGACAGAAGATCCCCCCGAAGAGGCAGTCTGATCGGAGGATCGATGGCCATGTTGAGCAGCTCGGGACACCAGACTCTTCGTGCCCAATCCGGAGCCACAAGAATGACTTGGGCCCGGTCGCACTTGATCTTCTTCAGCACTCTGGGCAGAAGTGGTATAGGCGGAATGGCGTATAGAAGACCGCAACTCCACTCACGATGAAAAGCGTCGCCTAGCGAGTGCCGCCTTGGAAATTCCAACGTGCAGAACTGATGACATTGCACGTTCTCTTCGGTGGCGAATAGATCTAACCAAGGCTCTCCCCACTGCTGAAAGAGACCTTGCACCACCTGCGAGTGAAGACGCCATTCGTGATCCATCATGCACCTGCGGCTGAGTTCATCCGCCCTGGCGTTCAGAGAACCTGCCAGGTGTTGAACCACCAGGGATATGCCCTGATGTTCCATCCATGTCCAGAGGCGGAGGGCCTCCTGACATAGGGTCCACGACACCCCCCCGCCTTGTTTGTTGCAGTACCACATGGCGGTGGTGTTGTCCGTGAACACCTGCACTACTCTTCCCCGTACAGAGGGAAGGAATGCTTTGAGTGCAAGACGAATCGCCCAAAGCTCCAGAAGGTTGATGTGGAGCCCGGATGCCACCGGAGACCAGAGGGCTCTGATCTCCGCCTCCCCCATGTGGCCGCCCCATCCCAGAAGTGATGCATTGGTCACCACTGTGGACTCTGGTTGAGGAAGGGGGAGGGATCTGCCGTCAACCCAATCCTGGTTCGTAAGCCACCACTGCAATTGGTGTGCAGTGCCCTCCGAGATCTGGACGCAATTGGACAGATTCCCCATATGTTGTGCCCACTGGAACTTCAGGTCCCACTGCAGAGCCCGCATATGCCATCTGGCATGGTCCACCAGCAGGATGCAGGAGGCCATCAGACCCAGCAGCCTGAGGGTCATCCTGACCGAAACCCGGGATAGAGGCTGAAAGATCGGAATCATAGCCCTAATATCCCGGACTCGCTGTTCGGGAGGATAAACCCGAAACTGCATCGTGTCCAGAACCGCTCCGATGAAAAGGAGCTTCTGAGAGGGAGTCAGGTGTGACTTCGGCACGTTGATGGAGAACCCCAGCGAATGCAGGAGGTTGGCCGTAGTCTGGAGGTGGGAGACGACAGCCTGGGGCGAGCCCGCCTTCAACAGCCAGTCGTCGAGATAGGGGAAGACTGGAACCCCTGATCTGCGCAGATGAGCTGCGACCACCGCCATCACTTTCGTGAACACCCGAGGGGCGCTGGTAAGGCCAAAGGGGAGCACGGTAAACTGAAAGTGCTCGTGGCCTACCGTGAACCGCAGGTAATGCCGGTGGGCCGGCAGGACGGGGATGTGAAAGTAAGCGTCCTGCAAATCCAACGCTACCATCCAGTCTCCAGGGTCGAGGGCAGACAAGATCTGAGCGAGCGTCAACATTTTGAACTTCTCCTTCCGGAGGAAGTGGTCGACGTTCCTGAGATCCAAGATAGGACGCAGGCCTTTGTCCTTCTTGAAAGTAGTGGGAATAGCAACCACGACCTACTTCTGGGGCAGGAACGCGCTCGATGGCACCCTTGGCCAAGAGTGCCGAAACCTCCTGTTGGAGAAGGGCCAGATGATCCTCCGACATGCGATGGTATTGAGGTGGCACGGATGGAGGGGTAGTCTCGAAGGGGAAGGAGTAGCCCCTTCCGACTATTTGCAAAACCCACCTGTCCAACGTGATGGTGCGCTAGTGGGGGAGGTAATGGCGAATCCTGTCGCCCACTGAAAGGTCGGACTAGGAGGGTTTGGAGGCTGCTGCAGAGGGGGCTGTGGTGGACTGGCCTGCCCCGAGACGAGGCGGGGCACCCCTTACGTAGCCACGAAAGGAGCGAAAGGCAGACTGCGCAGGGCAGGTGGTGGAGAGGCCCAAGGACCTGGCCGTAGCCCGAGAGTCCTTAAAGCGCTCCAGCGCGTTGTCTGCCTTGTCGCCGAAAAGGCGACAGCCATCAAAGGGCATGTCTATAAGAGTGGATTGGACATCCCCGGAAAAAACAGTCGACCGCAACCAGGCGTAGCGTCAAAGGGCTACTGACATGGAAATCGTCCTGCGTAGTGCGTCGGCGGTATCCAGCCCACAGCGGATGGCAAACTTCGCTGCGTCTCTCCCCTCGGCAACTGCACCGGAGAGCACGGCCCGGGCCTCCTGTGGGCACTAGGGCAGCACCTGCGCTACCGTATCCCACACAGAGTGGGTATAACGGCCCAACAGACATGCGGTGTTTACCGACCGCAGTCCCAAGCTGGCGTAAGAAAACATTTTCTTTCCAAGGTGGTCCAGCTTTTGGATTCCCTATCGGGTGGTGCGTTAGGGAATGCGCCTTGGAAGTGGAGGCTTGGACCACCAAGCTCTCAGGGGTGGGGTGTTGGGAGAGGAAGTGGGGTCGCCCGGGGCCGGGCGGTGTCGTTGGGCAATCATCCTGTCCACAGGAACCCTGTGTTGGGCTTGGACCAGGTGCCCAAAAGGATGTCCGTGAGGGCTTCATTAAACGGCAGCAGGGGCTCCGAAGAGCTTGCTGCTGGTGAAGGACCTCTGTCAGGAGGTTAGTCCTGACTGCCACCGTAGGTAGCTCGAGGTGGAGAGCCTCGCCCGCCCTACGCAACACCACTGCGTATGACGCTCCCTCCTCCGTAGCCACGGTAGGAGGAGACAACATGCCAAGGTCTGGTGAGGTATCCAGACCACTGGCTTCCCCCAGTTCCTCTCTCCAGTCCTGCTCATAGGTCAACTGGTCGGTTAAAGGAGCCCCAGACCCCTCCCAGTCCTCCTCACCCTCCTCTGGCTGCCAATCTGGTCTCAAAGAGCCAGGGTAAACAAGGGCACGAAAGTACCCGTCGGCGTCGGATCCGGCGCCGGTCTGACTCCGTGTCTACCTCGAGGTGGAGGCCGGGGTTGACGTCGGCTGGGGACACAGCCGACGCCGGTGGCGGACGTGGTGCCGGTGGAATTGGCGCTGGGGGAGGCGTAACAAGGTCGACCGGTGCCAATCCGGATCCAGGCCTGGATCCAAGGGGACCCTGCGGCACCGAGGCAGAAGCCGCCGGCGCCAAAGACCCAGGGTCCCCAACCCAGTCCGCGGGGCCTGAAGGCGCACCGGCGGAGTCGGGCTGCTCAAAGATGGCGTGCATGGCTTCGTAAAACTGACGAAGCTGGGCAGGGGTCGCCCCCAGCCCCGGGAATGGGGGGAAACCCGGAGCCGAGCCTACAGGCTCTGCACACGGAGCCGTGGGAGGGGCACCACCGACAACACTCGTCACGTCGGCCGACGGACGGGGAGAAGTCGAAGAGCGACGATGCTTCTTCAACTTCTTTTTGTGCTTCGACTTACCTACCCCGAGTGCGAAGACTTAGACGAAGAATGGTGTTGGCTCTACGACCGGTCCCTTGACCTCCTCCGCGATCGGGACCGCGAGCGACGCGGAGCCGACTGCCAGGCCTCGAGTAGCTTTCGGGACCGCTCCAGCAAAGACTTCGGGGCCATGGTCCGGCAAGCGGAGCACGACTTGGGGTCGTGGTCGCCCTCCAGGCAATAGAGGCACACGCGGTGCGGGTCCGTCACCGACATCAGTCGGTTACAGGAACAGCAGGCCTTGAAGCCGGGCATCCCTCGTGCACCAGGAGTCGATGGACTCGTAAAACGAATTCGACAAAAGTCGAGAAAAAAGTCAGTCAAACAGTGACTGGAGGTACCGCTCTCTCCGGATCTGCGCTTGCTGGCGCAGAAAAAAAGAACTGACGTCAGCGCGCGAGGGCGGCGTCTATGTAGCTACCGCGACCTCATCCCGGCGACCACGACGACGAACGCGGAGTCGACCGACGCCACCTTCCAACGCGCAGGGGTACTGCTGACGAAAATCTTTCCGGATCCAGTCTGACGCCTGGGGGTAATTCTAAGGTAAGGAATCTATAACTAACTGTTTCTTTCAGATATGAGGCGCATTACCTCATAGAACTCTTTTAGTTGGGCGGGGGTCACTCAGGCCTTCGGAAATTTGAGGAGGTGTGGAGTTGGCCCAAGTTCAGGTCTAGGGGAACGAGGCTTAGAACGCCGAAGCTCCCTTGTCTCGTCGGCCACTGGACGAGGAGATGTCAAAGAGCGCTTCTACATCTTGCTCTTCTTTTTTGTGCCTCCTACCCGAGTGTCCTGAGGACTTCAAATGGGACGAGGAGGACTTCGGGCTCCACAAACGATCCAGGGACCTTTCACCCGATTGTGATCTCGACTTCCATGGAGTCACATGCCGGGCCGCTCGCAGCTTCAGGGACTGTTCCCTCAAAGCCTATGGGGCCATGGCTCGACAATCGGAGCATGACTTGGTGTCGTGGTCACACTCCCGACATTAAAGACAAACGAGGTGTGGGTCCGTCACCAACATTGGTCGGTGACAAACACCGCAGGGCTTAAAATCCAACTTGTGGGAAGACAGCCTAGACACCCCAGGAGGTAAATCTAAAAAATAGTCGACATAACGTCGAAAAAAAGCCGGTCAAAAAAACGACAGAGTAGCTCTTTTCCAGATCAGCGCTGGCTGGTGCAGAAGGAAAAGAACTGACGTGAGCGCACCTAGGTAGTGTCTATATAATCAATCAATCATGGGTTTGTTGAGCGCGACTACTCACCTGTAAGGGTCTCAAGGCACTGGGTGGGGGGAAGGGGCAGGGTCCTGTCCATCAAGGAGGAGGTCTATCGAAGAGCCATGTTTTGAGGTCCCTCGTGAAGTTGATGAGTGATGTCGTCTGTCAGAGGTGGAGCGGGAGGGCGTTCCAGGCTCTGGCCGCGAGGAAGGAAAAGGAGCAGCCTCCCGATCTGGACTTCCTGGTGCGAGGGACCACGGCGTGGGAGAGCTGGGCTGATGATAGGGTCCTTTGGGGTGCATGGAATGTGAGTCGGCTATTCAGGTATGCTGGTCCGGTGTTGTGGAGGGCTTTGTGTGCGTGGGTGAGAATCTTGAAGGTGATTCTTGCCTCGATGGAGAGCCAGTGGAGTGTGCGCAGGTGCTGGGTGATGTGGCAGTGTCGTGGCAGGTTGAGGATTAGTCTGGCGGCGGCGTTCTGGATATTTTGAAGTTTGCGGGTGAGGTTTTTGTTGATTCCGGCATAGAGTGCGTTGCCATAGTCAAGTCTGCTGGTGACGAGGGCGTGTGTGACGGTCTTTCTGTGTTCGAGGGGGATCCATTTGAAGGTCTTGTGTAGGAGGCTGAGGGTGTGGAAGCAGGAGGATGCAACGGAGTTGATCTGGTGGTCCATTTTGAGTTTGGAGTCCACGATGATTCCGAGGTTGCGTGCGTGGTCCGTGGGGGTGGGCGGGCTTCTGAGGGCGGGGGGCCACCAGGTGTCGTAACAGGCGTCGGGGTGTGGGCCCAAGATGAGTACTTCTGTTTTGTCCGTGTTGAGTTGTAGACAGCTGCTCTTCATCCATTTGGCGACTGCTTCCATGCCTTCTTGAAAGTTGTGTTTGGCTGCGTTGGGTTCGTTGGATAGGGGGAGGATGAGTTGGGTGTCGTCTGCGTATGAAACAATGTTGAGTGCGTGGGTTCTGACGATGGGGGCGAGCGGAGCCATGTAGATGTTGAACAACATGGGGCTGAGGGAGCATCCTTGGGGGACTCCGCAGGTGGTCGGTGTGGGGTCCGAGAGAAAGGGAGGGAGTCTGACCCGCTGCGTTCTGCCGGAGAGGAATGAGCGGATCCAGTCGAAGGCCTTGTCCCGGATCCCTGCGTCGTGAAGTCTGTGTGTTAGGGTGCGGCAAGAGACTGTGTCGAAGGCAGCTGAAAGGTCGAGGAGGATGAGGGCTACTGTCTCTCCTCTGTCCAGGAGGGAGCGGATGTAGTCTGTTGCGGCGAGGAGGGCGGTTTCCGTGCTGTGGTTCTTTCTGAAGCCGGATTGGGAGGAGTCGAGGATGTTGTGCTCTTCGATGAAGGTGGCGAGTTGGCTGTTGATGGCTTTCTCAATGACTTTCGCTGGGAATGGGAGCAGGGAGATGGGTCTGTAGTTCTTGAGGTCGGTGGGGTCCGCCGAGGGTTTCTTCAGGAGGGGGTTGATCTCAGCGTGCTTCCAGTCGTAGGGGAAAGAGGCGTTCGCGAGGGAGCGGTTGATGGTGTGGCGAAGCATGGGGGCGATGGTGTCGGCGGCTCTGTTGAAGATGTGGTGGGGGCAGGGGTCCTTGGGGGCCCCGGAGTGCATTGACTTCATCGTCTTCAGTGTGTCTTCGGTGGTGAGGGCTGTCCAGCTGTCAATCGTTGGCTTCAAGGTGTCGGGGTGGTTGGTGAGGGTTCTGTGTGTTGGCTGTCTTCGTCGAAATTGTTGTAAATGTTCTTGATTTTGTGGTGGAAGAAGGTGCTGAGTTTGTCGCAGAGGTCTTGTGAGGGAGGGATGTCTGTAGACTCGCTGATGGGTTGGGCGAACTCCTTAATGATGCTGAAGAGTTCTGTTGTGCGCGTGCGTGGAGATTCTGTCTTTGATCGCTTTCTTTCTTGTATTTCTGATGAGTTGGTGGTGGGCGTTGGTGGCGACTCTGAAGTTGTTGTGGGCTTCTGTAGATTTGGAGTTCCTCCAGGCCTTTTCGAGGCGGCGGCATGTGCGTCTGGACTCTCGGAGTTCGGTGGTGAACCAGCTGGCTTTCCTGGCGTGTGTGTGGTTGTTCTTCTTGAGGGGGGCTACAGTGTTGGCGCAGTCGGAGATCCATCTGTGCAAGGTTCGGGCTGCGGTGTTGGGGTCGTCGTTGTCCGCGATGGTTGTGGTGTAGTTGTTGAGTGAGGTGGTGAACTGGTCGTCGGTGATTTTAGTCCAATTTCTGCGTGGGAGCAGATGCTGGGTTCTGAATGGTGGGTGTTCTGAAGGTGAAATGGATGCAGCGATGGTCTGTCCACGGGAGTTTGGTGGTGTGGCTGAAAGTGATGGAGTTTCCTGTGGTGACGATGGGGTCGAGGGTGTGTCCTCTGAGTGCGTGGGCTCAGTCACGATCTGGCAGAGTCCTATGTTGTGGAGGTCGTCCAGGAGGGATGTGGTGTTGGGGTCTTGTTGGTTGTCGAGGTGGAAGTTGAGGTCTCCCAGGTGTAGTTGGTGGACGCGATGGCCTGCGGGGTGATGCTGTCCGTGATGGAGTTGGTGAATGGTCCGCGGGGTCGGTAGAAAAGGGTTACCCGGAGGGTGGTGGTAGGGTTGGCCTGTATCTTGAAGGGACTGTGACATTACTTCTGGCGCGGACGATGCTGATGACGGATGCGGAGCTGATCGACACCACCTACCGGCGCGCAGAGGTACTGCTCACGAAAAATATTCCAGATCCAGTCTGACGCCTGGGGAAATTCAAAAGGTAAGGAATTTGCGGCTAGAAGTCTCTATCAGATACAGCATCACACAAATGTGTTTGCCACAAAAGTCAAAACGGGCCCAGAACGAACATGTAGAAATCTACTTTATGCACATTCCTACTGCTTACAATGCGCTCTAAATTACTGCCAGTATGTAAGGTCAGAGGCCAATAACACATTGAAATTGAGTTTTGGGTTTACAGTTGTATCATTTTTAAATTACAGAAAATCATGCCTAAAAGGGAAAAAATAATAAATCAGAGCAGCTATAACTTCGTGTTCATCATGCACATTAAAATGAAAGTCTCTTGGTACATTTTGAACCTATTAAAACTTTGTTCTCTCGGATTTCAGGATTAAGAGACAATCCTATTACTTATAAGTGTGTGTAAGAAAGTCTTTGCCTTATCTTGCCTTCGCTTTTCACACATTTCTGTGCTACTTGGTAAAATATAAAAAACAAGCATTGGCAATGCCAATATGTATAGCTTTAAAGGTATGGGAATGGATATGTATTTGTGTTAAGGCAAAGAACAGTAGAATAATATGTGTTATGGTTAAAAGGTCAGGCAAACGTTAAACTTTCAAGCAAGACCTAAACATCCATGTAGGGTAATGACGTCCCAACTCCCTGTGCTTCTGCCAGAAAAATACACCATAATTGTCATGTGTGTGCCTCTAACAGTTCAAGCTCAGGCAGTTGGATAAATAAACATAATAATCACAGCTGCGTAGAGGGCAAGTACTTTTTTGTGTGGAAGCACACAACTTCTGCCCAATTAAAACATGTACTAGGACATGTGGGCAGAGCCAAAGCCCCTCGCTAGTGTTCCTCCCATAATTACCTTATGACAGCTGCGCTGCCAAGCCAGACCAAAATGACCCTACTTTGAAGCTAAAGAGAGGAAACATAATCGCAAGACCTCCATGTCAACATATTTAGCAGCAGTCTGTCAGACGTTGCCTGACAACTGACAATGTAACCCTTAGCATGCCTTTTTATTGCTCATTTCCTATTTGAACACCTAAAAATGTATTTGAAGTGCTGCAGTACCTCCCACACCCCTAGTTCCAACTACCCTTGGGAAGAAGTCCATTTCAAGTTACAACACTCCCACCGGACTCGAGGCTACACAATCTAGCACAAACAAATGGTGCAATGGACAGTGGTGCCTTTCCTAGGATTTCAATGTTTTTGGGCATAGGTAATGACTTCACTGTCATCTATATGTTCAAATCTCCCAGGATGAATGCCTTATGTGAAACTAAAAGAAGAATTTGAGTAAGATTGAAAAATTCCCAGTTAAAGGCTTGAGGGGTTATAAACAATGGCACAAGTATTTCAGGATGGCAAACTACTAATTCATTGGTATTCAGAGGGGTCGTACGTCACAGGTCAGGTTTCCTGGAATGTAAATGCATGACAGATGAAAGAAGCTCCTCTCCCTCCATCCATGTTGATGGTGAGCAAATTGCATGGAAGAAGGTTTGGTATGCCAGTATCTGAGGTATCAGGGAACCAAGTTTTGGTGGGGGAAAGGAGGTTGGTGGCAGTATCATCAACAAGGATGTTGATACTGTACGAGTTTGTTGTTGACTACAGACTATTATGGGAGAGAAGATGTGGGCAGGTTTGTCATTTAATTTTGTAGTCAGCAAAGTTCTTATGAGGCTCAGAGTTGAGTCACTGGGGTAATTACATGGCAAGAAATGGAAAAGTAATTTTGTAGTCAGCAAAGTTCTTATGAGGCTCAGAGTTGAGTCACTGGGGTAATTACATGGCAAGAAATGGAAAAGTGAGTTTGCAAATGGATTGTGGCGTGTGAATCATCTGTGCATCTCAAGAGGCTAGAAGAAAATGGTACTGGGTACCTCAGAAAAATTGTTTAAGGAAGGTTCACATGATAACAGGGCCTTAGCCTGTAACACAGAGCAATATTTTGATTGGGAGTGTGCAAGTCATGTATAGAGTGCCATCATCCACATTGAGGAGCACAAGAGGGAAAAAACTGGTTAGGACATATTAAAAATCTCTTCAGAACCGGGGGTAGGGTACTACTCTCTCCACCCAACCGCTGGCTTTAGTCAATTGCCAGTCGTATCCAGTCCTAAATGTCCCACAAGAAATCTTTCAAACACACGTTTATCAGTCCAAGCGTGTATACGTACCCCCTCTTGAAAGGTGTATACAAAAAATGTGTGAAGGGGAGAAAGTACCTCACGTACGCATCACCGGAGGAGCTGCTGGTAGGTACTCACCAGTTTGACCGCATTTCTCATCATCGGTAACTTTCTTACCCGTGAAAAGAAAGAAAGGAAGAAATATCCAGTGTAAAACACAAGAGGTGAAGAAACAATTAAAGGAGAATATGCACAGAAGCGTGTTTGTGTCAAAACAAGACCCCGTAATGTGAGAGAAAGAAAAACCACTTTTCTCCAACTAAAACCGAGTTATGACTCACATGTACAAGATCCTAATTTTATTCCATGTAGTGAGCCTACTCAAGGTTAAAAACAAACTGCATGTTTAAGACCACTTTAAGATGGGCCAACATGTTTCATTGCCAAGCTTCCGTTACGTCAATTTCATCAGGGCTCGGGCCAGACTTCACCTCACTGGATTTCAAGTTGGGACCATGGGTGACTGATAAACAAAGAACAAAGAACAAATTAAACGTGCTAACCAAGCAGGACATCCTACAACACATATACTGACAGATTTGTCAGAGGTAATCTATGTGACACAACGTTCAAAGTATATTTACCAGGTGGTAGCCATCAGTAGTCATACCGGCTCCCCACCATTTACGGGGGTATCCTTCAAACGTAAGTCCCCCAGCGGCACAGTCCGTTGCCGTTCGTATACCTGTGGACATATGTGAGTAAGTTTCAACTCATTCTCAGCCTGTGATAAAAATATGTACACTGCTCAAGTCAATTCAATATAAGCGGTGGCACTACACTCCCGCTCATACCGTGGACAACCGATATATGCAACCTGATTGACAAGTACACTCTTGCTGAGTTCTCATCCCCTCAAGAATGGCCTTGGTTTCTCGAAGGGGAACCCATATCAAACATGCCCAAACTCTTTAGCACAGATACGGGCAATGGACTCCACCTCCATTCTTTACCTCCATGCCACCCCTTGGCCCATTCTCATCACTTACGGGGTTGTCCCTTGAGGATCTGTCACTTCCCATCACGATGTCATGCATACCCTTACCGCGTTTACACGTGTACTCCGCTGTGTCTCGTCCCAGCGCCTTCCTATTCTCCTCGCGCTCTACTTCAAGTGCGTGTCCCGGAAGTGTGTTGACATGTGACCAACCTACTGATCACAACACGAGACCGCCCCGGCGTGCGCGCCATCTTGTAATGGTTCTTTTTAATGAAAATAATGAAGAATGCAGCCACAACTCTTTTCATAAATAATAGTTACCTCAACACTTAAAACCATTATCATGCATAAAAGGTTCACATGATAACAGGGCCTTAGCCTGTAACACAGAGCTATGTTTTGATTGGGAGTGTGCAAGTCATGTATAGAGTACCTACAACACAGGGCGGGGTTGAGATTTTGAGAGTGAAGTGCCACCCGATAGATGGAAGTGGAGCTATTCTGAAAAGAGTGGATGGTTTTATTTAAATATGTTGTAAAGTTAACATGTTTATCTTGTAATATTACTTTGTGTGTGTGTGTGTGTAGGTGTACATGTGTGTGTGCATGTGTGTGCATGCATGTGTGTGTGGGTGCATGTATAACCCACGCTGTGAGGACCGAATGGGTCCTCATAGTGCGGTAAACCCTGACAAACACCATCTGTGTGAGGACCGGTGTGTGATGAGGATCGGTCCCCGTTGTGCGTTTTAGTAGTTTCAAGCGAGTGCATCAAAAAACTAAAAGTGCAGTTATATTTGCCTCAGCCCGCTTTATAACCTACCCCAGTATCAAAGCATGTGTGGAGTTATAATAGTAAATACACACTTCATTACGGTCAATGGCCAGTATTCATAATGATAGGTATGAAATGGTGTGTGTGTGTTTGTGTATGTATATATATATATATATATATATATATATATATATATATATATATATATATATACACACACACACATATACACATATAGAAAAGGAGTAGGGAGCCATGGGAAGCTCCCAAGCTTTAGGTGGAGAGTAGCTCCTTAATATGGAGCACTTTAAAACACCACCAGCACTTTAGATAGGCTCACCTCAAAAACCTGCAGATTATTTAAGAATAGAATAAGTAGGCATCAGACTGATGTCATAAGCAGTGCATCATAGCAGTGCACGTTATACTTGGGTCAGTTAAGTATGTATAACTGGTAAATTTCAGTCTTTTTCTGTTCTTTACATTTTCTTTTCTAGTTCCACAGTATTCCTGCAGTAGCACAGGCTCGAAAAAGGCTGAACAAGTTTACACCAAATCACATAAAGCAGCTTCTGAGTAGAGCTCTAGCTTTCTGCCAAATTTGGTGTAATTCGGTTCATGCGTTTTCTCTGTACCGCTATCTAAAATTCCTTATGGAAACTGTATGGAGGGAAAAGTGTTTTGAGATCGCCTTCCCATGTCAGCCCCCATTTGACAGATCACCCCGAAACTTTCCAGAACTCAGCTGAGGTGGATGAGCTTTTTTTTGGACAGTTTTGTGAAGATTTGTCAAATGGCACCAGATATATATTTTCTTTTTGTACACATCTGCAAACATTTTTGCCTTTAGCCGTGTGGTCTATGATGCCACCAGAAACTCTTGATGGCAATAACGTTCGATATTACACAGCTATGCATTATATATACTACTGAGGTGGCTTTTTGACATCTGTAATTAAATTAGACACAACACTCCAGAGGAAAGCACATTTTTTTTCATTATTATAACTTTGCTTCCTCTGACGAATATGTATTAAACTCTGGAAAACCAGTATAAAATTCAGCCTCCTTTTTAACGCATTTGGTGCACATTAGTCAAAAAGGGGGTGGGATAGGAATGGGTCCATGAATTATTTAACTTTAACGGCCCCAGGCATTATCAAACATTAGCAGCATCTTACTCTCAGTACCAACAGGTCCATCTGATCCCTTCAAAGAGGCGACCTTCCGGCCATGATGCGCAAGACACTCATTGTAATGGTCCCAAAGGACCCGACGACCACTTCAGCATACAGGCCGATACCCTGTAGTGTAGTTCCTATTTCCCTAATAGGCTCGGCGCATTGGAATAATATACCCTATAGGTTTGACATAGGACTAAGGTCAGTATGTCCCTATCGAGTATATTAAACTTAATTACTTTGTGCCAGCTAACTCAGAGGCCACTAGAAACTCCTTGTAAACAAGAAGGGAGTAGTTTCTGGCAACCGCATGAACATGACAACTTTGTTTCCCTTTAGAATCGGAACACTCTCAGAATCGTGGAAACAACAGATAACAGTTTCACTCAGCTAATTGTGCATGCTTAGTTTCCTCAGAGTTACACAGAAAGAATAGACGGGCCTTTCAATAAAAAGGATTTATTGAACAGTCTTGTTTCTCGTGTAAGAGATATGAGCTGTTACAATCGTAAGAAAGTATGCGAGATATATAATGTACAGCGTAAGCAGTAGAAAGAAATAATACTGCGCTAGCTATCTTTTAGCTATGACACATATATGATACATAAATAACATAAGCTAAAAATGCGAGTACTCATAAGATGCTTCTCTAAGCTAGTTCTACCCCAGTGTACCTAAGTGTAGTGCAGGGTAAGAAGTAGGTGGAGTATTCTCTAGTATGGTATACTAAGAGTCTGGTATGCCAAGAGTCCCTCTAGGTTCTAGTCAGCTCCATACCTTGAGAATGAGAGAGGTGGGAATCTCCTTCCGGATCTCTGAACTCTAACACCCCGCGAAGGGAGTCAGAACACTGGGAGCTGGAATCTCTGCGAGCAGGGATGACAGCGTCTTCTCAGTGCGTCAGGCCGGGATACGGGCTCCTCTGAAGTCGAGGTCTCCTCTAACTTGCTTGGGCAAGGGAAGGTATATTTATACCTGGTAGGTTCCTTGGAATGTTAGCATTGACGTGAAGTCGGACAGAGGAAGACGTCAGGAATGAACCCTTAAGGTATAGCGGTTCATGCATAATAAATGAGTTCTTGGAGAAATCAATAATCCTGTGCTAGGGAACTCCCAAGAGCTTAAGGGTCTGGTTTCTAAGAACTCGTTGTGACGTTAGGGTGGACGGATGTCGGTGACCATGCCTGTATTTGGAGTGCACGGCTAATGCCTAAATAAGGACTGGGATTCTATGCCTATATAAGGGCAATGCGAATTGTGCCTATATAAGGACATGTTTCAGGAAAACCTATATACGGACACCTAAAGCGGAATACAACACCCACTCCACTTTCGAATGAACGATAGTACTAAATGCTAAACATGAAATGCTAAACATTAAATTGAGTACCACATGTTGCTAAAAACATTTCTAAAAGCTTATTAAAAGAAGTTTAAAAAAAACTGTTGCTAAACATGCAATGCAATAGGTACTGTACATTTAAAGCATTTTTTCATTCTAAGCATATATTGGAAATAAATGCAACATGAATGAATAAACAGAAATATATACATATGATGAAATGGTTGACAAGTTTTCAAAAATCAAAGCCATTGCATATCATGGTATTAAATGAAATTTTAGACAAATAAGGTGACAATGTGTCCCTGGAAGTATTCAAAGAAGTCCGTTTTATAAGAATAGTTCTACTGTAAGCAGATTGTTTTGCCATGTATTTTAAAAAATAAAGAAAAAGAAAAAGTTCAATTTTAGGAAGAGTTCCAAGTTTTGAAAATATGAAGGCCAAATTCATTGCGTCCCTGGTACACTGTGAGCCGAATCAAAGTCAGTGTATGGGTCTGGTGAAAACATGAAATCATCTATTTCTGTAGACAAAATATCGTCTACCGATGTTGGCGACATTTGGAACACCTCATGTAGAAGATTAACTGCACAGAGATGAGAGGCATCGCCTTCAGCATAAGATGCCGCAGCAATGTTCGCGTCCGTTGTTACCTGTGTGCCTGTTGATCCATCTCGTACCTCAGCAGCAGCAGGAAGCGTCTGTGAGATCTCAATGAATGCCGTCATCACGATTGGTAGCCTCTGGGGACAACACAGAGCATGGGCCGTTATCGGGTCCAGCAGAGAATCGATATCCGTTGGCATGACTGATGGGAGTGTTAGACAGGTGTCTAGCACGCATTCTTCACCGCAAAGCAGGCAGCGTAGAACAGGTAAGATGCAATCTTGCCAGATTGGTCTGAATGACAGGAACCATGTTGTATTTAATTCCCGTAGACGATGCATGCCCAAAAGTTGCACTATGCGCTCATGGCCCTTCCGTTCTAGGAGAGCTTTCTCCACATCGCTCTGTTGTATTCCTCTTAGGGTGTCCACACACGGGCTTTCCTGTATCATGTCCTTATATAGGCACAATTCGCCCTGCCCTTATATAGGCATAAAATCCCAGTCCTTATTTAGGCATTAAACCGTGCACTCCAAATACAGGCATGGTCTCCGACATCCGTCCACCCTAACGTCACAACGAGTTCTTGAAGAACAGACCCTTAGGCTTCGGGAGTTTCCCTAGCACAGGACTATTGATTTCTTCAAGGACTCATCTATTATGCATGAACCGTTATACCTTAGGGGTTCATTCATGACGTCTTCCGCTGTCCGACTCACGTCAATGCTAACATTATGAGGTACCTCTCAGGTATAAATATACCTTCCCTAGCCCTTGTAAATCAGAGGAGACCTCGACTTCAGAGGAGCCCGTTTCCCGGCCTGACGCACTGAGAAGACGCTGTCATCCCTGCACGCAGAGAGTCCAGCTTCCAGTGATCTGACTTCCCTTGCGGGGTGTTGGAGTTCGAATATGGCAAGAGATTCCTACCTCTCTCATTCTTAAGGTATGGAGCTGACTAGAACCTAGAGGGACTCTTGGCATGCTAGGCATACTAGACTTAACATACTCTTAGTATACCATAATAAGGAATACTTCACCTACTTCATACCTCTCCCTACACCTAGGTTAGGCACATTGGGGTAGAACTAGCTTAGAAACACATCGTATGAGTACTCGCATTTTTAGTCTGTGTTATTTATGTAAATGAATATCTACTAAAGATCATGCTAGCGCAGTATTATTTATTTCTACTGCTTACGATGTACATTATTTACCTCGCATATTGTCTTGTGATCGTAACAGCACATTTTACTTACACGAGAAACAAGACTGTTCAATAAATCTTTTATTGAAACGCCCGTCTATTTCTTTCTGTGTAACTGTGAGGAAAACTAAGCATGCACGATTGAGCTGAGTGAAATAGTTATCTATTGTTTCTACAACTCTGGGACACGTTCTGATTCTAAAGGGCAACAAAGTTGTCATGTTTTGCGGCTGCCAGAAACTACTCCCTTCTTGTTTGTCAAGGAGTTTCTAGTGGCCTCTGAGCTAGCTGGCACAAGTAATTAAGTTTAATATACTCGATAGGGACATACTGACCTTAGTCCTATGTCAAACCTATAGGGGATATTATTCCAATGCGCAGAGCCTATTAGGGAAATAGGAGCTACACTACAGCTCGGAGTGACGTCGGTGTTTAGGCTTGCCATAGCGTAGTAGTAGGAATAAAAACAGGATTCCCGCAACCAGTGCTAGAATTAATGGCACACCACCAAACACCGAATGTGCGAAGTTTGGGATGATTCCGAGGACTGCCTGGAAAGGTGCTAACAGTCCTGAACAGATGGTCTTAAATACATGTACAATCCCGCTCGTATCAGACATGTTAAAGATACGTCCCATCATTTCTACGAAATGAATAGGGCAGTTTGTACGAATTAAAGCCTGTATCTCAGCCAAAGTCCTTGCAATTTGTAAATCATAGATTTCTTTGGCCGAGGTCAAAGGCACGGTTTGTTGCAAAAGCATGGCTTTCATTCTGCAAAACGTATAAAAGAAACATTCAATGAAGGCCATAGAGGCGACTCCCTGACTGTGTCTATTGGGGGGAACAATACTTGCATACAACAAGTAACCCTGGAGTCGACCGTTACCAGATATGGGATGCCTGGCAACATGCCACAACAACTCTGATCATTCAACATGAGGTAACTCCCGTTAGAAAGTTGGCCAAACGTTGGATTAATCACAGCAGCTGGTGTACCTTGCAGGTGACAGGACAAATGTGCCACAGAACCATTAGAAGCCCTGTGTAAAGAAATGTCCTGACATATGAGGGAACCGCTTGATGCCTTTTCACAGTTTGTACCGGTTAGAAACACTTCACGATCCCCACTCCAACATCTGTAGTCGTAAGGTAAATTCCAGGAGGTCTTAATGTATTCTTTACCCAACCTTTCATATTTGCCTGCTTGCATTTGTTTGAGGCAATACTGAAACTGAAAAATAGTGACAGGCAGAGTGATTTTGCCATGGATAAGCCATTCTGTAGCTGGTTTTTCTGCTACCGTAAATGGTAATTTTTCCAGTTTTTCAATGCTCAGCACTGTATACTTTGCTCCCCTTTGTGCCAGTTCGATCTGTTTATCAGTTAGATTGTATTCTGCAAACAGAGACGACGTGTTGATAAAACGCCAAGGCACATAGCCCGCACGCAAAGATTGCAGCGTCCAGCCTAATAACATAATAGAACGTAACTGTGATTGGCCTTGTTGTAACATGGCTAAATCTTGTTCCAGTATGTCAATAGCAGAGGATACAATGTTGTCCAATGAATAAATTCTGGATGACAAAGTTGTTAACCCATTGTCGACCACAGAGAGAGTTTTCTCTAAGTTAATACGATCAAGTTCACGTATTCGTTCTGCGGGCTCTGCCTGTGAAACCTTCCATACTTCATTATAAGCAGCATAAATGCCGGCATATATGAAACGTTTTTGACGCGGTTTTCTGGGTCCTAGCAAGAATTCCCTAAGGTCTGCGTCTTCTTTAAGTAAAGATAAGTGTTGTTTCACATCTTCGAGTGTAGATGTTTGTAGCCAATCGAGGCACAATTTTCCTACACTGTATGTTGTTACTACCCCCGGATGTTGTCGTTGAACATAACGTGGGTCTGGCCTATGGATAGTAAAGCCCTGTCTTCTATTCAGGAATCTTTCTTGACAGATGTTTGTGTCTGTGGGCCAGAGTAACCATTTTTTCCAATCAGGATCTGTTCTGTTGGTTTGTAGTATTGTGTCTACTGTGACCGCTCCCTGTGTAGTGCTATTACTTGCAGGTGTTGGTACAGAAGGTGTGTTCATGTCTTTGATCTTAGCTAAACCAAGGCAAGACGTTTGTTGCACAGTGTCATTCAAAAACATTATTTGCTGAGGGATGATACATGCTCTAAACAAAGCTTCTATCCCCTGCACTTGCCAATCTTTAGAACCCCAGACAGATTTTGTGTCTATTGTGTCTTTCCACAAGTCAAATCCATGTCTAGACAGTTGGGTAATAAATGCTGCAGAGTAAATCTGTTTTGTATTTGTTAACATAATTTTCTGTCCTGTTTTGTTTACATTTTTATAGTAAAATGTTTCTGGATCAGATGTATTGTATCCTGAAAAATATGGAAACTTTTTGGCAAACGTTTTTGAACTACCCTTTGGTGGTGTAGGACAATGTTCCCATTGGTTAAACATAAACACATTTCTAGGTGTTGCAGATTTATGCAAGAAATGATGACCATAGTGGTTGTAACAATAAAGCTGTTCATAGTCTGATGAACCCTATAAGTATTCTTTGTTAGAGAATGCAGCAGACCTTTCTAGATCAGACATCATATCATTAACAGTCTCAAAGTCCCAATCATCAGAATAGGTACTGGAGGTAATGAAGTCACTTAATGAAATTTTAAATAAATGTGTAATGTTCAAAAGTTCCGTAGGGCCGAAGATATCGTAATCGATCTTGTCCCACACTATACCATCCTGTATAGGAACGGCTGTGATGTTCACTGCTGACAAGTCTCTTGCTTCACGATGGGATGATTTGTGTGGTTTCAAAAGTAAGTTCACATTTTTACTTTCAGTGTCCATATGGATGTATCTGCCATTTATAAGCACGCTGATAGTCATTACCAAAGCTAGCCAAAGCAGAAAGAAAAATATTCCAGACATAACCAGATAAGTCTCTTTCAGGAAATGAAAAAGGTCTTGTACTTGTTGTTTGAAAGTTTTTAGGGCTGGCGTCGTTTCAGGTTCACTCGGATCCTCAGAAAACGTATCAAAGTTAATGAAATAGCCAGAAGCAGTTCTGTCAATTGTTGGAATTGCATCAGGATTTGTTGAAATCGCTGGAACCAGTTGATCACTTGTTACGTTGGTGTAGACAGGTGTATCTGGATGAACTGTTACGTGAGTTTTAAGAGGGACGAGTTCCATAGCATTGTTGCTTAGTCCTTCATCTGTTACTGCTGAATTTTCAATGGTTATGAGTCTTTCAGTCTGAACCTCTTGGATGGTAGCGAGAGGAGTGCGTCTGCTACTAGGTCGGAGTCCACGAGGCCTACTACTTAGTATTGGCCACATACTGTGGTTTGATGAGGTCGATTGACACAAATCTTTTCTCCTTTTTTCCAGCAAGGGGCGGCAGAAGTACTGTTCTTGTTACGTGGACGGCTAGGACAGGTACTGGTTGTATGTAAGAAGGTCCAAATTCCTTCTTGTCCGCAATCTTCTCTCTGACTAGATCCCCAACTTTTGGGATCCAGACAGGCCTTGCTGGGACTGCCGGTTTTTCCCCAGTGGTGGTTGGCTTCAGGAACACATTGCTTTGTTTCGATCTTAGTTCATTTAGATCCTGTAAAACAGCCAAACGATCTTTGATATCAAAGGGTTTATTTTCCACCACTGTGCCTTTACATTCGAGATCAGGAACCCACATTCTTGTCCCAAATAGGACTTCATATGGAGTGACCCCCCCTAGAGAACTTCTTGGCAAATTATTTAATGAGCATTGGACCCCATAAAGATGTTTGACCCACCCATCACCCGAACCTAATACTCTGGCTGTTATAGACTGCTTTATGTGCCGGTTTTTCCTTTCCACAACAGAATTTCCCTCAGGATGAAACGGAGAGGAATACCGCAATGCTACACCCAAACTGGCCATGGCTTCTTTGTAAGCCCGAGAGCTAAACGCAGGGCCCTGGTCAGAATGTAGTGTGCCAATTGCGTATGTGCCGATAAAGACTCGCAAATCTTTTATAACAGTTCGAGCGTCAGCCGAGCGCTGAGGCCATATCCATAGGAACCTAGATTTAGTATTTGTGGGATTGCATTTGTCCAAAAGGACGCCTGCGCGTAGATAGTCTAATGCTGTCTAACAATGGTGTCTGTACTGGGCAGGCTACTTCGTAGCATGGTGTCTGGTGGCATTCTGCACCACGCTGTATATTACAGTCTATGCAGTCATCGATGAAGATGTGAATCTGTGTATTCATTCCAGGCCACCAGTACATCTCTTTTAATGTTAATATTGTTTTAGAGATCCCTTGATGTGACAGACCCTCCCCCAGATGTGCTTCATAAATCAAAGCTGCTCTACGTTCCATGTTTGGAATTACCCTATCCCCCACTCCAGGGATTCGAGCAAAAGGAACGTTGTTTGCATCAATTACATAAGAGCCCTTGAGTGGAAATTTCTTCGGTAACGCTGCACCACTGCCTTTGCTTGACAGCCAACAATATCTCACTGTCTATTCTCGTTTTTGAACGAGTGATCGCAGCTACGGAAGCCGTCTGAACAGCCCCCTTTGCGGCTTCATCAGCCAATGAATTCCCTGCAACGTGAACGCCATCACGTTGATGACTCAGCGTGTGTATCACGTGAGCTTTTGGTAGTTCGTTTTTCAACTGAACTACCAATTTTGTATATATTCATTATCCGACTGAACACAGTCAAAAAAATTGCATACTATGAGTGTGGGGAATTCGCGATCTGTACTTTCAAGTGCCAGTTTGAATGCTTGTAGTTCAGCTCGCTGAGCTGTACAATCTCCTAGAGATTGAGTTTTAGTGACCATTGGTCTGAAGATACCATCGCGCATGCGACCTTTAACGATTGCACATGCTGCACTGTAAGCTTGCTTACTCCCTGTAGCGGGTTGTGCTGATCCATCAGTATAAATTCGTACTGATCGAGAGGCAGAATCTCAGTGGGCAGAGGACATTCATGTTCATATTGCAGGAACGCTTGTGTTTTTAAATCAGGATCAAAAACATATTCAACATCTGTTGCAGCAAGAGAATTAACCCATTGTATCCATCTAGGATGTAAAGCTTTTGCATTTGGAATGCTCGCTTTTGTGACCGCCTCTAAGGCCGGTACTGGAGTTACGACAATAATGCGTTTCCCTTGGGCTAGAGCTCTTTCTTTTGCTACAGCGGTTTGAACTGCTGTCAGTATTTTTCTGTTGAAGTGAAGCGCATTTCTGCTTGTGTATACAAATGTGATTTGTATGCTATTGGTATTTTTTCACCCTCATTAAATGTTAAATAGGTGAATCCGCATTGTCCCGAAATTATTCGGATCACTAAATTGCATTGACTTACGGGTGTTTGTAAGTGATTTGTTGCTAACAAGTTAGGTTGGAGTGAACGCAGGATTTCTGTGTGTTCTTGTGTCCAATGTTTGATTGAAAAATCAGGTTTGATTAATTCGTAGAGAGGTTTAACCCTTTCTGCGTAATTTAGAATGTAAGTTCTTCCAAAATTTAGGAAACCCAAGATGGATTGTAAGTTTTTCAGCGTTTTTGGAGGTTGGAGCAGCGCGCACTTTTCTAAAAATTTAGCTGCCAGGCTCTTGCCTTCACTTGAAAGCTCATATCCTAGGAAAAGGACATTGAGATGGGCAATTCTGGATTTTTTAAAGTTGAATTTATAGCCCTCAGAGGCGAAGCCCAATATAATGGTACTCACCCTGTTCAAGTGCCTATCTAGGTCATCGTCTGTCAGATAGATGTCATCGACATATAACAATGCCTCATTATCATAAATTTGTAGTAACTCTGTTACCCTTGCTGAGAATAACCCCGGGCTATTTTTGAACCTTTGTGGGAGTCTACAAAATTGACGCTGGGTCCCCATTATTGAGAAAGCTGTTAAGTACCTGCTTTCAGGTGCTATGTTTTGACAAAAGAAACCATTTGAAATGTCTAATGTGGTTTTATATTTTTACGCACAATGTTATTCATTAATGCTGTACTATGTGCATTTTGCACTGCAAATGTTTTTGAACAAGTGTTCAAGTGTCTGTAATCCAAAACTAGATGATATGTATTGTCTGGTTTGGATACAGGAAACAAAGGATTGTTCATTGAGGAGGTGCATGTTTCAATCACCCCTCGGTATTCAAGTTGATCTAAGATCTCCCTGACCTGTTTTTTAGCTTCTTGCTTTATTGGGTACTGCCTTTGTGCAGTAGGTTGATTTTTTAACTGTATTTTGTGGTGAGGTGAGTCCTCATCCCATCCTACATGATTTTTTATATAATGCTGGGGCCTGGGCAACTGCCCATTTCCTGGCATAAGTATATTTTAGGTGAATTGGAATATGGTTGGAGAAGGCAGGCATAATAATGTCCTCGCCATGTGGGCACTCCCTGACAAATTGTGGTGGCCAGTCTTTTTCTGCTAGAAGTATATCATAACCCCTTGAAAGTTTCTCCCAAAAGAGTATTTTCACTTTTCTTGGTATGTCTCCCTCCATTCGGAGTGATATTTTATATAACTTTTGTGGAGTACTAACCCTGGTGTCTACAGTCTCTAGTGTGATATACTCATTCAAGTCCACTATCTCCAGAAGTTCCTTCAGGTTCTGGCGAGCTATTGTGACTTCTGCTGCATTGTCCAGCATTGTCTGAGCCCATTCTCCGTTCTTGAGCTGTGTTCTCAGTATTCTCGGCATGTCTGATCTTCAGACCTGCTACCTTCTTCTTTGTGAATTGAGGTTTTGATTTATTTTTCTGAACGTGTTTGTCGTCTTTGGATTTCACGCGTTCTTCTCTGTGTTCTGACTGTCCTATTCTTTCTGATGTCTGTGACGATATCTGAAAGGTACGAGAGGAACGTGTATCAGTATCTTGATACCTGTCAGGTTTTCTTAAATTATCCCTATTCCTGAGGTTATACCTCCTTTCAGAGGGCTCCTTTTGAGAAGACCTACCTCGGGATTGAGAACGTCTCTCTTTTGAATTTTGTTTATTTGTTTCCCACTTCTTTTTAGGAGATGTAGGATTTTGTTTAATAGAGTCCTTCTCAGGACTTTCAGATAGTTTTGGTTTCAAAGGTTTTCCACCCAAACTATGAGCATAAGATTGTTCTATTATTCTGGGTAGTTCATGTTGATGTTCTGTAACATCAAATTCCCTTAAGCGTTGGCGGATCGCCACTGATGCTGCCTCCCCTTTAAAATTAGATAATATTATTGTTGAGACCTGGTCGAAGTTTTTCAGTAATTTCATACCTAAATTCAGAGCAGGCTCTACCCCGTATTCTTTTTGAATTTGTTTCAGGACATCTGGTATTACTGCAATTGACGGAACACCATGTGTTTTAGTATAGATGGCAGCAAAGACTGCGCCCCAAGTGGTGCAATCTTCCAGTTGTGGTGTGATCCCCATTGGTAAACAGATTGTTAGGATTCTGTGTTTCTCATAAGGGCTAGTATTTGGAAATACTGCTTCGATTTGAGTAATTTTTTGAGCTATCCAGAATGGAATTTGCTCACGTTTTGTGGGCATTTTTCCCATGACTGCGTGTAAAGTCTGTGGAGTAATCTTTAGTGTATTCCCCTGATGAGGGGTTTGATTTGGTATGGTCATTGGTGGTTGGACTGTGAAAGTCCGCATGACATATTGGACTAATTGTCTGTAAATTTTTATTAACTCTTGTAGTTGAGTAAGTAATTCCTCGTCTGACATCTCTTCGATGTCAGGATGAGGTGCGTAGCCGGCTAGAATCAGCCATGTTGCTCCTGGTCTACCTAGTGGACCGAGCCTGGTAATGTTTTTGGGCGCCTTTAAACCAGAGATGATGCTCCTGGTATGTGAGTGGAATTTCGATATCCTCGAAAGGAATATATTCCTCTGGTGGATCATCTTCTTTAAAGAAGTGAAACATTTTTGTTATTGGATTTGATTCTGGGAATACTATCCATGAATAGAATACCTCTGTCTGAAAGGATTCGTGTGCCTCTATCACGAAAACTGCTCTACCACCTCATGGTGGTAGGCCGTGTTTTATAAGTTTTAGAGTGATGGCTCTCCTTAAGTTTGGATGGATGTTTATAACACCCTCATCGGTTTCATTTAAACCGGTAAAGTTAAAAGCTGTTACGACTGGGTCAGCCGCAGCTACACCGTTTTCGGCGTCATTGTCCCCGTGTATGGACATTTGTTTTTTGAAAAATGTAGTACAAGTTTCAAGGAAACAAAAGATAAGGTGCACAATATTTTGGAACACTGTATCCTTCAACGTTGATTAAACCAAAATAGCTAATCTATAGGTTTTTTGTCCTATTTGCTTTGGCGGATATTTAACCCTACCCACTCCAGACGTCTTATGGAGTATGTGAGTAGGGGTCTCTGAGAGAAAAGCACGACTGAGTTACTCAGTATCTAGCGTTAAATTAGTGCCTTACCAAACCATTGGGCGCCATGTAGTGTAGTTCCTATTTCCCTAATAGGCTCTGCGCATTGGAATAATATACCCTATAGGTTTGACATAGGACTAAGGTCAGTATGTCCCTATCGAGTATATTAAACTTAATTACTTTGTGCCAGCTAACTCAGAGGCCACTAGAAACTCCTTGTAAACAAGAAGGGAGTAGTTTCTGGCAACCGCATAAACATGACAACTTTGTTTCCCTTTAGAATTGGAACACTCTCAGAATCGTGGAAACAACAGATAACAGTTTCACTCAGCTAATCGTGCATGCTTAGTTTCCTCAGAGTTACACAGAAAGAATAGATGGGCGTTTCAATAAAAAGGATTTATTGAACAGTCTTGTTTCTCGTGTAAGAGATATGAGCTGTTACAATCGTAAGACAGTATGCGAGATATATAATGTACAGCGTAAGCATTAGAAAGAAATAATACTGCGCTAGCATTATCTTTTAGCTATGACACATATATGATACATAAATAATATAAGCTAAAAATGCGAGTACTCATAAGATGCTTCTCTAAGCTAGTTCTACCCCAGTGTATCTAAGTGTAGTGCAGGGTAAGAAGTAGGTGGAGTATTCTCTAGTATGGTATACTAAGAGTCTGGTATGCCAAGAGTCCCTCTAGGTTCTAGTCAGCTCCATACCTTGAGAATGAGAGAAGTGGGAATCTCCTTCCGGATCTCCGAACTCTAACACCCCGCGAAGGGAGTCCGAACACTGGGAGCTGGATTCTCTGCGAGCAGGGATGACAGCGTCTTCTCAGTGCGTCAGGCCGGGATACGGGCTCCTCTGAAGTCGAGGTCTCCTCTAACTTGCTTGGGCAAGGGAAGGTATATTTATACTGGTAGGTGCCTTGGAATGTTAGCATTGACGTAAAGTCGGGCAGAGGAAGACGTCAGGAATGAACCCTTAAGGTATAGCGGTTCATGCATAATAAATGAGTTCTTGGAGAAATCAATAATCCTGTGCTAGGGGAACTCCCAAGAGCTTAAGGGTCTGGTTTCTAAGAACTCGTTGTGACGTTAGGGTGGGTGACCATGCCTGTATTTGGAGTGCACGGCTAATGCCTAAATAAGGACTGGGACTCTATGCCTATATAAGGGCAATGCGAATTGTGCCTATATAAGGACATGTTTCAGGAAAACCTATATACGGACACCTAAAGCGGAATACAACAACCCCTCCTAAATGTTGACATGAAACTCCTTAGTAACATGATGGCAGCTCGTTTGTTTCCCCGTCTACAGGTATTAATACATACTGATCAGTCAGGATTTGTCTCGAAGAGAAATACCCTTCACAATATACGATGGCTTTCTCATGTACATCATGCCGCACAACTGCGGAAGGATGCCTACGCGCTGGCACTCTTAGACAATCAAACAAGCGTTAGACTCCCTAACCTAGGTTTACCTTTGGCGCATGTTGCACAAGATAGGCATGGGCCCTGGATTTATCCAGTGGATCCGTCTAATGTATTCCAACCCTTATGTCAGAGTGCGATCAGGCGGTGTGGTCTCCGAGTCCTTTCAGATGCACAGAGGAAATAGGCAGGGATGCTTTCTCTCGCCGCTCCTGTTTACAATCGCTATGGAGCCGCTAGCAGAGAGACTGCACAGAACAATGGGTTCCTGGGGAATAATGCTGTCTCCCTATACACCAATGATGCCCTGCTACATTTGAGCCAACCGATAAACTCAATGCCGGTCCTGTTAAATGTAATGCAGGAATTTGAGAAGTTCTCAGGTCTCTTCGTCAACCCAGAAAATCCAAGCTATTTCCACACAGAAACTTGATTGGGTCCCGATCGAGACGCTTATGCAAGTGGGACTCCCTTGGGCGATGAACAATGTCCATTATTTGGGCATCAGATTGACACACACAGCACAGACATTTCTAGCTCTCAATATCGGGCGAGTGGTGGAAGGGCTTTGTGCATCGATCAGATTCTGGAAGGAATTGCCCCCGTCCCTCATGGGCAGAATAGCCACAACGAAAATGATCATACTGCCGAGATGCTTCTATGAGCTCCATGGCACCCTCTATGCGATTCCAGTCATGACTTCCGTACTGACAGCCTTATAGTGGACCTGCTTTAGGGACAAAAAAGGAAGTGTGTTGGATTGTCCACACTAAAATGGACCTGGGGTCGGGGGGAGGGTCTCGATGTTCCTATATCGGGCTATACCATATGGCGGCACATTTGCAGCACTCGGTTCACTGACTCGACACCGGGGATAACTGGGAAAACAGCTAATAAAAGACACCCATGGCCATGACGGGATGTCCTTGCCTGTCCTGTTGATGAGCGGATCGCATGTTCCGCCTGTTTTACCCCATTTTGGGGCAGATTTACAAGCCCCTTGCGCCACTTTTACGTCACTTTTCCCTTGTTAACAGTGACGCAAAAGTGGCGCAAGGGGCTTGTAAATATGCCCCTTTATCTTTTATTTTTGTTGACATAGTGGTGGTTTGGAGAGTAGTTTGGCGCATGACGTACGCTCCAGGCATGCCGTTGTGGCCCGTGCAGTCCTTCCTCAAAATCGCTGACTCCATGTTGGTGCAAAAATGGAAGGACGGGGGCTGTACCATGATGGGAGACCTCTATCCAGGAGTTTATCACGTGAGAAGAAGCCACGGAATCCTTTTCACTAGGTACAGGACAGGACAGTATCTCCAGAATGGTAAAATCTCATCCACAGCACGTGAATTATGGCCGGCCTTCTCAGACGCAGCACCAAGTTCTAACACCCTTATAGCACTATTAAACATGGCTGGCCCAGGGCCGCAGACTGATTTCTCAGATTTATAGGGTGCCACACGATGATCTCCCAGCACCAACACTTCGTATTCAGGCCAAATGGGAAGGGATACTGGGGAAACCCCTGACAGCCAGGGAATGGGTGAGGATTCCTCAGGGGGTTCGCATGGTTAGCTCCTATGTCTGATTCAAACTGCTACAATGCAATTATGTACACCAGACATACCTTACTCTGAAAGCTTTACATTCCATATACACCATCCGACCGGATAGCTGCCCTCTTTGCGGAGGCATGTCTGCAGACTTTATACACATGGTATGGGCCTGCCTGTCCTTATCCACTCATTGGCAGGACGTACTGCAGAACCTAAATAGGGCCACTGGAAACAGGTGAGGGACCGTCCTGAGACAGGTGTGCTGTGAAGGAGACCAACATAGCCACCCCCCAAGATACGGCCATTCCTTCCAATGAACAACCACTAGTCAACCGTCCTTGCGTTAGGGGAATGTTAGCATTCTCCAGCCGCATTTATTATACATCATAAATAATGACATTAAACAAATTCGACAGTTGACTTAATATTGCATAACATCTCATATATATATACCAAAGGAATACAATATTCTCACACTCCATTAGGAGTCATGCTTGACCACCTCACGGCTCCTCGGGGCATCGTTTACAAGGCGCACCTCCACTGAGGGAGCCAGGGCCAACTCCACGCCTGACCCCTAAAAGAACCATCCGTGCCAGAGCAACCCAATGAAGAACACCCCCTGGCACCCAATCGGGGGGATGAGGCTGGGCAAGCGGGCCATACCTTGGTCCACTAGCTTAGCCCTCATTCCCCCCAAAACTCCCACGGGGCGTATCAAGATAGCGCCTTTTAAGCGCTGTCCTGCCACCCCTGCTCAATGCCCAGGTAACCCCGCCACCCACCTGGCCAATCATGGTGGACCGCGGGAAAGCGCCCCACGAAAATTTTAACGACACAGCCACTGTTAGGCCGCTACCGCAAACGGGGCAATACCGGCCCGCACCTGTCTTCGGGGCCTGCGAGTTGGTGTTGCAGCCCCTCGCCCACAGGTGAGGGACCGTCCTGAGACCGGTGTGCTGTGAAGGAGATCAACAATGCCACTCCCCAAGATACAGCCATTCTTTCCAATGAAAAAACACTAGTCAACCGTCCTTGCGTTAGGAGAATGTCAGCATTCCCCGGCCGTATTTACTATACATCATAAACACGACATTAAACAAATTTGACAGTTGACTTAATATTGCATAACATCTGATACATATATTCCAAATGAATACAATATTCTCACACTCCATTAGGAGTCATGCTTGACCACCTCACGGCTCCTCGGGGCATCGTTTACAAGGCGCACCTCCATTCACCCAAGGTGAGGGAGCCAGGGCCAACTCCATGTCTGACCCCTAAAAGAACCGTCCGTTCCAGAGCAACCCAATGAAGGGACACCCCCTGGCACCCAATTGGGGGGATGAGGCTGGGCAAGCGGGCCATACCTGGAGAAGTGGAGAAGTGTGGCTCAATGGTTAGAGCGGCAGACCCTGATGCAGAGATCTGGCCCGGGACCAGGGTTCAATTCCCGCCTCGGCGGGTCTTGGGCACAATTTCCTCAGACCTGATAATTCTCGCCTCGGTGCCTATTCTAATCATGGGTCCCACTCTGCAACTCTGGGCAATAGCTTGCTTAATCTCCACAACGGCCCCAACAGCGCTGGGATGCCTGGCTTCACCCTGGGGGTGCCCAGGAGTGGACATTTCACAGGGAAAAGCCAGGAAGGGTTCCACAGCGGTATGCGTACAGCGCCTGGACACCCCTTTGGGGGTATGGGTGCGCTTTACAAGTACAAATTTCATACCTTGGTCCCCTGGACCAACCCTCATCCCCCCGACTCCCACGGGGCGTATCACGGGGTACCCTCCCGGGCCAAGGCCAATTGCGTAGCAGATGCCTCCAGCCCTTCACCAGTGACCGTGTCAACCCAGCCCCGGGTTATTGAAAAAATCCGCTATAACCTGAATCTGCCTGCGATTGAATTTGTGATGCCCCAGGTTGACAGCCCATTTTGTGATCAAAACATGACTCCTTAACCGCCACAGGAATAGTTGGTTTCCTGACCAACTATGACTCTCCCTTAAAAAGTGTGAGAAATGCTGCATTGCAAAGGCAACCAGATTGTCAATACAAAGTTTGTTACCATGGGCAGACAAATGAACCCAGTCTTTATGAAAACACGCCTCACCCCGAAGGCAACCATGTGAAATTTTCTTTAGCTGTGCTGTGTTCAGCAATCGTTTTAGTGTACCGTTCAAACGCCTGACCGATTCATTCAAGCCCTTTGCAGACCGACCGAATTTCCACACTCTCCTTGGAATTACATGGTACCATGCTATGGTTGAACTCGGGAATCTCTTAGCCAACCACGCAATCTCGACCAGCAGGGCATCAAACAGAGTCCTTCTACCCCCAGTTACCAAATCGTTGCCGCCAATGTGAAGGTTGATGAGAGCCGGTGACAGGAGCCCCCGGGCTGAAACCTCCTCGACAAGTCCCCGTAGGCCCTCAAGATGAAGGCCGCCCTTCCCGGCCCAGTGGAATTGAAGACCAGCGTCCTCTGCCCGTTTGTGCACACGACTCCGGCTGAAAGTCGAACTTACACGACGCACGAATGAATGCCCAAAGACCTACACACTGGTGGAAGCCATGTGTCCTAATGCAAAAGTAGACAAGGAAGGAAAAGATTGATGTTACTGCAATGGTCTAATGATAAGGCTGTGTCCTACAACATATTTAGCCACACATAGCACTTATAGCAGTCCGAATTCCATCTGCCAATCCTCTTCACTGCTTCCGCGGTTAAGCCCCGCTCCTACTGCAGAAGTTGCTGCCCCTATCCTAAAGGAATGCGTGCCGAAGGTACCCTGGATGCCCGCTGCCAAAAGGGATTTGCGCATAATATGGGCAAACTGGAATTATGTCAAAGGAACACCTGAAGTATGTACCAATAAGGAGGCTGATTCCACCCTAGGACGCTTCTGCAAATATGCATATGTCACCTTAACTGGGCACCTCAAGAAACTGCCGGCTCCCCTTAGAATCACCTGATTCTCCTCTTCCACATTGGTCTGTTTTAGAGCGTGGAATGGTGACCACCAGGGCGTCCCCTATCCAAGAAATGTTACTGAGTAAAAGACTGGCAACAAACGAAATGCAGACTCTATGTCCGCTTTTGCTAACAGTGCCCCTGGACCTAGCTGCCTTAAGAGCTCAAGGGCACCGTCAAGAGAAGCATAAGCAAAATCCCTGTCCATGCATGCACAGGGGGGGGGTGGGAGGCGGCGCAGATTAGCAATCGTCAGGGGCAGGCAGCCAGCAGGGGCTCCTTAAGGCCAAGATAGCACCTTTTAAGCGCTGTCCTGCCGCACCTGCTCGATGCCCAGGTAACTCCGCCGCACCCTCTGCCAATCACGATGGGCCGCGGGAAATCGTCCCACAAAAATTTGATTGACGCGGCTACCGTTGGGCCGCTGCCGCAAACCGTACCACAGGCCTGCCAAGTATCACGCATCAGGCGTGACTCTATCGCATTTCAGTGCGGTGTTCCGCATCACCGCACTGAAATGCATTGTCACACATTTTAATACCACTGTCTCACTCTGCTGTTCCAGGCTCCAGCGCTGAAACTGGCTGCGCCAGGCTGCTAGCTCGCGCCGGGCGCGCCCGTGACACCTGCGCCGGCTCTGCTGCTCCCCGCAGAATTCTTGCCAGCCCGGGCACTGCCTACAACAATGTATCTTAATAGCCCTGCATGAAATTCCCACCCGCTGACGTCACCCCCCGCCGAGGCACTAATCCTGTGTGCCCAATATCGAGACACCCGGGCGGGGCCTGCTGCCCTCAGCAGTGGTCGCGTTGCAGCATACTAGTGGCTGTGGCGCCGCGGGGGAATGTCATGTGACCTCACCTCCTGGCTGGTCCTGGAAGGAAGTGAGGTCCGACCGGGATTCAAGAAGCGGGGATTAGTGGAGGCGTGTTGCCCGCCGGCGGGGAGGCGCGTGGAGAGTGCAGCCCAGCACCATGACAAGATAGGTACTGCCGACCAGGCCTCATGGACAGAGTCGGGCCCGAGGAGAGGTGGAGACACGGCAGAGGGAGTGTAAGTAAGAGAGGGGCTGCCGATTACACGCTCCACTGCCTTCCCTAAACCATTTCCGGCAGCTGTAGTATCATCAGACAGCAGTTGGAACTCCGCTTTCCAGTCAGGTAAGCAATAAATCTGACTGCTTTAAGACTTGCTAATCTCTGTCTTTGTAAAGTGTTTGGTTGTGTCGCTAGTAAACAATGTATTTTTTCTTTGACATTTTGTAGCATAATTGACTGGTGACTTTGTGTAAACATTAGCCTAGGGAGTGCTGCCTCATGTGATGATTAAAAAACGGCTTGTGTTACTGGGCAATCAATAGTCATGCAGTTGATTTTGGCATCATGTCGTCACTTTTCACTACCCCCTCAAGGCCACATTCATTTTTTAAGCCTTTTACCCCGTTTTCGGTCTCTTTCAGTTTCTCTAAGTTTCAGTTTCTATCTTTCTGCATTGTGTTTGTAATTGTCAGTGCCACTTCACCCATACCTTTATGCGCCATTAACGTGTCCCTACCTTTTGGTGTGAGTTCCCTGTACCTTTCTACCCTGTGTCTGCATTAAGTTGCAGTGACAGTCTGCCCATGTCTTTATGCCCCCATGTCTATCTCTCTAAATCCCAGTGTCTGTAAATACGCGTCTGATACTGTATCTGTGTCCCAGTGTCTCTCAATCCACGCCTTTCCGCCTCTTTGTCGCTCAGTTGGAGTGTGCACATTAGCGCTTCCTAGCGCTAGGCCTTTCACAGCCTTCAGATGCTCCCATTCAAACTTCAATGATGTCCACCTCACACAGTGCAGTAATGCCTACTAGACATTTCACCCCCTGCAACAGAGGGCAGCAGGGGTGCACTGAGGAGCTAGTAAAGTGTCTCATTGCACAAATGGTTGTAATTTGTGATATTTATAGGTTTCCCTCGTCTTCATTGCTTCATTTTGCTCACGAGAAAGTGTCACTCATACTCCTTCAAATGTCACTCTTAATAACATTAAAATTCTGAAAATGTCACACATGGCAATCTGAAACCTTGGCAGCTATGGGACCATACCGACTCGAATCTGTCTTCGGGGCCTGCGAGTTGGTGTTACGGCCCCTCGCCCAGACTGTGCAGCTGAAGATGAGACAGGAGCTGTTGGGCCCGATCCCCTCTCCCTCTAATAGAAAGCTCAGCATGAAGTTCGTCCTTCTGCGCTTGCTTTTAGCAAAGTGACGTATCACTATTAGATGACTAAGTCCAACATCTCAAACGTGTATAAACTGCCGCCGAAATGTTTCAGAATGCGCGACTGCGGACAAAGTGCTAATGAGGCATGTTCATAGAGACGACAAGCTGGATGATGACCTGAGAGCCTGGTTCGCCATGTTATCTGACTTAAAAGAACCCAGAAGGGTGTCCTCCTCCAGTGACCCTATGACAGGATAACCTTGTCAAGTTGGTGGTGAGCGAGGAGGGCCTTGTGTTCACAGCTGGGTGCACCGTGAACCTTAAAGATGGCCTACTCCGTAAATTATCCTGGACCATTTTTAGGGGCCTCCCACGAGATCGGGGGGAGGGGGAATTGTGTTTCAAGTTTACTGGGTTTGGCCGGAGGCCATCAATTGTTACCTTATGGGATATTTGTTGATTGTAACTGCCACTGGTGGTATCCTATGGCACTTTTTTTTATTCTATTGTATAATGTCGATATGCTGATGCTCATTTCATCCTGTTGGACTTCAATAAAAGCCTTATGCAAAAAAAAAGAAAAACCCGGTCCATCTGATGGCCAGTGCATTAATATCCATTAAAAGTCACATTATGTAAGGAGTTGTAAACCTCCAATACATTAATGAGCAAGACTAGCCCTTAGACATAATGAGCATTAATGCCTCTTGTAATAAAGAACAATCATGGCCCGAGGCAACATACATTCCTTGTGGGAACAAGTTCCATGTTGGGAGTGTCAAAACAAGTCCTGGATTGTCTTGGATATGTAATTGTAAGAAAAGGGGACATTTTGTATATGTGTGTGTGTAAGGGTGAATGACAGAATGAAGAATGTGAACACCTGGGACAAGACTAGCAGAAGGGAGGAGGAAGGAGAAGGCTGCATTTTACCGATTGACAGGAGACTCTATGCCCTTTATTTCAATGGGATGTTTGCTACGTTTACACATGATGGCAGATGCAGGAACCACTTATACAGTACTGGAGAAGATGAGTTGAAGAAATGTATGGTGATAAAGCCCTGAGGCAGAACTTGATACATCAAAGGTCAAAATGTTATTGCCAAAGGATGTATGGAACCTACAAAACTGTCTAGTACACCTACATAAATGGATGTCAAGTAACTTCCTGAATCTAAATCCAGAAAAAGCCTAAGTGATTCGTATTAGATGCCTCCTCCCATCCCTCAAATCCAAATCCAATATGGAATTCCTATATGAGCTCCACATTAATGGTTTACCCATATCCTTATAGCAGAGTGAAGTCACTTGCTTTGTGGATTGACACCTATCAATTCTCAAATAGCTCACGTGGCTACATCTGCAAAACCATCTCCCTAATCACTGATAAATCTCAAACCTCTAATGCTTCCCAAGGACGTTCACACACCAGTATAGGCCGTAGAGTTAACAAGGGTGGACTATGGAAGCTTCATGCTCGCAGGAATATACTGCTACTTTTAGCTCCTGTGAAATCTGTTCTCCACCTGGCAGCTGGTACAATCTCTGGAAATAGAAAGTTTGACCACAGATCACCAGTGCTAATAATACCACATTGACTTCCACCAGAAGGCAGAATAAAATTGGAACTTATTCACATCACATTTAGGCCATACACAATCACTAAATATATTATCGCAAAACCTCTCTAAAAATATAAGAAGGGCCCAGAACACATGAAGCATTGACAAGCTAAGACTGGAAACAAAACAAGAAGTAAACTCTTGTAAAATTGCTAAACCATCACGTGTCTCCATCTGGAACTCTCTTCCAGTTGGGCTAAGATGCTCTAAGGATCTTCCCATATACAACAAAGGACAAGAGGCTGACCTCTTTACCATTTAAAATTACCATCTTGGCTTGCCTCCTATTTCTCCATCTATCCTTCAGTCACCTCTTCCCTTTTCTCCACTTCACTTTGTGGAAACATTCACATTTTCCAACAAATTCAAACTTTGGGTACTAATCTGATTATCTCTTCTTTTTCAAAAAACAATCTGTTCCATGTATATTCCTAGTCCTCCATCGTCATACTTCTACTACCACTACCTAGTTTCCTACTGTACCTGTAGTTGGCCTTCTCTCTTTTAGACTCCACTTATCTAATGCTCTCCTTTCGCTTTATTTCTTTTTCTATGCCTCCTTTCTTTTCCTTCTGCTAAAGCTGCATATTTTGCATTGCATCTGTCTTTCTCCTTTCCATTTCCTAGAGGAAATCTTTCATGATTAGTCTTTCTTATTCACAATCACCCTGCTTCTCGCACTCTGCTGCACTACTTTCTTCCCCCAAGGAACCTTCCAGGATATTGTTCCACAACCTTCTATTCTGCCTTGATGCCTGCAAAGTTTACTGATGAATCATGACTGATATTCTGTTTTATGCAACTATTGGCATGTTTCATGGTAGGGGTTAGCTTACCACTTCACGTTTTTACTGTACAGCTACCCAACAACTACCTGTTAGATTGGCACTTTATAAAATGCAGAATAAATAAAACAACATTTTTGCACATGCGATGGTACACCACATGGCCCACTTAATAATCTATACGACAGCTACATACAGATCAAACAAAGACTTCTGGGTCTCTTCCATCGAGCAGGTATCTTAACCACTCCAGATATCTATTCATGTTAGTGCACACACTTAACAATCCTCCCCTTACAGTGATAGAGTCACTTTTTTCTCAGGCTTTTTGTGCCAGGCAGAATTCCATTTTCATCAATAAAGTAAACCTGGTTAAACACAATTCTGGCATAACCGTTATGTCGACAACAAAGTTTGAATCTGAGGATAACTTTTCAAATATTTTAGATACTGACAGTGCCCCTATCTGTGCCTTGAAAGCAACCATGAATTAACGGTCTTTGAGCGCCAATCTGATATTAAGCCTACCAACTTTGCTTCAGAACAGACACTGGTTTGGGCCCTCAAAATATATGACTCTCCTCCTGCCATCCTGATCAACCTATCCATCACTACAGGCTCAGTCCCTTCATTATGGAGGGATGGATTAGTGCAATTATGAAAAATGAACAACTTGGATGGTAACGCTTTGAATAACTCATAATTATCACAATCTAACAGTTTACATTTGTAAACAAGGTAAACTTGGCCAACTCCGAAACTTATGGTATCAGTTTCATTGCATTTCTTGCCTACAATCAGGTTTCAGGTCTAGACAAAGCAGTGAAACTGCTTCAGTTTGCTTTTGGGATGACGGCCTTAGATTGGAAGATGGAGGCTAATCTGTCATGCTGGTTAGGTTGAACCTTTACACAGCCTTGGAACAAAATTCCATTCTGTCTAGGGTGCCCATTGTGATAAAAACCAATTAATTCACCTTAAAATGGCGTCCTTCTTAACCTATGACACTCAGAGGTCAAAATGGGCCAGTTTACTTCTGGATCAGCTGCGACCATGTGCTGATCATTTTGCACTACCTCAGTGGTTCTTTTTTTCTACTGTATCATTTAACATATACCTTTTCCCCTCTTTAATCTCAACTACTATGCAACAGTGTGCCATTCCTATGCTGACAGTACTCAAGTTTACATGAATGAATGAATACGTTTGTTTTGTAAAGCGCAAAAAGCTGCCCCGAAGAGCATCCCAGCACTAGCCTTCAGTCATAGATATCCTAACCAATACACAAGATTAAGAAGTCGAGAATAACCAGGTCTTCAGTTGTTTTCTAACATTACACATTATTTGTGGATCGAAGAGTAAAAGGGAGCTCATTCCATGCCTTTGCTATCAGGAAAAAAAGGATCTTCCACCCTTTCTGGCCAGCTTGGTTTTAGGAATTTTAAAGAGATTAGCATTTCCAGATCGCGACTCTGCTCTGGTAGGGTTGTACTGATGGAATCTTTTAAAAAGATATTTATGGCCTGTATTATAACATGCTCTAGGTGTAAAGACAAGTGTCTTAAGTTGAATACGCCTGTGCACTGGCAACCAATGAAGATGTTTGAGATGCTGGTAGACTGAAGAGCAGGAAGGTATTCTTAAAACTAATCTTGCTGCTGCATTTTCCCCCACCTGCAGCCAATTAATCAGAAGTTTGGGGAGGCCTAGATAGAGACTATTGACAAAATCAAGTCTGGAAGTAATTAAAGCATGGATTACAATTTTCCGTGCTTCAAGTGGGAGTACATCAAAAACTTCTTTAGTGTATGGACCAATGAAAAACAATTGCTCATAACACTAAGAACTTAGGTAAGAAAAGACTGGTCTTTATCGAATTTTACGCCCAAGTTTCTTGCTATCAATACTGGCGGAGGAGGAGTTGGCAGTCCTACTCACCACAGTTCATTTATTGGAAATTCGTTAAGTGTTCTAAAAAGAATGATCTCCGTTACAATTTTAGTACCATTGCTGCATTCAAACAAATAACCTTAGATAAACAGGTTTTGAATGAAGCTTCTAGAGTATCTGGATTTTTGCCTATGGATAAAATTACCCGAGAGTTGTCAGCGTTAGAGACTACTTTAATCCTGAAAGGCTCTAATAATGTTGCCAGGACAGACATATAAACATTAAATAGAGTAGCGCTCAAGGAGGTGCCCTGAGGTACCCCATTATTTGAGCATCTTGCTTCCAGAACTAAAATTGAGAATTCTTACTTCTTTCACAAAGAAAGAATGGAACCATCTTAGTGCTTGACCACAGATTCCTATCTCAGACAGATGTTCTAAGGGTAGAGTATGTGATACTGAATCAAACACCGCAGATAGATTTAAATGATTTAGGGGTGGATGTGGCCTTGGTCTAGAGAGATTTTAATATAGTCAGAGACTTCCAGTAGTTCTGGTAGTGTGTTGTAGTACTAAACCTGATTGTGGCACTAAAACCTGATTGGGATGGATGTAAGAGGCCTGCATGCTCCAAATAGTTTGATAGTTGAGTGTTAACAAGTTTCACCAACATTTTAGAGAGTGCTGGAAGCAATTAAATGAGTCTGACATTGGATAAAATATCAGGGTGTGCAGATGTGTTTTTGGAGAGGGCCTTTACCCTTGCTTGCATCCAGGTTGTTGGAGTTGAAGCAGTGGATTGCTTACTTCCACTGTCTTGGCCAAAGCCTGCGGTGGACATGGAACATCAGGAAAACCTGATTTACAGCCAATTATGGCTCGTTCAGATAGTGTAAGATGATGTACTTCAATTTTGAAAATGTACTGTCTACATTTGAGAATGAGACAACAGGTATTTCCCATATATACCGTCATCATTCTGGTTTTGAATTTTGCTTATATTTTGTAATTTGTTTCTCATAAGAGTCTGAGAGATTATCACAGAGTTCTGATGAAGGTTTAATATTAGTGTCACAAGCTTTCGGCTGCAATAACAATTTAGTAGTTTAAAAAAATGTCTCTTGATCCATTCTTGGCAGTCTCTTTCAAGGCAAAAAATTGAGATTGGCCGATCTTAATTGACTTTCGGTAATATTTAAAAGCAGATTTCATATGTATTTTTTTAATTAATAATTTTGCAGCCATAAGGGTGATGAAGATTTTTCTTCGCTACAGGACCGTTTACATGATGTTATGTACTAGATAAGCCAAAATTACCTACGTTAAGCAAAACAGATGCTATACTTTTCAGTGAGAAACATAGATCCTCTCTCCAAATTAAAACGTAACAGTTTCTTTCAGTTTCTTTTCTGCTGATAATTCTTCCATACCTCTTTCTCCATCATTGAGCCATAGCAGCTGGAGGAGTGGGAGATATTGACTGCATTATGCTAATCCTTTTACATGAGATGGTTGAGACCACAGACTTTAGACAAAAATTTCCGGTTTTGAAAACAAAATCTTGTTTCTGAGGCAATGCCTGCACTGGCTACTTGTTAAAACCTAAATAACTTTTAAAATGTCCCGTCTTACATTCAGATGCCTTCAAAGGCATCCACCCAAATAACTAAAATCTAAGATTCCCATAAGTTTCTTACAAGTGCCTTCAACATTCTCATTTGCACTTCTAAATTTTAAACTAACATCAAAAAACAAAATGTCACTTTTCATTCCATGCAGCTTTTATCTGGAAAACCTTCATGGTCACATTTGTTAATGTAATGCACATTCTATTATCGTCAGATATCTGCTCAAAGCACATTTGCCCTAAACATCTTAGGTCACTAGAACCTACAAGTCCACTGGATACTAGTGCGCTATATAAATGCCCCTTGTAATAATAGAAATCCATTAAAACTACAGGAAAAATTGATGCAGAGTGTAATTAAGTGTATGGAAGATGTAGTATATGTGATAAGACGGGTCTTGTCTACTGGGGTTGAGTGATCAAAAGAGTTTGAATATAATATTCCACTACAATCATCCAGATCAAGGTCCATGTGCCAGTAAGGTGAGAACAGTTAAGGTTGAAAAGAAACCATAGGTTTCCTGAGGCTTTCAAGAAATTCTGGGTAAGCTCAGACAATGTTACCAGAAGATCATCCTGAAGGAGTATTCCCAGCTGTGTACACAAAGTTCACAGGGTGCCGGTTGGGTTGAGGGAAGAGCTTAATAAAGATTTGAAAAGGCGGAAAGAACTTGACTGCTGAAGACATTGAGCAGTTGGTGCCTTGTATTGTCTCAACAGGAACATCTGGTTGGATCGTAATTCACTCCTGAACTTATCAGAAATGCTATCTTCATTGAAGGGTGTACTAGTGTTCACAAAAGTTACCTGCATATTACCAGACAAACCTCCACAGGGATTTACAACATTTGATGCCTTTTGAAACCACTATAGGAGACCAAACCTGCTTTTGGCATAACATCAGCCATCTGCTGTTTTTCAGAGTGATGCACATATTATTCAAAGAGGTTGGAGATGTTACATATTTTCAAGATGATATTTTTGTATTTGGTGTAAATGAGAGTCAGCATAATTAGAAATTGAAAAAGTTGCTCAGCATATTAGGAGAAAATGGTTTGAATTAAAAAAATAGAAACATGTAAAATATGCATTGATTACATAGATTATATAGGGCGGAGCCAAGATCATCATGGCCGCTCGGAGCCTCTGCTCCGCTAAAGCCCCGCGTTCAACAACCAGCGCGGCGCTCAAACCCCATTTTAACTAATAATTGACCCACCTCCTGACGTCTGAAGGTCGGGACCGTCTGCCGCTGTGACCGCCGTACAAAACAGACGCCACAACACCGGGATTTCGGCAAATAACCTACCCGACGATATTTCATCAAGATGGCGCCTAGGATGAAACGGACTTGCTTTTGAAGTACCGGAGCTGTGTGGCCCGTCCGCTGCGCGGGGAAAACATCCCTTGGCCGCAGCGGACACACTGGTTTGTTTGCCCTGAGCCTAGAGACACCTGCTTGCTGAAGATCGAGGTGAGCGGCCCCCCTCCCCTCCTGCGCGAGGCAATTGGCGGCTCCCACAGCGCTGCCCACCATAATGGGTGATGTGCCCCAGCGCCCCTTCAGGGTCTGCGCACGCCTCGAGAGCCTAGGGACACCGGGGGTGAGTCCGACCCTTCCCTCCCCACAAAGCTCTGGCGTACTCGGCTCACTCTCGGTTTGGAAAAGGGTCCCAGGATGCCTGACCCCAACATGGCCGACACTGGTGACTCCCCCCTTGCTGAACTTTTACCTACTTATCCCTTCCTGGACTATGCCTGACCTCAAGAGGACTTCTAGATCTCTTTTTGACCATGGCCTCCCTCCCCCACCCGCCCCCCGCACTACTCTGACATTCCCTCAAGAGGACTTCTAGATCTCTTTTGACCATGGCCTCCCTCCCCACCCGCCTCCCGCACTACTCTGACATTCCCTGAGGACATATGAACTCTTTCTGGACAGCGGAGTCCGAGGATTATGTCCGACGCCCGGTGGAGCTGCTCTGTTCAGCTAATGAGGAGATAGGACTTGGCTCACCCCCTGTCCGTCACCTGCCCAGCCGGACCTTGGGCACAGTTTTTCTCCCCTTCTCCCTGTCTCACCCACCCTCCCCCTCATTGTATTCATGCCGTTCTGCTTTTGCCTTGTTCTCCTTTCTATACACCGGTCTGACCGATACATGTTGGTTGCTTCCTTGAGAGCTATAGGGAGACCGGCCTCGGACGACCTCACTGGCCCTACCCATTCGGTCTTTGGGCTGATTTTACCTCTGTCTCTTATTCCTTCCTCCCCCTCGTCCTCTCATTCTCACTCCCCCTCCCCCCCTTCCCTCTCTACTGATCTCTCCTTCTCTCCTGTTAATGTGTCTCATATATTTTGATGTAACGTAAATTGTTATTATTGTTGTAACTTTGCTGACCTTATGTAAAGCGCTCTGATACCTTCGGGTCTAGCCAGCGCTATATAAAACTGTTTAAATAAAAAAAAATAAAAAAAAATAGTGCAGTATTTCTCTGTATGGAGACTAACTCCAATGTGTTTAACACATAGTTATAGGAAGCTCCTTGTCCAGTTAACAAGAATGCGTCCAGGTCACTTTTTGGATCTCGCCAAATTCTAGTAAAGATCTGTGATCCACTTTTCCCAAAAGACAGCACCCTTATGTTTTCTTCCTATAAAGAATTAGAAATGTGTATTGTAGGAAAGTAGAATCTGCTTTCACGGTTAGCCCCACTTTTTGCCTGGTGTCAGTGTATTTTGACTGTAGTTTGCTGGGATCCTGCTAATCAGGACCCACGCATCTGTGCTCTCTCCCAAAATGGTGGTAAGTACTTTTGTACCTCCATAATTGGGTACTGGTGTACCCTAATAAGTCCCTAGTACATGATACTAAGGTACCCAGGGCATAGGTACACCAGGGGTCTCCCATTGGCTGCAGAATGTATTGTGCCACCCATGGGAGTCCACCTAAACTCTGACTACAGGCCTGCCATTGCAGCCTGTGTGAGGTGGTACTTGCACCTCTCACAACAGATATAAGTTTCCTTATATCTGAGGTCCCTACACTTAAAACTTATAAGTTACCCTTATGGTAGGCCCTTCAGTCCTGATGGCATGGTGTTTGGTTATAAGTGGGAGGGTGACCCTGCATGAGCAGGATACCCCTACAAATCCCCGAGTCAATTCTCCAGGCTTTGTAAGTGCGGTCAGTCATTTTAAGACATATAGTGAAAATCAATCATTACGAGATGTCTAACTATATAATGGCTGTGCCAAACCTGGTCATGTTTGGTATCAAACATGTTGAAATCATACCTCAACCCCGATTTCAGTGTTGGAGGTACGATCCCATGTACTGGGGGGACCCTTAGAGAATACCCTTGTTCTCCTGGTTAAAGCCTTTCATGGTCTGCCTGCAAGCTAGTGCTGCCGCCGACCACAGACACTGTTCTGCCCTCCTGCTGCTGGGCTGAGCTCAAGCAGGGGAAGGCAGAACAACAGGTTTCCTGTCACAGGGAGGTGTGACCACCTCCCAGACAGGACTTAGTGTATTGGGCTGGGGTGGGGGCGCTTTCCAGTACCACCAGACTGCACCGAAGGGCACATTTGGTGCCCTACTTGCATACTCTGGTTTGAGCCAGTTCAGGAACCCTTGGTTCCCACTCTGGCACGAAACTGGACAAAGGACAGGGGAGTATCCTCCCCCTGTCCAGCCCCTCATCTGGAAGGGATCCCCGAGTCGTTCCAACTCTTTCCTTGGATATTTAAGGGCTGCCCCGTGGGTGGGTTTTCAGATTTGTCGTGGAACAAAACTCACCTCTGAAACCAAGACACTCTTCGACCGTCTGGACACTTGGACTCCGTTGGACTTCGACTGGAACCTAGACTGCATCAAGGAAGACTCCTGGTGTTCCTGGTCTCGCTGTTCTTCAAGTCTTCTGCATCGTCTGCATCTGTGTTTCGCTCAGGCTCTCCAGAAGACCTGTGGGCATCAAGGGTTATCTGAAGAAATCTCCCTTGGATTGATGGAGTCGCTCTCCTGCATCTGCAGGCACAGCAACGAAGCTGACCGGTCTGCTGCTCCTGTTGTCCTAAAGACTTTCTGAGACTCAGCAACACACGTGGTGTTTCTGTGACTCCCCTGAGGCCTGACCTGTCTTCCTGCAATTTGGAAGACAGTATCCCTCTACGGGCCGCTGGGACCAAACCCCTGTGTGTCGACTTGGGTTGCCAAGGCTTGTTGGCTCTGCACTCCAGAGCTCTTTGGGCTACAAGAAGCTCCAGCCTCCAGCACATCTTCCCTCGAAGATCAACATCCTCATTGCATCCCTTGCACCAGGGGTTTCCATCTTTGGTGAGCTGCCCGAGGTCCTCTTGCGACTCCTGTGCCTTCGGCCTGTGGGTTCTCTCTAAGGGTCTTCTTCTGCTTTGGTGGGCTCCCATGTTTGCCCAGAGCCTGCTCTGACTCTCCTGCACTTGGTGAGTCCCTTGGACCTTGCTGGTCCCAACGATTGCACCTTTTCATTCTCCGTGCCAGTTGCGGCTAACAAGGCTTGTTGGTGCTCCCACGGGACACCGACCACCTAGACACCGACATCTGACATGGGACAGCTCATGCATGGCTTCTGGTTTTCCTCAGCATCATCTGGTCCCCACAGCTACAGTGACAAGGTCCTCGTCAACTCTCCTGAGCTCCCTGTCAAGGGTGGGCATTGTGCTTCCGTGCCTCCTGGTCACCTCTGTGTGGCATAGACTCTGCCCCTTGTACTTGTAGGCTCTCCTCTTCAAGACTCCATCCTTGGATTCCATCAGACTTCTTCAGAGACTGCTCCAGAGGCCTTTTCTCCGACGTCACTTCACCCATATGCACCCGGCTTCCCTGGTGCAGGTAACCTGGTTCCTGGGACATCCATGGGTGGGGTGGCTCTCCAACCTTCCGTCCTCCAAATGGTTTCTTCGAGGTCCTATGGGAAGAGTCCTTTTTTTTTTTTAAACTGCAACCGCAATGTCTCCATAGACTTCCATTGGGCACGCGGCTGTGTTTCCACTCAGCACACAGCCTCCGTGGGGTTCCTGGGAACTTACCTTGGGTCGTTCCTTGTTCCCCCAGCTCCTGTGAGTCTTATGGCCCAAGTCCCGTTCTTCTTTGCAGTCCGCATTCCACTTTTTAGGTCTCGCCTACGCAGCGCGCATGCGCTGCGTAGGAAAAAGACCTATAGAAATCGCTTCGGCTTTTCAGCCAAACGTGCACGCATTGCATTGCTTTCAATGGCAATGCGTGCACGTTTGCATTCCCTTGCGGGAGCGAGCTTTGAAACATGTTTGCTCGCTCCCCAAAGGAATCGCTGTGTGTTCTCTCGCACTCCCCCACCCCTCCCACTTGTTAGCCCAGTACTGTTTCCCTTTGCGGCCGCAGGGCGCGTTTGTGTTTCAGCGCTTGTTTTCCCTCTCGTGACATCTCCTCTGCATATATCGTCCTAAAAACGTAAGTCCGAGACATTTACAGCTCTAAAAGGAGAAATAATAGATGGACGACGCAGCAGGCGCAGCCGCGTTTGTTTCTTTCGCTGGAGAGGAAGCTGCGAAGTTAAACAGTTTATGGTATTTGGCATGTTTGTGGAAACCATTGCGCTCTTTTCACTTCTGGTACCCATTGTTTGCTTGTCCCGTCACTTTGCCAGTTGGCTCTTTATTGTCACCGGTGTCTCCAGCTCGCCGCTGGATCAAACCGGGCCCAAATGGTGCGATAAGCTTCAAGGATTTACGAAGAGCAAATGCACACTTTGTAGGACCTTCCGTCTCGGTGCTTCGCCTCACCTAGCAAAGCTGCACAGCACAGTCTGCCGCACCGAGACAGGCGTCTTTCCTTTGCTGTGGTGCCCGGCGAGATGGCGGTATTAAAAACGTATATTTTTCTTTACGTTACTCTGGAATTCAATGTGAAAAATAAAATATACTAGATTGTCTACATCCAGTGCTTGCCCCTAAATGAGCTTACTTGTGGGTCACGTGTAACAAAATAGCTAATCATTTTAAACAAGGTTGGTGGTTCTTATATGCTATGGTGCTGCGATTGATTAGCCAGGTACACAATGGGCATGGGCTGTACCTTATCATCCATGCCCACTCACCACTTTCAAATAAAACATGCCGCCCCCTCTTGAGTTTTCTCATGGTTGTGTTTGTGTGCCACTCTGTAATGATTTTGTTCTGATGCATTTGCTCATGTGGCGTTTGAGTGAATCTTCCATCGGATGTGATCTGGTGTTGCACACCCACGGCTCTCTTGGACCGTGCATTGGGGCTATTTTGCTGTTACATTCTGTACATTATTTCTGTGCTCATACCACATTGGTGTGTTCTTGTTGTATCGTTAGTGATCTGGCGTCACGGTCGTGTCTTTCTAGGTAGACCTGGGTGGATTACAGCTACCATGCTGCTGAAGTTCTTGTGGTATCTGGGTGGAACTTGAGGAACTTGTAGTGTGACTTTCTTTTGCTGCTGCGCTCATGTCATGTTTGCCCGCCCCACCACAGTTCTGAGGTCGCTGCTTTTTATTTATTTTTTTGCTGCGACCGCCCGCCATTTCCTTTGTTTTCATTACTTTTGTTACAATCTCGGCACTGGCGTGGTGCCACGATTGCATCAAAAGTAAGAAATAGAAAAAAGTGCTTTTCTATTTCTTTACTTTTGATGCAATCGTGGCACCACGCCAATGCCGATACTGTAACAAAAGTAGTGAAAACGAAGGAATGGTGGGCGGCTGCTTTCAGCATGTAAAGAAATAGGAAATGGATGCATATTCAGCGTGAGTTAATTGTGGTAAGAAAGACGGAGTGTAAGGAGGCTTTACCCTCGCATGGCCCCCAGCGTGACAGTTTGCTCGCAATATTCATTCATTCCCCCGTGGGTTGGGTTAATGCAGCTGTGTAGCCCTAGATTATATCAGACGATTGCATGATTATGAGTCTGTGAAGCGACGCCTTTGCTTGGAGTACACTCCCCCACCCCACCCCCGATACACACACAAGCGAGTGTTCTCTTGCATCACCCCTGCCGCAGGAAGCCTACGTTTTGATTCAGTAGGTCTAACTAATAAGTAGAATGCAGGCATAAAAGGGGTCTTTGAAGGAGTAAACCAAAGCCATGCTTTTCCCTTGATTTTTGTCTGTTGTAGAAGCGCACTCCCAACTGTTTTCCTCACCAGTTTCTGCATACATAAATCTAGCAAACAAATTGCCATTTTCCCGACACACGCAAATCTCAGTCTTTTCTACCCGACGGTGTTCAGCTTCTGAACTGTTTGGCACAATCTCTGGTCTTCGTCTATTGTGTTTAATCACAAGTCCTTTGTGGGTACCATCACGTTCTGAAAGCAGCAGCTCTGAGTGAAGAACGCAGCATGAGAGAACGTCTTGGTTTCTGTGTCTGCAACTCACTGCCATACTTACCCAGACCCACATATTTTGTTAAATTGAATGAGGGTTGATGTGCAACTTTCAATGTTCGTTGTGTTTGAGTTGCATCCACTGTTACTGCTGCATGCAGTGTAGGGTAGTCGGGGCCATCGCAGTGCTCGGTTAGTATAACCATTGAGAGTTAGTATTGACACTGTCAGTGGCATACCAAGGATTCCATAGGTGCAAGTGGAAGCATGAAAAATGGACCACTTGAATAAACGTGTTGGCTAGTAAAACCACCAATAATTGTGGTACAATGAGCCCCTTATTGTACTGGAACTCAATGCCACTGCACCTGCTGCACCACTGATAGCCACACACCTGGCCACTGTTCTGCACTAATCTAGACAATGGAAGGTGTACAGTATTATACTGCCATTACCAGTGGGACAGGAAGTAACAGTAGATGTTATAGCACCCAGGATAATGTGCTGCATGGCTAAATTCTTATAAGGTCCCAAAGGCGAGACCTATTGGCTATGCCAATGCTTGTTTGTTATATGGTTAGGTCTCCACCTGGAGACCAGTGTATATTTGTGCTACTTACCTGATTTCTTTTGAGTATTTTCATGTGTACGGTTGATATCTCCGGCCATGAGATATACCAATGTGTTAGTGATTGTGTTGTTTAATAAATACACTTATTTTTATAAACACTGTGTGGTTCTTTTTCATCTAATCTACACTGTTGGTTAAATGTGGTAAAACAAGCTGCTTTACACTCCTTCAAGGTAAGCCTGAAGGCTGCTCTCTACAGCTACCACTTTGAGAGATTTCTATGGTCATCAAAGACCACTAAAATCACCATAAGGTTTGCTTGGATTAGTGCAAGGTGTATCGCTCCTTGGAGTGTACACCATATACTAAGCCAGGCTCCTACATATATGCACTAAACAATAGGAGCAAATGTGTAAAGGGTGATCTAGTGCCGGCTACACCAATGAAAGCATTTGATATGCTAGATAAAAGCTTTGTTATGATGGATTTGAGTGGGTGTGAATTAGGGCCAGTAGTACTGCAAGAGTGAAAGGTGTGGAAAAAGTGGAAGCTTTTGCACTGGGGGCGTTAGGGGTGTCAGAGGTTAGCTTTTTGGTGATACAGCCCGAAGCTCTGTCGGTGGGTAATGCACTACTTCAGGATCTATTTGTGAGATACTGAATTTACCCTGCACATGGATCAAAAGCTCATGATTGCTCTTAACACCAAATGGTTGGGTTGCGTCTCTCAAAGACTTGCCAAATGGCCATGTAGACTACATTATTTTTAGAGAATGGAGTGAGCGCCATGCTTGAGGAACATAGCAGCTGATTTTACATCTTACCTACTTGCAGATGATGTATATGATGGGGGAAGTGGCTAATAATGAGATGTGGTGTAGAGTAGTAGGGCACAGAGAGTGGCTGAAAGCAGGGGCAGGTTGTTTTGTGGGCCATACATAACATAAAATTATACATGGCTAAAAAGTGAATTACAGAGCAATTTTTCACATCAGGGTTCTGGGTGACATCATAGACAGATCGAGCTTCACTCTCGTTGTCTATTTGATGTCACCCAGAACCCCTAGGTGAAAAACATCCCCGTAGTTCGCCGTTACCCATCCATCTATATGTGAGAGATTGTGTCATAAGTGTAATGAGTGATTAATCACAGGTTAACATGCACAGTCCAGTAAAAGGTATAGTAGTTCCTAATCGGCTTTTGAGCAACTCGACCTTGGATGTTGCTGGCCCATGTGGAATTCTCTTAGGTACACCCAAATATGCCCTAGACGACTACTTGAAGTGGTCAGAAGTAATGTTTATAAATAATATAAGTACAAAGAAGGCTGTGGAGTTTTTGAAGTATGTATTTCATTGTGTGGTTTGTTTCTTCACCCCGGAGGTGCACACAGGATGAATTGAACATCGGGACCGCTCATTGACAGCTGCGATCCCGACATGGGAAAGGTTAATTATTGTTCTTCTCTTTGTATATTTCAGAATCAATAAGAATACAAGTTCAGGTATGCACCGACCTAAAAAGTACCTACAAAGTATGTAGTGTTGAATGTTGTGATTAGTATACAACAGCAGGAGTGGAACTAGGTATCAGGCACCGAATACGCTAGGTCCTGAAGAATAGCCAAGAGGGGTAGGCTAGAAACATGTCGACCATTAGGAATTTGGAACAATAATTCCATGAGTCCTAATCTTTCCCCTGTTTTTAACCATACCAATTAGGGGTCGGAATAAAGTAGTCATTACCCACTAGCCAGGTATTTTTACATAGCGTCCTTTCCTTCACTCCTCCCTCGCAGATCAACCTGTCTCTCATAGTCGAAAAATAGTGCTCCCCCGTGGTTCGTCTGGTCGCAGCACGCCCCGTTCCACAGGGGAAAGGGAAGGACCCTATGATGAAGCATGCCACCAAGGGGCAACCCTGGTGGGTGAGGGTTTTACAGAAAACTTTATATTTTCCCGAGAAGGAACTAGAACTTTCCAAAAGTAAGGTTGGGTGCTTTTTTTCTGTGTTATGAAGGTGGTGATGTATAGTCATTTGTACTCCTAAGAGGTAATGTGTCAGGACCTTTGCTTAATAAAGGATGAATGCGTCGAAAGCAGGTGGATGCTGACAAAATTCTGGGTGTGTATAATGTGGGACAGTTGGTGCAGACAGTTAATGGGCTGAAAATAAAAGTAAGACAAAAGCTTCCACGCCTAAAAGGGTGGTGAAGGCAAGGGATGATCTAGTGGTCCTGGATGACATGGGAGTAGAACAAAAGTAAAGTGTTGGACTTTTCCTTGTTAAATGAAGGTGGTTGTATCTAGAAGATTTAAGAAGGATGAGACAGAATGCAATAAACAGGTTAGGAAACGAACCTTTGGAGCTCTATGGCAGTACAATGAGATGTCCGAAAAAGCCCTTGTACTAAAATGATCATGATATAATGTAAATACGTATACAGTGATAGTGCTTTAAGTTCTGTATATTGTTTCCTGTTATTTGGGAAGGAAAGGAGCGGAAAGTGTTGGGTCTTACCTCAGTTTTTAAGGGAATGTTCTAGGGTTTCACGTGGAACTTTTGTGGGTGTTGGGAATGTTACTGTGGCCTGGTTGATGGTAGTTGCTGCGTGTTTGGGAATGCCTGTTGGATGTATGTACTTTTCTTTCAACAAAGTTCCTTAACATCTGTTGCTTCTTACAAACACACAAAATCTGAAAAGATAGGAAATGCAACAATTAAAGGCCCTTACTAACAAGGAACATTCAGAGTGTAGTGGCATTAAGCACCATTCATGTCTGGTCCATTAAAGCGTTTGGCATCAGGGCTCACTCCTACTAAGGACCATTCATCCTCATTAGGGACAGGGTCCAATGATGCAATAATATTGCAATTGTTGTATTTCCTGACTTTTGAGGTTGTGGTTTAATTGAACTATTCACCTCTTATCTTTATCTAAAACCTTATTTAAGTTTTGTAGGAAAATTCCTCTTTTCTTATGGCCACCCCCCATTTTTTTACGGACGGATGCTGCTGTTTTTTGGGCTTTGTGCACTGGGACACTGCTCACCAGGACCCAGAGCCTGTGCCCTGACCCCCAAAACATGTTGAAATTACCTCTTAAAGTAGGCCCTACATCCCCATAGGGCAGGGTGCATGGTATTTAAAAAGTAGGACAGTAGGTGATATGCTTAGGGCATCTCTCTGGCCTATCCATAAATTCGGGTAAGTCAGAACTTTTTCCGCTTACTGAGGCTACTGTCCCCTGTGACCCGGAGTACCCCCTGCAATGGTGTGCAGATTCCTTCAAATACCTGGGTATCGTCCTCCACATGCCAAAAGTCTAAGTCGTATGCCAAAACTATGGCCCTGCCATTTACAAACTCACCTAGCAGGTGGAGTGATGGATTAAGTTACGGTTGTACATCACGGGGCACATTGCTATAATAAAAATGGTGGTCCTCCCGCACTTTGTGTATCTTTTCTTGAATATACCTAATGCGCAGCTGAACAGGTTTTTTTGCCACCCTTTGCGGCCTCCTCACACACCTTGTTTGGGAGGCCCGTCCCCCCCGGATCCAATAGGAGACATTGACCCTTCCATATGATCGAGGAGGCTTTGGTGTCCAGGACTTCCACTTATACTACTTAGTGGTGCAATCCCACTTTAACTACTATTGGTACCACCCAGATGCCAAACTCCCCTATTTGAGACCGGAGCGGAACCAAGCGCAGAACATTCCCTGTCCTCTCTACTGCCGTTGGGACTCCAACGCGACTCTACTGACATACAGACCGTTTCCATAACATAGCGTATATACAGGCCTATGCACACGCTATTCCTATTTCTGTTTACAATAAGTGTACAGTAAGTGCAAACATATATTTAAGAGACAGAGTACATAAAGTTCTTTAAAGCAATCACAGTCGTTTGGTGTTCTTTTGTTCCATTATTCAAAAGATTGCCCAGCCAACACGTGTTTCGTCGTGGGGATGTACCCTTCGACTTCTTCAGGGCTGCTCGGCTAGAAATGGTGTTTTTAATGTTCTTTCGACTGGTTCTACTTCCGTCCCGGCCGGCTAGAATGATCGTTTCCACTGCTGTATGCAGTTTTCTCTTCCAATTATAGGGTAGAATCTTGTGTCCAATAAAAACCCTCAGCGAATGACGTCAAATTATCTTCCGATCTTCGGTTTCAATCTTATCTAATGTCCCAGATTAGCGCCCCATTACGGGTATCTCAGCGAGTACGCTGCCACTGTGGTTCCAGCTCCGTGAATCTCTTGGTAACCCGTTGGAAACGATCATTCTAGCCGGCCGGGACGGAAGTAGAACCGGTAGAAAGAACATTAAGAACACCATTTCTAGCCGAGCAGCCCTGAAGAAGTCGAAGGGTACATCCCCACGACGAAACACGTGTTGGCTGGGCAATCTTTTGAATAAAGGAACAAAAGAACACCAAACGACTGTGATTGCTTTAAAGAACTTTATGTACTCTGTCTCTTAAATATATGTTTGCACTTACTGTACAATTTTTGTAAACAGAAATAGCGTGTGCATAGGCCTGTATATACGTTTGTTTTTTTGGGACCGTAGGGTCTATCCCGAGGGCTCAGGGTGTTTTCCCTCACCTCTTGCACCGCTTGATTGGTTCTAGTCCAAATCACGCATACTCAGGAGGCGCCATTTCCTCACACAAAAGAACACCCAACCCTTTGATCTTGTTTCCATAACATGCTGGGCTTGGTCTCCGCTTCAACACTACCAGGGTGGCGGGTTGTTGTATTCTCCTCAGCTTTCTCTCCCTAACAACCTATGGCTCCCTCTTACTCAGGAGAGGCTGGTACGATGCACCCTAACAGCCCACCAATCGCATACTGTGGGAGTTCTATTTATGAATGGTAGGGCGAACCCCCGTTCAGCGGGAAACCTAACACCAATGGATAATTTTGTTTTTTACTGCTTGTGTAGTACTTTGCGTGACACACTGCCCACATACCCTGAAGAACCTGCTGATTTCAACCCCCTACCCCCCACTATTCACCATGGACAGTGGCGGATTGGTTTCCTGAATTTACCATATCTACACGGCACTATGAACGACCTGTGTAGAGAGATCTAGGACAGCTCGGGAACATGATTTGGGGTATTACATCCCAGACAGCACCTGGCGCTACTGCTGTATGCAGACTAAACTGAACTCTAACAATCACAGGCATAAGTTGCTTCATTATAAGTACTTACACCATGCATACACCACGCCATAAGCGCTCACTAGGTTAGACCCCGTGAGATCACATCAATGTCACAAGTGCGAGGCAGACCGAGCTGATTTTGTGCATTTAACTTGGAATTTTACTGTTATACAAGCATTCTGGAGACTGTTTTTGCTTTGATCCCCACCAAGATTGACCATGCAGTTGAACCTGACCCGCTAATGGCATTGTTGGGATATGTTAAACCTCTGAGTCTGGGTCTGCGACGCTTTACAGCAATAGTGCTGTGGTGGCCAAAGAGCAAATAGCTTTACACTAGGTCAGCCGTAGGTTCCCCACTGCCGATGCCTGACTAAAGAATACAACATTCTGTGACACAACCAGCAAACTTTATGCCTCCTTACAACCTCTAACTTCCAGACCTATGGACATCTGGCAACCCTGTTGGGACTAATTATTAACATTGGAGCCTGATGTCGACAATGACGCTGATTGTTAAACCTTATAGCCCAGTATATGGCTCCCTGTGCCGACCATTGTCTGTTTACTATATATAAGTGAGAGTAACCCTTTATTCATCGCTGTGTCCAGCCTCAATATTGCTGTTTTCCCTTCTGGCCTGTGCTTGATTATTGTATTTGCTCATACATTTCAGTCTGATACTCTTATTTTACGATAATGTGGACGCACATGTACATTTATGATCTGTGCAGCACTGTTTGCCTTACTTTGGAAAATGATGAATAAGGTAAAAAAAAAAAATCCTGGCTACCTGGGTTTGTGCCAGTTGTATCCTGTGGTTGAGACCCTCAGGAGGCCCAGGTAGAGAGAGTTTGCGTAATGTAAACTACAGATCACTAATGAAATGATTACCTGGATGAGGGTGTCGAAGGTAAGAAATGTACCTACTTTTCTTATTTTGCGCAACTGAAGGAAGCAAGATGATATTACGGCCCCCAATTAGGACAAGTTATTGTCAATGAAGACCCCGAGGCTCTTCACTGAACTCTTGGGCTGGGGAGGGGTGCTCAATGCTGCTGGTCCGAAACTAGGATTCCATAGGTAAAGCTTGGTGCTGGTAATGACAATTTCCGCCTTGTCGGAGTTTGTGCTGATGGCTGTTCATCCCACCCCAGATGAATAGCAATGTTTTGAAAGGCAGCTTTAGATTTCAGCGAATTATCGATTGCAAAGAGCAATTCCATATTGTCATCAGTGATGTCATTTGAGATGTCATGAGTGATGTCATGAGTGATGTCACTGACCATGTCATGAGTTATGTAATATGTGAGGTCATAAGCAGTGCATTGCGGGGGCGCGAGGTTATAGTTAGCTCAGCTAACTACAACTGCTGAATTTCACTGGTTTTGTACTAGTGAAACCAGAGCCTAACAATAACGTCCCTATAACCTTAGTTTTTTTCAGTGAATTTCTAAGTTTTCTTGAATGATAATTCCGAACTATAACCGCCCTGTAACCTTTGGTTTTTTCAGTAAATCTCTATGCTTTTTTTAACTAGTAGTCTCGTTTGCAGAGTGGTGGAGAAGAAAGGGGGCATGTCCTCCGAAGACCTCTCAGCAATCCCGCTGTCTGGGACTTACTGGAGGTAAAAAAAATGCGTTCATGGCACTCAAGGACCCTCAGCATTCAAGGGGACTTCACCACCTAACCAGCAGTGCACCAGGAGGCGCGTTTGCAGAGTAATGGAGAAAGGGGGCGGGCCTCCAGTGACTTGCCACTCCCGCAAGTTTTTTCCCCCTTTTTTTTTACGGGAATGGGGCAGCGTGGCCCCCCTTCCCTGGGCCGATTTGGGCCCTGTACCCCAACCCCTGGGGCCAGGCCTTTTTTAATGGGGAAGGGGGGCTGTACAGCCCCACTCCCAGGGCCAATTTCGGTCCCGTGGACCCCCATCCCCCAGGGCCCAGCCTTTTTTTTTTTTCAAGCTAGCCTGGCTGATGAAGGGTCTTACCCAGAAACCGGTCCCAGGATGCTTGTTTCCAGTCCAGGGAAGACATGGCTTGGCAGTTCGGGCTAGACTGTTCCCCTGAGGCACAGGGTCAAGACTGATTTGCATATAGCGGTGTCTGAACTGGGGTGGCAAAGTGAGCTAAAGAACGATGATGGATTCAACCCAGATCTGTGACTGGGGGTGAGTGTCTGAAAAGTTTCAGCGGTCCGTCCATCATCTCCTTGTGTTTGCTTTGTTCGCCCTAAGTTGGCAAGGTATGCCCAGACGTGGGTACCTTGCTCACTTTGCCACTGGATTGAAGCCAGCCTGGCTGATGAGGGCTGTTTGCCCGAAACCAGTCCCAGGATGGTTGTTTCCGGTCCAGGGAAGACATGGCTTGGCAGTTCGGGCTGGACTGTTCCCCTGAGGCACAGGGTCAAGACTGATTTGCATATAGCGGTGTCTGAACTGGGGTGGCGAAGTGAACTAAAGAACAATGATGAATTCAACCCAGATCTGTGACTGGGGGCTAGTGTCTGAAAAGTTTCAGCGCTCCGTCCATCATCTCCTTGTGTTTACAAACAATAAGGTAGCCATGGAGTATATAAACTGCCAGGAGGGAATAATCTTTTTCCCTTGTGCTGGTGGCTCATCAGATCTGCTCATGGGCGAAATTCCATCTGATATATATGAAAGCCATCTACATCACAGGAATAGATGATGTGACAGCAGATTTCCGGAGCAGGATCTTCCCCTCCTCAATGGAGGTTTCACTGTTTGGAGCTTTTTCATAACATATGTCAAAGACTAGGCCAACTTCAGAGCTGTTTGCAAACATCATGGAGAGAGAAAGACTAGGTCATGTTAGTGCCTCCAGCATGGAAGTGGGAATCTTGGTTTTCTCTCCTTTAAGAGATGTCTGTAAGGGCAAAGTTGTGACCACCTTGTCATGTGCATTTGTACAGTGCGCAACTCACCCAGGGGGTGAGAAAGGTGGTATCCTGGCACTGAAGCAGGAGCTGTATGGCCTGATCCAGGGTCAGGACTAGGTGAAGAGCCAGGGCTTCAGTTTCTGCCAGAATTCATGAACAGTTCTGATGTCATTCTGGATTTGATGAATTCCTCCATAGACGTAGGGGTGGTCCCCCTCCCTTGGAAAAAAGCCATGGTCAGGTCCCTGTTGAAGAAACCTAGCCTGGACCCAGACTGTCTGGGCAACTATCGACCTATCTCGCTTCTCCCAGGAACTAGTAAAATACTGGAGAAACATATCAACTTGGCGCTCTCGGCCTATTTTGAATCTAATAAACTTCTTCACCCCTCCCAGACTGGCTTTCGTCCCTGCCAAGGTACTGAAACCGCTTTATTAGCAGTCGTGGAGGAATCCAGAAGGATCCTTGATGCAGGAGGCTCCTCTGCCGTGATCCTTTTGGATCTCAGCGCTGACCTTTGACACGGTCCAACCACCTCATTTTGGTTCAACGACTCAGAAACCTTGGTGTGACCGGAGTAGCCTTGACATGGTTGCAATCCTTCTTGGAGGGAAGATCTTTTCAGGTGTTCGAGGGTGAGGCCATTTCTAGATCCTGGCCCCTCCAATGTGGAGTCCCTCAGGGTTCTTCCCTGAGCCCCACACTCTTTAACGCCTACATGTCCCCCTAGCGGAGATTGTTCTCCCTCACGGGGTGCACATTGTGACTTATGCCGATGATACCCAATTAGTTGTTGCACTTAACCATTCAGATAGGGTTTCCACCTCCCTATGTACCTGCCTTGAAGAAGTAGCCAGGTGGATGAAAGACTCTTATCTAAAATTGAACGGGGACAAAACCGAACTTATGCTCCTTGGTAACCCCTCTCTTTTCAAGGCAGACACCATGTGGCCAGCATCGATGGGCGTGGCACCTGCTCCTAAGTCTGAAATTAAAAGCCTGGGCGTCTGGCTGGACTCTGATCTTAGCTTTAAAGTCCAGGCCAGAAAGGTGGTGGCCTCTTGCTTTGGCACCTTAAGGATGCTCCGTAAAGTGCTCCCTTTGCTTCCCTTTCAGGCAAGAAAGCTCATGGTACAGGCACTTATTCTTTCACGCCTGGACTACGGCAATGCCGTATACCTTGGAGCCCCAAGTTCGGTTCTCGCCAAACTGCAAATAGTGCAGAACTGCGCCGCAAGAATCCTCATGGGGACTCAGAACCGGCAGTCGGCCAAACCAGATATGAAGGCTCTCCACTGGCTCCCCATCCGGGAGAGAGTCCATTTTAAGGCCTTATGCATTACCCACAAACTTATAGGAGGAAAGGGACCAGAGATCATCTCTTCCTTGGTTAAGCCCTATCGAGCCAACAGGCGACTACGATCAGATGACCAACACCTGGCAGTCATCCCCGAATCAAGAGAGCTAGAAGCGGTGGTCGGCTTTTTCTTACAATGCTGCCAAGCTTTGGAACTCTCTTCCTCTTCAGCTACGTGGGGAACTTAATCATCTTGTCTTCCGCAGACTATTGAAAACTTGGCTCTTCCCTAAATGATTCTGTGAAGCTTCAGTTATCCCCCAGCGCTGGGATGCCTACGGGTAGCTATGCGCTTTATAAATGCTGCTTCATTCATTCATTCATGTGCAGGGGCAGGTTGTTCCAGGCTTTAAGAGGGAGGTAGAAGAAGGCAAGACCACCAATCTGGTTCTTTGTATGCGAGTAGGAGGCTGGCTGAGTGGAGGTATCAGGCAGGTTTATGGAAGTTTATGCGGTTGTTGAGGTACGTGGGGACAATGTTGTGAAAAGTTTTGTGTGTTTGCATGAGGAAAGTGAAGAGTGCTTGTTTATAGTTTGGGATCCAGTGGAGCTCTTTGAGGTGCGGGTTGATATGAGCTCAGGGTGCGAGGTAAAGGGTCAGCCTGGCGGCGGAGGTTTGTATGGTGTGGTGTCTTCTGGTCAACTGAGTGTTGATTCCAGTATAGAGTGCGTTGCCGTAGTCCAGCTTACTGGTGATGAGAGCTTGGGTGACGGTTCTGCAATTGTTGATGGGGAGCTATTTGAAGATCTTCTTAAGCACCTTGAGTGTGAGGAAGCAGGAGATGGAGACAGTATTCACTTGAGCGATCATGGTAGGTTGGTTGTCAATTACCATTCCAAGGTTCTTTGAGTGGGTTGCCTGGAGGAGTTTGGCAGGCCACCAGGTGGAGCCCCATAGCAAGCTGTATTAGCCAAAGATTACTACTTCCGTCTCATCTGTGTTGAGCTTGAGGCAGTTGGTTTTCATCCATCTGGCAACTTCGGTCATGTAGGCGGGGAAATTGATCCAGGTGTTTGGCATCTTGTCGGAGAGGGAGAGTATAAGCTGGGTATCGTCAGCAAAGCATACGCTGACTCCGTGGGCGTGGATGATGCTGGCGAATGGGATCATGTAGGCATTGAACAGAGTTGGGTTAAGTGAGCATCCTTGTGGAACCCCTCAAATGAGGTTAACGATGTCCGCAGTAAAGGGGACCAGGCTGACAGACTGGGTGCCACCTGTCAGGAAGCAGCAAATCTAGCAAAGTGCAGGACCGTGGATGCCAGCTTTGTGCAGTGGTTGGATAAGGATATGGTGAGAGACAATGTTAAAGGTTGTGGGAAGATCCAGTAGGATGTGGGCCATGGTGCCACCTCTGTCCATGATCATTCGAATGTCGTCTGTGGGGGTGATGAGGGTGGTCTCTTTACTGTAGCTGGGCCTGAATCTGGATTGAGAGGTGTCGAGGAGGTGGTTGTCACTGAGGTGGCTGGCCAGGCATTTGTTTATCATCTTCTCAATTAATTTTGCCAGGCTGGGTATCAGGGAGATTGGCCAGTAGTTGGCTAGCATCTTTACAACGATATGGATGTGCTACTTATAGTGTTGCATCTACTATCTTGAAAAAAAAGATCCAACGCCAAAGAATTGCAAGATCCACCTTCGAGGGGATCCATAATAACTTTAATGAAGGTTTTAAACTACAACATTAGATTGCGCATCTGCTCTGAGTAATGAACTCGTGTAAGAATAGAGGCACCAAAATAGATCTTCTATCAAAGCCACATTTAAAAATATGTATTCATAGCTACATATATGAACCTGGACTCCACACTTTCTTCAGTTATGGAGGGGGGATGGAAGGCTGTTGAGGATGTACTGGTGATTCCAAGAGTTGATAGTGATCACAAACCAGTAGTTGTTCAGTGAGATTCAAGAGCAAGTTACTTATCTTAAAGGTGGCTCTTCAGCATGGATCCCTTTAATAGAATCACATGCTATTTAAATATGCCCCCATGTCAAGCTTAGAATTCTCCAGTAAACTAAAACCCATAAGAAATACATCTTCAATTAAAAGCCTTACAATCAGTTGAGCAAATTTTTCCCCTACAGCTCCTTGTCCTGCCGTGTTCCCACTGGTGTTTTGAATCCCTTGCTTCTCATCTGACATCGTACCTAACAAGTTGTACTTTTTTAAATTTTATAAGTAAAAGACTTATAAAGCGCACGAATGCCCGCAGCTGTCTTGGCACTAGCATCAGACAACAAGCCCAGAAGGAAAACCTAATACGAGAGAGATCATGTGAAGAGCCACATTTTTTGCTGTTTCCTAAATTGTAGCAGATCAGATTGGGCTCTGAGTTTCAAGGGCAAAGAATTCCACAGTCTACAAGTGTCAAAGGAGAAACTTCTGCCACCCCAACAGGCCTTGTTAAATCTGGGGCTGACCACCATTTTGGCTGCAGTAGATCGAAGCGTGTGTTTGCGAGTATACCATTGGAAAGTCTTTCTGAAATATTCAGGGCCATCACTGTGAAGGGCTTTGTGAGCCATATACAGAGCTTTGAAATTGATCCGCTCATGAATTGGAAGCCAATGAAGGTAAATGATGGCTTGAGAGACCAAGCTAAGTTTCAGAATTTTCATGAGTAGATGGGCTGCAGCGTTCTGGAGAGTCTGGAGTTTACTCAACAGGCGTTGTTGGATATCCACATAAAGAGCATTGCAATAGTCAATCCTAGAGATGACCAAGGCAATAATCACAGTTTTTTGGAGCTCTGGAGGAATGAAAGGAAAAATCTTCTTCAAGAATCTTAACAAGAAAAAGCAGGATGAAGTGACCTGATTTATTTGGTCCGAAAAAGATAGTTTTCCATCAAAGAGGACACCTAGGTTTTTAGCTTTAATTACTAGAGAGGGGAGTGGGCCAAGGTTTAGTGGCTACCAAGAAGCAGTCCAGAAAGATGTGTCCATGCCGAATAGAAGTACCTCAGTCACATTTGAGTTCAATTTGAGGCAATTATCCTTCATCCAAATGACAATTTGCGCCACACAGTTGTTGAATTGTTAGGCCACCTCTTCGACATCACACAAGACTGAAACTATAATCAATCTGCGTAGGAAATCACAGAAAAACGACATGATCGAATCAGGTTCACTGATGGAGTAACATAATTGTTGAAGAGAGTGGGATTTAATTATGATCCCTAAGGGACACCACAAGGAAGACAGAAAGGCTCAGATGTAAAATCGCCCAAAGTTACCACTTGCTCTCTCTCAGCCAGGAATTAGTTTAAAAGGGAAAGGGCAGAGTCGAACAAGTTACTTACCTTCGGTAACGATATATCTGTAAGAAACATTGGTTAGTTATAGATTCCTCACCTTAGATTCTCCCCCATGCGTCAGACTGGATCCGGAAAGTTTTTCGTCAGCAGTACCCCTGCGAGTCTGAAGGTGGCGTCGGTCGACTCCGCTCTCCGTCGCCGGCGTCGTGGTTGCCGGGATGACGTTGCGGAAGTTACTTAGACACCGCCCTCGCGTGCTGACGTCAGTTCTGTACTTGACTTTCCACGCTAGAAGCGCAGAGCCATGCAAGACACTGACCACTGGTGCACAAAACTAGGGCCCTGAAAGGATGTCCTTAACCCTAGAAGTCAGTTCGCAGAACGGGGAGGATGGGTGGGGCGGTAAGGAATCTATAACTAACCTATGTTTCTTACAGATATATCGTTACCGAAGGTAAGTAACTTGTTCATCTGAAAGAAACAGTTAGTTATAGATTCCTCACCTTAGAATAGATACCCCAGCAATACCAACCACGGAGGAGGATCTGCGAACCAAGTTCAAACCAGAAAGTCCTGGAGAACAGAACGGCCAAAGAAGCCATCTCTCCGGACATGATTGTCCAGGCAGTAGTGTCACGTAAACGTGTGCAACGATGCCCAGTTAGCTGCCTGACAGATGTAATTCAGAGGGACTCCTCGTCCCAAAGCAGTAGTAGCTGCCGTCGCCCTGGAGGAATGGGTGCGCAGCCCCACTGGAGTTTCCTTGTTAGCCAAAGAATAGCAGGCTTTGATGCACAGAACGACCCACCTAGAGATGGTCCGTTTGTGCACGGCTCGACCTTTCTTAGCGCCCACGTACCCAACAAAGAGCTGGTCATCCACCCGGAATTGTTTTGTGCGATCCAAGTAGAAAAAAAGCGCACGTTTTGGATCCAGACGGTGGAGCCTCTCTTCCTCTTTTAGTATTAAATCTGTTTTTATTGATGGAACACAAGCAGAGATACAGTAATGACGCGCCTACAACCCAGCGGGCCGGCTCACCATCCAGCGTTATATCCGTAGGACACATTGCGAAGTAGACAGCCCCAGTTAACACAGCATGTCACCTACAACCCATCAGGGCCGGCCGCGTCCAAATAAAAGGGGGGCGGAGGAAAAGGCCTTGTAGTGTAAGCCTTGAGGAGTGTGCCAGTCCCTCGGGAAGCAGGGAGACCATGTCCGTTAGGGGGTGACCCACACAGGGCTGCAGGTTCTAAGAGGTGTTCCATAATTGAACAAGGATAAAACAGGGAAATAATAGAACACAATAATAACCGCAACCCCAATCCCACCCCCACCCCCACCCCCTCGGTGAGCTTGAGAGCAACTAGTCTCTTCCTCTTTTGAAGGATGCGGAGGCGGAAAGAAGGTGGGCAAAGTGATGGTTTGGCCAATGTGGAAAGAAGTAACCACCTTGGGAAGGTCTAGTTCTCAGGACGACCTTGTCCGGATGGATAGCCAGAAAAGGAGGCTTAGAAGAAAGAGCTTGGAGCTCACTCACCTTGCGAGCAGAGGTGATGGCCACAAGAAAGGCAGTTTTCAGAGTTAAAAGCCTAAGAGGGCAATTATGAAGCGGCTCAAAGGGAGTGCATATAAAAAATGTAAGAACCAAGTTCAAGTCCCACTGGGGCATTACGAAGGGAACAGGAGGAAAAAGATGAGCAATGCCCTTAAGAAATCTATTTACAACAGGGGACTTGAAAAGAGAAGACTGATCAGGAAGCCTAAGAAAGGCTGAAATGGCCGAGAGGTAGCCCATAATAGTGCCCAGAGCAGAGTCCTGCTGGGCTAAAGAGAGGAGGAACTAGAGAACCTCAGAAAGAGGGGCAGAAAGGGGATCCACAGCCTTTGCTGTGCACCATGCCACAAATGTATTCCATCTGCAGGCGTATACCGTCTTAGTGGAGGGACGCCTGGCTGCCAAGATTATATCACAGACTTCAGGAGGCAGGTCAAATGACGTCAACTGCCGCCGCTCAATCTCCACGCAAGGAGGTGGAGGCTGGACAGGTTCGGGTGGAGGACCGTCCCCTGCTGCTGCGACAGAAGATCCTCCCGAAGAGGTAGTCTGATCGGAGGATCGATGGCCATGTTGAGCAGCTCGGGATACCAGACTCTCCGTGCCCAATCCGGAGCCACAAGAATGACTTGGGCCAGGTCGCGCTTGATCTTCTTCAGCCCTCTGGGCAGAAGTGGTATAGGCGGAAAGGCGTATAGAAGACCACAACTCCACTCGAGACGAAAAGCTCGCCTAGCAAGTGCCGCTTTGGAAATTCCAACGCGCAGAACTGCTGACATTGCGCGTTCTCTTCGGTGGCGAATAGATCTAACCAAGGCTCTCCCCACTGCTGAAAGAGACCTTGCACCACCTCCGAGTGAAGGTGCCATTCGTGATCCATCACGCACCTGCGGCTGAGTTCGTCCGCCCTGGCGTTCAGTGAACCTGCCAGGTGTTGAACCACCAGAAATATGCCCTGATGTTCCAGCCATGTCCAGAGGCGGAGGGCCTCTTGACATAGGGTCCACGACCCCGCCCTGCCTTGTTTGTTGCAGTACCAGATGGCGGTGGTGTTGTCCGTGAACACCTGCACTACTCTTTCCCGTACAGAGGGAAGGAATGCCTTGAGTGCAAGACAGATCGCCCGAAGCTTCAGAAGGTTGATGTGGAGCCCGGACTCCGCCGGAGACCAGAGGCCTCTGATCTCCGCCTCTCCCATGTGGCCGCCCCAACCCAGAAGGGATGCGTCTGTCACCACTGTATGATCTGGTTGGGAAAGGGAGAGGGATCTGCCGTTGACCCAATCCTGGTTCGTGAGCCACCACTGCAATTGTCGTGCAGTGCCCTCCGAGATCTGGATGTAATCGGACAGATTCCCCTGATGCTGCGCCCACTGGAACTTCAGGTCCCACTGCAGAGCCCTCATATGCCACCTTGCATGATCGACCAGCAGGATGCAGGAGGCCATGAGGCCCAGCGGCCTCATGGTCATCCGAACCGAAACCCGGGATAGGGGCTGAAAGATCGGAATCATAGCCCGAATATTCCGGACTCGCTGTTCGGGAGGATAAACCTGAAGCCGCGTCGTGTCCAAAACCGCTCCGATGAAGAGGAGCTTCTGAGAGGGAATCAGGTGTGACTTCGGCACATTGATGGAGAACCCCAGCGAATGCAGGAGGTCGGCCATAGTCTGGAGGTGGGAGACGACAGCCTGGGGCGAGCCCGCCTTTAACAGCCAGTCACCGTGATAGGGGAAGACTGGAACCCCTGATCTGCGCAGATGAGCTGCGACTACCGCCATCACTTTCGTGAACACCCGAGGGGTGCTGGTAAGGCCAAAGGGTAGCACGGTAAATTGAAAGTGCTCGTGGCCTACCGTGGACCGTAGGTAACACCGGTGGGCCGGCAGGACGGGGATGTGAAAGTAAGCATCCTGCAAGTCCAACGCTACCATCCAGTCTCCAGGGTCGAGGGCAGACAAGACCTGAGCGAGCGTCAACATTTTTAACTTCTCCTTCCGGAGGAAGCGGTTGACGGTCCTGAGATCCAAGATAGGACGCAGGCCTTTGTCCTTCTTGGGCACCAGAAAGTAGTGGGAATAGCAACCACGACCTACTTCTGGGACAGGAACGCGCTCGATGGCACCCTTAGCCAAGAGTGCCGAAACTTCCTGTTGGAGAAGGGCCAGATGATCCTCTGACATGCGATTGTACTGAGGTGGCACGGATGGAGGGGTAGTCTCGAAGGGGAGGGAGTAGCCCCTTCGGACTATTTGCAAAACCCACCTGTCCGACGTGATGGTGCGCCAGTGGGGGAGGTGATGGCGGATCCTGCCGCCCACTGGCGTTTGGTGGCCCTGAAATGTCGGACTAGGAAGGTTTGGAGGCTGCTGCAGAAGGTGCGGTCCTGGACTGGCCCGCTCGCTGGCCCCCACAACCATGCCGGTGGTTCCCACGTCCCCGGCCACGCTGAGACTGTACAGCTTGCCTGGGGCTCTGGGCAGGACGTAGTGGGGCACCCCTTCCATAGCCACAAAAGGGGCGAAAAGCAGACTGCGCAGGGCGGGTGGTGGGGAGGCCCAAGGACCTGGGCGTAGCCGGTGAGTCCTTAAAGCGCTCCAGCGCGTTGTCTGCCTTGTCGCCGAAAAGGTGACGGCCATCAAAGGGCATGTCCATAAGGGTGGATTGGACATCCCCTGAAAAACCAGTCGAACGCAACCAGGCGTAGCGTCGAAGGGCTACTGACGTTGAAATCATCCTGCCAAGTGCGTCGGCAGTATCCAGCCCACAGCGGATGGTAAACTTCGCTGCGTCTTTCCCCTCGGCAACGGCACAGGAGAGCGTGGCCCGGGCCTCCTCCGGGCACTGAGGCAGCACCTGCGCCACCGTATCCCACACAAAGTGGGTATAATGGCCCAACAGACATGCAGTGTTTACCGACCGCAGTCCCAAGCTGGCGGAAGAAAACATTTTCTTTCCAAGGTGGTCCAGCTTTTTGGATTCCCTTTCCGGAGTGCGGTAGGGAAGGCGCCCTTGGACGTGGAGGCTTGGACTACCAAGCTCTCAGGGGTGGGGTGTTGGGAGAGGAAAGTGGGGTCGCCCAGGACCAGGCGGTGGCGTCGGGCAATTATCCTGTCCACAGGAGCCCCTGTGTTGGGCCTGGACCAAGTGCCCAAAAGGATGTCCGTAAGGGCTTCATTAAACGGGAGCAGGGGCTCAGAAGAGCTCGCTGCCGGCTGAGGCACCTATTTCAGGAGGTTAATCCTGACTGCCACCGTAGGAAGCTCGAGGTTGAGAGCCTCGGCCGCCCTACGCAACACCACTGCGTACGACGCTCCTTCCTCCGTAGCCACGGTAGGAGGAGACAACATGCCTAGGTCTGGGGAGGTATCCAGACCACTGGCCTCCCCCAGTTCCTCTCTCCAGTCCGGATTGTAGTCTAACTGGTCAGTCAAAGGGTCACCAGACCCCTCCCAGTCTTCCTCACCCTCTTCTGGATGCCAATCTGGTTGAAAATAGCCAGGGTGGAACACAGGGACAAAAGTACCCATCGGCGTCGGGTCCGGCGTCGGCCGACGCCGGTCTGACTCCGTGTCCACGTCGAGGTGGGAGCTGGGGTCGACGCAGGCTGGGGGTCCAGCCGGCGTCAGCTGCAGATGTGGTGCCAGTGGAGTCGGCGCCGGTGGAGGTGTAACGAGGTCGACCGATCCAGATCCAGGCCTGGATCCAAGGGGGCCCTGCGGTGCCGAGGCCAAAGCGAGTCGGGTTGCCCAAAGATGGCGTGCATCGCTTCGTAAAATTGACGAAGCTGGGCAGGGGTCGCTCCTGGTCCCGGGATGGGAGGGAAGGCCGGAGTCGACCCTGAAGGCTCCGCACGCGGAGCCGCGGGAGTGGCACCACCCGCACCCTGCGTCGTGCCGGCTGACGGACGAGGGGAAGTCGAAGAGCGACGATGCTTCTTCGACTTCTTCTTATGCTTCGACTTACCTGACCCCGAGTGCGAAGACTTAGAAGAGGAGTGATGATGACTCCGCGATCGGTCCCTCGACCTCCCTCGCGACCGGGACCTTGCGCGACGCGGAGCCGACTGCCGGGCCTCGAGGAGCTTTCGGGGCCATGGTTCGACAGTCGGAGCACGACTTGGGGTCATGGTCGCGCTCCAGGCAGAAGAGGCACACACGGTGCGGATCCGTCACCGACATCATTCAGGAACAGGAACCGCAGGCCGTGAAACCGGGCATCCCTTGTGCAGCAGGAGTCGGATAAAGACTCGAAAACGAAGTCGAGTCGCAAAAAACTCAGTCAAAAAGTGACTGGGGGTACCGCTCTTCCCGGATCTGCGCTTGCTGGCGCGGAAAAAGAAAGAACTGACGTCAGCGCACGAGGGCGGTGTCTAAGTAACTTCCGCTACGTCATCCCTGCGACCACGACGCCGCCGACGGACGCGGAGTCAACCAACGCCACCTTCAGATGTGTAGGGGTACCGCTGATGAAAAACTTTCCGGATCCAGTCTGACGCCTGGGGGAGATTCTAAGGTGAGGAATCTATAACTAACTGTTTCTTTCAGATCCTGATGCCAATAAATTCCAGCCGGTCAATTAAAAGCGCGTGGTTGACTGTTTCGAACACGCCTGAAAAGTCCGGAAGAATCAGAGCCGCATTACCACCCTTGTTGACTATGGACCTGATTTCTTTCCATAGCAGCCACTAGGGCTGATTCAGTACAGTGATTGGGCCTAGAACCGAACTGAGAGCAGTCTAGGAGATGGTATTAGTCAAGGATAGCCATGAGATGCGCATTCGCAGCTTTCTCAAGAATCTTGGCCGGCAAAGGAAGGCCTGAGATGGGCCGATAATGTTTCACATCTTGGGAATCAAGAGAAGATTTTTTGAGTAGGGAAAGTACCGATGCCTTCTTCCAGGCTGAAGGAAAGTGCCATTGAGATCATAATTTTGTTTAGCAGTTCTGATATATGAACTGCTACAGTCCCTGAGATGCCATGAAAAACATTAGGGGGCATAAATCCATAGGTGCGCTTGATTTCGTGACCTCAATGAGGTTGGCAATCTTATCATTAGTAAGATGTTACGTTAGGTCTGCCATTCCTGAACTCAGTGGACTTGCCATTCAGATTGGAAGTGAATTCAATCAAGATTACATTAACCTTTGATTGAAAGAAATCAGCAAATTTATTGCAGAGATTGGTGAGGTTCTATGGTGTTGTTAGCATTACAGTTGGACAGAGTGTTCACTGTTTCAAATAACTCTTTAGAAGAGTTTTTGTGGTGTTAATTTTATCGGTAAAGTGTCTGGATTTTTCTGCTATAATCAAGGACTTATAGGAGCAGATACGTTGTTTGCATTTGTGTTTTTTCATCAGGGCAAAAGTTTTTTCCCCATTTTTGTTCCTGACTTCGGCATTTTTGTTTTAATACTTTTAGATCTTTTGAATATCACGGAGCAAAAGGCCTCCTTCTATGGTTTCTGATTGTCTTTACAGGGGCCAGCTGAGAGACTGTGGGGTTCAATACAGCTGTATCAATGTAATTTTCCAAATGTGGGTTGAGACTTCAAGACAGTATTATTTAGTATAGTCTTGTCAATTTTTTCCCAGGGGTAGAATTTAATCAAACTATGCACAGTATGGCTTGAGCAGTTATTGGTAGGGACCTTAAGCAAGAGAAACAATGCTTTATGGTCAGTCCAAGTAAGGGGCAGGATTCTCTCAAACCTTTACTAATGATAACTGGCAAAAACCCCATTGAGGGTGAGATTTACCAAATGGGTCGTTGAATTTATTATTTGAGTAAGCCCAAAGCTAAGCAGGCTATCAACTATGTGTTCTGCATCTTTATTGTCTGAAATCTCTAAGTGAAAATTAAAGTCCCCGAGGATTGTAAAGTTAGGGAGATCCATACATGATTCAGTGAACTCCATTAAGGTTTGAATGAATTTTGCTCTGGGCCAAGGGGATGATAGATTAAAATGCCATTGCAGGTGACAGCATTGTTCAATTTAACATTAAACATAAGGGCTTTGCAGTACGCTGAAACGAGGCTCTAAGATGGTTGCAGAAGATTATTGTGAGCCCACCGCCGCGTTTAGCTGGCTGGTCCAGTCTGATAATATGGTAACCAACTGGAATAGCGATTTGTAAACCATGGTCCGATGTGGAATCAGCCCAGGTTTCTGTAACAAAAATAATATTCGAAGAATAATGTTCCACAAACTCAAGAGAATTCATATTTATTTTTATGAGAGCACGCATACTGATGAGGTTACACGTAAGTGAGTCAGAAGGTGGGATGGGTTTAGGGGTTAGTAGGAGAGAATGTAGCGTAGTGCACACCTCCATTCTGGAAGCCCTTTTTGCGTGTATGTAAAGTTACAGTTTTTACATATAAAACAGTGAGTATAAAAATCAGGTTTAGAGGGTCCACAGAGATTGTTCCAACCTTGGTTACCAAGCTCCAGGAGCATTTCTCTTGAATAGACTTGAGTAGGGCAATGGTCAGGGGTCTTGGTGCATGGCGCAGTCCAGGTACGGATGGGCACAGTAAAATGAATCACACCAAAGGCACGCCCGTTGCGCATGTGTGGCATGAGAAGCTTATATTCGACCAAAGAGCAGGAAAGAAGAGGAGGGTTGCCGAAAGGCTCTGTACTGTTTCCACGATCCCTGAGGAATCAGTGTTGTCATGTTCAGTGGTTGCCAGAAAACCATTCACTCCCTGGTAGGTTAGGGGGGCTTATGGTGGCACTGTGAGCTAGCTTGTCTATAGGCCAACATATCCTGCTGGGATGAACGGAATCAGTCTTGACACCATGCCCTTAGTTTATGTTGTCCAAACAATGCGCAGATCCTATGCATTGGTAGGAACTACATTACATGGTGCCTCCAACGTTGGTTAGGCTCTTATATAATGGTCAAATCTGAGACGTTCCCTCAAGCTTTCTCAGAGACCCCTACTCACATTTAAACCGGAGAAGTCCGTAGTGGGAAGGGAAACAAATCCGCTTCAGCTGAGTAGGTATACCCTATTTATTGGCTGTAGGTTAATCAAGCTAGGAGGATTAGAAGTTCCCACATTGTGCATACCATAGCTCTATAAGATTTTTTAGCTAAAATACTACTGCTCTAACAATGACCGAACCAGCAGGTGAGGACATTGAAGGATAGATACCTGGAATAAATATTTCAGAAAATTGCAGACAGGCAGTTACCATGAAATTATTACAACATGGCCTCCCGGCAACGGGTGGAGAGGTTACCTTTGTGGTTGAGGCACACAAAGTATTCAGAACAGAGGTATTCTATTCTTGGGTTAAATTTCCGCCTGCAGATACACACACACGGTTATTTCATGAATACATTGAAGATGAACCGCCTGATGAGTATTTCCCATACGTGGACTTAGGAGTCCCGTTAACATAACAAGAGCACATTAATTGGTTTAAAGGTGCCCTACCCCATACCACTGGCCATGTGAGACTCGGTCCACTCAGCAGAGAAGGAGCGACTTGGCTGGTATTAGCATCATACACACCGCATCCAGACGTTGCTGCCTTAACAGCAGCAGGAATGAGCAAACAGAGATCTAGTAAACATTTACAAAAATCTTACTCAATACGTAATGAGAATATTTATAGTCCAACCTGCAGGGGCTGCTTAGGCTACACAACCACACATGGCTACTACAGGTATTAGCCCACAAACACTAAATGCCATTCTGGGAAAGGTTCCCGCCAGCCGGGAGCAAATCCCGTTTTGGATAGCACAGAAAACAGCACAGCTTGAAGCAGTTTTTCCCCATACGGGCCCGGAGGGAAAACACAGAATACTGACAATTTGCTTGCCAATGGGGATGGCTCCCCCGATAGAAGATTGTGTCACCTGGGGTACAATCTTCGCTGCCGTATATATCAGAACACAACGTACCCCTTCGATGGCGGTTATGCCAGATGTACTGAAGCAAATACAGAACGAGTACGGGGCAGAGCCTGCCTTAGATCTGGGGATGAAGCTGATGGGCAATTTTTTCCCAAGTATCAGCCATTCTGTTGAGTAACACAAAAGATGAGGCAGCAGCAGTGGCTATACGCCAACGCCTGAGAGAATTCACTCCTGCACAAAAGTAGAAAGAATTGTCTAAGATTATCGAAGATACATATGCCTCACTTGGCAGAGATAATCTGGGAGCTAGACCTGGGAAACCAATAGTTGAGAGCAATTCTGAAAATATAACTCTAAGCAAGCACCCAATTCTTCAAAGGAGAAATAGGATAATAAAGAAAAAAATAAACAAAACACAGTCACAGGGTGGGTCTCCTCAAAAGGAACACGCCAAAAGAAAATACAATTTGAGAAACCATGACATTATTAGAAAACCTGACAGGTATCAGGATACTGATACACGTTCATCTTGTTCCTTTCAGGAGACATCCGAAAAGCGTTCGGAGAGAGACAGATGGTCAGAGTACAGATCGGAAGAGCGAGTCAAGCCGAAAAGGGAGACACATCGCACTTCGGACTACATCATTAAACAGGAAGATAAATAAAAGACTTCAAAACCTCAATTTTAAGAAGTAGAAGGTAATGCCCAGGCGACTGAAGCTTCTGAATGGGGAATGGGCAGTGACGATGCGGGACAGCGCGGCAGAAGTCACAATAGTTCGCCAGAACCTGATGGATTATCTGGGGCTAGTAGCGCTGAGTGAGCATATCACAGTGGAAACACCTGATACAAGGATAAGTGTCCCACATCGTTTATACGAAATAACGCTCCAAAAGGTGGGGGACATACTCAGGCAAGTAAAGATTTCTTTTGAGAGAACCTGACATATGGTTACAATATTCTTTTGGCCGAAAACAATTGGCCATCTGAGTTCGTAATGGATTGCCCAATGGGAGAAGATATTTTACCTGCTTTCTCCGACCTTGTATGAGAATCAGTTAAAAATTCATATGCTCAGGAGTGGGCGTTAGCTCCTGCACTTTACCGCAATCATGTTGGATGGGATGATGATTCACCTCATTCCAAAACCCCATTAAAATCAATTCCTCAACCACAGAGACAATACCCAATAAAGCATTAGGCAAAAAAGCAAATCAGGGAGATGCTAGATCAACTTGAATACCAGGGTGTGATAGAGAATTGCACCTCACCTATGACTAATCCCTTGTTTCCCGTAATGAAACCCAATAATTCATATAGTCTAGTCGTTGATTATAGACATTTAAACGCATCCACATGCACATTTGCTGTACAAAATGCACACAGTACCGCACTAATGAATAACATTGTGCGGAAAAAATACAAAACACTTGACATCTCAAATGGATTTTTCTGCCAAAATATAGCACCTGGGAGCAGATATTGATAGCATTCTCGGCGCTAGGCTCTCAACGCCAATGTTGTCGATTACCCAGAGGTATAAGACTAGCCCGGGTTGTTTTCAGCCAGGGTAACAGAGTTACTTCAAAATTTTGATGAGGAGGCATTGTCTTATATAGATTACATCTATCTGACGGACGATGAATTAATGGAACACTTGTCTAGGGTAAACCACATTATTCTTGGGTTCGCCCACTTGGGATATAAATTTAATTTAAAAAAATCAAAAATTGCCCACCTCAGTGTCCTATTTTTAGGGTACGAATTGTCAAGTGAAGGGAAAAGCCTGGTGGCACAATTTGTAGAACAATGTGCACTGCTTCAGCCTCCGACGACTCTGAAAAGACTACAATCCATTTTAGGATTCTTGAATTTTGGCAGGACATAGATTTTGGATTACACAGAAAGGGTGAAACCTTTCTACGACTACCTAATTTTTCACTGCACCATAGGTGATCTGCCTGGTCGCTGGACCAACCGGATACACCTACATCACTTTCAATGAAGGCGATACAATACCTATTGCTTACAAATCACATTTGTACACAAACGCTGAAATGTATTTTGCACCAGCTGAAAAGATACTCACAGCGGTACAGACTGCTGTAGAGAGAGAGAGAGAGTACTAGCGCAGGGGAAACGCATAATTGCAGTGACCCCAGTACAGAGCCTAGAGGCCGTTACTAAAGCAAGCATCCCGAATGCTAAACCATTACATCCACGATGGATTCAATGGGCTATCTCTCTCACTGCAACCAATGTAGATTACAGATTTGTCTCTACATTACAAACACAAGCATTCCTGCAGTATGAACAAGAATATCCTCTGCCAAATTAAATTATGCCTCTAAATCGATATGAATGTATCATTTATACCGATGGATCTGCCCAGCAGACCGTAGGAACGAAACAGCAATATTCTGCGGCATGCGCAACTGTTAAATGGCACGCATGCAGGATGGAAAGTTCCTTCCTGGGAAAACACACACTCAGTCTCTAGGAGACTGTACAGCACAGCTGGCAAAACTAAAAGCCCTGATACTGGACCTACAAAATAGGGATCATGAATTTCCCACACAGTGTATGATTCATCTTACTGTGCCCAGTCCACTGGCGTAACAAAACTTGAGGATGCCCCCCTGCAAGGTACGTGGAGGGGCCCTCTCTGGACTAAATTGGGAGCTCTCCGGCCCCAGTACTGTGCTTTGGGGGCCCCCTGGAGCTTGGGCCCCCCCGCCCTGTGTTACGCCACTAGCCCAGTCCTTTAACAAATATTTACATTATTGGGGCAAGAATGGATTTAGGGATTCCAAAGGTTGCACAGTAAAGCACAAGATGCTATGGGAACAAGTGACAAAACTGAAAGAAGGCCTGCCAAGGGCTCTTGTCATTCATACATTCAGTCATAAACTGGTTGGCGTTCACGTTGAAGAGAATTCACTGGCGGATGAAGCCGCCAAGGCAACAGTACGCACTGCTGTCGTTGCTGCAATAATTCGCTCCAGTACAAGAATAGATGGAACAACAATGATAGCTTTCAATGCCACGCGCAACAGCTCGGCCCTCCCGAAAGGCTTTACACTCAGTATTCCTACAAGATAGATGCACAAAATATTCCGTATGCTGAAATTCCAGAAGTGGGGGATACAGTAATACCAAACACGGATCGCAGATTGGGATTGATACTAGCTGCACACGGGGGTCTGGGTTCAGCACATGCAGGGATATCTGTTACAGTTTCACTACTGAAGCAGCACTATTTGTGGCCAGGTCTTACTAAGCAGACCAAGGGCTTTGTCCTCAAATGCGATATCTGCCAGCAGATGAAGGGCTCCACCGTAGCACGTCCACCACAAACACCTTTATGGATCTCAGACAAATCTCTTGCCTGTGTATATTTGGATCACTGCGGCCCCTTACACTCTGATGGGGCTTACAAACACATCTTGGTGGCAGTAGATTCATGCTCTAGTTTCCTGTGGGTTTGGCCCCAGTGCTCGGCTGGCGCTCGAACTGTTAAAAAGGATTTGCGAGTCTTTATCGGCACATACGCAATTGGCACACTACATTCCGACCAGGGTCTGGCATTTAGCTCTCGGGCTTACAAAGAAGCCATGGAAAGTTTGGGTGTGGCCTTGCGGTACTCCTCCCCCTATCATCCTGAGGGAAATTCGGTAGTCGAGAGGAAAATTGGTGACTTAAAGCAATCCTAAACAGCAAGGGTATTAGGCTCAGGCGGCAGTTGGGTCAATCACCTATATGGGGTCCAGAGGGCACTTAACAACATGCCAAGAAAATCCCTGGGGGGGTTGTGCACCTTTTGAGCTCCTGTTTGGGGTAAGAATGTGGGCACCCGACCTCGATAGTGTCAGCACCGCTTTTGACCTCAATGATCGTTTGGATGTTTTACAGGACCTTAAAGAATACCAAGCTTTACAAAATAATGTCCAAGTAAAATGTACCGCCACTGGGGAAGTGAAAACGTTATCGGCAAGACCTGCCTGGGTCCCAGAGATTGGGGACCTGGTCAGAGAGAAAATTGTGGACAAGAAAGAATTTGGCCCATCTTACAGAGCGCCTGTACCTGTCCTAGCTGTCGAAGGAACAATAACTGTCCTTCCTCCGCCCCTTGCCGGCAGCCAAGACAAAAGGTTTGTCTCAATTGATCTGATCAACCCACACTATGTGCCCGATTCTCAACAGTAGGCCACATGGGCTCCTGGGTAGCCACAGTACTCCTCTCGCTATCATACAGGAAGTTCAGATGGAGGCTTTAATAACGACTGAAGACTCCACTTTCCAAAGAGAAGCTGTGAACAACAATGAAATGATGCATTTCGCTGTTGAAACAACTACAACTGTACAATAAACAGAAATTTCAATTAAAAAAATGTATGACGTCTATGTTAACACGCCACAGATCGAGTCATCTACCAGATCTACAAAATCCGCTGAGCTGCCAAGAATAAAACGGATGGCATCTGGCTACTTCGTGCATTATGACGATTTCTCATCAGATCCAAGTGAACCTGAGCTACCACCAATGCCTCTCCCTTTCAAGCTAAGAGTTTATGCTTTCTGTCTTTTGCTGAAAAAGACTTACTTTGTTGTTTACAGGATAATCTCTGGATTACAATTGGATTGCTTTTCCTGGTACTTTGGATTGGTATAGTAACTGTCTTTTTTCTACTCCTGAATGGACACTTTCTCCCAGAACGCTCTGCAGTACAACTCGTGAACTTGGTTCTTAAACCACATGCATCATCACACCTTGAACTAATATACTTGTCCCTGGTGAACATTACAGCTGTTCCAATTCCTGAAGGAATTGTTTGGGACAGGGTATCGTATGATGTATATAGTCCTATTGAACTTTTGAAAACTCCTTATTTGTTTAAAATTTCTTTAAATGACATCATCACCTCTAGTATTTTCTCTGATGATTGGGACATTAAAACTGAGCATAATTTGCTTTCAGAGTTAACGCAATCAGCTGCATTTTCTAATGTTGAATTGTATGATGGTACAAGTAATTTTGGAGACATGTTCTGTTACTAGCATTAAGGTCACCATTTCTACATAAAGCTAGTATCCCATGCACTGTTTATAATTACACACAATGGGAACACTGCCCAACACTGCCAAAAGGTAGTTCAAAGACTTTTGCACAGAAGTTTGCTTATTTTTCAGGTTTTGAAACATCAGACCCAGCCTCATATTACTATAGGCTTGCACCTACACCTGCAAAGAAAAATATACTAACAAACACCAAGCTGATATACTCTGCTTCCTTTATTTTCCAAGTGTCTATACAGTGTTTCGATTTTTGGAAAGACACAATAGACACAAAGGGGCCGATTCCGATTCGGGCCGGAAATCTCTCCGACCGAGCCGGACCCGGAGAGATTTCCGACCGAATCGGACCCGTGCAGCCCGACCGAACGAGTACGATGCGCACGTATGCCATTGGACTCGATTCGGTCGGACTCCCATTGAAGTCAATGGGAGCCTGTCGTACAACGCGTACGCGGGCTCCCATTCACTCAATGGGTGCGAGGCGGACAAGGGCGCCCCCTACAGCGTGTACGTGGCGAAGCGACTCACGCCGTACACGCACAGGTAGGGGGGACCCATGGGTCCCCTGTGTGCAACTCGCGCGGCTACGCATACAGGGGGGTCCGACACGGACCCCCAAAGTACGGCTCCGACTGCTCTTTCGATCCGGAGTGCGCGGCTCGGTCGGACTGCTCGCGGCGCGCATCGTACTTACCCGGCCGGGGAACGTCTCCATTGCGCGGTGCGAGTCGAGTCCGAGCGAGTCGGTCGGTGCGGTTAGACCCGGGAACGAGTCGGTCGGAGCGGTCGGGACGCCCGGACGAGTCGGTCGGCGATTTCGCATCGTACTCGCTCGCCCGGACGCGCGTACGAATCGGTCGGGCAATAGGGCTCCGAATCGGATCCGGTTAAGCCGAATCCGATTCGGAGCCCTACCGGCCGAGATCGGAATCGGCCCCAAAGTCTATCTGGGGGACAAAAGATTGGCAGGTTCATGGGACGTTGGCCCTATTTAGAGCATACCTCATACCACATCAAATGATTTTCCTGAACAAGACAATGCAACAAACTTCATGTCTAGGTATTGCAAAAACAAAGGATTTGAACGCACCGCGTATTCTCACATTTTAACGTTTCGAGAATTGGCAGCACTTTACACACTTTAGTGAGGATACACTAGATACCATGATACGAAATGGTTCTTTCAATTCATCAGACCCCAATTGGAAGGGTTGGTTGGTTTGGCCTGTGGATACAAATGGGTGCCAATCTAGCTTCTTGGGTTAAGGATCATTAGTTCTGATCATCGATATGCACAAATAGAACTATCGGGGGTGGTCATGTCATAGTGTTGAGAAGTTATGCCTAGATTGGCTACAAACCTAAATACTCTCCCAGGTAAAGCAGCACTTGTCACTTCTTTCTGATTACATGGATCTCAGGTATTTTTTACTAGGTCCCCTGAACCCACGTCAAAAGCGCTTTTTGTATGGAATATTCATCGAGCTGTGGAAGATTTCTCAACAGGAAGCTGCTGAGAGATTGCGCAAGATTGATAGGGTTAATTTAGAAAAGACTTTGGCTGTGGTTGACAACGCTATGACCGCATTATCATCCAGAATTTATTCACTGGGCATCATAGTGTCTACCGCAATTTACATAATACAGCAAGACATGTCTATATTGCAACATGGACAGTCACAATTACGGTCCATGGTAATACTGAGCTGGACGTTACAGACGTTTCATTTTGGCCACGTGCCTTGACGTTACATCAACAGTACAAATCTGTTTTCAGCATTCGATCCAACAGAAAGACAGATAACAATGGCACAAAGAGATGCGAAATATACCATGTTGCACATTGAAAAATTAGACCAATTACCTTTCACCGTGTCCGAGACACCATCCTCTGACTGGATAATCCATGATTACATCACCCTACCGTTCATGACCTTTTCAATTCCAATATTGTCTCCAATACCAACAGTTAGGCAGATATAAAGCGCTAGGGGAAGGATATGTGCACAAGTATTGGGAATTACCATTCAGGTTTAGATGCAGGAATGGGGACACAGAAGTTTTCTTAGTGGCTCCGACTGTGAAGACACCTTAAGTGGCTCCTTGGTTTGCAAGGACATTTCTCTCCACGGGGCATGCAATGCTTCAAAGATGAATTTGTCTTGTTATCTGAAGGGTTCCCCAGCTGCCGTGATTCATCCTATATTCAGTCTCCTCTCGAATGGGAGCTATTTCATGCTGAATGATCAAGGTTGCTGCGGAATGGAACCGGCATCGCTTATCTAGTGACGGTTAATTCCATAGTCACTTGTTGTACACAAGTACTGTTTCCACCTGCCCGCACAGTTAGGGAGGCAGCACTATGGCCTTCAATAAATGTTTCCAACATAAAATTTGATTCCCTGAGCAAACTGAAAGCCATGCTTTTGCAAAAAGATGTGGCCTTAACTTCAGCCAAAAAGACGTTTGATCTCCAGGTTGCAAGGTCCTTGTCTGAGATACAGACACTACTCCATACTAACTCCTAGCTGCATTTTGGGGAGCTGTTCCATCGTATCTTTAACAGGTTTGACACTAAAGGAATAGTGCACTTTTTAAAATGTTTCTGCTCTGGTTTGGTTAGCACCTTTCAGACAATATTCGGAGTTATACCATCTTTCATACACTCCGTGTTGGGAACCGTTTTTGGAGGGCTCCAGTTTGTCCTGTTACTTGTGGCGGGCATACTGATTTTATTCTATGCTCTGCAATGGACGTCCCAGTTCAACTCGGAATGGAGACTGCTAGTGCTGCGTTGATGTAAGCGCATGATACATTGCTTCGGCACACATCGGCTTCTAGAACTAAATGAGCACTGGTTCTTGTCTGTTCAGGAGAGTCTGGCTTGACTGCATACAACCTGTCTTCCGCTGCCTCCTTTGCAGCCACAAATTCGTCCTGGATATATGTACTTCAGTGGTTGCGCCACTGAAGTACTGATGGACTCCTTAAAGGCACATGCATATTGCTGTCCCCAGCGTATTCCATTGATGATTAATGCATTCTTAGAGCCACCCTGAGATGCGTCAGCTCCTAGTGATGTGAACAAAGGCTCTGCGGACAACTTGTGGGATACGACACCTCCCTCAGCGTCTGCTTTGGGAACTGGATGGAATCACCTTTGCTCCATAAACATGCTACGAGGTGCGCCTCTGGGAACGTCTGCGGATGTGGACAACAGCAATGTTGCGTCTACCACTCGGAACACATAAACAATTTGCCTTTTCCGTGTGGGAACAATTTAGCCAAAACAAACTGTACCAAAACAGCTTTTTCTAGGCACCATGGCTTTCTGAGTGCTTGGGATCTCAAATAATATAATGACTTTAAGACCTTTTATACATATTTTTATTGGGAAGCCCGCTTTTAGATACTTTTAAGAGTAGGTTTTACCAATTTTATAATTGTCTGATGGCTTTTTAGATATCGGCCCTTAGTATAAGGAGTGGGTGTTACATTCCCGAGTTAGGCCCATGTAGCAAAGCAGCTTATTTCTTACATTGTCCTCACAAATACCATTTTCCATCTGTGACCATTTGCACACATTTGCATGTACGACAATATTGGATTTGTTTCTCTGAAACTAAACTTGTTTTTACATCTAGCTTCGCACAACATTATCACAACACCCTGAATATCATGTACAAGGTCTCGTTTCGCACTACGTACAAATGTCATCACTACCTTCATCCACGGGGCAACAGGGCTATCTATATATCCATAACATCACTAATCTATGCGCACATCGCAAGGCTGCTTTCTATTATAAAAAATGAGCATCCTGATAGATTAGCAGAGGAGGTACTTCCGCCGACACCGAGGGTCCTTGCATGCTGAGAAATCACCAGGCAGCAGTCTGACATCTCGTGAGGGGTGTCCAGTTCGTTACCAAGATGAGGTCCTTCACAATATCCCATCAGGTAATGGGGTTGGATCGTTCCTTGGCGGGATTCTTGGCTCCACACCTACACACACTCTGGATACACTTAGAGTAGGGTTCGCATAGTAGGAGTGAACTAGATTACAGCCTGCATATATACATTGTTTAGCACCATGGAACAACTATAGCTACTATTTACGCTTTTGGTGCTTGTAATCACGTTTATCTGCTTCTGTCTACTAATCATTGTAGCACACGTATTTTATGCAAGAGTAACGTTGGTTCAATAAATATTATTGAAAATGTCCCACTGTGTATTCTCTGTATATTTCTCTGAGAATAAGTGAGCACGAGTGACTGAGCGAAAGGTTCTGTACTGTTTCCACGATACCTGAGAGATTAGGGTTGTCATGTTCAGTGGTTGCCAGAAAACCATTCGCTCCCTGGTAGGTTAGGGGGGCTTACGGTGGCACTGTGAGCTAGCTGGTTTATGTTGTCCAAACAATGCCCAGATCCTACGAATTGGTAGGATCTACACGACATTTCTTCTTGTCCAACATGATCGGGAGCATCTTTGCAATGTTTTCACACCACGCCCAGTTAAGCAGCACAGCAGCATATGCTGTGCATTTTGTGAGGGATGGTATTACAGATATTATCCTGTTCATGCCTTGCATTTTCCTATTGTCTTCCCCATGGACACTGGAAGAATGGATACCCATTCAAAGGCCAGCAACAACAGCTACCATGGAACCCAGCCTAGTAATGCTCTTCATGCACAGGAGGCAGGTTCCATAGCCCTATGTTTGCCTTATTCAAGGGGATTGTTGTCACCAAAGACAGGTTCTTCAGAGGCCTTTTACCTTTCTCTAAATGTGGTCCAGCAAAAGTATGGCCTACAACGTATTATCCAGTTCCTGCTCCTGAGCTAAGTAGAAGCCTATATCTTTGCCCTCCAAATGCACTGCAAGGTAAAACTTGGCTAATTCTGTCCATTAGTGCTATATAAGATACAGTTTCTTCAGATGATGCTGAAGCCTGGAGCAAGAGGATGAGAAAGGTCTTGGGTGACATGTTCTCATCTACAGTCCAGGGTCACCCTATGGATGTAGGTATTCTGTATCCTGAGCGCCAGGAGCTTTAGGTTCAGATTTGTTTTAAATCTGTTTCAGAGATATTTCTCCGACATTGTGAGTTCCTCACAAAGGCTTGACCTCTCTTGCTGGGATAACTGTCTCTCTCAAGTATAGTCTCATATTTCCTTCAGTTTAGTCAATTTGTTTTGGAGTGCAGCTTTAAACTTTCTTTCCTTTTCCCTTTCCTATTCTTGACCTTTGTCTTTCTTCAGTTTAAAGCATCTTTCCCTATTCCTGGCACAAATTTTCCAGTCTTCAACCTTGAAATCAGCAATGGGTGAGAAGCTTCTGTGGCAGACATTGAGGGATGTGATAATGAAGACGTCAACAGGGAGACACTAACATTGGAGGCCCTGACATCAGGATCAACTTGAAGAATCATGGTCCTAGACAGACCAATCACAGGGTGGCGGGGGCCTCACTATAAGCCTGAAGCACAAGTTACTAACTTGTGTAACGATATATCTGTAAGAGACAGTAGTTAGTGACAGATTCCTTACCTTAGAATATCCCCAGGCGTCAGGCTGGATCCGGAAAGTTTTGCGTAGCAGTACCCCTGTGCGTCGGTAGGCGGCGTCGTGCGGCTCCGCGTCCGTCGTCTGCGTCGTGATCGCCGGGATGACGTCGCAGCCAGTACTTAGACGCCGCCCATGCGCGCTGGCGTCAGTTCTGTACACGACTTTCCGCGCCAGAAACACAGAGCCATGCAAGAAACTGACACTGGTGTCTGAAAACTAGGGCCCTGAAAGGGATGACCTTAACCCTAGAAATCAGTTCGCAGAACGGGGAGGATGGGTGGGGCGGTAAGGAATCTGTCACTAACTACTGTCTCTTACAGATATATCGTTACACAAGTTAGTGACTTGTGCATCTGAAAGAGACACGTTAGTGACAGATTCCTTACCTTAGAATAGATACCCCAGCAATACCAACCCCGGTGGTGGGTCTGCGAACAAAGATCAGACAAGGAAGTCTCGGAGAACAGAACGGCCAAAGAAGCCGTCTCTCCGGACTTGGCTGTCAAGGCAGTAATGCTTGGTAAACGTGTGCAGCGAGGCCCACGTAGCTGCCTGACAAATGTCCTGCAATGGGACACCACGTCCCAAAGCCGTGGTGGCGGCTGTCGCCCTGGTGGAATGGGCACGTAGCCCAACAGGGGGCTCCTTCTTAGCCAAAGAATAGCAGGCTTTGATACACAAGACGACCCAGCGGGAAATGGTCCGCTTGTGTACCGCCCGACCTTTTTTGGCGCCCACGTAGCCAACAAAGAGCTGGTCGTCCACCCGGAACTGTTGTGTGCGGTTCAGATAGAAAGAAATCGCACGCTTTGGGTCCAGACGGTGGAGCCTCTCTTCCTCTCTGGAAGGATGCAGAGGCGGAAAGAAGGTGGGCAAAGTGATGGTCTGCCCAATGTGGAAGGCAGTAACCACCTTTGGCAAGAAGGACGGACGAGTCCTAAGAACAACCTTGTCTGGATGAACAGACAGAAAGGGGGGCATGCAAGAAAGAGCCTGGAGCTCACTCACCCGCTGAGCGGAGGTGATAGCCACCAGAAAGGCTGTCTTCAGAGTGAGAAGACGAAGAGGACAGTTATGGAGAGGCTCAAAGGGAGCGCACATTAAAAAGGTAAGAACCAAGTTCAAGTCCCACTGAGACATCACAAACGGAACAGGAGGGAAAAGGTGTGTAATGCCTTTAAGAAGCCTGTTAACAACAGGGGACTTGAAAAGGGAGGGCTGATCAGGAAGCCTGAGAAAGGCCGAGATTGCACAAAGGTAGCCCTTGAAGGTACCCAGGGCAGAACCCTGTTGGGCCAGAGAAAGAAAGAACAGAAGGACCTCAGAAAGAGGGGCAGAAAGGGGATTCACAGCCTTTGCTGTGCACCATGCCACAAACTTGTTCCACCTGCAGGCGTATACCACCTTAGTGGAGGGACGCCTGGCTGCCAGAATCACATCACAAACTTCGGGAGGCAAGTCGAAAGGAATCAACTGCCGCCGCTCAATCTCCATGCAAGGAGGTGGAGACTGGACAGGTTCGGGTGGAGGACCGTCCCCTGCTGCTGCGACAGAAGATCCTCCCGAAGAGGCAGACGGATCGGGGGATCGATGCTCATACTGAGTAGCTCAGGATACCAAACTCTTCTAGCCCAGTCCGGAGCCACAAGAATGACTTGGGCCCGGTCGCGCAGAACCTTCTTCAACACTCTGCGTAGAAGTGGTATAGGCGGAAAGGCGTACAACAGACCACAACTCCACTTGCGACGAACAGCGTCGCCGAGCGAGTGCCGCCTTGGAAATTCCAACGCGCAGAATTGCTGACATTGCGCGTTCTCTTCGGTGGCGAATAGATCTAACCAAGGCTTTCCCCACTGTAGAAAGAGTCCTTGCGCCACCTCCGAGTGAAGACGCCATTCGTGATCCATCATGCACCTGCGGCTGAGTTCGTCCGGCCCATGGCGTTCAGGGAACCTGCCAGGTGTTGGAACCATCAGGAAAATGCCCTGATGTTCCAGCCATGTCCAGCGACGCAGAGCCTCCTGGACATAGGGTCCACGACCCCACCCCGCCTTGTTTGTTGCAGTACCACATGGCGGTGGTGTTGTCTGTGAACACCTGCACTACCTTCCCCTTGACAGAGGGAAGGAATGCCTTTAGTGCAAGTCGGATCGCCCGGAGCTCCAGAAGGTTGATATGGAGCCGGGACTCCGCCGGAGACCAGAGGCCTCTGATCTCCGCCTCTCCCATGTGACCGCCCCATCCCAGAAGGGACGCATCCGTCACAACTGTGTGCTCTGGCTGGAGAAGGGAGAGGGATCTGCCCGTGACCCATTGCCGGTTCGAGAGCCACCACTGCAACTGTTGTGCAGTTCCCTCCGAGATCTGGACGTAATCGGACAGGTTCCCCTGATGCTGCGCCCACTGGAACTTCAGGTCCCACGGCAGAGCCCGCATATGCCATCTGGCATGATCGACCAGCAGGATGCAGGAGGCCATGAGGCCCAGCAGCCTCAGGGTCATCCGTACCGAAACCCAGGATAGAGGCTGAAAGATCGGAATCATAGCCTGAATATCCTGGACTCGCCGTTCGGGAGGATAGGCCCGAAACTGTGTTGTGTCCAGAACCGCTCCGATGAAAAGGAGCTGTGGAGAAGGAACCAGGTGCGACTTCGGCACATTGATGGAGAACCCCAGCGAGAGCAGGAGTCCGGTCGTAGTCTGGAGGTGGGAGACGACTGCCTGGGACGAGCCCGCCTTCAGCAGCCAGTCGTCGAGGTAGGGGAAGACTGGAACCCCTGACCGGCGCAGATGAGCTGCGACCACCGCCATCACCTTCGTGAACACCCGAGGGGCGCTAGTAAGGCCAAAGGAAGCACGGTGAACTGAAAGTGCTCGAGGCCTACCATGAACCGCAGGTAACGCCGGTGGGCCGGCAGGACGGGGATGTGAAAATATGCGTCCTGCAAGTCCAACGCTACCATCCAGTCTCCAGGGTCGAGGGCAGTCAAGACCTGAGCTAGGGTGAGCATCTTGAACTTCTCCTTCCGGAGGAAGCGATTGACGTTCCGGAGGTCCAAGATAGGACGCATGTCCTCCTTGTCCTTTTTGGGCACCAGAAAGTAGTGGGAATAACAACCACGTCCTACTTCTGGGGTCGGAACGCGCTCGATGGCCCCCTTGGCCAAGAGGGCCGCAACTTCCTGTCGAAGAAGTGCCAAATGGTCCCCCGACATGCGGTGGTGCTGAGGTGGCAAGGCTGGAGGGGTAGACTCGAAGGGGAGGGAGTAGCCCCTTCGGACAATGTCCAAAACCCACCTGCCCGATGTGATGGTGCGCCAGTGGGGAAGGTGATGGCGAACCCTGCCCCCCACTGGCGTGCTGTGGACTGGAAAGGACGGACTAGGAGGGTTTGGAGGCCATGGACGGGGCGGAGGGGGTTGCCTGACCCGCTCGCTGGTTACCCGACCCGCCTCGGCGGGAGCCACGTCCTCGGCCGCGCGAAGGCGTCTGCTGCGCGGGCCGGTGGCTGGGCAGTGGACGTGACTGGGCACCTCTTCCGTGGCCACGAAAGGGGCGAAAAGCAGACTGCTGCGGAGGGCGCGAGGCGGAGAGGCCCAAGGACTTGGCCGTAGCCCGCGAGTCCTTAAAGCGCTCCAGCGCGCTGTCTGCCTTATTGCCAAAAAGGCGGATACCATCAAAGGGCATGTCCATAAGGGTGTTTTGGACATCGCCCGAGAAACCAGTGGTCCTCAGCCAGGCGTGACGGCGCAGCGCCACTGTCGTAGCAAGCGTTCTGCCTAGCGAGTCAGCGGTGTCTAGGCCACATCTGATCGTGAACTTCGCTGCGTCTCTCCCTTCTGCAATAGCACGGGAGACAAGTGTCTGGACCTCCTCAGGACACTGGAGCAGCACTTGCTCAACCGAATCCCACAGAGAGTGGGAGTAACGGCCCAAAAGGCAAGCGGTGTTCACGGACCGCAAGCCAGCACTGGAGGAAGAAAAAACCTTCTTCCCAAATTGGTCCAGTTTTTTGGATTCCCTATCCGGCGGAGCCGTAGGGAAGGTGCTCTGAGAGGCAGAGGCTTGGACAACCAAGCTCTCGGGGGTGGGGTGTTGGGAGAGGAACAGAGGGTCGCCCGGGGCCGGGCGATGGCGTCGGGCTAAGTTCCTGTCCACAGAAGCCCCTGTGGTGGGCCTGGACCAGGTGCCCAAAAGAACGTCCGAAAGTGCGTCGTTGAACGGCAGCAGTGGCTCCGAAGAGGTAGCCGCCGGCTGAAGCACTTCCGTCAGGAGGTTAGTCCTGACAGCCACCGTAGGGAGCTCGAGGCGCAAGGCCGCAGCCGCCCTATGCAACACCGTTGCCTAATTTGCTCCCTCCTCCGTAGCCACGGAAGGAGGAGACAGCATGCCAAGGTCCGGAGCCGCCGGAGACACTGGGGTAGGAGCCGCCGGTGGTGCCGAGGGAGGACTCCCACTGGGGCCCGCGGGGCCCGAAGGCGCACCGGGGGAACTCTTAGGCCCGAAGAGGCGGGCCATGGCCGACAGGAACTCCTGTATCTCGGCCGAAGTCGACGTCGGACCCGGAGGAAGCGGGTAGGCCGGCGTCGGCTGCGCGGGCATCCCCGGAGCCGCGGGGGCGGCACCATCTGGACCCTCTGTCGGGTCGTTAGACCGGCGAGGGGAGGTCTTAGAGCGACGCTTCTTAGACCTCTTGTGCTTCGCCTTACCTGAGGACGAAGACTTCGACCCCGACGAATGACGACGGCTCCGCGACCGGCACCTCGACCTCTCACGGGACCGGGACCTCGAACGGCGCGGAGCCGAGAGCCGGGCCTCGAGGAGCTTTCGAGACCGCTCTCGCAAAGCCTTCGGGCGAGGGACCGACACTCGGGGCACGACTGGGTGTCGTGGCCGCGCTCCAGGCAGAAGAGACACTCACGGTGCGGATCCGTAATCGACATCATGCGATTACAGACTCTGCATGGCTTGAAGCCGGGCATCCCTACTGACACCTTTGGAGTCGAACGACTCGAAAAACTTGGACAAAAAAGTCACAAAAATACTCAGTCAAAAAATGACTGGGGCACTGCTCTATCCGGATCTGCGCTTACTGGCGCGGAAAAATAAAGAACTGACGCCAGCGCGCATGGGCGGCGTCTAAGTACTGGCCGCAACGTCATCCTGGCGATCACGACGCCGACGACGGACGTGGAGCCGCACGACGCCGCCTACCGACGCGCAGGGGTACTGCTACGCAAAACTTTCCGGATCCAGCCTGATGCCTGGGGATATTCTAAGGTAAGGAATCTGTCACTAACGTGTCTCTTTCAGATAACAAACTAGAAAAACTGTTTCCTTCTCTGTAAGGAAACAGGCTTTCTGAAGGTTTACCCCCACTTTGACTACTAGGTACCAATGTAATGGCTCTGAAATGCCCTGAGCCCTGCTAAACAGGACTTAGTGCGTGTGTCCGACCCTTAAAAGACACGCAGCTCAAACACTGGGTGCAGCAACCCCTGGAGCGGCTGGCCGCAACCAGGGACCTGCTCCCAATCGAGAAATTCGCACAATCAGTGGCTTCCACCAAGGGTTCGGTGTCCTTCCTGTATTCTCTCATTAGGGCAATGAGCCCTCAGGCGCTGCCGAGACATAGGGGTTTCTGGGACGCCTTGCTAGATAAACCAGTAGAGGAGAAGCAATGGGGCCGTTTATATAAAGATATTACCAGACACAACCGCTCCATGCACCTGCGAGAAGCGCACTATAAAATAATGTACGATTGGTACCTGTATCCTCAAAAACTTCATAAAATATTCCCTAACACATCGGACGGACAGGTGCTGGAGGGGTTGTGGTTTGTTGGGAGATTTCCGACATATATGGTGGGATTGCCCCTCGATCAAGCCATTTTGGAAGGAAATTCTCGCGCAGATAAAACTGATATTAGGATATCCCATCCCGAGACCATAGAACACACCCTCCTGGGACTTAGAGATCCGTTATTAAAAAGGCAAACGACAGGGGACCGGGCTATCATGTGGCTGTGTCTGGGTGCTGCCAAAATGGCGATTGTTGCGGCATGGAAAAAGGCAGAAGCCCCCTCTATTACGCAGTGGCACGCTAGACTTTGGCGAGCATTAGCGATGGAACGCTTAACGGACATTACGGAGGACACAAGGAAGGGCTTCGATTATATCTGGTCACCATTGGTGGAATATATGTCAGAGGCACTACCCCTATTTGCATGCAGCCCTAGACTGCGGGAACTCCACCTATTCCACATTTAACTAAAGAGAGAGCCCAATAGAGATTCATAGTCTGAGAAGCACCCGACCCGGGTACCTGCCCCCTATACCGCCCCACAAAGGACTCCACACTGGCATACACCCACCATGATACAATGTTTGGTTCACTCTTAGTTTTTCTGTTTTCCACTTTCTTTCTTACTTGTTTTTTCTGCCTCTCCTTTCATAAAGCCCAACGTTGGGCTACCAGTTCGGGCGCGACACTTCAGTACACCTGTGTGGAGGTCCTACAACGAAGTAGTTAAACAGGGGATACGCTGAAGAGGCGGCAAGCTAAGTCTAGGACCCAGAAGCACAGCTATCCAGCGGGATGAGTCCTTGTTCACAAGCTGTGTTTACCAGTTAGCCATCTGTAACACTTGTCCGGGTTGTTGTACTGGATATGTCAGCCATGTTCTTTCCTGTGTATTGATGTAAAATTCAATAAAAAAATTTTGAAACAAAAACAAGCATTTGCAATGTAATAGGTCTCGCATTAATCTAAATGTAAGCTATTGGCATTGCAGATGCTAATAGTTTTGTTCCGTTTCAAATGATGCCAGCAGTAGCATAATAAGCAAAGAAATTTCTTTCACGAAGGAAAGGGCGCCGTACCACAGGCTGTTACTAGGTGTCCCTGGGACACCTATAAAAGAAATTCTAGGGACACCTAGTAACAGCCTGTGATACTGCACCCTTTCCTTCATTAAAGGAATTTCTTTACTAGGTGTCCCAGGGACAGTAACAGCCTGTGGTACTGCATCCTTACCTTCATTAAAGGAATTTCTTTAGAAGGTGTCCCAGGGACACCTAGTAACAGCCTGTGGTACTGCGTCCTTTCCTTCGAAAAAGGAATTTCTTTGCTTATTATGCTTCTGCTGGCATAATTTGAAACAAAAAAAAAACATTAGCATCTGCAATGCCAATAGCTCACATTTTGACTAATGCCCAGGTAACTTCATAACCCTTCACCTATATTCTTCCCTACATTGCACTTATAACGGTTTACAGGGACTGACCTTTTACCGAGATACGACACTGCATTCAGAACGCGGTTCCCTAGTTCGAAATCTCATACATTATGCATGAGGATTCTTGGAAGCACCGCAGGACTACCATCTCCTGTATAATATCTATGTATAAAGTTAATGCCCGACGTCATCCTTAGCCCGACACAGTAATACAGCAAGGTAGGACCCCTGGGGAGACCTATAGGTATATGTACATCACATCTTGCTAAGATAGACAGAGGAGATCAGGACTACCCAGCCAACACAATGAGAAGAGAAGCTGCGGTTCCTGCATGCAGACACTCCAGCTCTCAGTGGTCTAACATCCCTTGCGCAGTGTCCAACTCGAGACCAAGATGGGGTCCCACAGTCTCTCACTTCAGGTAATGGGGTTGACTTTATCCTAGAGGGATTCTTGGCTTAACACCTACACACATGCTAGGTACACTTAGGTACATCTAGTTAGGGAGACATCGTAGGAGTACTTATCTTTTATTATCATGTATTTTATGTACTTGTTTGTATTCATGATTACTGCAAGATGGTCGAGATTTACCATCTATTTACTTTCATAGTGCTTCTAATCCTATATATCTGCTACTGTCTAACGGTTGTTGCAGTTCATCTATTTTACACCACAATAACAACTGTTCAATAAATACTTATTGAAAACGCCCAGCCTGTTCATTCTGTGTATCTCTCTACGACAGACTAAGTAAGCACGAGTGACTGAGCGAAAAGTAGTATATTGTTTCCACGGTCCTGAGGGATCAGGGTTGTCATGTTCGATGGTTGCCAAGAACTATTCTGTCCTTGGTAAGAGGAGATTCTAGTGGCACTGTGAGCTAGCTGGTACAAAAGGCCAACATACCCGGTGGGGGTGTTCAGAATTAGTCCGACACCAATCCTACAGTGCGTGCTTTCCGAACACGCAGATCCTGTATAGATTTTATAGGAACTACACGACAGCTGGACAGCAATTTAAAGGAAAGGTTTATCAGACACTACTCGTCCCCAGCAGGGGCTCCTATTTTCTTTGTTCCAAAGCCAGGAAAGGGGTTACAATCATGCATAGAACACTACGAACTGAACCAAGTTATAATCAGAAAGCAGGTTTCAATACCCTTCATTTTGGTCTTTTTAGAGCAACTAAATTACTCCAAGATCTATACAAAGTTCAATTGAAGGGGTGAATATAGCCTAGTACACCTCCTGGGAAGACATGGATTGGAAGAGACAGTCTTCAACACCCGTTATGGCCACCACAATTATCTAGTAATGCCATTCAGTCTCTGAAATGCCTCTGCTACTTTTCAGGACTCCATAAACATTTTTGGGGATCTGCTAGACCTTCGTTGTAATGTATCTGGACACTGTTCTAATCTTCACCACTGATAAGTTGTTAAATAGGTTTTACAGAGACTGAGAGATCATCCTCTGCATGCAAAACAAAGAAGTGCTTATTGGAGGTTACTGCTGTCACTTTTTGGGCTTCCGTCTCACTGATCAGGAAGTAGAAATGGTGTCAGATAAGTTTAAAGCTGTACAAGAAAGGCATCTTTCTCAAACTATCAAGGAGATGGAGATTTGTTGGTTGTACTAACTTTTATCAACAGCTGTTCAAAATATCTCATACAAAGTCCTCCAACATGCGCAGCTAACCGAGAAAGGAATTAATTTTGCAATTGGTCCAGAACTTGAGAAAGCATTCTTTGAATTAAAGGAGGTTCATGACTGCTCCAATACTAAGACATTCAGATCTTTCACTCCTTTTCATTTTGGAAAATGACGGGACATGTAATGCAATTGGGACAATAATATCACAAGAACATCCATCTACTGCAGTTATACATTCTTCTATTCCTGTACTCTAAATCTACCTGAAAAGTCCACTATATATGATAGACAATTTCTGCCCATATTTAAGTATTCCAATGCTGGCGACTACCTGGAAGGGACAGAAAATCCAGTTACAGTCCGATGGGCCACATGAAGTTGGGTTATATCAAAGCAATGAAGTCCTACAATCTTCGACATGACCAGTGGTATATTTTCCTTTATTGGTTGCAATATAACACCAATTACAGGCCTGGAAATTGTCACGGCAAGGCACTACTGGAGACAATAGTGGTAGAATCACCCACCATTTTAAGTCTTCACTCGAAAAAATGGATGCCCCCATATTTCTGACAGCACTCAAATATCAAAACACCGCTGTCAACCAATAAGAATGAATAAGGAAATATCTTGTATAGGCTCATTTTATCCCACTTAATACTGCTTTTGAATTTACTTAGGTCTTCCTAAAGGAGATAGTTTGTCTTCGTCAGAATTTGTCATTAACTGCTAGAATTCATCATTACAGACAGAAGATCCCAATTTCTTTTTAAATTCTGGAAAGAATAACTCAATCGGGCATAACGTATTTCCAAGTTTTGCAACAGTGTCTCCATTGTTTCTTAATAGACCACCAAAAACAATGGTCACTATGACTTCCACTAACAGAGATTTTTTTAACAAATCACACCACAGTGCTTTAAGATTTTTTTTCCTTTTGGCTCATACGGATAGCAGCCTCGTATCTGACCAGGAGAATTTTCTCCATACCAGTACTTACTGTACAGAGTATTCTGAATAACATTATGCATTCAACAAGAGGCCATAAAATATCTTCTGAGGTCGAAAGCAGACTAAAAAACATTTGCATAAAGTCGTAGACAGGCTAGTACCTAGTAGACATTGAATGATTTTCTTTGTCTTTCTTCATAGAATCTATCTATTCCTGGTTTCCACCGGAAGCCCCTTCCTCGATGTGTGGATCTTTTCAAGATTACTGGCATAGTGGGGAACTCCGCAGTAGGTCTGAAATTATCAACACCTTGGCACATAAAGCCAATACTTCACATCTCTATGGATAAGAAAGCAACCAACACAGACAAGGTGCCTCCTCCACCAATTGCTGTAGATGGGTCACCTGAGTAAAAGTGGAGGAGGTTCCTGAATCCGGCAGAGTTAGTAGAACCTGAGTCATTCATTCATGCACCTAACTTAAGCTGGTCATTTCATCATCATTTTCCTAATGAACTAGGTTATTGCTTGAGGAGCATGCGGTGGGGGAGAATTTTGTGAGGGAGGTACGATCAAGAATTCTGAAATTGGTAATTTTGCAGGGTCACAACTAGTATCACAAAGACACAACAACATTGAACAGATTCTATGATACAGTCTTGCTATGGGAAGTCTTTGGAAACTGTAGCAAACTGCTCATTGGCACTAAAGCGCCAAAGGAGGATGGAGTCACAGGTTAACACAGAACTACACCTCCGAGGCAAAGAGAGAAGAGCCAGAACATTCTGGAAGATCTAGAGCATTCTGTAAGATTAAAAACGTTCCAGACATTTACGGGTAAGTAAGAACTGGGAAGATTTAAACACAAGTCGTAGTACCACGCTTTGCATGGAAACAGTGGTTTGTGGTTTCTCTTTTCCTATTGTGAAGTTCACACCATTTGCCTTCCTGCCTCTTTTTTGTTTTGCCCGCTTTTAGATTCTTTAGGTGATTTCATTTCTTCTGTAGGTTCTGAGCTTTGCTTACCTCCTTTGAAGAACGTTTGCTCCAACAATGAATTCTACTAGTCATCCTGGCACTTGGCATCTCTACCATTGGAGGTGAGCCCTCTTATTTGATTCCTGGACTGTATGCTGGTCATCTAGGAGCTAGTCATGGCACCTCCAGTTCCATACCATGGTAAGCCGTTCTGCTAATAAATACTCAACATTTTTAACTGTTGCATACAAGTATACTTAAGAGTAGTGATGCCTTGTCTTAAAGAAATACAGGGGTTACTAGTCAGACCATAGCAGACCGAGGGTCCTAGTCACAGGCTCTCCATCAGTCTGAGCTCCCAAGGTCAGCGGACCAAGATGCATATGTAGTGTTTCTTCTCTCTCTACCACCCTTCCCACGTTTCCCCTGTATAGACACTTCAGATTCTGCAGTTAGTTACAAATCTCATTTCACTGAAAGGGGAAGAGATGAGGTTAGCACTGAAATCCCTGCACTGAATTCCTTCAAAATACTGACAGACAGCCAAAGGCCATTCCAAGACGCAATGAACACTGCTTGATAGAGTTACAGGTGAGTTGCTCACCATAACTGAAAAATAACATAGGTTTTTTATGTTTTGCATCGTAACCATGATAATCCTTCAAATGAATGTTCTCTTGTCTGTAAAGAACCACAACTTAGCTTTACAAAGACATTCAGAGTTTCAAAATTGCAACATGCAGCCTTCATTCAGAGCAGGCTGTGGGCCTTGTGAACCCAAAAAATGCAGTGCTTGGTCTTCAGCCGTGCCCTGCGCCCAGTCCTAGTACCTCCAAATCACATTCATCGTTTGTTGCCCATCCTGTGCCCCAAGAACATTTTGTGCAAGACATAGACTTGCAAAGCAAGTTCTTGGAGCACAATTAACAGGGAAAAAGCCATGCACAGTGCACACATACTATTGCATGCAGACATTTCTTTTCCTGTAATGCAGGACCCAATGATATATTCATGGGTCCAGTATGTCACAAAATGGCAAGCGGGGAATTCCATGGATCCTTCATGTCACTCTTTAAGGTCAAGATTTGCCCAATTATTATACCCACTTCCTAAGTGTGTCACATATGCTCCCCTTCCTCCTAAAACCCCTCGGCTCATGTGGAAAAATTACCCACTCCAGAAAAATTCAAAAACTAATGGATGGATGTCCTAGAGAGGTTGACCTATAATGGGCACCATCCTGTAGGTTTCTGGCCGGGATTCCAAAACAGTGGATGCAGTGTACAGGAAGCGCTTGGGGCAGCCTGTGAGAGCAACACATTGGGGTCTCCAAGTCATGACCAGCTGATTCCGGTGCTGTGGCAGAAGTTGGTGCCTTTCAGGAGTGCACCGCAGAGAGGTGGCTTAAGTAGGGTGGACTCAGTGAGTTGGAGCCAGAGTGAATCTGGTGACAGTGAGTGGTGGCGGAGTTGGGAATTTCCCAAGCCACTGAAGTACACTGAAGGAGCAGCAGTCAAGAGGGAGAAAAAAAACTTCTTCATTCCTCAAACCTTTAGGATTTAGGAGAAAAGAAGGTAGCATGAAAGGCCCAGGGAGTAGGCAGCAGGTGAACTGCTCAAGCGCCAGAAAGTAAATATGGCTGCATTCGAAGTTATAGCCAAGAAACTGGACAATGTCGAGAAGACAGTGTTAGCGGTAAAGGTGCAACTAGGGCAAATGGAGTGGAGCAGAAGGTATCCGAAATTGAATCTGTGTTAATTACAGTGGAATCCAGGGTATGGTTAGTCTCATAGATTTATCAAAATTTATCAACTGTATCCCACCTACCCTATAATGTGAAGTGCTCAGATACCCTCCAGGGTCATGTTTGTGCTATGCAAAACTTTATTTAAAAAATGTTTTTAAAAAAGAATCTATCCTGCAGACATTCCATCCAAATCAGTATGGCAGAAAACGCGCAAATACCAAATTTTATAATATTGCATGCAGAGTTTGGCTCAATCCCTTAGCTTGTGGAGCTTGATTCCATCCAGTCAGGACACACAAATCTGCAAATCCAGATCCAAAAATTATGTTTTCCACACATCGTCAAACTCCCAGTCAAATCCAAAACACTACTGAGAGTTATACAGTAGGCCAAGTGAAAGGGGAATGGAACAAGAGGGAAAAACTGAGACACTAGATATGTATCATCGCATGCCTGGTTGCACTTCTGAGATTAATTGGCACAACTGAAGTGTTGATATCTAAAAAAGCAAAGTGGAGCTTAAGCATAGATACAGTTTGAACACTGATGTTTTTTAATTTGAAAAACAAGTTACTTACCTTCTATAACGCTCCTTCTGATGGATACTAAATGCATATTCCTTACTTTGTGAATATCACTAGGCACCACACAGGCTACAGAAACTCAAAAAGCAGTGCTCCACTGCGCCGGCATGTGGCGTTGTGTTACTATGTGGCATCGTCATACCACTCCATATGTAACAAATGGAGCCGCATATAAGTGCTACCCATGCACGCTGATGTCAGTTTCTAGCATAAGGTTGTCTGCGTCCTCAGGCGGGGAATCTAGGGGCAAACTCAAAGCACCAGTATACAGATTCTTAAATTGGGACCTTTTTAGGAGGAAAAGTAGACCATTCCACACAACAGGGTTGGGGAAGGGTGGTGACAGAGTATCCACAAGTAAGAGAGTTACCAAAGGTAAGTAATTTGTTCTTCTGATGAATACGTCTAACTGCAGAGTTCTCAACTTGTGAATGGATACCAAAGTATTACCTTGAAATGTGGTGGAGCTGTGGAATGGCTTAGACCAAAATGTGCTGCAGGACCGAAAAGGCAAAATGCCTATCCCGTCAGACCTGTCCGTCAAGGCAATGGTGCTTTGTGAACATATGCACTGATACCTACATAGCAGCCTGACAGATATCCATGACAGCCAATCTGCATACCAACCCAGAAGCAGCAGCCTGGACTTTGAAGGAATGGGCCCGCAGACCTTCTGGAGGCTGTTTAGCAGATTTGTTTACCGAAGACTACCATTCATGATATGGTCCGCTACTGCACCACCTTGCCTTTCTTTGTTCCAGCAAACCCTACACAGAGCTGACCGTCCACCAAATGGTTCTTAATGCAATCGATGTAAAAGCTCAGTGCTCTCTTTGGGTCCTAGTCATTAAGTCTCTCTTCCTCTTTTGAAGAATGAGGTGCAGATGTCGGAAGAGTGATAGCTTTTCCAACATGAAAGAGTGCCTAAATTTGTCGTCAGGAATGCAGCTCTAGTTCTTAACACCAGTTTGTCTGGAAAAAAGATGACATGTTCCGTTGCACACTGGAAGGATTTAAAAGAAAAATTCTTGAGAAAAAAAATCTTTTCAAGGTATGAATAAACGTATGGCGCTTTGGATAAGCATCTCAAGCCGTGTAAAGAAAGAAACTGAAATCTGCATGCATGGATGTCGCTTTTGTCCGGCTACACTCGTCACTTTCGGATCAGAACGAAGTCAGCACGGATTTGCACAACGCCACCTATCAATGCAGTGGAGCACTGCTTTTTGAGTTTCCAGACCCAGTCTAGCGCTTAGGGATATTCACAAGATGAGGAATCTGTGGTAAGAAGTAGCCATAAGAAATGTTGCCTATGATATATTAACTGACACTCTCTGTATTTAGACTCTGTATTACAATTTGAATCTCTTTCTTTTGTCTCTACTTCTACTGACATAAAATTAGGTTTTTATATTAGAACTGGATAACCACCAGGATTACAATAACCTTGTTTACCAATGAAAACTACCTTCAAAATTAGGAAATAACTTTTGTTGTGCTTGGTTTGCATTTTAGGTGACAAGTGGATATCTGTAACATGAAAGCATTTATTAGTGCTGAATGTGTATTTTCTAACACGGGTCATGCATCTATTATCTTTGATATCAGCATACCAGACAGCAATATGTATGTGCAAATATACTTCCACTAGAGGTTAGGGTATCGAGAAGACTCTTAACAAGACTTATCAGTACCCTCTGCTCAAAAAGTGCTGCCTACCCCCGGTACTGATAATCAATGAAAAAGAGGGAGACTGTTCAAGGTACTGGTTTAACCTCTGTAACCTTACTTCTTTATAAAAAGTTAGTTCTTATATAACCAGGCGAGACAGTTTTCTCTTACGCAAGGTCTGTTCAAGATATTTATTTCTTAAACACTGAAGATACATAGGCCAACATGACTCTCTCAATATCACACATCGCTTCTTCAGGGTCTCATAACTAGTAAATTCAAAAGTATCTTTCACGAATTGCATAAAATTTGACTTCTTATCACAAATTCTTATCTGTCTCGCAAAATTTACATCAAAACGTGCAAATGGTCTTTGCAGGTTTTTAGTTTTAAATGGCTTAATAACCGGATCCGCATCCGGAAACAAAGTGAGTTCACCCGGTTATCAAGCCGTCTATCAAGGCAGCACCCAGACAATGTGCACCCTTCCATCATCCACTGCTTCTCAAGCTCATGAGCCAAAGAGTAGTGCATCAGGCGGATCAAGCATGAACGATAAGAACCTCCTGGCCAATCCCCACCTTACAGGCCAGGCACTGAATCTCTCCAAGTTTCTAACTACATTGTGTTTGCTCAAGAGGCAGCATGGCCTTTCAGATCTGTTATTTTGAAGCTCCTAGCTAGTAAAAGTTACCACAGTTTACCTAATGACTCGGATTGATCAGTGCCTAATTCAATTCCATATATGATTTAAAGGGTGTCGTCCCTGGTAACTCATAATGATGTTTTTTTCGCTATCCTGGAATTAATTAAATGTCTTAGAAAAGACCACTGCTGTGAGTCAGTTCTCAACAGACCTTTGACTCAACTGCCATGGTAAAACTATTGGACAGCTGTCTCTAATCTGCCTTCACGACCAGTGAACCCCAGTCCAGAAAGATTATAACACTCTGCCAAGCCTAACAAGAGATGGTGTATTTCAATTCCCCACTGGCAGAGAGAGACAGATTAGTCACTCACCTGTGTTATAGAATGTACAGCTTTTAGTGTATTTTATAGGAACCATTTGGTGCATGATGTCACAATGCACTTCAAAACCCAGGCAGACCTCATCAAACAAAGAAATATTATTGTCTATGTTCTAGTACATCTATCTCACCCCAAGTTTTAAGACTAGTGCTTTAAATACTTTAATGTCCATTGTGGCAAATAAGAACAAGTTACTTACCTTGGGTAATGCTTTTTCTGGTGGATACAGTGTTTACCTGCGGATTCCTCACCTTTTGAATACCCCATGCACCAGCATTCTACAGAAACTTTCTAGATAAATCTCCACCTTCGACAGGGCTGTCAGCATCCACATGACTCCGCACACTGCATCATATGTCTTCACTGGAGCCATAAGAAGGCCCCATCTGCGTGCTAATATCAGTTTTCACCCATTTTTCCACCTGCCTTCGAAGCAAGTGGATGGAACGAACATCACAAATGCAATTACAGTTTCTAAACTCTAAATCAAAGATTTACATATGAAAACCAATATGCATATTAATTAGACAAACAGGTTCCTTTTTTGTATATGCAGACAAGCAACTGGGAGATGGGAGGGTCAGTGAGGAATCCGCAGGTGGACGCTGTATCCACCAGAAAAAGCCTTACCAAAGGTAAGTAACTTGTTCTTCTGATGAATACACCTACCTGCAAATTCCTCAGCTTTTGAATAGAGTACCCAAGCAGTCCCTCACTCGGAGGTGGGTGCGCATCTGTCTATACTAAAAAATCCTGCAAAACAGAACAAGTGAAGGGACCGTCCCTCCTCACTTCGGAATCCAAACAATAATGCTTCGCAATAGTGTTAAGGGAGACCCAAGTTGATGTCTTACAACTATCTGCCACAGGGACTCCGCTAGCTTAAGCAGAGGTAGAAGATTTAACTCTAGTAGTCTGAGTGCGAATACCTTCTGGAGGTTCCTTGTGTGCCATGGTGTATCAGATCTTAATACAAATGATAATCCATCTTGACGGATGAACCGCCTTTCCTTTCATTTTGCCAACGTACCTCACAAAAAGCTGGTCATCCAGTCTGAAATCACGTGTCCTGCCCACGTAGAAACTGACAGCCCTTTTGGGGTCAATGGATGAAGTCTCTCCTCTCCTTTAGTTGGATGAGGGGGAGGATAGAAAGTGGGAAGGGTGATGGACGGACCCAAATGGAAAGGAGTAACCACTTCTGTCAGGAAAGCAGCCCTGGTTCTCAGAACCAACTTATAAAGATAGAAAGTTGTGAAGGGTGGCTTAACACTTAAGGCCTGTAACTCACTAACCCGTCTTGCAGGCGTTATGGCAACAAGAAAGAAATTCTTAAATATACGGACAACTATACAAAGGTTCAAATAGAGAACACATTAGATAAGTAAGAACTAAATTAAGAACCCACTGAGTCATGATGAACAGAGAGGGAGGGTATATATTTGTAAGTCCCTTAATGAACCTTAAAACTATAGGAGATTAAAACATAGAAGGTTGATCTGGTAAACAGAGAAAAGCTGAAAGGGCAGACAAAGAGCCCTTAACCCTGGCAACTGCACAGCCTTGCTGTGCCAAAGAAAGAGCAAAACGTACAATATCAGACAAATGAGCCTTTAAAGGATCTAAAGAATTATCACTACACCACCTAACAAATCTAGACCAACTGCCAGCATAAACAGATTTATTGAAGTGTTTTCTGAATAATAAAATAACATCCATCACATCAGGGGGGAGTGAAAAGGAACTCAGGTTGATCTGTTCAATCTCCAGGCATGTAGGTGCACGCTCTGGAGGTGTGGGTGTAAAACCTGCCCCTGCGACTGCGAGAGGAGATCTGCCCTGAGAGGGAGACGGAGCAGAGGGCACAGGGAGAGGTGAAAAAGGTCTGGGTACCACACCCTTTGCGGCCAATCTGGGTTTATTAAGATAAGTAGGGCCCGAGGCGAGGCGCATCTTCCTCAGTACCCGAGGAATCAAGGGTAGGGGAGGAACGTGTAAAACAGCTGCGAGCTCCAGTTCAATTGAAACGTGTCCCCCTCCCCCAATGCCCCCTGCACTGGATACTGGAGACTGCAGAATGATGGGCAGTGTGTGTTATCTCAAATGGCAAAAAGATCTATCTGAGGAGTCCCCCATAATTGGAAAATGTGCAGAACCACTTCCGGCTGGAGAAGCCACTCGTGATTGGCTGAAAAATGCCGACTGAGACTGTCCGCATGCATGTTGAGAACTCCAGCCAAGTGATTTGCAATCACACATATCTGATGATCCTGAGCCCAGGAGAGCTTCTCTGCAGACAGGATACGAACTTACTCCCCCTTGCTTGAAGATGTACCACATTTCTATAATATTGCTTGTCAAGACTTGCACTGACTGACCATGAATGGAAGGGAAAAAAAGCCTTGAGAGCCAGACGTATCGCCCGCAATTCTAACAGATTGATATGAAACAACTGTTCCTTTGGAGACCAAAGTCCTCTGATCTCCATATCCCCCAGGTGCGCTCCCCACCCTAGGGTGGAGGCATCCATTATAACTGGAGGAAGAGGGTGAAACAGCTTCCCGTTAGATACATTGCCAGACACACCCCACCACCGAAGATCCACTGCAGAGTCTCTGGAGATCTTGACAGACGCCTGGAGATCCTCATTGTGTTGAAACCACTGCCTGCGGAGGCACCACTTGAGGGCCCTCATGTCTCAGAATGCATGGTTCACCAACAGAATGCAGGAGGTTAACAGACCTAACAGGCACAAGACCTTCAAGATTGGAACCATTGTTCCATCCTGACACATCGGAATCATAGCCTGAATGTCCAGAATCCTCTGAGGAGAAGGGAAGGCTCGGCTCACCATAGTGTCCAGTACTGCCCCTATAAACAGGGTGTGCTGAGAGTACTCTATGTGAGATTTGGGTTTGTTGATGGAAAAACCCAGGTTGAACAACCACTGAGTCATCAATCGCGAGTGAAGCAACACCAACTCTGGAGACTTGGCTTTGATGAGCCAATCGTCCAGGTAAGGGAATACTGATATTCACAACCTTCTGAGATGCTCTGCGACCACTGCCACCACCTTTGTGAAGACTCGAGGTGCGGCAGTAAGACCAAACGGGAGGACCTCAAACTCACAGTGTTGAGAACCCACTGTGAAGAGGAGATTCTTCCTGTGCTACTGCAGAATAGGGATGTGAAAGTAAGCATCCTGCAAGTCGATTGAAACCATCCAGTCTTTTTTCTCCAGCACAAGAAGCACCTGAGCTAGGGTCAGCATCTTGAACTTTTCCTGCTTGATAAACCAGTTAAAATTTCTGAGGTCCAGGATCGGACGCAAACAATTGTCCTTTTAGGGAATCAAGAAATACAATGAGTAGCATCCCTCACCCCTTTCCTGCTCTGGGATCAATCACACTGCACCCTTTTGAAGTAACGACTGGACCTCCTGTTAAGGAGCTCAAGTTGGTCTGTGGAAAGAAAATTCTGTGTGGGCAGAAAGGGTGAGGAAAAGATCTGGAAGGGTAGGGCATACCCCTTTTCCACAATATTTAATACCCACTCATCCAATGTTATGGACCACCATTGTTGTAGAAACATGGACACCCATCCTCCCACTAGTAAAGCATGCTCTAAGTTGGGAAAACTAGTTCTGCTTTCCTGCGATGTTGGCAGAGGATGAGTAGGAAGCAGGGGGAATTATCCATTGTCTACCCCTTACACCCTCCATGTAACTTCTATAGAGGGGGTTAGGTGGCTGCCGCGATCCACAAAATGAAAAACATCTGTCAAAACCCCGGAATCTCTTAAACTGTCTGTAGTCCTTGGACGAGCTGTTGCCTTGCTTTCTGTAAACCGTTCCAGTGCAGAATCTACTTTCGCACCAAACAGCTGAGCCCCATTGAATGGTAAGTCCATCAGAGCATTCTAGACATCCTGAGAAAATCCAGAACCCCCCACCATGCGTGCTTTCTGGTAGTAATTGAAGTGCCCATTGTCATAGCCACAACATCCTCAGTATCCATACCTGAATGTATAACCTGGTTGGCTGCAGCTTGGCCATCACTCAAAAGTACAGAAAAATGTCCCTGAACATCATCAAGCAGTTTTGGAACAACAGACTTGAAAGAATCCAACAAAGCATATATGTAGCGACCCAACAGACAGGTTGCGTTTGTGAACTTCAGTGCCATGCTTCCTGATGAGAACACCTTTTTTGCCAAATGCTCCATCTTTTTGGATTTCCTTTCTGCCGGTGAAGAAGGAAAAGATCCAGTAGTCAGCCCCGATGAAGAAGAAGCCTTAACAACCAAACTCTCAGGTGAAGGGTGAGAAGACAAAAACAGCGGATCCCCTGAAGCAGGCTCATCCCTCCTAGCTATTGGTCTGGAAACAGGAGAGGTTGTCCTAGGCTTCTGCCAAACGTCCAAAATTTGCTTGGTTAGAGCCTCATTAACAGGCAACAAAGGTTCAAACGACAATAATGAACAATGAACTACCTGAGTCAGTGATTTCAACTTTAGCGCTGTAGTAGGAAGAGGTAAGTCCAACATTTGTGCCACCTTCCTTAGAACTGTGTGGTAAGAAGTGACTTACGGTGGTAGAATAGCCTTTGGTGACAATAACTCAGATTCTGGAGACGTGTCCAAACCACTTGCCTCCCCCAACCCTTCAAAGTCTGGGTCTAGTGAAGGCACACTCTCACCCTCTTCCACTCCTTGAGGATCCTGTTCCGCAAAGAAATACTTTCCCTTTTCAAGAAGTCTTTGAGCCTCTCTTTTTGATCAATGGTGTGACATCGGTAACAGCGTCAGCGACATCAGTAATTGAGCTGGAGAGGTGAGAAGAGGCACTGTAGTCGAAGCTTGCAACGTCCAAATGGAGCCAGCCGGAGAAGGCATGAGTGGTGTCTGTGATACCTCAACAGCTGGGATATATAAAAGAGATGGAGTCTTTTTCCTTGGAACATCTCTCGGCACCGGAGTGGGACAGGAAACCTGGACCATTGGCTTGAAAGGCATAAAAGGAGCCTGTTGGTGAGGTGCTGGATAGCCTCCCAAAGAAAACGACAGGGGACCCATGGGCACACCAGATGAAGTCATTGCTCTAATGAAGATGCTAAACGCACAAGTTACTAACTTGCGTAACGATATATCTGTAAGAGACAGTAGTTAGTGACAGATTCCTTACCTTAGAATATCCCCAGGCGTCAGGCTGGATCCGGAAAGTTTTTGCGTAGCAGTACCCTTGCGCGTCGGTAGGCGGCGTCGTGCGGCTCCGCGTCCGTCGTCGGCGTCGTGATCGCCGGGATGACGTCGCGTGCAGTACTGCAAGACGCCGCCCCTGCGCGCTGAGCGTCAGTTCTGTACACGACTTTCCGCGCCAGGAACGCAGAGCCATGCAAGAAGCTGACATAGGTGTCTGAAAAATACTAGGGCCCTGAAAGGGATGTCCTTAACCCTAGAAATCAGTTCGCAGAACGGGGAGGATGGGTGGGGCGGTAAGGAATCTGTCACTAGCTACTGTCTCTTACAGATATATCGTTACACAAGTTAGTAACTTGTGCATCTGAAAGAGACACGTTAGTGACAGATTCCTTACCTTAGAATAGATACCCCAGCAATACCAACCCGGTGGTGGGTCTGCGAACAAAGATCAGACAAGGAAGTCCTGGAGGACAGAACGGCCAAAGAAGCCGTCCCTCCGGGACCTGACTGTCAAGGCAGTAATGCTTTGTAAACGTGTGCAGCGAGGCCCACGTAGCTGCCTGACAGATAACCGGCAGCGGAACACAGCGGCCCAAGGCCGTGGTAGCAGCCGTTGCCCTGGTGGAATGGGCACGCAGCCCAACAGGAGGCTCCTTCTTAGCCAAAGAATAGCAGGTCTTGATGCACAAGGTAACCCAGCGGGAGATGGTTCGTTTGTGCACCGCCCGACCTTTTTGGCGCCCACGTAGCCAACAAAGAGCTGGTCATCCACCCGGAAGTGTTTTGTGCGGTCGATATAGAAGGAGAGCGCACGTTTTGGAGTCCAGACGGTGGAGCCTCTCTTCCTCTCTGGAAGGATGCGGAGGCGGAAAGAAGGTAGGCAAAGTGATGGTCTGCCCAATGTGGAAGGCAGTAACCACCTTTGGCAAGAAGGACGGACGCGTCCGAAGAACAACCTTGTCTGGATGAACAGACAGAAAGGGAGGTTTGCAAGATAGAGCCTGGAGCTCACTCACCCGCCGAGCGGAGGTGATGGCTACCAGAAAGGCTGTCTTTAGAGTCAGAAGACGAAGAGGACAGTTATGTAGAGGCTCAAAGGGAGCGCACATTAAAAGGTAAGAACCAAGTTCAAGTCCCACTGAGGCATCACAAACGGAACAGGAGGAAAGAGGTGTGTAATGCCTTTTAAGAACCTGTTAACAACAGGGGACTTGAAAAGGGAGGGCTGATCAGGGAGCCTGAGGAAGGCCGAGATAGCACAGAGATAACCCTTGATGGTACCCAGGGCAGAACCCTGTTGGGCCAGAGAAAGAAGGAACAGAAGGACCTCAGAAAGAGGGGCAGAAAGGGGGTTCACAGCCTTTGCTGTGCACCATGCCACAAATTTGTTCCACCTGCAGGCGTATACCACCTTAGTGGAGGGACGCCTGGCTGCCAGAATCACATCACAAACTTCGGGAGGCAAGTCGAAAGGAATCAACTGCCGCCGCTCAATCTCCACGCAAGCAGGTGTAGACTGGACAGGTTCGGGTGGAGGACCGTCCCCTGCTGCTGCGACAGAAGATCCTCCCGAAGAGGCAGACGGATCGGGGATCTACGCTCATACTGAGTAGCTCGGGATACCAAACTCTTCGAGCCCAGTCCGGAGCCACAAGAATGACTTGGGCCCGGTCGTGCCGAATCTTCTTCAACACTCTGGGTAGAAGTGGTATAGGCGGAAAGGCGTACAATAGACCGCAACTCCACTCGTGACGAAAGCGTCGCCGAGCGAGTGCCGCCTTGGAAATTCCAACGCGCAGAACTGATGACATTGCGCGTTCTCTTCGGTGGCGAATAGATCTAACCAAGGCTCTCCCCACTGTTGAAAGAGTCCTTGCGCCACTTCCGAGTGAAGACGCCATTCGTGATCCATCATGCACCTGCGGCTGAGTTCGTCCGCCCTGGCGTTCAGGGAACCTGCCAGGTGTTGAACCATCAGGAACATGCCCTGATGTTCTAGCCACGTCCAGAGGCGCAGAGCCTCTTGACAAAGGGTCCACGACCCCACCCCGCCCTGTTTGTTGCAGTACCACATGGCGGTGGTGTTGTCGGTGAACACCTGCACTACCTTCCCTTTGACAGAGGGAAGGAATGCCTTGAGTGCAAGTCGGATCGCCCGGAGCTCCAGAAGGTTGATATGGAGCCGGGACTCCGCCGGAGACCAGAGGCCTCTGATCTCCGCCTCTCCCATGTGACCGCCCCATCCCAGAAGGGACGCGTCCGTCACAACTGTGTGCTCTGGCTGGGGAAGGGAGAGGGATCTGCCCATGACCCATTGCCGGTTCGAGAGCCACCACTGCAACTGTTTTGCAGTCCCCTCCGAGATCTGGACGTGATCGGACAGTTTGCCCTGGTGCTGCGCCCACTGGAACTTCAGGTCCCACTGCAGAGCCCGCATATGCCATCTGGCATGATTGACCAGCAGGATGCAGGAGGCCATGAGGCCCAGCAGCCTCAGGGTCATCCGTACCGAAACCCATGATAAAGGCTGAAAGATCGGAATCATAGCCCGAATATCCCGGACTCGCCGTTCGGGAGGATAGGCCCGAAACTGCGTCGTGTCCAGAACTGCTCCGATGAAAAGGAGCTGTGGAGAAGGAATCAGATGCGACTTCGGCACATTGATGGAGAACCCCAGCGAGTGCAGGAGTTCGGCCGTAGTCTGGAGGTGGGAGACGACTGCCTGGGACGAGCCCGCCTTCAGCAGACAGTCATCGAGGTAGGGGAAGACTGAAACCCCTGCCCGGCGCAGATGAGCTGCGACCACCGCCATCACTTTCGTGAACACCCGAGGGGCACTGGTAAGGCCAAAGGGGAGCACGGTGAACTGAAAATGCTCGAGGCCTACCGTGAACCGAAGGTAACGCCGGTGGGCCGGCAGGACGGGGATGTGGAAATAGGCGTCCTGCAAGTCCAACGCTACCAACCAGTCTCCGGGGTCGAGGGCAGTCAAGACCTGAGCTAGGGTGAGCATCTTGAACTTCTCCTTCCGGAGGAAGCGATTGACGTTCCGGAGGTCCAAGATAGGACGCATGTCCTCCTTGTCCTTTTTGGGCACCAGAAAGTAGTGGGAGTAGCAACCACGCCCTACTTCTGGGGTCGGAACATGCTCGATGGCCCTCTTGGCCAAGAGGGCCGTGACTTCCTTCTGCAGAAGTACCAAGTGATCCCCTGACATGCGGTGGAATTGAGGTGGCATGGCTGGGGGGTGGTCTCGAAGGGGAGGAGTAGCCCCTTCGGACAATGTCCAAGACCCACCTGTCCGAGGTGATGGGACGCCAGTGGTGAAGGTGATGGCGGACCCTGCCCCCTACTGGCGTGCTGTGCACCGGAAAGGAGGGACTAGGAGGGCTTGGAGGCCGCGGACGGGTTGGAGGTGGTGGCCTGACCCGCACGCTGGTTGCCCGAACCGCCACGGCGCTATCCACGTCCTCGGCCACGCGAAGACGCCTGCTGCGCGGGCCGGTGGCTGGGCTGCTGACGTGACTCGGCGCCCCTTCCGTGGCCACGATAGGGGCGAAAAGCAGAAGTTAGCGGAAGGCGTGTAGCAGAAAGGCCCAGAGACTTGGCAGTAGCCCGTGAGTCCTTAAAGCGCTCCAACGCATGGTCTGCTTTGGATCCAAAAAGACCGACTCCATCAAAGGGCATGTCCATGAGAGAATTCTGGACATCCCCTGAAAAACCAGTGGTTCTCAGCCAGGCGTGGTGACGCAGCGCCACCGTCGTTGCAATAGACCTGCCCAGCGAGTCGGCGGTATCAAGGCCACATCAAATTGTGTATTTGGCCGCATCCCTTCCTTCCGCAATGGCGCGGGAAAGCAGTGTCTGGACCTCCTCAGAACACTGGGGCAAAACAGTCGCCACCGAATCCCACAAGGAGTGGGTATATCGGCTCAAAAGGCAAGCGGTGTTGATGGACCGCAAGCCCGCACTGGAGGAAGAAAACCCTTCTTCCCAAATTGATCCAGGCGTTTGGATTCCCTATCCGGAGGGGCGGTAGGGAAGGCGGTTTGGGAAGCGGAGGCTTGGACAACCAAGCTCTCAGGAGTGGGGTGGACAGAGAGAAATAGGGGGTCGCCCGGAGCTGGGCGATGGCGTCGGGACACGTTCCTATCCACAGGAGCCCCTGTGTTGGGCTTGGACCAGGCGCCCAAAAGAACGTCAGTGAGGGCATCGTTAAACGGCAGCACAGTCTCCGTAGAGGAGGCTGCCGGCTGAAGCACCTCTGTCAAGAGATTAGTCTTGACTGCCACAGTAGGGAGTTGGAGATGTAAGGCTCCAGCTGCCCTACGCAACACCGTTGCAAGATTGGCTCCCTCCTCCGTAGCCACGGGAGGAGACAGCATGCCAGTGTCAGGGGAAGTATCTAGACCACTGGCGTCCTCTAGACCCTCTGTCCAGTCCTCATCATACTGACACTGTTGTGCCAGAGGGTCATCAGACCCCTCCCAGTCCTCCTGGTCCTCCTCTGGTTCAAAATAAGGAGGAGGAGGGACATTTGGGATCCAAGGCCCCATCGGCGCCGGAACCGGCGGCCAAGCGACGTCGGCCCGGTTCCATGTCCGGAGCCGGAAGGAACTGGGGGACGACGCCGCCCGGAGCCCCAGGCGGCGTCGTGAACGGCACCGGAGACATCGGCGTCGGCGGAGGCGTCGTTAGGTCGACCGGCGTCGATGGGGGTTGCGGAGCCGGGATCGAGGCCGGGGCCGGAGCCGGGATCGAGGCTGGAGGCACGGTCGACGCCAGGGCCGGAGCCGTCGGCGACGCCGGAGCAACCCCATCAGGGCCCGCGGGGCCCGAAGGCACACCGGAGGGACCTTGAGGCCCGAAGAGGCGGTCCATGGCCGACAGGAATTCCTGTACTTGGGCCGGATCCGCCCCCGAACCCGGGAAGGACGGGTATTACGGGGGCGACTCCACAGGCATGTCCGGGGCCGCGGGGACGGTGCCGGGAGGGGCCTCAGCCGAGTCGCGAGACCGGCGAGGCGAAGTCCTAGAGCGACAATGCTTTTTGGACTTTTTGTGTTTGGACTTACCGGACGAAGAAGTCTTCGACGCCGACGACCGGTGAGGACTCCGCGACCGACCCCTCGACCTCTCACGCGACCGGGGCTTGCGCGGAGCCGAATGCCGGGCCTCGAGGAGCTTTCGAGACCGCTTTCGCAAAGCTTTCGGGTTGAGGGCCCGGCAGTCGGAACACGACTCCGTGTCGTGGCCTCGGCCGAGGCAGAAGAGACACTCCCAATGCGGGTCTGTGATGGACATCATCCGAGCACAGGCGCCGCAACGTTTAAAGCCGGGCATCCCTACGACACCTTGAAGTCGATTCGAGAAACAGTGAAAAATTCACCAAAAAAGTTAGTAAAAAAATGACTAGGGCACTGCTCTTCCCGGATCTGCGCTTGCTGGCGCGGAAAAAGAAGAACTGACGTCAGCGCGCAGGGGCGGCGTCTAAGTACTGCCCGCGACGTCATCCCGGCGATCACGACGCCGACGACGGACGCGGAGCCATACGACGCCGCCTACCGACGCGCAAGGGTACTGCTACGCAAAAACTTTCCGGATCCAGCCTGACGCCTGGGGATATTCTAAGGTAAGGAATCTGTCACTAACGTGTCTCTTTCAGATATAACATTCTAAAAATGGGAAGGTCCCCATCTGGAGCTGAGAAGGCTAGATACATCTGCTCCAGCTGAGGAGCCGGATCCAAGACTGGCATTGTATCTTAATACCCAGGTGAAGTCGGCTGAAGGTGACGTCGGGAAAGCCACCAGAGATGGCACTGGAGTGACGTCCTATTGACCCTCTTCCGAAGCTGGATGCGGAGACACCGACCTCGGTGACTCATCTTTCGAACAGTAGTGTCGAAAACCATGACGCTGCTTCTTTTTGTGCTTCTTCCACGCCATTTTGATGAATGGGGAGATGGCGACTTTGACCTTGGATGAGAATTTCGACGACCCTTCTTCCCTTGCCATGCTCGTGCCATGAACAACTTCGCCTCTCTTTCTTTCAGGGCCTTAGGATTCATTCTTTGACACGAGGAACAGGTGTCAACATCATGATTTGACCCTAAACACCAAAGGCAATTATCATGAGGGTCAGTGCTAGACATCTGACCCTCACAGTCCTTACGGGCCTGAACTCTTCACAAAAAAATGTATCAATTTTTTAAAAAACTTTGAAAAACGTGACAATTCCCTAATGAGGAACCTAAAAAAACTGTTACACGCCGAAGGCACGGAAAAAAGGGAACTGAAGTCAGCACGCCACCGGGGGTTTCTTATGGCTCCAGTGACATCACGCAGTTCCGCATCCAAATGTGGATCCAGACGCCTCTGTTGACCTGGGAGAGCTATAGAGAAAGTTTCCATGGAATGCTGGGGCATGGGGTATTCAAAAGGTGAGGAATCTGCAGGTAGATGTATCCAGATAAAACCTGTACGTTATAAGCTTAATGTTAAAACTACTTTACCGCTTCCATGCCAGGAGAATACAACTAAAGACACGTGTCCTAGAAGAAATTCCTGCAGAAACTATAGCTTTCCACAGTGTCAATAAGCAGTGACCTAGAATCTAAGCTCCCAGGAAAAACCCACCCACACATGTGGTCTTCTAACAATTATATGGGAGTAGATTCTCATCTTACTGAATCCTGTTCATTCCATGAGCGAAGCAAACTACAGCCGATGATAAGCGTGAAGACCACAGCACAGCAGACAGGGGCAGACAGCCACACACGTACTCTCTTGTTCTTTTCAGAATCCGTATTTAGCTTCTCTTGAGGCAATGCATTTGGGAACTGCGTCTGTGAGGTGACCGTATACTTGGAATAAGGCAGGGTTTCTGTAGACGGTTCCATGACTGTAGCTGAGGGAAAGACGGAAAGACACAAAGGATACATTCTAATACTTTCGTCACTAGAAAGGCAAAAATACCATTCGCATTTTATACAGTGTTATGCAAGCACGGAGTACTATATGTAGTTAAACATTTATTTCCAAATAGGAAATCATTCTGTTGCATTCACAGAAAATTAAAGCAATAATCATATGAAGACGTCACTTAAACCATAACAGTAAAGTTATCAGCATAGGTATCATCAATGGTCATGTTCTTAGTTTACAAACAATCTTAAGAATAAAGCTTCTGGGGCACTTTTTGCAACATTCCGTTGCAATTGAAATAAAAACTAACTTACCCTTAACAATATTTTTCTATTCAGGACAACTTCATTCAGTTAATAAACACTGAATAGTTCTGTCCATGTTCAAAATCCTGTAACACTTGAAAAATAGAGAGAAAGGCTTCTCCAAATAAAGTAAACACAATGCCTAAACAGAGGCAATATCTATCACCTTGATATTTGTATTTGTTAAAAAGTATCTGTGGGGGAAAAGATTCCAAAATCCATTCTATGTTCAGAAATAGGACTAAAATATACATTAAGGCATTGCTGTTGAAATACCTTTATCTTTTTACCCTTTAAAAGGATAACACATCAAATTGAAAAGTTTCTAGAGGCATGCAGCTTCATTTAGAGAAAAATTGTGCTGTCGTTTTAAGGCTGCCTTTTGACTTCTTCAGTTTCAACATGCTCCACTTCATTTTTGCTTAAGATGTATTTTTACATGGGTTCTCACATCCTGTTTCTATTTCAATGGTTTCCCTTGGGAAGATGGAAGACTATGTATTATTTTACAATAGATAACCCTTAATAGAGAACTTGTGTTACAGGAAAGCAGCTTGTTTTTTCTATTAAGGGATCTCCATTACCATTCATAAATACTGAATACAAAAGCAAGGTTTATCCCTGAAAAAAGGGTCAAATGCTGAAAGTCATTCACTGGTCAAGATTGCTCTCTATCTGCAAAATAAATAGCCAATCCACCCCTAGCACTACAAGGTGATGGAGTTCTAATTTTGACATGAACAAGACAGAACAATCCAAAAGGAAAATTCATTGAGCAAATGCTAAAATGATTTCTTTAAGCATGGTAGACAAAATTAATAAATCTATTTGAATCCAAGCCAGAACAGTTTACAGATATATATTTCAAAGGAATTTGGGTTTAAAACTGATTCTACCAAAGTACACCAAAAACATAAAAAGAGCTTTCTTGATTCCGAAAGTAAAAGAGATAAAGAGTTGAGATTGTAGGCTGGAGAGGTGTGGCTAGGATGCAACCCACGATAGCCACTCCCTGCTGGCGCTCCAAGAGACGCTTTAAGTGCCCACCTGGTTGTGGTGATGAAAGGCTTGAGGCAACATCAAATAACAGCCACAGGGTTTCGGTAGGCCCTGGAGAAAACCTTCATCATTAGTGGAGGTGGAGTGGATCGCCGCCGTGGACAGATGACAACACAGGCCCAGTGCACCATTCCAACTCAGAATTACAAATAGCGCAGCCACAGAAGATAAAAAGAGGACTGTGGAATATGCAGAGAGAACTGGTGAGACTGCAGAACATGGCAGCACGGCCTGGACTGCAGGACAGACGGGAGTGTGTAGTGAAACTTGCCATTTGGTGGAGTTCAAGCAGATGTGAGCCGAGGAAGGAAACGGTGTCTTAATAAAGTGTGCACTGCTATTGCTTTAAGGTAGAAGAATTACAGATGGGCCTTCCTCTGGTCAATAATTCTGGCAGAACTCTCATATTAATTACAGGGATTCTACAGTGAGGCAGAATCCTAGAGCTTCACGCTGGTAGTAATCATCTGCATGCAATCAGTGATGCGCACACTTTTCTAACCCTATCAGCTGCGGCCAAAGTGGTGCACAATGCAAAGGTTTTGTTGAAGACGTGCATCTAATCAGTGATGCGCACACTTGTCTGATTCGATCAGCTGTTTTGGCAACTGTTTCGCACCTGCACTCTGTGTAGTCAACGTGGGTCTATTCCGTGACTTGCACACTCGCATGTGTGATTAAATATTTTAATACAAAATTAGGGCACATTATTTTATTTTTATAAATGACCCAGGAAACAAGTTGAGGATTGCATTTTATAAGGTGTTTTACTACAAAGGAGCACATTTGAAGAAGCACATTTCTGGGAAGGTACACATTAACTGTGAAGGTGTAAAATGATAGGGAGATTAACCTTAAAGCATTTGGTAATTTTAATATCGACATGTTTGGGTATTTTGAGGATAACTTGGAGTTTCGAAGTCGTATTATATTTACCAAAATATATGTTGCTATCAATGGCAAGGATATTGTGGGATGGTATGATTTGGGTAAACTTGTTGTAATGTTATATCCAGGGAATGGATTCTCCCATTGTTTTAAGATACATGTCAATGAATCATTTTGACATTGAACAATCAAGGGTGGAGAGACTGATTGCAAAGTAGGGTTCTGTGTTTGATGATAATATTGGACAGGTGAAAGGCTTCACACATCGTATAAAACTTAAAATTGGGCATGTTATCTTTGGGAGTGCGGCAACAGCTCAAACAGCATTTGGATATGTTGTGTGTAGAAGCTACTATGAAGCCAACAAACAGTTCTGAATGGATTTCGGCTGTGGTAATAGCTTAAAAAAATGGGCATTTGCTTTGTGAGCTGATTTGAGGTCACTTAATAAAAACATTGTGGTAGACTGCCATCCTCTACCTAGGATTCAGGAGTTATTGCCTGCTGTTAATGGAGCCAAATATTTTTAAGTATTTGATCTCAAATCAACATACCATCAGGTGAGCTTGGACGAAAACTCAAGAGATCCTACAGCTTTTGTTACTCCTTTTGGAGTGTTCGGGTTCTCAAGGTTACCATTTAAGCTGGCTTCAGTGGCCAGTGTGTATCAAAAACTAATTGACACACTGTTCCAAGACCTATGTGGGGTGCAGGCATTTCAGGATGATATCCTGATTTTTGCGAAAACATAGGAAGAACATGATAAACTTTTGGAGAGGGTTCTTCAAATTCTTGAGGAAAGAGGTATGACTGTGAGTAGGAAAAAGTTCAAGTTTTTAGTCAAAGAAATTGATTACTTGGGGCAATTGTTTGGTCTGACCAACATGATGAAGCGTTTGACAAAGTCAAGACTCTGATTGCACAGGCACCAGCTCTCAAAACATTTGATCTTGTGGAGAAGTCTTACGTGACGGTGGATGCGAGTTCTATTGGTGTTTGGTCTGCTTTCAGTCAAGTTATCAATGGGAAAGAAAGAGTATTTTCCTTTATTTCAAGCGGTTTAAGAGGTGCAGAATTACACTTCTGCACTATTGAAAAGGAAGCCTTAGCTTGTCTCTAGGCGGGTGAAAAGTTCAAGAATTTTTTTGTGGGGTAAACCATTCATACGTTAAACGGATCATAAACCAATTTATATGATGAATGGTGTCAGATCTGGTAAAGCTTTGTCTAGGCTCGTAAGGCTTATTGCGCGGTTGCAAGAATTTAATTATGAAATTCAACATATCTCGGGTGGCAGTAATGTGACAGATGACTGTTTATCCCGCTTGCCACAAAAGTGTGCTGAAGATGAGGCAGTGTAGGATCAGCATGAGCGTGCTTTTGGCTGTTGTGGATGTTTTGGAGAAATGTGGTGGTGTGGTGTCAGAAGCCGAGTGTGTGAAGATGTGCGAGGAGAATGAACAAATGTTGAAAGTGAAGCAGTTTCTAAAAAAAGGTTGGCCACCAAGTAGAAATATGGAAGTGAAGTTACAAAGTTTTGCTCAAATTTCAAGTGAGTTGAGTGAGGAGAATGGGATCTTGTTAAGACATGAATTGATTGTGCTGCCTGTAAGCCTCAGACAGAGACTGATCGGTGTGGCGCACCATAGGCATCCAGGTGTTTCCAATACAAAGAAACCTGCTTAAACAACATTATTGGTGGCCGGGTATGGATGGTGCAATCGAGAAGTTCATTCATTTGTGCCATATATGTGTAAATTTGGATAAACATTGAAAGGTTACTAGTGAGCCACCTAACCCTGAATAGGGACCTTATAAACCTTGGGAAAAGGTGTCAATAGATTTTTCAGGACCTCTCAATGGTTTGGAGCAGAACAAAAGATTTTTGATTGTGTTGATTGATAACTTTTCTAAATGGATTAATCATGCATTTGTGCGCAATCCAACTACCGATGAGGTGATTTTATTTTTGGATACCATTTTTCGTGTTGAGGGTTTTCCTAAAACTCTGATGTCGGATAATGGGGTGCAATTTATATCATCCAAAATGTTGCGTTCCCTTGAGAAATGTGGAATCAAGTCAGTTAGAGGACCTCTATATTGTCCTAAGGCAAATGACCAAGTTGAGAGGGCAAATAGGTTTTTGAAGGAAGGAATCCAAGCTGTGTTGGCAAGTAAACAAGAGGTGTGTAAATTTCTCCAGGAAAAGATGTGGAGTTATCATATGACCCCACACTCAGCAACAGGGGTTTCATCTTTTCTTTAATGAGAGGGAGGGTTAGTAGTTCTTTTGTGACACCCTTTCTTAACAAGTCAGCATCCAAAAGTGAGGAGTTCAGCATGGTGAATGAAAAAGTAAAAGGGAACCTTAGCGATAAAGCGGTTTCCAGTAAAGAGTATCATGACAGAGTGCACAGAGTCAAACAAAAAGTGGTTTGCGAGGCTGATTGGGTGCACATTCTTAGACCATGTATAGGTTTCAAAGGTGATTCAAAATTTACTACACCGGTACAGGTAGAGAAGGTATCCGGCAGTGCTCTGCTACTACACAAAAGAGGGTGGTGGAATAAGAGCTCCGTGGTAGTACTGAAACCAGGTCAGGAAGTAATGTCCAGGACGAATGATGTTGAAAGTTGCGATTTCAATGATGTTGTGGTACCAAGATGTTGTACTGATTCAGATTCAGAGAACCCTGCACCCAAATGGTTGGTTCATTCCAATTCAGGTTCATTGCACAATCTCCAGGAGAGTTCAGGATTTCAACTGGTAACTACCAAAGTGCAGAGTTAGCTCCTGTGCCAGTTCCTGTAATAAATGTTCCGGGTTAAACGTCTACAACAAACACAGTGCAGAATGGTGTTGACAAAGATGTGTTGTCTGATTTTTCTTGTGAGGATCAGACATTGCGGAAGTTGAATAGAGTTATCACATTACCGGAAAATTTAAAGATTATGTTAAGTAGATGTTTAGTAACAGCAGTGTAATGTAAGCTAAGTGCGCCTATGCATATTCTTAAATTTTTAATAACCGTTGTGTAGTGTATGGTAAGTGGGCCTAAGCAAATACTTGTTAAAAAAAAAAAAAAAGGGGGCATGTTGTGTGGTTCAGAAGTTTAGCATGTAATAGCATGCCATAGGTTATGTCATTGCATTCTCTTCCTGGAATGCTAGGTATTGTTTAAGCATTAACGTGTTGGGAGCCGAGAGCCGGTGGTCCTGTCAATATGCTCTTCACCAGTGGCCTGTTAAATATGGAATAAGCTTCCTTTTTTACATGGATAAAGAAACTGAGGTATGTGCATTCTTCAGATTCACAATTTGAACTTTATCGCAAGGGGCCTTACTAAGTCAAACAAATGACTAGTGATAGACACAGTGATACACCCCGCATGCCATGTCAAAAGGCTGCACGTACTGAGACATTACACTGGAACATTTACACTATTGGAAAACATGCCATATTAATAGAAGTATCTGCTAGATTCATCAAAACAAACAAGGCAACGCTGCACCCTATGACCGCAGGTGGAAAGAAACCGCTTTGCTGAACTAAAAACAGCGTGCAGCAGGAGCGACGCTAAGATAGATTCGAATTCTATCCACTATGCACACTGTCAATCTAGAACTTCACCCCTGAGACCTCTATATGCGAGTAACAAATCTGAAATAAATAAATAGCACAATTATGATCCAGTCTGAAGGCTATGAGAATAAGTACATGCAAGGTATATCCTACTCGATCGACTGAGATTTCAACAAGGTTTGGAAACATGTAGACATTATGTATTCTGAGAATACATAATGTCTACATGTTTCCAAACCTTGTTGAAATCTCAGTCGATCGAGTAGGATATACCTTGCATGTACTTGTAGGCATTATCTAATGTCTGACCACCTCTTACAATTTAAGTCATGGGGGTACAGAATATAGGAAATCCCTGAACCCGCAGTGAAGCGGTGTATAAGTAGTAGCCTGCAGAGGTGAACCCACTGCAGATTATCCAGGCTATATAAATCACCAATGTCTTGAGGTCCAGCCAATGGGACCCCGAATCCTATGGCGTGTGTAAAGGTGGACTTCAACTTTATAACTTATATAGAATTCTGCAGTTTATCGGCATACAGCTAAAACCACCTCAGAATTTAAAAAAAAATAAAGAAAATCGATGGTTGCGTGTTCTCACATATCTCTTAATCTATTTGTTATAAAATCTTTGATTAGAGAGAAAGACCTTTCATATAGTAAAAAAACACATGGACCTGATCCACCCTGATAACACATTTAAAATCGAATGGGCAGGCAAACATGCCTGTTCATACGATCATCAATGACCAACAAATCAAAGTTCTGTTATTAGGCAGAAAAACAAAATAAAATAACAAGTTACTCACCTTTGGTAAAGCTCTTTTTTTCCACGTCAGTTAGGTAAGGTTCTGCCAAATACACACGGACTCCTAAATTTCATTTAACATACATAAAGTTAATGTAATGGCCTTGATTTTTTCAATGTCATAAGTTGCTTCCTTTATTCTTGTTCTGATGAAGACCCTGCTTTAACTTATTTGAGGGTTCGAAACTTCACCCTATTCATTTGTTGACTGCTAAATAGTGTAGCATCCAATGGGCACTCTAACTCTAACCTTTTGTGTGAAAATTGTCTCACTACTCAGTCAACATTGTTGATTTATTATCCATTGTACTTAGCACTATCGCACCTATATTCACTATTGAAAGTCATCACTAACTGCACCATTTTATGGGGCGCCTATTGTATATGCATTTGTTTAAATGATAAGATTTGACAGCAATTAAATACACTGTTCAATCCTTTACAGATGAGTAATACGCATTTGTTTTTTAGCTTTAGAATTTTAGGCCTTAAACTTCTCCCAAGGGATCCATTGTTTTCTGTATGCAATGAACCCAGGTTTCTAGGGCTAACGGTGGCCCCGGTATCGAGGTAACACCCCATATCAGCCAGGCTAACTTGAATCCAGTGGCAAAGTGAGCAAGGGACCCACGTCTGATGCAGATGAGCGCAGAGGGCGCGCCACCGGTGCGCCAAAGGCACGCCCATCTGCGTCCGAACGTCGCTAGGAGCCAGGACACCTGATCTTTTCTCCCAGAGCTAATCATGCCACACAGGATTTGTTATACTAGTAATGAGATACAAAAAACTCAGGCCCTCAGGTCAGGTTTGCCTTCTTCAACCTCCTCATCACCTAGAGGGACCATTCTCTTGCCCGAAATGTAAATATGAGGGTACCTCCAATCTAGTATCTACTCTCATTAGAAACAATGCCAATTGTACTCCCCCCAATACACAGCCTAAGACCTCAAATAGCTCACTCACAGACAGCTGCGACTCTTCTAAGGTACAACTATCAAACTTTTCTGATATACTGCCTCTATTTTAACACCAAGTCCATCCCGAAACATGTAATAGAAATATGGGATTTACTCACACATCAGCTCCCAGATATACGTTTTATTACGGAAACCTAGCTTCATACCTCGGCTCTCCCTTGCATTCCCATTGCAGTTCCTGACAATTACAAACTGGTCATATTGGATAGGGAAGTAAGACCGGAGGGAGTGGAGTAGCCATTGTTTTTCAAGATACTCTCAAACTACAGCTACTTGACACAGTACTCACGGACTGGGCAGAAAAAGCAATCTTCAAAGTTGAACTTCCCCATGGGGAAATCTGAAAGGAGCCATAGTGTATCGTCCTCCTGGTCCTAAGAAAGATTTCAGCCTCACGTTAATAGAACTAATAGTTCCTTATGTGATATCCATGCCTAACTTCCTTCTAATTGGAGATTTTAACCACCACGCTGAGTTAGCATCCGATCCAGATGTCTCCAACCTACTGTCTAATCTTAAAATGCTCAATCTCCACTTGCTAAAAACAGGCTCCATGCACTCAGCTGGCCACACTTTAGACCTCCTATTTTCTAACTCCCAGCGCATACACATTGACGCACCTGAACCTCTCACCTGGACAGATCACTTTTAAATTAACTTTAATATCTCCTTTAAATCTGCCTCAACAAAATCTAAAACAGGAAAAATAGAATATGAAGCTGGGAGCAGCTGACGGTAGCAAGCTTTCAGACCTCTTTTAAGACTCCTGATTTGGACAATACACCGGCCATTAATGCAACCTGGGATAAGTTTTCAGAGTCCTTTTCTGGGGCACTTGATATAGTCACCCCCTATAGAACCCACACTGTTAAATTGTCCAGACCCAGTGCCCGCTGGTACCTGGCAGGATTAAAAACCGACAAATCAAATTGTAAGAAACTGGAACGTACATGGAGGCCTTCGAAAGACGCCATCCACAGGTACCAATACAAAAAGCGCAAGGTGAATATCATGCAAAAATTAAAACAGCCCGAAGTCTTTACTCTATCGGCACAATTGAACAAGCAGGAAACTCCACTAAAGAACTAGTTAAAGTCTTAAAGGATCACTCTAATCCCCTTGCCTGCAGCTCAGCCACAATAGCTTCCCAAACTCTCTTTGACTGCGTGGCTATCCATTTTGAAACAAAAATACATAACATTTATCACAACTTTCATAATAACACTACGGCGCCAATATACACAGAACTTGGCAATTCTTCAAGTATCAATTCTCAGGCTACACTGGAGGGATTTGAACCGATCACACACATTCAATCACTAGATCTCTTAGCTAAAACTAAATCTGGCTCCCCAGCGGACCTATGTCCCCCCCCACACCACAGCCATGCTCTCTACCTCTCTTGCACCATTGGTAACACTCTTATGTAACTTATCTTTGACATCAGCCACAGTGCCTAAGGAATGGAAAGCCACTTTTGTCACACCTATCTTAAAAAAAAATCACATTCGAATCCCATGGATGTGGCAAACTACCGTCCTATTTCTCTCTTGCCCTCGATTAGCAAGTTGTTGGAATTTCATGTTAATAGACAACTTTCTTCTTACTTAGAGACACATCTCCTGCTGGACTCTTCTCAATCGGGCTTTCGTCCCTCTCACAGTACAGAAACCACCCTTGTAGCGGTAGTCGATTCTCTCAGCCTTTCACTGGATGCAGGTACGCCAGCTGTGCTAGTTCTTCGCAATCTGTCAGCGGCATTCAATACCGTGTCTCATCCCATCCTGATATAACAACTTCATGAGATGGGAATTCATGGCACTGCAATGAATTGGCTAAATGACTTTCTCAAGGACAGGACTCAAAAATTACTCCTGGTCCTTTCCAATCTAAGACTCTGTCCCTGAGCAGGGGAGTGCCTCAAGACTCGGCCCTAAGCCCCACAATTTTTAATATCTACATCTCTCCCCTGGCTTAGTCGGTTAAGTCCTGTGGCTTTGAAATTCTTTCATATGCTGACGACACACAACTGGTCATCTCCTTTGGGCCAGATATAGAGAATGTCAAACTACGTTTTACTACATGCATGAGAAAAATTGCTACGTGGATGTCCCTGAATTGCCTTCAGTTAAATGGGGACAAGATTGAGATTGTATTGTTTGGAAAAGCACAGTCCCTTTGGACAACTGATTGGTGGCCCCCCAAGCTCGGCTCAGCTCCCTCTCCTAAAAGTACAGTAAGAAATGTAGGTATTCTGTTAGGCAACAAACTATCAGTGAAAGATCAGGTGATAGCTACCTGTGGCACGTGCATCGGGGTAATGCGCCTACTTAATAGAGGGTATTCCGGTGGCTCCCGCTGACCTCCCGGAAGACCCTAGTCCAGGCACTGATAATCAGTCGCCTGGACTATGGAAATGCGCTACTTGTAGCATCTAATGAATCCCTTCAATCGAAACTGCAGATGGTACAAAGCACTGCTGACCGACTGGTTAATAAACAGACACCGGACACACCTTCAGTCACCCTGCTCAGAGCCCTTTAATGGCTACCTGTAAAGAAAAGAGCAATTTTTAAACTGCTCTGTCTGACCTATAAAGCTTGATCAGACAAAGGACCTAAATATCTGCAGGATAAACTGGTCCCTTATCTTCCCCAAAGAAATCTCAGATCAAGAAGCCAGTTTCTCCTCCATCCACGTCATATTCGAACATTAAAATATGGCAGTCGGTCCTTTTTGTATCTTGCTCCCCATCATTAGAACAAGCTTCCCCTTCATATCAGGACATGCACCGAGTTTTCAGGCTATAAAAGACATCTCAAGACTTGGCTGTTTTAATGGTTGCTTTCTAACTGGTCTGCTATCCAAGCGCAGAGATGCCCCCCCAGGGGCGAGTCACAGCGCTATATCAAGCTTCTGTAACATAACATAACATTGTCTCACTGCTGGAAGATCACAAAACCAAATGGGACAGCGGTGAGTACAAGAGGGTAATAGACAAGGCTGGTTTGCACAATCAGAGCGCCTTCACATGAAAACTGAAGTGTTATACAGTACCTTTATAATACCAGATTTGCGCCAATCACAAGGCTAAAAACCAGTAATTGTCAATATAATCCCTCTGCATAAGAGACAGCTCTCATAAAAGGTTACTTCAATAGATTAGACTAAATGGACAAGTTATTTACCTTCGGTAATACCTTTTCCTATAAACTTTTTCTAACTGCAGATTCCTCACCTTTTGAATTTCCCCAGGCACCAGACTGGGGAGGTGCACAGAAAGCAGGCAGGGTGGTGTATTGTCCTATGTGGCAGAGTGTGACTATTTTAGACAGGAATGCCGCTTTTGTCTGGAGGAATGATTTGTCTGGGAAGAAAGATGTATTTGTGGGAACCACAAACATTACCTGGAGTTCACTCACCCGTCTGGCCGAAGTTACGACGATAAGGAACGATATCTTGATTATAAGATGAAGAGAACAACTGTGCATGGACTCGAAGAGAGTGCACATCAAGTAGGTGAGTACCAAATTAAGGTCCACTGCAGCATGACAAATTGAGTCAGATGGAACATATGGACCAGCCCCTTCAAAAAACACATCTCAGGAGGTGACTTGAAGAGGGATGGTTGGGTAGGCAAACTTAGGAAGGCAAAAAGGGCAGAGAGGAAACCTTTAACTGTTACCACAGGGGTTGTATGGACGACAAACTTGTTCGAGCATCCTGCATAGATCGATTTGGGTGATGGGTACCTGGTTGCAAAGATGACACAAATCACCATGGGAGGAAGATCGAAAGCCATCAACTGTCACCGTTCAATTTTCATGTATGGAGGTGTAGATTGTGAAAGCTCAGGTATAAGACTTGGCCCTGCTACTGTGACAGGAGGTCCTTCCAGAAGACCAGCCCGATTCATAGACAGAGGTTCCGAGCACCACACTCTCCTCGCCCAGTCCGGGGCCACTACGATGACTTGGACCTGATCTCTCTAAATCTTCTTCAGTACTCTGGGCAGGAGTGGGAGGGGCAGAAAGGCATACAAGAGTCCCGAACCCCAATTATTGTGAAAGGTGTGTCCGAGGGAAAACTGACTTAGGAATTCCAATGCGCAAAATTTTCATACTGCATGCTCTCTGCAGTGGTGAGTAGATCGCGCCAGGGTTCTCCACATCATTAGAACATGCCCCGTGCCACCTCCAAGTGTAGCCGCTATTCATGATCCTCTAGGCAACGTCGGTTCAATTGCTGGACAATCAAAGAGATGCCCAGAGCGTTCAGCCACTTCCAGAGGCGCACAGCCTCCTGGCTCAAAACCCACGCCGCCCTGCTTGTAGCAATACAGAATGGCAGATGTGTTGTCCATGAGTACCTGCTCCCATTCCCCTTTTATTGACAGGAGGAACACTTTCAGTGCCAAACGAAATACTTGTAACTCCATCAAACTGATGTGGACGGGTGCCTCTGCGAGAGAGCAGAGTCCACTGATCTCCACCTCTCCCAGATGATCTCCCCAAACCAGCAACAATGTATCTGTCACAGCCAGCACTGCAGATCTTTTACAGTTTCCTTCAACACCTGGATGGAGTCTGACAGGTTGCCTTGGTGCTTAGCCCACTGCGACTTCGGAACCCACTGCAGAGCCTGCATGTGCCACTTAGTGTGGTCCACAAGGAGGATGCAGGAGACCAAGACCCGCTCACACTGAGACCCAGGTCAAGGGTTGAAACATCAGGATCATAGCCCGAATGTCCTGGACTTGTTGAGGTGGAGTGATAGCTCAAAAAAGCTCTGTATCCAAGATGGCTCTGATGAAGAAGAGCCTCTATGAAAGAGTTAGAAGAGTTAGGTGTGACTTCAGTGCTTTGATGGAGAAACCCAACAATTTCAACAGGTAGGCCTTCATCTGGTGGTGGCTTATGACTGTTTAAGGCGAGGTCGCCTTCAGTAACCAGTCGTTGAGGTATAAGAAGACTGGTATACCCAAACTTCGCAGTAGGGCTATGGTCACCACTATCACTTTTGTGGACACCCGAGGTGCACTGGTGAGGCCAAAGGAGGACAGAGAAATGGAAGTCCTCTTGGCCTACCTAGAACTGCAGATTACTCCTGTGAGGCTGCAAGAGGGAATAAGAAAATATGCATCCTACAAGTCAAGTGTCACCATTCAGTCTCCTAGATCTAGGGCAGGTAGAACTTGGGCCATGGGTAAGCATCTTGAACAGGTCCTTCTTGTACTTTCGGAGGAAGACGTTCAGAGGGCGAGGATCGAGGATGGGGGGGGGAGGCCTCCGTCCTTTTTCGACTCCAGGAAATAACACTGATAACAACCAGTCTCGATCTTAGATGCCAGCACTCTCTCTATTGTTCCATTGACCAAGAGAGCTTGACCGTCTCTGTAGAGTATGGACAAGTGGTCCTCTGGGAGGTGGCATGTCCAGGGACAGGACAGAAAAGGTAGGCAGTAGCATGCTCTACGATCTGGAGCACCCATAGATCTTTGATGCTCTGCCATGGAGGAAGGTGGAAGGTGACCCGATATCCTACCAGGTGATCATGTACCACCAAGGACAAATTAAAGTGTTTTTGCAGTGGCAGTACTGGTAAAATGCAGCCACTGTGGGCCTGAACGTTATCAGCTAGCTTCCTGGCCTTGCCCTCAAAGGGGTTTGGAGGCTTTTTGTTGATGAGGCTCATATTAGCCTCTGCAGATATCCCCTCCCTTCCGAAGCCTCCAAAAGGGCATTGTTGGGAGAACTGCCAAGCTGGCTGAGCTAGGCATAGAGAGCGAGCGGTTGAATTTGATTTCCTTAAATGTCTTGAGGGCCGAGTAAGCCTTCACCCTGAAAAGTGTTGAGCCATCGAATGGCATGTCCCCGAGGGACTGCTGGATGTCCGAAGAGAAGCACGAGGAGCAGTTCCAGGCATGGCTCCCAGGCACCACATAGGTGCCGACAACCCTACCTGGGCAGTCAGTTGTGTCCAGTACAGAACGGATTGCATATTTCACAGAATTTTGGCTGTCGAAGATGAGACGTTGAAGGGTATGTCTGACATCCATGGGGACAGATGGCAACATATCTGCCACTCTGTCCCACAAGGTGTGTGAATACCGCCCAGTATGCAAGAGGTGTTGACGGATCGCAGGGCAAGACTAGCACTGGAAAAAACATGTTTTGTTAATTTTGTTAAATTTTCCATCTGCTTTGATTCCCTGTTAGGATGAGTGGTAGAAAAGAGTTGGGGTTCTTCCAGCTGGATGATGCCTGGACCACAAAGCTTTCTAGGGTAGGATGCTGGAGCAAGAAGTCGGGATCCCCGAGAGAGGGTCTGTGCCATTTTGCCACTTGTCTGTTGACTGGTGGGAAGATCCTGGTTTAGCCCAGATGCCCACTAGTATATCCATTAAAGCCTCGTTAAAGGGTAAGAGAGGCTCCTGGGTGGCCGCTACATGGCTAAGAACCTCTGTCAAAAAGTTGGTGTTGACCTCTAGCATAGGTAATGTTAAATAAAGCACTTCCGCTGCTCTCCTGAAAAAAGTTGCAAAGGAGGCACATTCTTTTGTGGCAATAGGGTTAGGCGATGAGAAGCCAGTGTCAGGGGAAACGTGAAGCCCACTGGCACCCTGCAGATCATCAAAAATGTCCCCCTCTTCATAAAAAGCATTGCTGTCATCATCTCCATCTGGATCGTAGTCGTAGAATTCTGGGTTTGGGGTGATGTAGGGGTTGAGCTTCAGAATCCAATAGAACTACCCAATCCAAATTCGGCACTGAAGACATCGGAATTGGCGTCGGGCCCGCACCTGTGGCGCAGGTCTCTGCGCTGAAGACGTCATCAAACATTGGGCCGAGACGGGAGCCAGCAGGGCTGTGCTTGGAGATGGGGCTGACCTCTGGTGGAGGTCAAGTGGTGCAGTCAGCATTGAGGACAGGTCCACCTCAAATCCGTGGGGCCATAAGGCACTGCAGTGGGATTTGGTAGGATACCACAAATAGGGGCTGTGGCCTCTTTCAGGTGCCTTATTTCGTCTGTCGTGGCTGTCCGTTGAGGGGAAAGGAGATAAGCAATGGGGTTCGGGAGAGTGATCCACCGAGTGCTTCTGAGGCGTAGAGGTACCCGGGGCATCCTGCGACTCCGAATGGGGTGAGTGGCTTGACACTGATGAACTATGCTTAGACTTCTTGTGTTTTCTGTGGAAACGTTTCAACTTACCTGAATTCCTAGACCTCGAGGTGGAGCGACCTCAAGATCGGTCCTCTGAGCTAGAACGAGTCCGCGCCTTTGACCGAGACCGCTTTCTCAACTTTTTTTTTAGCTATGCAACTGCAAGCTTGGTCTTACGGTTTCGGATTGCCCTCCAGTACATCTTCCAACAAAACAAACACAACCTCCTATCATGATTGAGGCAGAGACACCATAGACAGATGTTATGGGGTTTCCGTCACCAATATTTTCCGGTGACAGTCACAACATTGTTTGAAGTCTGTCATTTTAGGGCCAAATCCGCACACTGTAAGAGAAGTTAGAGTGAAAAAAAATATTTTCCTGAGTGAAAGATCTGTCAAAAAGAGAGCACTAATAGCACCGACCCATGCCAGAAGGCACAGAAAAACAGCAACTCACATCAGTGCGTGGAGGTGGTGCATATATAGGGGCTCCGACGTCACATCCGAGGCAGGACGCAGCCGACACCTACTGACACGCGAGGGAATTGCTGTTAAGTTTTTGGATCCAGTCTGGCGCCTCGGGAAATTCATTAGGTGAGGAATCTGCGGTTAGAAGTCCTTAGCAGAATCAAGGCCTTTCATACGATCCTCCCTGACAAGGCCAGGCCAGGACTAATGGGTCTTATACCAAATTCTGCTACGTCTGACCAAGTGTCAAGAGGGAGTCAAATTATTCTCACGCTGCCTTGATTAATGGCTGGAGAAGAGGATGTCCTTCTGCCTTGCCCAAGTGTGGGAGAGCACTTTCATTTGTATGGGGCAGCTTCCTACTGCCTACCTTGTGCACTCTCACTCCCTCAAAACTGCTGAAGTGCAGGGGGACAAAGTTAAATTCCGCTCACTTTCCCCAAGGGCGGGAACCAACTTAAATGCCTCTCACCTTCCCAAGGATGAGGTGGAAAACTGTCTCTTACCCCTTTACAATGCCTTACTGCAGAGGAGACTCCGCTTTACACCTCCTCGCCTTGCCCTTGGGGGAGCGGAGGGGGGTAAAAACAAAGCAAAGAGCAGGTGAAGGCTTAGCACCTGCTCCTGCACCCTTTTACAAATTAAAAACATAGCATAAGGCAGACGTCTTCAATCTGTGGGGCGCGACCCCCAGGGGGGCCATGGAGTCCTGGGAAGGGGGTCACACATTCCTCAGCTTAACTTGTGCCTGCAATCCAAAATGTTTGCTTTCCTTTTGGAAAAAGACAGCCGTCCTGGGAGGACTAATTTAGATCGTTATCAGCTGAAGTTTCATCAATTGAGTGTCTTGTGCTGTGAAAAGCTTTAGTGCCAGGGTACCTGCTTGCCTGAATGAAATGCAAATATGCCTATCAGTTAATCTGCAAGTGTAAAGGATGCTTGGGAGCTGGTTCTGGTTTTAATTGATCAAATCATTCCAAGCTTTGTGATGACAAAGATTTCGTTTTTTGAGTGGTAGTGCAAAGAGTTAACAACTGAGCTGTGAAGTGCTTGCTTTTAATTGTAACTGCATTTATACAGCCCTTTCTATCCCTAAAGAGGTGTTGAAGGGACAGTTTAAAAAAAAAAATTGCATTACATACGCACTGGTATTACTAAAATCGACATTTTGGAAGCACTATTTTATCGTAAAACTATTTGCACTTTTCGCAGCATTCTATCTTACACTGTGTGTAATGCAAGTATAAAATAATGACTTGCATATTCATAGTGCTTTCTGTCACAGGCTGTGACCTCGTAGCACTAAAAATACTCGTCACTATCTTCCACTGCACCAATCAAGATTTAATTCTGTGGCTCTCTGGTTACACCCAGACCTCTGCAGTGCATTAACTAATAGAGGTTTCATAATGTACTACAGTGCATTTCCCACTGAGTAACAACTTTAAAAAAAAAACATTCATTTACGCTGCCCTTTATTTTATATATAGGTACCTGATGGTGAAAGACCTAAAAAAAATGTACCGAATATTTTGGGGCTTATTTATGGGAGGCTTGCATCACCAGAGCATCGCTTTTTTGATGCTCCAGTGGCGCAAGCTGTCTCAACCATACCTATGAGGTGGTACAAAGCCACCTGCATGGCTTTGCATGGCCTCATAGATATAAGACATAGCAGCGCAAGTCACTGCGTTGCCTTACTCTGCATCAAGGAAGGGTTCCATGGGCTTTGTGTGGGGCTCCCACGAAACACCCATGGATTTTGATGCTGCCCCATATTTACAAAATCACGTAAACCTGGGGCAGCTCCAAAACGGACGCTCCCCAGCGGAGGCGTAACGAAGAGAAATGTTTTCATTTAGCCTCGATTTTTCCTCTTTCCATGGGTGCTACATTCTGCAGCTCACATAGAAAGAGGAAAACGCTTTCTCTGGATTGTTTTTGTGACGGAAGGTGTCTCTTCCTGTACAAAAACAATCCTGCCTTTGTTGGTGCTAGGCAGCAATTTGTGTGCCAACACAAGGGAAAAGGACAGGAATGCACCGTATTTCATAAATACGGTGCATTTCTGCCCTTTCACATTGGCATAGGGCAGCGCAGCAAGAAGACTTGCAGCGCTGCCCTACGCTGATTCCTCATAAATGAGGCCCTTTTGTTTTTAGCTACACCTTTGACCTCACCCCCCATGCTCACTGACCTTTAGTTTGCTAAACACTGTTTAATATTATTTCCCGACCGTGAGAATTATTTGCTGTGGGAATTGGGAGCGTTTATGGTTGTTGATAGTTGTCGATGAGGAGTAACTGGTTCTAGAAATTTTTGTCAGAAGGGGGTCCTTACGCCTAAACAATTTTGACAAGGGGGTCTCGGCATCAAAAAGTTTGAAGACCTCTGGCATAAGGGCAGGCAACAAATGACCGGATCCTTCGTAGTCTGCTGCATTTTGGATACCACAAATGAGTGAAACACCTGTCACCCACTTTTGCATCATTTTGCAGCTTTCAGCTGACCTGCTTTTCTCCGGTGTGCAGCACTGGGCAAGCCACACAGGTGCAGGTCACTTGATAGCTACCCTTTCCACCCTTATTAAAATGAGCACAGGGAAAATGGGGGTGCCTGATTGACACCCACATTTTCTTTTTTTTTTAGCTCTTCACTTTCCCCCACAACCCACGCTCTTGGAGAAGGCTATATTAAAACTGAGCAACATTATTTATTAACTGTCTACCAAGGTTTACGAACCTTCGCAGATGTAGATAGAGGATCTGTAGAGGGCCAGGGGCATAAAGAGGGGAGGCAGGGGTGCACACAGGGGCGGCAGCAGCACAGAGCTGCACGCAGTGCCTGGAGGTTGAAAGGGGGGGGTGGAGAGGCAGCTCAAGACAGGAGATGCATGGAGGGCTGGGGCTCAACGAGGGTAGGCAAGGGATACAGAGTGGAGCTGCTGGAAAGTCACACAAGGGAGTGTAGGGAAGTGCAGCACACAGCAAAATGGGGTTCAAGGTACACAGAGGTGAAGTGGAGGTCCACAGAGGGGGTGCAGAAGGCACTTAGAATGGTTGCAGGGGGCACAAAAAACGACTGAAGGACAGAATAGGGGCTATAGAGCGCAAGACAGGCCACCATATAGAGGGACAAACAGAGGGGTAGAGTCGAACACAGGAGCACTAGGCAAGGCTGCAGAGCCAAAGGGATGTAGAGGGGTGGACACAGAGAGGGAATGAAGATGAAGACACAGAGGCACTCCAGGTGTAATTAGGGGCACATATTGGGGCTACAGGAAGGGTGGGGCAGACGAGACTATAGGAGGGCGGGGCTTTCCCACCATCATCCATCCAACCCACATCATATGCCAAAACACACAACATCACAGGTCTACACAACCAGTATCATATATCCACTCAGTCACCTCAAATCCACACAACCACCATTATAGGCCAATACACGCAACCAGCACATAGCCAAAGAACCAACACACCAACTATTAAATGCCCACACAAGCCACATACCCCAACAAACCCACTGTCCGACATCAACATAGTGTCTATACACTAGGACATGATTTCCACATGACTATTCCCTACCCGTATTGTGCACAATGCAACGGGTAAACCAGCAGACATTGCTTGCACTATTACTAATCCACCCAAACCTAATCGCCTTTTTATCTCTTTACCCAACTACTATTACCTCTTTACCTTCTCTGACTCTATGGCATATACCATATGTGGTTAACTCGACGTCCTCTGAAAACTTGACTGGACCTACTTAGTACCATTGAATCTGTATGTATGATAGGCAATAACACATTGTATGGTATTCTACTTCATGGAAATTTTGATGGTTTTGGACTATTTTGTATATTGACCCTGTTGCTTTATGTTTTACCCTAATGACATTTACAATTTCTATGCTTGTTTTGTTACCCTTATTTAACTCGTACAATTTGTGGGGTATTTAATTAAGACTACTTTTTTCACTGCAAATTATAATTTTTTCTTGGGTGTGGTTCAACCACCTGTAACGAAACATGTTATGTTTTTTTTTGTTCTGTATATTGAAATTTTACATTTGTGAACACTGGGAATTTTCTTGGTGCTTGGTTTGACTCATGTACTACTTCCAGCCTTGAAAAAGCCCCAGGCCTGAGCGCCACAGGGGGCAAAACATGTACTGGCTGCACTTTCTGCTTCACACTTTGGCTCACCAAAACTATTTGGGTCTTAAAATAAACACTGATAAATTGGGCTTCATCTTGAAAGAACTTATGACCTATTTTTATTGGTTATCCATTAGGATAGAGGATTGACAACTATCTCTTATTACCAGCTCTGACATCAATCTAGTTTAGGTTTCTTTTTAGGTCGAGCATTCGAGACAATCTTGTATATACTTTAGTATATACTTATTTGTGTATGTACTTTGTGAGCTCTGGAGATCATCCCTAGGACTTGTCTGCTTCCACTTAGGGACTTTTTTTCTGTTCAACTGCCTCTATTTAACTGTCTTGTCATCGCTAAGTGAGGGAGCAGAGGAGACACACCGGAGGACTGAACGGCGCTGTGCATGGAGGGAAGCTGAGAGACCGCATACATTCATCGGCTTCAGCCATTCTGGTATTCACGAAGAATCACGCCACATAGCTGCCCTTCATTAAAACTGGCCGGCTTACACCAATATAAGAGTATGGGGGAACTAACCTCGTGCCTATTCCAGTATAGATTAATGAGCTGTGAGTGCAGATAATTTAACTTCGCTGCGAGAGGAGAGCTTCTCTTCACGGCGCTGGCGAGGGGTCCCCGGATACAACGTCCCCCTGCCTTCTCTCGCCAGTGCAGAGGCGACAGCCAGTCCTCGGTGAGAGCTGGGAGCTCGCAGGGTCGACAGAGCAGCGGAGATACCGGAGAGGCAGCAGCAGGGTTGGGCAGGAGCAACAGATCCGACGAGGGAAACGCAGCGGTCACAGAGCCAAACAGGTGGAGGGCATCATCTGCGGGTCAGGTGGGCGCTTGGGAGGCTGCCTCGGAGTGCATGGTCATTTTGGTTCTTGCCCGGCCGTGAGGGGGACGGCCCTTGCTCTCCTTTGCTTTCCTGCCGTGAGGGAAACGGCCAGCAGAGATCCGCATAGCCGTGAGGGGGACGGCCACACCGGACTACAGATCCCAGCAGCTCTCCATTTAACATCCACCCCTTGATGCGAGGCACGCACCGCAGCGCCTGTCAGAGCCTGGAGGAGGCTGGACTACCCCCCCTGACACCTGCTAATCCGCACTGCTACAAGTTGCAGCACACAGGTACCACAGTGCACCAATTATTTTGTGCTTGTTTGTTTGTGTGGTCCCGAGTAAAACAAAGTGTTTCGAAAACTTTGCCATGACCAAACGGAAAGGAGTAGTGGGAACCCTGGACGCCTTTTTGGTTAGGGCAGAGTCACTACTGTCACATGAAATAGAAATTACTGAACGGCGCCTCTCTTTGGATCCAGCCACCTTGTTGAGACGTTCCTCATTGGGCACACTTGACCAAAATGTGAGGGATATTGCACATATACGTTCGCCTGCAATGTCTTTAACACCCCCGAATGTGCCACATGCTCCTCCTATGCTCATTCTGGACCCACCACTACACGAGGATTCACCAGGACCACCCATAGTTACTAGAGCACGGGTTTCAAAACCTCGTGAAGCCAGAAAAATTATGGAACCACTAGGAAAACGAAAGAGGGGCGCTGGTGTTAGAAAAAGCAAAAATGCAAAAGATTTAAACTCCACAAATCGTAATAATGATAATGCAACTGCCGCTGGCTCACTTGGAACAAACTGTGTCAGCACGCAGACTGATGCGATACCCTTACTCCCCATTATAACTGATAACACTGCGGCTGCTAACACCATGACCCATGTTACCCATGCTACCAATGCCATCACTGAGGATCTTGCTATGGGAGACGCACTAACTCGTGTATATGAATTAATTGATAAGAAATTGTCACTCTTATGGGAAAAATTGGAATGGATGGACATTGCTATAAATAAGTTAACTAGTTCTAGTTCTAATGTTATTCAGAAACCTAATGTGGTAGAGGGAGTGGGTTTAAACACTGTAATAAGTAGTAACCTAAATGCTAAACCAAAGCTAGATGGTAATACCAAGGATTACCCAACAGACACCAATGCTAGGACAGATAATACGCAGGAAGTACACAAGAGTTTGCGTATGGAACTGATAGGTTCACACAATGCTCTCTCTAGAGATGTAGGTCTGGGAAGTACATTAGACACTCTGGCCAAACCGCACATGAAGGTGAATACTGATGTATTGAGCCTACCCCCAGCTTCATGCCCATATGTCCTGGTTCTGGCAGGTGTTCCTGTTCTTAAGGAGGGCCAGAGGGAGATGAGGGCATACCTACGTAACAAAACCTTAGACTGGCTATCAAAACATAGAGGTCTCCACCCTTCTGCTACAAAGGAGATCTTGATGGTTCGGAGAGTTGGGTGGGTTGGCCCATCTCCTAAAGGTTTAAGTGGTGACTGCATTGTGGTTAACTTCCGCAGGCCACAGATGGTTCGTTGGCTATTAAATTCCTGTGAGTCAAATTGTCTTCAAAGTACTGACATGTGTGCCCTTCCGTTGGGATATTTTTATAAGCCGCCGTTGGGGGCAGTTGTAAATAATTTTGTCCCAATCAATTTGTGTAATAGATTCCAGGCCCTTACAGATTTAGATGCTCAAGATTGACAACTACCTGTACCACAACACAAATTGTTTCCCTTGGTTGGTCCTCAGGCTTTTCCATGTGTCCTCCAAACAGACGGCCAAGATGGTAGAGTGGCCCTGTACAAGGCTAAAATGGATATTGATTCTAACATTTTTGATAAAATTTTGGGAGGAGTTCAATCAGGTATTGCCAAGAAGGGTGGGATTTGTCTAATAAATGAAATAGAAATAGATAAGCTTCCTGACACATTAAATATAACATCTGTACTTTTACCTGGGGATAAGGTGGTTGCAGCCGAGATGAGCCAGACATTGCAATATAATAAAAGAGACCATCTAGACTGTAACCCCATTCATGATAACGATCGCCAGGATATTATTACTGAGACGGACAATATTAAAACAAACGAAATTGTGGAGAAAAGGAACATAACGGAAGCAGCACCCAAACAGCAATGTAAGGAAAATAATCAACCCACAATACGACTAACCTCTTGGAATATAGCAGGGTTAAAAAGAAACATAAGGGATGGGGAGTGGCAGGAATACATTGGGGAAAGTGACATAGTACTTTTGCAGGAAACATGGGCTCTGGAAGCCCCTCATAAGGTAGGATTTAAAACGTACAGTGTTGATGCTACCCCTTCGGTTAGAGGGAGGCCCTCGGGAGGTCTTGTTATCTGGGTAAAAATTAACCTTTGTGTTGATATAATTCAGTTGGACTTCCTATCTCAGGATATAGTTGGAGTTAAGCTCCGATTACAGGACAAAACTGAACTATTTATAGTAAATATCTATAGTAGACCAAGGGCAGCTAGTAAAGAATCACCGGAGGTCGAATGCTTAGATCAATTTTTATGTTCAATTGCATCGGGGGCAATGGTGATTGTGGGAGGTGACTTTAATTGTAAATTTGAGCTGGTTGTAGGACTTGAAAATATCTTTGAGGAAGAAGACATGGTAAATAATATTCCCCCACTGGAAGGCAACCCAGCAGTACCCTGCACTGTGGCTGTCGCACAATTAATAAGATTAGTTTCAGGATATGGACTTCGAGCCTGCAATGGCCGATTGCCCTCTGATAGTCCGAGTACTGCCACATTTAGTAGGAGTAACTACAAAAGTAGTATTGATTATATATTGGTATCTATTAGATTATGGCCAATTCTGCTTGACATGATAGTAGAGGATAGAACTGATAGTGACCACTTCCCCTTATGTCTGACACTATCAGCTAACTTTTTGGTCCAATATCCTCGAACATGGAGGACACTAATTCTAGCGTCACTGAACCACTGCTAAGCAATAATCGTAGGGCCTTAAAGTGGCCTTCAATAGGGGAAACGAGGAGGCCATGAGGCAGATCTATAACACCTTTGCAGATATTATTCTCCCGTATATAGATCTACCAGCATCAGAGTTCCCGATTATGAATATCCATCACACATTGGTTGATGCATTGACTCCCATTTTGAGTAGGACTCCTAAAGAAAATAAAAAGGAAAAAATTGGAATAAATAATCTAGAGACTCAGTGGTATAATAAAGAGTGCCGTGAGGCAAAAAAAGAACTCATCTTGGACACAAAAACTAGTAACGTAGAGACCCTAAGGGAGAAAAGAAACAACTACAAGAGATTACTATTGCAAACCAAGAAAAATTGGGATGACATTTTATGGATTGAACTGATTAGTTCATCCAAAGCCAAGGATCACTCAGGCTTTTGGCGACTGATCGCAAAGGGCAATAAGACGGGAAGGTGTAGTAAGGACCTTTTCTTGGACGCTAAAACCTGGGTCAGCCACTTTTCCGGCCTATATTCAACACCTAACAGTGACATAGAATTTAAAATACAAGACTATGTACAAAGCCCAACTCCAGTTCACCTAAACTTTAGTATAGAAGATACTTTGGCAGCAATGGACGCAGTCAAACCGGGAAAAGCACCAGGCCCAGATAAGATACCGGGAGATTTACTAAGGTGTGATAAGGAGGTTTGGGGTCCCTATATAAATTTCTTGTGTAACTCAGTGCGCGCTGGCGCACCAATACCGAAATCATGGAAAGGGGCTGAGATTACTACAATTTTTAAGAAAGGAAATCGCCAAGACCCTTCACATTATAGACCGATTAGCTTAATAGATGTTTTACAAAAAATATATGCTCGACAAATTTTAATAAAACTAAATGAATGGATTGAGGAGAATAGTCTTTTATCAAAATACCAGGCTGGTTTTAGAGTAAAAACAAGCACAATTGACCAAGTCTTTAGATTTCTTTGCATTAGCTGGAAGTATCCCGTCCTTAAGCAGGGACACCTGTACATCGCCTTTGTAGATTTGAAGGCCGCCTTCGACCTCATCCCTAGAAACCTCCTCTGGAAATCCCTACAAACTCAAGGGATCCCTGGGGAAATACTCATGCAAATAATTAGATTGCATGAGGGGAACTTTGCAAAGGTTAGGTGGGGACCGAAGGGAGAGCTTACAGAGCCGATCCAAGTAAACCGGGGCGTAAGGCAGGGATGTGTGCTGGCGCCCACCCTATTTTCACTGTATGTGAATGACATACCGGAATATCTATTGGGCTGCGAACATGATTCTCCCAAGTTAGGGGGGCACCAGTACCTGCATTATTATTTGCAGATGATACTATTTTAATATCCCAAACCCCAAAAGGTTTACAATGTTTAATAGATAGTTTTAATGCATACTGTGAAACTAAAGGCCTGGAAATAAATTCTAGCAAAACAAAATATATGGCAGTGAATCCCCATAAGTCTTTTAAAAGAACCTAACAGTAAAAAACCAGAAACTAGAGTATGTGCACAATTTCAACTACCTAGGTATAACCTTGGACACTAAAATGACTTGGAAAGCTCAAAGGGAGAAAAGTAAAATTATTCTACTCCAAAATTCATTACCGATAGCGAAGAAACATGAGAATAGTATGTCCAAAGCGGTATCCCCTGCCCTTGAGGTATATAAGTATAGAGCACAATCAGCATCCCTTTATGGAGCAGAATTATGGGGGCCTTCGAGCAACAATACTTTTATGGTAGGAGAAAACAAGTTTTTTAGAAAATTATTACGCCTTCCAATGCGCACACCGTTATTACCTATTGAGATGGATCTTAATGTGCGACGTATGGATCACCAGGTAATTTTAAGACCATTATTATTTTGGGTGCGCCTGTGGTCCACAGTAGAGCTTGCACATTATAAAGAAGGGCTTGAGGAAATTTTAAAACTCAGTGGAGCCATGGGCTTACTGTGGACCAAGCATGTCAAGTGTTGGTTTTATAAATTAGGGTTGAGTCATTTCTGGGAAGAGCCAGCCCAATTGTCTTTTGCCTCAAAGAAAATACTAAAAAAACCTTCTGGGCCTACATCCAAGATAGTGTGTCACTTAATTTAGCTACTGGCACTTTAACAACTAGGTTCCTTTCAATGAAATCAACATGGAGTTTTGAACAATTCTTGGATGAGGTACAACCACAGCTCGCAAAAACACTGTATATGAAGTTTAGATATGGTGTTTTACAAACTAATTCAAATACATCAAAGTGGGCCCATAAGCAAGGGGACGAAAATATTGAGCACTGTGTCCTGTGTCAATCTGGTGTAAAAGAAAATGACCAGCACGTATTATTTTTCTGTCCAATTTATGCAAGATCTAGGACTAAATGGATCAAACCTCTATGTCGGCTATTTGGTATTAGGTCCTGCTTTGAGGCTGAAAGAATACTAAGAACCGATACTTCACAAAAAGTTGTTTTTAGTGTCAGCAGGTATTTATTTGACGTAGGTCTGGATATTTTAGCGTATTGCATTTGGGAAGTTGTTACTATATTAGTCTTGCATTTGCACTTTATGTACTATACTGGGAGTATTGATATTATGATTATCTTACATTTACACTTAATTGATTAACAAGAAGACCATGTGGAAGGCCACATTGTTTGCACACAAATTGGATTTTAAGCATTTACACTTCTTAAAGAATAACCTCCAATTAGGTAGTGAATCAAAAGCTGATTGATAGATTCCTTTTAGACTTATGGTCAATATAATGTATTCTCCGCTAATCCCTCAATATGTTTTTATTACTCAAATAATATAAATTTTAATTGTATTTAATTTTAAAGGCGAGAAAGGTCAGTACTGGAAATGTATTCCAATACTTGTGTAATGGTCTAAGTGATACCTTTGGACTGTTTTAATGTTTTAATGTTCTGTTGTGTAAACTGTATTGTGTATCTTTTATGGTTTTTTAAACCAAAATAAAGATTAATTGAATTGAACTGTCTTGATAGAAAACGGCCACTAGAGGTCAGTAAAATACCAGAATTGCTTTCTGCTTAGGGACTTTCTTTTTTTTCCTTTTCTGGCAACTGCCTCTATTTAACTTTTTTTTTATAGAAAACGACCATCAGAGGTCAGTAAAATACCAGAATCACTTTAGCATTCTCTAGATTCCAGTCCATAGAAATTGTCTTCCATGAGCACCCGTAGACAATAATATTTTTTTCAAATCTTGTATTTTCAGTGATAGAACCACCGAAGGCCCTGATTTTATATTAAAAACAGAGCTTTGGACTATACCATTTCCCGCTGAAAGGCAATATTTCTCTCCATGTGTTCCCATACCGGACGTGTCACGCAGTTTGGTGCTTACTCTCCCTCCATGTTAAAGAACAGTAGATGTTTTAGCACCCAGGCTAATGTGCTGCATAGCTAAACACATAAGGTCCCAAAGGTGAGACCGATAGCATTGCAAATGTTTGTTTTAATCCGGTAGCCTGGAGTCCCCCATTCTGGACATCTGGCATAGTGAGCTATCCCATTGAAATACAGACATTTCCGGGACTTTCAATCCCTTCTTTATATTGTACCAAAGCAAATACGTCTAGCCTTGGCAAGTATTCAATTCTTTTTATTTCCTTTTTCTAAAAATATGCAGTAAAGATAAAAAGTGTAACAGTATAAAATGAAACGTGCTGCCATTTAAAGGAGGCGTGCACACACTTGGAAAAATATTTGAAATGAACCTTAGCAAAAAAAAAATATATATGTATGTAATAAACGCAAAAATGAAATCAGAGATTGGCCTACCAGCTCGGACACTGAAGTGGGGTACTTTTTAGGTGGATGTGCCCAGGTGCAAGAGTGAAAGGCAGTCACTCACAGTTAAGACAGCTGTCTGGCTGCTCTATGCTGTACTGTGGTGGGCAGAAGAAAATGTGAATTACAATTGACACACGCACTTGATTTAATTTTCACTAACTTGCCTGATATTCAGGTTGATTCTCCAAGGCCTTAAACATGGTGCGACCGCTACCTTATACCATGGGAAGTCTTATCCCCCCCCCCCTTGTAAGCTTTCGCCCTCCGTTCCTAGCATGCATAGCTCTTGCCCCTGGCATAAAATAAACAACTCCAACCAGGTCTCTAGTCCCGCCAGTCTTACACTACAATTACACGATGACCTGGAGCAGGATACTTCTGGTTTCTGTAATTGGCTGAGTTCAGCCGTAGATTCTATCGCGTCACTTAGATAATTGTAAGAGACTGGAACGGTTTTAAAGGAAGGATTATGCGGCCAACGAGAAAGCGATCTATAAACAGACTCTTAATAATTACCATGTGGCTACTTGTAAGGGACAAGCTGAGTATTTTACTAATCAGGGCTTTCTCGAATAAGCCCATAGAGATTTTTAAAACTGTAAATTAATTTCTATCTCCTAAACCCTGCTCTTGTGCAATCTCTCACTCTGCGGCTTTCTGCAAGAATATTTTACTTTATTTCCAAGAAAAAAATAAAAATATTTATGCCGATTTTTGGGTGACAGACTCCCTTACTTTAATAAGGCAGGCCTACCCGTCCGTCAGCAGACCCTTTTCCCACTCTCCTAACTTTTTCTAGGCCATCTCTTTGGAGGACTTGAGCATCTCTTTGGAGGACTTGGAACTAGCAATTTTTAAATACCGTTCGGGTTCTCCCTCTGGACCCCCGGCTGTTTAATCCAAACCAAGGCTTATTACTAATCCTTATATTAATGTCCTGCTGAATAATTCACTTCATCAGGCACAGGTCCCTCAGTCTCGAAATTTCTGATCGCTCTCAATCTATTAATATTTTCCTCCTTTTCCATCTTCCCCCAAGCCCCTTCCTTTTGGCGTGTCTCAGGGGTCTGGCCTCAGCCCTCCTCTTTTTTTTGTTTATATGACCCCTTGACTGGGTTCAAGTTGGTGTTTTACGCTGACGACACAAAGCTTCTGTTATCTTTTTCTGAGACTAACTGTAATCTTCAACATTCTTTTCAGTCATGTCCACTGCGTGTAGCAGGTTGGATGATTTCAAGCTGCCTGAAGCTTAATGCGGCTAAAACGGAGGTCATACTTTTTCGCTGTTCTCCCTCCCTGTGGTCCAGTGCCTCGTGGCCACAGGAACTGGGTACTTCCTCTTTGCCGCTGTCATAAGCTAGAAACTTGGGAGCTTGATTTGACAATCAACTCTCCTTTCCCCACAGATGAGGCTGTCTCTGGCATGTGTTTCGCAATCCTAAACACTTAAAAAAAAAAATCCTGAGCATGGTTCCTTAATGTACCAGGAAAACATTCATACATGCCCTTATTACCTCACACCTCAATTATGCAAATATTTTCTACCTTGGCCTTCCTGAGTACCTTTTACAGCGTCTTCAGCTTGTTCAGAATGCAGCAGCTCGTCTGCTCTGAACATTCCCAAACAGGATTCTATTTCTTCACACCTTAGGATGCTTCATTGGCTCCATGTTCGTAAGGCGTATTACTTTTAGATGTTTGTTGCTTACTTTCTCAGGCCTTCTACAATAAAGGTCCTGCTTATCTTAGAAGGAGAATCCATCATTCATCCAGAACCTTGAGGTCTTGTAACCAGTTGCTGCTCAAGGTTCCTCTTCTTCGGCAAGCCCGTCTGGGTGGCCGTTCCTCTTCCAAAAAAAAGGCTGAAAACATGCTTTTTCAATCATGCTGAACTTTATTCCTGGCCTAGTCAGCAGCAGACTTCATTTGAAAGCTGCACGTTATAGAAGTCCTATGTATTTTAATTATACATTTTTTGGAAGACAATAGGCTGGTGAACAAGTTACTATGTCTTTGGCAAGACCTGATGCTTTTTATTGCTGATTAGAATAAAACGGAACATCCCACAACGGCTTGTATTTGACTTGGATATAGAATACATTTTCATTTGGAAGGATGTGTGTAAATAAGAAGTACCAGAAGCGATTACAATGATTTTCTTGCTTTTGTCTACAGAATGGACAAAAAAACCCACACACAACCCATATTTCCACGAAACTTCTGGAAAATTAACTAAAAACAACATGACTATAGATGGCCAATTAGCCAACCATGAACTATGGAAAGTAGCTTGTTTAGTGTCAATCTGCCTCTTTCTTTACTACTGCAGCAGCCAGTCGAATAATCATTATTTTCTGTGCATCTGTTAAACTGTGGCATTACAGCAACCCCTTTGGTTTTCATATTTAATCAAATTAACTATATTGCTGTGGTAGAACAAGTTACTTACCTACGGTGACACCATATCTGGTAGAGACTCTATCTAGCCACAGATTCCTTACCTTAGAATTATTCCCAGGCCTCAGACTGGATCCGGAAATCTTTCTTGAGCAGTACCCTACGTGCCGGTAGGTGGCATCATACGGCTCCGCGTGGCGTCATCAGCGGCGCCCACAGTAACGTGCACAGTGCCTATATAGGCACCACCGCAGCGCACTGATGTCAGTTTCTTTTCGTGACTTTTCATGCCAGGAGCACGAAGCCGTGAAGAACGCTGACCACTGGTGTGGAAAACTAGGCCCTGAAAGGGGAATTACCTTGTCCCTAGAAATCTGTGCACAGAGCGGAGAGGATGGGTGGATCGGTAAGCAATTTGCAGCTAGATAGAGTCTCTACCAGATAAGGCGTTACCAATGGTAAGTAACTTGTTCATCTAATAGAGACTTCTAGCCACAGATTCCTTACATTAGAATAGATGCCCAAGCAATACCTTCCCAGAGGTGGGTCTGTGAAACCGTTTCATACTAAAAAGTCCTCCAGGACCGAATGAGCAAAGTGCCCTTACCTGACTGTTCAGGCAGTAGTGGTAGGTGAACGAGTGCAGAGTGGCCCACATTGCTGCCTGGCAGATGTCCAGGACCGGAACTCCGTGTGCCAGCACAGTGGTCACGGCCTTAGCTCTGATGGAATGAGCACGCAAACCCTAAGAGGCTTGCTTCTTGGCCAGTGCATAGCAGATTTTAAAGCAGAGCATGATCCATCGGGAGATTGTCTGTTTCTAGAATGCCTTACCCTTCTTCGCTCCTCCATACCCCACGAAGAGTTGGTCATCCGCCAGAAACTTTCATACAATCAAGGTAGAACGACAATTCTCTTTTTGGGTCCAGTCAGTGGAGTCGCTCCTCTTCCTTAGAGGGATGTGGTGAAGCATAAAAGGTAGGCAGGGTAATGGACTAGCCTACATGAAAGGGAGTGACAACTTTCAGCAGGAAAGAAGCTCTAGTGCAAAGAACCAGCTTGTCTGGGAAGATGTTCAGGTAAGTGACAGACAACCCTTTTTGATGAAGATGAAAAGGAACATCCTCCACTGCATTTTTCTGCAGTAAGATATTGACTTGCTTTTGCAATAGGTCTTGTTAATAAGCCAATGTTTTGGTTGGCAGAACAGATGGAGGAGGGGACTTGAAACAAAGAGAATATCCATTCTGAATAATATTAAAGACTCATTAGTGTCTAGTTATAAGAAGCCACTCTTGAAAGTGTTTGACTATGCTTTCACCCACCAGAGTGATTAACCGAGATGGGGGAAGAGGAGTATCACTGTTCAGTAGGAGGTTTTCCTGAGTTCACAGGCTGTTGTTGCTGGCCTTCTCTTCCTCTAGAGGACTTATGAGGGTGAAAAAAGGCTGCCTTTGTTAATGTTAGTAATGAGATCAATGAGGGATTTGAATCCTCTGAAGATAGTAAAGTATGTTACTGGGCCTGTACCTCCTTCTATACTTTTTTCTCTTTTCTAAGCTGACAGCATGACATTTTGTCGTCTGCATGGGAGTCAAAGAGTGTATTTCCTTAAAATGGTAGATTCAGGATTCGCTGTTGCGTTTCTGGTTAAAGTCTAGTCTCAGCCGTAAGCTTTTTCTCACAACAATATCATGGCAGTAGCCATGAGCGCCCAGATCTGACGTGCCTGCTGCTGTACCAACTATTTGGTTTGAGACCAGTATGCCCTCAGGCTTTTTCTCTTTTGCGAGTTTGTCAGTAAACCTTTGGAGGGAATCTCTTTCCAAAAGAGCATAGAAAGTCCTCATAGTAGAAGATAATTTTCAGCAAATTTTTCTTCCCAGGGAAAGCAATTTTTTACTTTCTGTATCAGGTGGTAAGGAAGAAAGTGGGACCTACTGTGTAGGACTTCCTCGCTGTGGCACAATTACTGAAACCAGTGGAGGATATGATCTAAAGGAACATAGGACCCTGTTCAGGTGGTTTGAATTTTTTTAAGAGTCATGGGGCCGTATTACAGTAAGTGCCCTGCTGGGGGCTCAATGGGCGTTTGCAACCACTTTGTGGGCCCCCGTGGCACTTTGGTATTACAGAAGGGGGCTCAGACGCTTGTGCGTCCCCTTCAGTAACACCAATAGCGCTGGCGATACCTTTAGGGGGCATTCCCTGATTTGCATAGGGGTGTGCTCTATGCAAATGAGGGAATTCCTTTGCCTCTGCGCACAGCCATATTACAGACACGGGCGCAGAGGCAAAAAAACTCTCGAGGGGCACACTCACAGTGCGCCACCAAGAATGAGTGCGCCCCCTGAGAGCAGCCCTCTGGAGGGGGAACTGGGTCCTATGGCCCCCCCAGACATCCCCATGCAGGCGGGTGCAGTCACTGACTGCACCCGCCTACAAATGGATCTCTAATCCCCTTCAAAAGTGCAGGCAATCACCCCCAGTCAAAAGATCTGGGTTAAATCCATGGGGAACAGGATCAAGACTTATTTGCATATGGCTGGGTTTAAACTGGAATGGCATGGTGAGCAAAAGAACGATGGATTTGACCCAGATTTCTTGACTGGGGTTGAATGTATGATTTATTCAGAATTCCTTCCATCGTTTGTTTGCGTAGCACTTTTCGCCCTAAGTGGGATGGGTATGCCCAGACGTGGGTTCTTTGCTCAATGTGCCACTGAATTCAAGCTCGCCTGGCCGATGACGGGTAATACCCCGTAACCAGTCCCAGGATGCTTGTTTCCGGTCCAGGGAGGACCTGGCTTGGCAGTTCAGGCTGGACTGTTCCCATAAGGAACAGTGTCAAGACTGATTTGCATATGGCTGGGTCTAAACTGGGGTGGCATGGTGAGCAAAAGAACAATGGATCTCTTTGGGGGGGTGAATGTATGTATGTATGTATGTTTGTATGTATGTATGAATGTATGTATGATTTATTCAGCATTCTGTCCATCATTTGTTTGCGTAGCACTTTGTGAATCAGGCCATCAGTTCTTTTTGAACGGGAGGGTAAGAACATTTCATAGGAGTTATATAACATTGTGTCACATTGTAAGTTGGGGAGGAGGGAGGGTTGTTCATGTCTTCAGTGAAAATACCTATGATGCAAAACCAAGAATATACGTAACTAATATCTTCTGCATCGTAGAATTCCTACTGATAGTCATGAACACAGAATAGAGTAGCAAGCATATCCCAACTTCACAGCTGTCAATGTAAGAAAGGAAACATATACAATTAAGTAAACTGAATGGTTATTTAAATAAATTTCACTTTGTGAGTTGCTTGACCTACAAGGGTATCGGTTTTAGAATCTTCGTCTAGTGAAAGTATGAAATGGTTTCCAAATTGCTGCTTTAATTATTTTCGCAAGAGGGACATTTGTAATCCAAGTGATAGATGCTGCTTTTCCTCTAGTAAAATGTTCTTTCGGTTAACGAGGTAAAGGTTTATTTGCTAATTGGTAGCAATATGCAATGCAGGATACTATCCAACCAGCTATGATCGGTTTGAATGAAGCTAAACCTGTGTGTAAACATAGTTAAGTTAATGAAAAAAATGTGTTGTTTTTTATTAGGTTTAGTTTTATCTAAATAAAACTTTAAGACTCTTTTTAAATCTAAAGAGTGAAGAGATCTCTCTGCTGGAGAAGAGGGGATGGGGAAGAAAACAGGAAGATAAATCATCTGATTTACATGGAATTTTGAGACAACTTTGGGAAGAAAAGAAAGGTGCGTTCTTAACACTACTCTGTTGTGATGGAAAATCAAGTAGGGTTCAGTGGAAGACGAAGGCTTGTAATTCTCCTGGCAGCAGTAATTGCTACTAAAAAGGCACCTTTTAACGAAAGATGCTGCAATGTGGCTTTATTAATTGGGTCAAATGGTAAAGCCATAAGTTTGGAAAGAACCAAATTCAGCTCCTATGAGGGAGCAGGCCGTCTGATTGGAGGGCAGGCGTTATTAAGCCCTTCAGAAAGTCATTAATACATCCAAATCCTGGGCACATGTGCATTAGTGTAAACATATGTGGTCACAATAGCGTAAGTCCATTCAAGAATCAATCTCTTTGTTGTTCGCAGAGGAGTAGTTTCTTGTATCTTTTATTCATATTCCGTAAAATAGCAACCAGCAAAAAATACCAACAACCAGCCAACACGTGTTTCGTCTAGGAGGATACTCCCACGACTTCTTCAGGGCTGTATTCTTGGTGAGCGGAACAAAGTATTCGAAATGCCGGTGATAATTCCAACCCGGCAGGTCTGAACCGCAGGGTAAAAACAAACAAGATCGAGTGTGTTTATAATCTTCTCAAGTAGTGTTGAGATCAATGGAAGCCACGGGTAAGGATACAAGTGTGTGTTCTGCCGATAAAATTTCATTTAAATATAACCAAATGGATTCCCAAAGTACACGAATATTCCATTGCAGATACGTTCACAAGAGGTTGCCAAAGGAAGGACACGGGTATGTGTCAGGAAAAGTAATATATTAATCACACCAAAGCTAAACCACCGTGGCTCACATCTCTTTCTTTCAAGTGTCGACACTCATATAGGGGTTATAGGGGTCTCCCCTACCTGGTTAGCACTGTATTCACTTGAGTTGTTTTTCTTTACTACTTACGCCAATACAGCTGAGCGCCATTTCTTCCTATTAACTTAAAACCCTCTCTTCAGAAAGTCATTAATGACAGGTCTCATACAGAAAGACTTCTGATTTGGTTCTTTTCTGTATGCTGTTATTGCAGCCAGGTGTACGTTTATTGTGCAAAATTGCAAATGTCAAATGTAACAAGTATGTAAGAATGACTGTTTCTTGGCAAGATAGAGGGCTATTATTTTTCTCAAGACACCAAAGTACAAGTCCCTTGTTATGTTATGTTAATAAAAATTTCTAAAGCGCACGTACACCCAGAGGTTTCATGGCGCTAAACCTGATCAGAGTCACGGCAGAAGCGGATTTAAGCATGAGCCTGCTCGAACAACCATGTCTTGAGCATTTTTCTGAAACCCAATAAGTTATTGCAAGACCTAATCGCTAGTGGAAGAGAATTCCAGAATCTGGGGGCCAGATAAGAAAACCTGCACCCTCCTTGACGTTTGAGCTTATAGGTAGGGGTAGTTAGCAACTGGAGATGTGCCGATCGCAGATTACGGTTGGGAACATGTTTTGATATCATGCATTTGATGAATTTAGGGCTCCTACAGTGAAGGGCTTTGAAAATTAAACACCCTGTCTTAAAGGCTGCCCGCTGAATGATAGGGAGCCAGTGGAGTTTTACAAGTAAGGGGCTTGCAGATTGCCATTTTGGCCGTTTGTAAATAAGTCTCGCAGCTTGGTTTTGTACCAACTGGAGACGTTTTAGTAGGAACATTGGAAGACCAAGGTAAGTAGAGTTGGAAAAATCAAGACGAGAGAGAACCAGGGCTGTAACGACCTGTATAAGAGCGGCATGAGTGAGTAAATGGGCAATCTTCCTAATTTTGCGTAGTTGGAAAAAGCAGGAGGAGACCACTACCCCTACTTGACCTCTAGATGAGAGATCAGCATTTATGGTGACTCCAAGACTTTTTACAGAGATGGACGGGGTAGGAGAGGGTCCCAAATCAGTAGGCCAATAGTGTGGGCCCCAATAGATCTGGCCTTTTCCAACGAGGACTAGTTCAGTCTTGCCCGGATTAAGCTTAAGATGGTTATTGTCCATCCAACTCTGAATATAGAGCATGGTGTCTTGAAATTCCTGAATTGAGTCAGGGGAATTGTCGATGGTAAAAACAAGCTGAAGATCCTCAGCATAGTTAAAAGTAGTTGACCTCCTGTTCCTTAGAGAGCGAATCAAGGGCAGGAGGTAAAAATTAAACAGGTGGGGGGACAATGATGATCCCTGTGGGACCCCGCACGTGATTGCGGTCTCGGGGGCAATAAAGGGAGCAAGGCGTACTGCTTGGGTACGACCCTCAAGAAATGACTTAATCCAGTTAAAAGATGAACCATGAATGCCAGCCTGTCTGACACGGTCCAGCAAGATTTGGTGGTCGACCGTGTCAAACGCGGCCGACAAGTCCAGCAGCATCAAGGCCTGGGGGGTCCCTTATCCGCATTAGCTCGCAAAGTGTCTAGGACTGCCAAAATAACAGTCTCAGTAGAATGAGCAGGCCGAAAGCCTGCTTGATGGGAATCCAGATGTTCAGAGTGTTCAATGAAATTCGATAGACATTTGGCGACATGCGCCTCCAGTATCTTGGCTAAGAAGGGGAGCAGAGAGATGGGACGGTAGTTTGATGGATTAAGAGGGTCGGCGTCCGGTTTCTTTAGGAGAGGGACCACCACAGCATTCTTGAAGGCATTCGGGACCCTCCCCTGCCAGAGGGACTCATTCAAGAAGGGGAGTACTGTTTGTGGTAAGGCCGAGAAAATATCCTTTAGGATATAAGGGGGGCAACAATCTCTAGGAGAACCTGATTTGACTCGGACCAATAGGTCAGAGAAGGTCTCTAGGCTGATAGCAGGAAAGTGTTCCATGACAGCTGTATTAATTATCAGACTATCAGGAAGCTCCACATATCCAGAAGGGGGAATGCTGGCTTTGATGGTAGCGATTTTGTCCACAAAAATCGCTACCCTTACGTTTTGGAGACATAAGAGTTTCTGGTAGATGGTCTTTTTGCTTCTTTTTCAATCTTCATGCAACCTGGAGGTAAATTCAAAAGTCCATAAGTATGATCTCAGGAGCCATGCTGCAAACAACTGTACGTTGAGATAAAGAATTCATCCTCCCATCCTGAACAGAAGGTTGTTGTTGCATAGTAGTTTCCTGTGAGGTTTTAATGATAGATGAAGTAGCTCTGGATATCAATATTGTCTCGGCCAGTCTGGGACTATGAGGATCATGGTCGAACAGGATCGTTTGAACTTGATGATGAATGTTGGTATTAACGGTAGCGGTGGAAAAGTGTAAAGAAATCTGTTAGATTAGTTCATTAAAAAGAAATTTCCCACTGATTTTGGATCTGTAATTTTGGCATTTTGTTCAATTGCGAACAGATTTATTTCTGTAAACCCCCAGTCTATAAAAATGGTTTGCAAAACGTCATCATCGAGTTCCATTGGTGGTTTTCGTGGAACTGTCTGCTGGGGGAATCAGCATGCTGATTTAGTTGACTTGCCACGTGAACTACTTAAAGTGCCAGGTTTCTCGCCAGTAGCCAAAGCCAAATTGGCTGACCTTCTAAAGACAATATCTTTGATCTTGTTCTTCTCTGTTTAAGTAATACATTGTTGTGGTATTGTCCGTTTGTACTAAAATTTTGTTTTAGATTAGAGCTGGTTGGACTGCTTTGAGGTCAAGAACATTAATGTGATAGAGCTGTTGTTGAGGAGGACATTGCCCTTGAATTGTTAGTTCTCCTAAATGAGCTCCCCAGCCTAATAGAGAGGCAGCTGTCACAATGGTCTATAAAGGGCGATGTTGATGGAATGGAATCCCTTTAATAAGTTTTGATTTGCTTATCCACCAATGGAAGGATTGTCGAACATGTTGATTCTAGACAATTCTGTTTTCCGAACTACCTTGATCTTGTGTCCATTGATCCTCAAGACATTGTTGTAGCAGAGACGAGCATTGGAAACTAGAAAAATGCATGATGCCATGGAATCTAGTAGTGAAGAAACTCTCTTAACTGACACATTTGTGACATGTAGTAGCTCGAGATATTTTTGAAAAATGTAATATACTCTTTCCCCCAAAGGATATACTTCTCCTGTTATTGTATGTAGTGATGCTTGTAAGTAGGATATTAAATGAACTGGTTTTGTGGTTGATTTTACCCGATTTACTTGCAATCCCAAGCGGTTTAGTAAGTTGAAAGTGTAGTTGAAGTCTTTTTGTGCTTGTGCTCCTGACGTAGCATTTAGAAGGCAGTCGTCTAAATAGGAATACACGAAAATTATTTTCTTGCAAAGAAAAACTGCTACTACAACCACGCATTTCGAAAATGTTCTTTGGGCGGATTGGAAGCCAAAAGGGGAGAACTTTGTACTGGCAGTGAGTTTTTCCAACCAGAAAACTGAGAAACGTCCTGTGTTTTAAAGCAATCATAATGTAAAATAAGCATCTTTTAAGTCGCAGAGCACATCTAGTCTCCCTTCATGAGATCGGGATAAATTTGAGGCAGTTCTAACATCCTGAATTTGTGATGTTTGATATATTTGTTGGCCTTTCTTAGATCCAACACTAGGTGGAAATCATGCTTAGGACCCTTCTTGGGAACCAAAAAATATCTTGAATAGATACCCTTTCCTCTTTGTGATGGAGAAACCGATTCTATTGAATGTTTTGGGGGATGCAATTGCACCTTTTATAGTTGAGACAGTTGATGTTCCTGGGCCCTTTTTGTTGGAATTAGAGATGAGGGAGTTTTGAATTGAAGAGAGTAACCATTCTGTACTAATCGTTAAGACCTATTTGTCTGTGGTAATTTTTCTCCATTCTTCCAGATGTTTGGTTACACTTCCTCCCACTTGAGTGGCAAACAGCAGAGACGGAGTGCTTATCTCATTGCTTATTCTGTTGTAAATGAGCCTTTGAGTGATATGGGTCTCTGTATGATTGTGGAGGCTGTTGACATCTTCTTGAATATTGATGTTTTTGTTGTTGGTGCAATTGATGTTGCTATGAGCAATGCAACCATCAAGGGGATAGAACACTATCTTTGATACTGTCTTTTATCCCGAGGGCGGAGCTGAGATCTATAAAAATCGCCTTTACTCTTGTAGCCCAATCACTTTAAGAGCCTCCAATTGTAGATTTGTGGACTCCTCTCGCAACATAGGGACTGGGACCTCTGCCGGGGGTGCCACAGGGAATATGGCGGCCCACACAATCTACTTCTCTGCCACCGGAGGGGCTGCACCTGGTGGTCGGTGCGGCCGGACTTCAGTGGGCTGTTTCCTGCTCCTCTCGTGTTTTTCGTCCCCTGCTACTCTCTGAAAGCCTCTTGGAGCTTCTCCCTGATGAGCCCTCTATGTAGTGGAGGCATGGGACTTTTTTTTTTTGTGTTTCAATTTTTTATTGAAATTTATATATATAAAAAAATAATTATACATATATTATAATAACTGTATGCATTATCATACAATAAATATATAAGAGAATTATTAAATATAAGCATATAGTAAAACTTTCTGAATAATTAATCATATTATATAATTTAATAAATATATAAACATATAAATGCAAAGACAAATATTTGGATTTATATTGAGGCCATAAAAGATGGAATTAAGGGAAGGGGGAAGAGAGAGGTAAGGAAAGAAGGGATCACAAAAGAAAGCGATAAGTGAAAAGTTTACAAATATGAAGCATAATGCAATATGAGTATGTTCCAAGGGAAAAGACACTCTAGGATAGCAATGCGAATAGATAAAAGATGAATATAAGGGTTAAGTAATTTCATTTGATGTACCTAAATATAAATGTATGAGAGGACATTCTAAGTGATAGATAACATAAGGTAAGATAAGATACGACAAATACTTACCATAACATAAAGTAATTATGCTGGTTCAAAGAAAGAGAAAAAGTAATATTCTTTGATATAGACAAAATTAAATAAATTACATTATGCTACAAATATATGAATGTTACGGAGCCAAGGGAGATGAAGTAGGAAAAGGAATTATGAGATAAGAATAGAAAAGGATAATGACATGTATAATATAGAGAAATGTGCAAACAATAAATGAAAACAATAGGTATATTGTGCAGAATGAAAGTGTAAGCAGAGAAACACACATGTATAAATATATATATTAAAAGATACAGAATTACATGTAAATGCTCTGGTGAGTAGCTATAAAAAACAACAACCAGTAGTGGATAAATACAATATGTGTTAAGATTTATAACCACCAATAATGAATAATGAGTGAGAAGAAGAGGAAATAAAAATTAAATTACTGCGTAGAAGGGTCATTAATGTTAGCATCAGTATTTGAAGCTAGAAAAGGTGACCATACTCGAAGAAAGAGATCAGATTGATCCTGTATGTTGTATATAATACGTTCGTAGGAAGCTGTTTGGATCATGGCCACCATCCATGTTTCTTGTGATGGTGGTTGAGGCGATTTCCATTGTCGTAATATACAAATTTTGGCTGTAGCTAAGGCTGTGTGTAAAAGTCGGGCTTGTGGTTTAGAAAGTGGTTGTGATTGACATGTATCATGCAGAAGAATGGTAGCATGCGAAAGTGGAATTTGTAGAGGCATCGTGGAACGTAAGGTTTTACCTATATAATTCCAAAAGGGTTGGATCACTGGACATCCACAGATGATATGAGAAATGTTACAAGACGTACTATCACATCTCCAGCAGTTAGAATGGGGAAGCAAGCCAGCTTTATGCAGTTTTGTTGGTGACCAGTGCCAATCATGTAAAATCTTAAATAAACAAAATTTCAATCGTGCTTCACGTGCACCCTTATTGAGATTGCTAAGAATGTCAGACCATTCATCATCGGTATAAGAGACCGATAATGAGGTTTGCCATTTAATACGCAAGGTTTGCGATAAGGGTTGAGAAAAAAGATGCGAAGTGAGAGTTTGGTAGAAGCCAGATGTAGCTCCTTTCATCTTACCCCAAGCGTGTAGATATGTCACAATTGGTGAGTCGGGCAAGAGCCATGGTGGAGGTCCTAGACTTCTCCGTAAGGATTGTCGTAACTGGTTGTATTTTGAAAGTTGTATAGCAGGCAAATGAAATTCTTCCTGCAGTTGGACAAATGATTTAATATCACCGTTTGAAAAAAGTTGGTCTAGGGTGGAAACACCTGCTGTTTCCCAAATGGGCCAAAATATAGATTTTCTATTAATACGAATTGCAGAATTATTCCATAATGGTGCTTTCCTATGGAGACGCGGATGTGCGCCCAGTAAGCAGTGTGCCCTTTGCCAAGCAGCGCGCATAGCGGACAAAATAGGATTAGTGGAGTCTCGGGACGAGATTCAGAGCCGTATAAAACAGAAAGACCTGCTTTTGTAAATGAAAGGTAGTGTTCAAGATGTACCCACTGTGGCGCATCCAATGAATGTGAAAGCATATATGACATTTGAGAAAGCTGTAATGCCAAAGCATAATGTTCCACTGAGGGTAGACCTATTCCTCCATAGGAGCGATGAGCCTTTAGTTTTGAAGCTGAGAGACGGGGTTTGGCAGAGTTCCATATAAAAGATTTTATCTTAGAATCAATTGAACGTAACGTGGTTAAAGGAACCTGAATAGGGAGCATGCCGAGGACATAAAGAAAACGAGAGAGAGTAACCATTTTCACAGCTTGAACCCTGCCCCACATTGAGAGACCCAGTGCCTTCCATTTTTCAAAATCCCTTCGCATTTGAGCAATGAGGGGATTGAGATTATCTGTAACCATGCCCTCTAGACCTTTGTTCACTAGTATGCCCAAATATTTGAGATGAGAAGATTTCCATTGAAAGGGAAAACCTTGAATGGCCGCTATTGTGGTCCCGTTCGAGATGGGCAGCGCTTCGCTTTTGTTCCAATTAATTTTGTACCCAGAAAGGGAGGAGAAGTCATCTATTATTTTTAATACAGATGGTAAAGAGGTGGAGAGATCTGTGATTGTGAGAAGAATATCATCTGCGTAGAGATACATTTTGGATTCACCTGTTGGAAGAGAAATGCCCTTAATATAGGAAGATTGTCTTAAGGAGGCAGCTAACGGTTCCATGGCTAGAAGAAAGAGTAACGGGGAGAGGGGGCAGCCCTGACGAGTACCTCGATTGATAGAGAATGGATCTGAGATAAAGCCCCACAATTTACCTGTGCCGAGGGATTTTTGTACAACAAGCGTATTTTGTTTATGAATTGATCTCCCAGGCCGAATTTTTGTAACACCCTAAAAAGATAATCCCATTCAATCCGATCAAACGCCTTTTCCGCATCAAGCGATAAGGCCAAAGCGTCATCAGGAAGATTCTTGGCATACCATAATGTGTGGGCAAGAGTGCGAAGATGGTTCCTAGAGGAACGCCCCGGAACAAATCCAACTTGGGTACAGTGTATGAGAGATGGGATAGCCTTACGCAAGCGAGAGGCCAGAATGCTAGCTAGGATTTTGATGTCGCAATTCAATAAAGATATGGGACGATAGCTGCTACATAATAAAGGATCTTTACCAGGTTTAGGTAACACAGCAATAATAGCTTTATTAGATATAAGGCCCAAGGAGGCCTCACGCTCTGCCTCTTGGAATGCGAGTAAAAGAGAGTCAATCACATCCACTCCTGCCCAACGATAAAACTCTGCAGGAAAGCCATCTTCTCCTGGGGCCTTATGATATGGCAAGCCAGCAATTGCTCGCGATATTTCTTCCCTGGTAATTTCACCTTCCAATAAGATTCTACCTTCCTCTGACAAACAGGGTAAGTTTACATTTGTAAGGAAAGAATCCAATTTGTCAGTGTCAAGTTGAGTTTCAGCAGTGTAAAGAGACTGATAATACTGGGCAAATTCGTTAACAATATCTTGGGGTTTAGTTAGAGTAACACCATTCATTGACTTAATGGCCGGTATAGCCATAGATGCTTGCTGCTGACGTAGCTGGGCTGCTAATAATCTTCCCGCTTTTTCCCCCTGCTCATAATGTCTCCCTTTCATTCTATGTAGGGCGTATTCTGCCTTAGAAGTAAAAAGGTTATTTAAAGCCATGCGAGCTTTTTCCAATGACTTACGATGTGGTATCGTTGGATTAAGTGTATATAATCTAGTGTAAGACACAATATCTTGCTCCAATTCTTTTTGCCTTTTAGCATTTTGTTTATTAAACTGAGCTGCATCTCTCATAAGCTGCCCACGGATAGTGGCTTTTGCCGCCGCCCAGAGAGTTCTGTTGGAGTCAACGGACCCTTGATTGACTAACATAAAGTCTTGAAAATGGGATTGTAATAAAATTTTGTTTTTGGGTGTCCTATAACGTTGAATGTTTAGACGCCAGGGTTTGCGACCTGGTTTAGATAAACCAGTTTGTAAGGAAAGTAGAACTGGAGAATGATCAGAGATTGCTGCCTCCAGAATCTGAGAGTCCTGTGTTATTTGAACTACATTTTGGGAGATTAAAAAGTAGTCCAAACGAGAGAGCGTGCCGTGCGTAGGGGAAGTGAAGGTGTAATCCTTATCCATCGGGTGAGAAAGTCGCCAATGGTCTACCAAACCATTATCTGCCACCACATCGTCCATTAGAGCCCTATCTGCCGCATTTGCCTTATCTAGAGGGCCTGTTTTGTCTAGGACTGGATCACGCACTAGGTTCCAATCTCCACCGATAAGAAACTGGGAAGCACCTATTTCAGTTAAAAGGCGGTTTAGTTGAAGGAGAAATGATCGTTTTGCTCCTGTGGGAGCGTAAATGGAGCCAACGCATATGTGTGTTTCACCGATGCAAAGTTTGGCAAAGACATATCGTCCATCCGGATCTATCCAGGATTTCAAGACTGTCACTGGTAAGGATTTACGGATAAGAATCGCTACTCCACATTTGCGGGTTGGTGTCGCATCTGGGTCTGTTCTCTTCTGTATGCTGCTGTGTATAACCCGTCCCACCCAGTCTCTACACAATTTTTCGGACTCTTTAGCGTCAAGGTGGGTTTCTTGAAGGAGAGCTATATCCACATGCTTGGACTGTAAATAAGAGAGTGTCTTTTTTCTTTTAATATAATGTGTCAATCCATGAACATTCCAGGTTATTACTCGAAGATCGTGTGAAGTGGCCATGTCAGATAAGAATAGGAAAGAAAGAAAAAAAAAGGTAGGACTAGCGATAGAAATTTAATAAGGAAGCCAGAACGTGATGTAGTAAATTAAAAAATTGATATAATGTTGCTGTATATGTGAAAGAAGAGAAATAAGATACGAGAAAGAAGGAGGGAGAGGAAGAGAGAAGAGGGGAAAGAAAAAAGAGAAAAAAGAAAAGAAAGGAGAAGTAAGAGGATAAAAGAAGACCTTGGACCGTAACAGAGATCAGGTAAATAATGAATTAATCAAATGGGTAATGCTATTTGATGATGGAAGAATATATGTGTAGAGATAGCTAGAGGTGTGTTCAACAGAAGGAATAGTATGTAGTGTAAATGACAAAGGGAAAGGTAGGGAGGAAAGAGTGCCAAATATAAAATGGCACAAGGGATCTCAGGACTTTTAACCACGGGTCTAAACACTAATGGACCGCCGCCACGAGGAGCGGCCCCATCAGGAGAGTGAAACAGTGGTTGACAATATAAATCCAAAGATGTCTTTAAAATGTATATAATAACAGGTATTCTTACTATTAATAAGAAATATAACAATATATTGTAATACTGTAACATTAAAACCTATGGATGATCTCTTGAATTAAAGAGGATTAATATGCTTCTAAATAAATAAATTATACAATAAGAGTAACTATTTGATTGAGAAATGGAATATTAACAATCTTAAAATGCATTAATTGATACAGAGAATATTGACCATATGTATGAGAAAGGGTAAAGCAGTAAATTTGGTAATAAAAAACAGTATTACTAACAATACGTAGTCAATAAACGAAAGAAAAAAAAAAACAACAAAAAACAGTATAGACCTATCATTAATTATAAGGCTCATGTATCGAATGATAGATGTAGAAGCAGGAGAATTATTATAATTCATATGAAGACGTAACATAGTAATATTAAAGAGCATAACATTATAGTATAATTGCAAAACATATTGTTAAACCATTAGAGTATTGAATCGAAAATAAAGAAAGATAAAATAAGGAGAGAGGGAATTGTAACCCTGTAGATAATTAGGCAATATGTGAAAAATTAAAAGATTGGAATTATCAGCATGAAGAGCTGTAATAACCACAATCTTAGAGTGAATAAATAAGTACCAAGAATATCAATCAGATATGCTTAAAACAGTGAGAGGGATAGACCCAGTGTTTAAAGACAATATAATTAATATAATAGATGTGATGAAACAAAAAAAAAGAAAAAAGAGAGAGAAAAGAGGAAGAACAATAAAGAACAGTACAATAACTGTATTACTCAACAAACTGATGACGATATACCTTCTTGAGGCATGGGACTTTAAGGTGCTTGAGCCACTACGTCTGCAGGGGGAGGAGGGTCGACTCAACGGCTCGTTGGTCCCCGGCCAGGCCTCGGGTTCATTACCTCCTTGATCTCCTGGTCGACACTTATCTGTGAAGCAGATCTGCTGCTCATAGACCTGAGGTGCAAGCGAGCCAAACAGCATCCCTAAAGCCTTCATGCAGTCTGGAGTCAACATCTGTGAGTACGCCATTGGCAAAGACCGCCCGTCCTCCTCTCAGGCACAAATGAAAATGGACAAATACACCACGTCTTCGGCAGATGCCTCTGAGCCTGCTGCTGAAGACCCCACTGGCCTCAGCACCCTTGGACACCACTGGTACAGAGTGTATCCTACAAACTATATAAGCTTAGAGGTAGATGTTGTTCTTTTGCGCCAGGACCTGCACAATGTATTGGACAGGGTCTCTGGTGCCGAAGGCTTCATCATGGAGCTTGAAGACACTGTTCAGGAGGTAAAATCCATAACCACCATTTGCCTACATCCGCCAAACTCCTGGAGGAGCATGCAGAAGATTGTTTTACTGGCTTTCCAGAGAGAGTGGAAGGATCAATGCCAGAAAAATTCCAGGAAGATTAGATTAAATCCTGGCTCCCATCTAACCACCGGTTTTGTCCTGGAATTTGCTCACAGATGTCTAGCACAGCGACCTCCGCCTGGGTCCCCCCCAATTATTATTTAAGGATTTATAGAGCGCATCAGCTACTCAAAGAGTGTCCCGGCGCCAAGTAGCAAATGTTATCCTTAATAACAGTGGTACTAGAAAGCGGAGCAGAAGAGCCAGGTCTTAAGAAGTCTCTTAAATGTAACAGTGTCCCTAGAAGTGCGCAGCTGAACTGGAAGGGCATTCCACTCCCTGGCAGCCAGATAAGAGAAGGAGCTACGTCCCCACCTTTTCCGTCTGAAGTGTGGAGCTGTAACCAGCAAGGCGTTAGATGATCGAAGAGACCGTGCTAGTCAGTAAGGTGTAAATCTATTAGACAGATACTGAGGGCCTTTGTGATAAAAAGCTCTGTGTGCCAGGACCACCAGGTCCCATTGTGGCCTAATCCTTAACTACAAAGACAGAGATGCTGTCCTGGTGTCCTTCGGGGGTGGAGGTGGGGGGTGGTGAGATTGAATGGGCCCATACCCTTCCAAGCTAGCCGTATTCTAATTTTCCTGGACTACACCCGCCTGGTCCAGAAACAATTTAAGGCCTTTGATTCAATTAAGCAAAAGCTTTGTGCAATAAACTTGTGTTATATGCTCATGTTCCCTGCCAAACTGATGGTCCTCCGCAACTCTTCTTTGACTCTCCAGAAGGGGCATAGGCTTGGGGAATGTGGAGCACAAAGAACTCAGGCCTCATGCACCACCCCCTCTCAGGGGATGAAAGTGACAGCACTCAAGACAACAAGGGAATTCTGCGGTTGGGCCAAGCTCGTCTGATGGCCAGATTGATCGCCGGGAAGGTGTTAGCCAAGGGGCCTGCCGCCTCCAGCGGGACCCCGAGCTCCCTCCGTCCTCTGGCCCTGGCAAAGTCCAACCCACATGCCCAGACTGAACCCCTGTGAGCGGACGTCTGCCTCAACGACTCATGCTTTTACTGGAACTACAAGAACATGCACTCCACTATTGTCTTTTGCCTTATATATGTCTGGCCCACAGCACGTTATCCTCTTCTCTTACATTATGTGGCTGGGGAAGTCAACCTCTCCATGCTCCCCTTTGTTGTTTAGTTACACGGCGAAGTTTTGGTGACAAATGCTTCTGGGAATGAAGTGTAGGGTGCAGGATGTTGGGGGGTTTGTTGGGAGTTTGATTGCACAGTTTAGTTTTTTGTATTGTTTTCTCCTAGTTTCTCTCACCTACACAGTACACGTATCCACTACATCCGATACGCCACAGACTCGTCTTCCTCGGCCTCCTCCACTTGTATCCCAGGAACCTACTCTGCCTGAAATCCTTTTCATCTCTGCCCCCTTATGGCCACTGTAGATTGATGGCACTGTTTACTGTCATGAATTGGAACGTCAACGGTCTAAAGGGCTGCATTAAACGAAACATGGTCATTTGCTTTGCCAATAGCCACTCTCCAGCCATGATGTTTCTTCAAGAGATGCACCTCCTTGGAACCCATTGCCCTATTCTTGCCCGGTTTGGATGCAACAGGTTCTACCATGCAGGCCACACCAGCAGCTCCTGAGGAGTTGCAATACTCCTCCACAAATCCTTCCCCCTTTCTGTCACTCACTGTATATGAGATGCTGACGGGATGTACGTCCGGCTTGAGGGCCTCCTGGAGGGCAAGCACTAAAACTTCTTTAGCATGTACATTCGTCCACACTGAATTCGGACATGCCTGAGACGCATCTGAGACATCATTGTAGACCTTCGACCAGGTCCTACCATCATCGGCAGCTATTTTAATGCTGTAATGGGCCCTAACCTCAATCCAGCAGGGGCGAGGGCGACAAGTTCATGATCCTCCTTTCCGCTGGCAGAGTGGGCGAAATCCTTAAGATTAACCAAACATACTCACCTTTCCGTAGCCCACAATAGTTAAACCAGGATTGACTATTTCTTCCTTCTGGCCACAGAGTTCCCTAACGTAGAGATCACACACATCCTACCTCGGGGCATCTCCTATCACGCTCTGGTCATGCAGCAATACAGCCTATACGCAGGAGTCAGCAAGGCTCTATGGTGCCCCAACACTTGGTGCTTGCGCAATGTGCTGCCCATCTCTCTCAGGAGCTCTATACGTACTTTCATCTTAATGCAGGGTCGGCTGACTCCATAGGAATCGTGTTGCTGGAGGTAAGACAGTCCTGCAGGGCAGGGTTAAAGCGTTTCTTCGAGGCTAAGCCTGCGCCCGCCTTCAACATGTCTTAGATATGGAAACAGAACTCGTGATCCTCGAGTAATGTTATTGGCAGCTTGGGAATGCCCACTCCCTGCAGCATTAGAAACTTGCAGGACCTCTTTCGGCCAGCTGTGCCTGAAGAAGGTCAAGCAATGTTGGATGGCCTCCAAAAGATGAGTATATGAATGAGGGAACAAATCTGGGAAGGTCCTATATTGGCTCGTGCTATGGCCGCTACATTGAGCCCCATGATCCGTACCCCAACGGGACAAAGTCTCACCTCCTCTTTGGACATCGTAGCTGAGTTTGCTCTTACTATGGCTCCGTTTATGGTCGTCGCCACCATCCTGAAAGTCCTCTGATTGCCGAGCATCCATTAGCCACTTTGACAGCGGCAAATCTGATTGTGGATTAAATAGCCGATGCTGTTGGCAGCCTGCAGTCGGGTAAGTCACCTGGACCGGATGCCCTCCCGATCGACTACTACAAAAATTTCTTATCATTGCTTTCTCCTCATCTCCTCAATTTTTAGTTGGAGGTTGTGGACAAGTGCCACTTCCCCTCTTAACTTGATTTTGCCACACTTGTGGTTCTCCACAAACCAGGGAGACCCCTCGAAGCGTGCCCATCATACCGTCCGATCTCCCTTATCAATATCGAAATAAAAATCTTTGCAAAGATCCTTGCAAACCGCCTCCTGCCATTGCTGTCCTCTCTTGTCCACCTGGATCAATACACCTCCATGCCCCGCCGCAGCACCAGACACTGCATCCGTCAAGCGCATATTGCTCTGGAACATGGTCGGCACTTTGGAGATCCTGCTGCACTTATGCTCTCAGACTTTGAGAAAGCATTTGACTCCCTGGATTGGGGATTCCTCTCTCAGGTTCTGTCCCACATGGGATTTGGACCCCACTTCCAGTCCTTCGGCAAAGTGCTTTATGCCCACCCCCAAGAGCAGGTTAGAGATTTTTTTTAAAATTGTTTTTTATTTGCATTTTCATAACATAAGCAACAAAACCATAAATTGCAGTGCTATACTCATAAGCAATTAATCGGGACATATCATAACATTAGGTTGTCCATCCTGTCAAGCGGGCATCAACACAGGTCCTGTGATACAAAGTGTCAATCATCAAGAACATCCAAAGTGCAACATCTCGACACTCTTCTCAGGGGCAGTGCTGTATATCACATTCTAACAGGCGTCCCACCAGAGACGTATAACATAGTCTTACTACCTTATTCATCCCCCGCCCCAGAATTGAGCCACATCACATATGGTTCACATATGGTTCCCAAATGTCTTTAGGTCGGGATTTAGTCGGCAGAAGTTCCCAATAGTTCGACAACTGTGCCCTGCAATAAGTAACATTCGTAACCCAATCCTTTGTCTTTGGGGGTCTCGCTACCCCCCAGTGTAAGGCAACCTGTCTTTTTGTCATTAAGAGTAGTATTTCGGGTAATTTGCGTGATTTGGGGGGCACTGTCTCTAGCACCCCAAGCAGGGATGTCAACGGTGTGCAGGGGAGGTCTAACCCAGTAATGTTTTTAATGTGACGTAGTATGTCAAGCCAGAAGTTCGCTATGGGTCTACATTGCCAAGCCAGATGTAAGAAGGTTGCATGTGGGGCACCACATCTCCAGCAACAGTCATCTTCGCGGAGCCCCATTTTATGTAGTTGTATGGGAGTGCGGTAGAGGCGATGAAGGTATTTAAAGTGTATAAGCCGGAGGCGGTAATTGGGCGACAGGCGCTCCAGCTGTTTACAACCCAACCTCCATTGTTCATCCGTGAGATTTACCCCTAGCTCGTCCTCCCAGGCCCCGCGGGAAGGAGGGACCGCAATCGGAAAAGCCTTTTGTGTGATTTTGTATATGCGTGAGACAAGCCTTCGCCCCGACTCCACCAACAGGTTTTCTAGCGCTGGCAGCGTCGACGGAGGTACTGGAAACGTGGGAAACCTGCTCTTGCAGGATGCGCGGAGCTGATAATACAACAGCATATCTAGTATGTCGGCGCTGCGGGGGAGCACATGTGTTGCAGCGTGAGGAAGGTATCGTCAGGGTAAAGGTCGCCACCCACTGTTATGTTATGCGTACTCGCACGCACCCGTGCCTTTCGTTCCATGAGTGGGGGGTATAGAGGATTGTTAAGGAGGGGCACGGATGGCGCGTATAACACCTCTAGGTGTGCCCGTTTGCGAAGACCCTCCCATGCCCACCTCATGACTTGTACTGTGTCTATTTCTTCGCGAGGGCGTTTGTAAGGGTGGAATAGTGCTGTAGATAATGGGAGAGGAGCCGCTCTGTCTATTTCTATGGACACGTGTGGCTGATAGGGTGTGGGGGTGCACCCAGAAATGTAAAAATTGTGCCTGTGCGCTGTATGCATAAAGGACAAAGTCCGGTGCTGCCATACCCCCTTGTTCTTGCGGTAGTGTCAGGATCTCCCAGGCTATCCTTGGTTGACCCCCCCCGCCCACACCAGTTCCACCATGAGCGATATCAAGCGTTTGAAGAAGTGCATTGGAAGTGGTAGAGGAATGTTTACGAAAAGGTAAAGAAGTTTTGGCAGTATTATCATCTTGGCCACCGCTATGCGACCCGCCAGGGAAAGAGGGAGAGTCTACCACCGTCTCACCCTGTCTTCAATCCAGGCCACAACCCTGCCATAGTTAGCAGTCCATAGATCTTGCAGATTACTGCTGAACCATACACCCAGATAACGAATGGGGCCCGTAGCCCATACCAGAGGGTAGTCGGTAGCAAAAGCCTGAGTACCGGGCGTAAGCGGGAGAATCACGGATTTACTCCAGTTAATGTTGACTCCGGAGAGCCCACCGAAGCGCACGACTTCCCTTGACATGGGCGACAAATTGTCTTTGGGGTTCACCATATAGAGCGTAATGTCATCCGCGTACATGGACACGGTGAGCGCCCTGGTTGTGAAACCAATTCCTCTATTGGTATGATGCTGCCGCAGGCGTGCCGCCAGGGGTTCAGTCGCAATCGCGAACAATAACGGCGACAGAGGGCATCCCTGTCTGGTGCCTCGTGTTATGGCCAGCGGCTCCGATATTAGCCCGTTAACTCGGAGACGCGCCGTGGGACGCGTGTAGAGAAGCTGAATTTGCTTGATAAAGATCGGGCTAAGGCCGATCCTTCTGAGCAGTGGAAATAAAAATCCCCACTCAAGAGAATCGAACGCCTTTGAAGCATCCAGGAGCGCTGCAATCGCGGGCACGTGTGGTGCTAGATAGTGTAGCAGCCCAAATAGAGTTCTGAGATTATGCGAGGTTGATCTACCCGGCACAAAGCCGGACTGGTCTGGTAGGACTATCAATGGGAGCAGCGGTTGAAGTCTGGTAGCCAAGAGTTTGGCAAAAATCTTAGCGTCCAAATTGATCAATGAGAGTGGGCGGTATGAATCGCATTGCTGGGGGTCCTTGTCGGGTTTAAGAAGAGTAATTATTATTGCCTCTCGCAACGATGCAGGCAGGATTCCTTCCTGCAAAGCCTCCTGGTATACCGCAAGGAGGCGAGGGGCGAGCTCCTCAGAGTATTCTTTGTAGAATTGCGCAGTAAGGCCGTCCGCCCCCGGCGCCTTGTCCGCCCGCATGCTGCCGATGACCCGACGTACATCCTCTACAGTAAACGGTGTGTCAAGGTACTCACGGTGTGCTCTGCTGTACCATACGAGTCCTATGGAATCAAAGTAGTCTTCCAGAACCGAGTCCAATGGGGTTGTTTGAGACGTGTATAGCTGTGTGTAAAAATCGCGCATGGTACCAAGGATATCAGGGGGGGGGGAGTGTACCATACCATTGGCGGGAGTATGAAGTGCAGTGATAAAGATGGCGCCCCTAGGCGGTCGCAGGAGGTTTGCAAGTGTCCTCCCCGGCCGATCTCCCTCGCCATACCTCCTCGCTGTCGCATGTTTGTGGAGGAACTTTATCTCTCTGTCAGTCTCCTCCTGATATTCAGTCAGTTTACTACGAATGTGCCCCAGTATCTCAGCTGATGGTTTCATGAAATACTGTTGTTCCAGAGCACGTATCTCCGAGTCCAGTCGGTCCAGACAGCCACGTATGTCCCTGAGCACCCTGTTTTGCCCCGCAATGCAGTGTCCACGGACAACCACCTTGAAGGCTTCCCACAATGTCCCAACAGATTCCACAGACCCCGTGTTCTTGTCGAAGTATTCTGTGATCTGTGTGTGGAGCTCCTCCTTAAAGACTGGGTCTAGTAGAGCGTTGGGTGGCAGGCGCCATGTGAAAGGTTGTCTGTAAGGTTTGGGCATTTGGAGGGTCAATGTGACTGGTGAGTGGTCCGACAGTTTGCGAGCGTGATGGGATGCATCCGAGACCCAGGAATGTAGGTCGGAGGAGGTGAGCCAAAAATCTAAGCGCGACCATGCATTATGTTGCTGCGTGATACATGTGCCCTCCCGAGTATGTGGGTGAAGAACAAGTTACTTACCTTCGGTAACGCTTTTTCTGGTGGATACAATATCTGCCTGTGGATTCCTCACCTTTTGAATACCCCTTGCGCCAGCAATTCCGCGGAAAATCTTTCCCAGCTCTCCCACGACGACGAGGACGTCACAATAGCACGGCTCCGCTCGCGACTCCGTAAGACGTCATCGGAGCCATAAGAAGACCTCGTCGGCGTGCTGACGTCAGTTCCACCCATTTTTTCCGTGCCACCGAGGCAAACGGGCGGACCGACACATTTTCAAATGCAAACATGGCATTCCAAGTATATACACATATATAAATTCACAATTACATAATCAATGAAGACATAGTGAAATAGCATTTCTCACTATCAAAACTTCAACATGATCATGACTTATTAAATTCAACATATTTTGGTAGAAACAGGTGGACAACGGGGAGGCGGGTGGGTCAGTGAGGAATCCACAGGCAGATATTGTATCCACCAGAAAAGCGTTACCGAAGGTAAGTAACTTGTTCTTCTGATGGATACTTCTGCCTGTGGATTCCTCACCTTTGAATAGAATCCCCAAGCCGTACCTCTCCAGGAGGAGGGTGTCCACCTGACTAAACCAAAAATCTTGCAAAACAGAACGAGCAAAATGGCCATCCCTCCTAACCTCAGAGTCTAGGCAATAATGCTTTGCAAAGGTATGGAGGGAGGCCCAAGTTGCTTCCTTACAAATTTCATGCACTGGTACACCTCTAGCCAAAGCAGATGTAGTAGACTTTGCTCTAGTAGAATGAGCTCTGATACCTTCAGGAGCTTCCTTGTTGGCCAGGGAGTAGCAGATCTTTATGCAGAGGATAATCCGTCTTGACAGAGTCCGCTTGAGCACAGCTTTACCCTTCATCCGACCAACATAACCCACGAAGAGTTGGTCATCAAGTCTCAATTCTCTGGTCCTGTCCAGATAAAAACTGACCGCTCTCTTTGGGTCCAAGCGGTGAAGTCTCTCCTCCTCCTTGGAAGGGTGAGGGGAGGATAAAAGGCAGGAAGGGTAATGGACTGCCCCAAATGAAAAGGGGTAACCACTTTGGGAAGGAAAGCAGCCCTGGTCCTCAGAACCAACTTATCTACATGAATGGTCAGAAAAGGAGGCTTTGAGCTAAGAGCCTGCAACTCGCTTACCCTCCTAGCCGAGGTAATGGCAATTAAGAAAACCGTTTTAAAAGTAAGAAGCCGCAAAGGGCAACTATGAAGGGGCTCAAATGGAGAACCCATAAGAAAAGTGAGTACCAGATTCAAATCCCACTGAGGCATGATGAAGGGAGTGGGAGGAAACATGTTTGTAAGTCCTTTAATAAATCTCATCACAACCGGAGATTTGAACAACGACGGCTGATCCGGCAAACAAATAAAGGCCGATAAAGCCGATAAGTAACCTTTTACAGTAGCTACAGCAAAACCCTGCTGCGCTAAGGAAAGTGAAAAACTCAAAACATGAGATAAACGAGCCTTCAAAGGGTCAATAGATCTCTCTCCACACCATTTAACAAATTTAGACCAACGGGAAGAGTAAATGGACTTGGTGGAGTGTCGCCTGGACGATAAAATAACATCCACCACATCAGGTGGGAGAGAGAAACGAACTCAGGTTGCCCCGTTCAATCTCCAGGCATGAAGGTGCAAGCTCTGGAGGTGGGGGTGAAGAACCTGCCCCTGCGACTGCGAGAGGAGGTCTGCCCTGAGAGGGAGACGGAGCGGAGGGTGCGAAGAGAGGTGAAGAAGATCCGTGTACCACACCCTTCTCGGCCAATCCGGAGCGATCAAGATGACTTGGGCCCGGTCTTGGCAAATCTTCCTCAGAACCCGAGGAATCAAGGGTATGGGAGGAAACGCATAAAGGAGCTGAGAGCTCCAACTCAACTGAAAGGCATCCCCCAACGCTCCCTGCAACGGAAACTGGAGACTGCAGAACAACGGGCAGTGCGCGTTCTCGTGAGTGGCAAATAGGTCCAACCGAGGAGACCCCCACATCTGGAAGACGTGATGGACCACCTCTGGATGAAGCCGCCACTCGTGATCGGCCGAGTAATGCCGACTGAGACTGTCCGCACGAACATTTAGCACTCCGGCTAGATGATTTGCAAAAACACAAATCTGCTGGCCCTGAGCCCAGGACCAGAGTCGCAGAGCCTCTCGACAGAGACGAAATGACCCTACACCTCCCTGTTTGTTGATATACCACATCGCGGTCGTGTTGTCCGTCAGGACCTGGACTGACCGACCGCGAAGGGAAGGAAGGAAAGCCTTTAGTGCCAAACGTATCGCCCGCAATTCTAGAAGGTTGATGTGAAACAACCTTTCCTCTGGAGACCAAAGACCTTTGATCTCCAGATCCCCCAGATGAGCACCCCACCCTAGAGTGGAGGCGTCCGAGATTACTGTGGCCATCGGTGGAGGAAGTTGAAAGGGCTTCCCTTGAGACAGGTTGCCCTGCACACCCCACCAAGACAGCTCCGCCGCAGCGTCTCTGGAGATTCTGACCTTCTCCCGAGATCCCCGTTGTGCTGAAACCACTGCTTGCGGAGGCACCACTGGAGTGCCCTCATGTGCCAGCGTGCATGACTGACCAACAGTATGCAGGAAGCAAACAGACCGAGCAGGCGTAGGACCTTCAGGACCGGAACAACCGCCCCGTTGTAAAACAAAGGAATCATTTCCTGAATGTCGAGAATCCTCTGTGGAGGCGGGAATGCTCGACAAACAGTAGTGTCCAGTATTGCCCCTATGAACAGGCTGCGCTGAGAAGGCACCAGGTGAGATTTGGGCACGTTGATCGAAAAACCCAAATTGAACAACAGCCGTGTTGTCACCTGCAAGTGACGCAGCACCATCTCCGATTTGGCTTTCAACAACGAATCGTCCAGGTAGGGGTAGACAGGAACCCCTGATCTTCTGAGATGAGCCGCTACCACCGCCATCACCTTTGTAAAGACTCGCGGTGCGGAAGTCAGACCAAACGGCAGAACCGCAAACTGGTAATGTTGCGACCCTACCGTGAAACGCAGATACTTCCGATGCGACTTCAGGATGGGAAGATGAAAGTACGCATCCTGGAGATCGATGGACACCATCCAGTCTTCCTGTTGCAGCGCAAGAAGAACCTGAACCAGAGTCAACATCTTGAATTTCTTCTGCCTGAGGTAAAAATTCAAAATCCTGAGGTCCAGAATCGGCCTCAAACGTCCGTCCTTTTTGGGAATCAGGAAATACCGGGAGTAGCACCCCTGACCCCTTTCCTGCTCTGGAACCACCTCTATCGCACCTTTCTGTAACAAGACAAGAACCTCCTGTTGCAAAAGCAACAAGTGGTCTTCTGAACAACCACCTTGGCGAGGAGGGTAAGGAGGTGGATACTCTAGGAAAGGAAGGGCGTACCCACTTTCCACAAGATTCAAAACCCAACGATCCGTTGTAATCAGTTTCCAATCCTGTAGAAATTGGGACACCCGACCCCCAACAGGACCAACATGCTCTAAGATGGGGGATCTAGAGCTGCTTCCCAACGGTGAGGGGAGGAGAGGAGGAGGAGGAAGAGGACTGCTGCCGTGAGGCTCCCTGGCACGGCTTCTGTTCCTACCCCTGTAGGACTTGTATAAAGGGTTCTGCTGCTGCTGCTGACCCTGTTGATACTGTTGACGGCCACGAAAGGAAGAACCTCTTCCAAATCCACGAAGGCGTTTGTAACCAAAACCCCTGGGCTGTGTTTGAAGGCCCAGAGATCTAGCAGTGGCCCTACTGTCTTTAAACCGCTGTAAAGCAGAGTCAGCCTTTGATCCAAACAGTCTTGTGCCATCAAAAGGTAAGTCCAACAGAGTCGCCTGGACATCCGGGGAAAAACCAGAAGACCTCAACCAGGCCTGCCTTCTTGTTGCCACAGAAGAGCCCATCACCCGCGCAACAGAATCAGCCGTGTCCATCCCAGACTGGATCACCTGGCGAGCAGCCGCTTGCGAGTCTGAGAGCACCTCCATAAAGCTTGCCCTATCATCCTCCGGGAGCTTAGGAGCCAGCTGTTTCACCGAATCCATCAAAGCATGGACGTATCTTCCCAGAAGACACGTAGCATTAGTCGACTTCAGCGCCATGCTTGCAGACGAAAATACCTTTTGGCTGCTTGCTCCATCTTTTTCGAGTCTCTATCACCCGGAGTAGTAGGGAAAGCACTCGAAGATTGCTTCGAACAAGAAGCCTGTACCACCAAACTCTCGGGAGTCGGATGAGAAGACAGAAAGGCAGGATCCCCAGGAGCTGGCCTATATCTCCGTGCAATTGTTCTAGAGACAGCAGGAGCGGACAAAGGCTTCTGCCACACCTCCAAAATTGGCTCAGCCAAGGCATCAATGAAGGGTAACAGTGGCTCCGAGACCACCGAAGAGGTATTGAGGACCTCAGTTAAAATGTTGGCCTTCAACTCAGATGATGGTAACTGAAGACCCAGCAAATCAGCCGCCTTCCTCACGACCACATGATAAGGCAAATTTTCTAGAGGAAGGCCAGCCTTTGGTGAAGAAAGATCATATTCTGGAGATGTATCTAACCCACTGGCCTCCTGCAGGCCCTCAAAGTCATCGAGAGAGTCCAAAATCTCTCCTTCCTCTTGCTCTTGCTCTTGCTCTTGCATATACTCCTCCTCCTCCAGCAGCCTCTGTGCATCCCTCCTGGAGCGCAGCTTTGACTTCAGTGCCGGCGTCAGTGGAGCCTGAAACGGAGTCGGCGGCGCCGGTGACGATGGCAACGGAACAGAAGGCCCCTCCGGAACATCCTTCGGCGTCGCACGAATCCGAGACGACGCCGACCCCACATCCGACGGAGCTCGAGGTGCCGGAGTCGACGACCTCGGCGTCGGGAAATGCCACGCCGGAGCCGATGGCATAAAGGGTACAAAGGGTGCCTGAGCATACTGGTGTGGAACACCCAAATTGTAGGCCAAAGGACCTGACGGTACACCCAACGGGATACTGGACCTTGAAAACATCCCATACATCGCGTTCAAGAACTGCGAAGGGTCAGCGCCCGGCAAGGGAAAAGCAGGATAATGATCCGTACCTTCTCGCCCGGGGACCTCCTGAGGTCGAGCTGGATCCAGCGGAGCCGGTGGAGACGGCGCCCGCTCAGGTGACCCCACAGGAATCGGAGACACCTCCTGAGGCGCCGGCGAACCTCCCGACGCCGAAGAGCCCTTCGACGCCGGCGACATCGGAGCCGGGGAATGTTCAGACTCCGCTCTCGGCGAAGGAGACGGGGAGACAAAGTCCTTCCTCCGAAGTCGCTCAGGAGGAGAAGTCGGCCTCGAAGCCCTAGACTTCGACGAATGGCGCCGGGATTTCTTCGACTTCTTATGCTTCTTAGATCTTGAAGTGTGTGACGAAGAAGACTTCCCCCGCTTACGACCTCTCTTCTCCTTCTTGGCTCTGGCCATAAAAAGTTTAGCCTCACGCTCTTTAAGGGCCTTAGGGTTCATTTTCCTGCAGGAACGACACTCTTCGACGTCATGGTCAGAAGAAAGACACCATAGACAGTCTTCATGCGGATCCGTAATCGACATATGCCCTCCGCACTCCCTGCAAGGCTTAAACCCGGACTTCCTAGAAGTAGCCATTTCCAACAATAAGATGAAACAAAGTAGTAAAATGGAGAGTCCCTGGAAAAAACCGTTACGCGTCGACGGCGCGGAAAAAGGGAACTGACGTCAGCACGCCGACGAGGTCTTCTTATGGCTCCGATGACGTCTTACGGAGTCGCGAGCGGAGCCGTGCTATTGTGACGTCCTCGTCGTCGTGGGAGAGCTGGGAAAGATTTTCCGCGGAATTGCTGGCGCAAGGGGTATTCAAAAGGTGAGGAATCCACAGGCAGAAGTATCCATCAGAAGGATCCGCCAAGTGACTACTAATCTATAGTCAGCTATCAATTGTTTTAAAACTGCGGCTGCCTGTGGGTGGTGTGTACGTGAGGTGCCTACCCTGTCCTCTCCCAGCGACAGAACCGTATTGAAATCACCACCCCAGATTAGTGCCGCTTCTCCCATGGATTGTATGAGGTGCCAGACCTGCTGAAAGAAGGTGGGGTCATCTACGTTTGGTCCATAAACATTTGCAATGAGGACCCTTTGGTGAAATAATACCCCAAGTACCAGCAAGTAACGCCCTTCCGTGTCACTAATTACCTTCAAGGTCTGCCAGGGAGTTCCCTTTCTAATTAACGTGGCGACTCCACGAGAGTAGTTGGAGTAGCATGAGGTGAAAACCTCACTCCATCTGTTAGATTTCAATCTATCGCAGGTCGTATCCCTCAGATGGGTCTCCTGTAGGAGGCAGACCGCAGCTGAGTGGCTCGTGAGATATGAATGTACCAGACGCGACTTCCTGTGGTCATTAAGACCACGTATATTCCAAGTAAAACATGTTAACGTAGACATGCAGGTGTAAAATAATGTGTGTCCCTGGTGGCAACCGTTCCTGCTATGGGATGTGTCCCTGGTGACTCCCTGGAGTGTCTTTCCCACTGCATGATGACGTCCTCTGGTCGGAGTACGACATGTTCAGATCGTGTATTGTCCGGTATAGAGTATGAAGCACATTGCAAAGAACAACCAACCAGTAAAAACATTCCCCTCCCACCCACCACCCACTCCCACCCCCCAATCAGGTTGAGTTTCGAAGCTAACCACCCCTTAAATAACAGCGACCCAATAATGTCATAACAGTAGGGAATCATCTCAGAGGGGGCGTGAGGTTGCCGGCATACTGCCCTGTCACAACGCAAAAGGGTGGCCGAGCATATTAGAACTACCTAAAGTTATGATTATAAACCAAATCAGGAGCATGAGGATAATCAAGTAAAATCCCATTTTCACACTGAAGCAAACATGAAAGAGGATCCCTTATGGGGCGTAATTGTAAGGCAGTTATACTAATCATTGTCACTTAGCTGACTCTGTGACGAGCTGTCCTTATCGCAGCCCGTGTCACGGTGTTGTCGTGCTTGTTGTTTGGCAAACTTCATTGCGGCACTCACTTCCGTGAAAAATAGGGGTTTGCCGTTGGCATGAACATGGAGTTTGGCAGGGTACAACATAGCATATTTAGTTCCGGTTTTCTGAAGCAGTTTCTTTGCCGGAAGGAACTCACGCCTCGCCGCCTGGACCGCCTGTGTGAAGTCAGGGTATAGTGAGATAGCATTGTTCTGATATTGTAACTCTCCTCGTTCTCGGGCCAGGCGAAGAACTGTGTCTCTGTCTCTGTAATTGAGCAGCCGAGCCAGTATCGGCCGCGGAGGGGCGCCCGGCGGCGGGCGCGGCCCAAGAGTGCGGTGGGCTTGCTCCACCAGGAACATGGCAGATAGGTCAGTACCAAACAGGTCTTGAAGGAGGCCTTCAACGTATTTCTCCATGTTGGGTATGTTTGTAGACTCCGAGACACCAAGAATACGTATGTTGTTTCTCCTCGAGCGGGCTTCAAGGTCTTCATTGCGCGCCTTTATGACCTCCAGTACTTTGTCCATACGAAGAAGGTGATCTTGTGTTTCCACCTGACGATTATCGGAGTCAGAGACCCTTGTTTCAAGCGCATTCAGCCGTGCCTCGTGTTTGTCCACTCTGTGCGATACCTGATCCATTCTAACTGCAAGAGAGTCAATCTTGGCGTCTATTTCTTTGAGGCAGCCTTTTACATCTCGCTGCATGGATTTTATATCCTCTTCTTGTTCCGGTTCTAGCTGCGTTTCCGGTACAACTGTGTGTGACATCGTCTCGCCATCCGCTTGCCTAGTGTTGCGTTTGTCGAAAGTTATTTTCGGCTGTTTGTTGTCTACCTTACCCATCGCGCTTCTGCGCTGTGGTAGAACCATCTATAGTGGGTAGGCCAACAACGTGCGGGCATAGAAAAGAGGCAGAAGCTGCACTTCACCGTCAGTGCTATTTCCCAGTGGCGTCACACAATATGAATTGAATTTCCCGCTGGGTGTAGGGGGAGGACGCACCCCCCGAGCAGCAGGCAACCCGCGACAAGGGCAGCGAGAACCAGCCACCCCCCCGGCAGCGCCACAGGGAAATAGTGACCAGTCCCCAACCACACCTCGATGGGGCCTCCCGGTCTGTGTCGACCCTTGATCTTTACCGTTGCGGTCAGCCACACAGTCAATTTATCTGGCTCTCTGTTGTGTCACTGTAGGCAGGGGGCCCGCGGTGCGCAGCAGTCGTTAGCCTCTAGAAATCGGTGACGTTTCCCATCTAGTTTGGCCAGTCTCTCAATGCAGAATCCCTCAGCTACGCCTCTCAATGACGGGAAAGTCGTGAAACAAGTCCTGTTCTGGTCAGCGCTAACATCCACAGGGTCACACGCACCGCTCTCGTGGCGCGGCAGCAGCTGGGCCCCAGAAGCGCGCAACGACCTCTGCGCCGATGTTGTTCGCAGGGCCCAGATCTAGTAATATGGCCGCTGGCAGCTGCAATCGCGTACCGGCCCGCAGCGGCTCCCGCCGCAGCCCGCCACAGCGAGCCCCGGTCACGCACCCCCCAGCAGCGGGGCCAACTCCGCGCTAGACTCCGGCCGATGCATCGCGCCACGGGGCCCGCCGCGCTGCCCCAGGTTCCCACACTCACTTGTCTCTGCTTCGGCACTGCAAGACGATCAAATCGCAGACTGCCCCGCGGGAGGGGTAGTACGTCCCCGCGGCCCGCGCCGCTGCTATCACCGTCCTCCCGCGACGCGGCCGCAGCCCGCTTCTGCTGTTGTTCTCCCGGGCGCGCTCCGCCGCAGTGAAGGCTACGCCCCCGGGGCCTGCCGCGTTAACAACGGCGTCTGGGTCTGGGCCGTTCTACCGGTCTCTTCGCTGGCACACTTCGCCCACTCTCACTTTTTTCGGCTCCCGGTAGGCAGATATTTGTCACCCCGCCCTGGCAGACAGCGCGCCCAGATCCGGGCGCCGTCGCAGCCGGAGTCACGATCCTCCACCGCCGCAACCAGGCCGCCCACTCTTTGCGGCGATTAGGTCACTTATTAACAGAATGTTGGGGTGGCGGACACAGCCATGCGTGCAGCTCAGTATTCTGCGTCCAGAGCTAGGATGGGTAGTTTTAGTCAGGATACATGCCGGATATTGTGCTCGGCCGGCAGAGCCCCTTTACCAAGCGGCCATCTTGCTGCTTGGCTCGGCCACGCCCCTCAGAGCAGGTTAGAGTTAACAGTGTCCTGTCCTCCCCTTTCTCAATCCATAGGGGCACCAGACAGGAATACCCTCTTGCTCCGCTGCTTTTCGCCCTGGCGATTGAACCCTTGGAAGTTTGGGTTCGATGCAACGCTCAAATTTGGAACATCCAGTGGCTGAACTGACCACAAGACCACATTGCATTAAACACAGATGCCAACCACACATTACATGGCCCCAGCTCCTCCAGTTGTATGGAGATGCTTTGGGACTGGTGGGCACTTATGCTAAGTCGCTCCTCGTCCCCGTGCGAGGCAGCCAAGAAGTCATTGACTGGCAAGACCGACTCCCTCTACCAGATTGAACTTCCCCTACCTGGGAGGGGGTTCAATGCCTTGGAGCCTGAATTAACCTGAACCCTTAACCTGACACTGTTGCTGCACTGGGCTCGCCAGGACTTGACCAGATGGTCCACCCTCCCGCTCAATCTCCTGGGCCATATTACGCTCTTCAAAATAACCACCATCCCGCTACTAGTCTACATTCTACAGAATTTCCCTCTTTTTGTACCCCAATCCTTCTATAGGATTACTCGGAGCAGTATATACCCTCATATAGGAGAACAAGACACTGAGGATAACTGTGTCCAATCACCCTATGATTGCGGGATGGGGATGTCAGACATTCGTTTGTAGTACTGGACCTCAGAGCTCCAAACCATTAACAACTGGATGTTTGGCGACTCCGTAGACCACGCCTTTCGCTAGGAAAGTTTACTTATGAACCGACAACGCATCCCGCATTTTGTATATGGCAGTCCAATCTCTCCTTCTCTATCTGAGGCTACGAGGACCACTCTCCTGTGCTGGCGGTGGGTCCTCCACTGGATTAGCTGGGACAGAAGGCTGATGCAGGTGACCCCCTTGAGGTAGGGTAGCTGAATATCTCAGGTTTACAATCCGAACGGTTTTGACCTATGGGACCATTTCCCAGCTCGAGGATATCTGGGAGGGCTCGCAAATGAAGACCTTCAAGGCTCTCCAGGAAGAATTCCACCTCCACAAGACCCAATTCTACAGACAGCTCCAGCTTCGTCGTGCATTGGTGGTGCATCAAAAGCAGTTGCAGGATCTACCAGAGTATAGCCCTCTCAAAGTCCAGGCCCTGTCAGCACCTCTAGACCGGGGTGGCATTTCGTAGATATGCCGATCTCTGGTTGTTAATTTTCCAGAATCCTCTGGAGCCCTTCGGGCTAAGTTGGAGAGTTGGATTGGAACACTAGACAATAGTTACTGGAAAGACGCCAGGAAGGCTCTGCCGGAGTTGGTTATCCCCTCTCGTGTACATCTGATCCAACTGAAGTATCTACATGCTTCACACTTTACCCCTCAGCGACTATGGAGACTGGGCGCGTTTCCCACCTCTGCATGCCCTATATCCACATGTGCTGATAGGGACTTCTTTCATATGGTATGGGCCTGCTTGATAATTGCAAAGTATTGGCCCTCCATCTTTTACAACATTATCTGATATTCTAGAGAGGCCCATTGCCTACTGATTGTTCCTCTCGCGTTGCACTACAGCGATCCCCGAAGATGTGGGGGAATTCAGAGGGGGGGGCGTGTGCCCTGGTTGGCATTGTTACTGTGGTGTCCAAATGAGATACTGTTCGCCACTGGAGGCCCGCCTCACCTCCTACTATTACGGAATAGTGCTCCATGATTGACTAGTGTGCCAAAGTGGAGAAGCCCATTTATAAAGCCCATCGTTGTCCCAGCAAACATGAATTTGGCGGAGGTGGTGGACATATATAACCTGGTCGGCAAATGACCAGGTGACTATGTACTGTTCATTTCCCCTGTTGCAAAACTAATAAAACTCTTGAATATAGATTCTCCAACTCTTTTTTCACCCTTTTCATCTCGTCATCTGCATGAGGACCAAAAAGTACAGATCCTGTAAAGGGAAGGTTTTTGTTGGGCATCAGCTTTTAAAGTTGTAAGACGAAGCCAAGAAGACAGTCTGAGAGAGATACCAGGACAGTAATTTGTTGCTGCAAAGTCTGCAGCATCAACAGCGGCGATTATTACCTAGCTTGAGACAAGTTGACCTTCATTTAAGATTTCCATTAAGTTAGTCTTTCCTCAGGTAAGTCATTAAGGAACTCTGTAAAGTCTCCCATAAGGATCTGTTATCTTCTAAGTACTGCTGAATCAATGGCCATCTTTAAAGCTGTGGCAGAAGATAGCAGATTTTGCATTCCATTGCATCAATTCTTATGCTCTCTTTTCCTGCAGGAGTCGAAGATTCTGGATGCTTCTTTCTGGCAGCTGACACAATTACAGAATCTGGCTTAGGGTCTTGATTCGGGAAACTTGGGCCCTGTTCTGCAGATTTATACATTTTGATAAATCTTGGTGGTGCTGATTTTAAAACAGCTGGGGTTAAAAATGTTTCTTGTGCCAGTTCAGTGAAACATTGGAAGTAACAGAAGTACTGGTCTGGGAGGAGATCTTGGTTGCAAAGTTTCCATGATTATAGAAATTGATGTGGGAGGAATTTCTATTTGGATGTTTCATTTAGCAGCTCCTCTGATAAGTACATCCTAAAAAAAGAGTAACACATCATCAACTGGAGATGTACGAGGAAAAGCTGGAGGATATGTTGGCGCTTATGTGTCTTAAAAAGATAGGCTTGGAGAAACTGAATATATTTTTCTTTTACGTCTATCAGGAGTCTTTGGATGCAATGTTGAGGGTTGTACCAGATCCAAAGGTAATGTCAGACCTTGAGTAGATGAAGGTGATGAAGGGGTGGTACCTCTATGATTTGGAACATCCAGAGGTGGCAATTCTAAGGGCTGAAGGAGAACCTGTAAAGGATCCTCCACAGGAATGACCATTCTTGGTCTTTCAGGTGGAATCGGTGTTTCTAGAGACTCAGATTCTTCTTCCGATGTAATAGATAGAGCTGTCAAATGTCTCAATGTCGAATGGCCTGACGGAGAATGCCCTGACGGCAAAGGTAATTTTGAGACTCTTGTCAGTGAAGCACGGCATAGTTTTTATGTTGGAGCCGTGAAGTGTTATGTGCCCGAGTTAGGCCCATGTAGTAACGCTGCACATTTTCTTACATTGTCCTCTTTCTACACAATAACATTTTTCTGTGACCTTTTGCACATATTTGGGTGCGTGACAATGTTGGATACGTTTCTCTAAAACTGCTTTGCATACACATCTGGCTTCGCGCCACATTGTCATGATGCCTCAAACACTGAGTACAAGTCCTTTGCACATGTGCAAATGTCACTCTATCTTCATCCACAGGGCGACAGGGATATCTGCACACCCATAACAACACTATTCTGCATTTACATCGCAAGGATGCTCTTTATTATAAAGAAGCATTGACAGGAGTTAGAAGAGGAGACACTTCAGCTGACGTCTAGGGGACCCCTGCATGCTAAGGCTTCACCAAGCAGCTGCCTAACATCTCCGTGAGGGGTGTCCAATTTGTAACCAAGACGGGGTCCTACATTCTTTCCCGCCAGGTAATGGGGTTGGGTCATCCCGTGGGGGGATTCTTGGCTCTACTTTTACATACACTCTAGACAAATACAGAGTAGGGATTGCATAGTAGGATTTCGCTTGATTACTACCTTGTATTATATGCCTGCATATATACACTGTCTTAGCACCATGGTGGAACTGTATCTGCTATTTACTCTTTTGGTTCTCGTATTCACTTTCATATACTTCTGTCTTTTGTTTATCTCAGCACATGTATTCTATACAAGAATAACGTTAAATATATTGAAAACGTCCCATTGCATATTCCCTGTATATTTCTGCAAGAGTGCACAAGTGACTGAGTGAAAGGATTCTAGATCCGTTAGCACAATCCCTGCGGGGTCAGGGTTGCCATGTTCAGTGGTTGCCAGAAACCATTCGCTCCCTGTATGGGGTAGGGGGCCAGACGGTGGCACTGAGAGCTAGCTGGTCTCTAAGCCAACATATACTGCGGGGGTGTTTGGAATCAGTTTAGGCATCTCACCCAAAGTTTGTTGTCCACAAACGTGTAGGCCCTACAGATTAGTGGGAACTACACCACAGAGTATTTTGACAATTAATTGTGGCATCTAGGTGGTACTGACGTTGAATATAGCGAAGTCAGCCTTGTCGTTACCGGAGTTACTGGATGTTCCGCTGCCAGAGTCGCCGTCAACGGTGGGATTGACATCGATGGAGCCAACTTCAATGGTATGGCTGAACTTTAAGAGGTTACATTTTGCGTTGGGGTCGATCGTCTTGATGATGAGCATATCGGCGCTGATGGTCTCAACATCAACGTCGACCGATGCTCCTGTGAATGACAAAAGTGTTTTGAATAATGATGATTTTGCCTTTAATGTTTCTTTTCTTTGGATTGCCTTTTTCATGAGAAGAAACTGGAACAATAGAGGACAGTCCCTCTTTTCTCTGTTTTCCTGTTTCTCTGCAACCTTATGACCTTCCCTCTCAGTTGAAATTATTCTCTGTCCCTGAATGCCATTTTTCGAGACCTGCTGTATTCATTCTGTCGGCTTCTAGTCCACCCATCTTCTTGCTATTAGTTGCCTGCACTGTCAGTCATCCATTCTTTATTCCGATTTGTTGAAGGCATGCGTTTTGGTTTCCTGTTTCCTCCCAAATACTGTATCCTTACGCTTTAGGTGTCTATGTGTCCCTTTGGGGACTCCTTTTTTTTCTTGTGTTTCCCTGCATCAGCGCGGCACACACTTCACGTCTGCCAGGCTTTATCTTTTTTCACCCCACATACACCGCATTGTGCTGTTTGTTTTCTGTGCATGAGGCATTGTAGCCCCTCCCCCTTCCTAAGCATGGCGGCGGCTTCGGAGTCTGTGCTTCTTTCTTATTTTCTGCATGCGCCCGCTTTAATCTCGCTCCCCCACCCGCCCTGTCGCTGCCACGTAATCACATAGCCCGTGAAAGCTCAAACATATAAAATATTCTAATTTGCATAGTGTTGGCAGACCGTCATGCACTTGCATCTTAAAGCTGCATTCCGTTGATAGCGTTGGTAGGGTCAGGCAAAACATCACAGCTCTATTGCTATCCTTAGGCCTACCTTGCTGGAACAGTGACGTGTGGACTGACTTGAACAAGGCCGTCAGCACTGCAGCTCGATTCAAAAACCTGGACAGGACATGCGCAGGACATCGAATTTTATGGATATGTGAAGGTAGGTGGGGACTACAAACAACAGGACAGTTGTGAAAACTATCAACTGGAACATGTCTGCTAGATCCCATTGTATTATTACACTGCCATCTTTGAATGGCTAACACTTTAGTCCCAGGAGCCAACAATTTAGTATATTGTTCTAGAAAACAGTTTTTATATTTCAGCACGGCGCCTGCTTCACGGACGCTGAGCTTCATGTTTCAGCCGCACGGGGGTCAGCATTGCATGTGGGCGCCCTGGAGTTGCTCTGTCATGCTCGCAGCTTTTTATTTGTTTCAGCATGGCACCTGCTTCATGGATGCCGCGCTTCATGTTTCAGTCGCAGTTGAGCAAGTAACAATGGGGGCTGACCACTCGCCTGTCTGCCGTGCCTCTCCTTCCCACCCATTCAGATCAGCGAACAACATTGAGACAGCATCCTTACTGGCAGTCCAGCCTGGACAAACCTGTATTTCTGCCCCAAGTGCGTGGGCACTTAAGATTGGCTGAGGTACTCTGAAATGCTTCAATCATAGGTCATGTCTCACACCAGTGCTTCCCAGTTCACAGATGGCTCCTCAAATATACTCAGCTGTACGATTGCTTGTTATGCAACCTGGAATTGCCCTAAATACAAGCTCTTTCTAAAGACATATACCTGTTTTTTGAGGTGTAAGTACTGGCCTACTCTCAATCGTAATGTGCAGATCACATATCTGTCTATTGTAGCATGGCATATCTGCACATTCCACACACTAGTACAAAGCATATAAAATATTATTTTAATTTTCTGAAGAAAAATTCCGACAATACAAGAGTTTATCACTCTGAAGTGTTCTGAGATCCAGTCAGCACAAGCTCAGAAAAACAAACTGAGCATCTGAGGCAAACTGCCAGTATAGTGCATGCTGTGTAGTGGAAGCTGCTGGTGCTCTGAAAGCTACAGTGTATATTGTGTGCAGCTGATGCATTTTTAAACTGACGGGCACCTTTCCCTTCATTTATCTCTTCACTAAAAGCAGGGTTTTATATCTAATCTTTTATTACATGGCATGTTTCTACAATAAATGCTGCAATTTGGTTTGATATCTCATTTACATTCCTGTAGGATTCTGCAATAAAAATGCAATTAATGCTCGCCTGTCACAGACTTCTGGAGGTGTCACCAGACTGTTCACCACTGAGGTGGCTATATACAACGCCAGAAAAGAAAAAAAATGAAGAAAAAAAAAATATATATATACACATATATATAAAGAAGTGTCAGGGGATCCCTACATGTGGGCTATCACGACTATCAGTGACAATCTTACGCAGAATTAAGGTTTTATCTCGGCATCAAAACTATACAGACAATGAGCTACGTGCAGAGCTACAATTGCACTTAAATTTCTGTGTTATCTTTACCAACAGATAACCTTAGCTTGAAAAATCTTTCATGACATTTTAAAAAAAACTATTTTTATTTGATTTTATCATGAACAATACAAAATAAGCCAATACATTGGGATGTGGATCTTGGTTATTCATCAGATTACAGTGTAAGGTCACATAACAACACATCTGAAGACCAAGTTACTTACTTGTCAGTAAGTCAGTTCGTAGAACGGGGAGGATGGGTGGGGCAGTAAGGAATCTATAACTAACCTATGTTTCTTACAGATATATCGTTACCGAAGGTAAGTAACTTGTTCATCTGAAAGAAACAGTTATAGATTCCTTACCTTAGAATAGATACTCCAGCAATACCAACCCCGGAGGTGGGTCTGCAAACCAAGTTCACACCAGAAAGTCCTGGAGAACAGAACGGCCAAAGAAGCCGTCTCTCCGGACTTGGCTGTCCAGGAGGTAGTGTTTGGTGAACGTGTGCAGCGATGCCCACGTAGCTGCCTGACAGATGTCATTAAGGGGGACTCCCCGTCCCAAAGCAGTGGTAGCTGCAGTCGCCCTGGTGGAATGGGGGCGCAGTCCCACTGGAGGCTCCTACTTTGCCAAAGAATAGCAAACTTTGATGCACCGAACGACCCACCTGGAGATGGTCCGTTTGTGCACGGCCCGACCTTTCTTAGCGCCCACGTAACCAACAAAGAGCTGGTCCTCCACCCAGAATCGTTTGGTGCGATCCAAGTAGAAGGAAAGCGCACGTTTTGGATCCAGACGGAGGAGCCTCTCTTCCTCTTTTGAAGGATGCGGAGGTGGAAAGAAGGTGGGCAAAGTGATGGTTTGGCCAATGTGGAAAGAAGTAACTACCTTGGGAAGAAAGGAAGGTCTGGTTCTGAGGACAACCTTGTCCGGATGCACAGCCAGAAAGGGAGGCTTGGAAGAAAGAGCTTGTAGCTCACTCACCCTGCGGGCAGAGGTGATGGCCACCAGAAAGGCAGTTTTCAAAGTGAGAAGCCTAAGAGGGCAGTTATGGAGCGGCTCAAAGGGAGCGCACATAAGATACCTAAGAACCAAGTTCAAGTCCCACTGGGGCATTACGAAGGGAACAGGAGGAAAAAGATGAGTAATGCCCTTAAGGAAACGATTTACAACAGGGGACTTGTAAAGAGAAGGCTGATCAGGAAGTCTAAGGAAGGCTGAAATGGCCGAGAGGTAGCCCTTTAGAGTGCCCAGAGCAGAGCCCTGCTGGGCCAAAGAAAGGAGGAACAAGAGAACCTCAGAAAGTGGGGCGGAAAGGGGATCCACAGCCTTTGCTGTGCACCATGCCACAAATTTGTTCCATCTGCAGGCGTATACCATCTTAATGGAGGGACGCCTGGCTGTCAAGATAACATCAGACTTCGGGAGGAAGGTCGAAAGCTGTCAACTGTCGCCACTCAATCTACACGCAAGAGGTGGAGGCTGGACAGGTTCGGGTGGAGGACCGTCCCCTGCTGCTGCGACAGAAGATCCTCCTGAAGAGGCAGTCTGATCAGAGGATCGATGGCCATGTGTAGCAGCTCGGGATACCAGACTCTTCGTGCCCAATCCGGAGCCACAAGAATGACTTGGGCCCGGTCGCGCTTGATCTTCTTCAGCACTCTGGACAGAAGGGGTATAGGTGGAAAGGCGTATAGAAGACCGGACCTCCACTCGCGACGAAAAGCGTCGCCTAGCGAGTGCCGCCTTGGAAATTCCAACGCGCAGAATTGCTGACATTGCGCGTTCTCTTCGGTGGCGAATAGATCTAACCAAGGCTCTCCCCACTTGCGAAAGAGACCTTGCACCACCTCTGAGTGAAGGCGCCATTCGTGATCCATCATGCACCTGCGGCTGAGTTAGTCTGCCCTGGCGTTCAGGGAACCTGCCAGGTGTTGAACCACCAGGGAAATGCCCTGATGTTCCAGCCATGTCCAGAGGTGGAGGGCCTCCTGACATAGGGTCCACGACCCCACCCCGCCTTGTTTGTTGCAGTACCACATGGAGGTGGTGTTGTCCGTGAACACCTGCACTACTCTTCCCCGGACAGAGGAAAGGAATGCTTAGAGTGCAAGACGAATCGCCTGAAGCTCCAGAAGGTTGATGTGGAGCCCGGACTCCGCCGGAGACCAGAGGCCTCTGATCTCCGCCTCCCCCATGTGGCCGCCCCATCCCAGAAGTGATGCATCGGTCACAACTGTGAACTCTGGTTGGGGAAGGGAGAGTGATCTGCCATCGACCCAATCCTGGTTCGTTAGCCACCACTGCAATTGGTGTGCAGTGCCCTCCGAGATCTGGATGCAATCGGAAAGGTTCCCCTGATGTTGGGCCCACTGGAACTTCAGGACCCACCGCAGAGCCTGCATATGCCATCTGGCATGGTCCACCAGCAGGATGCAGGAGGCCATCAGGCTCAGTAGCCGTAGGGTCATCCTGACCGAAACCCGGGATAGAGGCTGAAAGATCGGAATCATAGCCCGAATATCCCGGACTCGCTGTTCGGGAGGATAGACCCGAAACTGCGTCATGTCCAGAACCGCTCCGATGAAGAGGAGCTTCTGAGAGGGGGTCAGGTGTGATTTTGGCACGTTGTTGGAGAACCCCAGCGAATGCAGGAGGTCGGCCGTAGTCTGGAGGTGGGAGACGACAGCCTGGGGCGAGCCCGCCTTCAACAGCCAGTCGTCGAGATAGGGGAAGACTGGAACCCCTGATCTGCGCAGATAAGCTGCGACCACCGCCATCACTTTCGTGAACACCCGAAGGGGGCTGGTAAGGCCAAAGGGGAGCACGGTAAACTGAAAATGCTCATGGCCTACCGTGAACCGCAGGTAACACCGGTGGGCCGGCAGGACGGGGATGTGAAAATAAGCGTCCTGCAAGTCCAACGCTACCATCCAGTCTCCAGGGTCTAGGGCAGACAGGACCTGAGCTAGCGTCAACATTTTGAATTTCTCCTTCCGGAGGAAGTGGTTGACGTTCCTGAGATCCAAGATAGGAAGCAGGCCTTTGTCCTTCTTGGGCACCAGAAAGTAGTGGGAATAGCAACCACGACCTACTTCTGGGACAGGAACTCGCTCGATGGCCCCCTTAGCTAATAGTGCTGGCCGAAACTTCCTGTTGGAGAAGGGCCAGATGATCCTCTGACATGTGATGGTACTGAGGTGGCATGGATGGAGGGGTAGTCTCAAAGGGGAGGGAGTAGCCCCTTCGGACTATTTGCAAAACTCACCTGTCCGACGTGATGGTGCGCCAGTGGGGGAGGTGATGGTGAATCCTGCCGCCCACTGGCGTTTGGTGGCCCTAAAAGGTCGGACTAGGAGGGTTTGGCGGCTGCTGCAGGGGGGGCTGTGGTGGACTGGCCTGCCTGCTGGCCCCCAGAACCACGGCGCTGGTTCCCACATCCTCGGCCGCGCTGGGGTTGTACAGCTTGCGCTGGCTTGTGGCACTGGGCGGGACATGCCGGGGCACCCCTTCCGTAGCCAGGAAAGGGGGGAAAAGCAGACTGCGCAAGGCGGGTGGTGGAGAGGCCCAAGGACCTGGCCGTAGCCCGAGAGTCCTTAAAGCGCTCTAGCGCGTTGTCCGCTTTGTCGCTGAATAGGCGACGGCCATCAAAGGGCATGTCCATAAGGGTGGATTAGACATCCCCTGAAAAACCAGTCGACCTCAACCAGGCGTAGTGTTGAAGGGCTAACGAAGTGGAAATCGTCCTGCCTAGTGAGTCAGCGGTATCCAGCCCACAGCATATGGTAAATTTCACTGCGTCTCTCCCTTCGGCAACTGCCCGAGAGAGTACGGCCCAGGCCTCTTACGGGCACTGAGGCAGCACTTGCGCATCCGTATCCCACACGGAGTGGGTGTAACGGCCCAACAGACATGTGGTGTTTACCGACAGCAGTCCCAAGCTAGAGGAAGAAAACATCTTCTTCCCAAGATGGTCCAGCTTTTTGGATTCCCTATCAGGTGGAGCGGTAGGGAATGTGCCCTTGGAGGTGGAGGCTTGGACCACCAAGCTCTCAGGGGTGGGGTGTTGGGAGAGGAAAGTCGGGTCCCCCGAGGCCGGGCGGTGGCGTCGGGCAACCATCCTATCCACAGAAGCCCCTGTGTTGGGCCTGGACCAGGTGCCTAAGAGGATGTCCAGAGGCGGAGGGCCTCCTGACATAGGGTCCACGACCCCAACCCACCTTGTTTGTTGCAGTACCATATGGCGGTGGTGTTGTCCGTGAACACCTGCACTACTCTTCCCCGGACAGAGGAAAGGAATGCTTAGAGTGCAAGACGAATCGCCTGAAGCTCCAGAAGGTTGATGTGGAGCCCGGACTCCGCCGGAGACCAGAGGCCTCTGATCTCCGCCTCCCCCATGTGGCCGCCCTATCCCAGAAGTGATGCATCGGTCACAACTGTGAACTCTGGTTGGGGAAGGGAGAGTGATCTGCCGTCGACCCAATACTGGTTTGTTAGCCACAACTGCAATTGGTGTGCAGTGCCCTCCGAGATCTGGATGCAATCGGAAAGGTTCCCCTGATGTTGTGCCCACTGGAACTTCAGGTCCCACCGCAGAGCCTGCATATGCCATCTGGCATGGTCCACCAGCAGGATGCAGGAGGCCATCAGGCTCAGTAGCCTGAGGGTCATCCTGACCGAAACCCGGGATAGAGGCTGAAAGATCGGAATCATAGCCCGAATATCCCGGACTCGCTGTTCGGGAGGATAGACCCGAAACTGCGTCATGTCCAGAACCGCTCCGATGAAGAGGAGCTTCTGAGAGGGGTCAGGTGTGATTTTGGCACGTTGATGGAGAACCCCAGCGAATGCAGGAGGTCGGCCGTAGTCTGGAGGTGGGAGACGACAGCCTGGGGCGAGCCCGCCTTCAACAGCCAGTCGTCGAGATAGGGGAAGACTTGAACCCCTGATCTGCGCAGATAAGCTGCGACCACCGCCATCACTTTCGTGAACACCCGAATGGGGCTGGTAAGGCCAAAGGGGAGTACGGTAAACTGAAAATGCTCGTGGCCTACCGTGAACCGCAGGTAACACCGGTGGGCCGGCAGGACGGGGATGTGAAAATAAGCGTCCTGCAAGTCCAACGCTACCATCCAGTCTCCAGGGTCTAGGGCAGACAGGACCTGAGCTAGCCTCAACATTTTGAATTTCTCCTTCCGGAGGAAGTGGTTGACGTTCCTGAGATCCAAGATAGGAAGCAGGCCTTTGTCCTTCTTGGGCACCAGAAAGTAGTGGGAATAGCAACCACGACCTACTTCTGGGACAGGAACTCGCTCGATGGCCTCCTTAGCTAATAGTGCCGGCCGAAACTTCCTGTTGGAGAAGGGCCAGATGATCCTCTGACATATGATGGTACTGAGGTGGCATGGATGGAGGGGTAGTCTTGAAGGGGAGGGAGTAGCCCCTTCGGACTATTTGCAAAACTCACCTGTCCGACGTGATGGTGCGCCAGTGGGGGAGGTGATGGCGAATCCTGCCGCCCACTGGCGTTTGGTGGCCCTGAAAGGTCGGACTAGGAGGGTTTGGCGGCTGCTGCAGGGGGGGCTGTGGTGGACTGGCCTGCCCGCTGGCCCCCAGAACCACGGCGCTGGTTCCCACATCCTCGGCCGCGCTGGGGTTGTACAGCTTGCGCAAGCCTGTGGCTCTGGGCGGGACGTGCCGGGGCACCCCTTCCGTAGCCAGGAAAGGGGGGAAAAGCAGACTGCGCAAGGCGGGTGGTGGAGAGGCCCAAGGACCTGGCCGTAGCCCGAGAGTCCTTAAAGCACTCAAGCGCGTTGTCCGCTTTGTCGCCGAATAGGCGACGGCCATCAAAGGGCATGTCCATAAGGGTGGATTAGACATCCCCTGAAAAACCAGTCGACCTCAACCAGGCATAGAGTTGAAGGGCTAACGAAGTGGAAATCGTCCTGCCTAATGAGTCAGCGGTATCCAGCCCACAGCATATGGTAAACTTCAATGCGTCTCTCCCTTCGGCAACTGCCCGAGAGAGTACGGCCCAGGCCTCTTACGGGCACTGAGGCAGCACTTGCGCATCCGTATCCCACACGGAGTGGGTGTATCGGACCAACAGACATGCAGTGTTTACCGACAGCAGTCCCAAGCTAGAGGAAGAAAACATCTTCTTCCCAAGATGGTCCAGCTTTTTGGATTCCCTATCAGGTGGAGCGGCAGGGAATGCCCCCTTGGAGGTGGAGGCTTGGACCACCAAGCTCTCAGGGGTGGGGTGTTGGCAGAGGAAAGTGGGGTCGCCCGAGGCCGGGCAGTGGCGTCGGGCAACCATCCTATCCACAGGAGCCCCTGTGTTGGGCCTGGACCAGTGCCTAAGAGGATGTCGGACAGGGCTTCATTAAACGGCAGCAGGGGCTCCGAAGAGCTCGCTGCCGGTTGAAGCACCTCTGTCAGGAGGTTAGTCCTGACTGCCACCGTAGGTAGCTTGAGGTTGAGAGCCTCGGTCGCCCTACGCAACACCACTGCAAAGGACGCTCCTTCCTCCGTAGCCACGGTAGGAGGAGACAACATGCCAAGGTCTGGTGAGGTATCCAGACCACTGGCTTCCCCCAGTTCCTCTCTCCAGTCCGGTTCATAACCTAACTGGTCAGTTAAAGGGTCTCCAGACCCCTCCCAGTCCGCCTCACCCTCCTCTGGCTGCCAATCTGGTCTCAAAGAGCCAGGGTAGAACAGGGGCACAAAAGTACCCGTCGGCGCCGGATACGGCGTCGGTCGACGCCGGTCTGGCTCTGTGTCTACCTCAAGGTGGAGGCCGGGGTCGGCTGGGGACACAGCTGGTGCCGGCTGCGGACGTAGTGCCGGTGGAAGCGGCGCCGGTGGAGGTGTAACAAGGTCGATCCGGATCCAGGCCTGGATCCAAGGGGACCCTGCGATGCCGAGGCCGGAGCCGCCGGCGTCGAAGGCCCAGGGCCCCCAGCCGAGTCCGCGGGGCCCAAAGGCGCACCGGCAGAGTCGGGCTGCCCAAAGATGGCGTGCATTGCTTCGGAAAATTCACGAAGCTGGGCAGGGGTCGCTCCAGGCCCCGGAAAGGGGGGGAAACCCGGAGTCGACCCTTCGGGCTCCCGCACGCGGAGCCGCGGGTGGGGTACCACCCGCATCCCTCTTCGCGTCGGCCGACGGATGGGGAGAAGTCGAAGAGCGACGATGCTTCTTCGACTTCTTCTTGTGCTTCGACTTACCTGACCCCGAGTGCGAAGACTTAGAAGAAGAATGATGGTGGCTCCGCGACCGGTCCCTCGACCTCCTACGCGACCGGGACCTAGAGCGGCGCGGAGCCGACTGCCGGGCCTCGAGAAGCTTTCGGGACCGCTCCCGTAAAGACTTCGGTTTCATGGTCCGACAGTCGGAGCACGACTTGGGGTCGTGGTCGCGCTCCAGGCAGAAGAGGCACATGCGGTGCGGATCCGTCACCGACATCAGTCGGCTACAGGAACCGCAAGCCTTGAAGCCGGGCATCCCTCGTGCACCAGGAGTCGATGGACTCAAAAACGATGTCGACAAAATTTGAGAAAAAGTCAGTCAAAAAGTGACTGGAGGTACCGCTCTCTCCGGATCTGCGCTTGCTGGCGTGGAAAAAGAAAGAACTGACGTCAGCGTGCGAGGGCGGCGTCTATGTAGCTACCGCGATGTCATTCCGGCGACCATGTTGCCAACGACGAACGCGGAGTCGACCGACGCCACCTTCCGACGCGCAGGGGTACTGCTGACGAAAAACTCTCCGGATCCAGTCTGATGCCTGGGGGTAATCCTAAGGTAAGGAATCTATAACTAACTGTTTCTTTCAGATTGAACATTACACTTACAATTTTTTTTATCCAGTTGCCCATCTCTTGCGTATGTTCCGTGTATCTGTTTACCATTTCTCGCCTGAGCTTTCATGACATTTTTGACCAATAATGGGCTTTTTTTGTTTACCGGATCTGCCTTTTACTCCCTGCCAGGGGCAGTTCCTCCTAGAGGGCAGAGGAGCATCGCCCCGCCTGCTGCGAGCACAGTGGTAAACACAGATTAATAAAATGGTCATTACCATTTTATTATTCTCTGTGCCAGCTGTTGAAGTGCGAGTGTGAGAGTGGGGGGCGGGGCAGATTCCTGCATATTGCAGGATGAGATTGACTACACTGGCAGTGCTGAGTGCGCATGTCATATAGGCAGGCTGCCTACAGCCGGCCTATCGCACTGTTATGTGCCTAAGTTAGGCCCATGTAGCAACGCTGCACATCTTCTTACATTGTCCTCTTTCCTGCTCAATAACATTATTTGCTGTGACCTTTTGCACATATTTACGTGCATGAGAATGTAGGATTAGTTTCTTTGAAACTGGTTTGCTTATACATCTAGCTTCGCGCAGCATTATCATGAGGCCTCGAACAGTTAGTACAAGGCCTTTACGCACAATGTACAAATGTCGTTCTATCTTCATCCACGGGCGACAGGGCTATCTACATATCCATAACAATGCTAATCTGTGTGTACATCTCAAGGACGCTTTTTATTATAAATAAAGAAACATTTCTGGGGGTTAGTAGGGGAGACACTTCCGCTGACATCGAAAGTCCTGCATGCTGTGGCTTCGCCAAGCAGCTGCCTGATATCTCCATGAGGGGTGTCCAATTTGTGACCACGACGGGGTCCTACATTCTTTCCCGCCAGGTAATGGGGTTGGATCATCCCGTAGGGGGGATTCTTGGCTCTACACCTACATACACTCTAGACATACATAGCGTAGGGATTGCATAGAAGGAGTACGCCTGATTACTACCTTGTATTATATGCCTGCATGTATACACTGTCTTAGCACCATGGTGAAACTATATCTGCTATTTACTCTTTTGGTGCTTGTCATCACTTTCATCTGCTTCTGTCTACTGATTACTGCAGCACATGTATTCTATACAAGAATAACATTGGTTCAATAAATATATTGAAAGCATCCCATTGTGTATTCTCTGTATATTTCTCTGAGAACAAGAGTGCACGAGTGACTGAGCGGAAAGGTTCTGATCTGTTACCACGATCCCTGAGGGGTCAGCGTTGTCATAATGAGTAGTTGCCAGAAACCATTCACTCCCTGTTTGAATTAGGGGGCTTATGATGGCACTGTGCCCTAACTGGTCTGTAGGCCAACATATTTTGTGGGGGTGCTTGGAATCAGTCTAGGCACTTAGCCCAAAGTTTATGTTGTCTACAAACGCGCAGGTCCTATGGAAGAGTGGGAACTACAACCAGCACATGCTCACGTCAGACACATCAATTCCAGGGCTGTGAAACAGCCAGGGGATTGTAGGCACAGGTAACCAGCCTCAAAATAAGCTGAAAAAAACAGCATGAGAGCAGCTCCAGGATTGGTTGGATTCGCTGAAGTCAACCACCTTCCTTTCCTACTCATCACGTCTCTCCCGGGAGAGGAGAGACACCGAATGGAGTGCTGCTCTCCACCAATATTTAAAATGTTACCTGCCGCCCCTTTGAGCCTTGGTTCCTGGAACAGGGGTGACATTGGAAGAGCCAGTCCACCTGACTCGGATCTCAAAATGGTGACCTGTCACTGCCTGAACCCATAAACAACAGTGTCAATGAAAACACAAGCTATTTATTGACAGCTGACAGGTGAGCTCGTGTGTTGGCATCTCTGCAGCATGGGGGTGGATTCAGCCAAAGTTGGTTCACTGACTCTCCAAAACTACACCTTTGTGGTAGGATTAGGCACCACCAACGATGGCATGTATGAGGATTGATTCGACTCCTGACATGTTTTCATTGGGCGTGGTACCTAATTTCAGTAACATAGGTTGCGCATTGCATTGTTGAAGAAGGCCTTGGTCAGTAAGGGGGAGTATTCTGGAAAGGGGCAGGCCCCTTGTATGGATAGGGCATGACCATTGACACTTTTGAGTCACAGATGACACATGATCCTCGAATTTACGTTTTCCACTCAATGCTGACACACATTGCGTCCTGTCGGCTAGAATTAAAGGGGAATAGGAGCCCTTTGCTGTCACAGCACAGCAGGTTGAGTGCCTGTTCTGGAAAAAGAGATACGTGCTGCGTGAACGCGCCGGGTTGAAAGCGTTGGGGGCAGAAACGGTTTATATAACTTGTAGGTTACACGTCTGTTTCATGGATATGCCGAAACTACTTTTTATTTACAATTAAAATGATTACCTTTAAGCTCAATGATAATGCCACGGTCTTGGCTTGCCCGCCACCTCTCCCCTCCCTCCCCTTCCTCACCCTCTCATTCGGGAGCTCCCTTCCTCTCCCCCTCTCTTTCACGCTCCTAGCATACATTTTATTTCACCCTTCCTTACACCACATGATCTATCCCTTCCTTTTCTTTTACTTCTCTTTCTCTAGCAGCTCTTTCCTAATTTCTCTGTATCAGTCTTGCTGTCACTCTCGTCCCCCTTTTCTATTTACCCCTCTTCCTCCTTTCCACTGAAACGCCCTCTCCTCCCTCCCTTCTCTGCCCCTTCACCCATTCAGCACAAGAGAACCCCCTTGCGAGCGCTTCATAATAAGGGGTGGACCGTGCACGGCTATATTTTTACCAACTAGATGAAATTATAACAGTAGACCACCTTGAGGGTGTCAGGCACATCGCTACTTCGGCAGAAGAAGGGTGGCCTGAGTGTGTTCATGGTTCTGTGTTATCAAAGTGTGAGCGGTTGCACTTTAATTTTGCCACCATTTACCCGGTGGAGGTCGGCATGGCTCGTGGGTGGCGCGGCGGATCACGGGGGTCGCACAAGGATGTGCAAAATAACAAATTAACTTACCTTCCCGTCGGGTCCTGCATCTCTGCCCCATGCTCTCCTCAAGAATCAGGAAGCACAGCTAAGCCCCACTGACCAATCACAACGCTGCAATGCAGCGTTTTGCTTGGTAGGCACCCAGGCTCCCCTGACCAATCACAACGCTGCAATGCAGCGTTGTGACTGGTCAAAGCGTCCTGGTTCAACGCTCAACCAGGACATGGGGGCCTGGAGATGTTCTCCACGCAGGCTGTAATGCAGCCTGAATGGAAAACAGAGAAAGTGCGGATGACTGGTTTGGGCTGCCCCAGTGGGCCAACCAAACAGTTATTGCTCATTTAAGAGTGGGCAAACCACTCCTACCCTGCCCTGCTCTGACAGCAGAGTAGCCCCGCCCACCCGCAAAGCAGCACAAACATAAAATGATAATAACTGCAAATTATTATAATTTTATGTTTCCTCTTCTAACACTGCTTGAAAGCAGTGGGGCGACGCTCCTCCAACATAGCCGAGGAGCTGCCACTGCATTTACCATACATCTGCAATTAAATTGTGTACTAAGTTGTCATCCTCTATGATAAAGACATTACAAGCCGTACATGTTCTCTACTCAGCATCGGGCTCTCTGTTAAAAGGTGCACTTTCACTGAGACAGTAAAAGTATGCCTTCAAGAGTGCTAACAAGACATTCTTTACTGTAAGTCATTTTTAAACTTGTTTATAATCTTGTGTGTCATTTACAATAGGTGAACATGGCATATACACGCACTTTGCATATTTCTCTGCGGAGTGGTGTTCAATGGATTCCTCGCTTTTACATAGCACTCAGGTTCCTAGGAGGTTGCTTCAGGGCGCTGAGAAATTATTTGTTCACTACAAGCCTATGAAATGCCACGGTTGTCTTTAATGTATCCCTGCCATCGCTTTGGTGAGTGTGAATTTCAAATGACAACAGAAAAGTCTAGATTTATAAAGGAACCGCTCTATTCCTGAAACTGTGCAGTGGGCGACCAGGAGCCAGGGCCGGACTGGTAATTCCGGGCACCGGGCAATCCCCCGGTAGGCTGGATGGGGTGGGGGCCGGTTTTGAGACAGGGTGCCGGTTTTGAGACAGGGGGCCGGTTTTGTACCCTGGTCCGTGACCGACCTGAGTCAGTTCAGTAGCACAACTATCAACAAGTCTATTTGCATAATTAATGCTGCCTGGCTGGTGCTGCACGCCCGGCACCTCACGCACCGGTCCGTCCTTGTCCTATTAAATGAATAATTTATTAAATAAATGCACCTGCTGCACCATCCATGCCGCCCGCAGCGCGCAGATGTCTCCGCCACGCGGTCTAGTTCACCCTTAGGGTGGGGTGGGGTGGGGTGGGGTCTGGATGATGATCATGCGCATTTGGGCCGGGCTCGCGCAAAGTGCGTGTGCGGTGAGGCGAGGTCAAGGAGGCAGGCATCTCATGATCTCAGAGCAGAGGCCAGAGAGAGACGACGACAGAAAAAGAGGCACAGGCACGCACGAACCCCATAATTTAATTATTTCTAGCCCCCATGTCGGCCTGTCTGCCGCCCGCAGGTGAGTCGTTTAAATTGCATGTTGCAATCCCTGATTCGTGGTGGCACTGTCTGGGGGCGCATCGCCGTAGGCCCCGGCCCGGTAACTTGTGGAGACGGAGTCAATAGACAGTTAGACACGAGAAGAAAGCAGGCGATTTCAGGAGCGAGGGGTGAACGTGCGATGGGGAGGAAATGGGGTCAGTCAGGTTATGCCCTGGAGTGAAGTGGGAATAGGGACAGCTGTTCATGGACCAGCAACCGGTCACACCTTGCGTTTCTTCTTCAGGCCTTCTTAAGTGTGTAATTATTGGGCATAATGGCGTCACCAGAGGAGTGTACCAGTCTCCGGCACCTCACAGGCCATCCAGGACTCGGTGCCTGATTAGCATTTTAAAATGTACATATCCAGGGCCCGCCGGCTCTAGGGCGGTGCGATCGGTGCCACCGCACCAGGCGCTGACTTGGGGTGGGGGCGTCATTTTCCAAGTATATTATCACTTTAAAAACACTTGCTGCCGCGTTCCTGGCCTCCAGCCACTTTCAAGCATCAATTAAAATATAAAGGGAACTCCGGTGATTAATCGTCTTCCTGGAAACAGATCGAGGTTTGTCTAGTGGAAGTTTTGACTGGTCCTAAGGTAGCGCAGAGGGTTAAAATGCCTGCTGCTAAGAACCTGTCCTGTACCATGCAGATAACAAAGTGCATATAATGTAAATAGGTCAGTAGGTTACTGCTTCTGTGAGAGAGCGCCTTCTGTTACTTGTCGTTTATAAGTCAAAATCCTAACATACAACATTGAGCTATTAACTGTCATCAAAGAGCTGCATGTAAACTGCAAGGTATATGTTAGAGCTATATGTTTTTTGCCCAGTCTTTCATTATCCTAATCTTGCCAAAAGGGTTCATTTGGTTAGAAAACAATTCTTATTATTAAAGAGAACCCCTAACCATGATATTATGTTTTACAATCTGAATTTGGGCTTTACCATAATAGGGACTCTTAAACTATATTGCCTACCAGTATCAATGACAAGGCACTCCTACACTACACCTTGTACTACTGTCTGATGTAACATTTCCTATACACTGATTTGCACACATATGATTGTCTCTGTGCGCAGTGTGTGTGATGTAAAGTGCTCAGACACCCCCCACTGGTATGAGTGATGCTATAAAATGAAATGAATCTGAGTGTCAGTGGTTACGGAGACTTGAGGGGGCACTGTTAAAGGGTGCTAGTGAGGGAATCCGTGGCAGAGGTGGTCATTGGGGGGCGCCAAAAGACATTGTCGCAGAGGGCGCCACCTGTGTTAAGGCTGGCCCTGTATATCTGCCTCATTGCCACACCCCACCACTCTCAGAACAACAGATATTGGTATCTTGGGATCTAAACATGTCAAAGGTAGGGGCCCTGTGTATGGACGCATGTTTAATCTGTGCTATCGTTTAGCCAAGCCACAAACAAGGAATTCACCAGCTATGCACCACTGGCCGACAGCGTTCAGGCGTCCCCCTTCCCTTTGGCCATCACCGTGCAATGCAGAGTTCTAACTTACATGTCACACGACACAAAGCATATTTTCCAGATAAGCAAAGCATCTTGCTGCTTTCATTTTTAAGTGACACGTTTAGCATGGTGCGCCACGAAAGAATAAACACTATTTAAGTTTCCTCTGAATGTTTGCCAGTGCTCTGTGAATTGTGATGTGCTCCACTGCCCTGTGGCTGGCCTGGCTCTAGGCTATCTGTGAGAAGCAGCAGCGATGATGATGATGTGTACACTACTCTGGTGTTGCCTCGATGCCTTTTCCTTCTGCTTCGCCCAGAAAACCAACTCCCTTCAATCAGCCAAAACGGCGTCACTGACGCTGTTTTGACTGTGATAAAGCTGTCGGGCCAAACTCTTACAATGTCCTTCGCAGACATCTTTGTCCTCTCATCAAAGCTCATCCATCCATCCATCCATCCATATATTCATCCATTTAAATGGGATTACTCTCCGTAGTCCCCTCCAGGTTCTTTTGAGATTCAAAAGGCTGCGCACATGCGATGCACATGTAAAGCACATGCCTGTCATAAAGTGTCCTACAAGTTGTCTCACAAGTGAATTGTCACATAAGTGCCCTTGAGGACAACCTATGCTTCAAGTTCACTGTTGGGCTAAATGGTTGGTGGTAGGGTCTGTAACTATTTGCTGCTGATACAATGGCAGTGAAATATGCCAATTATTAACTCCTCAAAGTAAATGGACATACGTATCTGCTAATCTGCTTCACATAACACTCAGAATACTTTAAAAGAACTTTAAAGAATATGCATCCGTAAACTCTCTCCTGTGTTAAACATTCAAAATGATACTGGGACTTCATGGGGAGATGCTCTTCAAGGATGGTGAGCTGTAGCACTAGTCTTCCACAGGCCTCCCTTGTGAAGTGTTTTTTAGATACATATTGTTCATACTGACTGCTGAGACATGGTTAGATAAGTCCTTGTCGGCCTCAGATTCCTCCAAATTAAATTCAGGTTTGATCTGATTTATTACATCAAAAAAGGCCATTTTTGTTGGCTCTTAGGGCTCAGTGCACTTTACCACCGCTAAAGTGCTTGCGCTCTTTTCTTTAAACATGGTAAAATTGGCTTACACCGAATTGGCAATTTTAATTTACTTGTAAGTCCCTAGAAATGTGGTTCTACATGTACCCAGGGACTGTAAATTAAATGCTGCTAGTGGGCCTGAAACACTTATTGTGCCACCCACGTAAGTAGCCTATTTAAACATGTGTCAAGGCCAGGGCTTGTCATTGCAGTCTGCCTGTGCAGATGTAAAACTGTCATTTTGACCTGGCAAAAGGAACCTTTTGCCAGGCCTAAAAATATTCCCTTTTACTACATATGTCACCAGGATGTCACCACTAGCGCAAGCCCTTTCCATAAGGCAGGGTGCACTATGCAGAGTGCAGTGTATTTAAATGGTTTGGCATATACTTTTAAGTTTTATATGTCCCGGAATAGGTGAGGCTCAATTGCTACCCTTGTTCTTTGTCTGATTCTTGAATTTTTCACAATCCCATGATGACTTCAGTGATGTACAGGCAACATTGATGGCAGCACCCACACTCTGAAAAGTGTTCCAGTGCCACTGTCCTGGGTGCCTTTGTGTGAATTTTTCATGCTTTCTGGCTAGGGTGCCATGTGAGACATTTCCATGCCTTCTGGCAGTGGCAGCCTGGGTGCTTATGTGTGACGTTTCCATGCTTTCTGGCCTGGGTGCTTATGTGTGATATTTCCATGCTTTCTGGCCTGGGTGCTTATGTGTGACATTTCCATGCTTTCTGGCCTGGGTACTTATGTGTGATATTTCCATGCTTTCTGGCCTGGGTGCTTATGGGTGCTATTTCCATGCTTTCTGGCCTGGGTGCTTATGGGTGCTATTTCCATAGTTTCTGGCCTCAGTGACCTGGAGGCTCATGTGTGACATTTTCATGCTTAGTGGCCTGGGTGCTCATGTGTGACATTTTCAAGCTTAGTGGCCTGGGTGCTTATGTGTGACGTTTCCATGCTTTCTGGCCTGGTGTGACCAGGCCTGCGTCAGTGCCTAGGTGCTGTAAAATTCACCATTTTGGTCTGTCTTTTTCCAAAATTTTCTTGGGGGGAGAACCCCCCCAAACCCTCCTAGTAGTCGTCGGGCTCGCTCGCTGCGCTTGCTCGCTACACACCATGTGGGGGCTGTTCTCACTTTTACTTTGTTCTCTCTGATTCACTACTCGTGTCTATTTTTGGTGCTCTCTGAAAGAATGTCTATGGGTACACATATGACTGGGTGGGTAACCTGGTGCTCTTTAAGGTCATCATCTACTATTTACTGTGCTTTGAAAGTTGATACAATTGAATATGTAATGGAAAATGTGCTGTAAAAATCACCATTTTGGTCTGTCTTTTTCCAAAGTTTTCATGGGGAGGCAACCCCCCCAAAACCCCCTAGTAGTCGGCGGACTCGCTCGCTGCGCTCGCTCGCTACGCGCCTGATGGGGGCTGGTCTGGCAAAGTTTGCCAGGGCTGCTTTCAGTTCCCAGTCCGGCCCTGCCAGGAGCACATGGTGGTGGTTCTGTGTTCTGAGATATGTTTGCACGTATGGAGTCGAATGCACCTTGCAAAGCATCAGGTCACCACATATACGTAAAATAGCTTGTTACTTTGTGTGAGCACTACGTAGTATACGCTAGAGAGGTGGCCATGAGATGGGGCTCGCTGGGGCACATTTGTAAAGGGCAGCAAAAACCTTAGGGCATCTGACCGTCGGGTCCCACAGGCCAGCCGTGGTGTCTGTGCCTCACTTCAGTTTCTTGTCTGGGCTGACCTGTTGCTGAAGGACTCTGAAGTTGTGCTAACCTTGCCCTGCCTCCTTGTATTCAACTCTGAGCTGTCCTCTCACCGGGGCTCTCCTCTTTTCGAGGCGAGGCCCTTGAAACACTGACTTGTGCTCCAGAGACACTGTCACACTCACCCTCGTTTTTGCGTCTTCCTTTTTTCTTCTCCATACCTTTCTCCCGCCTTCTTTCCTTCTCTTGTTGCCCCGGCTCCCTCTCTCTGACTCTGTCTCTCTCTCTCACTTTATTTGCACTCTCTCCTATTCCTTTCTGGTCCTCCCTTCCTCTGCCGCCCTACTCCTTCTCCTCTTTCTCTATTTCCTTCAGTCTCCTTACTCGCTCTCTCCTCCTTATCCTCTCTCGTCTGTCTGTCCCCTCTGTCTCACTTTCTGTTGCCCTTTTCTCTTCCCTCCTTTCTCCATCTTTCTTCCCTTGCGCTGCCCTTCTCCCCCTCTTTTTCCCCTTCCTCTCGCCTTCTCGCCTTCTCTCCTTCCTAGTGTCTGTGACAGGAAAGGCAGTCTCAGCTACTGTCCCCACCGCCGCGCACTCTGGTGGTGGGGGTGCCCCGTACCCCTGATGCCCATGATCAGCAGCCCCGTGGCACTGCCAGGCTGCATGAGGATCCCATTCAATGAGAGTGCATTCAAATCCCTTAAAAGTTCCCGGCTAGTGCACTCGGATCTGGGAAACACAGTTTGAGCCGCAAAAAGGCTGAATTTTCAGACAGTATCCTCCTGGCGACCACTGCCAGGGCCCTCTCCTGTCAGAGAGGGGATGAGAAATTGCTGCTTGCGCCTTGATGGCCCTCTCCTGCCAGCGAGAGCAGAGACAGGATAGTGGAGCTAGGCGTAGTGTCAGTAGATTTACTGACGGTCCTTGGAGTCTGATAGGACAGTGGAGCTGTGACAGTGTCAGTAGATTTACTGGTGGGCCTGGGAGTCTGAAAGGCCAGTGGAGTTAGGGCAGTGTCGGTAGACTTACAGGCATGCCTGGAAGTCTGAAAGGACAGTTGGTTAGAGCAGTGACGGTAGCCTTGCTGGCAGGCGTGGGAGTATGAAAGGGTGGACTGCGAGTCTGAAAGGACAGCTCAGTTGGGGCAGTGACAGTATATTTATTGGCAGGCTTGGGAGTCTGAAAAGACACTTTCACAATTGCTTTATTATCCTTCTTGCTTTCTCAAATATGCTTGAAAATGCACAATTTGCCCACTCTATTTTCAAAATTTTCTAGGGGGTAGAACTCCCCCCCCTCACACCCAAACCCTCTTTATAGCGTTCGGGCCTGCTCGCTCACCAACACGCACTCACCCCTAACGTTTGCGTCTCACAACTTTCAAATGTCACCAGCCCCCACTGCTCCGGTGTCAAGTTAAATTTGCCCCAAAAATAAACACCATAGTAATAAGAGCACTGCAATTGGTAAGGGTTATCTGTTAACAGGCCAAGTTATTTACAAAGGTGATATTAACCTCCATTTAAGAAAGAAGACATCACCATACCATTTTATAATTCGCATATTCAATTCATGTTTTCCAAACTAATAATGCCCCCCCTCCCCCGACCCAGCCGCAGTGCGTGGACTGGAGATAAGGAATAGACCCATACCCACCCATACTGCATAAAAAACTCAATTTCCCTTACGTTACATTGGTTTACTGCAATATGATAGTTTGGTTGACAGGTTAAAATCCACAATGTTCAGCAGAAAAAAGGAAACTGGCGAGGGCGCACACAGTGGCACAGTAGAAGGGGCGCTCCGCCAACGCTACAACCCAGCGGCACTCCATGCACTCAACCCAGGTAACAACAATAACTGCAAGCTAGCCTCACCAGCCGACACCCACGGACCCTTCAGCTGTCAACGCTGCCGGCACACCTGCAGCACCGACAAGACCACGGATCCAGCACAACCTGCCCGCAAGAACACAACCGCACTGAAGACCCTGCAATGCATCCTCCCCAACATACGATCCCTTCACAAACACGCCACCGACCACCCCGGACGTCGCATTCTTCACCGAAACCTGGACCAACACCACCTCGGGACCGGACATCGCCATCGCCATTCCCCAAGGATACAAGATCTCCAGGAAGGACCGCCCCAGCCACCCTGGGGGAGGAATCACCATCGTCCACAAGTCCACCCTCCGGCTGAGCACACTTCCCGACGAGCCCACAGAACTGATGGAACACTTACACTTCAAGATACAGGCTAGCCCCACCACCACCCTCCGAGGAACCCTCATCTACAGACCCCCCCGGACCCTGCGGACCATTCACCAACTCCATCACGGACATCATCTCGCCGCAAGCCATTGCATCCACCAACTACACCTTGCTGGGAGACCTCAACTTCCACCTCAACAACCAACTAGACCCCAACACCACATCCCTCCTGGACAACCTCCACAACATTGGACTTCGCCAGATCGTGACCGAACCAACGCACTCAGCAGGACACACCCTCGACCCCCCTTCACAACAGGAAACTCCATCACTTTCCCGTGGACAGACCATCGATGCGTCCACTTCTCCTTCAGAACACCCACCATCCACAGACCCCAGCACCTGCTCCCACGAAGAAACTGGACCAAAATCACCGATGACCAGCTCACCGCCTCACTCGGCAACTCCACCCCAACCATCGCGGAAGACGACGACCCCAACACCGCAGCCCGAACTCTGCCCAGATGGATCTCCGACAGCGCCAACACCATAGCCCCCCTCAAGAAGAACAACAACACACGTGCTAAAAAAGCCAGAAGGTTTACCACCGAACTTCGAGAGTCCAGACGCACATGCCGCAGCCTCGAAAAGACCTGGAGGAGCTCCAAATCCACAGAAGCCTACAACAACTTCAGAGCCGCCTCCCACGCCCACCACCAACTCATCAGAAATACGAGAAAAACAGCGATCAAAGACAGAATCTCCACACACGCGCACAACAGCAAAGAGCTCTTCAGCATCATCAAGGAGTTCGCCCAACCCACCAGCGAGTCTACAGACATCCCTACCCCTCAAGACCTCTGCGACAAACTCAGCACCTTTTTCCACCACAAGATCAAGAACATTTACGACAACTTCGACGAAGACAGCCAACACACTGAACCCTCACCATCCACCCCGACACCCTGAGGCCAAAGATTGACAGCTAGACAGCCCTCACCACCGAAGACATGCTGAAGACGAAGTCAATCCAGTCCGGGGCCCCCATGGACCCCTGCCCCCACCACATCTTCAACAGAGCCTCCGACACCATCGCACCATGCTTCGCCACACCATCAACCGCTCCCTCACGAACGCCTCCTTCCCCAATGACTGGAAGCACGCCAAGATCAACCCCCTCCTGAAGAAGCCCTCAGCGGACCCCACTGACCTCAAAAACTACAGACCCATCTCCCTGCTCCCGTTCCCAGCGAAAGTCATCCAGAAAGCCATCAACAGCCAACTCGCCACCTTCGTTGAAGAGCTCAACATCCTCGACCCCTCCCAATTCGGCTTCACAAAAAACCACAGCACAGAAACCGCTCTCCTCGCCGCTACAGACGACATCCGCTCTCTCCTGGACAGAGGAGAGACAGTAGCCCTCATCCTCCTCGACCTCTCAGCGGCCTTCGACACAGTCTCTCACCGCACCCTAACACGCAGACTTCACGACGCAGGGATCCATGGCAAGGCCCTCGAATGGATCCACTCTTTCCTCTCCGGCAGAACGCAGCAGGTCAGACTCTACACCAACCACCTGCGGAGTCCAAGGATCCTGACTCAGCTCCACGCTGTTCAACGTCTACATGGCTCCGCTCGCCCCCATCGTCAGACCACACAGACTCAACATTGTCTCATATGCAGACGACACCCAACTCATCCTCTCCCTATCCAACGAACCCAACGCAGCCAAGCACAACTTTCAAGAAGGCATGGAAGCAGTCGCCAAATGGATGAAAAGCAACGGCCTACAACTCAACACTGACAAAACAGAAGTACTCATCATGGGCCCACACCCCAACGCCTGGAACGACACCTGGTGGCCCCCCGCCCTTGGAAACCCGCCCACCCCCATGGACCACGCACGCAACCTCGGAATCATCCTGGACTCCGAACTCAAAATGGACCGCCAGATCAACTCCGTCGCATCCTCCTGCTTCCACACCCGCCGCCTCCTACGCAAGACTTTCAAATAGATCCCCCTCGAGCACAGAAAGACCGTCACTCACGCCCTTGTCACCAGCAGACTTAACTACGGCAACGCACTCTACGCCGGAATAAACAAAAAAACTCACCCACAAGCTACAAAACATCCAGAACGCCGCCACAAGACTGGTCCTCAACCTGCCAAGACACTGCCACTTCTCCCAGCACCTGCGCACACTCCATTGGCTCCCCATCGAGGCTAGAATCATCTTCAAGATTCTCACCCACGTACACAAAGCCCTTCACAACACCGGACCTGCATACCTGAACAGCCGACTCGAATTCCACGCACCCCAAAGGACCCTACGATCAGCCCAGCTCTCCTACGCCGTGGTCCCCCGCACCAGGAAGTCCAGATCGGGAGGCCCTTCCTTCTCCTTCCTCGTGGCCAGAGCCTGGAACACCCTACCGCTCCACCTCAGACAGACGACATCACTCCCCATCTTCACGAAAAACCTCAAAACATGGCTCTTCGACAGACCTCCTCCTTGATGGACTGGAACCTGCACCTCCCCCCCTCCCCAGCGCCTTGAGACCCTCACGGGTGAGTAGTCGCGCTCAACAAACCCATGATTTGATTTGATTTGGGGTACTGTATATGATGTATACATGCATGCATGTGCAGCACAAGTACAGGCACGCTCAGAATTTACAACTTTAAAAGGCATTTGAGAGTTTTTTTGTGTGCAATTTACTTGGGCAATACTTAGGTAGCTTTGAAAACTCAAAACAAAGAATATAGAATCCTGGGTTAAAATGGAATAACTGCGAACTCACGTCCCTTGTTCTCGCACAATTTGACTTTACAAGAGCATATTAATAATAATTAATTTGTGAACTGAACACAATTCAATGCTTATATGAGGTTATGTAGTATTACTGATGTATTGCCAAGCCTAGCTACAGTCAAAAATGAGGTTCAGAGAATTTGGAAACTAGAAGAATGAGCAGACCACAAGAGCATACCTTACAATCGTGTCCACGAGGAAACATTGTTCCAGACTCCAAAGGCTAATCAAATTGTGAACTTGGTTTCAGACATGCTGCACTAGCTTTCGCTTAAGACTCAATCTGATCCCATTGTATACGACAGATACACGGTATGTGACAGGTCCTATATAGCAGTAAAGGCTCTAAGTCCCATATGACATTTACTAAGCATAGTTTGTGACAGAAGATACAGAACATTGATCGGAAGTAGAGATCAGTGGCGTATCCTAGATGACAGAACACAAAAAGTAAGATGAATAAGAATCATGCCTCGAAAGGCTGCATAAGGTAACAGAAATTGTGGAAAAATGTCAAGAGTTGGGGACATTTGGTGTGACTCAATACTTTGTACAACAATGCAGTATAAATAAGCATTGGCAAAGCCAATAGGTCTAGCTTTTGCTGACAGTCGTTCTGCTTTGTCAATGCCTGCTTCATATGGCTTTTCAAAAATGTTATTGTGGCGGGAGCTGCTGGGCCATTGCCAATATTATAAAAACACACTGGCTAAAAGTAATTTTTTAGGGTCTCAAAAAATACTCATTTTCATAGTAGTCCCTGGACCTGAAGAGAACAACTTTGGGTGTGGATGTGCTCCTTGTGAAAGAGTAAAATGCCGTCACACGCAGTGTAGTTAGCCAATGACAAAAGTTGACTGCCCTTCCCAAACTGTGGGTGGAAGAAAGGTGTTAATGACAACAACAGACCAATGGATGAAGAGGAATGGCTGAAAACTCCTATAATTAAGTATTTTATAATTAATGTTTTTTTGTAAAATCAAAAGGTCTTGGCTAACTTAAGACCTAAAAATGTGGAAAAACTAAAGCACACTTCCAAGAAGTTAGGAACGTGATTTTACCAAAGCGTGTGTTGGAAGTTTCCAGGGAAGGTGCTCCTGTTCCAGTACTATCAGGGAGGCACAAGATCATGCTGCAGTTGGAAAAGTCGTTTAGTATCTTGGGTTCAAGAGACTTCATCTGTCTACTCAATCTTTCCAGGAACTCTGAGACGTTCATATGTTGATATGTTTGGCAGGCAGGCGATTCCTAAACAGTAGAAAGGAAGACGGGAAAAATATAATTGCCATCAAATTTAAAAGGGCAACATTGAGAACGTTACAAAGGGTAAAGTATGAATAACTATACAGCATGAATGCATCGCGCATATAGGGTAAAAATGCTGATTCTGCTTAAGAACACAAAGATACAACATATTAGCTAGGTAGATTTTCATAATCAAAGGATACTCTCCTGAACCAATCTGGCATCTGTACAGGTAACTTGAATAAATACAGCACTTCAGTAATATCACAAAATAATGTGTTTATTAAAAATACATTAAAAAAACGATTAAAAACGTCAAGTGAAAGGAAACTATGGTTACATTTCAAAACCAAAAACAAATTACCAATGTTCTGCTCATTACTTCATGTTGTAACTGAGGACACTGACGACACGCAACTCATTCTCTCCCTCACAGACAAGAAGCTCAGTACCCAGATCCAGTTCAATGCCTGCATGACTGAAATCGTCCACTGGCTAAAGACCAACTGCCTGAAGCTGAACACCGATAAGACTGAAATCGCGATTTTGGGGAAGAGCACTTCTCTATGGGACTCCATCTGGTGGCCAACACAGCTAGGAACGACATCTACCACCCATGCCAAGAATCTAGGGATCATCATCACCAGCAAACGCGACATGACCGCTCACGGCAATGCTGTCACCGCCTCATGCTTCCATATCCTGAAGATGCTAAGGATAATTTTCAAATGGCTCCCAATCAGCACCCAGAAAACCATTAAGCACGCCTTGGTAACAAGCAAGCTGGACAACGAAAACACATATGCCGGAATCAACAAAAAACTTACCAGAAGGCTGAAGACCATTCAGAACTCGGCAGCCAGAATCACTCTCACCCTTCCATGCAGCGTTCACATCACACCATATCCGAAGGAGACCCACTGGCTCCCAATTCACAAATGAGCAGAATTCAAACTTCTCACCCACACTTTTAAGGCACTCCATAATACTGGCTCAGCATACCTCAACAATTGCAAATGTTTTCAGAAACCTTTCAGACACTTCTGCTCATCCAGACTTCTACTTACACACATTTCACACATACTAAAAAACCCGACCTGGCGGTCGAGCCTTCTCCTACATTGCTCCTTAAGCGTGGAACGACCTGCAATTACACATAAGAGCTTCCGCCTCACTTCTTGAATTCCACAAGAAGCTGAAGTCCTGGCTTTTCGAGTAGTCCACTAGGCCCTAGGTTTGGCTAGGCTCACACCTGCTCCGCGCCAAGATACCCTCCTAGATGATTGTGTGCTCTACAAATCTGGATAACATAACATCATAAATAACACTGATGGCACCAGTGATGACATTATGTAGCAAACACAATTAATGAAGGCAGTCAATGCCACTATACCATAGTCGCACTGGTTTGAACCTTTGTCGTACCCGGGAGGGTCTGCACACAGTGACTGGCCTTCAGTCAGACTCTATGCTGACTGGCAAGGAGTGCTGAGTGCAGAGGTTAATATGCCATACCATGCAGGTTTTGGACCCAGGGAACCTGGTGCTCAGCTGTGCTGAGCAGGAACCTGTGGTTAATGCCTACTTCAACCATATCAAGTGAGCCCTACTCTCAGACTTTTGACAGAACCTAAAAAGTATTCCCTGTACTCTACATCTATTAACTAGATACGTTTCATCCATGCCCAGCTAACTCTGAATGCAGGTCCTCTACCCTGTCCAGGAGCTTTCATTAGGATCTCTACCCCCAAAAGCCCCCACAGCATTGCCCTGGGCAATGCCCAAGCTGTTGGGGCTGCAAGTGTAATACTCCAGTCCAGCACTCAGCATCAGTGTTGAAATTACCTATGGCACCTGTTGGACACTCTGGCACTGCTAAATAGGTCAGCCTGAAAGGGCTAGTGTGTGGACCGTGTTTTTGTTCCTGTCATGGCCCACGGGACAAAAAAAAAAACACTCACTGGTCCTCTAAAACTGACCCATCTGGAAAAGAAAGAGTCAGAGCACCCGACGGGCCAGTCCAATACTGCTCAGCAACCATTTTGTCAGATTCTAATGGGAACAATATATTACAAGCGCCCAATGAGCCCTGGACACAGCCTTCTAGGAACAGCCTTCCACCACACTCAGCTGGCTTTCGGTGGTGAGCCCATCCTTCAAAGAGGCCATGATCTCAGTACTCTCTCGTCCAACATTAATAGACATGGCCTTGGAATATGCCAGGCAGATTCTGGACTCACGCACCCAAACTCCTGTAGCTGCTTCAGTGATGTTATTATATATTATTCATTATATCAATGGTGATGTGATGTCACAGATGATGCCACTGATGGTCATATTAGAAAAGCAAGTACACTGGTGTAAAAAGAGTGGTATACAGACATCGATCAGCACGCTTGATGGGAAGGTTAAGATCAGAGATCTTTTTGGTGTCACTTGTGTATGTGAACTTCAGGTCTGTCTGGGTATTATTTGGCCAGATCACAAATTCAGACATTAGTACACTGACTTCTGTCCAAATCATAAAGGTATCATCAATATATCTCTGACAGCACAGGATGTGCTCTTTATGAAAGGTTATCATAGGAAAATACATTTGTAGTTTCAAAATTATCAACAACCATTAGCAAAGTTTAGGGCAAAAATTACTTCTATAGAAGTTCCCTTACATTGAATGTAGTAAAGACATTGAACCAAAAATAGCTTTTAATAAGGCCAATTTGAGAAGAGATATTAAGAAGGACATGGGTACATGTCTAGTGTCAGAATTATTTTCAATTACCCTGATACCTAGAACTTGAGGAAGGTTTGGGGTCAAGGGCAACAAGCTTTCATGTGTATTTTGTCCTTGGGACAAGTAGGCCCAACCCCCTGCAGCACAAACCCTTTGGCTGCCAGTTTGCAGTACCACATTATGAATCAGGGAAGGGCATTGTCTGCAGTTAAGGTAATATTTTTGCCCATATGTTAATGCTGTTCAAACTTGTATTTATGGTTCATTAATTGAAAGCCTTTATTATTAGGGTGAGTGCTCTAAGTAAATGTAAGCTCCGACTGCACTACAGACAGTGTTTCCAGTATAAAAATGTGTACACACGTTTTCAAAGTTTAGCAATATGAGGCTTTGTATAATGCTCCCAGAATGCTCTCTGATTTGATGCAAATATTTGCAGAAGCTTGAAAGCAAGATTGACGATTCTTTGCTTTCAAAATATAATGTTCATAAAAAATGAAAGCAGGAAAAAAAACATTTTGCTAAACTACTGTAAAATTTCAGGTACCATTTCTTTGCAGCATCATTTAGTAACATGTATTGATGCCTGCTAGTATTACCCAAAAGTATTCATAATGGAAAATCGGTGTAACCGGTTTCAATAAGATTAAGGGAAACAAAAATAAACAAGCTTTTTAGTTTTGTCAAGGTGTGACTTGTTTTGGCATGGTTTTTGTAAAACCTTATTGGTGTGGGAGCTGCCAGGCCCTCACCATTTTAACAAGCATTGGCAAAAGCAAAAATTGTTTTTGTGGTCTCAAAAAGCACACACTGCCACAGTAGTTACTGGCACTGAACAAAACTACTTTGTGTGCAGATATGCCCCTTGTGAAAGAGCAGAATGCTGTCACTCACAGTGAAGCCAGCCGATACAGAGAGAGAGAGAGACAGAATTTTAATAAACACAAAAGGTCACGGTCAATGCCAGACCAAATTAGGGGCCCAATTATTAAAGAAAGTCTCAAAAGTGCACCCATGGTATATGTCTTTGCATTAAGTGCATCTATACGGCTTTCGTGAATTCCCAAGAATTTACAGAAGGAGGACAAGAAATAGTACTCCTAGAAAATATTTGTGAACTGCATTTTAGTATGAGCAAATATGCATGTATCGATTTGCTCATGCGAAAATCTGAGTGTTTGCAAGTCCACTTTCCCTCCAACCACTTTTTTCCCGACTCTGGAAGAACGTTTAGGTCTGCCATTGTCAGCAGTAAATTTCCAACATTTCTCAGTATGGGAAACGATTGGAGAAGAGTTGTTGAAAACCCTTAAAACATGCAAGTTTGTAGGTTTGCACAGACTCAAAAGGGCATTCTAAGCCTGGAACTATTGCTTACCACTACCTTTAGCCCCAGTATGTAGATCTTCTGGAACGTATTCAAACACTACTATGGTATGAGCCCTCGAATAATCAGAGAGGCTATATCAGAGCTCTTATATAATGAGATTGCTGCCGTAATTTGTCGCTGCACATATGGCACTAAAGGGGCAAGTGGATTTTGTTACAGGACAAGTAGGTTTATGAAGCAACCTGCCCAATGGACAAGTAGATATTTTATTAAATTCCACACCCCTGTAAGTTAGCAGTGACTCAATGTCCACAGTAGCCAACAGCTTAAAATGTGTCTCAGATGGCATATCTTCAATCATATTGTGCATATGGGATCCATCTCTGCGGAACACATTCTTTGATTAAGAGTCAATACAGCAAACCCAAGAGAGAGCCTCATTTTGACGGTATTCTTCTGCCAGGAGGGTCATTCCTGGAGGGTTATTCAAATTGTCCTGCACTTTTGGCAATGTGCAGAGGCAACAACTTGTTCCTCTCTAACAGCAGTGAAATCCTTCAAAACAAGGCTATCAAGGGCGAGAAACGCAGTAGATATTAATGTGTTATAAGGATTAAATGCGGAGCGGGCCTCAAAATAAGCAAACGGCAATTTTTAAGAAACATTATGAGGGAATATGAAGAATATAATGAAACAAAACAGCACAAAGCGATAGTCGATGCTGCATTATTCATAAGTATAAGGGTACACCCACCCCTTATGAATATATCTCAATGGGCTGTGTGGCCAGTCAGGGAGAGATCAAAATAAAGAAGACCTTTTGCCCACAACCACTCCAGGCCGCGCCAGGACCAGCAGGGTCAATATAGAGCCAACACGCCAAAGGCTTAATTGCACCCATAACATCCCTTTGTGACCAAAGACAGAGACAGTTGTAGAAGCAGGTTCTTGTGATGGGGGAAGGGGTGAAGTACTTCTCCTTTGGCGCTATGGCTAAAACTGCTGAGCATTCAAAATGTATCAAGATGTGAGGCTGGGGTTACATAAGAGCAGCGATGAAGAGTGGCAGCTGGTGAAGACTACCAGTCCCTGCCTGAACTGCATGCAGCAAATGAGGGAAAAGGGGAGCTGCAATTGTGGGTTAACGGAGTGGCCAAACTCTGGGGAGCAAATAATGCATTAGAGCATAATATGTAGCTAAATTGGGCAAAGAGCTGTAGGTTTTGATGGGGTACTCAATAAATAGTTAAATACTTTCACTGAGTGCCAAAGAAACTTGACCTTCATACCATGGGTGTTAGGCTTATCACCCCAAGAAAACTTTGAAAACTTATGGCAAACCTGCAATTTCCACCACAATTTAGATATAAAAAAATGTCTGAAAGCTATGACATTTGGCAATTTATAAAACCTTCTTTCTTTCAATCCTACTTTAACCTACATTCAATTTTTCCCTCCTGCCTTTTCAAAGTAGATTATTAATCATATTTTATGATTGAAAATCTACTTGGAAGGGGCATGATGCAAACATACGTTACACAAAACACACAATCGCAAGCGGTAAACAGCAGAGGTAGACACATTTTAAAAGCTTATACAGCAGATCTACCACCACCAATCTTACACACCTATGCCTAAAAAGCAGTAGATATGATGTCATAAATAGCTTACTATATAGAGACCATAAAATGCTTCCACTAGTCATGAAATAACAGTGGTATATATCTTTGGGAACCAATTGATGTCTTTCATCATCAAGTCTTCTCAACTCAGAAGGGGCTGTGGCATGGTGCCAGAGTGGTATAGCGGCTCCGTTTTGAGCTTCAGCAAACCCGCAGCTATTAGAGCAATTCTTACCACCACAGTGGCTTCAAGGATGCACTAAATGACTGGAGAGTGCCGACAAATATAGATTCCTCTCCACTGAGCCAGATTCCAGTTTCCACAGTCGAGGATTAAGGCAGATATGACATTCCCCATGGAACCGTGAGGCAGGAGAAAATGGTGGCGCCCACTCATTGATCTAGCTGGTTTCATTGGATCCCAAAACGGAAATGTGATTTGGAATCATTCGAATCAAACTAATGAAGTAAGCCCTGTCACACAAACCTCACCAGCCTCCCTCTCTCTTAATTGTCATGAATGGTATAAACAGCGGTCCCAATACAACAGCTGGGAAAAGGTGTTGTTGGGGTTCCATGTCTTCTCCATTCCTACATGATGCCATCACTGGCTCAAGTCATGTACGGAAGAATTCTGATAACATATTTCTCAAGACATGAAAGGAGGAACTTTATTGTCATATTCCTTTCTGACCCATCATACTGTTTTAAGTGTTTGGTACATGCACTATTTACTCCCCTTGTTTCGTGCTGCCAGTAGGTCCCATTGCACACTGCAATACGACAGGTCACCAATCATCTTCCCCATGCAATGAACACCTGCGATGGGTGAGAGATACTGCTGACTGGCCGAGTGTAGTATTATATAGGTGTAATTATTTTCTTCTATGATGCAATGGTGTCTTCACAGCTCATTATTTGAGACATATGATAATTGTACTGCCTTATGGTCTTCCAAAATAAGAAATGATCACATTTTTTAAGTGTCTAGCCATCAGTGCGGATTGTTTATCCATCAGTGCAGATCTGTCCAAGCGTTGGATTCTCATTCCAAAAGGAGAGATTTCCATTGAGGCAGTGGATGTGGGTGCATGCCTTCAGGCTGCATAAAACCGACAACATATTGGATCATCCGAACCGCCAGTATCATCAGGTTCCACAATTAACAATAAGCCAGAAGCCAAGCCTCCTGTTGACAACATGGAGATTATTAAACAAAGAAAAGGTAGGGACACTAAACCCAATTTAAAAAGATCAAAACAAGACCCTCCGATACCCAAGTCTATGCTCAAAGACAAATCTGACACTACATTTACGTTGGAGGCGATCCTAAAAAACACTTAATACAGTTCAAGATATTGCTCAATGCACTAAAACCGATGCAGATCTGCTACTGTAAAGACACGTACAATTGTTATTTCCAGTCTTCACAGGTGCAGAATGATGGCTAAATCCCAATGCCTCTCCCAGACCTCTCACAATCTCTAACAATATATACACATGTAGAGATTAAGAACGCTCTAAGAGGGGAAACTGGATGGGGAGAATCAAGAAGAGACTGCCTTGTCTAGATCTTCGGGTTCTGCTACGTATCACCTCTGCCCGGTCTTCCCTGGCTCTTATTGTAGGTGTCGTCTTAGAGAACTGTAATACAAAGTAATACTATTATTAACATATTCTACTCTTTCCTACAATATGTTTTGTTTCTTAAACATAGTAATACTTTCTTATTAGTCTTACGTACCCCCTAGACAGTGGCTTTAGCTTCTCTTCTTTTGTATACCAAAGGGTGTTGAAAAACGTTTCCTAAATTGCAATGCCTCTTTTCATTATACACCATTTGTGCGATTCCAATTTGCATTAGTTATTATTGTTGTATTATCAGAATTTGTTTAAAAACCAAACAAATTATTTCAATTTGGGGGTGTACTGACTGTCAACACTTGCAAGCTGTGGAGAATGCATTTTTGAGATTTCTCCCAATTTCAATGAGGTAAATGCATTTGATTTGACAATGTTCTTATGTTTTATTCCCTTGCAGGGATATTTGCATGACCAGAGTAACAAACAATGTCTTCCGTTCAGCTCTGGCGTCAACGAGTGTGTGAGGAAATACTGGTAAGTATTAGTTTTTCTTTTTCTTTCTATTCTGCCATGTTCGTTGCCGGACTGTTGCTTCGAAATGTTCCCAATTAGATGTTCGTGTGGGAAAATCAACTAAAAGAAACGATCCACTTCACGAACTTATCTGAGGAATTTTAATTAAAAAAACAGAAATATCTTCAAAACTGAATTCACAGGGGTCTGACGGATTAACGAGACGCTAGTCGCAAAGCCACTAATCCTAACCTCTAAACTATGGAAAATCGCACATGCGTCGGCAAGAGACACTTCCTGAGCAAGGTGCTTCAATGAAGTGCGCTGTTCCAACTACTCGCTTCAAAAGACATCACGATGATTCTAAGGAGGGCAACAACTAGACTGAGCCAGTAAAGACCCAGCGGCCGCCATTGTAAGAATCTTTTAATGCCACATCGATCTCCAGCTAGGAAACTCGAGCCCTCTGGTCATTGAACGATGCAACTTTTGGCTTTCAAATCTTGTTGCACAAATTGTATGGGGAACTTGTTCTTTCGTCTTTCTGTTATTCCTGACAGTACCCAACCGTAAGGATGGGCCCCCTGGCCGTGGTTTGTGCGGAAATTGTTGATGAGAACCCTTAACCTATCTTGGTGCATTCACATCAGTTTGCAATTTCCAAGATCTTTCCTCGGGACCATAACCTTCCAGTTAACCAATTAGTAAATTCTGTTGTTCACCTTCTTTGAATCTAAAATCTTCTTAACCTCAAATTCTAGATCTCCATTCACTTGTAAAGGTCTGGGTGGTAATGTATCTCTCAGATTTGGTGAAGTTTTCTTGACTAGTGATAGGTGAAACACTGGGTAAAATTTGAATTGCTGAAGTAATTTCAACCTATAAGTCACTGGGTTTATTATCTTTTCAATTACATATGGACCCACAAAACGAGGCTGTAATTTTCTATTTCCTTTTAATCTCAGGTGTTATGTACTCAGCCAAACCTTGTCTCCAACCTAAAAAAGTGGGTTGTGTTTTTTTTTCTTACCTGCATGGAATTTGTAGCGTACCTTAGCCTGTGCTAAATTCTCAGTGGCTGACTTTTGAGTGGTGACTAATTGTTGAACAATTTCTTTTACTGTAAAGACTGGGATCTAATTTGTACTGACTATTAAATCTGAATGTCTAAGATAATTTTAAAAAATGGCGAATAACTTGTGTAAGCATTCTTTGCATTATTATGTGCAAATTCTGCAGTCCAAAGGAGATCTGGACAATCTCCCTCTTGCTCCAAAAGGAAAAGCCTCATGTACTGTTCTAAATCTTGATTCACCCATCAGTCTTGGGATGGTAGCTAGTAGAGTATCTAGTTTCTATATAAAACGTTTTAGTAAAAGCTCTCTAAAAGGGGGCCAAGAATTGTGAAACCTGACCCAAGATGATTACCTTAGGAATACCATGGGCTTGTGCCAGTGTAAATTAAATTGCTGGGCCAGTTGTTTTGCATTAGGTATGCTTTTCAAAGCAACAAAGTGGGCAATTTTTGTGAAAGGTTCTACGATCACTAAGATGGTATTATAACCTTGACTAGAAGGTAGTTCAACTATCAGATCCACAGTAATGATGTGCCAGGGATGAGGAGGAATGGGTAACGGTTGTAAGAGTCCCTTAGGAGCCTTTCGATCCGAATATTCCCCTCGCACGAATCCTACAAGTAGCAACATATTGATGAATGTCTTTGTTCATGTTTGGCCACCGAAACAGTTGTTTAATTAAATCTTAGTTTTGTGGATTCCTTTATGACCAGCTAATGGGTGGCCACGACAGTTGTATAGGGCTCTCTCAATTCTTGAGTAGGTAAATACAAGGCTCCTTGATGATATGGCAATTGGTACCGGAATTCTCTTAAGGGGTCCTTGTTGACCCATTCCAGCATCTCTTCTGGTGTCATCTATTTCTTTATCTTTTCTTTAAAGTTTTCATTAACTGTGGCCCCCAAAATCTTTGATTCTGGAATTATCTTCTGTGCCTCTATAGAGTGCTTTTGTCCTTCGGTGTTGATTCTTGACAAGGCATGGCTTTCCCATCCTTGTTTCCAGTTTGATCAGTGATTACGAAATTGTTGCCTGCAAATTAGAGGGGCCAGTGTAGCTGTCTGGGGGTCAGAGTTCTTGCTGATTTTAACAACTGTACATTTTTATGGTCAGTGAATACGGTAACTGTAAGCCTTGTCCCTATTAGATAATGCCTCCACACCTTAAAGGCATCTTTGAAGGCCAGCAACTCCTTCTCAGTGAGGGTGTAATTTATCTCTGCAGGCATTAACTTTCATGATCAATAAGCTACCAGATGCAATAATTGTCCTGTTTCCTTATGTCTTTGTGATAAGACTCCTCCAATTGCCTGATCCGAGGCATTAATTACCACATAGAATGATTCGGAGATAGCATGGAGCAACATGGGAGCTGTGGTAAAACTCTTCTTCAAGGACTGGAAAGCTTCTTCTGCCTCTCTGGACCATACGATCGAAACTCCTTTCTTTAGCTATCTTGTGAGAGGAATGACTTTCTGGGAGAATTATTTGATAAACCTTCAATAGAAATTGGCAAAGCCTATACAACTTTGAATTTCTTTTACAGAGGTTGGTGATGGCCGTTCTGTCACAGCTTTTATCTTCTGCTCATCCATGGTTATGCCTTCAGGAGATAAAATAAATCCCCAAAAATTTACTGATTTGACATTCAAAGCACATTTTTAAAATTTAACATATAGGCTGTTTTCTCTAAGCTTTTGTAAAACGTCTTTCACCTGGTTTCCATGTTTTTCTTCAGATGCTGAATAAATCACAATGTCATCGATGTATACTATAACATAATTTATGAAATATTGAAAGGCGGCTGGTGCATTTCAAAGGTCATAGGGCATGACTTGATATTCAAAAAGCCTGTACTTTGTCCTGAAGGCGGTTTTCCACTCATCTCCCTCCATGATTCTTATGAGATGGTAAGCTCCCCTTAAATCTAACTTCATATAAATCTGAGCTCCTTTTACCTGGTCCAAAAGGATGGAGATCAAGGGTAAAGGATAAAGGTTCTTTACAGTTATACGATTCAGGGCTCTATAATCTATGCTCAGTCTCAGTTCTTCTTCTCTCTTCAGAACGAAAAAAAAATGGTGGAGAAACTGGCGATTGGGAGGGTAGAATAAAACCATTGGGCATATATTTTTTCATATATTCCTTCAAGTCCTGGTTTTCAGTTTCTATCAGTGTGTAAATTCTACTGCAAGGTAAGTTGGAACCTGGCTCCAACTCTATTTAGCAGTTGTGCGAACGATGAGGAGGAATCTTCTCTGCTTCAACTTCATTGAACACATCCAAGAATTATTTGTACTCCTCTAGAATTTCATTGGTGTGTATTAAATATACTGAAGCACCGCCATCACATAACATTGGTGCAAGATCGGGTTCCTTGAGTTGAGAACATTTATGAAAACAGTTCTCCTTGCAATATTCTGAGTTTATTACAATGGATCTTCTTCCCCAATCAACTGTTGGATTATGTTTAGCCAACCAAGGTAATCCTAAAATGATCTGGAACTGTGGAGCGTCCATCAGATTAAAGAGAATGATCTTCTGATGACCCTCCTGAGAAATTAGTTCCACATGTTCGGTATGGCTGACTATTGGTCCGTATAAGAGATTGGTTCCATCCAATGTCCTCACTGCTTAAGTCTTGGACTTGCGAATTACTTTCAAGCCAAGTTTTGCGGCAAATTTCAAATCACAGAAATTCCCAGTGGCTCCTGAATCTACCATCACTGAGATTTCTGGCAAGGTCGAATTCCTAAACTTTAGGGTGATTGATAGAGTAAAATGAGGAGCTGACAATTGTAGTGTGTTGGCCAAATGATGGGTTTTCGGTTTCTTCTGTTGCATTCATCAGTGCAACCCCACCCACTCGTTGTGCCGCAAGATTTCATTCTGTGACACTTTAGGTTTCTTGGGACAGATTTTAACAAAATGTCTACTTGCTCCACAATACAAACATAGATTGTTGTTTCTTCTTTCCTCTTTTTCTTCTTTAGAAAGTGGACCTCGTACTGCACCGATTTGCATGGGTTCCACAGTTTGACTATTTTCTGGAACTTTGAAACTCTCTGTCCTTATTCGATCAAACCTAGGTACTCTTGAACGAAAATCTCTCCTTTTCTCCTCTCCTCTCAGTTTGTCAGTAGTCTATTTCCAGAACCAGAACTATTAGCGCTGAGACTTCTGTGGGTCTGTTGGGTATATGAGACAAGGCATCTAAGTTCGTCTTTCAGACCCCGATAAAACAAGACTGCTCTCTTATTTTTTGGCCACTCCTTTTCTAAAATTAATTTGCTGAACTGAGTGATGTAGGCGACAAGATCTGTATTGCCTTGTTTCAGTTTTAGCAATCCATTATCTGTTGCCTGGGCTACTTTTTTCCTGTCAAAAATTCCATGAAATTCCATTTTGAATTCTTCAAAATTATATAAAATGTGGGCATCTCTGGACACCTATGGTGTGGACCAAAAAGCTGCATCTCCACTGAGATAGGACAAAATTAATGTTACTTGAGATTGTGCATCAGGGAAAATCGAAGGATGGCACATAAAATGAAGAGAACATTGAGTAAGAAAATTTGGGCCTTGTGTGGATCTCCCTAAAATGCTTGTGAGGGCAAAGGAATTACTGGTGACAATGAATAGACTACCTGAGTGGTTATCCTGGATGTTGGAATTGATGTTGAACCAGTGGCCTGATTCTCTGGGGATGAAGGGGTAAAATTAACTCCTGATAGGAAATCACCCATTTAACTCTGAAGTCTCTGTTCTAGAAGCTACTATGTCTTGTCTTAGACTTTTTTTTTCTTCTCTAACTGCTACTAATTTCTTTTGAATTACTTCTAGGATTTCTCCCAATTTTTAAAAACAATTGTAACCCTCAGCCATTCTGCTCAGGTGAATTCATTAACGTGGACACTTCACTCTATCAAGATACATACAATTGTGGTTCCCAGTCTTCACGAGAGCATAATGATGCCTAAATCCCAATGCCTCTTCTAGACCTCTTTCAATCTCCAACAATATATATCCATGTAGAGATTAAGAGCGCTCCAAGGGGGGGAAGGAGATGGAGAGAAACAAGAAGAGACTGCCTTATCTAGATCTTCGGGTTCTGCTACGTGTCACCTCTGCCTAGTCTTACCTGGTACTTGTTTTAGGTGTCGTCTTCGAGAACCGTAATACAAAGCAATAGTATTATTAAAGTCTTCTACTCTTTCCTACTGATACATTTTTTGTTTCTTAAACATTTGTAATACTTTCTTATTAGTCTTATGTACCCCCTGGACAATGGCTTTAGCTTCTCTTCTTTTGTATACTAAAGGGCGTTTATATTGTAATGTCTCCTTACATTATACATCCTTTGTGTGGTTATAATTTGTATTAGTTATTATTGTTGTATTATCAGAATTTGTTTCAAAACCAAACAAACACGCCTTACACAAATCACCAAAGTGTAGGTATAAAATAAAGGTGTATAGATGGGAGTATAAGAAAGCCTTAAGAGAACGGAGAAAAGGGTTGAGAGAGGAAGCATGGGAGGCCCTGCATTAAGCAAGCACTGATAAAGACAACACTGCTTTTTGGCGCGCGATAAATGCTCCTTTTTTTAGACCTATGGATGGCTCTCGATTAGAGATCGCAATTGGCGAAATGGAATGGGTAACACACTTTTCCAACATTTATTAAAAGCTGAAGGAGAAATTGGGTGTCTGCAGCTACTCTGTGGCATCGCCTCCCATCTATCTCCCCCTTATTGGCAACGCCTCCCATCCATCAACCTCTCTCTTACATTGGAAGAGGTCACTCAAGTTCTAAAAGCGAGTAAAGAGCGAAAAGCACCCGCGATGGTATACCAGTCAACCTTTTTAAAGCCAGCCTTGCACTTTGGGCACCCTTATTGACACTGGTTTTGGAAGCATGCTGTGGTGTAGGTTTTTTAGAAACCTGGGCAGAATCACTTATAGTACCAATCTATAAAAAAAGGCGATCGACTCAACCCTGCCTGCTACCTGCCAATTTCACTACTGGACTCATTGGTTAAAGTAGCAGGACGTTTTGTAATGAGTAGGCGCCAGGATTGGTCTGAATCTAATGAAATATTATCTGACTTGCAGTCCGGTTTTCGAACAGGACTACGGACAGTCGAGCAGGGACTCAACTTGAGGCTCTTAATTGGGAAATATACTCTGCCCAAGCAGGGAAGTTTGTTTTTGGCATTTGTAGATCTATCACCGGTCTTTGATTGTGTGGAGCACGACAAACTGTGGAACATTATGCCCGACCTAGGAGTTGATTCACCTTTATTACACTTCCTTAGGCAACTATATTCTTGGCCCAGAACAAGAATGCGGTATGGTGCTAAGGGAGAGTGTACTACATCATTCAGCGTAGAGAGAGGGGTAGGGCAGGTCTGCGTGCTGGCACCCTTTCTTTTCACACTATATATCAATAATCTGGGAAGTATACTGACTGAACAGTGTAGTGATCTACCACAAATCGGCTTTCGCCAGATTCCTGCCCTCCTCTGCGCTGATGATGCTGTACTTATGGCCCGCACTCTGATGAGGCTCCAACGTTTACTAACAAGCTTTACCAACTACATTCAGAACTTAGGCCTGTAAGTTAATAAAGACAAGATCTTCATAATGAAGTGTGGGAAAAAGAATTTAATATGTAGGGATATTTTTATTGAAGATGAGAAGATTGGTTTCACAAGGACATTCTCCTACCTGGGTATTTTGTTTGATCAGGATGGGACGTGGAGACAGGCTATTAACGCTAGGAAGTTATTGTTCATGAAAACTATCACAGCATTGTCCAATTTTTCGAGGCAGTTAGGCAGAAAACAGCCCAAAGAACTATTAATCATTTATAAGTCAAAGTGTGCGTCAACAGCTGTATACGGGGCAGGTGTATGGGGGTATACTGACTGTCAACACTTGCAAGCTGTGGAGAATGCATTTTTGAGATTTCTCCTAATTTTAATGAGGTAAATGCATTTGATTTGACACTGCGATACCAAAGGGGATGATGGACGGAGCGCTTGAGCTAATCAAACACTCACCCCCAGTCAACTGATCTGGGTTTAATCCATCATCATTCTTTAGCTCACTCCACCACCCCAGTTCAGACATGGCCATATGCAAATCAGTCTGACCCTGTCCCTCATGGGAACAGTCCAGCCCGAACTGCCAAGCCATGTCTTCCCCGGACCGGAAACAAGCATCCTGGGACCGGTTTCTGGCTATTCAGCCGTCATCAGCCAGGCTAGCTTGAATCCAGTGGCAAAGTGAGCAAGGGACCCACGTCTGGGCATACCCTGCCAACTTAGGGCGAACAAAGCGATACCAAAGGGGATGATGGACGGAGCGCTTGAGCTAATCAAACACTCACCCCCAGTCAACTGATCTGGGTTTAATCCATCATCATTCTTTAGCTCACTCCACCACCCCAGTTCAGACATGGCCATATGCAAATCAGTCTGACCCTGTGCCTCATGGGAACAGTCCAGCCCGAACTGCCAAGCCATGTCTTCCCCGGACCGGAAACAAGCATCCTGGGGCCGGTTTCTGGCTATTCAGCCGTCATCAGCCAGGCTAGCTTGAATCCAGTGGCAAAGTGAGCAAGGGACCCACATCTGGGCATACCCTGCCAACTTAGGGCGAACAAAGCGATACCAAAGGGGATGATGGACGGAGCGCTTGAGCTAATCAAACACTCACCCCCAGTCAACTGATCTGGGTTTAATCCATCATCATTCTTTAGCTCACTCCACCACCCCAGTTCAGACATGGCCATATGCAAATCAGTCTGACCCTGTGCCTCATGGGAACAGTCCAGCCCGAACTGCCAAGCCATGTCTTCCCCGGACCGGAAACAAGCATCCTGGGACCGGTTTCTGGCTATTCAGCCGTCATCAGCCAGGCTAGCTTGAATCCAGTGGCAAAGTGAGCAAGGGACCCACGTCTGGGCATACCCTGCCAACTTAGGGCGAACAAAGCGATACCAAAGGGGATGATGGACGGAGCGCTTGAGCTAATCAAACACTCACCCCCAGTCAACATAGTACTTTAGACTTCTGGGGTTCCCTTCATGGATCTCCCAGAAGTGCTTTGGCAGGGGATAATTTTAGTCTTGGTTCTTAACAACTCTAAGATGTTGCAGGATGCAGACTCTCACTTTGTTGATGGTGCCTCCTACATATTCATTTGGCAATCACATTCAAGACATGAATCCTTTCGGTGATGCACTGTGATTTTCCCTCGGATGTTTCATATTCTTTCTTATGGATACCATGTGAGCAAGCTTTGCATCTGCCACATTTCCAGAAGCCCAGATTCTTCTTGGTCAGCCAGTTCTCCTTTTCCTCATTGGCATACATTTTCCTTGTGAGTATGTCACTAGGTTACCTGGCCTTCTGATAAGTGATTTACGGATGCTGAGCTACTTTTCCTTTTACATGCTCCTCATGTTAGAGGATATGCCAATTTTGTTGTAATATGGACCGTATGTAGTGATGTTCATTGTTATACGCCATAAAGAATCTTATCTGGGATTGATTTTGATTCATTTTTACTCCTGTATGGGAGTCTAGAGATTCACTCTGTCTTCTATTGTACAGTATTTCCTCTCTGTTTCCTGAGTGTACTCTCCCTTATGCCTCATCAAGGATTTTATTTGGATATCCCATTTCCTTAAATCTCGTAATCATTGCATCTGCTTCCTTCCAGAAATCATTATCAGAGGAGTTGATTCTGCGAGCTCTTAGCAGTTGACTATAGGAGATGCTCCACTTTAATGCTTTAGGGTGTACACTGTTCGCATGTAAGATCGAATTGCATCCAGCTTCTTTTGGATAGATGCAGGAATTCAGTTTTTCATCACTCGCGTAGAGGAGCACATTAAGGAATTCTATCTTGTTCTTTCTCCATTTTGCGGTGAACTGGATGTTAAATGTACTATGGTTCAGCTTTTCAATTTACTCCAGCAATAGTGATTCCTTTCCACCACATATTATAAATGTCATTGATCAAGCACACCCACAATATGGCATTTTCCACATACATAGCATTTTCATCCAACCACCCTACCTCCTTCTCCTACCATCCCATGACATTTAGCGTATGTGGGCACAAAGGAGGTGCACATAGCGGTTCCTTATTTTTGCAAGTAGATCTTATTATCAAACAAGAACACACTGTGGGTGTGACAGTACTAGAGCACTGTAACGATCATTCGTGTATGTTGTGCAAAGTTTATAGGGCGAGCTATCAGAAAGTACCTACATGCATCAATTACATATTCGTGTTTTGTGGAAGTGTAAAGAGATGTGACGTCCATCATCACCATTCGGTACGCATTCCTCCACAGGATATCATTAATTTTACATAAAAAGTCATGGGTGTCCTTGATGTAAGAAGGATGGCTTGTTACATAAATGCACAAGAACAAATCTAGATACCTTGATGTAGTTTCCTAAAGTGATCCCATCATACTGACAATGGGTATCCCCAGAGGGTTCTCTTCATCCTTATGGATTTTTGGGAAGAAGTATATGATGGGCTTCCCAAGATGATCAACTTTAAGGTACATGTCCTCAAATTGGAGAAGCCCCAGATCATACCATTCCTTTAGCATTCCATGATATTCACGTTGATGTTCCATTGTTGGGTTGTTTCTCAAATGTGCATAATGGTATTCCATGATATTCACGTTGATTTTCTATTGTTGGGGTTGATTCTCAGATTTTCATAATGGTCCCTCCTGTTCAACTGTCAGATGCCTGAACGCTTCCTTAACATATCGACTTTTGTCCATAATGATGATGTTCCCACTGTTGTCTGAGGACTCAATGATGATGGATTCATTATCTCTAAGCTGATTCAGCTCTTGCCAATCCTTAGATGTAAAGTTGCTCTTGCCTTTATATCTAGATGTCTTCCTTAAAAAACAAGTTAATTACCTGTACACTGTGGTTCTCCAGTATTGATATCTTTCATAGATTCACATGCTTGAATCTTCCCCGTCGTCAATGTGGGAGTCTCACGGTATTTAAAATATAGCAGTATTAAAGAAAATCCATGTAAACCAATGCAAAGTGAAACCAGTTTGCTAACCTATTGAACTCTTTATAAGGTCCAACAAACAGCCAATGAGCTGCCAGCCCTGAGACCACAATCCCCTGCAAAGCCACCATACCTCAGATTTCAAGCACAAGTGTAGATAAGTTTCCCATCATGAGGTAACAATGGTTTGCCTTAGAACGGGGAGGTGGGCGGGCTGCATGTGAATCTAAGAAATATATCAATACTGGAGAACCAAAGTGTACAGGTAAGTAACTTGTTTTTTCACCAGCATTGAATCTTTCATAGATTCACATGCTTGAATCAGAATAAAAGCAGTATACAAATTCCAGAAAAGCGTTTTAAGAGCAAAACTCCTATGCTCCTTCTAAACCAAAAAACACTTCACAACCTATCAGTTGAAGCAAAAAGACAGTAGCTTGTCTGTCACAAAGGTTAAAACAACAAAGACTAAATATATATATATATATAAAATTATATACACATGGAATCATAACACATAATTATGTATATACAGACATATGATTCTGAAAGTGTACCTCAATGAAATAGTCGACGGAGTACAGTCTGTCCCACCGCCGAATCTTCTTTCCATGCTCCATCCAAACAGTAGTGTCTGGTAAAGGTATGGACATTTGACCATGTTGCCGCCCTGCAGATATCCGGGAGCGACACTCCAGCAAACAGTGCAGCAGAAGTAGCCATCTTTCTTGTCGAATGGGCCAACACTTTTGCAGTCAAAGGCCTTCCTGCCTTCTCGTGACAAAAGGCAATTGCCGAAGAGATCCACCTGGATATACTGTTTCTAGACAAAGCGTACCCCTTCCTGGGAGGAGCAAAAGCAATAAGCAGTTGATTTGATTTCCGAAATGTCTTTGTTCTATCAATGAAAAATCTCAAGCAACGACTGACATCTAGCGTGTGAAGAGATCTTTCCGCTAGAGACGTTGGCTTCTGAAAGTATGTAGGTAGAATAACAGGTTCATTCAAATGGAAAGAACTCGGGACTTTTGGAATGAAAGTAGGATTCGTTCTCAGCACCACCTTATCCTTCTGGAATTGCATGAAGGGTTCAGAAATTGAGAAAGCTTGTATTTCACTAACTCTCCTGGCCGATGTCAGGGCTAGTAACAGTGCTGTTTTCCAGGACACGAACTTTAGGTCAGCCTTCGAAAGGTGCTTTCATCAGCTGTGTTAGAACCTTGTTGAGTTGTCAGGGAATGGCTGGACGCTTTATAGGTGGAAATACTCTGAAGAGTCCTTTCATAAACTCTTTCATTACTCTGGAAGAGCAAAGAGAAACCTGCCCCGGTCTTCTCCGGTACCTCGATATTGCAGCTAGATGCACTTTAAGAGATGAATGGGCTAAACCTGTTTTGGCTAAATGCAGCAAATACAGCAGTATTTGTTCTGGCGTTGACTGAAGAGGGTGCAAAGAGTGATCCAAACACCACTGACAGAATCTCTTCCATTTTGCAGCATACATTTTATTGGTGGTAATTGCTCTTGAATGACTGAGAATATCTCGGCAGTCTTGAGGAATATTCAGGGATTGAATTTCCTCGTCATGAGGTTCCAAGCCGACAAATTCAGAGAGCTTATCTGTGGATGCACCACTTGACCCTGGCTCATGGATATCAGATTGTGTACAGGCGGAAATCGAATGTGAGGGGATATCGACATTCGCAGAAGTTCCGTGAACCAGAACTGTCTCGGCCATGCCGGTGCTATGAGGATCAGATGACACGGTTCTGATTTCATTTTGCGTATTACTTTCGGGATTAAAGGGAAGGGTGGAAATGCATAGGCAAACATTCCCATCCATCGTAGTTGAAGAGCATTACCCCACAAACCCTTCTGAGGAAATCTGTTCGCAAACCTTTTGCATTTCTTGTTTTCCCTTGCTGCAAATAGGTCTAGACCTGGAGTTCCCCATTGAACGAATATCTGTAAAATCTACTGGTAATCCATTTCCCATTCGTGGCAGAGGTTGGAGGATCTGCTTAGGGAGTCTACCCACGTGTTGTGGATTCCTGGAACATGTTGAATCTGTAGAGTGATATTGTGTTTTAGAAGCCATTGCCAAATCTCTTGAGCCTGAGAGGATAATGTTTGTGATTTTGTTCCTCCCTGCTTGAGCAGGTAAAACATAGTGGTAGTGTTGTCCGTTCTCACTAGAACTGGGGAATCGTGGATTCTGGGGAGAAATGCTTGTAGACCTAAAAACACAGCTTTTAGTTCCAGCAAGTTGATGTGCATTAGTGCTTCCTGAGAGTTCCAGTGACATTGAATTTCCAGGTCCTGTAGGTGCACTCCCCACCCCTGCAGGGATGCGTCCGTTGTCATTATGAAACTGGGAGGTTGAGGCTCGAAAAGTAATCCTGTTGAAAGATTCGTTCTTACCCCCCACCATGACAGAGCTTTCCTTATTTGTGGAGTGATAAAAACAAGATCCTCGAAAGATCCGTGAGCCTGAATCCATTGCAGATCGATTTGCTCTTGAAGTGGACGCATGTGAAGCAGACAATTTGGAATTAGTAGAATGCGGGACGAAAGCATCCCCAGCATAGACTTGTACATTCTCACTGAAACATACTCTTTTCTTTTGATTTGAGACGCCAACTTTAGGATCTTTTGAATGCACTCCTCTGATGGGTACGCCTTTGCCTCTCTTGTGTTCAGCGCTGCCCCTAGAAATTGTATGTTTTGAGATGGTATCAGAGAGGATTTTTCCACATTAAGTCTTAGACCTAGGGTTTTGAATAGCAGACGACAAGCTCTTAAGGAGTTTTGAGCTGAATGATATGTAGGTCCTTTTACTAGCCAGTCGTCCAGATAAGGATAGACCTGGTGACCTTGTTGCCTCAGAAACTCCGCCACTGGCGCCATGCATTTTGTAAACACCCTTGGCGCTGACCGGAGACCAAAGGGCAATACCTTGAACTGATAGTGGCACCCCGCCACCTTGAACCTTAGGTAACGTCGATGTTTGACCTGAATAGGGACGTGAAAGTAGGCATCCAAGAGATCTAATGATGTCATAAAGTCTCCCCTGTTTAACATTAGGAGAATTTCTTGTAGTGATAGCATTCTGAAGAGTTGTTTCTTTATGTATTTGTTCAAACCCTTAGATCCATTACCTGCCTCCATTTGGTACTTTGTTTTTTCTTTATTAGGAAAAAATGTGAGTAGAATCCTTTTCCTCGATGTTGTTGAGGGACCTCCTCTATCGCTCCCTTCAAAAGAAGGTCTGAGATCTCCTTCTTTAGCAATATCAGATGATGATGTTTCTTGGGGATGGGAGGACGTATAGGAGGTTTTTGAATGAACTCTAGGGTGTGACCCTGATGAATGATGTCTAACACCCATTTGTCCGATGTTATTGCTAACCATTGTTGGTAGTATTGAGAGAGGTAGTGGTTCTGATGAGGTTTGCGTCGTAGCGAGGTGGGAGGTGCTCTGAAAGTGTCACTGACGTCTACCACTGTCCTGTGCCTTTCCTCGTGTCGCAGGTCTTCTTCTGGCCGTCTGCTGTTGATAGGGCACATTATGTGATCGGTATTGTTGCTGAATTGTGTATTGGCGATAACCCTATTGTTGGTAGGGTTGGTATCTATAGGATTGAAAGGACGGCCTTTGCTGGTATTGGCCTCTTCCACCTCTACCTCGAAAGGACTGATACCGCTGCTGTTGCAGTGTTCCTAGTGAGCGTGCCGTGTCCGTGTCAGCCTTAATTCCTTGAAGCGCATCATCTATATGTTTCCCAAATAGGTTTTCGCCATTAAAGGGCATGTCGACGATCTTGGTTTGGATGTCCGGGCGGAAAGATGTAGCTTTAAGCCAGCCTTGTCTTCGTAAGGCGATTGCTCCTGCCATTTGTCTGAAAGCCACTGCTGAAATATCCATGGCTATATCTATGATTTCCGAGGCTGCCCTAGCCCCTTCTTGCAAAATCTGCATCGCCTCTTCTTTTTTATCGCCCGGAAGGTGGTCTAAAATAAATGCTAAATTGGACCACATTTGTCGGTCGTACCGACCTAATATGGCTAATGTAATTTGATGCTTTGATGGACGTGACCGCCATTACAGCGAAACGCTTTCCTGTACTATCTAGTCTTCTCTCTCTCTAAGACCTTGAATAATTGCCGCAGCAAAAATGTGGTATACTTAATCCGCTGCCCCTGCGTAGGGGAAACTGGTAGGGAAGTACGTACCAGAGTACAAGAACACATGTCAGCAATCAGAATTAAAAGGCCTAATGCCCCTCTGGTGACACATTTTGAAAAATTTGGTCACAATGCCCTTGATATACGCTGGTTTATCTTGGAGAGAATCTGGATAGGGAGAAGAGGGGGCGACATGTCAAGAAAGAGGAAAGAAAGGGAACAGTGGTTCATTTCTAAACTCAACACTGTTCGTAAGGGATTAAACTCGAGAGAAGAGTGGGACCGACTAGTTAGCTAGAATCGGGGACACCCCCAGATATTAGTTTTTGGTCTAGTGTAGAATAGGGGAATAGATGGGTGATATTCCTTAACAAAAGGATCCCTATAGTTTCATATGAGTTTAATTACCTAAATAGAATGAGGATGACTCTATTGATAAGTCAACACATAATTAATATAGTATCAAGTTTCCATGTATTTAGGTGGATATGTATTAATTTCTTAATATCTAAGGATGCCTTTCTTTTTTGGCATAGTGTAATATCAATGAATTAGGAATTGAACACCAATTACAGCATTGTATCACTATACCTGTGGGATACAAAAAGAAGTCCAGTATTCCCTTAGCACCGAGGGGGTTTACCATTTTAATATAAATAGGATGGAAAGGAATTAGGGTATTACAACGTTTGAGCGCTATCATTGGATGGTCTGAATAGAATGTATAACATCCTTGTTAATAGGTTGAGCCACACAATATACTTATTTGATGGTGAATGCACTCCATTTAATTTGGTTTCCGTAATCGGAGTCCGAGTGAGAAATAGGCATGTTTTCTTGGAACTGTATCCTTGAAATGATAAATTCTAATACATGGATGCAGTGCATACATGAAATATACGGAATAAATAAATAGATAGGTGGATCCAGATATTAATGAGGCCCACATGTATTGTTAAGGATGGTTGATATCTGTGCCGAGACCTCAAATCCTAAAATTGTCGATAGGAAATATATAATTACAGGCCTCGAGCCGTGTCGCCTGTGGATTTAAAACTGTTCCAAGATGGAGCTTTTAGTTTATGTGCGTAAGCTCCCACATTGTTGGTGAAAACCGGGAAGCATGTGATTGGCTGTTCGGCGGTCACGTGTGGTGGAAGCGGATGCATTTAAACCTGCTCCTCCAAACCTATGGTTTAATCGGAGGTGCGGTCCCCGCGTTATTTACAAGAAAAAGGAAGGTAAGATTTTGGTGCCAGTACGTGGGGCGACTGACTGAGTGAGAACCTTGGATTTTGGATAAATGGAGAGTATCTGGCTACGGGAGACAGACGCGGGTGGATTTGAATAATTCTTTTTAAACCCGTGCTCCAAACAGAAGGGTGGCCCATATGTGGCGTTCGACTATCAGTAAGAACTTTGTGTCTTGGATAGTTGAGAATATCCCATGTGTGCGACAGATGCGGGTTCAGTTTAATTATTATTCTTTTTGAACCCTTGCTCCAAACGGAGGTGTGATCCCCGTGGTCTTCCAAGTAAGGCTAGGTTATATCTGGAACCAGTACGGGGGACGTTTACCTATCAGTTAGAACTCTGATTCTTTGATAGTTGTATATTTGCCTTCCTCGTGAAATATATATTGCAGTTCTAGGGTAGACACTGCTGATAACGAGAAGGTATCAGAAAGCTTTTTTTCGCCGTATTCTTCCTAGTCCCGGAGAAGTACATAAACGGTAGTAATGACAGGAATAGGAAATGGATTTGATGTAAAATATGTTGGCCAAATTAAATACTCCCTACAATACGAAACAAGAGTTTTGGATTAAAAATTTAAAATATGGCTGTAGCTAATCAGAATGGCTTTCAGGACCTAACATACAGTTACTTGTCTGGAACATAGGAATCTTGATGTTTTTGTGATCCTGATATTCGAAGGGATCAGGTTACTGATTCGGGAGGACCGTAACCATCTGTAAAATAGTGGAGAAATAAGAATCTACAGACTTTGATCGTGTGGGAAATAGGTATGTATTAGCCCTTACAATGGACAGTGGGTATGATTTGATTGGAAACCTCCATTTGGATATTAAGGGGTTGATTATTGTTTTTATTGCTTATAGATACTTACCCCCTCCATTCTGACCGTCACTGGTACAGAGTGTCCTTTTAGAAATATACAGGTAATTATGTTCTGTTTTACTAGCCTGTAGCATGATGAGGATATCTAGCATGCCCTACTTATAAATGAATTTATTTTTTCTATATAGATTTTATATCGTTCATTGCGACATTGGACCAGAATTACTCGGCCACATGTCTCTAAAAGCCTTAGAGTATATTGAGGACTCTTAAGAGCTGGTGTGCTTCAGTATTAAATCTGGAAAGGTATTACACCTAATGAGTTTTCTACATCTTGGTATGATGTGAGCATGAGTTTGAATGTGGGAGTATGATACAGCCTGTTTGGGGTGATAGCTGTATCATCAGGATATAAATGATCTTTAAATTGTAAATTTATAAAAAATTCTGACGCCTGACTTTTGTGGTAGCTTTATGTAACCTGTTTGTGGTAATCTGTATTATCAGGGTATAAATGTTTTTTATAGAATTGCAAGTTTAAGAAAAATTCTCGTGCCTGATTTTTGTTTTTGCATTCCTTTTTTCTTGTCTCTTTGTGTATGTGTATTGTAGATTATACAATTGATAGCCGGGAGATACCAACAATCCTGAAGAAGGTGGTTTTCATAGATTGCTACCCACCGAAACGCGTCGATGCCTCTTATGTAAAGACACTAAGGGGCAGATTTACAACTTCTGGCGCATCCCTGCAAATCAGCAGGGATGCGCCAGAATAGTTGCGACACGCAATTCTCTCCTTGCGCCACCACGGAAGCGCCGCATTTACAATGCGGCGCACCGTGGCGCAAGGAAAGGCCGATGCGTGTCGCATCCTGTGGCGCAAGGGCGGCGCATTGCTGGAGTCGTGTCGCAAGCGCGACGCAACTCCAGCAATGCTCGTGGGCCGCCCATACCTAACGTGGTGCGCCACTCCTTACGCCTGCTTGAAGCAGGCGTAAGGATTCGTCGCAGCGGCGTCGGAAAAGTGACTGAGTGAAATCTTGTAGATTTCACTCAGCCACTTTTGCGAGGCGTTCCTGCGCCGGAACGCCCCCTGCTCCGGAACGCCCACATGAAACCTGACGCAGGTTTCATGTGGCGCAGGGCTTTACTACGTGACGCATCTCCCTAGATGCGTCACGTTGTAAATACCCCGCAGCATGGCGCTGGCTTTACGCCGCCGTTGCGTCACAGAAGTGACGCAACGGCGGCGCTAAAGTGGCGCAAGGGGCTTGTAAATCTGCCCCTAGATTACTAGGATATCTGCAAGTTAATGAAAAAGATTATGAAAAGTATTTCAACTGTGACAGATAATCTATCAGTTACTGGTGGTTCTATACAATGATATGAACTGTTTTTGTCTATTGCTCTCTCCCTTTTTTGTGTATTAAGGCTGCGGAATTTGTATATGTGTTTGATTTTATGTTCTTCTTTTATGTATGTATGTATCTGAGTACTTATAAGCTATGCAAAGATTGTTTTTATCATTTGAAATAAATATCTGGTATATGAGTTTCGAGATTTGGTACATTTATGCTCTGATGATGCGGTATGAAAAAATTGTATGCCTGTAATTGAGCGGTGTTGATTATGCCAAAGAGGATATTTGCTTTTTGACTCTATCTAGTCTTCTACCATTCTTGTTAGGGGGAGCAGAACAAGTAGTCGTAGGATTCCTTGAGCGTCTCTGGGCTGCTTGCATGACCACCGATCAGGTCTTGGATGTCCGATTAGACATGCTGGAGACGATTCCAGAGCCTTATATTTTTTCTCCATTCTCGGAATTGCCTCTGGTACTGAAGCCGGGCTCTTCATAATCTTTAACCCTTCTTCCCATATGTGGTTCACGATTGGGATGGCCCTGATTGAATTCTAGCGGAATCCTTAAAATCATATAGGAAACAGTCCGCCTGTTTCACGGGAAGAGGTAAGTCAAACCTCTTCGAGGCTCGCTCCAGCAGTTCATGAAACCCTCCAATGTCTTCCGGCGGAGAGTTCGCTGGGGAAGGTGAGGGAGAAGGAGAGGAAGGCGTGACGTAGTCGTCCCATTCATCGCTCACAGGCACCTAATCTTGAGTCAGCTCTCCCTCTTCTGGCTGGTCCTCCACATCACTTTCTATGTAGTCATCCCTGATGGCTATTACTCTAGGAGGTAGTGTCTTCTGTGTAACCGGTGGCGGCTGTGAAACCTCAGAAGATGCACCTTGCTGCTTACACGGTGTGGTAGGTGCTTGAGCATTAGCTTCCGGAAATCTTTTGTAATAGTCGCTTACCATGTGTCTTAGGTCTGAGAGAAATGAAATTGGCACTGAAATAGTATCTTCCTGTGGCGGCGGAAGATTATCCTCTTCCACCTCAAAATCATAACTCTCCTGAAAGGATTCATATCTATGTGATTTTGGAGGTGGGCGATCTTCAAAAGAGAAATCTGCCTCTAAATATTCCGACTTTTCTTGATAATCTTCTTCATTATCTGTATCCTGGCATTTTACCTTGAGTTGGGATGGACTATAAGCAGGCCCAAATGGACCTTTCTCCTCTGATTCCTGCATTTCCAACAAATGAGAAGGCGGAAGTGGCGAGATTTTACTCCAAGATGCCAACTCAGATGACCTCCTTCCGGATTCCGGCGTCAATGGGAACTTTTTTGTCTCCGTCGACAAGATCGTCGACGGTGTCTTCCTTCTAATCGTTATTGTCGTCGACGAGTGTTTCATCGTTGGCGATTTGAAAACCGTCGTCGACGAGGTCGTCGTCGAGGTCGTTGACGAAGTTCGTTTAGTTGTCGACGGTGTCTTCGTCATTGTTGATGACTTCGTCGACGATGTCGTCGTCGGAACAGACGTCGACGAGGCCGTCGACTTGGTAAGTGTTGTGATCCCCGTCGACGACGACACCGTCGTCGTCAGCGTTGATAAAACTATCAGCGAGGGACTGACTGTCGACGATCGTGCTGCCCTCGTCGGCGGGGTTGCCGTCGACGGGGTCTTTTTTTCCACAGGTGTTTTTAGTGGAGTATGTGGCACTAAGGAAGATGTAGAAGACTTCCTAAGAGATGTGCTCACAGAGGGCAGAGAGGCTGGCAAAATGTCCTTGGTCTTAGAGACTTTAGGCTTCTTGGTATCAGCTTTAGTGAAAGCAGACTCCAGCTTTCTTTTGCGTTCTGGAGTAGAATGAGCCTTTTCAATGTCGGAACCAGACTCGGACCTGGATTTCTTCTTCTGTAGCCACAGAAGTAAACGTGCCTCTCTGTCTTTCAATGTTTTAGCAGAAAAAGTCCTGCAATACAATCTTTGGGAACATGGTTGGGATGTAAGCAGTATAGACAGTCCTTGTGGGGGTCCTCAGAAAACAATCTAGTCTTCCCACAAGATCTGCAGGGTCTAAATAATCTCTTTTTAGAGCCCTCAGACATTTTCCCAATATAAATTAAAACAAAACCTCTTCTCTGTAGAGAGTTCTGAAGTGGAAACAGTAGGGTCAAAAGTTCACCAACTGAGAAAAACTGTGCAGAGCTCAGGGAGACTCCTCACACGATGTGCGGTAGAAATCTGAGGTATGGTGGCCCTGCAGGGGATTGTGGTCTCAGGGCTGGCAGCTCATTGGCTGTTGGACCTTATAAAGAGGGCAATAGGTTAGCAAACTGGTTTCACTTTGCATTCGTTTACATGAATTTTCTTTAATACTGCTATATTTTAAATACTGTGAGACTCCCACCATGGCGACGGGGAAAATTTAAGCATGTGAATCTATGAAAGATTCAATGCTGGAGAATTTGTTAATATCCTCCACAACCAATTCGCAAATGGAAATCATATAACCTTAGCTCACACTATACCTGGTAGGCTTAGGTTTCTTATCTTAGAAGTGCACACAGATTCCAGGTCTGTCTCCCAGGGAACTCCGGATTTTGCAAAAACTTTGGAATTCATTAAATGCTTACATTCATAATTCTCCTCATTCTTAATCAGTTATGTTGGACAATCGTCTTTCATTGCAATGTATACCTTCATCCAAAGTATGATCTGCTTTATTTGGTGCTTTCATCTCCTAAATCTTGGATCTCTTATTTTTCTTTCCTTTTTTCTTTTTAATCGTGCTCCTTTCGCTTCCGTTTAGCCTATATGGTTTTTATTGACACAATTGACATTTTGGCCTGCAATAACTACACATCTTGAGACCATTTTCAGTTTTAAATGCTTGTAGCTAGCTACACAGGGAAGTGGAGAGCAAAGGGTAGCAGGAACATAATGCAAGCATGACAAACGTGCCAACTTCACTCCAAGTGGTTGGTAACAGACAGCCAGAATTGAGGTATAGTTGGTCCCTTAAATCCACAGATGCCAGTGACCCTGTACTTGCTTTACTAATAACAGACACAAACATGTACTTGGGGGATTCATTGTGTGCTATTCTTTGCTCAATAGAATTGACGGAAACTATGTTTTGCTTATTTCTTTATAAGCATTACTGTTGGAGCGTTCCTTAGCACTGGATGGTTGCACACAGAAGGCATACTTATTTTTGCTTAAAGATGACACCGAAACTAGAAAATGTCTGGAGACTGGAGGTCTCATTTGGAGTTTATAGGGAACTGAAAATCTTGCAATTTCTGGTTAAGACTCTAAATGAAAAGTGAAATACTCCAGGTGAGGTTTCTCCTTAATAAAGATGGCATTGTGGAGAAAATTCAACGATTGCAATCTATTCCCTATTTGGAGTTATTGCCAGAAACTGGAGGAGTTCTAGTTCCTTTTATACTCAGTCAGTCAGTCAGTTAGTCAAAATTACTTTATTTGGTTAATTAAAACCATAACAGTACACTGAGAGAAACATTAAAAACATATTTCTTTTAAAACATGATCTTATGCACCAAAAAACATCAAGTTAAAATCATTTACCATTATTACAGTGTAAAAATCAAGTGTGTACCAGATCATAGAAGCCTTTTTTCCTTTCCCTAACCGCACGCAAGTAAAAAACTAGCAATGTTAAAACATTCCCATGGGTTATTCAACATCTGGAAGTATGTTAATGCAGGTCTTACCTGCATAAAGCCTTTATCTTTCAGTATAGGTAATAAAAAACGTTTGCGAATATGATGATAGTAATCGCAGAACATTATAAAGTGCAAAGAATCTTGGGTAGAGAAGTTATCACAAGAGCAAGGGCCCAAGTCGTTCACCTTACACCACCCCTGAGGTTCTGCCAATACAAGATAAGACAGGTTAAATCTGAACCTTGTTAAGAGGAAGCGGTGATAGGGCTTTGTTATTTCATTTAAATAAGGTTCTATCGCTGAGGCTGTTTTTAATAGTATATAGGCTCGTACTGTGGGTTTCAAGAGCTCGCTAGCCTCTCTCTCTGCTTGCATCACATAATCAAAATGAGGCCCTATCTGCTTTGCAGTTTTAGCATACTTAGTAAAATGGACAAAGCAGGTGGGCCTCTGCACATTCCACTGAAGCAAGATTGTATGATTTCTTCACACCATATTGCTACAAATTGTATCAGTCAGTTTTACTGTGAGATAACTACAGAGGTAAAATGGCGCTCAGGGCAGTGAGATTACTGCTTTTCTATTACATTTTAAATAAGGGATAATTCTGGATTGTTAGCAGGAATATGCAGGCATTTAAAGTTAACCTGGAATTCATCAAGCATTAAGATCAGCAGCATAGGAAAAGTGCTCTCCTCTCCCAATTCAAATAAAAAAATATTTCAGTGTATTGATTGTTGGGGTTATTTACTTTTGAAAGCTTTTTTTTAATCATGATTGCTATTAGATATCAAATACTGTATCAATTCTCAAATGGCAAAACATCTCAGTTGGTTCAGTGCCTGAGGCACATATTTGTGCACAACATAAACATTATAGTTTTGGAACCTGGTTGCAGTGGCGGGTGGTGACCTTTCAAATTGGTGCGGCAAAATCATTGACTCGAACTCTAAGGTTTGCTCGCACTCACCATCTGTCATTCTTAGTCTCTCACTCATTCTCCCTCAGTCTCATTCACTTACTCTCATTCACACCTGCACTCACTTTTACTTACTTGGACTCACTCAATCGCACTCATTTTCGCTTGACTCACTAACTCAGTCTCACTCATTCTGACTCACAGAATCTCACTGCAACTCACTCATTCTCACTTCATTTCACTCATTCGCACTCAGTCTCCCTCTCTGACTCACTCGATCTCACTGATTCACTCAGTTCCACTCATTCCAATTCACTCTAACTCAATCATATTAACTCAGTCTCAGTCATTGCCACTTACTTCCACTTATTTTCACTCATTCAGACTCAATCTCACTCTGACACACTTAGTTTCACTCATTCTGATTCACTCAGTCTCACTGACAGTGGCGGCTAGTGACATTTGAAAGTGGTGAGGGGGGTAAAAGATTGGTATGACTTTTATGTAGTGAGCGACGCGAGCAAGCTTCAGAGACAAACGGGGGGTCCAGGCTAGGTTCTCTTCAAGAAAAAATATTGAAAATAGATTGGCAAATGGTGCATTTTAAAGCAAATTAATTTAATGATAAAGCAATTCTTATAAAGCAGTGAGAACATATAGTCTTGAAATATTAAACACATTAATGACTGCCCTATATCTTACTGCATTAATCTGTTCAATAGTTACTGTAATGTTCAAATTGTACATGCAACAACTTCAGCCTTTCAAAGTGTGTGCTTGCCCAGTGTCTTGCACTGTATGCGGCATCAACTTTGGAAGAAAATGCTCTAACCAGGCTTCGGGAAGGACCCACAGCTGCTGACTGCAATTAGTCGTGCAGAAAGACAGGTCTTTAAATGGGATGACAAATGTGTGGGCTCTCTAAAAGGGAACAGGTAAAATAAAGTTTTATCATTCCCATAGTGTGCTACCCGACCAGTATTTTGGTTTCTCTCTGAGATTAAATTGCATCCAGGTATATAACACAACTGACTTGCACTTAAAACCTGTCAGTATGATTGGCTTTGTCAATGGTTGTTAGCTGTTTAAGATAAATGACTAACAACAAAGATTTTCAATAGTATTGAGGCCTGTGGAAGGCGTTTTGGAACTTCAGTTATGTGCACTTTATGTTAGATGCGTGTGCCCTTTTCTCTGCACATCTCGTCCATCTGCACATCTTCAGCCACCTCTCTTTCCTCTTCAGCACCCTCTTTTTACTCGTCCCAGAATGCACTTCCTCACATCTGCCTCACTTCACCACTTCCAAACAATCACTGCACTCACTCACATTCAAGCAATTTATTTCCTTTTGCCCTGTAAATATTTTGGCATCTGTGCACCCCCTTCACACACATTTCCACATAATTGCAATTGCAACTAGGATACATGACCATTGTCTGTGTGCTCTGCAGATAGGCCAACCCAGTGATAGACACTTTGCTTTGGCTTCCGCTCAGAGCTCTCAATCAACCACCTCATAAATACCTGGCACGGCTAAAAGTATAAACAGAAAAAAATACAGAAACACAACATGATTAAATAGCTATCTCTTGAGGAAGGCAAGATTGAAGTTAAACGTGAAATAAGAGAGGAACAACGTTTTAACGCTCATTGTTCATAAATCAATCCATGTTTTTTGCATATTGTTGTTAAGGACATGAAGATAAGGCCAGTTTTAATATCCTACAGCAGATAACTGTCTACTGTGAGCACACAGCTCTCGCTTTGTGCTTGACTCGATATTTGAATCAACTTCACAAGGGAACAAGTACCCTGGCCTGCTCGTCATTTGGATTAATTTTGCGGGGGAACAAACAGAGCAGCTCCACTTCTAACAGGGCCAGCGACGTGCAGCCAGAACCTGCGGTGTCACAGTGGGGAAGGTTAGCGTGGCAAGGGGTCTCAGCCCAATATACATAATAGAAGATTGGCATTCTACCACTTACCATTACCGAGAACAAGGCACCGAAACACATGTGCTTGCATCCACTCCTACATGTGACGAATGGGAAAGGGTGGGATCTATGCTTGTGAATGACGGACGGATGCTCTCCCGCAGGGACGGAGACACCAAAGCCCGAAACCATAATGCTGAAAACGTCACTGGCCTATAGTGGATACTGCAACAGACTACAACAGCAATGAAGGGCTTTAGAACAGTAAGCCCTGCATTGTGCATCACAGTTGAGAATGTTGATTTACTGCCTGGCTTTCATCTCCTGCTACAAAGCAAGGAGGGAAAGGCAGCCCGGGACAGACAACCAAGACTTAAATACTTATTCTCACTCATTTCTGACTTAGCCAGTCTGAAACACAATCATTCAGTCTCACTCATTTTCACTAACTCTGACTTAGTCAGTGTCACTGATTCTCGGATTCTTTCACACTCACTCTCACTCAGATTGTGGCTTACTCAGTCTCTCACATGCACACACACAAACTAACATTCTGTTACAATCACTGCCTTTCTCCCTCATTCATTTACTCTCACTCGTACTCACTTTTGCTTTCACTCATTCTCACTCCATCACTGACTCTTTGTCGCTCGCACACACACATACACATTGACGTATGCAGATGTATTGTTTGGACTCCTGCTCCTTTCTGCTTCCAGTACTGGCGCATGAAACTGAAACCCTGAACCTGTGAAGTGGAGGTACCATTTTTCAGTCTCTGCTCTTTCCTTTCCCAACTCTGAGACAAGTTGGGAAAAGGAAGGGTGACAGACTGATTGGCAAGTAGCCAAGCGCCCATCGCTGACTTTAGCTGTGACACTTTAGCACTTCACAGATGAGGGGGGCACTGAGGCGTACCAGGTCTTGCGGCCAGGCCTGGGTACTTCACCAGCCCTGGATAATCTCTGATGGTTGGTGCAGATGCCTTTGTGCACCTGCACCATCCATCTTACTGTGTCACTGTCAAGCTGCCTCAGGCTATTGCTGGACAACAGTCTTTTAATGATACCGAGAGTGAATAATGGCTTATTATGCACTCTTGGTATAATAAACAAGCATTTGCAATGCAATAGGTCTCGCATTTGTTAAAGTTAGAGCTATTGGCGTTGTAAATGATGTTTTTTTTTTTTTTGCAGCCAAGTACTTGCCTACTACTATTGTAGTCTAAGGTTCCCAATAACAAAATATCTGCCTACCAGCTTTAAGAAAACGTAATCACAATTCATCAAAACACCACTTGGCTTTAGAATGTGATTTTCACAATATATAAGTCAGGGCTACTGACTAATCATGACTTTTCAAAATAAGCATATCAGTCCTATAGCCTTGATCAATGGCTTGTCGCCATAACTAAATCATTCCTTCTGTGTTGAGCATAAGCTGCCCCCTAAAGTCAAAAGTGCAATGCACGCAATATTCTTCAATGAAAGCACATAACATAAGGCAAATACAAATCTGTACTCAAGGGAATAAGTTCTGAGCCACTCTAAGTGTTGGTTCTTAAAGTTATTTTTTCGGTGGCTCGGCTCAAATTAGGTTGGAGAGGAGACAGAAACTGTAAGGATCAAGGATTAAGGGTAAAACTGAAAAAAACAGAGTGAAAGGAAAAGAGAGGGTGAAAGGAAAGAATTAAATGAAAGAAAAAAAAGAGTGAAAGATGGAGTCGGTCTCGCATTTGTGAAAGTTAGAGCCATTGGAGTTGCAAATGACAATGTATGTTAGTCATATTTTTTTTGTTTGTAGTGGAGTGATCATTTAACCTATCTAAAGATATAGCAAGGAAAGAGGATGGAGAGTAAACAGTGGAAAGTAGAGGTGGTACGAGTAGTGCTTTAAAACAAAGAGGAAAGACAGAACAGTAGCATAAGGAATTAAAAAAATATGGACGAAACAAGGAAATGGTGCAGTACCACAGGCTGTTACTAGGTGTCCCTCTGGAGTTCTACAGGGACCTCTGTTAGCCACACAAGGTACTGCACCTTACTAAAGGATGCTGTTCTGGCATTGTTTTCTGTTGAATGCAGTATCAGAGGTACAATGCTAAATGTCTTTATGAAACTGCAGCTTTAACACAAGTGTGGCAGATAACATCAGCGATGTCTTTTACGGCACTGCTGACTTTTACGGCACTGCTGACTTTTGTCATGTTTGTGCAACACAGGGGTGTGCTTTTTTACTCAGCATCGAGCAGCTGAGATGTGGCAGATGCCCCCGACACAGCACACATTTAACACAGATTTGACACAGCGCCATACACATCATTGTAACCACACAGATTCCCTACCTTGTTATGATAAAATAATCCAGCTTGGATCAGAAAGCCTTTCATGAAACACGAGGCTGGCTGGTGAGCAGCTTCTATAGGCTTTCAGCGAACAGAAAAAAAGAATAGACTAAAACAAACTCGCACGAAAGGGACGGCCTTCACATGCCGGAGTCCTCGGTGCCGATGACCAGCTGTGGGCTGGAGATACGAGACGAGATGAGATGGGGAAGGCAGGCTCGGCGGGGGAGCTGGTAAGAGCTGTGCTGCTGGAATAAAAAGTGCGGCCGCCATGGTACAAGATGAAGCCTGGTGGGCACAGTGTTGATATAAGCTAGTGTCTTTTATGACGTTTTCTGACAGTCAAAATACGTGCATAGACACTATGGGGCCGATTCCGATCTCGGCCGGTAGGGCTCCGAATCGGATTGGGCTTTACCGGATCCGATTCGGAGCCCTGTTTCCCGACCGAATCGTACGCGGGTCCGGCCGAGCGAGTACGATGCAAGCGCCCGTGAAATCGCCGACCGACTCGTACGCGGCTTCAACACGCTCCGACCGACTCACACGGACACAACTCGCACCGCGCAATGGAGACGTTCCCCGGCCGGGTAAGTACGATGTGCACCGCGAGCAGTCCGACCGACTTGCGCCGTTCGGCTCGAAAGAGCTGTCGGAGCCAGACTTTGGGGGTCTGCGTCGGACCCCCCTGTACGCGTGGCCGTGCGAGTCGCACACAGGGGGGACCCATGGGTCCCCCCTACCTGTGCATGTACGGCACGATGCGCTTCAACGCGTACCCGCTGTAGGGGGCGCCCTTGTTCGCCTCGCACCCATTGAGTCAATAGGAGCCCGCGTACGCGTTGTACGACCGGCTCCCATTGACTTCAATGGGAGTCCGACCGAATCAAGTCCGGGTGCATGCGTGCGCATCGTACTCGTTCGGTCGGACTGCCAGAGTCCGATTCGGTCGGAATTCTCTCCGGGTCCGGCTCGGTCGGAGAGATTTCCGGCCCGAATCGGAATCGGCCCCTTGGTAGTTTATTTTGGTCATTATTATAATTATTTAAACTTGATTGTTATAAATTGCTGTAGAATATAATAAAAATGGGCTCTCTGACAGAGATGAGCCTATGAAGCACAGCAGCCTGCATCCCAACCGTGAGCCCGCTTACGCCTTCCAGGAAACATGAGTCTGGCTCCTGATCAGCTCCCATAGGCTTTCAGTTAACAACTACAAACAAGCAAAGGGAGGGACTTCACATACCGGAGTCCTCAGTGCGGATGACCAGCAGTAGGACGGAGAGACGAGATGGGATAGGGATGGGAGGCCCGGCAGGGGAGCTGGCAAGAGCTGTGCAGTTGAAAAGAAAACAAGCGCGTAATAGACACCAAAAGGCCTTGGTAGGAGCACTGCTCCTCCCATGGCCTATTGGTGTCTATTACGCGCACCAAGCACGTAATAGACACCAATAGGCCATGGGCGGAGCAATGCGCCCGCCTTTGGCCAATTGCGTGCAGTCTTTTATACAAAGACGCACGAAAAAGCCAATGGGGTAGCACAAAAGGAATCGCACACGCACGAGCGTGTGCGATTCCTGGGTCAGTGCTGAATCCCCGTTTTTCACCTGCTAAATGTCTCGCGCAGTGCAACGCTAGGCGCGAGACCTAAAAAAAGGGGCCAGAAAACATGCAGGGCATGGCCCAGCAGCCGTTACTGGTGCAGTATTTCATCCAAATATGATAAGATGAGGGTAACTTAAAACACATATGATTCGCATATTAAGAAAATATTTAGTTTTCTAAGACAATGTGATATCAACTGAACCTCAACGGATTCAAACTCAAACTTTCAAACCACACCAAGTCATTCAGGTTCACTCAGGACTCTGACCTCAATGGCATGGAACACAGTGCCAGAAAAGACTGCCTGGTACCACCTCTCTCTACTAAAGAAAGAATAACTGTTCTTCCCAGAAAGCAAATTCAGAACTGCTTTTTAGCCCACAGTACTATCGTAACTGGATGGATGGTGGCAATGTCCTGTTTCAGGATTTGTATACTACAATATCAAGGTAAGCAATATCGCCCTGCAAAAATATTGAATCCAGAATACTGACTGCTAACACAGAGAAAAGGCCCGTACACAAAGGTAAGTATAGATATACTGTTCCTAACACCACATCCATATACATGTATGTATCTTCAAGGACCCCAGAACAGAATAGGCAGTAACACTTCTGCTCTCTGAACCCAGTTACTTCTCCACTGAATTATCATCTGTACCTTCTGCCTTTGACTCGTGTTTATCCCTGTACAGTTTTCCGCTACTTTTTAGCTAGGTTTTCACTCTATAACTACTACATAAATAAATAAAGCACGTACATTGACATCCATTAGTGGGAGTCAGGGGTCGTCACTGCTAGCCTTGACTTTACATTTGGTAGCCCTGGATTGTCCCTGATGCGCCTGATCTCAAGCATCCTGAAGACAGTGGCAGGGACAGAAAGTAAACAAGGCCTTTCGAACCAAGTTTACTTTCTATAGTTTTCACTTGTTACACTTGCCTTTACCCCTCAGCAAGAAAGAGTATTGTCTTGTTTGTCGAAGTGTAGGATGTTTGGTCAACTATATGATGTCAGCAAGGGGTGAAAGGGTGGATGATGTCACTCCCACTTTAATGTCGGTGAAGCGATGCCCATAACAATATAAATGGTTGTCAAGGCCACAAATCTGACATTGCTACACAAAAAATACTAACTGCACATGGATACATGGGTGCACTTGCCACACTGTGATAACCGAATGATGGGACGTTGTTAAGGTAGACAAACCTTTAGTAGGGACCACACTAACTTGCAGCTGCAGCTCTCTGGTATGGGTTCCAGTGCTACGACCCATTCTGGCCCATTATTCACTAAGAACAATAGTTACTTACCTGTAATCTGTGGTTCTCCAGTATTGGTATCTTTCATAGATTCACATGCCTGAATCATTCCCCGTCGTCGGAGTGGGAGTCCCACGGTACATAAAAAGCAATAATTATGCACATAATAACCATAATATAGGTAATACATAGAACCAGGAAGTGAAGTAGATAGAAACTACAGGGGAAGAAACTTCCACATTTATGACTTGTCCAAGTCATTATAAACAGTCCAAACTGCAGCCAATCAGGCGACAGCACCCTCCAGAATGCTCTCCCCAGAGGCTGAGGCTCTCAGATTTTCTCGCACAAGAGTGTACCAAGTGAAAAGAGCATAACGAGCCTCTGAGGGGAGGTGGGTGGGTTGCATGTGAATCTATGAAAGATACCAATACTGGAGAACCACAGATTACAGGTAAGTAACTATTGTTCTTCTCCAGTATTGGGGTATCTTTCATAGATTCACATGCCTGAATCAGAGTACAAAGCAGTACATCCATAATAATGCTCGTAAGATTGCACTTGTAACATAATCCTATGTACAAGAGACCTTATGCAATAACATACATAGAAGTTCCAAAGTATGCATATATGTATTTATTTGTGAATAAATAAATATATATGGCAATGTTATAATAAACATAGCTGACATCAGTCTGAGAAACAGTAAAGAGGGGAGGGAAGAACAGAGGCTCACCTTATTTAAAAAGATTACGGAGAACCGCTTGTCCCACAGACGTATCTGCATTACTGGCAGCTTCCAAACAGTAGTGCTTGGTAAAAGTGTGCGTGCTGGACCATGTTGCAGCTCTGCAGATTTGATGAAGAGGCACACCAGCAAACAAAGCAGTAGACGAGGACATTGCTCTAGTAGAGTGTGCTCTTGGAATCGTTTGTAATGGTCTTCCTGCTTGTTGATGACAGAAACAAATCGCAGCAGAAATCCAACGAGCTATGGTCTGTTTGGATATTGGTTGACCCTGGCGTATTTTTCCATAGGCCACAAATAACTGGTCAGATTTACGGATGGAAGAAGTCCTTTGTAGATAGAATTTGAGACATCTTTTGATGTCAAGTGTATGCAAAGTTCTTTCCGCAGGTGATTGAGGATTAGGGAAGAAAGTTTTCAAAATTATTGGTTCGTTGAGATGGAAGTCTGAAGGTACTTTAGGCATAAAACTGGGGTTAGTGCGTAGCACTACCGAGTTCGAAGTGAATTGAAGAAAAGGCGGATTAATAGTGAAGGCTTGAATGTCACTAACCCTCCTAGCTGATGTTAAAGCTAAAAGCAGAGACACCTTCCAGGAGAGAAACTTCAAATCCACTCTATGAATAGGTTCAAAGGGTGTCGCATAAGTTGTGCAAGCACCACGTTCAGATGCCAGGATGGAGATGGGCGGCGGATAGGAGGAAACATCCGAAACAATCCTTTGAAGAACTGCTGAATGATCCTAGCTGAATAAAGAGAGTTGGAACTATCTTGCCGATATCTTGAAATAGCCGCTAAAAATACCTTCAGAGTAGAATGGGAAAGGACTGATCTTGCCAAGTGCAAAAAGAATGGTAGAATCTGCTCCGGTTTTGCATGGATCGGATGAATAGCGGCAGTTTGACACCACAAGCAAAACCTCCTCCATTTAAGCCTGTACGTCTTAATAGTGGAAGGCGCTCGAGCATTGGCTAAGACTTCCTTACAGTCCGCAGGAATATCTAAATGAGCGAATTCAAAGTGTTCAGGCGCCAGGCCGCTAATCTCAGAGATGCAGGGTCCGAATGACAGATCTGTCCGTTCTGGATGGACAGAAGGTTCGGTATTGGTTGAAACTGAATGGGATCGCATTCTGATAGAAGGAGGAGTTCGGTAAACCAGAACTGGCGAGGCCACCTGGGAGCAATGAGGATTAGGCGACAAGCTTCTCTCTTCATTTTCCGGAGAACCCTGGGAACCAACGGTATCGGAGGAAAGGCGTAGGCATAGATCTGCGACCAATTCATCGAAAAGACATTCCCGCGTGACCCTTTGTGGGGAAGCCAACTTGCAAAGAATGGGCATTTGCGGTTCTGACTGGTCGCAAACAGGTCTAGATCGGGACGACCCCACGCCCGAAAAATTTGATCCAACGTTGGTTGTTGTAACTCCCACTCGTGATTGGATACTATTGATCTGCTGAGGGAATCTGCCAGGACATTGGAAACTCCGGGAACATGTATCGCTGACAAGCTGATCCTGTGTCGTATCGCCCAGTCCCAAATTTGTTGGGCTTGTTGCGAGAGCCGGGCAGACCTTGTTCCTCCTTGTTTGTTCAAGTAGTGCATACTTGTTGTGTTGTCTGTCCGGATTAATACTGATGCCCCCAGAATGATGGTGCGAAAGGATTTTAGGGCGAGGAAGATGGCCAGCAATTCTAGAAGGTTGATATGCCACGTTCGTTGCTGGATGTTCCACTTGCCGCTGACTGTGAGCCCTTGAAGGTGTGCTCCCCACCCCTCGAGGGATGCATCTGTAGTGATGGTGAAACTTGGAGCTTCCACTAGGAATGCGCACCCTTTTTCCACATTCTTTTTCGAGTCCACCAGAGTAAGGCTTCTCGCCTCCGGGGAGTGATGCGAATGAGATTGTTGAAGGAGCCTGAAACCTGCAACCATTGGTGGTCGAGCTCCTCTTGTAGGGGTCTCATTTTGAGACGGCAGTTGGGGAGTAAAGGAATGCATGAAGAAATCATCCCCAGAAATGACTTTAACTGTCGGACTGAAGAGTACCTTTTTGAGCGCAACAGGTGGGCAAGGCTGCAAATCTTTTGTTGCCTTTCTTTTGAGATGAATGCTTGTGTCAGTTGAGTGTCTAACGTGGCTCCCAAGAACGTTTGTCTTTGCGATGGAGCGAGATGAGACTTGTCGAGATTGATGGAGAGACCTAGAGATTGGAAGAGGGACAAACATCTCTGAATGTGGGCGTCTGCGACCGTAAAAGAATTCGTCTTGATAAGGCAGTCATCTAGATACGGAAAGATTTGGATCCCTTCCAGACGAAGGTGTGCAGTCACCGGTGCTAGAACCTTGGTAAATACACGGGGTGCGGAACGTAGTTCAAAGGGAAGGACCTTGAACTGGAAGTCCCTGCCAGCCACTCTGAACCGCAAGAATTTCCTGTGTCTGGGAAGAATCGGTACATGGAAATATGCGTCCTGGAGGTCGAGGGTGGCCATGTGATCTCCCGCAGAAAGTAGGTGAAGTATTTCTTGAAGCGTTAACATCCGGAAGGATAACTTTTTTAAATATTTGTTGAGGGAGCGGAGATCCAGAATGGGGCGCCATTCTCCCGATTTTTTCTTGATCAGGAAGAATCTTGAATAAAATCCTGTTCCTCTTTGCAATTGAGGGACAATCTCGATCGCTCCCTTTATTAGCATCAAATTTATTTGGGAAAAAAGCTCCTTGAGATGAGCTGGAGGTGGGCCTTTGGGAGGAGAGTTTGGAGGGATCTTTATGAACTCTAGAACATGGCCTCTGGCCACAATGCCCAGGACCCACTTGTCTGATGTTATAGCGGACCAGTTCGAGTAGAACTGGGAGATTCTCCCTCCAACTTTTAAAGGGGTAGGCGGTAGAATAGGTGGCGGTTGTCACTGTTTTTTAGATGTGTCGCGTCCCCGATAGGAAGGCTTTCTCTTATTCTGTGAATAGGAGGTATTTCGTTGTCCGTAAGACTGTTGGCGTTGAGATTGGTATCGTTGACTATTTTGGAAGGACTGGTATGACCTTTGTTGGTTATATCCTCCTCGACTAGAAAAGGAGCCACGGCCCCTAGCTCCACGAAAGGGCGGCTTCCGAAATTGGAGAGTACCCAGAGATCTTGCTGTCTCTGTATCCTTCTTGATGGCTTGAAGGGCCTCATCCACATGTTGGCCAAACAGTGACTCACCATCAAACGGCATGTCAATTATCTTTGCCTGAACCTCCTGGCGAAAAGATGTTGATTTGAGCCAGCCTTGCCGTCGAAGTACTGCGGCCCCTGCTAGTTGTCTACAACCTGTAGATGCGACATCTACGGCCCAATCTATGATCTCCGCAGAGATACGTTCTCCTTCTTGCAGTATTTTTAAAGCTTCCAATTTGGATGGTTCTGGCAACATGTCGATGTAAGGAGAGATGTCCGACCACATCTGTCTGTCGTATCGGCCTAGTATGGCCAGTGAATTAGCAGCACGGACTGTTGTTGCTGCCATGGTGGAAACTTTTTTCCCAATAGTGTCCAATCGTCTGCCATCCTGATCTGGAGGAGCTGTGATTGGAGAAGATGGGTTTCTAGCTCGCCGTTGTGCCGCTTGGGCAATAACAGAGTCGGCTTTTGGTTGACTTATGAGACATGCCGGTGTGTTATCTGGCGCCTTATATTTTTTGTCGAGGCGAGGTAGGACCGCAGGAACAGAAGCAGGAGCCTTCATGACCTTCAATCCTTCTTGCCAAATGAAGTCAATTATTGGGATGGTCCGTACCTGCTTCCTCGTCTGATCTTTAAAGTCGTATAGGAAACACTCATCCTTTTTGGTTTCCATAGGCAGGAGGAACCTTTGAGTTGCCCTTTCCATCAGAAGATGAAACCCTCCGATGTCAACAGGAGGAGAATCGATGGGAGCTGGAGTTGAAGGAGACGGAGTTTGCAGCTGGTAATCGTCCCACTCCGTAAGAAGCGATCTGTCATCTAACTCTCCTTCCTCCATATCGTTGTCAGAGGTGTGAGCATCATCGGAATGATGAGAAGGAACCGGAGACGGTGGTCTGGGTGACCTCAACGCAGAAAAGGAAGTTTGAGGTACAGGTGTCGGTGGAATAGATGAAGCCGATTCAGATGGAGGGAAACGGCGATAATAATCATCCAACATGAATTGTAGATTATTTAATAGAGCCAAAGGCATTTGCGCCGTTGGAATCGCATCTGGAGCTGGACCAACAGTCTCTGGGGGAGGATCGTCATCCTGATCGCCCTCCTGATATTTGATGAATAATTCTGATGGGCTCCTGGCAGTGCGAAATCTGTCATCGTCCTCAGATTCCTCATCATCCTCCCCATAATCTAGTAATTGTTCAGGTAATTCTAGAGGTACCTTAGTAGGGGAAATATGCAGTGGAGAGAGGTTCTCCAATGAAGAACCATGTCTATGCAGCAAAGAAGATGCTGTTGTCAATGGTGGTAATTGCACCTGTGTCGTAGACGGTGCAGAGGGCGCCGTTGCTGCAGTCGCTGACCAAACCTGCAATTCTGTACAAGCAGATAATTGCAGCGTCGACGAGGGAGTCGTCGTCAATGGAGCCGGTGTAAATGAAGTAACCGACGACGAGGCAGTCGTCGTCGACGAGGTAGTCATCGACGACAAGGCAGTCTTCGACGACGAGGCAGTCTTCGTCGACGAGGCAGTCTTCGTCGACGAGGTAGTCTTCGTCGACGAGGTAGTCTTCGTCGACGAGGTAGTCTTCGATGACGAGGCGGTCGTCGACGAGGCGATCGTCGACGGGAGTTTTCTACTCTTCGTCGTCGACGGGACGTCGACGGTAGATCTAATTTCCGTCGTCAACGAGATTGGCTTCACGGAGACAGAAACCAGCGTCGACGGTGATGACGCCGACGACATGATCATCTGTGGTCTCGGCGACGAGAAGGTGGCAGTCGACGTCGTTGTAGCGTCGACGGTAAGTATCGTCGACGAAGTCGTCGTCGATGCCGTCGACGACGGTACCTTTTTCTGAGGTAAAATCTTCTCAGGAAAGCGTTTTGAAGCCAGAGACTTCGCAGTTTTTCTCGGGGGGGTAGTATGCAAAGGCTTACTTTTAGAAGGTGGAGGAGCCTTTTTTGAGGAGGAAGGCAATTCAGCACCCTTAGAGAACTGCTGTTTTCTCGACACCTTAGCCCCAGGAGAAGACAAGACCTCCTCAGCAATCCTCTTCCTAGAGGACGCAGTAGAGCCCGAGGCAATACTCCCCACATCAGATAAGGGGTTGTCTTGATCCTTGATCTTCTGTAGCCACAGAAGTAGACGTCCCTCTCTGTCTCTGAGAGTTTTTTGAGGGAAGGTCCTACAGATCTTGCAGTCTCTCACCTGGTGATCAGGATACAGGCAATAAATGCATTTGTTGTGGGGGTCTTCTGAAAACAGCCGGAGCTTCCCACAAGACTCACAAGGTCGAAAGAGAGATCTTTTAGATGAAGACATCCTGAAATGAAGTAATTTGTGAAGAAATCGAAAAGTACTGAGCAGAGCTCAGGGAGACTCCCTTCACACGACGTGCGGTAGAAGATCTGAGAGCCTCAGCCTCTGGGGAGAGCATTCTGGAGGGTAATGTCGCCTGATTGGCTATAAACAGTTTATAAGGACTTGGACAAGTCATAAATGTGGAAGTTTCTTCCCCTGTAGTTTTATCTACTTCACTTCCTGGTTCTATGTATTACCTATATTATGGTTATTATGTGCATAATTATTGCTTTTTATGTACCGTGGGACTCCCACTCCGACGACGGGGAATGATTCAGGCATGTGAATCTATGAACGATACCCCAATACTGGAGAATTGTATAATTAATAATATATGTTTCACTCTTGGTATAGTATAAATAATGCTGATCTACTATGGGTCCACCAATAGCCTGAGGCAGTGAGTGACACTGTCTAACGGCTGGCGCAGGCACATTAAGGTGCCAGCACTAGCCATCAGAGAGAATGTTCAGAGCCCTGGCATGCCTCAGTGCCTCCCTCATCTGTGACGTGCTGAAGTGTCACTTCAATGTAACCAGGGCCACAGGCAGCCCTCACAGGTTAGCACCTGAAGCCAGTGCTGCACCTGTTTGAGGCAGGGTGCACCACAGCGGTGTTGTGAGAGCGACACCAAAATCACACAAACCCGAGGATGGGCTGTTCAAGTGGGGTTGAATGGTCATTATTTTTATTTTCTGTGTCTTTAGAAACCTCTTACTTGCTGATGCTCACATTGTTCTGGTAAATAGGTCCTTTAAACAAGTTGGTTTTCCAAGGAGTGTTAATGTTAGCCCGTTAGCAGGAGATGCCGGTATTTGTATCTGAAAGGCTATCTCTGTATTCTCACCCACTGGGCTGTTTAACCTGTGATTACTTACAAGAAAAAAGGCAGGAAGCCAAGAACTACATTTTATTTTGCATTCCACAACTGTGCCCCTCTGGCACTATGACATAGGATAACGATCTATGTTTTTTCAGCCAACAGCATGTTGCATTGTGGGGCTTGTCGTTTTGCTTTCGACATGTTTCATAATGGATCAAAAACCCAGCATGTAAAGTGCAATTGGATAAAATGCCAAAATTGGCTGGAGGTATTATGCAGGACATGGAGCTACTTGTCAGCGAACTTTTAAAACTTTACCAAGTCTCCTATTCTATTTCAAAAACTGCTTGTTTCATTCGTTAATCCAAAAGCAAACTCACTCCGCTCACATATTTTGTGTGTGTTCATTCTTTCACTCACATCATGCATTGAAACAATCATTGGACATGTGAATCATTTTTCTGTCCTGAGGAGTGGAAAGTTTTATACCGAGCTTCACAACACAATAAAAATACAACATGGACAGCCACTGTGCAACTTCCTCTAACACAGATAATAAGTCGAGGACAGGTGGCAGCAGCAAAAAGAACATCACATGATTCTCTCACACATGAAGAACAGATACAACACAAAGAGTGAGTGAGAGGCATTAAAGGAATGTTGTATAACTTTCATAAACAAACAAACACACAGGAAGTACAAAAACTCAAGCAAAAAATAGCCAAACCTATTATAGAATTACCATACATTCATGTACTTATACAGGATGATGAGTGCCCACATATCTAATGTGGAATGCTTTATCAGTGGTTTCCATATCCTAAACAGGGAAGCATTCAAGTGTATTAGTGTTCACTGGCGCCTAGACACCTCCGGGTAGTAGTGCGCATAATAAATTGTTATAACATAACATAACATACAGTCTCCGAGTTATGGACACCCTAGTTTGGCTGAGGTTATGTCACTTATGTCAACACTTATGTACTCCCTTTGTTAAACTGTCAGATGTATATTAAACTTTTATGCGGGTGAGCAAAAAATGTTTTTTACTGGGGTCTGCCTACGTCATGGTTAAAAACAGGAGGGCTGAGCAACGAACCCTACTTCTCTTTTCCATCAACATGCTTTGGTGCTTGAATATTGCCCCTTTGGACTCAGGCGTCATCCCCAGGAATATAGGTATCTCACAAGAAATACTGTGAAACAATCCTTGCTTCACAGGGCATGTTTACCAGCCTCGGAAGGGGAGGGGCGAGGGGGTAGGCCTCTCAACAGACCATTGGTGACGTTGTCAGTATGCAGCACATTTCCCAGGGTGAGTCCGTGTAAATGCAGCCTGCACTATGAAACAGACCATATTCATGATGCGCAGCCACACTCGCAACTGACTGGGTTTGTGGCATGGTCAGTGCATAGGCCTTCAGATTGCAAACTATTATGGGGCATATTATCAAGTGAGTTATCGCTTCGTTAGCGGCACTTTCGTGCCGCTAACGCGGGTTTTTTTTATCGCACTATTACCAAGCTGATGATAACAGTTGTTAGCGACAGTTTTCCAACGATAGCGGCCGGATTTTACATCGCCCTGCATGCCTGCGATATTTAGCACTAATGACATGCAAAGTAGGCGTTCCCCACCAAAGCGACACGAAAAAAGTCGCTAACACAACATCGCACTAGTAACAAAGATGCCCCGGACCCGCGAAGCGATAAAAAAAATCGCGCTAAGCCCCGTTAGCACCAGGATTGTAACGCCAGATAAAAACATGACTTAAACTGGGGAGAAATGGAGCTATATAAGGGAGACAAGGCCATAGCCCCATCAGAAGAGCAACAGACGCCATGGAGGTAGTTATCAAGCAGCTCGGAGTTCCACGAAGGCAACAACAACCACTGCCAATGCCGCCACCCCCAGGACCACCACCAAGGCAGCGACGAAGAAGACAGCGGGTACTGCGCAGACGTCTCAGCCTCGCTGACTTAACGCCAGAGGACGTCATAGCCCGCTACAGGCTCAAAAGGACATCCATCAATCACATCCTCAACCTGATAGCCCACAGGCTGACGCCACCAACAGAGCGGAGAACCAACATCCCTCCGCAGACAAAGCTGCTGGCTGTGCTGCACATGTTGGCCTCTGGGACCTTTCAACCAACAACGGCCAGAGTCGGAGGTGTATAACAGGCAGCCTTTTAAATCTTCCTCCCCACTGTCTTGGATGGCATACTTAGCCTGATGCCCCAGCACCTCCACTTCCCCAACACTGTGCAGGAGCAGATTGAGATCAAGCAAGGCTTCCATGCCATTGCTGGCTTCTCACAGGTGTTGGGTGCAATTGACTGCACACATGTCTTATTTGTGCCCCCTGCGGACAGCGCACACATATTCCGCAACAGAAAGCACACGCAAACAAACTGAAGACACATACCCCGCCTGCATTTATCACTCCTGCATAAGTACAACACCATGAAAATAATACATAGCACAATAAGTGAACTTAAGAACACAAAAGTCTATTCATGGTCTGTATGTCCCCTCAGTACAGACATGCCTTTTAGTGTGACAATTGTGCTAAACCTGATGCCTCATGTAGTGAATACTGGGCCCACAAATTCTTATTCAATGTGTATTTGTTGTGTAAATCATGAATCATAGTGTGTACACAGCGCAAACCCATGATTTTCAGGTGGTCGTATGTGGCAAATAGTGATTTTGAGTGTCTCTTCTGTGTGAAAATATCATATTAAGGCTGGGGAATGGTGGTGAAATACGACAAACGGGTGTGAAATGGTGGTAAAATATGAAAATCGGCCGTGCCATGGGGGTAAAATATGAAATTTGGGCGTGATATGGGGGCAAGGTATGAAATCTGGGCAATGAATTGGGGGGTCAGACCTGAAATTCGGGCGTGAAATGGGGGTAAAACATGAAAATCGGGCGTGCAATGGGGGTAAAATATGAAAATTGGGCGTGCCATGGGGGTAAAATATGAAAATCGGGCGTGCCATGGGGGTAAAATATGAAATTCGGGCGTGATATGGGGGCAAGGTATGAAATCTGGGCGTGAAATGGGGGTCAGACCTGAAATTCGGGCATGAAATGGGGGTAAAACATGAATATCGGGCGTGCAATGGGGGTAAAATATGAAAATCCGGCGTGCCATGGGGGTAAAATATGAAATTCGGGCGTGATATGGGGGCAAGGTATGAAATCTGGGCGTGAAATGTGGGTATGATATGAAAATAAGTGTGAAATGGGGGTAAATTTGCTCCTTGTAAGTGAAATGGGGTCCAAGATGCCATATAGGGCGTCGTCAGCAATAAACCTGTAAACTACTTCAAGCTCAAGATCACACACCACTACGACAACTTAGCGGACCACACACGGTTCGCAACAGACGGAAGACATGCCCCTCTGAGACAACAACCAGCACACCATCTCCAAAATTGACACCAGTCACGGCTGAAGACACCGGCTCCAACACGAAAGGCATCCACTCGGGGGCCACGACAGACCCCTGCCCCCCTCACATCAACCACAGAGCCGTGTCAGCCATCGCACAGGAACGATGATGCAACGTCAAAAACCCATTCAAAACCCGCACCTTCCCAGACGACTGTAAGTGCGCATAAGTCATGCACATGCTCAAGAAGCCCACGGGTGACCACACCAACCCCAAGTACAAGTGGCACATCTCGCTCCTCCCCTTTGCTGCAAAAGTCACTGAGGAAAATGTCGACAGGTAACTGACACGAATCATCCGGGAGAACGCCATCCTCGACACATCACTATGTGGAATCAGAAGCAACCACTACACTGAGACTGCCCTACTCGCCGCCACAGATGACATCCACACCCTCCTTGCCCGCAGCTACTCCGCAGACCTGATCCTGCGTGAGCTCCCTGCACCCTCCAATAATGTCTCCCAACGCACACAAGTCTGCAGACTTCACAACCCAGACATACAAGTAACAGAAATGGCCCGGATCAGATCATACCTCACTGTAAGAAGGCAAAGGATCACACTGCCACCTAACATCTCAAATCACACGAGAATCAGCTGCGGAGTCACACAGGGCTCATCACTGAGCACAGCCCTCTTCTACATCAACATGGCCCCCCCTGCATCCACCGTCCGACAACACGCCGTCATGATCGCATCCTATGCTGACTACACCCAGCTCAACCATGACCTCACCAAATACACCAACACTGCAAATCTCTACTTCCAGTAAGGAATGCAACACGTCGCTGTCTGGATGGGCAACAGGTGCCTGAAGATCAACGCCGACAAAACAGATATCCACGTGCTTGGAAACACCCCTACAGCATGGGACAACACCAGGTGGCTGAACCCCCTCATAAGACCACCAAGCCCTGCAGACCCTGACAAATACCCAAGGCATCATACTCAACAAATCACTCAACATGAACCAACAGGTCCACAACGTCACATCCAGCTGCTTGAACAGGCTCTGCAGCCTCCGTCAGTCCTCCAATGGATCCCCCTGAGTCAAGTAAGACTGTCACCCACGCACTCATCACCAGCAGACTGTACTACGGAGATGCACACAATACCGACATCTACAAGTGCCGACCCTGCAAACTCCGGACAATACAGAACACCGCTGCCAGACGCGTCCTTGGCATCCCCTGGCACGAAAACATCAGCCAGCACACACTAAGACTCCACTGTCTCACAGTGCAGAAGTGCCGATTCGTTCTACACGCCAACAAATGCATACACAACAATGGACAAAAATACCACCATGGCATCATCCACTTCCACGTACACTAATGGTATGTCCAAATTGCTAATTTATTACTGGCAGCAATGCCTGGCATCCACGGAGCCACTGCCGGCGGAAGATCCTTTGCTCACATGTCAGCCAAGACATGGAATGAGCTACCGGCAGAACTCACATGCGCACCCTCCCTGAACACCTACATGTAGCCCCTCGAGACCTGGCTCCTTGTCTAACAGAACTGCGCACACCCTCGTCGCCTCAAGACCACCAAGGGTGAGTGGTGCCCTTACAATTCACATGAGTTAGTGACTGATTTGTGTAGACATCTGCAATTGAGGGGGTCATATGTTATGTGACATGCAATTTAGGCAGTAATGCTACAGCAAATATACCATTTAGGCTGCCTACAGTGTGCAAAACAAGCTTATCATTGTGTCATTGGGTTCTGAAGAGAAATTACCTCTAAGAGCCTCCATCTGTGTATGGAATAGGTGTTACATTGAAAATCTGATCGTTAACGCGATCATTTTTCATACGCGCGCTGGAAAAAACGTCGCTAGACACTGTACCATAAGAATTAGCGAAGATCAGCCGATTTGCGTGCATATTTTCATCGCAATCTCAAAAACGGGCCGCAAACACACAGGAAGTGATGTATGCATGCTTCCTGTCTACCAGAGTGGTGTCTTTCACTTTCTCTTTTGAGCACATTGCTGGTGTTTGTGGAGAGTGAAGGTGGTGTTTAGTGGTGTGTGCTGTATGAGTGAGATTTTGAGAGTGTTGCAGTGTCCTGTGTCCTGTCTGTTGTGATTTACTTGTTTAACATTGTTTAACTGTCTCCTGTCCACAGTCTTGTCGGGTGTTTGTCTTGGGGATTATTAACTTTTGTAGTTGTTGCTGTTGGACTTTTAGAGGGATCTTAATTTTGGGGTTGAGGGCTTACAGGGGTGCAGGGCAATGCCGTCTGTGGGCAGGTCGGGCAGGATGTCAGAGGGGGCATTGGGGGGCTAACTTTGGTTAGTTAAATACTACCTGCCCTTGATGTTGGAGAGGGGAGGACGTATCCTGGCAGGGTACAATGTCTCTGTGCGGAAGCTGCGTTGGGAGCGTGTGCGGGTACGGATGTGCAGGTACTTTGGAGTGGACCGTACTGTGCGCCAGTGGAAGCACCGCTGGCAGGACATGCTGGCACGTGAGGCGGACCTCCTGGATTACACTGGAGTCATGACTGGCCTACAGGGTGGTAAGTACAAACCCTACTTATACACATGATTACTGTAAAGTTGATGACAAATTGACGTGTGGGACACGAAGGTATGACGTCCAAATGCGGTCTTCACACTGCTAAACGTTCACAACACAGTTAAAAGTACATTAATCCTTAACATCAACTGGCGCTACAGGCGTTGTACTTAGGGATGGTGTGCTTTACAAATCAAACACCAGTGTGTGCAACAGTAGGGAAGGTGGTGGAATTGCAATGCACACCATTCATTAGTGTAGAGCGCCATCCTGCGCAAGTCGCAGTCACGACTTGCGCAGTAATGACCACCTTCATCTGTGTAACTGCCTTGTTCGATCTGGAGGGATGCAATCATACACAGAGCACGCATCATCTCAAGTCCGTGTGACAATGGTGCATTGAAAATGTGTCACACAACTATTATGTGCATGTCTGCTAGCATCAATGTCTTGTGTGGCCCAACTCAGCATTCACAGGTCTTGTGTGAATGGCAGTCAAAGTAGACAGAATCATGTGGCCAACACGAACTGCAACACGGCAGTTACGTAGCATATTCATTTATGATGATGATTGGTATGATGAATATGACACGTTTGATTGTAGTACTGATACAAACACAAATTTAAATTTGTTGTCTCACAGATGGACGGCAACCATTCACACAGGGGGAGATCGACTGATTCGAGAACCCTCACGCCACTGGTGAGTATGGACATTACATAACGGCATAGTGTGTTGTCATGAATGTCTGGGGCAAATGCACCACGTAGCTGGTTTGCTGTATGGGTGTGTATCACATGTCCCTTGCCAATGGTGTGAAGATGTATTGGGGAAGTCATAAGAGTGTAAAAATCGGTAAGTGAAGGTGGAGCAATGCATCCTATTCACAGTTGTGACCTTGCCCATCACCAGTCAGTGATACACATTGGAATCAAGGGGCATTTTGTCAAGCCCCAATCGCCACAACAACGTCACTTTTAGTGACGTTGTGTTGTCAATAGGGTCCTCGCATCATGACCATGGCAGAGTTACGCTACCTTGTCAATAATGCACACTTTCATGCTGTGCTTAGCGTGAAAGGTGCGTGCACTGGGTGTTACGGTGTGCGTTCCAATGCAACAACCATTGTAATTGACTTTGCCACATATCAACAAATGCGGCGTCAATAGGCTGCAGCGCAGAAATGAACTACAGTCATATCATGTTCACACATATTCCATCATAGGATCAATGCCTCATTTTCCATGTCATAGCTATATTACATGTGTGCTGCCTTCTGCGGCACACATGTGCTTGCAAAAATTACATGGTTCAATTTGGTTCATGAAGGTGTCCCTTCCTGTACATACACAGAAGATTATCAACATTTGCATTGAAGTACTTTCATGTATGCTACATGAAGCCGCACACATGAATGTTGCAAGTTTGTATTCTCGGTTTGTTCATGTGCAGGAAGGGGCACCTTCCTGTACATGAACAACACGTCCCTGCACACACACACTCTTTCACACTGGTGCAAGGGTGCCTGCGTTGGCGCTGACTTGTGGTACTTGACTCCATCGCTGAGTGAAACGCAAGGCTGCACCATATCCTTGATGATGTGGTGCAGAATAGTGTATCTAAATTGGCAGAGAGAGGCGTTACGTCACAACAGCTAACGCCTCCCTCCGCCTGTTCCGTGTCAATATGCCCCAAGGACAATGTGTCCTGTCACCACAGCACATGCATGTGGACTACAGAGCGCAATGATAGGAGAGGAGACATGTAAGTGGTGTTGCTGATGAGTATCAGATGAAATGTCATGCATGTACATCCTTGACTGTGCAAGTGTAAACAATTATGCATTAGTAGGCAGTGCTTTTCAGGCTGTGCGAGATCACGCACAGTCCTGCACAGTGATTTTGGAGGTATGCTGCATACCAGCTTCGCAGAACTGGCAGTGCGTAGCTTGGAGCCAAGCATATCAATGGCACGTTCCCCAGACACATTTCAAAGATGGCAAAATGAATCTCACTTGCATCATTGTCCACTGCAATGGTGGTGTCAAGCTGTCTCCTCGGGGTCATTCCATGATCAACTCGGGATCAGGTGTCCAGTCTCCTCTGGCCCAATTGGTGACATTACTCCACACGCATCTTCCCCGCATTGTTGTATTCCTCTTAGGGTGTCCGTATATAGGTTTTCCTGTATCATGTCCTTATATAGGCACAATTCGCCCTGCCCTTATATAGGCATAAAATCCCAGTCCTTATTTAGGCATTAAACCGTGCACTCCAAATACAGGCATGGTCTCCGACATCCGTCCACCCTAACGTCACAACGAGTTCTTGAAGAACAGACCCTTAGGCTTTGAGAGTTTCCCTAGCACAGGACTATTGATTTCTTCAAGGACTCAACTATTATGCATGAACCGGTATACCTTAAGGGTTCATTCATGACGTCTTCCGCTGTCCGATTCACGTTAATGCTAACATTCTGAGGTACCTCTCAGGTATAAATATATCTTCCCTAGCCCCTGTAAATCAGAGGAGACCTCGACTTCAGAGGAGCCCGTTTCCCCGCCTGACGCACTGAGAAGACGCTGTCATCCCTGCACGCAGAGAGTCCAGCTTCCAGTGATCTGACTTCCCTCGCGGTGTGTTGGAGTTCGAGTCTGGCAAGTGATTCCCACCTCTCTCATTCTTAAGGTATGGAGCTGACTAGAAACCTAGAGGGAATCTTGGCATACTAGGCATACTAGACTTAACATACTCTTAGTATACCATAGTAAGGAATACTTCACCTACTTCATACCTCTCCCTACACCTAGGTTAGGTTAGATACATTGGGGTAGAACTAGCTCAGAAACGCATCGTATGAGTACTCGCATTTTTAGTCTATGTTATTTATGTAAATGAATATCTACTAAAAGATCATGCTAACGCAGTATTATTTATTTCTTCTGCTTACGCTGTACATTATTTATCTTGCATACTGTCTTGTGATCGTAACAGCACATATTACTTACACGAGAAACAAGACTGTTCAATAAATCTTTTATTGAAACGCCCGTCTATTCTTTCTGTGTAACTTTGAGGAAAACTAAGTATGCACGAGTGAGCTGAGTGAAACGGTTATCTATTGTTTCCACGACTCTGGGACACGTTCTGATTCTAAAGGGAAACAAAGTTGTCATGTTTTGCGGCTGCCAGAAACTACTCCCTTCTTGTTTATCAAGGAGTTTCTAGTGGCCTCTGAGCTAGCTGGCACAAGTTATTAAGTTTAATATACTCGATAGGGACATACCGACCTCAGTCCTATGTCAAACCTATAGGGTATATTATTCCAATGCGCAGAGCCTATTAGGGAAATAGGAGCTACACTACATGGCGCCCAACGATTTGGTAAGGCGGTAATTTAACGCTAGATACTGAGTAACTCAGCTGTGCTTTTTCTCTCAGAGACCCCTACCCATATACTCCAAAAGACGTCTGGAGTGGGCAGGGTTAAGTATCCGCCACGGCTACAAAGGGAAGCACCCTATATATTAGCTGTTTGGTTTGCTCAACGTTGAAGGATACAGTGTTCCAAAATATTGTGCACCTTATCTTTGTTTCCTTGAAACTTGTTCTACATTTTTCAAAAAACAAAATGCCTGACTCCGACAATGACACCGGAAACAATGAAGTTACGGGTCAACCAGCTTTAAGAGCTTTAAACATTACCGGTTTAGATGGAACCGAGGAGGGTGTTATAGACATCCCTCAAAACTTAAGAAGAGCCATCACTCTAAAACTCATAAAACACGGCCTACCACCAAGAGGCGGTAGAGCAGTTTTTGTGATAGAAGCACACGAATCCTTTCAGACAGAGGTATTCTATTCATGGGTAATATTTCCTGAATCCAATCCAGTTACAAAACTGTTTCACTTCTACAAAGAAGATGATCCACCAGAGGAATATATTCCTTTCGAGGATATTGAAATTCCACTAACATACCAGGAGCATCAGCTCTGGTTTAAAGGCGCCCTAAAACATCACAGAAACATTACCAGGCTCGGTCCACTAGGTAGACCAGGAGGAACATGGCCGATTCTAGCCGGCTACACACCTCATCCTGAACTGGCTATAATGTCAGATGAGGAGTTACTTACTCAAATAACAGAGTTAATAAAAATCTACAGACAATTGGTCCAATATGCTATGCGGACTTTCACAGTCCAACCACCATTAACCATTCCAAATCAAACCCCTCAACAGGGGAATACACTGAAAATTACACCGCAGACTCTATACGCAGTCATGGGTAAAATGCCCACAAAACGTGAGCAAATTCCATTTTGGATAGCTCAAAAAATTACTCAAATCGAAGCAGTATTTCCAAATACTAGCCCGTATGAGAAACACAGAATCCTAACAATCAGTTTACCGATGGGGATCACACCACAACTGGAAGACTGCACCACTTGGGGCTCAGTCTTTGCTGCCATCTATACTAAAACACATGGTATTCCATCAATTGCGGTAATACCTGATGTCCTGAAACAAATTCAAAACGAATACGGGGCAGAGCCTGCTCTAAATTTAGGTATGAAATTACTGAAGAATTTCGACCAGGTCTCAACAATAATATTATCTAATAGTAAAGGGGAGGCAGCAGCAGTGGCGATCCGCCAACGATTAAGGGAATTCGATGTTACAGAACATCAGACTGAGCTACCCAGAATAATTGAACAATCTTATGCAGAATTAGGCAGAGATAGTTTGGGTGGAAGACCAGTGAAGCCGAAACTATCTGAAAGTCCTGAGAAGGACTCTATTAAACAAACTCCTACATCTTCTAAAAAGAAGTGGGAGACTAATAAACAACATTCAAATGAGAAACGTTCTCAATCCCGAGGTAGGTCTCCTCAAAAGGAGCCCTCTGAAAGGAGGTATAACCTCAGGAATAGGGATAATTTGAGAAAGCCTGACAGGTATCAAGATACTGATACACGTTCCTCTCGTCCCTTTCAGATCTCGTCACAGACTTCGGAAAGAAGAGGACGGTCAGAACATAGAGAAGAACGTGTGAAATCCAAAGAAGAAAAACACGCTACAAAAAATAAAACAAAACCTCAATTCTCCAAAAAGAAAGTAGCGGGTCTGAAGATCAGACATGCCGAGAATACTGAGAACACAACTCAAGAACGGAGAATGGGCTCAGACAATGCTGGACAGTGCAGCAGAAGTCACAATAGCTTGCCAGAACCTGAAGGAACTTCTGGAGATAGTGGACTTGAATGAGTACATTACAGTCGAGACTGTAGACACAAGGGTTAGTACTCCACAAAAGTTATATGAAATAACACTCCGGATGGAGGGAGACATACCTAGACAGGTGAAAGCACTTTTTTGGAAAAAACTTTCACGGGGCTATGACATACTTCTAGCAGAAAAAGACTGGCCACCACAATTTGTCAGGGAGTGCCCACATGGCGAGGACATTATTATGCCTGCCTTCTCCAACCATAATCCAATTCACCTAAAATATACATATGCCAGGAAATGGGCAGGCCCAGGCCCCAGCATTATATAAAAATCATGTAGGATGGGATGAGGACTCACCTCATCATAAAATACATCTGAAACATGAACCAACTGCACAGAGGCAGTACCCAATAAAGCAAGAAGCTAAAAAACAGGTCAGGGAGATCTTACATCAACTTGAATACCAAGGGGTGATTGAAACATGCACCTCCTCAATGAACAATCCTTTGTTTCCTGTCTCCAAACCAGACAACACCTAGCGTCTAGTTTTGGATTACAGACACTTAAACACTTGTTCTAAAACATTTGCAGTGCAAAATGCACATAGCACAGCATTAATGAATAATATTGTGCGTAAAAAATATAAAACCACATTAGACATCTCAAATGGTTTCTTTTGTCAAAACATAGCACCTGAAAGCAGGTACTTAACAGCATTCTCCATAATGGGGACCCAATTTTGTCGACTCCCACAAGGGTTCAAGAACAGCCCGGGGTTATTCTCAGCGAGGGTAACGGAGTTACTACAAATTTATGACATTGAGGCATTGTCCTATGTCGACGACATCTATCTGACAGACGATGACCTGGACAAACACTTGAACAGGGTGAGCACCATTATACTGGGCTTCGCCTCTGAGGGCTACAAATTCAACTTCAAAAAGTCCAGAATTGCCCATCTCAATGTCCTATTTCTGGGATATGAGCTTTCAAGTGAAGGCAAGAGCCTGGCAGCTAATTTTCTAGAGAAATGTGCGCTGCTCTAACCTCCAAAAACGCTAAAAAACTTACAATCCATCCTGGCACTTGAACAGGGTGAGTACCATTATATTGGGCTTCGCCTCTGAAGGCTATAAATTCAACTTTAAAAAATCCAGAATTGCCCATCTCAATGTCCTTTTTCTAGGATATGAGCTTTCAAGTGAAGGCAAGAGCCTGGCAGCTAACTTTTTAGAAAAGTGCGCGCTGCTCCAACCTCCAAAAACGCTGAAAAATTTACAATCCATCTTGGGTTTCCTAAATTTTGGAAGAACATACATTCTAAATTACGCAGAAAGGGTTAAACCTCTCTACGCATTAACCAAACCTGATTTTTCAATCAAAAATTGGACACATGAACACACAGAAATCTTGCGTTCACTCCAGGCTAACATGTTAGCAACAAATCACTTACAAACACGCGTAAGTCAACGCAACCTGGTGATCCGAATAATTTCGGGTCAATGCGGATTCACCTACTTAATGAGGGTGAAAAAATACCAATCGCATACAAATCTCATTTGTACACAAAAGCGGAAATGCGCTTCAATTCAACTGAAAAAATTCTGACAGCAGTTCAAACCGCTGTAGCAAAAGAAAGAGCCTTAGCCCAAGGGAAACGCATTATTGTCGTAACCCCAGTACCAGCTTTAGAAGCGGTCACAAAAGCAAGCATTTCAAATGCTAAAGCATTACATCCAAGATGGATACAATGGGTTAATTCTCTTGCTGCAACAGATGTTGAATATGTTTTTGATCCCGATTTAAAAACACAAGTGTTCCTGCAATATGAACAAGAATGTCCTCTGCCCACTGAAATCCTGCCTCTCAATCAGTACGAATTCATAATTTACACTGACGGAGCCGCACAACCCGCAACAGGGAGTAAGCAAGCTTACAGTGCAGCGTGTGCAATCGTTAAAGGTCGCATGCGAGATGGCATCTTCAGACCTATGGTCACAAAAACTCAATCTCTAGGGGATTGTACAGCTCAGCGAGCTGAACTACAAGCATTCAAACTGGCACTTGAAAGTACAGATCGAGAATTCCCCATGCTAATAGTGTGCGATTCCTTTTACTGTGTTCAGTTGTATAATGAATATATACAAAACTGGCTTGAAAATGGTTTCAAAGATGCGAAAGGTGGCACAATAAAGCACAAAATGCTTTGGGAACAAGTAGTTCAGTTGAAAAACGAACTACCAAAGGCTCACGTGATCCACACACTGAGTCATCAACGTGATGGCGTTCACGTTGCAGGGAATTCATTGGCTGACGAAGCCGCAAAGGGGCTGTTCAGACGGCTTCCGTAGCTGCGATCACTCGTTCAAAAACAAAAATAGACAGTGAGATAATGTTGGCTGTCAATGCTACAAGCAAAGGCAGTGGTGCAGCGTTACCAAAAAGGTTTCCACTCAAGTACTCTTATGTAATTGATGCGAACAACGTTCCTTTTGCTCGAATCCCTGGAGTGGTGGATAGGGTAATTCCAAACAAGGAACGTAGATTAGGACTAATCCTAGCAGCACACGAAGGGATAGCTTCTGCCCATGCAGGTGTTTCTGCAACAGTATCTTTACTCAAGCAAAGATATTGGTGGCCTGGCATTCGGAAACAAACAAAGAACTATGTTTTAGAATGTGATATATGCCAACAGATGAAAGTCTCCACAGTGAAACGCCCTGCGCAGACACCCCTGTTAATTTCAGACAAACCATTAGCTTGTGTTTACCTGGACCACTGCGGTCCCTTGCAAAGGGACGGTAACTATAAATATATCATGGTTGCAGTGGATTCATGCTCTAGGTTCCTATGGATATGGCCTCAGCGCTCGGCTGACGCTCGAACTGTTATAAAAGATTTGCGAGTCTTTATCGGCACATACGCAATAAGCACGCTACATTCTGACATGGGCCCTGCGTTTAGCTCTCGGGCTTACAAAGAAGCCATGGCCAATCTGGGCGTTGCATTGCGGTACTCCTCTCCATTCCATCCTGAGGGAAATTCGGTTGTGGAAAGGAAAAACCGGGACATAAAGCAGTCTATAACAGCTAGGGTATTAGGTTCGGGTGATGGGTGGGTCAAACATCTTTATGGGGTCCAACGCTCATTGAATAACCTGCCAAGAAGTTCTCTAGGGGGGTCACTCCATATGAGGTCCTATTTGGGACAAGAATGTGGGTACCAGACCTCGATTACGTAGGCACAGTGGTGGAAAATAAACCTTTTGATATCAAAGATCGTTTGGCTGTTTTACAGGAACTCAATGAACTAAGATCGAAACAAAGCAACGTATTCCTGCAGCCAACCACCACTGGGGCAAAACCGGCGGTCCCAGCAAGGCCTGTCTGGATTCCAAAAGTTGGGGATCTAGTCAGAGAAAAGATTGCGGACAAGAAGGAATTTGGACCTTCTTACAGACAACCAGTACCTGTCCTAGCAGTTCAAGGAACAAGAACAGTACTTCTGCCGCCCCTTGCTGGAAGAAAGGAGAAAAGATTTGTGCCCATCGACCTCATCAAACCACAGTATGTGGCCAATACTAAATAGTAGGCCTCGTGGACTCCGACCTAGTAGCAGACGCACTCCTCTCGCTACTATCCAAGAGGTTCAGACTGAAAGACTGATAACATTCGAGAATTCAGCAGCAACAGATGAAGGACTATGCAATAATGCAATGGAACTCGTCCCTCTTGAAAATCAAGTAACAGTTCGTCCAAATACACCTGTCTACACCAATGTAGCAAGTGATCGACTGGTTCCAGCGATTTCTACGAATCCTGATGCAATTCCAACAATTGACAGAACTGCTTCTGGCTATTTCATTAACTTTGATACGTTCTCAGAAGATCCGAGTGAACCTGAAACGACGCCAGCATCATCAAAATTCAAGCAGCAAGTACAAGACTTTCTTCACTTTCTGAAAAAGACTTATCTGGCTTCACCATGGATTGAACTCTGGATTATTTCTGGAATATTTGTTTTCCTGCTTTGGCTAGCTTTGGTTATGACTATGAGCGTGCTTATAAATGGCAGATACATCCATGTGAATACTGAAGGAAAAGATGTGAACGTACTTTTGAAACCTCATAAATCTTCCCATCGTGAAGCAAGAGACTTGTCAACAGTAAACATCACAGCTGTTCCTATACAGGATGGTATAGTGTGGGACAAAACAGATTTTGATATTTTTGGCCCGACTGAGAAATTGAACATTCCACATTTGTTTAAAATTTCACTAAGTGATCTCATTTCGTCCAGTACCTATTCTGATGATTGGGACTTTGAGACTGTTAACGACATAATGTTTGACCTAGAAAGATCTGCTGCATTTTCTAAAAATGAATATTTAGAGGGTTCATCAGACTATGAACAACTGTATTGCTATAACCACTATGGTCATCATTATTTGCATAAATCTGCATACCCTAGAAATGTGTTTATGTTTAACCAATGGCAGCATTGTCCTACACCACCACAAGGTAGTTCAAAAACATTTGCTAATAAGTTTCCATATTTTTCAGGTCATAATATATCTGATCCAGAAACGTTTTACTATAAAAATATAAACAAAACAGGACTGAAAATTATGTTAACTAATACAAAACAGATTTATTCTGCTGCATTTATTGCCCAACTGTCTACACAAGGTTTTGACTTATGGAAAGACAAAATAGACACAAAATCTGTCTGGGGTACTAAAGATTGGCAAGTGCAGGGGATAGAAGCTTTATTTAGAGCCTGTATCATCCCTGAACAAATAATGTTTTTGAATGAAACTGTCCAACAAACATCTTGTCTTGGATTAGCCAAGATAAAAGAGATGAAAATACCTTCTGTACCAACTCCTGCAAGTGATAACAAAACACATGCAGCGGTTACAGTTGACCAAATACTACAATTCAACAGATCTAATACTGATTGGAGAAAATGGTTGATCTGGCCCACAGACACGAACAACTGTCAGGAAAGATTCCTGAATAAAACTCAGGGCTTTACTATTCATAGGCCAGACCCAAGATACGTCCAAAGACAGCATCCGGGGGTAGTAACAACATACAGTGTAGGTAAATTGTGCCTCGATTGGCTGCAGAAATCTACACTACAGGATGTGAAACAACACTTATCCTTACTTAAAGAAGACGCAGACCTTAGGGAATTCTTGCTTGGACCAAGAAAACCGTGTCAAAAACGTTTCATATATGCCGGCATCTATGCTGCTTATAATGAAGCATGGAAAGTGTCACAGATGGAGGCCTCAGAACGAATACGTGAACTTGATCGTATTAATTTAGAGAAAACACTCACTGTGGTCGACAATGGGTTAACAACTTTGTCCTCCAGAATATATTCATTGGACAACATTGTATCCTCTGCTATCGACATACTAGAACAAGATTTGGCGATGTTACAGCAAGGCCAGTCTCAATTACGTTCTATTGTGTTATTAAGCTGGACGCTGCAATCCTTGCGCGCGGGCTATGTGCCTTGGCGTTTTATCAACACGTCAGCTCTGTTTGCAGAATACAATCTAACTGATAAACAGATCGAACTGGCACAAAGGGAGCAAAGTATACAGTGCTGAGCATTGAGAAATTGGACAAATTACCATTCACAGTGGCAGAAAAACCAGCTACAGAATGGCTCATTCATGGCAAAATCACACTACATGTGACTACTTTTCAGTTTCAGTATTGCCTCAAACAGATGCAAGCAGGCAAATATGAAAGGTTGGGTAAGGAATACATTAAGACATCTTGGAATTTACCGTATACATATAGATGTTGGAGTGGGGATCGTGAAGTGTTTTTGAGCGGTATACACTGTAAAAGTGCACTGAGCGGTTCACTTATATGTCAGGACATTACTTTACACGGGGCTTGCTATGGTTCTGTGGCAAATTTGTCTTGCCATCAGCAGGGTACACCAGCTGCTGTGATTAATTCATCGTTTGGACAACTTTCTAATGGGAGTTACCTCATGTTGAATGATCAGAGTTGCTGCGGCATGTTGGCAGGCATCCCATATCTAGTAACGGTCAACTCCAGGGTCACATGCTGTATGCAAGTATTGTTTGCCCCAATAGACACAGTCAGGGAGTCGCCTTTGTGGCCTTCGCTGAACGTCTCTTTTATAAGATTTGAAACTTTAAGCAGAATGAAAGCCATGCTTTTACAACAAACAGTGCCTTTGACCTCGGCAAAAGAAACCTATGATCTACAAGTAGCAAGGACTTCGGTTGAGATACAGACTTTAATACGTACAAACTGCCCTATACATTTCGTGGAAATGATAGGACGTATCTTTAACATGTCTGATACAAGCGGAATTGTACATGTATTTAAGAGCATCTGTTCCGGTCTGTTAGCACCTTTCCTGGCAATACTCGGAATCATCCTGAACTTTGCACATTCGGTGTTTGGTGGCATACCATTAATTCTAGCACTTGTTGCCGGAATTCTATTTCTCTTCCTGCTATTACGCTATGGCCAGCCTATTCGCAGACATCACTCCGAGCGAAATGGAGAAAGCTCTCCTTGAACGAAAGTGCTGTGAGCGAATAGTACAACTTTTGGGCATGCCTCGTCTACGGGACCTTAATACCACATGGTTCCTGTCGTTCAGACAAATCTGGCAAGATTGCATCTTCCCTGTTCTACGATGCCTGTTATGCGGTGAAGAATGCATGTTAGACACCTGTCTAACATTTCCATCAGCAACGCCAACGAATATCGATACTCTGCTGGACCCGTTAACGGCCCATGCTCTGTGTTGTCCCCAGAGGCTACCAATCCTGATGACGGCATTCATTGAGATCTCACAGACGCTTCCAGCTGCTGCTGAGGTACGAGATGGATCTACAGGCACACAGGTAACAACGGACGCGAACATTGCTGCGGCATCCTATGCTCAAAGCGATGCTTCACATGTCTGTGCAATTAATCTACTACACGAGGTGTTCCGATTGTCACCAACTACAGTGGACGATATTTTGTCTACAGAAATAAATGATCTCATGTTTACACCAGACCCGTACACTGACTCTGATTCAACCCACAGTGTACCAGAGACGCAGTAAAATTTGGCCTTCATATTTCAAAAACTTGGAACTCTTCCCAAATTGAACTTTTTCCGTTTTTCGAACTAAATGGCAATTCAGTCTGCTTGAAGTATAACTATTCTTATAGTACAGACTTAGCGGCACTTCCCCAGACACTTTGTCATCTTATTTGTCTAAAAAGTTCATTAATCCTCATGACATGAAATGCTTTTGATTTTGAACAACTTATCGATCATTTTCTGTCAAATGTAAATTTACTGCTTATTTAATTCAAATTGCATTTAATTTCCAAATATATGCCTGAAATGAAAACCAATGATTAAAATGTACAGTACTGAGGCGTCAAGATGGCGGTCGCACTCTAAGAGTGCTCCGGACCCCCTCCGTCATCCGCCTGCTATCCGCCCTAAACGGCCATCCTCGCTGTCACCGAGAGCCCCCTGCTCCCTCGGCAGTGCTCCGGTTCGGCTGCCTGGCATATTGGACCCCCCGGCGCCTTGGTTTGACCTCCCTGACTCGGAGGCCCCGGATCCAAAATGGCGGCCTCCCGGGCGACCTGCTTCTGAGCTGAGGTCCCTCCTGCCGGTGGGCCGTGCGCGGCATCTACAAAGCAGCGGCCCCACGGAGGGGCCGCCCGGGGCCGTGAGGAAGTGATCGGCAGTGACGACCGCGGCCCGCCCGCACGGGAGGCTCCCTACTACCCTCCCTGAGGCTTGCTGCTGCGGAGGACTCGTGGAGGTCGGGGTGCTGCCGGACTCAGCTGCCGGTGTCGGGCATCGGCGTGAGTGCCCCCGGCCTTCCCTTCTTCCCTCGCTGATCCAGTCCCCACCGACCTTCTCATCGGAGGAGGGGCCTGCCCTGGCCGCGGCGCCGGCCCCCAGCATCTTGGCCCGCCGGGACGCTGCAGCCCCCGGAGGAGCCCGCATCCCTGCCTTCGGCTGTGTGGCCTGCTGCTCCGGCCTCCTCTTGATCCGGCGCCTGGGGCCGCCTGAATCCCTGCGGACCAGCGGTGAGTGGGGTGATCCTCGGGGGTGGCGTGGGGGGCAACGTGGCTGCTGTGGAGGCCCCCCTCCCCCCCCCTCCTCGCACCTTGCTACCCTGTGCTGGGCCGCGCTGCTGCCCGGGGAGGCCTCCCCCGACACCACCGACCCCGGCCACCATTGTCGGCGTGAGGAGCCCGCCCACATACACCGCTTCTGCCGGACCCGACTCACCATTGGCGGGGAGGCCCCGGGACGGCCCCCTCTCTTCTGCTGAGGCCCTTCTTCGGCGGACTGAGGCCCTCCTAGCGGGCGCGGACTCCCTACCGGCCTCCGTGACTACGCAGTGCGGAACACACCACCGGGCCCACTGCCGGACCCTCTCTGGCCCCTGCCCTCGTCCTGGACCTGCTCGCACCCCTATAGTCCATCTTCTGGGGGTGGTCGGCCTGCCCCCCCCTCACGGCCCTCTGGCCCTTCTTTTGGACTGTAGGGAGGAGTGGCCCGCCGCCGCCCGCGGCACTGGATCCGGGGCCTCGACGAGGCGTTGGGTTGTGCGGGGGCGGAGGGGACTGGCCTGGGCGCCCAGGCCTGAGTGTTGACGGTCTGGGTGCGAGGGGCCCTCTTTCCCCCCCCTCTCTGCTGGGACTGTTGGCCCCCTTTTCTCCCCCCTCTGTCCGCACGGAGACCGGACTTCATCCCGGGTGGCGATGGGCAGGACCCGCACCGTGCAGACCCCTGGCCCTCCAACCCAAACAACAATGGACCAATATACCACGACCGACCGGGGCCCTGAGGGAGGAACGCCCGGTCCTCACGCCCCCGTGGGGGGGGACCTCTCCACCATCCTCCAGGCGATTGGCGCATCACAGGCCTCAGTTGAGGCTAGGATAGGCGAAGTGAGGGTGGACGTGGCCCTCATTCGCCAAGCCCTGCGCACTGCAACGGCACGAATTACGGAGACGGAGTCCCGCGTCTCCACAGCCGAGGATGACATAAGCCAACTCAAGACTCAGGTGGCCCACCTCCAGACCCAGACCTTGGAGCTCCACCGTCGGGCCGAGGACGCGGAGAACAGGTCGAGGAGAAACAACCTACGCCTCATTGGATTTCCCGAAGGGGTGGAGCAGGGCCACGCGGACACATTTGTGGAGACCTGGGTCCGCTCTTGGATGCCCAAAGACTCCCTTTCCCCTTGGTTCGTGGTTGAACGCGCCCATCGTTCCCTGGGCCCTCGCCCTCCCCCCGGGGCTCCAGCCCGGCCCATCATTCTTCGGGTCCTCAGCTTCCGAGATCGGGATGCTGTCCTCCGAGCGGCTAGAGCACAGGGCCCACTGGCGTTTCAAAACAGCAAGATCATGGTTTTCCCAGACTACACTAGGGAGGTGCAGGCCCAACGTCGAACTTATGATGAGGTCAAGCAGAAGCTCCGCAACCTGGGCCTTCGCTATGGTCTCCTTTTCCCGGCCCGGCTTAGAGTGGTGTTCCAGGCGGCCTGGACCTGGCTCACGGAAGAACGTCCCCTCCGGGGCCAACGGGTCTCCTCCCCACCGCGACGAGAACAAACACGACCCCGCCGAGACACGCCCAAGCCTCAACGGCGCCGCGACAGGTCCCGTAAGCAGGGGGACCGCCGCGATGGGGTCTCCAGATTGCCGGATGCGGTGTCCCACCGGTCCCTCCCCCGGGCGCTATCCCCAAGATCGGTTGCCTCCAGCTCAGGGGGCTCCCTGAAGGACCTGAGCCGCATCCCAGACCCCTCCAAGACCCCACGCCCTGCCATATCGGACTCGGACTTGTCAAGGAGCCCGGCTCTTCGAGGATCTGTGGATGACGAGGAGCTTGAGCCCAGAGACCCAGAACCTGGGGGTCCACACATTGTCTTTCCGAACTGCTCTCGGTGACAGCACAACAGTTCCAAATGTATTTCCAATTGTCACGAATCTTACATCCTACTATATGGAGGGGTCCATCTACGTTATGTTCACGTCCTGCTAACCGTTTTAGCTTAGCTTCTGGACCGATTACTGTTGTTTTAGGGTGTTTCTCTTTCAGGGCGACAGATGCTTCACCTGTGGAAGTGTAGGGTGGGGGGTGTTGAGGGGCGAGGGAGGCTGGGTAGACCGTTGTCTCCCAATTGGTTTCTGTTTTTGGCCGCCTATGGGCCGCTGTTTTTTGTTTTGGATAGCCTTTTCAGCACACATGCCAATGGCCCCGCTTCACGCTTTCTCGGAATATATGGGCCTCATTCTCGAATCTCCCCTGAGATGAGACGATGCTCCCCATTTTACCTATCAGCGCAACGCACACGCCCACCATTATGCCAGCCCCTAGACCGCTCCTGGTTCCCAGATCGAGTCCTTCCATCCATGTGCCGGGGGGTTACTCCCCCCGAGGCACTGGCCCCTTGGCCCCTTAACCAGTGCCCTGATGTCCATCCTTCCTAGACCCCTCCACGTATTATCGTGGAACGTGAATGGCCTCCTAGATCGGATCAAAAGAACAGCGGTGCTCCGCAGTGCCCAGCGCCAAACGCCTGATATCCTCTTCCTGCAAGAGACACATCTTATGGGGAATCACTGCACTCTCCTTACCCGATATGGGTTTGATAGGGTCTGGCACTCTGGCTACGCACGGGGATCCCGGGGGGTGGCCATCTTGATGCGCAGGGGTTTTCCCTTCCAACTGACAAGGGTGGAGACTGATGTCCAGGGATGCTCCATCGCCGTTACGGGTAGGGTCGAGGGGTACCCTCTAAATCTCCTCTGCACATACATTCCTCCCACGATACAACCCACAACCCTCAAACGCCTTACGACGCTGATTTCGACTTTTTCCCAGGGTCTGACGGTCGTTGGGGGCGACTTTAATGCTGTTCTACAGCCACTGCGCGACTCAACGGGTACTCCCTCGGTGACTCGCCTTGCCTCCGCTAAGCGTCTCTCCGACTGGTCCGCTGCTCTGGGCCTCTGCGATGTATGGAGGGTATGGAACCCCCGACTGGACCAATATACCCATACCTCAGCGGCGCACCATACCCATTCTCGCATAGACCTACTACTGTTGCCTGCCCTCGACTGCCAAAGTGTGACTGGGGTGGCTATTCTTCCCCGCGGCATTTCCGACCATATTCCCGTCTCTCTCCGTCTCGGGCGACCCACTGAGGGCATCCGCACGGTCTGGCGGATGAACGCTTGGTTTTTGCAGGATGCCGACTTTGTGGAGCACCTCCGGCGGGAACTTGAGCACTACCTAGCCACTAATGTGGGCTCGGTCCCCTCCCCAGGCACCATCTGGGAAGCCGGTAAGGCCACGATGCGCGGCGTAGCACGGGGGCTGATCCATGCACGACGCGCGGCCCAAAACGCCCGCTTGTTGCAGCTAGAGGCCCAGGTGGCTCAGTTGGAGGCAACCCACCCTACTCCCGACGATGCACCTTCCTACCGACAACTCGCTCTCCTCCGTGAGGAGATTTGCCATATATCCCTAGAATCCGCCAAAACGCTTTGGCGATCCTCGGTGGCGCGCGTGTACGGATGGGGGGACAAGAACGGGAAGCTCCTCCACAGTCTCGTTTCATACCCCAGAGCCAATCGTATCATTCCCGAGATCCAGGACGGAGCTGGTACCCATCACCTCTCCTCCCGGGCCATAGCTCAGTCATTTGCAGAATACTATGCCCGTCTCTACGAGGCCCGGCCCTTGGAGGCCCCAGTGGCCGAGCTGCTTTCCAAGGCCTCTATTCGGCTGCCCAGCCTCCCCCGAGCAGTCTCGGAGACGCTTGATCTCCTCCTCACCCCGGAGGAGGTGCACAAGGCCATCACTCTCCTGCACTCTGGTAAGACCCCCGGCCCAGATGGCTATCCCCCGGAGTATTATGCGGCATATCGGGAGTTGTTGGTCCCGCACTTGGTGGAGCTGTTCCGCCACGAGGTAGAAGCAGGCTCCTTCCCTGCAGAGACAGATGTGGCCACCATAGTGGTGATCCCCAAGACGCAGCCGCCCTCACTCGCCTGCGCGGACTATCGCCCCATCTCCCTCATCAATACAGAGGTGAAGATTTTCGCCACGGTTCTGGCGCAACGCCTTCGTCCCCATCTGCATGACTTGGTCCACCCAGACCAATGTGGTTTTATGCCCGCCCGTAGTACTCGGCACTGTATTCGCCGCCTTCACCTCGCCCTCGCCCACCGCCAGTCGCTTACCCCGTACTTGGCTCTGCTTCTCATAGATTTCGAGAAGGCATTTGATACCGTTGACTGGCGTTATCTGGAGGAGATCCTGGAGCTGATGGGTTTTGGTCTCCCCTTCAGGAGCTTCATCCACGTCCTATATTCCAACCCCACGGCGCGGGTCTTGGTCAATGGAGCGCTCTCCGAGGCATTCCCCATCCGGAGAGGCACCCGTCAAGGATGCCCGCTCTCACCGCTCCTGTTCGCCCTGGCGATGGAGCCTCTGGCCCGGCTGCGTCCGGGGAGACCCTCTCATCCGAGGGTGGGAATGGGACCCCTCTCGAGTGGACAAAATCGCCCTCTACGCGGATGATGTCCTTCTCTTCCTGGCGGACCCGGAGGTCTCCGGCCCACGGAGCATGGAGGTTCTCCTTGCCTTCGAGCAGGTCTCGGGCCTGCGCCTCAACCCGGCAAAATCCACGCTGGTCCCTCTTCACCCGTCCCGATCCTGCTTCGATTGGCAATCCACCATCCCCCTGCGGCGACAATCCTTTAAGTACCTGGGGATCTGGGTGACCCTGCTCCCAGAGCTCGAGTGGGCCCTTAATCTCACGCCCTTGGTCAACAAGACCAAGACAGACCTCAAACGATGGCAGTCTCTCCCTCTTAATCCCCTAGGCCGTAGCGCCCTTTTTAAAATGATGGTTCTTCCCCGTTTCCTTTATATTCTCCAGAATATAACCCTTCACCTCCCAGGGAGCTGGTTCCGAGAGCTTGATGGCTTACTTACCCGATTTTTGTGGGGGACAGACGACCACGGATGGCGCTGGCTCACTGCCGGATCCCTCCGTATGACGGTGGTATGGGGGTGACTAGTCTACATCTCTACTACTTGGCCACTAAGCTCATTGTGGTCCACGACTGGTTTGCCGGCGGCTGGTCCGACCCGGCATACCGAGTTGAGCTCCAAAACTGGATTTCCCACAACTCCAGGCGTACTTGTATGGGGCTCCGATACCCCAAACCCTTCCCCCCCTTACCAAGGCCATCTTTCTGGCCTGGCGCACCGCCCTGCGCCACACGAAATGGAGCCGGAAACTTACCCAACATACGCCCTTATGGCATGGAAATTGGCTGCGGGAGACTTCTTCCCTACGGGACTTTGATCACTGGGACCGCCTGGGGATTTCACTTCTTGGGCATGTCTGGACAGGGGACCACATCAGGACCTTCACGGACCTGCAACAACGCTACTCCCTTCTCGCCCTCCCAGTTTTACCGATACCTACAGCTACGGCACGCCCTCACTGTGCACATCCCGTCCCCCACCTCCCTTCCTGAATTTAGTCCGCTTGAGGCACAAGTGATGATGGGAAACCTGGGTAACGGGGGGGTATCAAGGATTTATCGCTCCCTAGTGAATAACGGCCCCGCATCCCTGGACTCACTGCGCACCCGCTGGGAGGGTTGGTTGGGCCCCTTAGAAGTCGAAGACTGGCGAGATGCACTGATGGCCCCCAGGACCCTCACGACCTCCTCTAAATTACGTTTGGTGCAAATATATTACCTACACATGGCATATCTCACCCCCGAACGGCTGCACAGGGCACGACTGCGGCCTACCCCGAACTGCACACGTTGCGACCACTCCCCCGCTGATTTTTACCACATGACCTGGCAATGTCCCGCCCTTACAGCATTCTGGACGGGGGTGGAACTGGAGCTCACACTGGCCCTGGGGTGGGAGATCCCCCATGACCCGGTGCGCCTGCTTCTGGGGGTGTTTGATGGCCTAGGTGGCTCACGAGCCGACAAGCGTCTCCTGGGCACTGCGGTGGCTGTGGCCAAAAGGGACATTGCAGCACTATGGTCTCATAATAAACCCCCTACAGTGCGGAGATGGAAACGAGGGGTGGACTGGTGCGGATCTCAAGAGGAACCTCTCTTTGAGGCCAGAGGCTGTCCTGATCTATTTCGAAAAATTTGGGGCAAATGGTTCAACCTCATATCATAACCAATGTGGAGGTCTTAGGTGTGGGGACAAACTTATAGGGGCTCCTGGGACAACGAGTGGGGAGGTGGGTTTGTGGCTTTTCTCTCTTGCTATGTTTCCACAAGCTACTGTGCTGACAATGGCTGTCGTTGTATTATTGTTGTGGTTTCTCTTAAATGTCAATAAAAAATTGATTATCAAAAAAAAATGTACAGTACCTTTTGCATTCTAATATTTTTTTTTAAATTTAAAATAAATAAATAAATGCTTTTTAATGCTTTTTTAATGCTTTTAAGAAATATTTTTAGCAATATGCGGTACTCCATTTAATGTTTAGCATTTCAAATGTTTAGCATTTTATTATTATCGTACACACGAAAGTGGAGTGGGTGTTGTATTCCTCTTAGGGTGTCCGTATATAGGTTTTCCTGTATCATGTCCTTATATAGGCACAATTCGCACTGCCCTTATATAGGCATAAAATCCCAGTCCTTATTTAGGCATTAAACCGTGCACTCCAAATACAGGCATGGTCTCCGACATCCGTCCACCCTAACGTCACAACGAGTTCTTGAAGAACAGACCCTTAGGCTTTGGGAGTTTCCCTAGCACAGGACTATTGATTTCTTCAAGGACTCATCTATTATGCATGAACCGTTATACCTTAGGGGTTCATTCATGACGTCTTCCGCTGTCCGATTCACGTCAATGCTAACATTCTGAGGTACCTCTCAGGTATAAATATACCTTCCCTAGCCCCTGTAAATCAGAGGAGACCTCGACTTCAGAGGAACTAGTTTCCCGGTCTGACGCACTGAGAAGAAGCAGTCATCCCTGCACGCAGAGAGTCCAGCTTCCAGTGATCTGACTTCCCTCGCGGGGTGTTGGAGTTCGAGTTTGGCAAGAGATTGCCACCTCTCTCATTCTTAAGGTATGGAGCTGACTAGAAACCTAGAGGGACTCTTGGCATACTAGGCATACTAGACTTAACATACTCTTAGTATACCATAGTAAGGAATACTTCACCTACTTCATACCCCTCCCTACACCTAGGTTAGGTTAGGTACATTGGGGTAGAACTAGCTCAGAAACGCATCGTATGAGTACTCGCATTTTTAGTCTATGTTATTTATGTAAATGAATATCTACTAAAAGATCATGCTAACGCAGTATTATTTATTTCTACTGCTTACGCTGTACATTATTTATCTTGCATACTGTCTTGTGATCGTAACAGCACATAATACTTACACGAGAAACAAGACTGTTCAATAAATCTTTTATTGAAACGCCCGTCTATTCTTTCTGTGTAACTTTGAGGAAAACTAAGTATGCACGAGTGAGCTGAGTGAAACGGTTATCTATTGTTTCCACGACTCTGGGACACGTTCTGATTCTAAAGGGAAACAAAGTTGTCATGTTTTGCGGCTGCCAGAAACTACTCCCTTCTTGTTTATCAAGGAGTTTCTAGTGGCCTCTGAGCTAGCTGGCACAACTAATTAAGTTTAATATACTCGATAGGGACATACCGACCTCAGTCCTATGTCAAACCTATAGGGTATATTATTCCAATGCGCAGAGCCTATTAGGGAAATAAGAGCTACACTACAGCATGCTTTGGCTCTGCTTTCTTTGCTGTGCCGTATATTTCAGAATGCTGGGCTCTACAACACTATCTGTGAGAATGCATTGGCCATAACACAGACCCGACGCTCATGACCACAGGGTGCCGTAGCAATGGGGAGTGCATGGTAACAGTGTGCGTTGGAAAGGGCTGCGTATTCATTTTTACTACGGAGTGTGATTAGCGGATACAAGACATGCATGAGTGACTATTTAGATGAAACAATGTTTCACCCTCTCAGTGGCAAAACAGCACCTAATGTATAGTCATGGTGGAGAGAGGAACAGTGCCACATGTACAAGTCGGCGTTCAGACACCAAACGTGTTTCCATGTGTGCTGCATGATGCTGCATGTATGAAAGTGTGAGTAGGGCTGTCACAGGATAGCTCCTGTGCATGTAGGGTAACCTTACAAAAGATTAACAAGCCCCCCTGCACACAGACCCCCTTGCACTCTTGTGCAAGAGTGCCTGTCTTGGCGCTGACTTGATGGGGGTACACACAGTTGCTGGGCGACACACAGGGCTGCACATGAGCATTGTACAGAAGATGCAGCAGTGTGTCACAGGGGAGGATGGGGGTGGTGCTACACACGGAGGGCTAATGCCTCCTTCCTCCGATGAGTTGTACATGTCACCCTCTGTCAGGATGTGTCATGGCACCATCTTTTGACAGTGTCAGGCTATTTTGGTTGCGACAGTACATGTACCATGCCATGCACTGTCATGTCAGTCTCCACAGCATGTACTCATTGATCCCCGCGTCTACATTTTGGTGTCGAGGTCAGTCTCGGACTCCACATAGTTACGCTTCAGTGTTGTCTCCCATGTTGAAGTGATCTTGTTATACAGATTTGATGGTGAACATTGACATAGTCTGAAGGACTCAAAATTGCCATTGTTGATATTTTGCATACAACATGACGCAAGGACAGGAACATGCCTTCCAGGTGGCTAAGGTCCGCTTCAGACATGTGAAGAAGGTGGCAAAAGGGTACCGTAATATGGCAAGGAGGTACCGGGAGGACCGGAGAGCGGGTACCTGGAAGTCGTTGCCTGAGTGTGTGCAATCTGTCAGGCGGGCCATCCCCGGACCCTCTGGTGTCAGTGGTGTTTCCCCGCGTGGACCGGTGTCCAATCCCCCTGCGTCCACACCCTCCCAAGTGCCTATACCACCTGCACCTGCCGATCCGGTTGTGCCTTTTAGTCAGAGTGACAGGAGGATGCTCCGTGCCAACAATGTCGTACTGACAGAGATCCGGCGTGAACTCTCATATTTGAACAGACACCTTTGGGACATCAGGAACCACCTTGGACTGCCATGACGCATCCCCATGTTGGACAACATCCCCCTCTTCTCCCTTCCAACAATGTTTTTAGTTCTGATGTTAGGTAGTGTTAGTGAAGTTTGGTAAGTATCAGGTAGAGTAGTTTAAGCATAGGTCTAGTTAGTTTTAGATTAGAAGTTAGGTATAGCAAATTTTTCTTAATGTGTCATTTGTGGATAAGTTTCCTTTTCCTTTGGGTGGGGGGTTGATGTCTTTGTTGTGAGGAAATAAAAAAAGAAGAAAATATAAAAGATATTTGTGTAGGATACATGTGTAGTTAGTTAATGTATAGGTCAGATGTGTTTGTCCAGTCTCATGATGTGCCTTAAGGGTGGGAGCGGGGTATATGTATAATATGTCGTTGCGTGTTTAGGATTAGTTAGGGTAGCTAGTTAATGTGGGTTCATTTTACATAGTTAGTTTAGATTTAGTGGTAGTTCTAGTGATTAGTGGTAGTCTAGGTAAGTTTACTAAGTAATACTGTTAAATAAATCATACTGCATTGGATATCTGGTTGCCCTTATGTCAGGGATGATGTGGGGGAGTGTGGCTTGTTCCATTGTATGCGACTCATACGTTCACTGGACAAGTCCTGGAATGTGTAACTATGGTCATGACCTGTCACTTATCAGGATGTGTTGTGTCTGTACGCCTTAGATGTGAGCACAGTAGACTTGCATGTCTGACAAGTTAGCAAGTATGATTTGCGTGCTAGTCTAGGGACAGTTGTTTGTGACGCTGTACATCTTGAGTGTGACGCACGGAGTTGAACAGCACATAGTTGAACATTTACGCCACAACATAGGGACATCACATAGGGAGGTTATTGAAGTCGCAACAGTTATTCTTCATGGAGTGTGATGTATGCACCGGCTACCACATATAGCGTCACACCCTGCATTTCGGATGCTCCTGGCGATGAGTCCGTCTACATTGCACAGACCAAGGCACACTTGATGCGTAGTGCATCAGATTACTTTGACTTACATGTTCCTGTGCATGGACGCTCAATCTCCGTGCCATGCATTATGTAGCTAATTTGTGTGTCCATTGTGAACGGCACATGTCACAACAGTGTTTGTGATTCACATTAGTCATCTGAGGGTAAGTCATGACTTTACGTTAGACGTCATTCACTATTTGCATTTAGGGTTTGTATTTTTGGCTATACTTACTTCACTTCTACTATGTGGCTTCTGTGACTCAGTTAATCATTTGAGTGATGTTTTTGTCCCAGCTAACGTTTAGTTGCAGGCACACTGTTCTGCTGCACACAAGGGTTGACGTGTTGCATTGCTCCCTGTAGTGACAGTGTCATAGCCACTTGTCCCAACTGTTACTTTTCTCATTGGCTCATAGTGATGCCACCCTTGAAATGTTGGCACTGCATCTGAGTATGTGCTAAGTGCAGTGCACCACACATCCCTAGACACATTGGCTGATACGCTCACAGTGGTTACAGCATGAGAGGGGTCTGAAATTGTTAGGCATTGTTTGTCCACTGGAATGGTCTGACTGACGTCTTGCACTTTGGGTTGCGTCACTATTGGCAACTCCACTTCACTGGGGCAGACATTGTAGTTCCATATTTGTATTTGAGACATGTGCCCTTTTGTCTCCTAATCGATGTGATTCTGGTGTGCAACATCTTGGGATGTGACATGCAATGTGCAACATCACAACTGGCTTTGTCCACCCCGTAGAGTGTGAGTAGATATGCCATGAGCTAATAGTTTGCTTTTGTTCAGGGTGACACTACTTGTGGCCTGCGGCAGACTTTAACTTTTTGGCACACATGCCTATTTCCTCTATGGACATGGGGCACACTTTGTATATAGCTAGATAGTAGTGTTGGAGCAATGAGGGCACAGCAATTTCACACATACACGGTCATCTCCCTGCCTATCAGTGTCAGGTGGAACATGTCCATTGCTTGTTTTTCCCTTGGGGGACCTTCTTGTGGATTCACTGTCCATACACTTCAATTTGACTTCAATACTTGATTGGTCATAGGAAACAAACATCTGTGTGATTTGAAGATTTTTATTTACATTACAAGGGGGAAGACTGGACCAGTACTGCCCATACAACACCACATTGCATGGATGCCCGTTAGTGGGCCAGACAGAGTCTTTTGGTGGGAACAGGTCCAAGGGAAGAGGCAGTGTTCAGTCCACAGGCTGATTGCAGTGTCATTGCCAAGAAAAATATGGATATGGTAGTCCATGTGTATGTCCAAGGTTATTGTCGGGGGACAGTGGAAGACAGTGGAAGAGTGAGTTCTGTGGCATGATACTAAGCCGAGTACCAAGGATGAACAGGCCTTTTGCGTCAACGTATGCTACTTCCTTCTCCTTACCACAGGGGCAACATCTTCATCTTCGTCCTCTGATGTGTCAGGTGCCTCACGTGTGGGTGGTGGTATGGTAGGTGCAACACTGTGGCGCACTGACACATCAGGGGGCGGAGCTGAGGATGTGGAAGCAGCAGCGACATCCATTGGCGCCAGACCTTGGGGCAGCAATGCAGTTATGAGCACATACAGGGCATGGAAGATTGCAGCAACATCGCGCTGGTGTGCAGCCGTGGCAACCTGTTGTTGTTGTTGCGTCCGCTCAATGCTCTCCATAATCTGAACGAGTCTGCCCAAATCACGACTGACATTACTGGGGCACCCTGCTGAGATAGTTGTTGTTGTCTCAGAATCATGACTGCAGCAATGTCAGCCATGGACCGTTGGAGGGCATCGAGCGGGATGTGGGTGTCTGTGATCCTCTGCATGTGGTCCCGCATGGGACTCAGACACCCACGTATGTCATCAAGTTTTGCTGCCAGGCGGTCAAAGCCCACCCGCACCTGCTCAGCCATCTCCCGCTGGACCTCTAGCACACGGCGTTGGAAGGCCAGATGTGGGTCCTCGAGGTCCTGTGAGGCAGCTGTGGTGGGAGCTGCTTGCTGCTGGTTGGTTTGTGCAGGGGGTTGGCTTTGCACAAAGCTGCTGGTTTGCCCTGCAAGTGAAGATGTGCTCGTGAGGCAGTCCAGCACCTGTTGGAGTACATCTTGGTCAATGGTGGGGTGGTCCTCCGAGTCATCAGTGAGGAGTGGGTCACTCGGCTGTACAGTAGGTGTTGTCTCTCCCTCTGCAATGTGAAGGGGAGATACAGTTTAACAGTGTGTTTCATGTTGGCTCATGCATTGGTTGGCATTACTAGCACACTGCTCGAGATTGTACATTCTGCCTGTTTTTGCTGAGATGCCTATTTGTTTCGGGATGGTGATTCTTTCAGAGACATCACGGATGTGAGGTTGTACTTGTACATTGTTATCTCACATTTTACAGCTATGACAAATGTGTTTTGACCATTTCTACACACAAGCGGCACCTGTTGTGTCCTCTGTTCAGTTGTGTGAGTAATGCCGTTTGTGCCACATAGTAGTTGGTGTTGATGGACTCAGATTTGTATGTGTGTTCACTGCATTGTGTGATAGTGGCACCTGCTGTATTATGTTAAATGCCCCTTATCCCTTTCAGGGAGTGAGCCTTTGACTTCTGTGAAATTAGAATGCTGAGATGTTGGAAGCTGGTGTGAATATGGGTCTTGGCCAGTGTTGGGACACTTGTGCATTGTATGGCATCAAAGGTCTTGTTCACATCAGGGTTTAGATATACACAAGGATGTGTCAGAGTGTGACCTGCTCCTTTAAGGAGGTGGTCCACACTCCGCCACCTCAGTGAGTTGTCCTGCACCATGGAAATATGTTTGTCCTGCAGGCATGCTATTCATCATGCACTGTCACTTGCCTTGTCGGTGTGGCTCACAGACCCGCAGCTTTGCAGGGAACTGCACATGTGCATATGTTTAGTGGGAGATTAGTTATGTGTGAGGATGGACCCCTTTAGGCACCTTGGTAATGCGAGCTTACTTGCTGTTTCAACGTGTGCTGCACTATGTAGTAGACACGCTATGATGAGAGTGCTTTGGAAAAAGACCAATATTTATCCAGAGGTATGGAGCCATTCTCGTCCAATCTCTCTGCTCCCTGGGACCTGTACAATACTTGAGCTCTAAGTACATGAAATACTCTCAGTACATCTAGGTAAACATTCCATGATACATGCTACCCAGACAGACTTACGCCGTTATCATGGGGCGGAGACAGCCATGTTAGCTGCAGTTGTAGGATCAGGGGAATCCTCGAGCAAGGAGGGACGGTTGCTGTTAGCCTACTTGACCTGAGCTCTGCATTTGACACAGTAAATACTGACATATTAATTGGCATGCTCAGAATGGTAGGATTCTCTGGATTGAGTCCTTCCTGATGGACGGAGTATTCCAGGTGTTTGAGGCTAATTCCTCCTCTAAATTTCTGCCTCTCTCTTGTGTGGAGTTCCCCAGAGCTCATTGTTGAGTCCAACCCTTCTTAATGTTAATCTTAGACCCCTAGCTGAGTTAGTGCTACCCTACGTAATACAAATCATTCCATACGTGGACGGCACACAACTGGTGGTAGCGTTAAAGCATCCACGGAAGACGACAATTATTCTGGAATCCTGCATGGAGGCAGGGGCCACGTGGATGGACCAGTCTTGTCTGGAGCTTAATGGAGACAAGACTGAGGTGAAGAATTTAGACAACCACTCCAGGATGTCTGGGGAATAAGTGGGGTTAAGTTGGCCTAAATATTTGGGCCCACCCCACCCCAATAGACCATCTTAAAATTTTTGGAGTCAGTCTAGATGAATCTCTTAACTTTGATGATCAAGCAGTTAAGTTGTCCGCATCATGTTTTGGCATCATTGTAATGATAAGGAAAGTTCTTCCACTGCTCCCGGTTCAGGCACGTAGAGTGATAGTTCAGGCACTGGTGCGATCACAATTTGACTATGGGAACTCCCTCTACCTAGGTACTGCAAAGGCCACCATTAGGAACTTACACGTGCTTCAGAATTGGGCGTATGGGCTGCTTCATCACCCCCCATGCCTGCTATCAGCCAAGCCTGCCTTAGAAAACACTCCGCTGTCAGACAATAGGTGAACGGATCAAGTTCAGACCTTGATGCATAGCCCATTAAACGCTATGGGGGACAGGTCCGAGGACAAATCACTCCCTTATAGCCTTTTACCATCCAACATGTTGTCTTCGGTCAACTAATCAATTTCTGGCAGTGATACAAATTACGAAGAGAGCACCGTCAGGCGGTTGCATGTTCTCCCTCAACACGGCCAAGCTATGGGACACTCTCCCCATTCATCTGTGGTCTAACCATGCCCCAACTTTCCTTTTGGAGACAGTTGAAGACATGGCTCTTTGGAGCATACCATAGTTAAGACCTCTCTCTCCTGCCCTGATTGTCGATGACGACGCGGGGATGCATTAGGGTTGCCAGGCGCTCTACAAGTATTTACTAATGATAATTTAAATGATGTGCATCTAGGTAGCTCTGTCTGTTGTAAATTGTCTTGCAAAGCATGCAGGACATATTTGTGAGACACATTCCTGATATGCATTGACGACGTACTGTGGTGTTGCAGGCATTGCCCCCCTGCTCATTGCATACCATTGCCCCTTGAGTTGAGTCTTCAGTTTGTGTGCATTTGGTGATGTGCATATTTTGGCCATTGGCCTACATGGTCACTAGGCCTGGGCAGTGAATTCCGTTCCAGCCGCGGAATTATTTGCTTTTGTGGAATTTTGCGTTCCACGGAGAACGCAGAATTCCCAGAATTTCCGCTTTCGGCGGCTGTGCGTATTTTTGTCCTTGTTTGTGCTTTCATTATGCGTGTTTGCGAGATATTTCCACCCAAGCATGCAAACAGCATTTGCAAACAGGACAGTGGCATTGCGAACCAGCACAACAAGCAATTCCGCGTGTTTGCAGATTTTCTGCGTGCTTGCGGGGATTAATTCACATTTCGCAGAGCTTTGCATGGCACAACTACGCAAAATCCGCCCAGACATAATGGTCACTTTGTTGTGACATTGCATGTGTTTCCGGTATGATGACTCACTAGATACTTTCTCACTTGCTGGACACAGAACTGCATCTCATGAACAGGCAAGTGGGCATATTGCTTTGCGATGCGTGTGGATGTCACATTGTCCCCCTTGCATCATCATCACGCATATCAAATTGCTCTGCAAGAGGCCGCATCTCTCTGATGCACAAATGAGTATGCACTGTGAATGTGACAGATCTTGTGCACCAGTAGTCATGCCACCAGCAATGTCAGCACACCTGCTACATTGTGCACGTGTGTCTGACTTGTGTGCATGACTGTGCATGTGCCTCAAGGGGGACTTTGATACACATTCACAACCTTGCACACGAGTCAGACACATGCAGGATGTTGCAGGTGTGCTGACATTGCTGGTGGCATGCCTACTGGTGCACGTGATCTGTCACATTCACAGTGCATACTCATTTGTGCATTAGAGTGATGCGGCCTTGTGCCGAGGAATTGGATATGTGTTGTGATGATGCAGGTGGTGCTTTTAGCCACCCTGCCGCATCTCCGGCTAATGTGGCACTTTGCTATTTGATGTTGGCCTTATTTTGTGGTCTGATGTTGAACTTGGACTCTATTGGGCTGAATTTTCTGTGCACATTTCTGCGTCTGTGTGCCCGGCAATATGTGTGTTGCAATGTTTTGGGTGAGTTAGGTGATATGTGTCCATGTCAACATGCACGGGGTATCTGGGACATGATCCACAGTAATTGGGGGTATGCAATGCTATTTGTTTCATTGTGCATGAGTGCCATTGGGTCCATCTACCCCCGTCCACCCACTCAATGGTTGTTACTCACCCTGTTGTTGCTGTGTCTTTTCACATTCAGCACTATCCTGACCCGGCACTCCGACCACCGTCGCATCACTGATGACTGTGGCCACCTGCAGCTCCAACTCATTCAGGTCCTGCTGTGGCGCTGGACTGCCACCTCCAGTCACCAATGCTGCCTTCAGGTTGGCTGCTAATTTATCCTTTGTCTTGCGTTTTGCGTCAGTCCAGCGCTTCTTGCACTCTTCCACTGTCCTCTTCCTCTCTCCGACCGCATTAACGTTGGTGGCAATGTCACGCCATATTGCATTTTTTCTTGACAATGGCACTGTGGTGGTGACAAACAGTTCTTGCTCGTGTTCAGTCACCTCTGCAATCAGTACCTGGTTTTCAAGTGTACTGAACTTGGGGTTCCTCTTCCTCTTGGCCTTCCCCTGGGTATCTGGCTGGTCCTCCTGGGTCTCTGGTGGGTTGTTTCTGGCCTCAGAACTGGGCCCAGCCTTTTATTGTGCATTTTCCCGCTGAAAAACGAAAAATGCAGGCCTGGTGCCAATTAGCGAGCCGATTCTGCCGCTAATTGGCCCATCGCGACTTTTTTCGCGTTTACGTGTGTTTTTTTATCGCCGGCGCGCAACATTTATCGCCATCCATTTCCTGTGCAGAAGGAAGCTATCGCCTGTTAGCGGCGCGTTGCTAATAGTCCGCTAACACGCCGATGAAATCCAGCGTTCGACGGCGATGACAAAAACGGCGCTAATTGCAGTTTGCAATAACTTTCGCGAGTTGTTGATAATATGCCCCTATATGCCCAACACCAAAGTATCTCTCTGAAAGTGAGTGAGTAGTAGTGGTAGTGAGGCAGAGACCGCCATGTTCCCTAATTCTCCACAGCCCCATCTGTGTTGCATCCTGTCAGGAAAATCACTGCCGTGGAGGCTTGAGGGAACAGCTCTTTGCTCAGTCTGGACCTCCCACTCTTCTGCAAATGTAAGTGGCTACCACTTTATTTATATCTGCAGTCCGAATGTTTACATAAAAAAGTGTATTTTGGATTGTTTCACTTTAGCACCTTAGATTATATCACTGCTTAGAGCAGCCCTTATTAAAATTAGTGAACCACACCCTTTCTGCTGTGAAAAGGTTTCTAATAACTCAAGAGGGAAGCGAGTTGCCTTGTTTCCTCCAATATAAGCATTTTATTTTTTTGATGGAGCAACAATATGGTCTATTAAACCATACACAAGAGTCGTTGTAGTCCAATGTGCATCCTGAACGATTTCAAGATGTTTTTTAAGTGATGATCATGGAAAAGGAGGCACAGTGGAGAAAAGTAATTGCCTAGGGTCCCGTTGTTTGGCCAAACTTGCAAACTTGGAAGCTGGAGTTGAAATCAGGTTTCCTGGTAGACACTGTCCAATTCAGATTCTGGATGGATATCACATTGTTCCTCCTTCATCCTTAATCTTATTAGCGACCCAAGAGGCAAGTCAGTGGTCTTATGCCTCCTATGCAAGGCCTTTACTGTTGTCACAGATGGAGCAACATTATGGTCTATTAAACCATATACAAGTGAGGTTGTTGTACAGTACGCAGCTTGAACTAAATTATTTAAAGTTGCTCTCAAATGTGATGATTACTGAAAAGAAAGTAGAGGACAGATAAGAAACTGACCTGGGTCACACAGTCTGGTCAAGCTGGGAAGCTGAGATTGAAACCAGGGTCTCTGGGACAGGGCCCCATAACTAGCTTGGCCCTTGGTCCAATAAAGGCTTCTGGACAGGTTTTACAAGGGCTTTCAAATTATTCTTTGCTCGATTATAAGAACAACAACAGTGGAAACACCCCTGCTTATAAAACAGCTACACCTTGGGAAGAAACAGTGCAAGCATCCCTCCTTCAGAGGACATATACAACTAGGGAGGCATCAGCACGAGCATGTACAAATCAGGCAACAGCAGTGCAAGCTTTAGTTCCTCACAGAATAGGGGCAGGCAACCTGACAATAGCAAAGCAAGCTTCTCTCTCTCACAGAAGGCAATAAGTGCAATCTTCCATATTCTCAGGACAGATCCAGCATCGCAGTTGTACAAGTTTTAATCGCTCAGAGAACATGAATGGTTAAGGCATGAGTGACATGTAGGTTACAGAGAGCTATCTGGGACAGGTACTTAACTCACTGAAAGAAATGTATAAGTGGATGACAGAGTGATTATGAGAGTTTTTACACCATCCTCACTTAGGTGATATTCCACTTCAGCACCCTGAAAAATCTGCTGTTGTCACTCTGAGACCTGCTTTTATGAATTCTTTGTTTCCCATGTATTAAGACTTTGCAGTACCCTAGTAAGTCATTATTATTTGGAATAGCCTCACCACAGCCTAAGTAAATATGCTCTAGACAAGCACACAGTATCAACATCCCCCAAAAGCCTTTCAATATGAATGCATCAGGTGTGCTATTCCAGCCTTAGTGCTGCACCTGATCAAAATGTTGAGGGCTGCAAGTGGTTATGCGCAGGTTGAAGCCCTGCACTACTGAGGACTACACGACAATCAGCAGGTCACTCCACCCTTTCTCAACTCAGACTGAAACCTCAAATCTGCGAATGCACAGGTTTGAGATTTTAGCGCATGCTCCAGTGCTTGAAGTAGAACGGAGCTATATGACTGCTCCGAAGCTCAACTGAACAGCAGAAGTCCAAACAGGACCAGCGCAGATAGCAAGGTAAGTAAAATAAAAAGAGCTTTTAAATGTTAGGTGAGTGTGTGTCAGAGAGAGAGAGTATGGGTGAGCATGTCTGTGTATCTGTGTGTGAGTGCAAGTGAGAGAGTCCTTGAAGAAGTGAGTCAGAGTGAGTATGAAAGATAATAAGAGAGTGAGTCATGGAGCATGACAAAAAGTGTAGCTAAGTGTTACTGTGTTTGAGACTGAGTCAGTCAGTATGAGATTAGGAGAGGGTCTGAGTGCCAAAAATCAGTGAAACTGAGTCAATGTGAGACTTATTGATTCAGAGTGAGTGAGAATGAGTGAGAATGAGTAAAACTAAGTGAGACTATGTGAGTCAGAGTGAGATTGAGTAAGTGAGACTGAGTGAGAGTCAGCCACACTAAGTGAAACAAACAAGTTATTACCTTTGGTAACTCCTTATCTGGTAGAGACTATCTAGCTGCAGATTCCCTGACTTAGAATTATCCCCAAGCATCAGAATAGATCCAGACTTGTTTTGTGAGCAATACTCCTGTGCGCCGGTAGGTGTCATCACTCGGTTCCGAGCGGTGTTGTCAGCGTCGTCCGCGCCGAAAGTGACATGTGCAGCGAACAGTCATATCTTTTTTGCGACTTTTCACACCAGGAACGCAGAGCCACAAAGAACAATGAACACCGGTGTGGAAAACAAGGACTCTGAAAGGGTAAAAACCCTGTCCCTAGAGATTCGTTCCCTAAGCTGGGAGGATGGGTGGGTTGGTAAGGAATCTGTAGCTAGATAGAGACTCTACCACATAAGGCGTTACCAAAGGTAAATAACTTGTGCATCTGATAGAGACTTCTAGCCGCAGATTCCTTACCGTAGAATGGATACCCTAGCAATAACTTCCCAGAGGTGGGTCTGCAGAACAAAGTCACACTAGAAAGCCCTCCTGGACCGAACAGGCAAAATGCCCATCCCGACAGACCTGACTGTCCAGGCAGTAGTGCTTGGTGAACGTGTGCAGAGAAGCCCACATTGCTGCCTAGCACATGTCCAGGACCGGAACTCCACTTGATGGTGCAGTGGTCGCAGCCTTAGCTCTGGTGGAATGAGCACGTAAACCCTCAGGGGGTTGCTTCTTAGCAAGTGCGTAGCAGATTTTAATACACAACACCATCCATTGGGAGACGGTCCATTTCTGCACAGGCTTCCCCTTCTTGGCTCCAACATACTCCACGAAGAGTTGTTTGTCCACCAGGAACTCTTTAGTGCGGTCAAGATAGAACAACAATGCTCTTTTTGGGTCCAGTTGATAAAGTTGCTAATTTTTTTTAGAGGCATGCGTTGGAGCATAAAAGGTAGGCAGAGTGATGGGCTGGCCTCATGAAAGGGAGTGACAACTTTCGGCAAAAAGGAAGATCTAGTGCGAAGGAACAGCTTGTCCGGAAAGATGGTTAGGTATGGAGGCTTAGATGACAAAGCCTGTAGCTCACTGACCCTCCGGGCAGAAGTTATAGCCACCAGGAAGGCGTCTTAATGATAAGGAGCCAGAGGGGAATTATGTAAAGGCTCAAAGGGAGCGCACATCAGAAATATAAGGACGAGATTGAGGTTCCACTAAGGCATGATAAAGGGTGAAGGTGGAAACATATGTTGGAGACCTTTCAAAAAGCTATTTACAATAGGGGACTTAAAGAGGGATAGCTGATCTGGCAACCACAGGAAGGCTGAGATGGTAGCTATCCCTTTAGGGTGCCCAAAGCAGAGCCCTGTTGGGCAAGGGAAAGAATATACAGAAGGACCTGAGAAAGGGGAGCAGAAAGAGGATCAACTTGATTTTCTGCACACTATGCTACAAACTTGCCCCAACGGCAGGCGTATATTGTCTTGGTGGCGGGATGCCTGACTGTCAAGATAACATTACAGACTTCGGGCAGAAGGTTGAAAACTGTCAACTGAGGCGGAGCGTTGACAGGTTTAAGTGGAGGACCCTCCCCTGCTGCTGTGACAGAAGATCCTCCAGAAGATCCTCCTGAAGAGGCAGCCTGACAGAAGGACCGATGGCTATGTTCAACAGCACGGGATACCAAAGTCTCTGAGCCCAGTCTGGAGCCACAAGGCTGACTCGGGCTCAGTCGTTCCTGACCTTCTTGAGAACTCTGGGCAGGAGTGGTATGGGCAGAAAGGAATATGGGAAGCCTGAGCTCCACTCGAGACGAAAAGCATCTCCGAGCAAGAGAAGCCTTAGAAACTCCAGCGTGCAGAACTGCTGACATTGCATGTTCTCGACGGTGGCGAAAAGATCTAGCCAAGGTTCTTCCCACTGCTGAAAGAAACCTTGAACCACCTCTGGATGAAGAGGCCATTCGTGATCTGCTAGGCATCTTTGGCTGAGTTCGTCTGCTCTGGCGTTCAGAGAGCCTGCCAGATGTTGAACCACCAGAGGAATGCCTTAACGTTCCAGCCATGTCCAGAGGCGCAGGGCCTCTTGACAAAGGGTCCACGAACCACTCCACCCTGTTTTTTGCAGTACCACATGGCGGTGGTGTTGTCCATGAACACCTGCACTAGCCTTTCCTTGATGGAAGGTAGAAAGACTTACAATGCCTGCTAGATAGCCCGGAGCTTCAGCAGGTTGATGTGGAGTCCGGATTCTACTGGTGACCAGAGGCCTCTGATCTCCACCTCTCCCAGGTGGCCGCCCCATCCCAGGAGTGACACATTTGTCACTACTGTCAGATCTGGTTGGGGAAGGGAGAGGGGTCTGCCACTGACACAATCGCGATTGGTTAACCACCACTGCAGATTTTTTGCAGTTCCCTCCGAGATCTGAACCAAGTTGGAAAGATTCCCCTGATGCTGCGCCCACTGGAACTTCAGGTTCCACTGCAGAGCCCACATATGCCAGCGGATATGTGTCATAAGCAGAATGCAGGAGGTCATGAGGCCGAACAGGCACAGAGTCAGTCTCACCAAAACCCAGGATAGAGACTAAAACATTGGTATCATAGCCTGAATACCCCGGACTCGCCATTCAGGAGGATAAGCCCGAAGCTGCAGGTAGGAAAAGACTGTCTGGGGTGATGCTGCCTTCAACAGTCAGTCATTGAGATAGGGAAAGACTGGTACCCCCGATCTCCGCAGATGAGCTGCAACCACTGCCATCACCTTGGTGAACACCGAGGGGTGCTGGTAAGGCCAAAAGGGAGCACAGCAAACTGAAAGTGCTCGTGGCCCACCGTGAACCGTATGGGCAGGCAGGACGTGAACTTGGAAATATGAGTACTGCAAGTCCAATGCCACCATCCAGTCTCCCAGATCCAAGACAGACAGGACTTGAGTGAGCATGAGAATTTTGAATTCTTGAGAAGAAATTGAGAGGGCGGAGGTCTAGGATAGGGTAAAGGCCTCTGTCCTTTTTGGGTACCAGAAAGTAGCGAGAATAGCAATCACGATCTACGTTTGACGTCAGCACCCTCTCTATGGCTCCCTTGGCCAAGAGAGCAGCCACTTCCTGGAGGAGTAAGGAGAGGTGCTTCTCTGTAAGCCTGTCGCAGTTGGGTGGCATGGATGGAGGGGCAGTCACATAGGAGAGGGAGTAGCCCATTTGGACAATCTGGAGAACCCAGCAGTCTGATGTTATCGACCTCCAGTGGTGCAGGTGATGGAGTATCCTGCCTTCCAGTGGTTCCCCATGACAGTTGGAGGCCAAACTAAAGAGGTTTGGAGGCTGCAGCTGCTGGCGGTGGTGGAATGGTGGAAGTGTCGACCTCTGGCTGCCTGACCCACAGGGAATGTGGGTGCCATGCCCTAGGCCACGCAGAGGCTGGGGAGCTTGTGTGCCGATGAGTCTGGGCAAATTAGGACGCCACTCGAAGCCCCTCCCGTGGCCACTAAAGGAGCGAAAGGCAGACTGGGGTTGGCTGGGGGCCATGGAAAGGCCCAAAGACCTGGCTGTATCTCTGTTGTCCTTAAAGCGCTCCAACACTAAGTCCGCCGTGTCTCTGAAGAGACGGGAGCCATCAAAGGCATATCCATAAGCGAGACTTGAACATCCCTTGAATAGGCAGTCGTTCTCAGGCAGGCATTGTGCCATAAAGCCACCGATGAAGAAACCGATCTGCCTAGCTAGTCGGTCATATCCAGCCTACACATCTAATCGTGAAATTGGCTGCATCCCTCCCGTCTGCCACAGCTTGGGAGAGTATGACCCGGGCCTCCTCTAGACCATGGGCAGCACCTGTGTAACCGAAAACCAGAGTGCATGGGAGTAATGCCCCAAAAGACACACGGTGCTCACAAACATCAGTGCCAGGCTGGTGGAAGAAAACATTTTCTTTTTTTTTATATAAAAGAATATTATTGAGCATTTTCCAAAACAAAGGAACAGGGGAGGAAAAAAAAGACAATACAGAATTTGCATATTGAAAAGCAGAGGGTTGGTATACAAGACCTGGATTGGTAGACTGGTGCACAGTAATATTAATCCCAAATTCAAACCAATGTGGGTCGCATCAAATAAAGACAGTATAAAATACAAGCATATGGATTATGTTACTTACCCAGTAAGCATCTGTTCTTGGCATGTAGAGCTGTAGATTCACATGCTTTGTATACTCCTGCCATCTAGTGTTGGGTCCGGATGTTTGCAAGTTGTTTTTCTTCGAAGAAGTCTTTCCAGTCACGAGGTAAGGGGACTCCTCCTTTCGGTGATAGTGCGCATGGGCATCGACGGAATTGTTAGATTGTTTTCCCGCAAGAGGGTGAGAATGGAGTAAATGAGTGTAGTAAGAGATTTCCATGCGTAGATCATGTAAATAAAGAGAACTGCAACAACTACCGGTATGTGAGGAGGTGGGTGGGCGGATGTGAATCTACAGCTCTACATGCCAAGAACAGATGCTTACTGGGTAAGTAACATAATCCATTCGAGGCATGAGTGCTGTAGATACACATGCTTTGCACAGACTAAATAGCAGTATTCTCCCAAAGCGGTGGCTAACCGGTAGATGTTGCAGTTGTCTGGAAAAGTGTTTTTAGCACTGCCTGTCCTACATTGGCTTGTTGGCGTGCTAATACATCCACACAATAATGTTTGGTAAATGTGTGTGGTGTAGACCATGTTGCTGCTTTACAAATGTCAGCTGTAAGAATGTTACCTAAAAAGGCCATAGATGCCCCTATTTTGCGAGTGGAATGCGATCTAGGGAGTATAGATAAAGTTATTTTCGCTTTTGCGTAGCAAGTTTGAATGCACTTAACAATCCATCTTTGAAATGCCAGATTTAGAAATAAGATTGCCTTTGTGAGGTGGTGTAAATGAAACATCATTTGCTTTGTAATACATTCTGGTGGTAAATTTAAATATCCAAACTCTATGACTTCAGGAGCCAAATCGCTAAGTTGAGCTCCTTGGGATTTGGATGCTTGATTTCTCCATGGTTCTCAGTGAGGGGAGACTGGAGGTGAGATGTAGCTCTTGATGTGGAACTACTGAGAGCTCTAACAAGGTGGTGCACCACAGTTGACGGGCCCATGTGGGAACTATCAAAATCAGTGCGAGTGATGTTTGCTTGAGTTTCTGAACCAGAAACAGAAGGAGTGGGAGAGGCAGAAAAGCGTAGGCAAATATCCCTGACCAATTCACCCATAGGGCATTGCCTTTATTGCGTTTGGAGAGAGGGTGTGGGAACCTGGAGGCGAAGTTTGGGCATTATGCGTTGTCTACTGTGGCGAACAGATCTATTTGTGGGTATCCCCATTGTTGAAAATATGGAAGGAGAACTTGGGGATGAAGTTCCCACTCGTGTATTTGCTGTCTCCTTCTGCTGAGGAGGTCGGCTATTTGTTTGTTCACTCCCGGGAGGTGTTCTGCTAGAAGGTGAATCTTGTGATGGATTGCCCATTTCCAAATTGTCTGAGGCAGGTATGACAGTTGGAGGGAGTGTCCCCCCCTGGTTTTTGTACTTAGTACATTGCTGTCATGTTATCCGTGCGGACTAGGACAACTATGTATGTGAGATGAGACTGAAAAGCTTTCAGCACTAGAAACACTGCTTGAAGCTCTAGATAGTTGATGTGAAAACATCTGTGTTTGTCATCCCAGAGACCTTGGATTGTGTAATGATGGAGATGTGCACTCCAACAGGTCAGAGATGCATCTGCTGTTAGCACGACTTGTGGAACAGGGTCAATGAAAGGTCACCCTTTTGAAATATTTTGTTGTTTCCACCACTGCAGAGAGCGTCACTAGATCTGTTAATTGTCCGTGTGACTGATTCCACTGACGTGCTAAGCATTCTTAAATGGACGCATGTGTAGTCTTGCATGAGGTACTATTGCAATGCATGCCGTCATCATTCCCAATAGGCGCATGAAAGTCCTGACTGGCAAGGTTTGGTTGGTTTGGAACTGCAGCAGTAGAGTTTGGATATTGGAAATTCTGGCTGCATTGGGGAAGGCTAGAGCCTTGTGAGTGTTGAGAGTGGCTCCCAGATAAGATTTTATCTGTGAAGACTGCAGGTGAGACTTTTGAATGTTGACCGTGAAACCCAGTTGGTGGAGTAGGTGTAGCGTTGTCTGAGTGTTTTGTAGACACTTTTGACGTGTGCTGGCTTTGATGAGCCAGTCCTCTAGGTAGGAGAAGACATGCATTTGTTGTCTTCTGAGATGAGCTGCTACCACTGCTTGACATATTGGAAATACCCTGGGAGCAGTAGTTACTCCGAATGGAAGTACTTTGAACTGATAGTGTTTGCCTGCTATCTAAATCGGAGATATTTGCGATAAGCTGGATGAATGGGAATGTGAAAATATGCGTCTTTTAAGTCCAGTGTGGACAAAACATCATCTTGCTGTAGGAGAGGAAAAAACTGTTGAAGCGTTACTATATAGAAATGTTCTGACAGTATGTAGTGGTTTAACTCTCTGAGATCCAAAATTGGTCTAAAGGAACCGTCCTTTTTGAGAATCAGAAAATAAAGAGAGTAAACCCCTGAACCTTGGTACTGAAATGGAACTGGTTCTATGGCTCCCTTTTGTAAGAGAGATTGCACCTCTTGTTTTAGTAACTGCAAATGGTCTGACGACAATTTGTGAATGCGAGGTGGAATGTTTGGTGGTTTGGAGGTGAGCTCCAGGCAATAACCATGTTGGATAAGGTCTAGCACCCATTTGTCGGTTGTTATAGATTGCCAAATGGGGAAAAACTGTTGAAGTCTTTCACAGACAGGTGTTGAGTGATCAGGGGGAAGTGTGGGAAAGTCACTGTTTACTAGAGGCAGAGGTGTTACGTGGTGTTGCGCTTTTACCCCTGCATTTGGAATTGTTTCCTCTATATCCTCCTCTGTAGAAACCTCTAGAGGGAAAGGATTGATTGTTGCCTTTGTAAGAGGAAGCATTTGGGGCTGAGGATGTTGTTTTGGACTCTGCTCTGTAAAATGAGCGATGAAAGGAGCCTCTATTGGATGGGGACTGGAGCACTCCCATAGATTTTGCCACTTCAGTGTACTTTTTCATTTTTTCTAAGGATTGGTCGACTACAGGACCAAACAGGTGTACCATAAGGAAAGGGGGTGTTCAAAATGGACTGTTGAACCTCAGGCTGAAACCCCGAGATCCTAAGCCATGCATGCCTTCTAAGGAGAATGCTGGTATTGATTTCTCTAGCTGCAGTGTCGGCTTCATCTAAAGCAGATCTTATTGAGGAGTTAGAGATGAGTTTCCCCTCTTCAACTAACTGTTGTGCCTTATTTTTGTGTTAGTCTGGAAGATATTGGAGCAGTTGCTCCATCTCATCTCAGTGTGCCCTGTCATACCTAGCTAGTAGGCCCTGTGTGTTTGCGATTTTATTTATTTATTTATTTTTGAGTTTTATAGAGCGCGAACCAGACCCGTGAGGGTATCAGAGCTCTTTACAGGATTGACAGGTGGTATACAAGACTTAGGATGGGTGGATACAGTTGGGGAAGAGCAAGTAGCTGCATTGAACAACAAAAGATAGAAGAATAAGCAGTAACAAATCACGGATACATTTGGGATAAAAACAGATAGAAACATTATGCAAGAGAGGCAATCTCAATTCCCGGGTGGGATGCCCAGAAGTGCCGGGCAAGTATCTTCCGGAAAAACTGTGGGTAATGTCGTAGTAGTATGTGAAATAAAGTCACTGAGGCGATTGAAATGCGAGCGTTAGGAGAGGAATTTGCCCATTAGGAAAGTTTTGGCCTCCTTTTTGAAGTGTGCCAGAGACGGAAGTCTTCTGATGGCAGGCGGGAGTGAGTTCCATATTCTTGGGGCGGCCCCAGACAAGGCCCGATTGTACGTTTTTTTTCCCTGCAAGCGTGCTGGTTGGAGCAACATGTCTCTGGCGGACCGTGAGTTTCTGGCTCCTCCGGATATCACGAGTTTCTGGGCGAGATATGCTGGGGAATTGGAGTAAAGAGCCTTGTGCGTGATGCAAGCCAGCTTAAGTTGGATTCTGGCTTCGAGAGGAAGCCAGTTTAGAGCTTTAAGGTGGGGAGAGATGTGGTCGAATTTCTTTAAACCTGTTAGGAGTCTGGCGGCGGCGTTGAGGCAGGCTTTCAATGGGGCCAAAGAGTTCTTGGGTAGACCTGAGAGGGTAGAGCAACCATATTCTAGTCTGGAGATGACTAGTGCCTGGGTTGCCATTTTTAGGTCGGGAGTGTCGAGGAAAGGTTTCAGGTGTCTTAGGTAGTTCAGGTGAAATCTGGCAGTTTTGGCCATTGAGTTGATATGGGCACGCATATTCAGGCTGCAGTCTAGGGTTATTCCAAGGGATTTAGCAAAGTCCACAATGGTAGGAGGGCAGTTTAGCGCTGTGACAGCCTTGATCCATTCTTGAGTGTCTGGATTGGTTTTGGGTGGGGAGATAAGAAGAAATTCCGTTTTCTTTGCGTTCAGTTTGAGCTGGTTAGAGGTGAGCCAGTGCACGGTCAGCTTCAAGGCCTCATTCAGGGAGCGAATGTCCTCAGGAGAAGAGATTTTAATGTAGATCTGTGTGTTGTCGGCATACATGTGGTAGGCGATGTTGGCAGTGCGTAGCACCTCTGAGAGCGGTTCAAGGTAAAGATTGAAGAGGGTGGGGGACAGGGTTGATCCTTGGGGGACTCCAACCGTAATCGGAGAGGAAGCGGATAAGTTCCCGTTGATTAGGATTCTCTGTGAGCGATTCTGGAGGAAGGACCTAAACCATTCAAGGACGGTGCCATCCAGTCCCATCCTGCATTTGAGACGTTCATGGAGAGTTTCGTGGTTGACCGTATCGAAGGCCGAGGATAGGTCTAGGAGGATTAGGAGACAGGTTTTGCCTTGGTCAAGGGCTTGGAGGGCATCATCCACGATGTGGAGGAGGGTGGTTTCCGTGCTGTGTCCAGGTCTGAACCTGGATTGGTAGTCATCGAGTAGGTGGTAGTTGGTGATGTGTTGGCTCAACTGCTGTTGCACACATTTCCCCAGAACTTTCGCTAGAAGTGGGATGTTAGATATCGGTCTATAGTTTTCAGGGGAAGCGGGATCCAGCGTAGGTTTTTTTAAGATGGGGACAACTTGGCCAGCTTTAAGAGAGTCTGGTATCAATCCCTGTAATAGGGATGCGTTGATTATTGCAGTACAAGAGGGGATGATCGCCTGAGAGACGCCGGCTAGGCAGTTAGAGGGGAGAGGATCATTGTAGTGAAGGAGGATAGAATTTTCGAGACAGAGTGTTCGTCATAGACTTTAAAGTTGGACCAGTGCGCTAGGTTTTTGGGTGAGGACTGGGAGGGCAGCATGGAGAGAAGAGGTAGGGCCGGCGTAGTTTGGGAGTGCGTTGCGGAATTAAGTTTGTTTCCTAGGGCAGTGATTTTGTCACAGAAGAAGGAGGAAAATTCCTCACATGATATTAGAGATTTAGGGGTTTCTTTGGAAGTTTTAGCCAGTTTGTTAGATTGGTGTTAGACCAAATCGAATAGCTTGCAAGGTCTGTTCTTGGCGTTCTCCAGTTCTGTTCTGAAGAATTTTTTTTTTGATTTGAGGATTTTCCTATTGTAGGCATTTCTGGACTGGCAGAGAAGTTTTAGATGGGCTGCTGACGGGTGCTGTTTCCAGTTACATTCTGTCTGCCGGAGGGATCTCCTCTCATTGTTGAGGGATCCATTGAACCAGGGGTTCCTGTCTTTGATCTGGGTTCTTTTTAGTTTTAGCGGGGCAAGGTCATCGAGAATGTTGGAAATAGATGTGGAATAATGATCCGTGAGGTTGCTGACCGTAGTGAGATGAGGGGGAGGGGGAGGGGGGGGTCAGTCTCACAGCGGGCAGCCAGTTTCCCGTGATCAAGGTTCTTGGTCAGACCAATCACATGGGTCAATAGAGATGAGTTTGACCGCTGATTCCTTGGCAATGATCCAGTCTAGAGTGGCGCCTTTCGAGTGAGTTGGGAGTGAGCAAGCTTGGGTAAGGGCTTGGTCGGCCAAGAAGTCTCTGATGGCGTTGACCTGAGGGTCCTTGGGGTCGTTCCAGTGCAAGTTGAAGTCGCCAAGGAAAATGGCATTAGAGTTAGGGGAAGCTTTGGCTGTGATGATTTCCATGAGGAGGTCAGTGAAGGTGTCGTTCATGCCTGGGGGGTGGTAAAAGATGTGTAGTCTGAACAGTTGGGTGGTGTTATTGCATATGGAAAGTGTAACGTATTCGCAAGAGTCTGTAGGATCAGCCAGAAGTTCAGTGACAAGGAGGTTAGAGCGGTAAATGCAGGCAATGCCTCCCCCTTTTTTTTTGCATTGCCTGTCCAGCCTTACGATGTTGTAATTGGGCAGGACTAAGAGGTCTAGGCAGGGCGATGCAGATTCATTTAGCCAAGATTCGGTCAAGATTGCTAAGTCGGATTTTTTTTTTTTTATTATTTTTTTTTTTATTCCACCATCAGTTTAGATACATCAATACAAAAAGCATCCGCAAATAATAAAACCTTCTTAAGGAAAAGGAAGGGAAAAGGAAACATTAAGCAAAAGCAAATCCTGAAGGCTAACAGGAACAGAAAAAATGCGCAATACAGTACCATTATATCTAAATTACAGAATATACCGATGCTGTCCAGAAAAAAAAGTCAAGACATAAACAATAAAGAAGATTACTCCGAAATATTTAAATCCTTGGCTTAAACCTGGGATGTATTCATTCTGGTTTTCCAATCTATTACTGGAGCCCAAATAAGTTTTCTTAGCCTTCCACCCTGTCTTCTCATACAGACCCTTCTCCAAATTGAACATAGCTAAGAGTCGAGTTATCCATTGTTGAAATGTAGGGGGGTTAGGGTCCACCCATGCAGATGACACACAGATTCTGGCCACAGCCATTGCAAGAAATACAAATTCACGGTGAGTTACCAGAGTTCCATTTCTGGCCACACCTAGAACCATCAGCTCTGCAGACAGTTTTATTTGAATCCTCAGAGTTTGCCCCATAAAATCCTCTATAGCTCTCTTAAGAGGTTTCAAAGCAGGGCAAGAGGCAAACATGTGAACAATAGCTGCCTCGTCACTTTGGCAGCGGGGACAACGAGTACCCTCAGTCCCACCCCATTGAGCTATCTTAGCTGGGGTGTAGTAAAGCGAAAAAACAGTTTTAAAATGTTGTGCTTGGAGGCTCGCTACTCTTAATACGGTGTGGCCAAGCTTAAGCGAAGCCCTAAACTCGCTCCCTTCAATGTTCAGCTTCCGCTGCCATTTCTCAGAATGTTTTTCTAAATCATCGCCCTATAGTTGTCTCAGCTCTCCATAAATCTGGGCAATAGTACACCCATCAGAGTTTTGGACCCCTTCCATAACTGGATCTCTAGAGAAAGCTCTCGCTCCCCCCTTCTTCCTTAAGATAGAAGACCGAATCTGGAGGAATTAAAAAAACTCCCTGCAATCTATGTTAAAAAGGGATTGGGCTTTCCCAAATGAGATTAAACCATCTGAGTCAAAGAGATCTCCCATCGTCTTCACCCCTAAAACATCCCACCGCTGCATAATTCCATCGTGAAAGATCTCAGGTAGAGACGGATTCCAGAATAGAGTAGTGTAGTAGTCCATTCTTCCTAACCCCAACTTTTTCCTTACACCTGTCCATACTGCTGCTGCTGCACTAAGGGTCTTGAATTTAACTTTTTTATAATAGCTCGCTTCACTAAACCTCAAAAGCCAATTAGGGGCTTCTCTTTCTAAAAGTAGTTCATATACATCCGGAGGAGCATCATCCCTCCACTGGTCAATGACCTTTCCCCCCAATAGCCCTCGGATATATTGGATCACCGTGGCCCAATAATATGTTTTTAAATCAGGTACCGCCCAGCCCCCTCTCTCCCTAGATAGGGACATATATCTAAGTGCTCTTCTCGTCTTCCCTTGAGCCCAAATAAATCGGTTAATCATTCTCTCCATTTCCTTAAACCAATGATTTTCTAATTTCAGGGGTATCGTCCTGAATAGATATAACATTTTGGGCAGGAATATCATTTTGATGATATTGCATCGCCCCACAATCGAAAGATGTAAATTATTCAACCTGTCAAAGTCTCTCTTGGATTTTTGAATCACGGGGACAAGGTTCTTTTCGACTAGTTTGCTTAATTCTGATGTTATAATAACCCCAAGATAGGTGGCGGATTCAGTCACTCTTGGAACCGAGATAGAGAGCCTGTCATTAACTACGATTTGCGTCTTTCCACGGTTAAGTCGATAACCAGAGACCATCCCAAAACATTCCGCCTCATGCTCTATTTCTGTTAAAGCCACAGATGGATTTGCGGCAGTTATTGCCAGTTCATCTGCATATCCCAAAATCTTAGTTTCAAATCCGTTCTGCCGAATAGGGAGGATGTTCTTATTTGCCTCAATTTTCCTAATCAGAGGATCAATATAAAAAGCAAATAAGAGGGGAGAACAAGAACACCCCTGCCTCGTCCCTCGCGTAATCGCAATTGAATCGCTTTGCCTCCCCATCAACCGGAGTCGAATCTTAGGGTTCCTGTATAGTGTCTGTATGGCTTTAATACACCCCTTCCCTACCCCCGAGCTCTCAAGTACAGCCCAAAGATAGCCCCACGAGACCCTATCAAACGCCTTCTCTGCGTCCAGCAGGATAAGCACCATAGGATCTTGTGTGACAGACGTACCATCAAACAGAGTACAGGCTCTACGAATATGTTTGGCCGTGCCTCTGCCTGGGATAAACCCGTGCTGACGGGGCGAGATCACCTTCCCGAACATGGTGCTAAAGCGATTAACTAGGATTTTTTAATACATTTTTGCGTCGCTGTTCATGAGGCTAATCGGTCTATAAGAACCAGGTTCGTCAGGGGGCTTTCCTTTCTTTAAAAAAATAACCATACTAGCTTCTGCCCATGACTCTGGAGGTGTTTCCCCACTCTGTGCCTGGCGCATTACAAAGCTTAAATCTCCTCCCAAAATTGAAAAAAAAAACTTATAAAATTCTAGTGGAATTTGGTCGGGGCCTACGGCCGTGCCTACTGGCAATTCCTTTAAGGCTTCCTGAATTTCTTCGTCTGAAAAACTATCTTCCAAAGCCCTTGAATCTTCTGCTGAAAATGTCTCGACAGTGAGCGAAGCTATATATTCTCTTATATTCTTGGGTTCCCTAAGCGCATCTTCCCTATGTAAGTTTTCATAATAGCTATGAAAAACCTTACGTATTTCACTAGGTATTGTGACTACTTCCCCCTCTGAGTTTTTTAGCTCTAAGATGTCTCCCCCGGTAGCTTTCTGTCTAGTCCTTACAGCTAACATGTGCCCAACTTGCTCGCTGAATTCATAACAGGATTGCCTCCAGGCCCAAAAATTTCCTGCAGCTCTTGCTGCCATGTTTTCACCTGCTGCAGCCTTTGCTACCGTTAATTTCTGGAGGGTCTCGTCTGTATTTGAGCCAGTGGCAATAGCCCTAACCAGTTCTTCTTCCAAGTCTATAATTGTTCTATGCATGGTCTTAATCTCTTGTTTTTCCTTTTTGTTCCGGTTCAGTGAGTAACTCAGGGTTTCCCCCCTGATACCGGCCTTGAGAGTATCCCATACCACCCCATATCCAGCACTTCCCCTATTGATCTCTAGGAATTCCTCAAGCCATTTGTTCATATGTTGAACATAGTTCAAGTCCTGTAGCAGGGCGCGTTCAAAGGTCCAACTACTTTCCGATACCCCCTCAACACAGCTTTGAACCTCCAGGACCAATGGATTATGATCAGAAATCACCCGAGGGAATTTCTTAATGGTACAGGTGGGGAGGAGAGAAGATGAAACCAAGAAGTAATCTAGCCGTGCTACAGCTCTATGTGGTGCAGAGTAGTATGTGCTGCCCCCCTCCTGAGGCTTTAGTTGCGCCCAAGCATCTATGAGTCCATTATCCTCCATCATCTGAATTAGGGCCCTGTGGCTTTTATTTTTCCGGCCTGTATATTTACTTGGATTCCCCTTCCACAATCCTTCTATGCCATTTATATTGAGATCTCCACATACAATGATCGGTAAAGGCCACTTAGCCAGTTCCAAGTTGAGAAAATCGAATATTTCGGGGTTGACCCGTAGATTGAACATAGTGTAAAGTTAAATCCCTGTTCTTGGCATTCTACAATTGCCCATCGACCATACCCATCGGTTAAACAAGATTTAAACACAATCCCCCTCTTCCGAGCCAATATTGCTACCCCCCGTGTCCTAGTCCCGTGTGGTGTGCGCTATCAATTGAAATCCCAACTGTTCTAAGAGAAACTTTTGCAACCCCTCAATATGCGTCTCCTGCATGCAAACTATATCGGCATGTAATGTCTTAAGCTGTTCCCTCACTATCCTACGTTTGGCAGCATCGTTCAACCCGCATATATTAATCGTTGCTATACGCATGGTGTGTGTGTGTTACCACCCTGTCCCCCATTTCCTACTCTTCCCTTTTCTGACAATTGCTTTCCCACACTACCTTCCTCACATGATGGTGTCTTTTTATTTCCTCCCCTCCCCAATCCCCCTCCTGATAAGCCTCTGCTTATCCCCTCTCTGCCCTCCCTGTCCTCGTGGCACCCCCCTTCCCACCTCCCCCCACCTACAATGTGAGACAAGCAGACCTAAGGTCTCTGTGATGGAGCCTGAGAGTCAGCCCCCCTTGTTGCCTGCCCACTAAATGTTTTTCTGGTTTTATCTACCCACTTTTAATTCTCCCAAAAATATACTTTGACCCCCCCTCTCTTTTTTTTAAAGAATTACCCTCCTGTGATCAACCCATGAGTTACACGTACATCATAGTTTTTCTTTTTTTTTCCCACAGCGTGAGCCCCCCAGAGTACTGGGTTGTTCCAGTAATAAAAAAGTGAAAAAGAGATAAAGTATCCACGGTTGTGCCCTCCACCTTACTTCAATCTAGCTACCCTCACAAGCATCATTTAATTTTTTTTTAGTTTTTCAATATAGTCTTTAGCTTGGATCTCCGAGGTAAAGACTCTAGTACTGTTCTTGTGGATAATCTTCAATCGTGCTGGGTTCATCAAGTACGCTTCTGCTCCCAAAGCTTGGCAGGGCTGGATCAGTTCTCTTAATCTCCATCGTCGTTCCACAGTAGCGTGGCAAAAATCCGGTTTCGCAAAGAAGGACTGATTCTCATAAGTCCGTCTGGCATTCGGGCGGGCCTTAGGATATACTTCCTCTATTAATATTGCCCTTGGCATCGCAGTTCCTTCTCTAGCAGGTTGTAGAGGTTTTTTCAAGTCATCGGGAAATGGTGAACCCGCTGTATCTCTATTTCCCAATTCCAGTGCTGGAGTTCTGGAAAGGCTCCCTTCATCATTCTCAGTATATAGGCCCGTAAGTCGTCCCCTTCTATTCCTTCCTCAATACCAAGTATCCGGAGATTATTGCGCCTTTGCCTGTTCTCAAAATCTTCCATTTTCCATTGAAGATCTGTGAATTGCGTTGCATTCGTTTCTGACTGAACCTGAGTTTTGGCCAAGCCATCTTCAAGTGTACTTGTTCTCTCTTCAACGTGCATCAGTCTTGAGTTTATATCGGTGCAAGCTTTAGCCATTTTCCACACCGCGCCCTGAAGTTTCTTTGTTGCCAGTCTATTTTTCTTTCCATCCATTCGATTCTCTTCCTGTAGTTGCTTTATAGATTCGTAAATCATTTTCAAGGAGGGAGCAGCGTTCTCCTCCAGCCCCGACAGATCTGGATAAACACTCCTAGTAGCCGAGTAGTCCCATTTTAGGTTAGGGTCTGCATTGGATCTGATATTGTCTTCCGCTTCCCTTTCCGATGTGTGAGAATCTCTTTGTTTCTTCAGGAACCTCTTTTTCCTGACAACCGTGTCTTTCTGCAGAATACTGAGACTAGAGCTGGAGAGCTGCACGTTGCTGCTATCTTCCATCTCAGAGGAGCTAACTTCGGAGCCATCGGTCACAGAAAAAAATGTGTCCCCTAGATCCAAAGTGTCCTCCTGAAAACCAGTTGCCTCCTCGACTAGCATGCTAGTGTCCAGATGGTCTACGGTGCCCGCTGGCCCTTCCTGTGCCAGGGAGGAGTGGTCTACGCTAGCAGGATTATCCCCCCAAGTTGGGTCTGTCTGCCCAGATTCAGAAGACAAAGGAGGTCTATGATTGTTGACATCCTCAGGACTTTCCATAGCGATCTCGCCACAGCGCTCTTCAGTCAGGATTGTCTCTTTGCCAGCTGTATATTTGCTACAAGTAGCACCCCCCGTGTGCAAAGAGTTCAACTGCTCCCCAGCATTGTCTGTATCAACTTATTTATTCAAATTTTCCTTGTGGTTGGACAACAAGTCATTACCATCGGCTTGGGGGGTCGTGGTGAAAAAATCTGTGATGCTGTGTAGTCCCACTTGCCCTTGAAGTGCAAGATGTGGCTGTGAATGTGGATGCAACTGTGGTTGTACATATGCCATGGAATCAATTGGACAGGCTTTCTTTCCCTTAATCCCCGCATTACTGTCATTTAATTCATATTGTTTCTCAGCCTCCTGGCTCTCACCTTTCTTTGAGCCGTCCTGGGTCAGTTTCCCCTTCGCTGATATCCTGGCATTGGAATTCGCGGAGCCTGCCGGTTTGACTCCCTTAGTACGATGTACCATGATGCTAGTGTTTGGCTCTGCACTCGCCTGCACTTCGGGAGCTTTCAGGCGTGTCACCCGGATGGGCTTAGGAGGCATCCTCGCTTCCTCTGTTTCATTGGTGCTCCTTTGCGCTGTGAGCCACCCGACCCTTGCGGGCCCTCTTGTCTCTCCGCCCCCTCCTCTGCACCAGCCCTCGGCAGCAATCACTCGGAGCGCTCTCCGTGTCTCTCGGACGGCCGCCAAAACCAGCATCAAAAGTGTCTCAAGGGGCAGAAGGGGGTCAAGGTCGTTCGCCTCCAACCGGTGAGTCATGGGGGGAATTTAATATATTTGTCCGGGGTGGTAAAGGTCCTGTGTCACTTATAGCATTCTCGGCAACAAGGGGCGACCAGCGCGGCCGTCTCAGTCAGGCGCCATCTTGTCTCCCCTGCCAATACTCTTGGCCTCTAAGTCGGATTTTAAGCTCAGGATGAGATCGGCGACATCAGAAGCATGCTTTACTGCTGAGCGGCAGTTAATTAGGAGGCCGGACAGTGGGGGGTCGGAGTGTGTGTCGTGAGTCAGGGCAGAGATGGGTACCAGCGCTAGGTTGCTAGTGATCACTCCTCTGTCGCGGAGGGTAGCTGATCTGTTGGGGTTGGTTGCAACGGTGTGGATAGGGTGTCCGTCGCTCAGATGTGAGGGGCATGGGGTTATCAGGGCCGAATCGTACCTAATGAGGAGGTCTACAACTTCTTCCTCCATGAGGTCTAGAGGGTTAGGCGTTACAGGGGCAGGTTTGTAGGTAAGGAGGAGGGCCCAAGTTTCCTCCTCTGTTAGGTGGCAAGGGTGCTTGCGAGGGCGCAGGTGTCTCAGGGATAGCGGTAAAGGGTGAAGGAGGGGCTCAGAGGAAGGGGGGGAGTAGAGTTCTGCGAGAGCTTGAGATTCGAGAAGGAGAGTTCGGTAAGGTGCAGGAGGTTCTTTAGATCCAGAATGGAGTTGTGGATGCTCAAGGTTAATTCGGTAGCTCTGCGGTGGAGAGTGTCAATATCCCTGTAAGAGGGATGCTCTTGCGGGCTGGGGGCCAATGGAGTGGGGGCGATTCTGATGGGATGTGCAGGTAGCCTAGTAGTGAGGCTAAGTCGACCAGTGCCATGAGCCCTTGCAGGAGTTTCAGTATCCATATCTGAGGGAAGATTTTGCGGGCAGGAGGTTAGAGGTTTGGGGACGCTTCTATTAGCATGAGCTGGTAGCATGGTAGAAGGGCTAAGTCGGCTAGAGTCTATAGCCCTAGGAGGAGTTTCAATAACCCTGAGGGAGGGAGGAGCTTGCAGGCAGGAGGTCAGTGGTTTAGGCACGCATCGGTTGGCATGTGCTGGTGGCATGCCAACCGGTAGTGGGGCTAAGTCGACCTGTGTCGTGAGCTCTAGGTAGGTTGGTTTGTGAGAGGCTAGGCACCCTTGGAGGATTTGGCGAGGGATGGTGCGGGAGGAACGTGTACGGAGGAGGGTCGTGCACATAGTTTTTGAGGAGGGTGAAGAGGTCCGCGAATTTATTGAGGTCTTTGGGTGGGACTTGGATCAGGATGATGCCATTTTTGTATATGGTGATGGTGAGGTCGGCACGCAGTTTTTCGGAGGGTGCAATCCTGAGTTTATGGCCGTATGGAATGTTCCTGGTTTCGTGTACCTTAAGGTGGTTTGAGAAGGCTTTGCGCCATAGGGATGTTTTCCTGGAGTAGAAGATGTGGTCATTAATGACTGTGCCCTTGTCCGCTCTGAAACGCAGGTCGGAGACCAGGGTCTCAGGATGACTTTTCATGATGGAGTGTTTGAGGGATTTAGCGGCGGTTTTGGAGAGATTAGGAGGATAGACAACGGTGTAGGTGTTGTCGCCAGTGGAGGTGAGGTATGGCCCTGCCATGCTGGGGGAGTGGGGGTCTCCCGCCAAGAGGTCCGCAGAGATGCCGGGCTCTGGCCGTGAAGAACTGGCTCCAGGGCCTACCTAGGAAGTCCGCAGCTTGGCAGGGTGTCCCAAGGACGGCAGCGGCAAGAGAACAAGAGGCTGGACGGAATGCGATAGGGTAGGGTGACTTAGGGGAGGACGATCAACCTCATAATGGCTCCATGGAAGTTAAGTTCAATGGTTCTCCGGGGTCAGACTGGGTAGGGAGCAGGGGGGGGGGACACAGACTCACCAGAACATGTGTCAGCGAGTGTGGCATCGAGGAGAATAAGAGGGCGCAGCCCCCTGCTGGTCCTGGGCAAAGCATCGTACCTTCGAGGGCGGAGGACTGCGGCCGGCTAGAAGAGGCTGCAAATTAAAATCCTGGTCGAAGAGTCATCACCAGGACAAGAAACCTGTGTCCGCCCATGTAGCATCGTGGAAAATGAGAGAACGCAGCGATGCGCCAGTGATTAGCGGCTTGAACAGCTACTCGTTTTCCAGAGGCATCTATACGTTTGGATTCTTTGTCTGGGAGAGGTGCATCCCCAGAGATTTGCCAGTTCGTTTTTTGCGAGCATTGGACACTACTAGGGAGTCAAGAGGTAATTGTCCCTTAATAAACACAGGATTTGATGATGAGGGTTTATAATTTTTATCTACCCTTGGAGTTAAAATACGTGCTCTGACATGGTCTTAAAAGATATCATCGGCATGCCTCATCATGCCTTTAAGCATAGGGAGTGTTTGACTTGACCTGTGTGTGGACTCAAGTGTTTCAAATAAAAAGTACTTTTCTAATGTTTCTTTATGTAATGGCACCTGATGATACTATGCCGCTCTAGCAATGAGCTGTTGATAAGCCATATTATCATCTGGTGGTGATGGCTTTGCTGGGTAAAGGTCTGGCTCATTGTCTACTGGAGGGTCAATGGTGTAATTATTCCATGGGTCTGCAGGCAAATGAGTATCATCATCACCATGCTCCACATCTGGATCTGTATGTGGAGATCCCTGAGGTGTTATGTGTAAGGGATCTTCAATTACAAGCTGTGGAGAAGATGGTGGAGATGGAGAGGGTTGTGGGGTAGGATAAACAGGGCTGGTAGCCATGTCCTTCTTCCTTTTAATGGGAATCTTATCAGTAGTGTCCTCTGCAGGAAGCTTGTGTTTTGCTGGAGTTTTAGCCAAAATATGTCCAGTATCAGGATTAATATAAAGTTTTTTCTGTTTGGGATCCAATTTGGCCTTAAAGACATCTACAATTGGTTCTGGAGGCTCTGGAACACTGTCCTTAGATTTTGGCGTCGAAACCGACTTGTCTTTGGTAGTGGACTGTTTCGACTCTGAAGCGTGTTTGTGTTTCAGGGCAGAGGGTTTCGGCTCCGAAGCATGTTTGTGTTTCGAAGTGGAGGGTTTTGGCTGCGAACCAGATTGGTCCTTAGAGCCCGATGATTTCGGGTCCGAAGGCAATTTTGGCTGACTCAGTCCCGAGCCGGAAGGCTTGACGGTTTGTTTCTGTGCCGAGCCGAGAGATGGGGCGTCGGAAACATTGTCTCGGTGCTGACCTTGGCCAGAAGGCAGAGGTGGTGCTGTAGCCTTATACATTTTGGAAGAGCATTTAGGGGGCCAGGGGTCTTCAGTACACACAGCACCCTGTCTCGGAGGCACATCTTCAGACTCCAGATCGTGGAATCAGACTCTGGAACAGAGAGGCCCTCTTCTTCTGTGGCGGACGCTTCGATCTCTTCTTGCTCGGATTCTTCCCCGAAGATATCCGGAGCGTGTTGGATGCTTTGGTGCTGCATCTCTCGTCGTCGAGCCTGACGATCGCGTAGAGTCTTCCTGGACCGAAACGACTTACAAGCGTCGCAGTCTTCCTCCTTATTCTCCGGAGAGAGGCACAAGTTAAAAACTTTTATTTTTAATAATTCTTTTTATTAACATTTCAAAATATAAACCAATGTAGGTCACAGTATTGTAGCATACGCGATTAAGATACCAGATCACTTTCTTTATATAGGTATTGTTAAAAATATAGTTTCCGGAAGAAGGGAGCTTTGGAGTGCTGGTCAGTAGAGAGATAGGGTGGAGCTCGCCTAGCAGTTCTCTTTCAATTAATAACCAAGTGGGGTTGTAATCCAGCAGTTGGGGGAACCAGAGAGAACCATGTCTTGCAAGAAAGGCAATTTGGTAGTTTTTGAAGTCCGCTAGGTTGACGCCCCCAAGATGAACAGGCATGCAAAGTTTTTTAATAGAGATTCCAGGGCGTTTATTTTGCCAGATAAACTTGTTTAGTAGTTTTTGGGTGGAATTCTTCCGATAGAACTAACAGGAACATATTCACAAGGTAGTTAAGTATAGGGGTGATCGGCATTTTCATAGTCTCTATACGATCCCACCACGTAAGGAATCTGGGGCTCCAGCACTCTAGTAGGGTTTCTATCTTCTTCAGCGTTAGGACCTCATTATGGTGAAAAGATTCTAGTACATCTGAGTTAAATTCAAGACTCAAGCATTTAATAAAATTAGGCTGCCATGATAGACCTGTATTATCGAAGAGGACGCTGGAGCACAGGTTATTTAAAGCTAGAATTTCAGACTTTTCCTTATTATGGATATTGAATGCGATGCCTTTTCGGTCATTATTAAAATATCATCAGCGTAGGCCCCGAGTTTCAAGGTAGAATTATTAAAAGAGACCCCGTGAATGTAGGGGTTAGATCTGATCTTGTGGAGTAAGGGTTTCAGTCTCAGGATAAATAGAGAGGGGGCAGCCATGTCTTCTACCTCTTTCTAGATTGAATGTTGAGAAGAGAGTAGGCCTCCGGGTCTTACTTTAGCCAACTGGCCACTATAGAGCGCCATGACAATTTTAGTGAGGGATTCCCCTACATTAAATCACAATAAGGACTCGCGAAGGAATGTCCGGGAGACCCTATTGCATGCTTTTTCACCATTGAGGGTAACCACTACTGTTTCCGTGGTGGCGTCTTGGCCCTTTTTATGAAGTGGCATAGGAGTCAGGTGTTGTCATACAAAAGCCCATTCTTCATGAAGCCCACCTTAAGCAATCAATCAAACGTAGGAGGAGAGGTTCGAGTCTCTTGCATAGGATCTTGGCGTAGATCTTTGCGTCCAGACTAATTAGGAAAATTGGTCTATAATTCTTTACCTGCGACGGATCTTTACCGTCATTTGGAATTACGACTATAGTAGCTTCGCTAGTTGTGCCAGAAATGGTCCCAGAGTCAGCAAAATGTTGGTAGAGGGCCAAAAGTGTTGGTATGAGTTAGGGAGCAAATGTTTTGAAAATGGTAGCTGTGTATCCATCTGGGACTGGGGCTTTGTGAGGTTTCAAAGAGTGTATGGCCGCATCTAGCTCTTTAACCAAGATGGGGTGCTAAGGGCCAGTTTTCCTGATCAGAGATGGCTGGAATGGGGATGTCATTTAGGTATGCCGCACAGGAGAATGCAAAAATATTTGAATCATCCTTGTATAGGGTTTGGTTGAATTCTTTAAGCTTTTCTAATATTTTTTGTGGTCTAGTGTGGGTGACATTTGATTTATCTGTGAGGGAATCGATCCCCTTGTGATTCTGTTTGTGTTTTAGGTAGGAGGCCAGAATTTTGCCTGCTCTATTTGCCTCACAGAGTTTTAGACTTTTATATTTGTTGACCCATACTCCCGCTTTCTCGCAGAAGATTCTGTTGTATTCATATTTTTTATTAGGGAGGATGGAAAGAGTTTGGGGTCCGAACCGGAGATGTGGCCAGTCTCTAGTGATTTAATTTCTTTTCCTAGGTCCATCAAGACTTTATTATGATCCCTATTTATTATGTATTGAATGTTTTTTAGGGCACCACTGACAGTTGCCTTCAGCGCGTCCCAATGTATTGAAGGGGAAGTCTCGGAGGTTGGATTTTCTTCCAAGTAATTTAGTATAGTCTTTTCAATCACCTCTTTAGAGGCGACGTACTTAATTGATTTGTCATTGAATCTCCAAATAATGCTAGGGGTTCTCACATTTGCGCCGGTAAGTGATAGGGTAATAACTGAGTGGTCGGAAATTATTCTTTTCAGTATGTCTGTCTAGTCGATTAAGTGGATGTAGGATTTAGAGATCATTAGATAATCTATTCTGGAGTAAGAATTGTGGGGAATGGAGAAAAAGGTGTAGTCTCTAGTGTCGGGGTGTTGGGCTCTCCATGAATCAAGAAGGTCGAATCTATCACATAGTTTGTGGAGTGACTTGTGGGACTTAGAAGTTTGAACGGGGGACCTGGACTGTCTGTCAATAGTTACATCTAGGTGAAGATTGAGGTCACCGCCCAAGATAATGTGGTCATCGCTTGGTATTTGGCTCAGGGGGAGGTCCAGGGAGTCCCAGAAATCCGGGTCATCGGAGTTCGGGCCATAAACGTTGAGAATGTGAAAGTGGCTGGAATTTTTAGAGAACTTTAATAAAGCCCATCTTCTGTTATCATCCGTAATGAGTGATTCGGTGGACAGGCATGAGATCTTAGAGATCAAAGTGGCAACACCCCCCTTCTTACCGTAGAAGAGCACAGGACGTCTGCAATTCGACTCTTCCCAAAACCTGAAGAAAACATACTCTTGCCTAAGGAGCCCAGCCTCTTGGATTCCCTATCCAGTGGAGTGGTAAGGAATGCATCATAGTTTGCATGGGAAGTGAAGACTTGGACCACAAAGCTCTCCAGGGTAGGGTGTTGTATGAGGAAATTAGGATCCCCTGGGGTGGGGAGATGGCGGCGGGCAATTGTCCTGTTCACAGGAGCCCCTGTGCTGGGTTTGGACCAGGTCACAAGCACGACGTCCATTAGGGCTTCATTAAATGGGAGACGCGGTTCCGAGGGGGTCACACCCGGCTGAAGCACCTCTGTCAAGATGTTGGTCTTGATTGCCAATGAGGGCAGGCTAAGGTCCAGGACCTCAGCCGCCCTTCTCACCACCATAGCAAAAGAAGCTCCCTCCTCAGTAGCCATGGTAGGAGGAGAGACCATGCCAGCATCTGGGGTGGTGTCCAGTCCACTGGGCCTGCCAAATCCTGACACCAGCGCATGTTGGTGTCTAGGGGCTGGTATTCCTCAGGGTCCAGTGGCCCCTCGCAATCTTCCCCAAATCCTATCCTTTAGGAATAGGGCTCAGGCTCCAGTCTAGAGGTTATGGCTCCAGTCTGTACCGGATTCGGTGTCGGATGACGCCCCTCCAGCTCCGTGTCGGAGTTGGGGATGAGAATGGGGATGGCAGCATCAGGGGTGCACCTGCAGCTTCGACATTGGAACTGGCTTTATGGGGATGGTCTAGAAGTTACAACCGTCACCCTTCTGGATCCAACCATGGATCAGCAGGGTCCAAAATTGTGACAGCGGGGACGGGCTGCCCAAATAGGAGGTGCATAGCCTCTTAAAATTCTCGGAGCTGGATGGGGGTCGCTCCAGGTCACTGAAACTTGGCACGGAACCGGGCCAGGCGCAGACTCAAGTACTGAGCCAAGCCTTGAATGCCAATTATCCCTCGTCTCGTCATAAGAGTTCGACGGACGGGGTCTTCGACTTCTTGCACATTTTCTTTTTGTGGGACTCACCAGAACGCATGGACAACTTCGACTGTGACGAAGATCGATGGTTCCACAACTGATCCCAGGACCTTCCTCTAGACCGGGATCAAGACAGTCGCTGCGTTGCACGTTGAGTTGCAAGGAGATTGAGGGATCGCTTCCTCAAGGCCTTGGGGTGCATGGCAGTGCAGTCCACGCAGGTCTTCGCGTCATGGTCGTGCTCGAGGCACCAGAGGTAAACAAGTTGCGGGTCCATCACTGGCATCTGTCAAGACAGGGGGTGCAGGGATTGAAGTTGGCTATCCTTGGAAACATACTTCCACACCAGGAGACAATGTCTCGAAAATCTTCGACAAAAGGGTTGAAAAAAGCTTAGTCAAAAAGTGACTGGGGGTAGCTCTCTCTGGATCTGTGCTGACAGGCGTGGAAATTAAAGAACTGCCGTGGGGTGGTGCCTATATAGGCACATCAGTTCTGGCACAGATGGCGCCACGTGGAGCTGAACTATGCCACCTACCGCCCCACAGGGGTACTGATCGTGAAAAATTTCCAGATCCAGTCTGATGCTTGGGGATAATTTTAAGGTAAGGAATCTGCGACTAGAAGTCTCTATCAGATTAGGTGAATCTGTGTTAGATTGGTCGAGAATGAGCAAGAATGAAAGTGAGACTGAGTGAGTCTGTGTTAATGAGTCGGAATGAGACTGAGTTAGTCAGAATGAGTGGGACTGAGTGAGAACAAGTGAGACTAAGTGAGTTAGAGTGAGACTGAATAAATCCGAATGAGTGAAAATGAGTGAATCAGAATGACTGAGTGAATCAGAGTGATTCAAAGTGAGACATGGTGAGTCTGAGTTAGACTGGGTGGGTCAGAGTGAAAATAAGTCAGAGTGAGCCAAACTGAGACAAAGTGAGACTGAGTGAGAAAGAGTGAGTCACAGTGAGATTCAGTGAGTGAGAATGAGTGGAACTGAGGGAGAACGAGTGAGACTGAGTGAGTTAGAGTGAGACTGACTGAATCACGATGAGTGAGAATGATTGAGACTGAGTGATCAGAATGCGAATAAGTGAGACTGCGCGAGTCAGTGATATTAAATGGAAGTAAGTGAATATGAGTGAGATGGAGTGAGAATTACTGAGAATTATTGAGAATGAATGAGTCAGACTGTCTGCGAGCAAGTCTGATTGAACACCCCACCTTCCCTGAACCCTCTGAGACAAAATCAGGTTCATGCACTGAAATTCGAACAAAAGATTATGCCCCACCACTTTTTAAGGTCATCAGCCACCACTGCAATCTTGGGTTATATTAAATTGATTCAGAGCACTGCCCATCTGGGACTGCAAAGTATGGTAAAAGCAATAATAATGGCATAATTAAATATGTCTGTGCGTGTATGTAAAAGGGAATGCTATTTTGCTTTCCGCATTGCCTATCTTCCTGCCTGTTGTTTCAATATTTCTTACTCACTCTCTCACACCCTCACTGAGTTGGTAGTGTTAGTTTCGAAGCGAAATTATAACACCTCACAATCACTATCAGCATTGTCTCAGGCACCAGGAGGTGTTTCTGTTCATGTTGTTAATTATACACTGAAACTCATTCCCTACTAAGATGAAGATGAAGAAGAGTGTATTGTGGTAATTGACCAGTGCCAGCTCTGAAGGACAATGACATTTATTGCTATAAAATAATTTCAGTTATTAATGTTGCCGAACGTTTGTCCCATCCCACCATCCTATTTACGTTTGGAATTCGTGGCCTGGTACAGAAAGTGGGGCAGGTTAAATTTTTTGCCCCTGCACTCTGCATATTTAGCCATTCATGTGTATCCCTGCAGCAGCAGTTCTGGTGAAATCTGAAGAGAGAGATTCAGTAGTGGCCCATGTCCCAGCCAGTCCCACGTCAAAGCACCAGAACTTCACTCTTCTTCTTGAGTATGCCCCCAGGTGCCTGAGTTCACCCCTACCAGCCACTCGTAAGAACCACTTGACACATTACCTGCTCAGGCCCTCCAACCCTGGCACTCTGGAAACATAAGCTGTCCATTCTTCAGTTCCCTAGCCTTTCTGACACCCATGATCTGCCTCTCTCCCAGCCTGCTCTTCCCACTTTACCTCAGCAGGGTTTGTAACGGTATACTTTTAATCGAAGGATATTTCTCTGATTCTGAGGTTTGCGTGAAGTCGAAAAGAAAGCCCCAGCAGCAGCCTCAGCACGACCAGGAGCAGAGACACTGTGCCGCAGCTGTGCTTCACTCTGGTCACTGACTGTGCCAGCCTATCTCCACCCTCTACCCAAATCATGACCCTTGCCCTGTCGGGTTCTGCGTGTGCCAGCTTTGTCGTGAGGCCTGAAACACAGAAAAATCCCACCAGCAAAGATGACAAAGGAATGACATGCTGTGTAGTTTAAGTTTGTAAATGCAATCAATGATAGACAAAAGTGAAGTGGGCTTAAACCTGCATTTGGAAACACGCTGCTTCTATTTTAATCATAAAGTATGCAATTTCCACCATCTGCACCTGACCACCAGAATAGGCAGCAAGGGAGCTCCAGGAAATTCAGGATAAAAAATTAAGCCAAGGAGCGCGGAAAGGAGTAATGTGGCAGTGTGGCATCCCCTATTAAATTTTAACACACACAAGGAGGGCCAAGAGGAGGTTTAAGGACCGGCGTGGGGACACTTCCCACTCATATAATCAACTCACAAAAGAGCCCACGGGTCCAAGGTATGAAATCTACTGAAAATGTGAAACACAAATAACAAACACCAGAGAAGAAACCAAATAGACGGGGGAAGGTATTCCTTTTTAAGGACGGTTCCCCTCACACACCTTAGGTGTCATGCTTCATCATAGGGGTGCCTCCTCGCGTTAGGAACCTAGTCCTAAAGCGGGCCACAATGCCCTCTCTACGAGGGAGGAGCTCAGGGATGTTTTTCAATTTGAGCACATGAGTTGTACTAAAAACCCTATGTGGGCGTGGCGTGTGAATGAATGTAATGTGCAGTGCTAACGTGAATGTGAGTTAAAACTGCCTACAGAGCTAGCTATCAAAACTTTATTTAGCTGCCCTATGACAGGATTAAAAACAACAATGAGCTGAATGATGAGACTGTCAGGATTCAAGACAGCTACAAAAAGGAGATCAACATGTTTCAGCCTTTTATGACCTCTAAAAGTGTCTCGGCCTTCGTCAGGATCAAGAAAAAAACAGCTACTGCATCAGGTGAATCAGTACACACCACCGTTTTTTACGTATTTTTTCTTCATATTCACCTGATGCAGAAGCTGGTTTTTTTCTTGAATCCTGACAGAAACTCTGCAGAATCTCGCTGAGTTTTTATGTAACTCCATGAGGTTCCGCAGAGTGAAACTCTGCGAGTTCCGCCCACCCCTACTAACCACCATCATAAGGCAGAACACCCACCATCATACTGCCACGCATCCAAGTCCATATATTACCACACACCTACCACAATATGTCCATACAACCACCAGTATATGCTCACACAACTCTGATCAGACAACCAAATTCACAGGGCCACATGTACCAACATAAGTACATACACCCACTATCGAATGTCAACACAGCCACATTCACATAGCCACCATCATTCACCAACATCCTACCATCATTCATCCAAACATCAAATATCATACATGCATACTTACACCGTCATATGCCCATACATCCTTCATGAGCCAACACATCAACTGCTGTGCATCCACACTCACCATTTGCCAGTGCTCTACAAAATCACTCCAAGAACCTAATCTAGCCATCATAAAGCCTTGTACAAGTTCATTAATAAGATCAAAGAGTCTCTCAAATACATCTTGTTTTAAGTTTTCTCAAGTAATAACAGAAGTTAAGTTTGAATTATTATGACGGGGTTGATGAACATGAGGTAAGAGTAGCACTTTAACTAGTGAATGTCATGTTTAATTTTAGTTTTTATGACAAAGCAACTATTAACATTAGTTAGCTTTAACTTTGTTGAAGCATTAGTTTTTAGGGACTATATTACACTTTGGATACTTTTATTGCAAAAAAAGCAGTGGTATAAAACCAGGGAACTATAAAATATAGAAAATATTTCATGGTTCCCTGTGACATGGATTTCAACATCATAATGACAGCCCTGAAAAACCTCTGCAGAACTTTACCATTATTAGGGACACCAGGATTATGTAGCATGAATATGAGGAAAATATGCAAATTATGCAGCTAGAAACAATATTATAATAATGTAGTAAACACTGCAGCCACAAAATCGCATAAATCACTGGCCCTCACGGCTGTCCACTGTTTCATCAACAAACTGTTCCCGAAAGGTAAACAGAACTTGAAATGTCTATTTCCAAACCTTGTACAGTCTTACCTACACTTTGAAAAAAGGAGCCCTTTACAAGGTAAATACTCCGCAATAAACATGCATGAAAAAATACGTAATGTGTAAAATGTGTAATACGCCCCCAAGGTTCTGGTGACATTTACAACCACTCAACTTTCGGCTTGGTGGTTTACGATGTCACAAAAACCACTTAAAGCTAATAATGTACTATATTACAATTATACAATATATATTGCCTATCTATCTATCTATCTATTTATATATATAATGGGACATCGCTCAAAATATGTACGACGTTATTGGTCACAGCATAACTGATGCCACATGTGATGTCATGAGTGAGATCATAAGCAGTGCCCGGAAGACATCATGGTCCACAGCTCACGACAACAAATGTGTTTTTTTTTTAATTACTTGACACTGATATTGGGATTTTTCAGCAGGTTTGTGGGTTTTATTTATGATGGGCCCGATTCACAGAACTAACTTAAGACAAAATCCTAAACTTACTACCATTTTGGTATTCACAGAAGGCACTTACTCATTTTGTTATTCACAGAAGGCACTTACTCATTTCGGTATTCACAGAAGTTAGTAGTCCTAACTTTAGGACTCCTAAATGCCTTCTGTGAATACGAAAGTCTTAAAGTTAGGATTTTTCTCAGTTTAGGAGTAGTAAAGTTAGGAGTCCTAACTTTACTACTCCTAAACTGAGAAAAATCCTAACTTTAAGACTTTCGGTATTCACAGAAGGCATTTAGGAGTCCTAAAGTTAGGAGTCCTAACTTTACTACTCCTAAACTGAGAAAATCCTAACTTTAAGACTTTCGGTATTCACAGAAGGCATTTAGAGTCCTAAAGTTAGGACTACTAACTTCTGTGAATACCGAAATGAGTAAGTGCCTTCTGTGAATAACAAAATGAGTAAGTGCCTTCTGTGAATACCAAAATGGGAGTAAGTTTAGGATTTTGTCTTAAGTTAGTTCTGTGAATCGGGCCCGATGTACGTGACCAAAGTATTAAGGGTTTTGCTGTACCTATGCCCCCATACTGCACATATGTCTCCTTTAGACCTCTCCTGGAGCCTGTGAGCTCAGGACGTGGCTTTTAGCCACCCATTCCACAAAACCACCAGAGCTAGATACACAGAGCTTTTAGTTCGACTTAGACTACATTTTGGACTCAGTTAGTTTCCATTTCGTCTGAGCATGAAGGCAACGCCCGGTGGCTTTGTGAGCAGGGTGGGGGCTTTATCTACAGAGTCCCATGACCCCAGAGCTCACTGATTATGGCACTGGCCATGTCCTGTGGGCAATGCAAAATAGACATGACTTGTGACTCTGCACAGAAATTGCTAGGTTTGCTTTCAGTCACTTCTTATAGCTAATACCACTGTACCTGCAGCAACTGTGCAAGGTCTTTAGGTGGCACTTTTAAAAAAAATTGAGTGTGTTATTGCTTCTAAATAAATCTCCTTGTGGCAAGTTCAATAGAAAATGCCATCTTTTGGGACTCTTTACAACTTCCTTTCCAATCTGCACAGAATTTAACAGGCTCAAAAGTAGGTGCACGTATTTTCTTTTTATAAACATTCATGCCGATTTATCATATTGGGTCGAAGCCTACCAGCAATGCACACAGCACCAGTGTGTATCATTATCGACTGGAACAGGGGCAGAGCAGGGGCCTTGCTGCAGAATTGTCTACATGATTCTATAACTGTGTATAAAGCAGTAAAAAACGCAAGAAGGAAAGTGATCACTAGGTAGGGAAAGAAATAACGCTCGCCTATTTTGGAGTGGCTGTCAATAGAGCATTACTGATTATATTGTTAGAAACTACAAACATACCATGGCAGTGACATTTTATCACTGAAAGGCTGTTTGAACTTTACATCAGCTACTGTAAAAAGAAAAATTTTAAGAAGAACATTGTCAGTATAAAGTGAGTAGAAATTTAAGTTGTCTGTAATGTCACTTACTGTGAAGTTGCAGAACTGAAATAGGAACAACTCAGCTTTAGTAATATTCTCAATCACTGGTCTCAGTTTCTTCCCGGCAATGGTGACCATCCTCTCCAGCTCCTTCTGCATAAAATACAGGCTCCATAATTCTAAACACCAGTTGTCCTGTGGAATGACGAACATCAAAGTAAATATTTTCCTTTTTTTTTAAATTACTGTTATTGCAATTTCCATATTATATAAAAACAACAACCCCCTCTACACCCCCCCTTCCACCCTACACATTAGGTGACATTCCCAAATAATTTCATCATATATCATCACAACAATAAACATTGCATCATGCAAATTGCTAAAGGGAATAGTTATAAAACTAGGAAATTCATTATAGGGCAATACAAATTTCATGAAAGATGAAAAAGGCCAGTGCTGTCTAAAGTGCATAGTGCATAATCAAACCCAATACAAAGTTACGACCTAGAGCAGTTTCATTCTTGCCTGGTTCAGAGAATCCCTTTCACCTACCGCCGACTCAACCCAATTGGTCATAGGGGCCCAGATTCTCAACCCTTTTTTCGGGGACCGTACAACCTTCCTCGAATATACCACTTTTTCCAGGTTATGTACCGCCAACAGCCGGGCTAACCATTGCTGACATGCAGGTGAATTCGGATCCAACCAGGCAGAGACGATACATACTCAGAAGATGGTCATTGAGATAAATAGAAGGGGTCTTCCCATCTCACTCCCTTCCCCTTCTTGTACCCCTAATAAGATTAGCACCAGGTTAAGGAGGCCTTTAGCTTCAGATTATAATTTAAAAATCTCGATATCTCCTCTTCCACAGTCTGCAACATTCCGCAGGTTGCAAACATATGTGCAATATCAGCGCCATACATTTGACACCTAGGGCAGCACGACCCTTTACCATCCCCCCCATTTTATAGTACTACTAGGTGTATAATATAGGTTAAAATAGGTTGTGTAATATTGTACTTGTAGCCTTGCCGACAGTAGAGCTGATTGCGCAAGTGAGAGAGATTTGAAAAAAATCACCTCAGGTAGGCCAATTTCTCCTGCCACCTCCGAAAATGTCTATCCAAATCAACTTTCCACCTCCGAGAATGTACATCCAAATCATCTTTCATAAACAGATTTAAAAAACGGTAAATTACCCAAATGGGGCATTCTTGTTTACTAATAAGCAGATTCAACCGGTCAACTCTCTGAAAGCCCACTGGGCCCTCCCACCCCCGCCGCCTCAAAAAATCCCGTACTTGAAGATGCTTAAAGAAGTCTCTTTGACCAATGTTAAAGTCATTTCTAAGTTCTTCAAAAGATACAATCACAGTAATGGAAAAGAAGTGCCCCAGTCTATTTAGCCCAACATTGTTCCAACGAGAAATATATGAATCCCCAAAAATATCTGGTAGATTCCTATTCTTCCAAATGGGCGTATAAAAATTGAATCTACCAATCCCCATCATCCTGCGTGTAGCCGACCAAACCTGAAAGGCACTTTGAAAAGTCTTAAAACGTAATCTTTTATAATAGCTAAAACTCGAGCTGCCACCAAAGGCACCCCCAGGCATCAATACCAATTGACAATTCAAACGGGGTGGGGATACGATCCCCTTCGTACCCGCCCGTCCTCTCTTGCAGCAGGATAAGGCTATATTGTAAAGTGGTGACCCAATAATACAGTTTGAGGTAAGGAAGGGCTCACCCACCTCTTTCTCGTGTCACCATGAGAAATTTAAAAGCCCTCTAGGTTTAGCACAGGCCCAGAGAAACCGAGAAATTATATCCTCTAGTTTCTTAAGCCACTGATTCTCAATCTCCAACGGTATGGCCTTAAAAAAATAAAGAATCTTAGGGAAAAAACATAATTTTTACTATATTGCATCTGCCTACTAAAGATAGGTGCAAATTATTAAGCCTACTCAGGTCTTTTTAGCCTTCCCAACAAAGGGATCAAGAGTTTCCTTCACTATTGCATCTATGTCTGATGAAATACTTACTCCTATATACACTGCACTCTTTACAACACGATTATCCGACAGCAAGATCTTATCGTTAATAACAATGAATGTCTTATCTTTATTCAATGAATATCCTGAAATATTCCCAAATCTAATGGCCTCCTTCTCTACTGCTTTCAGCGCAGCTATTGGGTCAGGGGTCACAAGTACAGTATCATCAGCATATGCCAAAGTCTTAGTATCCCACTACTGAAACTGCATCGGACAGATTGTAATGTTATTCTCCAGTCTAGGTATGAGGGGATCAATATATATCGCAAACAATATTGGAGAACAAGGACAACCTTGCCTTGTCCCCCTCAGCATCCCGAATGACTCAGACAGGTCTCCTGCTACAGACACTCTGGCCATTGATTTATTATACAGAGCCTCGACAGCCTGGAAATATCCTGGCCCAATGTCCACTCTCTGCATTGCTACCCACACATATTGCCAGGAGACCCTATCAAAGGCTTTCTGCGCATCCAACAGAATCAAAGCCATAGGGTCCCCTGCCTCCCAAGCAGCATCAAAAAGGGTAATTACCCTTCGTGTATGATCTGTTGTTCCTCTCCTGGGAATAAACCCATGTTGTTGTCCAGAGACCACCTTACTTATTACCTGAGACAGACGAGTAGCCAAAATATTAGAGTAGATCTTAGAATCCCCATTATTCAGGGTGATCGGTCGATAGGAGCCAAGTTCTAGTGCTGACTTACTTTTTATAGGGAAAACAACTATTTTTGCCAAAGACCAAGAGCTTGAAGGACTGATACCATTAGAAACTTGCATAAGGAAGACTAACCAAAGCAAGAAGAATCTCTTCCCACAATGGAGGCCCCTCAAAGAGTTCTTGCTCTTCTTCACTAAGTTTATCTAAGGGAGATGTATTCAAATAATGAAGTATATCTATTTCATCTCCCTCTGCACTATCCGTATAAATATCTTGATAGTATCTTTGAAATGTTGCCCTAATACCTACAGCGTCAGAAACCATCCTTAATATTGGATCTCTTATTTCCCGTACCTCGCTTTGTACATTTTTCAATCTTGTTCTGGTAGCAAGATGATGTCCTATCTGGTTGCCACATTTGTATGTTTTTATCTTCCAAACAGCATGTTTATCCGCTGCTTTTTTTGCTGAAATTTCCACAATCACGGCTTTAGCGACAGCTAACCCCAGTTGCATCTCCGCTACCTTGTCTCCCTGCTGCATAGCCATAACCAATTTTTCTTCTCCTACTGCTAATGCTGCATACAAATTGCCCAGTTTTTGATTCTCCATCTTCTCTCGGTTCAAAGTAAAATGCAAGGACTTCCCCCATATCCCTGTTTTCAATGTGTCCCAAACCACCCCAAGTGGAGCGCTCCCTATAATATCTTACAGAAAAATAGGTATCCAATTATTCATATGTGCACAGTATTCTTCATTAACTAAAAGAGCACGTTCAAAGCCCTAATGGGACCCTTTTCTAACAAATCCTCTACTCTTTATTTCCAACAATAAGGGGTTATAATCAGACATGACCCGTGGGTAGCTTTCAATATCACATTCTTGTATAAAAGCATGAGAAACAAAGAAAACATCTAACCAGGCGTGAGATTTATGTGGCGCAAAGAAAAATGTAAACCCATGCTCGGTGGGTCTCCTAGCCTGCCATACATCCACTAATCCGTGGTCTCGACAGAGCTCCCTTAAAGACTGAAACACTTTAGGTTTTCTCCCAGTGTATACATAGTGGCCCTCCAATTCCCAGGTAGATCAATATTCAAAACCCCGCACAGGATAATAGGTAAGCGCCAAAGTGCCAATTCGTTCGAAAGCCAATTGAATAGCCCGGGATCATCTAAAATGCACCCATAAGCAGAGCATATAGTAAATCTTTTCATAGAAGACTGAAATTCCGCGATGAACCATCTAAGATGTTTACCTACCTGTACTTGTTTAAACTGATTACATGTATTTCGGGCTAAAATTGCAACTCCACAAGTGCACGTCCCTTGCGACGTCTCCCCAATCACCTTAAAGCCAGGAGAATCGAGCAGCTGTCAGTGTGATCCCTCAATATGAGTCTCTTGGAGACAAACAATATCGGCGTTTAACATTTGAAGCTCTAATGCAATTCTCCGCCTTTTTCTTCCATCATTGAAACCGCAAATATTAATAGTTGCTATTTGTAACTTACTCATATCCAGGCTTAAACCGGTCCATCAGACTACACTCTTCCCCCAATGAAACCACAAGACCAGGACACGAGGACCCTGATGAAGACCAGCCTATCCCCTTTAGTTCAAATCTCAACTGTTTTTGTCCACCTAAATGTGTAGTCTCCCGAGGCCCTTACCCCAACCACACCCCCTCCCACCACCAAAACATGAGCAGTGAGGTCCCATGCCTGATTGATGACACCCAAAGAAGCACCCCTGCCGCCTAACCCCCCACTCTGCCCCCCCAATTGAACACACCCTAACGAAAAAAGAAAATATAGGGCCTTGACCAATACACCAAACATCCAAACCCCTCAACCTACTTCAGAATCAGCTCAGCTTTCAACCACAACCAAAAAGGAGAAGGAAAATAAAAAGTATGTTCTCGCCCCTGTCTGACCAGCAACTCTATTTACTTGTGGCAGTAGTCTCCCTCCGGCAAGCTCCTTTAGATATTCCTGGGCCTGTATCTCAGAAGTAAAACTACAAGTGTGCCCATTTTTAACCACGCGAAGTTTTGAAGATATACTTTGGGTCTGCTTTTCTGAAAAGGGCTAAAGAGCTGCCGCAACTGCCACCGCCGCTTTACAGTAGCATGCGCAAAGTCAGGCCTAACAAAAAAGGAAACCCCTCATGCTCTTTTTTTCCATTGGGATGAGCCAAATCATAAGCTACTTGTCGTAACAAAAAATTCCCAAAGTATACAACATTTGCTCAGGGCCTCTCTAACTCATTAGCCTGACGTTTCTTCACCATTAGGTAATTCCTGGAAAGGCACCTTTCAATAGCGTCACCATAAAAGCTCTAATGTCACTTCCCTCCACCCCTTCCGGAATCCCATAAAATCGTACATTGTTCCTGCATTGTCTATTTTCTTGATCTTCAAGTTTCCAAAACACATCCTTCATCATTGCTTCTTGGGATGATTTCTGAGTTCTCCATGCATTAACCTCGGACTCATGGCACTCAGTCTGTCCTTTCACTATTGTAATCCTTTCCGCAATGTCCGAGCAGGTTAATTTTACCTTTCTAACAGTTCCATGCAGTTTTTTTGAAGCAATACGAGCACGTCGGCTTTCACTCGGTTTTCTTTCTGAAGTTGTTTAATTCATTGAAGATCACTGTGAGTGTTGACTCTATTGTACCGGATGACCCAGTTACTGCATTCTCCAAGGCCTTACTGACTAGATTTTGCTCCTTCTCATTTTGTTCCTTTGGATATACCAATTAAGTAGCGGAACAGTCCCATCTCAATTTCTCCTCGGAGATTCCATCGATTCCGTCAAGTTCACCGATGCTCCCACCCCTGCCCTCTCGGAAACTCTTCTCTCTTTTCTTTTTCTTGGTTGACAATTTGCGTTGAGTTAGAACAGCGGACTTATCCGGAACACTACTAAGGGAAGACTCAGAGGCCAGATCATCTATAAATGAAGATGATGTGCTACAGAGGTTAGATATATCGGAGTCATCAGTCAATGAGAAGAACTTCTCCCCTGTGTCGGAGGACCTAGCTACGTCGTTTTTTTCCCCACCACTCCACTTCCAGGCCCGAGCAATGACCATCAGAGATCCATAGCTGATTAAGGCCAGGTTGCTCCCTCCTCTTTCTGGCTCCTCATTCCCTCGGGGAGGGGGGGGGTTTCACATCCTGTTCTAGCTCCTCAGCCACTGCTTCATCTTGCGCTTTATTAGGAGCAACCAACTGTGCCCTCCCTAAATTCTGATGGTCTTATGAGGTGTTACTTGGCTCGCTCACTACCTCCTCCACACCTTCTCCAGTTGCCACAGCAGGAAACATCAGCGGTGCCTCGCCCTCACTCGTGGAGACAGTTTCCTCATGTCCTTCCAATGTTGCAGAATCCGTACTAGCCGTGCTTGCCCCCCCCCCACTCCCCTCTCAGCTTTCAGGCCGCTAGTGCAGGCTATGAAGAACATGTTTGCAATCAGAGGCTGAGAAGTTCCTCAGTCACAATGTATGAGCCTCTGACCGGCCGTTGTGTAGCATTCTTTGAAGCTTTCCTCCCTGTTTCAGGTTTGGCCTTACAAACAGCTTCCTCTCCTTTTTTTCCACCCTTCAACCCCTTACCCGGTTCGCGCTGTGTAGATATAAGGGCAGGGGCGGTAATCGTGCTCACAGCCATTGGCCGTTTAAGGGCCCGCCATCTTGCATGTCAGGTGCACCACCAGCATCGAAAAAAAAAAAAAAAACAACTGGCAAGCCGGAAGAAGCACTGTGCTGCTTTGATTACCGCAGTAAGCACGAAGCGGTCCAACACGCTTCGGCTACCGCGTCTCAGCATCCTCTCACTGCCATTCCGGCGTTGGCTCCTCCATGCATGCTCTGTCAATGCCACAAACCAGACTGATTAGCGAGGCAAGGCGAGAGG